>JAJGRX010001195.1:0-1413431 GCA_025461125.1 Carex kokanica
GTTGCCAACGCAGCAGCATCCAAAAGCGTATTTTGCAACTCTTCTCGACTTCCGCCTGAAATTAGAAGAAAACTCACCTTACTCAGATAAAACAAAAATTAAAAAGGAGTGAGGAGAGAAATTTTGAGGAGTGATGGGGCGGTCGTACCAGAGAAATCTCGCGCCATTGGATCGAAGAACATTGAGTGGGTTTAGTGGGTAGCGCGAGCAGAAAACGAAATATGAAGTAGAAGAAAGTATTTTTTCTGGAGTATGAAGTAGCCCAGAGAATTCCAGAGATTCGATTGGGAATTTGGGATAGTTTCGATTGCAGTTTGGCACAAGCGAGTCGTACGTGTTTGAGTCGGTCGATATTTTATTGTATTTTTTATTTGATTTTATCTCTAATTTTGTTTACGAGTTGAAACTAGAAAAACCTTAATCAAGTTAACCTGAATAATTGTAAGCACGAGAAATTTAACCTAATAAAAAAGTTCTAATCAACTAAGTCCAATTTTGAATTAAGTTTGAAATAAACAAGTCACACAAATCACCAATTATATATGGAATTAATTTTTTTATATACTCTTAAAACTTTTCCAATTTTTTAAAGGGTTATTTTCCCTTTGAAAAGTACTTTATTTTTCTATTTACCCTTGTATTTCTGATTATATCTAATATATCTCTCAAGTTTTATATTTCTTTTCTATTTACTCTTTGAGTTAATTACCCACATTTAAACAATTATCTAATTTGTTTTTCCCACTGTACCTTACTCTTGTCATGTAACTATATCTGAAGAGAGACTAAAGGAAAAGCATGTTAATTAATGCAAGACTAGTGAGATTTTAGAAGGATCATCTATAGGAAAGAGATCGGCAATTCAGTCAGAAACAATAGTACTAAGACAAAATCAGTACGAGAGATCATTGGGTCAGACAAGAAGTGCAAAGCGGCGGAGGTGTGTGAAAATCACGACCAAAAAAACAAAGGAACAGAGGTACAAAGCGGAAAAATAAGGAAGTGCGCCGGAAAATAAGAAAGCCGATCAAATTCTTAACAGAGAGGGGAGGTGTATTTTTGTCATTTATTATTTAAATCAGAGATTTAATTATGGTTAATTACATAGTTATTGTGTAATGTGTTAAAAGGAAAGAGTTTGAAGAGTTGAGACTTGAGAGGTAAATTAGATAAATTCAAATGTTTAGGGTGTTGGAAAAAATATAAATAACGCAACTATTTAAACTTGAATTTTGATCAATACATAATTAAAAACTATATTTAAAATTTAATCAAGAATATAAATTAAAACTTTGTTACCCGGGTTGCAAAATGCGGACCTAAGGCAACTTCCCGTCCTAAGCGCAGGAATAATCGGTTAAGACTGCCCCAAGTTACGCCGGTATTAATTCCTCTGCCTGCGGGCGCAACCGTGGTAGAGATTGATAACTTCTTTCAACAATGATAGCAGAATAATATGTTTTCTATGTAGAAAATATTTGTTTGTGAGAATAGAAATTGAATGAAATATGGAGCTAAGAGAAAGAGCAAGATAATAGAAATGGTTGGATGCTGTTCTCCAAATGGCATGTGCTATTTATAGGCAAATAATATAGATATCAATCAATTTGTGCATTCATGACTATTAAAATTGATATTTTATTTTACCGTTTCTATTAAATAAATGGTAATCACATGGCTCAAACGGAAATTGATTTCATTGCTTGCGCAAGCTGGTGCAAGTTATTGTCAATTAATTCAATTGATTATATGAGTAAAATGACAAGATTTAGAAATTGCATCAAAGGCACGGACAGCTTGCTATCTTCTATATTTATATGATTTGATTTTCAGTGGCGGTGTACAGTGAGTTTCTGTGTAAGAATTAGATTGAGAATAATAATTCACAATTAGCTCCATAATTCATAAACTTAAAACAAACGTTAATATTAACATAAATATTTATTTAAATAAATTTTGTGTTTTCAAAATATATTTCTAACATAGGGTATATAAGAAATTAGAGAAAACGGTAGGATATACCACAAATTAACCCTTTTTAAACGTTTACTATTTATTATATCTAATAACTTCTCGATTATTTTACTCTTTTCTATTTGCCCACAAAATTTATGATCTATTGTTTACGAGACGTATATTTATTATTCACACTAGTATTCTTATTTTCTTAATGCTTCTCTATCTTCTTTCACTCACTTTCACGCTTCTTTTATATATGTTTTTATATTGTTTATGATTTTAAAAATGTAAAAGTGAAAATACAGATTTAAATAAAATGAACTTTTATTTGAAATATAATGAAGGCAAAATAGCTTATGTGGAGATTTTTGATGTGATGATTTTTTTTTAATTTGAGACGAGCCATCTGCTACTGACTGCTAGGTTAAAGAGAAAAATAATTAGTGAGTTTCGACATGAATGCCCTCTGGACTTTTGATTTAGTTTTTCCTTCATCCTTTTTTATTTACAAAAATATATAATATAATATTTACTACCTAAAGTTTGCATTATTACTATGGATAACTAACTATAATGTATGTGAATTCATACAAATATATTTTTTTGTCGATCCATGCAGCTAATAATTTCATGCTGTTAATGTTTCAAAATATTTGTGCAATTAACAACTCTTATACTTATGTTAACATGTCTTCCGAATATTTCAAAATTCATAACTAAATCATATAATTGTGCAATTCAAATTGCATGAGTTAAAATAATGTGGACCATACAAATGACTCCCCATGAAATCAATTTATAGACCTTCATACTTCATAGTCATTAGAGAAACAACAGTGAAAAGTAAATTAAAATAAGTCTAATAACAAAATGCAGCCAATATTTCTGATAATTTTGGTGCTAATTAGGTGACCTTTCCAGTACGGATTAATTCTTGTATAATTGATATTGCCCAGTGCAGTACAGGCATTTCTACCAGGTATAATAGTTCCAGATGCGATATTGTTCAATACAGAACTGGTACTGACACGGCCCAGGATGCAACAACAAAATCAGAATAGTTCAAAACTGCCACCTGCTGACATGTCTCAGTATTTTGATCATATCGGGCTCATACGAACTCGGATTAAGGTGATTCAAAGTTCAGTGGAAAGTTTACAAAATTATTTACAACTTTGGTGTTTTACATTTGTCCATAATATGAAGGAATCATACTCAAAAAGGAGTGTCAAGAGAAGTGGTCAGTTTTGGGCTGTGTGTTATTAATTAGTTAGTTGAGATTTTTGAGTGTGTTTTAATTATGGTCAAAAGAGTGATTGTTTTCAGATGAGTCAAGTTGTGTTTGTGGGTCTCTACGAGGTTAATTAAGACTATTTTGGAAGAATAAAAAGTAGTTGAAGTAGTATTAATGTCTAGATGTCTTTTGAGAGTTAATGTAGAGAAGCCAAACTTAGTTTGTAATAGAGCTTTTGATTATATACGAATTTCCTATTTTGAGTTGAGTTATCTCCTCTTTGTGCTCTGTAGAGTAGAGCTTGCTCCTCTTTGAGTGAAATTTAGTTGAGATAGTCGTGTCCTTGTTAGGGCTGTAAACGGATGTGGATATCCGGACGGATATCCGCTCCGAATCCGTTTATTATCCGAATTCAGATTTAAACGGATACGGATAGTCCGAATACGGATCTGGATAATTATCAATTACTCATAGAAGATCTGGATTCGGATACGGATACTAATATCTAAACAGAGCGGATATCCGGACCTATCCGAAACCCAATAATTTTTTTTCGGACCCATTAGTATAAAAGAAATTCTTATCCGAAACCTAATAATTTTTTTCGGATCCATTAGTATAAAAGAAATTCGAACCCATGCCATCTTTCTAAAAAACTAAGCTACAAAAACCACTACATCACACTATCTTTTGTTACTACTTCTTTATTTTGTTTTATATATTATATCAATGGAATTTCTTATGTCTCTCATCTTTTCAACATTAATCTCTCTATCAACTTGCAATTATTAATTATATCTTAAAGTTCATATAACTCAATTATTCGACAATTGTTCGTCTTGTATCTGTATTCGAATCCGTATCCGTAGATTATTCGCTTCGTATCCATATCCGTTTAAAGTGAATTTGGTTTTGCATTTTGACATCCGTTTACTATCCGTATCCGTATTCGTATCCGCTCTTTGAAACGTAGATATGGATATGGTTTTACCACTATCCGCTCCGTATCCGCTCCGTTTTCACCCCTAGTCCTTGTGCATCTCCTTGGTCAGCTGGTGTCAGGTACACCGTACCAGATGGAGATGGCATAAGATTTTGGTATTCACTCATTTTTACATTTTACCAAAAAAAAAGACCTTTACTACTCAACCAAAAGAAATATTTTTTTAAAAACTATTTTACAAGTAAAAGAAAACGAAAAAATACACAACAAACAAGTAAAAGAAAAAACGCAGCAAGACATGAAGCTTAGTTATTTACTATTTGCAATTGTCCACCTCTATTTACATTTTTTACCAGAAAAAAAAAGGATAAAAAACCTCACACTAACAACTGAGTTCACCTAAAACAAACAAAACCCTAACATGAAAGTGTCCAAAAAACAGATCTACAGCGAGATGTACCCATAAACCCTACCATGAAACCTTTATCAATTTTGACCATTGTTTTCCATGGATGTGGTAAACCAATACAGCACCGTCTATTGATATGATGTGCCCATAATTTTGAAATGCAAGTATTTCAAAAAACAATACGTGCACAAATGATGTTATAGCTATAATATGGTTCAATCCGAAAGCAATTCCCATTCAGATTTGTCAGCAGAAAGTTGCAATACTTATTCATGTTATGTGGATGGGTCATGGGTGGACCAATGGAGTGGAGGAATAGGCTACATAATTTTTAAGGGAGACTCGATGATAGAGTATCGATCAGCTGGAGTGAGAGCTTGTTGCCCAGCTCAAGCAGAAGCAATTGCTTTGGTACAAGCTATGGAAAAGATTGCCTCCATGAATATAAACTCATGTATGTTCTATACAGATTGTCAAGTGCTAGCAACTAGCTTCCTGTACTTCGTTAAGGCCT
Source organism: Carex kokanica (assembly GCA_025461125.1). Classification (NCBI taxonomy): domain Eukaryota; kingdom Viridiplantae; phylum Streptophyta; class Magnoliopsida; order Poales; family Cyperaceae; genus Carex; species Carex kokanica. Next base: position 5,060 of record JAJGRX010001195.1, read on the forward strand.
CCCATGGAAGCAGATTGGAGAGCATTCAAGGAATTTTACAAGGCATGAGAGCTTTTTAAGGTTTATAAGGATTTTGATTGTACTTTTATTCATATAGAGAGTAATATGATAGCAGATAGTTTAGCAAAATTAGGAAGAGGAAATGGGTGGGACTACTTGGGTTTTACTTTTCCTTTATTTTTGCAAACTTCTTTTATGGGTTCTGAGTAATTGTAATTGGGAGGGAAGAGTATGATATATGAGGAGGGATCGGATTACACCGTTTTTTAGTGACATCAAATGACATCGTTCATTTTCGAAGTTCAAACAGTCGATCAAAACCGTTCAATATAATATATATATTAAAATGTACTTGCAGATCAAATTTTACATTTTTTTGAATTTTTTTCCTATTTATTAAGATGGGTACAAAAATTCAATGGTCTGAAAACAACGATTTTGTAAAGTACTTAATAAATAGTAAAAAAATCCAAAAAAATGTAAAATTTGATTAACAAGCACATTTTAATATATACATCATATTGAACGGTTTAGATCGACTGTTTGGACTTTGAAAACTTTAAAAATAAACGATGTAATTCGATGTCACCAAAAACAGTGTAATCCGATCCCTCCGCATGATATATATATGTTGTAATTTTGCCTACGGGCTTGATGTAAGCAAAAATATAATATAAGGATCTTGATGGATTCGAACCATCATCCCCCTGAAAATTGAGGGACTTTGTCCAAATGATATTTAAGCTGAAGATCCATTTCAAAAGGCAAATTGATGATTGTACCACCACAATAAATTTCCCTTTTAATTTGAAAAAAAAAAAAAAAAAAATTTCACCTCACAGCAAACAACAAAATTAAATACACTTTCCTTCGTCAAAGGACGACAATAACATTAATTCCAGAAGAAAAAAAAAAGGATAAAACAAACTTCATATAACCACTGCCGATAATCTAAACACACAAAACCCTGTTATTAAACCAGACCCAATATATAACAAGGTCCAGACATTAAACCCAATCCCTAGAAAGTGAGAAACAAACGGCAACAGTTGAACTCTGAAGCACAAAGTCAAAACTCTGACGCGAGAAACCAAGAAACTAATAATTTGATCTCTATAAACACGCAGATCATAAGAATTTTGGTGCTCTTTTGTAATTATTCACATCCGATTTCCGAAGAGTAACTAGCAGTAATCATTTATCCAACAAATCACATTCAAACAAAACATCAGTTATTGAAATAGAAATAGAAAAAATAAAAGCAGAAATTCATAGGTAGGCAAACAACAACAACAAATGAAGAAAAATTACATCTAAATATAAAAGTAGAGACACAAACTTTAATACTGAGTTACTGACGTTATTCCATACTCTTTTTTTTAAATTTAAACAAAAAAGGGAAAAATCTTTACAAGCTCGAATAGGATGAACAACCAGACGAAATAACTGAAACATAGAACTATCCCTGGTCAGCTAACGCTTGTCCTACGATACCCAAGAAACTAACACGGACAGGGATTGAGAAGCAGAATTTTAGTAATCCAAATTTCAAACCAGATTATGAACCCAAGATCCTAATACGAACAGCAAAGCTCTGGAGTTCAGAGTCTAAACTCTAAACTCTGACTCAAGAAACCAAGAAACTATAAATTTGATCTTTATAAAACACGCAGAGCAGATCTTTTAGCGCTCTTTTGTAATTTTTCACATCCAAAGAGTAACTAACCGAAATCAATTATCCAACAAATCACATCCAAATAAAGAATCAGTGATCAAAATAGAAATAAACGAAGAAGAAATAAAAAGAAGAAAAGTAAAAGAAGAGATATGTAGCTAGGCAAACAGCAACATGAAATAAAAGAAATCACATCCAATAATAAAGCAGAGACCCAAACATTAATTACCGACATTATTCCATACACCTTTAAACAATATAAACTAAAAAAAAGAAACTGTACAGACTCAAGAACTCTGAACATCCAGACAGACCCAATAAACGAAAACAAGAACTACCCTTGAACACTCAACGACTGACAACAAAGCCCAAGAATGGCAATAAATAAACCTAAAACCTAATTGGAACCACAGGATACCCAGAAACTAACAAGAACCACAGACTGTGAACTCCCGGCCTAAGCATGGAATGGAATTCAACCAAGAAAGCGACACGACCGACAGATCGAATTCGGAACTCAGAAACGAAACTAGATCTGCTCCTAAATGCCACAGCGATGACCTACAGGTGGTCTATGTACCACACTGTAACCCAAATGCCGTAGCGGTAGCTAAACCGCCATACCGGCACCCAGACCGGATAACGCCAGCTGTACAACATGCCCGGGTTGGAATCGCAGTGCCCCATCCCCCCGGCGGTGATTGCCGGCCGTCGGATGGCCGGCTTCGTAACCTCCCTGAGGTGCGCTTCTCTCTCGCGCTGGGATTGCTCCCTGTTGCACCCCCTGCTTAGACGCGCCATGTTTTAGTTTGTTGGTTTCTTGGTTGGAGTTGGGAACGGGAAGACAAAGATTTGACAAGTAGAGAGATGATTTGGCGCTCGCGTGGGAGGGAAGTGATTAGGGTTTAGTCCATAATTCATAACCAGTGCGATATAATGAGGTCTCACTCGTCCGTTTTAATCTGGCACGAATCTCAAAGCAGACCCATCTAATTAAACACGAATTGATTTTTGTAGCCCGGCCGGCTGTGAGTATTCTACACGGTCAGGGGATAGTGATACTCACTCGTCAATCCGTGCGCTCTTGAGATCAATGGTGCAGATTGCAACAAATGGGTAATACGGATCGGTGACGTGGCCTGCCAGATTAGCCTTTGAGCGACGGAAGCCGGTAAGGCAAGGGACTCAGTCTGGAGTTTGAGCTGATTCTTGATTGTTTGACTTTGATTGACCATTTCACGGGCCTAAATGAACATTTTTTTTTATTTAAGGGCCCTTCCCTGATGTTCATCAACTTGACAAAGAGTACTGCTCATTTTTAACATAGTTCATTTGAAAGATTCGAACGGAATTATATACAATTCCAAATGTCATATAAATGGATGTTATTTGCCATTATTAGCTACATCCGGTGATATCTTACTGAAAAAAGTGTATATTGACTCTAAACATATACTGCTTTAGGTAGGCTGTGCCCATCTGGATTTTGAGTTTTAGTGTAAATTTTTCGATTATGATTGACTTTACTCCTCCCTGATAATTTTTTTGCCTCCTCTGAATGTTTGATTTGTAATTCGGGTTAAATTTAGAGTCAAAATTGAAATAAATTTGTTAAATTTGATTGGTATTTATAATTATAAGTTAGAGAATCAGAAATTACAAGTCAAAGCATTGTTTTTTATCAAGTACCCAATTAGTTAATGGATTTACACCCGATTTGATATTTTTTTATCCCCTTTGACGAAAATTTTGGATCCGCCCTGGCTCTAGGGTATGTTTGGTTGGATTGAGAATAGATTATTATTGGGGTTAGGCTATTCGGAATAGCTTATTCGGTATTTGGTTGGGTTAGAATAGCTATAATAGTGAATACAAACACTTTATCTTTATTAGAATATATTGTTTCTAAGAATTTTGAGATTTGACTATTTTAATAAGACAAGCAATAACTATTTTTATTTAGCTATTTGAACTATTCTTATTTTGCAACCAAACATACCCTTTAGATTTTTTAAGAGGTCAAAACAATACATGCAGTATTTACGGCCTTATATTTTGTACATTATTATAAATTTGAAAATCAATATGTTAATATGACATTTCTGTAAAACTTTTGGCCTTATATTTTGTACAAACATTCCTTTAACAAATGGAAGCTTGAAAAACTTGGGCGTGATGCGACTGTCACGTACAGTCGCTTGTGTTGGTCATGTGACAGTTACATGTGTTGGTCACTTGATGTGATTTGCATGTCACATGATTTGATTGTTTTTTTATCATCTTAGTCACGTCACGTCATGCCAATTGATTCAGTTACGTTATGTTACGTGACTAATTTTTAAACATTATTTCTTAATTATAATTATTTTGTTACAGTTTCTTATTTTTTGGTACATTTTATTATTATTTTCTTTGAATTAACTTAAACTTGAAAATAATTATTAACCGCAATCAATCACGTCACAATTCGCGTGACTCGACTGTCATCCACCATTTTGATCACGTCACTTAAAAATAATTTTTGATCATGTAACGAGACGTGACCAAGTCACGTCGTGATAGTTATGTTAAATTTTTCTTTCTCTAATAACTGACAGTGTCACACAGGAAGGATTATTATCGCTAAAACATTTTTAAAGGTAAATCGACAGGGTCATACAGGAAGGATTATTATCGCAAAAACATTTTTAAAGGTTTCAAGGGTGTTGAAGACAGGATCAAGGCCAGAAGCGGTTAAATCAGAACTAATTTTAATTGTTGTATTTCTTTTGATGCAGCTCTTGTACTGGTTGTATTTAAAACGCGACAAATGTTTTTTCCATTTGGCTAAACATTCGACGAATGTTTTTGAATAAATGAGACGAATCGAGAATATAATGGATTACCAGAAAATTTTGTAATTTATAAATATAAATGGAAAGTTAAATTTTTATAAAAATAATAAGTTTGAAAATAAAAAGAACAATTTTTTTACTGACATGAACATCATCAACAACAAGGAAAAAGAAATTAAAAACCATAGATGATGCAAGAACCAACCTTTGATCTAGTGATAAAGACAATGTTTTCTTTGTGAGAGGTTCCGGATTTAAAATCCAAAAATAGTGTAGACATTAAATAGTTATGTGACTTGACTTCCAACTTTTACTAAAAAAAAAAAAATCAGAAATGATGCTAAACTGAAATTAATAATATTTATTCGTCCCAAAAAAACATCCTTTTACATTCACTTTCTTTTCAATTGATTTTAGGAAAAGGAGTTGATAATGACAAAATTATATTTTCTCTATTTGGACGCTATAACATCTCTCATTCCTAATTATTTTTGTTATTGCTTACGTCCGAAAAAAAATCGAATTTTTTTTATAAACCATAATTAAAAAAATATTTTTATGAAACCAACGTGATTACTTTTTTTTTACAAAAACCATAAGAACCGAAATGTCATTTCGATCCGAAATTATTTTTTATTCCGGACCGAAATGATATTTCAGTCCGATTTTTTTTTTGAATTTTCTGCAGCGGCTCATATGAAAACTTGTGAAACAAGTACCACAGAAAATCCAAGAGGGGGACCGAACCGAAATGCCATTTCGGTCCGGAATAAAAAAAAATTTTGGACCAAAATGATATTTCGGTTCTTATGATTTTTGTAAAAAAAGTAATCATATTGGTTTCGTAAAAAAACAAAATTTTAATTATGGTTTATAAAAAAAAATTCAAAAAAAATCAGCGGGGACACAAACAATATTGTGTTGGTTCTTTCCAGTGTTCTAAATAGCGCGCTATAGCGGCGCTATAGCGCCGCTATAGCGTTTTTGGACCCCAAACGCTACGCTACGACATCAAAATGCGCTATTTGCGCTACGGCCGCTATAGCGGCCGCTACAACGCTATAGCGGTCCGCTACAGCGCTATTTGCGCTATACAATATGAGTTTTTTTTTTTTTTTTTTTTTAAGCAATTTATATGGGTTTTAAATTAAGATAAAAAAAATCTCAAACCGAAATTGAATTTGTTGCTACTTGCTACAAATAAATCAATTTGAAATTGGGAATAGAAATTGAAATTTGAATAGAAAAAAAGTCTAAACCGGAATTAAAATTTGAATAGAAAAAAAAAATAGATTATGTCATGAATCATGATACTTAAGATATTTTTAATAGAAAAAATCGATAGTTTATGATATTACTATGGATATTTTGAACCGCAATTTGGACTTTGTACGGGTTCAATATGAATATTATAATTTCTTAATTACTTTGGAGTTATTTATTGTTCTATGAGACCTTAGATAATGTTGATATTTAGTACAAATATTGAATATACGAAATGTAAAAAAAAAAAACGCTATTTGGAATAGCTTCCGCTATAGCGACGCTATTCGCTATAGCTTTTTTTTTAGACTTCCCGCTACGACGCTATAAACGCTATTTAGAACCTTGGTTCTTTCTATTATTCATAAGTTCTTGCTATTTTCTTATGTAAATATATGAATTTTTTTTTAAAACCATAATTAAAAAAAATATTATTACGAAACCAATATGATTACTTTTTTTTTTACAAAAACCATAAGAACCGAAATGCCATTTCGGTCCGAAATTTTTTTTTTATTCCGGACCGAAATGGCATTTTGGTCCGGTCCTCTTTTTGGATTTTCTGCGGCGGCTAATATGAAAACTTGTGAAATAGTACCACAGAAAATTCAAAAATGAGACCGGACCGAAATGTCATTTTGATTTGGAATAAAAAAAAATTCGGACCGAAATGAAATTTCAGTTCTTATGATTTTTGTAAAAAAAAATAATCATGTTGGTTCCGTAAAAAACAAAATTTTAATTATGGTTTATAAAAAAAATTCTAAATATATATGAATAAATTTTGCCAAATCAACTTCTCGTTAAATCTTGTTCCCTCCTGCGGGCTTCTCGAGGGCGATCAAATTGCTCCCTGCTGCGCCCCGCTGTAGGCAAAGGCAAGCCATCTTCAATGATTTTTGTTGATTTCTTGATTTTTTGAAGCAGATTGTGGAGGCGGCAAAGCGGAGAGTTGACAAGTCAAACTAATGCAGGAGAGATGATTTGGCGCTCGATTTTTAAAACCTGTTGTTAAATTTGTTTTATTAAATGTCTTTTTTTGTCTCTATCATACTTCAATTTTTATAACTTTAATAATTCACAATTTAAAACTTAATGTTAAAATAAAACCGTTAAGTATGACCTAAATTATTTTATTTATGAATATGTAAAACATTATGTGACTTCAACTTTATTTTGTTTGTTATCAAGAGTTTGTAAAAATATATTTATGTGGATAATTTATAAACATTGATTTTTGTAACTTATTGATTCACATAAAAATAAAATCTAATTTTTTTTTTTTACATATAGAGAAAATAACATAGATCATGTTTAACGGTTTTATTTTTTAATTTATGAATGGACATACTCCGTATTTCAACCTTAGAGCATCTACAGTCATGAAACTATTAGAGTTTCTAAATAACTGTTAACTGTTTTTTAAAAATTAAACCTCTCTTAATTTGTAAACCTCCACATCCCTGAAACTAAAATTAGAGTTTCCTAATTGCCACGTCACAGCTTATAAAATTTCTTATTAAGATATATCTGCAAGAGAAAGGAATTTCAGCGAATCGTTTCGCCACGTCACAGTTTATAAACGATTTCTTATTAAGAAATTATTGAGCAAAGTTGCTAAATAAGAAATTCATCTACATCTCTGAAATTGGTTTAGCAACTGCCACATCAGATTAGAAACTCTAAGAGTTTTAGGAATGTAGATGCTCTTATTTCTCTTGTGTGAGCTACATTTCTTTCTCTTATTTACTCCGTATTTCAACCCTTTTCAAAACACTTGAACATCAATCTACGTCAATAGAACATGCCAGAAATATAAACTAAACCAAAAACATTCCAAACCATGCCCTCAATTAATTCATAACCATATTAAACTTAGGCCGCTGCGCTAAATAAATTTAAATCATCTGGAGAGATGGGTTAGTTTAGGCCAATTTAGATTAGTCTAAAAGCCAACTTGTTTCATTTTAGTCTGGCTCAATTAAACTATGTTTGACGGAATAACTGTGGCCTAAAATCCTTATTCCATTGTTTAGTTTTGTTTAGCATGCAACTTGCTATTTTGATTCAACAATGACTCCTGTTGAATAAACTTAATCAGATACCATCCTGAGAAAATTAGAAGTGAATTCGAAAAATACATTTTTTATTGGAGAAAATGCATATTAAAAGCAAAAGGTTTTATAACTTGGGATAAGATCACAAGAAGGAAAAGAGGGGAAAAAACAAGAAGCAACAGGACAGTAATAAATGAGAATTTGTCTTTTATCTAGTGGCAAAGACACATAACTTCTATATAAGAGATCATGGGTTTAAAATTTACAAAGTGAAGAAATTCTCTGTATTAATACTATGTGAGAGGCTATGGCTTAACCCAAACCCATATTCCATATTTAAAAGAAAAAGAAAAAGAAAAAGAAAAGAACAGTAATAAATAAAGAGATAGTATGAAAAAGCAGCAGCTACCGAACCCAGGCCGAACAAAGTAAAATAAAAAATTCTGTAGGCCCATTAAAACCTCACCGTAGGCCCATTACGGCCTTCTCTACATCAGCATCTCTCTTTTCTACGGTTTCTTCTTGAGACCTCACTGTCGCAATCACCATCTGTCAGCCATGGAGGTGGATCAACTGGCGGAGGCCACGACGGAGAAGAAGGATCCGTCAATTGTGAAAGCAAAGACCACCACTGCCAGATCCCGGCTTATTGTTCGCCTCGGTGGGTTGCTCGTTTCCCACAGCACTCTCGTCAGGTATAACTCTCTCTCTCTCTCTCTCTCTCTCTCTCGCTTGCTCACTTCCTAGAGCTGTGTTACTGGGGTCTTCAACTTGATTTATTAGCTTTGATGCAGCTCATTTCAATTTTAAACACAGACTTGAACATTGTTGCCTAGTTTGCCAATGCGATCTCAATCAGAAAACATATTTGGGGTTTAAAGTTTAGTTAGTTGTATTTTGAGCCCTCTCTCATCAGGTTCATAAATTATTTAATTTATAATTTTAGACTTCTGTCTTGGATTAAACAGCCCTGCCCTGACTATGAAAATATATTTATTGCAGAACTAAAATGCTAGGGACTCAATTGGCAGACTTGAATATCACTGGAAGGACAATTGTTTGGTGTTTATTAGGGATAAATGTGTTATGAACAAATATTCTAACTAAAACTGATTTTTTATGACAAATTTCAGTGTAATTTGCTGTGTAGCGGGTCTGATAGCGCTGGCTGTTCTCCCAGTATTGGCCAAGAACACCTACATCTCAGAGAATGCTCTCTTGCCAGGTTAGGCAGTTTTTGGTTAGGTTAAATGACTTCATTTCATTAATTCTTATTCTGTACTATTTAACAATCAACTGGTTAAAACTTAAATTCTAAGCCAGAACTAAGCCTTGACATCTGTCTAGCATTCCAGAAAACACAAACTAGGTCCCAGAAATCTACAGGAAATTGAGTTCCTTCAGAATGGATTCAGATGCAAGGATTGATATTGCACTGTACATACAGGTACGGAAGACAACCAACAAGGTTTTATAACTGAGACTCTCTTTCTTAACCAATATAATTAATGTGGTTGACAGGTTCTGCCAATCCTGTCCTTTCATATCAAGATGTTACAGAAGCAAACAAGTTAATTATGGATATTATAAACGCTGCTGATGACAGAGTTGCAGCAGATATGTATGTCTTCCAGTTTTAAAGAATTTTCATCCTTTTCTTCCACAATGCTTATGGTTCTAAAAGTGTTACCATGAAAGATAATACAGCATCTACTGGTAAACAATACATCAGTTTAACTTGTTGGTACTGGATTGTATTATCTGGTTGAGTACTATGCATTTCTTCACGATTCTTTTTTTTTTTTTCAAATGTAATTTGTTTCAGTTCTTTATCTGACCATTTGGTTTGTTCCTGAATAGGGCAATTCTCATTTTCTAATAGTTATTCACTATTAACTTTTGCAGGGAAATACCAAAAGTGATTGCGAAATACATGGAAACCGTAGGAGCCGAAACATACCACCACAAATTCTCCCAGCCCAAAAATCAGTTCCATCCTCTTCATTTCTTCTCCTCTACTCCAAATCCCCCTCAGACCCAGGCCAACCTAAGCTATGGCACCAGTACTGTTGGCATAATTCGGGCACCACGTGGTGATGGCAAAGAGGCCATTGTTTTGGTCAGCCCTTACAATACACAAAATACTGGAGTGATTGACACCTCAGCATCAGCTTCATCTCTAGGTCTTGCCTTTTCAGTTTTCTCACTACTAAGCCGTGCTACCTGGCTAGCAAAGGACATCATATGGGTTGCATCAGACTCAAAGTTTGGGGACCACACGTCAGTATCTGCATGGCTGAACGATTACCATAACCCTAACTTTTTAGGTGATGCTTCTACTAGCAGTATCTTCAAACGTGCTGGGACAATGGCTTGTGGTATTGTTTTTAAGGTGATTGAGAGAGAGAGGAGGGAGAGACACGAGGATAGAGATGTGGTTACCATGTTTGCTGAGGCATCAAATGGTCAAATGCCGAACTTGGACTTGTTAAATGTTGTGCATTATTGGCTGTACATCGGCAGGGAATTAGGGTTAGAGTTGGGATGTTTGGTGGGTTGGTTAAGTCCCATCTGGTTAAGGTTTTAGGTGAGGTGATGCAACAGGTTGGAAGATTTGCAAGGAGTTTAAATCCTGATTGGCGGTTTGAAATGCCGAGTAGTGAATATGTTGAAGGGGCTGCCACACTTGCAAGTTCTATATACTCTCAGGTGATAACTATTTGTTTTTTGTTATTTATTAAACATTAATAGTGTAACACTATCATTTAATCTATTCTTGTTGCTTAATATTCAATCGACCCTGATCTTTGACTAAACATTAATGACACACAATGTGTAATAACAAAAGAAAGCTAAAAAGAAATGTAAAAGAACAATCAAATTTGAGATGAAGCTAGTACTGCCTTGAATGTACTGGTGCAGAATCCAACTATTATAGAACTGAAATCCAAGATGACTATCCTTAGTACCATGATGGTAGATTGTAGTGCCATTATGCCCCTGTTGGACACTACTGTTTTTGACTTTTTATTCTTATACATTATGAATTTTTGTTTGTTGGCATGTTCGTTGTTTACTTAAGGCTACTAAATTTGATATTTAGCCAACCAAATTGGCATTAAATAAGCTTCTTAAACAAATCTGTACTTTCTTTTAGGCTTTGGGAGTGCCAACAGGCCCACATGGTGCCTTTCGTGATTACCAAGTTGATGCTGTAACTCTGGAGCTATCTCCAAGATACTCTTTGAAGAATGAACATACTCGCTCGGCTTTTCTCCTAAAAGGCAGCAGGTTCTATTATTAATTGAATCTTGTTTATTTCTCTTTTCATTAGAAAGAAGAAAGTTTACAATGTCCCATAGGGTTGATCAAGTATGACTCGCCTCTCTTTCCTTTTTTTCATGCTTTTGTTCATAGTAGTATAAATGTGGGCATATTAGTGTAGAATCTGGTTAAATTTAGTTTCAATTACACAATTGAGGTTTTTCAGGGCTCAGTTAAACTAATTTTTCTTGGAGTTCAACAATAGGCTTAATATGTTATAGGTTGATGATTTTTGTGAACCAATTCGAAAGTGGTTATCTGGTATAGTTCATTTAACTTCAAGAATACCATAGCAGATGTTTCAACTTTCAATAAACCACAATTGCTATATAAACCCTAAAAATGTAAAAATAAATAAATAGAAGGTTGGAAAATTTCCTGCTAGGGAAGATGTCCTTGGGTTAAATCTTTGACTATCATTAAATAGCAGTCTATATTTATTCTATTGCAGGTTGATAGAAGGCACGGTTCGATCAGTGAACAACCTTCTAGAGAAGTTTCACCAATCTTTCTTCCTCTACTTCCTAACCTCCCCGAACAAGTTTGTCTCTGTTGGTGTGTACATGATTCCCTTCACATTTCTTGTAGCACCACTTCCCATAATAGCTGCATCCCTATTCAACCTCACCTCCAACCGCAATCCATGGAGGTGGCTTCATACCGCAAAACCCTTGCTTATAACACACACATGGTCTGTGGTTGTTACATTATTACCAATTTATATATCTAAAACTAATGATTTACCTTCGACCCAATGCATGCTTATATGGGCTGGGGGTTCTCTACTAACCCTGGTAATTTTGTATACTGTATTTGGGTTGCCATATTCCAAAATGGTAGAATGGAGGCTTCTAAAGGCAGTCATGATAGCCTCAGTTTTTATCGGGCTTTGTCTAATGTCTATAATAAATTTTGCAACTGCACAAATTGGGGCTTTGTTTGTAGTACCCATGTGCCTGTTTGCACGGCCTATCAGGGCTAAAGTGAACAACTCTCTAATCTGGGGGATGGTTTGACTTGCAATTTGGCCATGGCAGTTTTTGGTTTTCCAGTAACTGCACTTGCACTATTGCAAGGTGTATGTAACGGTTTTGATACAGTGAGTATCCTGGTGTTTTGGGATTGGATGAAGTTTTTGTGGGGGTGGAATAGTGCCACTTATCTTTACCTGGTTTTGGTACATTTACCATGCTGGCTTTCGTTTGTGCACATAATGTTTCACCCATGCCATTGAGGGAAGAGGTATAAACTTAGGTAGTCTAGATGTGTAGCGTCTCTTTGCATTTTTGAGTAATAGAATGACTACTGCAAAATAAACATCTTGATTGAGCTAATGCTATCTATAGAATAGATTGTAGATTTTGTGTAATTTTAACTGTTTTATTATTTCTGTGGGCAAATTAGTTCATGTAGTTTATTTTTCTCTTTGATGGGAAATTTTAAGAGGACATGATATTGTTTTCCTGCTGTAGTTTATGTTTATGATGATTCTCTCTTTTGTAGAGGTTTTATACAGAAGTCAAAATAGGTCATGTAGACAACTGAAAACAAGGCCTCACCCCAAAACTTTGAATTGATTATCATACAAATTTAAAAAAGGTTATTCAATCAGTAGGGTAGATCCTTTATTCAAACAAAAAGGTGCCAAATCAATGCTTCAAATGCAACGATGATTGCAAGTGTTAAACCAGCAAGTGAGACGCGGGAATGTCCTTAAAAAAAAAGGAAGTCAATTCTTCATGAGCAAAATTTTTAATTTGAGACTTCCGAACCTTTACTACTCAAAGATAAATTTTTAAGGGAAACTGTAATAATTTTTTTTTTTTGCAAGTAGTCTAGCTATCCAATAATTTGTCAACCGGATGGTTCATTTAATTCAATTTTCTAAAATTAATTGTTTTACTAATTAACGGTAAATAGATTAATATTTCTGGAAGTGAAAATTTGCATCAAAGATATGAAACTGATTTTAAATTACACGAAATAATTTTTATTAAGGGGGAATTTCATGTATCCCCCTCAAAAATTTCAAAAGTTTAAAAACTCGCATATTTAGTCACATATTGGGTAAATATGTGAGTTTTTAAACTTTTGAAGAGAAAATATGATATTACAAACATTTGAGAGAGAAATATGTAATATTAAAGTTTTTGAGGGGGATACATGAAATTCCCCCTTTTATTAATTAGTGAAAGTGAGACCCAGTTTGACTGGACAATTATCTTTCTTATTTCTCTATCTAAAATAATGTCCGTAGGCAAAATCAACTTGTTATCTCTAACAAACGGAGAATTACAAGTTTTCAACGAAAATATTGTAAAAAATAAAAAGCGTCTACTGAAAATTCATAAATTCCTCTCAAAACTACGTGGATATATCTTAAACACGAAAATATCATAAAATGGCTTCAAGTTTCCTTGAAAAAAAAAGTTAAATAAGTGATAACTAGAAGTGAGCCTCGCTTTGCTTCGGCGGCTATTATCGAGAGGAGTGTAAAAGGATTGTATCAGGATATTACCGAAAAAAAAAGATAATTAACTATTAAGATAAACATCTAACTATATATAACGTTATACCGGTTATAAATAAAATGCCATATTAATGAATTCAAAATCACAAAATCAAGTTGTTACTGTATAAAGTTATACCGGTATACCATATTTATTAAGATTTTCTAACTATATATAAAGTTATACCGGTTATATACCATATTAAAGTTTTTAAAGTTTTTACTGCAGATTATACTGTAGTACTGTATATTATACTGTAGCAATTACTGTAGAATAAACTGTAGCCACAAAATATAAAAATATTCTATGTGTAGATCTGAAAATTAATATAATGTTCTCTGTTGAAGCCCGATAAAGATGTACATCAATTTTGGCTTTAGAGTTTTGGGTTAAGGGTTTATGTGTGCATGAATTTCATATCACCTAAGGTACCTCAAATTTTGAGTTTACATCCTGACTGTCTGATCTGTTTTGAGTTACATTAGGGGATGTACAGTACTGCTGGCAGTAGAGACCTATAAGGATTATATATATATAATAGATTCGGACTCACCTCCAATAACTCTTTTTTTTAAAGAGGAGGGATCCAATTACATTCTTTTTTTTTGACACATTCTGACACTGTTTTTTTATAGGTCAATTTTGCGATTTCAAAATCCAAACAGTCGATCCAAACCGTTCAACATGATCACCATATTAAAATGTGCTTGGAGATCAAATTTTACATTTGTTTGAATTTTTTTACTATTTATTAAGATGGTTACAAAATCGTTGTTTTCAGACCATTGAAAAACAGCGATTTTGTAACCATCTTAATAAATAGTAAAAAAATTCACAAAAATGTAAAATTTGATCTCCAAGCACATTTTAATATATCCATCATGTTGAACGATTTGGATCGACTATTTGAACTTTAAAAATGATAGGTGTCAAAATGTGTAAAAAAAAGAGTGTAATATGATCCCTCCTCTTTTTTAAATGACCCTCAAAACTTCTAATGTTACATAGAAGTAACATGATCTGACTTTTTCTCCGATAATAATTATTATGATTCAAATCTGCTAAAATCCGAGATCGGTTACTGTTTACCCTGAAATTCCTGCAATCCTTGCAATCCGAATCCAGCTGTCGAACTGTTATGAGATGCATGCAAGGAAAAACCAGCTGTTTCGAGATGCGTTCTCGAAAAAAATTCAATGGCTGGATTCGAATTGCAGAGATTTCAGGAGTACTCTTCATTGGTTTCGGAAGTTGAGCTGATTTATTTCCTAATTATTAAGATTAGATCGTAATCAGTGACGCTTAACGGGAGTCCGAATCTGCTGCGATCCTGGGTGGAATCGCAGGATCCTAAAATTCCGAATCAACGGTTCAAATTTTTCTGTGCGCGGATCTGAAAAACACTTTGGAAAAGTAAATTTTTATGCACTCATCACGAAAAAAATCAACAGCTGAGATTCGAAATCGCAGGATCCTGTGATTCCCGAGAATCACAGCAGATTTATTTTCCAGTAACGGTGGTTCGTACTTGTTAGGCCAATGAGGAATTCATATAACCGAAAGTAACTTAAATTTTGAGTTTAGATTTGAACGATCAGATCTGTTTGACTCAAATGTTAAAGATCCACCGTGCATTATCTCTCGGACCGAATTGATTGGGATTTTGATCGGATGGTCCGGATCCAAATTCAAAATTCGAGTTACTTTATAGACCAGTACTCAGATAATTAGCGAAGTAATTTTGGGACAATTAGTCAATTAGAATTATCACATATTTCTCGAAAGGACCATTCTGATTCCAGCTCTACATAAACCCAAACCTCGTCCACACCCTTGGAGCTCCTTTAAATTGATCATCCGCTAGCCCCAAGTCCAAGCTCGGATTTATAATAATCATCAGTAAATCACTTGGATAAACCCCAAATGGCAACCTCACAGTGCTGTGCCAACCCGCCGACTCTGGACCCGGTCTACGGGAAGGGCACGGTTGTGGACAACTTCGGGGGACTTAAAACATACATCTCCGGCGCTCTCGACTTCCCGAAGCCCGCCGTCCTGCTCGTCTCCGACGTCTTCGGTACTTCCCAATTCCTCTTGAGTTTTTTCTAGCAAGTCCTTGAGAATTTTATTTATTGCTTTATCAGTTTCTCCCGAGTACTGAGACTGATTAAGTTAAAGTTTCGTCTTTGACGCCTCTGTCTTAGTTATATGTTCCTTTTGCTTTGAGCTTGATATGCCATGGCTGGTTTGTATCTGCTGTTATTTACACGTAACCTGCTATTCAAATGCGGTCCGTCCAATCTAAAATGAACGGTTCGGATGCACACTACTGATGTCTTTTATATTCAAAGAAGGTTTATTTAATCTGAATCGTCCATGGGAATCGGATACCAAACCCTAGGATCAAATTTGGACGGTTCATTCCAGTGCAAGACTCCAATGTCTAGGACGTGCTTGGAGCTCCACTCTCTAGATTCGACCTTCTTTTTTCTTTTATTCTTATGTTTTTCCCTTTTTGAAATGCACGTGTGTCATAAATAATGACAATAACAATAGTAATTTAATGATAATAATTAGTTAAATGAAGTAGTGGTTGCGGTAATAGCAACAATAACAAGAACCATAGCTTGGGAACTATTCCAAAAAGAGAAAAATAACTCCTACGGTTTAGTTGGAAAAATACTCTATTTTGATGTTCAGCTGTAGTTTTCTTACACATCAAATAAAGTTCTGGTACATGCTTTTGGAAAAATTCTCTGTGGAAGGTGAAGTGTCCTTCCACAATCTTCTACCAAAATTATATGTGGTCCAATCAGATGCAAGTATATGGTTGTAGAAATTGATTGAATTAAAACCAGTCAAAAGCGTATGAAAGCTAAGTTGTGGTGTATAGTAAACATCATATAAAGTTCTGGTATATGCTCTTAACAATTTTTTTCCCTTAGAAAATATAATAAATAAATATTTGTTTAGTTAGACTGCCTTCTCTAATAGAGACTACTTTCATATGCCATTATTAGAAAAGAGTGGTTTAATGCGACCCTAACCATCTTAGCTATAACCAAATCCGAACTGAGCTTCTTTTACAGCAAAACATATTGGAATATAAACCTGAATCAACCGACAACCTGTCTAACCTAAAAGCAGGTTTGACAGTGACCTGATCCAAACATGATCAACTTGTAATAAATTGAAATCTCCAGTAGCCTGTTAAATGGACTTAACTGAATCATAGTTGGAATGCGATCGAACCAAACTGGACAACATTAGTCCTTAAAAGAATAAAAGAAAACTCAACCTAGTAAAGATGGCCTGATAAAGTTCTATACTGATTATACCTTTTCAGAGCTTTTTGTTAGATAAAGTGTTCATAGAATAATAGACTTGACAACCTGCCACATGAAACTAGTTGTGTAAATTCACAGGGAACAAAAGAATGGAAAAACATTCATCCTTGTAAATATGGTTAGTTGTCAGTATGCTTTCCCATTGCTTTAGAACATTCCTGAACATCCCCTCTCCTTATTTCTCTCTCCACGAATTACTAGTTCAAGAAAAGTAGAAAGAGCTAGACACTATAACATTCAGAAGTATCTTCTATTTTGCTCGGTTTGTACATGCTATAACATATTATACTTGAAATCTTTACATGTCGTGCTATATGACTAACTCGAAGATGGTTCTTTTCCTTTCCAGGATTTGATGCACCAAACCTGAGGTTAGTTCCTATTCCCTTTTTTCTTAATTCTTCTCTATAATTTTTCCCTAATGAATGTTGTGATGTAAGTTCTAAATTGATTGGAATTCTTTTGACTGATCATAGAAAATTATGATTTTTACTTGATAGGGCTTTGGCTGATAAACTGGCAGAGTCTGGATTTTATGTGGTGGTCCCGGATTTTCTCTATGGAGACCCTATGCCACCTAATGACTTCAGTCAGTTTCCCACGTGGATTCAAAAGCATGGACCAGTATGTCTGGCCTTTACACTATGTTTTACTGGTTTATGTGTTGCACTTTCAGCTTTCCCTTCACATCTTGCTTTCTTTAAATTCAATGAAAGTTTTAATTTCAACCTGAGCTTAATCGTGTATGAATGAAGAACATAGTAGTGTCATTATGGTAGTTTGTCACTTACCTACAGTCGTGTATGTGCTGATTGGAACTAAAATTGTTGCTCTGGAACAGTACGAAACCATCAATTTCCTAGCAAATTCCTTTTGAAAGTGTGTTATCATATAAAGTGGCTATTATGAAACTTCTAGAGATCCCAAGGCTTTTTTAGGTGGGATGGCAATTTTTAGTGCTGCTTCAGTAATTTATAAACTTGTGGATTTAGGCAAAAGGATTTGAGGATGCAAAGCTTGTGATCCAAGCCCTAAAGAAAAAAGGTGTATCTGCCATTGGAGCTGCAGGTTTTTGCTGGGGAGGTACTGGTTATCCGTTTATCTTGTGTTATGTTTTTGTCTGTATAGTTTACTTCATTTAGTGAATTTTGGGCATGGCATTAATCCCTTAAAGGGTGTTCAGCAAGTTGGGTAGGATTAAATTTTAAGCTCCCCTAAGGGAGAGGTGTTTGGCAACAAAAAAATAAGAAAGTAGATGCTTAGCTATCTTAAGAAGCCTCAAGTGCTTAAGCCACGTAGAATGGCTCCTTAAAAGTTTGGACAAGCTTAAAAATGTGGCCAAAAAGAGGCTTAAGAAAGTGGTTTTAAGCTTTACAAAGGAGCAAGCGTTTGGTAAGCTTAAGCCTTAGTCTCCTAAGGAGCTCTAAGGAGCCCTAAGGAGGATGTGCCGAACACTACCTTAAACAGTAGAGGATATATTGACACATATTCTTTTGTTTTTCTCGGTTATTTTGTTGTTGTAGGTCAGATAATAGCATTGACTTTTATCAAGCCATAAACAGTTTACATTGCAGAGCACACATCTTCTCTTATGTATGCCATATATAACATATGGACATTTATGTCAAAAATATTAACCTAATTTATGGAACTCATCATCTGGTGTTGTCACTTGTCAGCCAAGGTTGTTGTGGAATTGGCAAAGTCAGATGACATCAAAGCCGCAGTACTGCTTCATCCCTCTTTCGTCACTGTTGATGACATTAAAGGTACAGAATTTGTTTCAGTTTATTCAATAATTGTGGTATTATGCTGCTATTGGAGGGTACTTTGCCGGTATGGGCACAGTAATATGTACCAGACTGTACCAAGTTAACGCCTTTCAGTTGCCAATCATGTGTCTGCTTATTTTACTTGGGCAGAGAATACTTTTCTTATTTCTGTTGCACCAGGTGGCATGATTACTGTTCTTATTTCTTATTATATTTATGTCTCTCTAACTAATTGAATGTACAAAATGAATTTCAGAGGTCAAGGTCCCCATATCAGTACTTGGAGCTGAGATTGACAGGACTACCCCTCCAGAAGTGACTAAGCAGTTTGAGGAGATTCTCTCTACCAAACCTGAGGTGATTTTAATTTCTAAATTGACCCTTACCGTTAGAACTCAAACTAAGCCAGCAGTGTTACAATTAATGATCAGCCCAGTGTAGTGGATCCTACCAGTTTGAGATTGACTCGTGGGTGAAAAGTTTTGTGTACGGGTCCAAAATTTTCTGACCTATTACAGGTTGGGTCATTATCCAACTCTACCTGTTTACTGAACTATGTTTTTTTACAATGTCTTAATGGGGTTTAGGGAAGTGCTAGGAAAGGCAGTGCGCTTATCATTAGTTCCACTCCATTTTGTTTGTCTGAGATCTAATATGCATATATTTAATATACTTTTTGTACTATAATGGATGGGGTTGGGTTGACAGATGACTTGCGTATGTTTTTATATAGCTATGGTTTTGTTGACCCGTGACTGGTGGAATTGGGTCTGACCCTTTTATAAAGTACCATAATAATCTTATCTGACGCATCTGACACAACTGGACCCATTAATTCTTCTAAACTGATCATTGCCAAGTGAGCATACAATTTTGAAGCTCGATTGAATTACATTTTTTTTTTTTTATAACCTTTGCAAACAGGTGCCAAGCTATGTGAAGATATTTGCGGGAGTTCAACATGGATGGACTGTACGATATGAGGTCACTGACAAAGCGGCCGTAGAAAAGGCTGAAGAAGCCCACAAAGACTTGCTAAATTGGTTCAACAAGTATGTTAAGTAAATAAAATGATGGCCGTGTATGATGTATATGTATCACGAATGTCATGTCAAAACTGAGAGTTTGTGGTGACAGGTGGATATGGGATGAATATTTAATATAATAAGGATTTGAAGTATAATAAAATTTAGTACATGATCTTATGTTGGTAGACATATTTGTAAGTTTTACAGCTAGCTTTGATTTGTGTTGTTGTTCTGATCCTCCTGCACTGCTACTTTTGTGGGACGGATCTGATGAACCGTATTGTACCAAGATCCATGCTGACTCTGATCAATTCTTTTTATATATTAGGCAGTTTTGTCCATCTGGGATTAAATATATTATAGAACATAAGCATGTCATGGTTGAGATAGCCCAATAATAATATTCCTCCTAACTTTTGTGGGTTTTTGACCATGGTTTTTTCAAGCTGTTTCCTCTCGCTAGATGAAAGCTTAAGCAGGGTAATATTATTAACAAGGAGTGTAGATTTGTTGAGTGAATTGTGAATAGATAAATTTGTCGATTTTTATATACAAAAAGAAAACTATACCTTAATCGCCACCTACAATTTTTTGGATTGTATTCTCCCAGATGAATGGAACTCATCGTGTTTTACTGATTGGCTGGTCCAGATGGTTGTACATAGGATTGTCCAAATTAGATCTCGTGCGATATGGACAATAAAAGCAGCTGCTATGGTGAAATCTAATTGGAGAATTTAATTTAAAATTAATAATTGTCCATAGAATGTTCGCCTACTGGAAAACAACATATCCAGAGAAAATAAGTGTAACAGAGATGCGTAAGTTGCGTGGATCTTTGGACATACAAAATGCGATCGAAGTAGAAATGATGATATACGTGATAAACTTGGGGTGACACCCATTGAAGAGAAGCTCGTCCAATACTGCTTGAGATGGTTTGGGCATCTCCAACGAAGACCTCCCGAGGCACCAGTGCGTATTGGGATTATACGTCGTATCGAAATTACACAATGAGAGGTAGAGGTTGGTCAAGATTGACATGGAATGAAGCAGTAAAAATAGACTTGAAAGAATGAAATGTATCTAAGAGTTAGCTTCGGACAGGAGCACGTGGAAGTTAGCGATTTATGTACCATAACCGTGACTTATGAAATATTGTTTAGGCGTGTTTAGATGTAGTATTATAGGCTTTAGGCCATATAATTAGAGATTTTGGGTTAAAGGCATAGAGCTTAAAATTTTGACTCCTACAACCTATAATGCAGGCATGATATAATTAGTATATTACTAGTATTAGTATTATTATTAGTGGTACCATTATTAATAGGGCGGATCTACACTATGCCTAGGAGGTGCTAAGACACCCCATGATTTTGAATTTTTTAATGAAGTATGTTGGAATTTAATTGGTTTTTTATTTCTTTGAAGTTTTTACTTAGTTTAGCTCTCTCATAAAATGTTAGATGTGCAATTGTAATTTAGTGATTAAGACTCTATTTTGTTCTTGAGAGGTCTTAAATTAAAAAATTCTACTAATCACAAATAATATTTTTACATTTTAAGTTTCAGTCCTCTCTAACTAAATTTTCTAATTCCGCTCCTAATTATTACTATTAGCGGTATATTACTATCTTGTTACTGTCTACTTCATATTGTAACTACGATTGAGTTTTATTGGGACTTGTTGCTGTAATTATCCATAGAGAAACTTCGGTACAATTTCTAAGCGCAAGTGGGAGGGAACGATGGCGGCCTATGCCACGTTGACAACTTCTTTCTCTCCCTTTTTTTTGTTATAAATATTCATGATTTGACGTCGACTTTATGGTATAAGTGCAAAGAGTTCAAAAAGTTTAATAATTAATTAATATATACTGTGCATAGGCTTACAGCATGTAATCATATGATAAAGAAAAAATATAAATAATAAATAAGATCGGGGGAACGCACTCCGCACGACCGCACTACGTCAGCTCTCGTCAAACAACATGGGCCAAATAGGCTTATGAAGGATGCCTTCGATCCAGTCCATCCTTCTGTTGCAAAAAAAATAAAAAAAATCCAGTCCAGCCATCAAAATGTCGATTTCTGGGCTTTGAGAAGGCCCACGTACTTGTGATGTTCCATATAGCAACACGATATCAATTATAATATCTGGACATCAACTCTTAAGAAAGGGAATATATATTTTCCCACTAAAACCACAGAAGCAAATAAAGGTATACACTTGAATGAGAACAAAACGTATACACTATTTTTTTTTTATTAGAATGCTAAAAATGTCAATTTGCGATTATCAACGCCTTGAAAATGTTAACGTTGCCTCTTGTCAATCTTTTTCATTACCTCTCCTATTATTTAAGTTCAACAATTATTCTCATATTGAATTATTTTATTTTTTATCGTTGAATGAACATTTGTGTATTTACATTTGGTATTGTCGCCACATTTAGAACTAGAAGAAAACTATGATCTGAGAACCAGACAATGAATAAGTATCGGCATTATTTTCCAACGATTTCAAAATTTTAATCTATTATAATAATTAGTAATTGGTATTAATCTCATTTTAATATCATTGTTTGTCGAAGTTAAATATAACAGTCAGTAGAGTTGGGAGATCTCACCATGCTTCTTTTTCCCCATCTGCTGCTCAATTAAGCTAGTACCAACACTACAAATTAAAATACATATATGCGATTTCTTCCCCTTTCTATTTGATTTGACGACTGATGTTTTTTAAATAAAATCCTACAAAAAACACATGCAGCATCTAGCTTAGGAAATTTTTCTAGGATTGATAATATTCTTAATTTGTATTTTGCAAATGATAACTTGATTTTCATTAAGACTAATAATGATTGATGCTCTCAAATAGCTTTTAATGGAGTTTGAGGACTTATCTAATATAAATTTATTTATTTTAAAGTGAAATGATTACTTTTTTAATATCACTAAGTTTGATGTACAATATATGGCATGTATTCTTGGCTATAAAGTTTCTCAACTTCCTATATCCTATTTAGGAGTTCCTTGCGTGATATAAATGTTAACTTTATTGAGTGGAATACTTTAATTGATAATATAAAAAAGGTTGTAAAGTTGAAAAGTAAATATTGTGTCTTCAGATTACCTTTTTTAAATCAGTCATTTCTGTTATTTTGTTATTCTTTTATATTAGAATGAAGATTGAAAAATTAAGAAATGAATTTTTATGATATGGGAAAAATGCTGTTAAAGAAACTTTATCCTTGTGGCATGGAAGGTTGTATGAATTATTATGATATAAAAATTTAAATCATTGATCTTAGTGGAAAGCATAAATTTGAATTATATAGAATTGAGTCGGTTTAGTTATTGCGATTTTGAAAAATTTAAATCGAATCAAATATAAAAACCGAATTAATTCACAAATTCAACCGAACCAATTTAAATAAATTGATAACCAAATTATTTAATTCAAACTTTTTTGGTTCGGTTGAAAATCAAATAAATTAAAACAATAAACACCCTTGGTACCGGTTCAGATCTATCAAGTCCAGATCCGAAATCAATCGGAACTCCCCCTTTGTCAATGACCTCATATTGTACCAAAAAAGCTAAACCGAACCGGAACCAGGGGTGCATAGTAAACATTTAATATTTATTAAGGAGGGTTGGACTATATATATTTTTTTTAAATATAAAATTCAATTTAATTTCAATATACATAATTAAAATTTTAAAATTACAGGGATGGCTTAGCCACCCTTTCAATACATCTAATTCCGCCCGTCTATAGTCTTCTATGTGTTGATTTGAATTATAATTGCTACTCCGGATAAGTACGGAATCATCAATTTCCTAGCAAATTCCTTTAGAAAGTGTGTTTATGTGGGACTGCAATTTTTAGCGCTGCTTCAGTAATTTGTAAACTAATGGATTTAGGCAATTTCTGCTGGGGAGGTACTAGTTATATGTTTTAGTCTGTATGTTTGTTTCATTCAGTGAATTTTGGTTATTGTAGTTCAAATAACAACATTGACTTTTATCAAGTTTGATAGGGCCATGTATAAAAGCCTCATGAGGCCCTATCTAGAAACCCACTTGAGCAAAAGCCCAAAAACAATACATTCGGCCTTTCTTCCAAACCCGGAATCTAGCCTACCAACTTTACTCACAAAAGGCTTAAACCGGGAACCGACTAAAAACAAGTCCGGCCTGCTGACCGGGACTTAGAAATAGCCCGGAACCGGGAAACCGACAGGGGGCCCTATAAATACACGGAGGAGAACCCTGTTACGAAAGGGATAGAGTAAACGTACCCATAAAATATAGACTCGTCCCAAGGAAGAAATGAGAGAATCAGCGAACTGACACGCGAGGATAAAGGCGTCTCCACTTAGTACTCGCTAATGACCGCTACGTTCTAATTCAAGCCTGAATAGGACGTATCATCCACCGTGGGGCTGACTTCCTTCCCACAAACCAAGCAAAATAACGAACACAATGACAACCCACCCCAGACCAACCGAATCTAGCGCTAGCACACCACACCACGATAGGCTGATAATTCCCCCGAATGGGATAAATGAGGGATCCCAAATAATACGAGATGAACTGGCGGACCCAAGCCTAGGAATGCCCTAGTTTTGATGACCAACATAAACTACGACCAAATCAATTCGCGCACCCCCGAACTCGCCACAGCTGAGGTTGCCGCCCCGGGACCCGCAACCCCAGCGGTAGTTAACCAAAGACGCGCACATCCATGCCTTGCCCAAGCTCTTCCGGGTCCATCCTACCTCTATAACCCACAACACGTATATACCACACCCTCAAGGCATGTCTACCCCCGAACGAACCTAAGACAGGTGCTTGCGTATTCCGCACCCAACCCAGGAAGGCAGACCTACGAACAGGCGATTCCCCACCTCCCATGCCCAAGGACGGTGAACCAAAATCTACCACAAACTCGCCGGAACCTCGACGTCGAGTTCGAAACGTTATTTTGAAAGACAGAACAGAGCTGTTCGAGATGCACGAGGTAGTTAATTTTTTTTACTAATCAATTTCAACTTTTAAGAAAATATTTAAACAATCAGATTTAACAGTCACTATTTCAAAATTTGCAGGTTGAGAGTCTATCAATGGACTAGATGTTTATTTAGTTTTAATTATATTAGTGAGAACATTGTTTATTTTCAGTTTATTAGATTTGTAGGCTTTGACTTTTAGTTTGTTAAAATCCTAATCCAAACAATTAAATATCAGAGTACTTCCACAACTAACGACTCTTGCAAGTGGTACAAATATTTCAAACGAACGACATTTCTAAAATTTGATACGACAAAATATTGTAACGAACATTTCAAAAAGATTTTCGGTTTATTAGATTTGTTTGGCTTTGACTTTTAGTTTGGGTAAAAATATTTCAAACGAATGACATTTCTAAAATACGATACGATAAAATATATCAATTCAAACAACATTACAAACTAAAACTTAAACAAATACAACTATTTTTATAACAAAAAACAAAAACAAATTTCATTTTAAATAAAAAAAAAAATAGGGGACCGCTCAGCCGAAATGCGGCCGTGCTACTTCTGGAATTTCCTAGATTTGGTGCCTTTTGGGTTTTTTTTTTAGGTGCTACAATTAAAAATTTCGGAAGAAAAAGTGAGCATACAACTTGAACCGTTTTTTTATTAACAGGAAAAACAAAAAAAATATATCGACAATGAAGAACAGTTTTGCTAGATTTTGAAAAATAGAAAGAACGTTATGGTTTGTAACGTCCAGGACACTGTAACTGGATGTTATAAACTATAATATCCAGTTAATCTAATCGCTAATGATCTCTAATAAACAAAAAACACTGTAGTTGGACGTGATGATCTATAACGTCCACCTACAGTGTTTTTTTTTTTTTTTGAAAATAAATCTCACTTACCTGTAGAAAATTAAGTGTATACATGACATATTGATCTTGATTTATTTTCAGTACCTGATGTTCGGTATAGACCGGTAAGATAACTTCAAAGTTCTAGTATAATTTAAATATGGTCACTAATATTGTAAATCACAGTGCTAGCAAGTAAAATTGGACCAACAAATAGTGATACATGTCCTGTATACACTTAATTTTTTACAGAAAAGAGAGGTTTTTAAAAAAAAAAAAATACTGTAGCTGGACATTATAAACCATAACGTCCAACTACAGTGTTTTTTGTTAACTAGAGATCATTAGCGATCAGATTAACTGAACGTTATGGTTTATAACGTCTAGCTATATATAGTGCCCTGAACGTTACTAACCATAACGTTCCTCCTATTTTTCAAAATTTAGTGAAACTGTTCCTCATTGTCGATATTTTTTTTTCCTATTAATAAAAGAAACGGCAACTTGAAGCTCAATTAACATACTATATATTTTCTTATAATCTTTGTAAACAGGTGCAAAGCAATGTGAAGATATTTGCTGGAGTTCAAAGAATTCGTATCCTCTGCATTAACTCAAGAGGGAATTTTTTGAGTTAATGTATCTCGACTATCTGATTTGTTTTAAGATTCGTGCGAACTAGATTCGTACTAATATTAAAGAGCTCCCTATATTATAGGAAGGAGCCGGATTGGCTCTCTGTAAAATCAGACGCTTGAAATCTTTTGAGTTGATGCTGAGGATACGCATTCGAGTTCAACATGGTTGGACTGTACGATATGATATCACTGACAAAGCAGCCGTACATAAGGCTGAAGAAGCCCACAAAGACGGGTCCGACTCTGCTGCTTTTCTGGATCCAACCATTCAAATTTGTCGAGATTTGTGCATGAAAAAGTTTCTGTATCGAGATGCGCGAAATGAAAATTTTTGAATGGTTGGATGCAGAAAAGCAGGACCCTGCTTTTCTGCCGGAAAAGCAGCAGAGTCCATTCCCACAAAGACATCCTCAATTGGTTCAACAAGTATGTAATGTAAATAAAATGATGGCGTGTATGCTATATATGTTTCATGAATGTCAAGTCAAAACTGAGAGTTTGTGGTGATAGATAGTTATGGGAGGGCACACTAGAAATTAACTAAATGCTTCAATTAAATGCAATGGTGATTACGAATATTAACCAGTAGGTGAGATGCCGGAATGGCTTTTAAAAAATTAGGAAGTCAGCTCTTCATGAGCAAAAATTATAATTCGAGACTTCTGAACTTTTACAACTCAAAATATAAAATCTTAAAGATTAGAATTAACAATTATAAATGTCCCATAGGGTTGATCAAGTATATATGACTGCTCAACCGCCTCCTTTTTTTTAATGCTTTTGTTTGTAGTAGAATAAATGTCGGCATATTAGTGTAAAATCTGGTTAATTTGTAGTTTTAATTGCACAATTGAGGTTTTTCAAGCCTCAGTTAAACTATTTTTTCTTGGAGTGGAATAATTGCAGTTAATAGGCTTAATATGTTAAACTAATTGGTTGATTAGTCGTTTGCGGTGATCAAATTATTACGAATCGTCCATTTTCCGTTTATACGGTTAATTAGTTGGGTTTTTTTTTTTCTGCAGTCATATATACTATATTTTGTCTTGTCTTATTTAAGCTTTTCTAAATGATAATTTCATAAAATTTTATTAATTAACAATGAAACTAAGTTAAAATAAGTTTTTTTTTTATAAGTTTGATGTATTAAATTAATCATTTTTATGAATTACAAGTATATGCACACAACTTTATTGAAAACACGAAATTATCCGCAAAATTCTGATTAATCGACCGCATACCGATTAATCGCTTAACGATACTCTGTCCATTCGACAAGCACATACCGTTATTTACAACACTGATCTGGTATAGCTCATTTAACTTCAAAATTACCATAGCAGGTGTTTCCGCAATTACCGTATAAACCCTAAAAAATTATAAAAGAAAAAAAGGTTGGAAAATTTCTTGCTTGAGAACTATATGGCTTTAATAATCGGAATCGGTTACTTGACCGTAAAATCAGAATAGGGTGAATCGGAATGAAAATTCAAATTTCTTGACACAAGCTTGTTTTGCATAAAATTATATAGGAAAAAAATATATTTAAAAGTTAGTAAACATTTGCTGTGAAGATGTAAAAAATATATTATGTAATACAACAATCTACTTGTAATCCACTTATTCCGCTTATATAATATAATATAAACTTTCAAGCATACAAACATTTATCTGAATATCTGATTTGTTCAGCTGCAACAAACGTCATTCGGGAATTAGCCGATTTTCCAAGCCAAAATGAGAAGATGTCCTTATTCTATTGCAGGTTGATAGAAGGCGCGCTTCGATCAGTGAACTGCCCCAAACAAGTGTCTCGGTTGGTGTGTACATATGATTCGCTTCGCATTTCTCGTAGCGCCTCTTCCCTGCATTCCTCTTCGCCTCTTCGCATGTACGTCACCAATTTATATATCTAAAAGTGATGACGATTAAGAATATATATTAAACCAGTAGGTGAGATGCTGGAAATCAGGAAGTCAACTCCTCGTGAGCAGAAGTTATAATTTGAGACTTCTCAACCTTTAACAAAAGAAGCAGTCGTAACCATACCTTCGAGCCCCTTTAAATTCATCATCCGCCAGCACCCAATTCAAACTCGGATATATATATTATCAGTAAAAAAAACCCCATAAACCACAAATGGTGACATTACAGACTGTGATCAATAATAAACACGTAACACGTGGGAGCACGGTCGTCCGGCACGTCATGCTTAGCCGTGCTGTGTTCATAACCGTGTTGTGCTCAACACAGGTGCTTTTGAGCACGGCACAGTACGGTATGTTTACACCACAGTGCTGCCACAGCCCGCCGACTCTAGACCCGGCCTACGGGAAGGGCACGGTTGTGGACAACTTCGGGGGACTCAAAACATACATCTCTGGCTCCTTCGACTCCTCAAAGCCCGCCATCCTCCTCATCTCTGGCTCCTTCGGTACTTACTATTTCCTCTTTGACTTTTTTAATTTCTAGATGAGTGTCTGAGAATTTTATTTTAGAGAGAATTTCATGAATATCCCTCAAAAACTTTGAAATTAATTTCGTATTTTTTCTTCTAAAATTCATAATATCATATATACCCGGCCCTCTAAATTTCAAAACTCACAAATTTACCTTTTTGTTTATTAAAAATCATTTTATATTTATAAACGTTGCATTTTACCCTTTAATTATCAAAAAATAAAAAAATATGGAGAAATGTTCAATCTTCTAATTGGCCAGTTGTAAAGACAAATGATTAATTTTCTTACTTGTAACGTGTACACAAGTGTACGCCTATATGTCATTATGAGTCTTTATGCACACGTAGAAAGATGAACCATTTTCCATCAGAAATATACTAACATTTTTTTGTTATTTTCTATAATAAATGATAAAAATGAAAACTTTAAAAATTTAAAATGAGTTCTAATTGTTGGGGGATCATGAAGGCCAAACAATTACGCCTTATCTAGAGATCAAACAATTACATCTCATCTAGGGGTCAAACACTTACACCCCGGGGAAGAAGAAATAGTCCCCACCTTAACCTAAGGACCGCCCTATGCCAAAGATACCCAAAACATAAACTTTAGTGCGGAATACAATACCTGATTCCATAACGTTGGCCATGGAATCTTAAACCCGAAGTTGGAGCAGCAACCGTCTCCGTGAGCGCGAGACAAGACTCTAGTTCTTCCTTCTCGCCCTTTTGGTTGGATCTTAGATTAGGTCTTCCAAGGCAACAAGATCGCCTCTTGAGAATTCCTCTCCAAATTTCCTAATGGAATTCTCCTCTCAATTCTTTGATGGTGGAAGAAAGGAGAAGGCACTCAATTTCTGTAGAAGAATAACTTCTGAAAAGAGTTGGTTATCTTGTGCCTTGGGGACCCATCTATATAGTTTACAGATCTGACTGCGCGAGTGCGGGTGGTTCACCCGCACTGGATCTCAGTGCGTCCGCACTGAGATGATTCGCGTCCAAATAACCGCCTTAAAACTCAGCCCCAAATTTTCACTAAGTCCCCAGTGCGGGTGGTTCACCCGTACTGGGGTTCCAGTGCGTCCGCATTACGCTCGGACTTTTCCTGGGTTGTCCGAAGTTCTCAAAATTTGGCTAAGTACTGAGTGCGTCCGCACTCAGATCCAGTGCGGGTGGACCACCCGCACTGGGAGCCCAAAATGTTTCCAGAATTTGGCTAAGTACTGAGTGCGTCCGCACTCAGATCCAGTGCGGGTGGACCACCCACACTGGGCACCCCAAAATGTTCCAGATTTTGGCTAAGTACTGAGTGCGTCTGCACTCAGAGCCAGTGCGGGTGGATCACCCACACTGGGCGTTCAAAAAGCAGTTTTCTCAATTGCAAATTTCAGAATCAGTCCATCAATGATTTGATCTTTGCCCAAATTGTTCTACACACTTATGGACCACATCCTATTGAATACATAGATTGTCTAATATCTTAATTCCATATTAGATCACTTTAATTGTGACAATCATATTTGACAGTAAACAATTCATAATTATATTACATATATGCTCAACGTTGGATTAAGATCCAACAATCTCCCACTTGAGCACTATGTCATACTCTTTTAATTATGTATTGTCAGCCTTATGTGCGCACATACTTTTCTGTCATCCTCATGTATTCTCAAACCAATTCCGTCCATCAATCATATTAGCAAAGGACTAAAGCAGCTTTCGTCACATTTATTTTAGTCATGACTAAACCATCAATAATCACAGTACTAACATAACCAAATGACATGAATCATGATGTGGATGTGTAGCATAGAAATTACACACAATTGTGATCTTACGTGCCAATTTCTAACTAGGTCTCCCACTTAAAACTTGAAACTAAATTTCATAAACTTGTTGTAAAATGCAAAATTCAAATAAACAATTTACATATCCAAAATTTTGAGGTCAAACTAAAATAGAGACAGAATGCAAAATAATAATATCCTTATGTCATAAGTTACATATCCAAAATAAGTAAATAGAACATCAAAATAAATAATTAACAAACTCCCACTAAAACTGAATTTCCCTAACCGGAATTACACCCATATGAGCAACATGCTCTTCAAACTTATTGGGTGGTAATCCTTTAGTAAGTGGATCCGCCAACATGGAGTTTGTCCCTATATGTTCTATTGACAACTGACTTTTCTGTACTCTCTCTTTTACAACCAAAAATTTGATGTCAATGTGCTTGGATTTTGACGAACTTCGGTTGTTATTTGCGTATAGCACGGCTGAGTTATTGTCACATAACAATTTTAGTGGTTTCTCAATAGACTCCACTATGCGCAGCCTAGTGACAAAATTGCGTAGCCATACACCATGATTCGATGCTTCATAACATGCAACGAATTCTGCGGCCATTGTGGAAGATGCTATAAGTGATTGTTTAGCACTCTTCCACGAAACGGCTCCTCCAGCTAACATGAAAACGTAGCCGGATGTCGATTTCATGCTATCTTGACATCCTCCAAAATCAGAGTCGGTATACCCAATGACCTCTAACTTATCCGACTTCCGATACGTGAGCATGTGGTCTTTTGTTCGCTTCAGGTACCTCAAGACCCGTTTGGCTGCTTTCCAATGATCTAGACCTGGATTTGACAAGTATCGGCCCAACATGCCAGTGATGAACGCAATATCTGGACGCGTACACACTTGTGCATACATGATGCTCCCAATAACTGAGGCATATGGATACTTTTGCATTACTTCCTTTTCTACATGATTCTTTGGGCATTGGCTGAGACTAAATTTGTCTCCTTTTGCCACAGGGGTATTTCCTGGTTTACTGTCTTGCATGCCATACCTTTTCAGGACCTTTTCGATATAATTCCTTTGGGATAAACCTAATATACCTTGGGTTCTATTCCTCAGTATTTCAATCCCTAGGACGAATGATGCATCACCAAGATCTTTCATCTCAAAATTCTTCATCAGAAATTTCTTGGTCTCATGCAACATATTTATATCATTGCTGGCAAGCAATATGTCATCCACATATAAAACCAGAAATACGAACTTACTCCCACAGAACTTGAGGTATATACACTCATCCACAAGATTTGCCTCATAACCAAATGACATAATCACATTGTGGAATTTGTAGTACCACTGACGAGACGCTTGCTTTAGCCCATAGATGGATTTCTTAAGTTTGCACACCATAGACTTTGCATCTCCCGATACATAGTTTTCTGGTTGCACCATATAGATCGTTTCTTCAATGTCACCATTTAGAAATGCTGTCTTAACATCCATCTGATGAAGCTCTAAATCGAAATGCGCAACTAATGCCAATATAATCCTTAAAGAGTCTTTCAATGAAACTGGAGAGAAAGTCTCTTTATAATCGATGCCTTCCTTTTGTGTAAAACCTTTAGCGACAAGACGAGCCTTATATTTCTCCACATTACCTTTTGAATCCCTCTTGGTTTTAAATATCCATTTGCAACCAATAGGTTTCGCTCCTGATGGTAATGGGACAATTTCCCAAACGTCATTGTCAGCCATAGATTTTATTTCCTCATTCATGGCATCGATCCACTTGTGAGAGTTAGAGTTTTGCATGGCTTGTTGTAAATTTATGGGGTCATTTTCTAACATGCCAACATCAAACTCATGTTCTTGAAGGTAAACTACATAATCCGAAGATATTGCAGACCTTTTCTCTCTAGTGGATCTTCTTATTGGCACTTCTAAATTTTCTTGAGAATTTCCAGCATTGTCTACAACAATCTGGCCAACAACAACATCATCCATAATTTCTGGAATTTCTCTTTGTGTTGTTTGATCTTGTTGAGTTTGGTCTTCAATAATGGTTTCGTTTTCGACAATTGTATTTTGAGTAAAAATGGGTTCAATGTCCACAAAACTCTCAACACCTGAGGGAATATTTGCACATTCCTCTTCGAATTCAAAATCCATTATTGTATCTCCCCCCGCAAACTCAACATCCTCAAAAAATTTTGCATTTCCCGTCTCAAAAACTGAATGTTCTGTAGGATTATAAAACTTAAAACCCCTTGATCGCTCGGGATACCCAATAAAATAACAACTAACAGTCCTTTCATCCAGTTTCTTCTCGTGCGGCCTATAAGGCCTTGCCTCAGCTGGACATCCCCATACACGCAAGTGTTTCAAGTTAGGCTTTCGCCCATTCCAAATTTCATATGGGGTTTTGTTAGTTGCTTTAGTGGGTACTCTATTTAGGATATATGCTGCTGTCTTTAAGGCTTCACCCCATAGATTTTGTGGCAAAGTAGTACGACTCATCATACTTCTTACCATATCCTTAAGCGTTCTATTGCGCCTCTCAGAAACACCATTCATTGCCGGCGAACCGGGTAATGTATATTGAGGTACAATTCCGCATTCATCTATGAAATGTGCAAAAGGCCCTCGACATTGCTCACCTGATCCATCATATCTGCCATAGTATTCACCACCACGGTCAGATCTAATAGCCTTAATGCGTTTGTTAAGTTGTAACTCAACTTCCGCTTTGAAACTTTTGAACATGTCAAGGGCTTGAGCCTTTTCTTTAATTAAATATATGTAGCCATATCTAGAATAGTCGTCGATGAAACTAATAAAATACCGCTGACCATTTCTTGTAGCCGTTGGAAACGGACCACAGATATCGGTATGAATTAATTCCAAGACTTCTGAACACCTTTTGGCTTCATATTTTCTGAAATTGGTTTGTTTCCCTTTTATGCAATTAATACAATCATTAAGATCTGAAAAATTTAAGGGTTCAAGAATTTCATTAGACACAAGACGTTCAATTCTTCGTTGAGAAATGTGACCTAATCGCTTGTGCCATAATGTAGCCGAATTCTCATTAGTTAATTTTCTTTTCTTACTATTTGTATCCACATGCAAGGCTTCAATATAAGAACTATTGACATCCAAAGAATACAGATTATCATAAACCGAAAGAAAACCAGAACCAACTTGTTTTGAATCATGAAACAAACTGAATTTTCCATTTCCAAAAGTACAAATAAATCCATACTTATCCAAAGCAGAAATAGAAATTAAGTTACGTCTAAAAGACGGTACAACAAATGTCTCATACAAATTCAAATAAAATCCTGATTTTAACAATAATCTATAAGTCCCAATAGCCTCCACCTCAACTTTATTGCCATCGCCCACAAAGATGAATCTTTCATCATCACTTGGCTTCCGGCAATTTAGGCAGCCCTGCAAAGACATACTTATGTGAGTAGTTGCACCAGAATCTATCCACCAAGTATATCTAGATACAGAAGATAAATTAACTTCTGTACAAACCATAACAAGAGATTTACCTTTCTTAGCACGCCATGCGTGATAATTCTGGCAATGAATCTTCTTGTGTCCAACCGCACCACAGAAGTAACAGGGATTTTCAGATGCGGCAACTTTCTTGCCCTTATCCTGTTTCTTATTGGTGGTCGTTGCAGCATCCTTATTATCCTTAGTCTGATTCGATTTCTTACGCGTAGACGATGCCTTAAATTTGGAAGTAGTAGCAACATGGGCACTTTCTGTCTTATCCTGTTTCAGTCTTTCTTCTTCTTGCACACAATGTGAGATGAGCTCATTAAGTGTCCATTTTTCCTTTTGACAATTATAGCTCACCTTAAACTGTCCAAAGTGTGAAGGAAGGGATATCAATGCTAAGTGCACCAAGAGATCATCAGAAATCTCCAACTTAAGTGCCCTTAGTTTTGAAACAACATTAGACATCTCCATAATATATTCCCGAATACTCCCCTTTTCCTTATACTTCATTGAAACAAGTTTCGTCAAGAGTGTACCAATTTCTGCCTTTTCATTCTTGACAAACCTTGTCTCAATTTCAGCCAAATATGCCTTAGCGTTAGTAATCTCATCAGTAATCGAGCCTCTAAATACCTCTGGAATGGACCTTTTCAAAATCATTAGACTCACCCTATTGGATCTGTCCCACTTTTCCTTCTCCTTCTTTTCATCAGGAGTAGAGGTATCCGTAATGGTGGGACAGTTCACTCTGAATGCTAAGTCTAAATCCATGACACCGAGAGTTATCATAACACTCTCCTGCCAGTACTTGAAATTGGAACCATTCAACATCGGAATGTCTTTTAGGCTAGTAGTAATGCTTGCTGAAAAATTCGAACAAAAAACACACAAAACAACCACGATTTAGCAAAATAAATTCTGAATTTTATAAATTATGTTCAAACAAAAGGCTAAACATTTCCATCATTAACAAAGCATCGGTTTCCATTAATTGGTCACCGGAGGGTAACGAATTAATTTCTTATGATACTTTGACGCAATAATAAAGCATTGATGATACAGTAACATATCGACAATATGCCTTCCGGAGGGCCGACTTATTGACATATGTAATAAAACATAATAATCATCACTACACTTTATTATCACTAAATTGTACACATAATTTCAACAACCATTATCTTCCGGAGGGCCGATAAATGATCGCTTCCATCAAATGCACATCTTATATCCTTTTATACAATGAATTTAAATTAACTTTGTCAAAAGAGGCACCGGAGGGTACGATAATGACTCCATCAATTCAATTCAAGGTATATATAAACCTTAATGCCTTTATAAGAACTATAATTTATACCTTAGCCATAAAATAAAAGTGCAATTAAATAAATAAATATATAATTGCATCATAGCAATTGTATTTATTTTCTGAATTTTCCCCGAGCCTAGTGCGGACGCACTAAGGGTGAGTGCGCCCGCATCATATTTATTTAATTATAATCCGAATTTAGGGGAAAAAACATGAAAAATAACTACACTTGTTATGCTGAATTATGACATGATCTAGAGAGAAATTGGAAGCACCCTTAAATAGCCTTTCAAATTTAGAAATTTCTTTCTAATTTTGTAAATTCCCAATTCCAAAATTGCCCAGAAAATTTGCCAAATGAATGACATGCAGAATTTCAAGCGTGTTCCAAGACCGAATCTTGATTAGGAATTTTCCGATTTCTAATGGCAATCTTCGAGGAAACCCTAACCATCTTAAGAACTTGAAAAAACTGAGCAATTAGAATCTTAATTAGGAACATATTTTGTGCTCTCCAAACTTAATTTTCA
Source organism: Carex kokanica (assembly GCA_025461125.1). Taxonomy (NCBI): domain Eukaryota; kingdom Viridiplantae; phylum Streptophyta; class Magnoliopsida; order Poales; family Cyperaceae; genus Carex; species Carex kokanica. The sequence continues at coordinate 41,017 of JAJGRX010001195.1, forward strand.
GATCAAAAAATAATCAAGAAAATCCAACAAAAAACAACGAAAAATCATCAATTCAAATCCTAATTCTCTCTAGATCCAAAGACCTAATCCTTTGGCATAGGAAGGCTCTGATACCACTTGTTGGGGGATCATGAAGGCCAAACAATTACGCCTTATCTAGAGATCAAACAATTACATCTCATCTAGGGGTCAAACACTTACACCCCGGGGAAGAAGAAACAGTCCCCACCTTAACCTAAGGACCGTCCTATGCCAAAGATACCCAAAACATAAACTTTAGTGCGGAATACAATACCTGATTCCATAACGTTGGCCATGGAATCTTAAACCCGAAGTTGGAGCAGCAACCGTCTCCGTGAGCGCGAGACAAGACTCTAGTTCTTCCTTCTCGCCCTTTTGGTTGGATCTTAGATTAGGTCTTCCAAGGCAACAAGATCGCCTCTTGAGAATTCCTCTCCAAATTTCCTAATGGAATTCTCCTCTCAATTCTTTGATGGTGGAAGAAAGGAGAAGGCACTCAATTTCTGTAGAAGAATAACTTCTGAAAAGAGTTGGTTATCTTGTGCCTTGGGGACCCATCTATATATAGTTTACAGATCTGACTGCGCGAGTGCGGGTGGTTCACCCGCACTGGATCTCAGTGCGTCCGCACTGAGATGATTCGCGTCCAAATAACCGCCTTAAAACTCAGCCCCAAATTTTCACTAAGTCCCCAGTGCGGGTGGTTCACCCGCACTGGGGTTCCAGTGCGTCCGCATTACGCTCGGACTTTTCCTGGGTTGTCCGAAGTTCTCAAAATTTGGCTAAGTACTGAGTGCGTCCGCACTCAGATCCAGTGCGGGTGGACCACCCGCACTGGGAGCCCAAAATGTTTCCAGAATTTGGCTAAGTACTGAGTGCGTCCGCACTCAGATCCAGTGCGGGTGGACCACCCACACTGGGCACCCCAAAATGTTCCAGATTTTGGCTAAGTACTGAGTGCGTCTGCACTCAGAGCCAGTGCGGGTGGATCACCCACACTGGGCGTTCAAAAAGCAGTTTTCTCAATTGCAAATTTCAGAATCAGTCCATCAATGATTTGATCTTTGCCCAAATTGTTCTACACACTTATGGACCACATCCTATTGAATACATAGATTGTCTAATATCTTAATTCCATATTAGATCACTTTAATTGTGACAATCATATTTGACAGTAAACAATTCATAATTATATTACATATATGCTCAACGTTGGATTAAGATCCAACACTAATATAAAAAAACAATAAATTGAGTAAATTCGTGATTTTTTTAAATTTAGAGGAGTAAATATGATATTATGAAATTTAAAAAGAGAAATATGTAATTTCGAAATTTCTGAGAGATATACATAAAATTCCCCCGAAAATATTACTTGTTCAGTTTATATATCCTGAGACTGAATTGTTTCGTATTCGGCGCTTCTTAGTTCTCTGTTTCTTTTGCATTGAGCTTGAAATGTCATGCTTGCTATTCATATCCGGTCCGTCAAATCTAAAATGAACGGACCTGATACACACCTCTGATGTCCTTTTATCTTCACAAGGTATATTTAATCTGGCTCGTCCATGGAATCAAACCGTAGGATCAAATTCGGACGGTTCATTCCAATGCGCCAAATGTCTAGCTAGATTCTACCGTCTCTTTTCTTAATTTATCTTATTTTGATGATTATTACTTGCGCCTAAGCCCCTCCAAGTTAGAATTTTTGTCCTTTTTGGAATGCACATGCTTCATAAATATTGACAATTATAACAATAGTGAAATTAAAGGATAACAATAGCAGCAGCAGCAACAATAGTAGTAGTATTGATAATAGAGGAGGGTTCAAATGCCTCCATTTTTTGTGCCTCCACCATGCCTCCATTTTTTAAAACTTTAATAACTCAAAATTTAAAACTTAAAAGTCAAAATAAAACCGTTAGATGTGATCTATATCATTTTATCTATGTGCTCATAAAAAATTATCACATTTTGATTTTGTTTTTAATGTGAATCAATAAGTTGAAAAATCAACGTCTAGAAATTATCCACATTAGTAAGTTTTTTACAAACTCTTGATGACAACCAAAACAAAATTGAAATGTCATAATTTTTTACACGTGCATAGATAAAATGATGTAGATCATATCCAACGGTTTTATTTTGACTTTTAAGTTTTAAATTTTGAGTTATTAAAATTTTAAAAAATGGAGGCATGGTGGAGGCATGAAAAATGGAGGCATTTGAACCCTCCTCTTGATAATATTAATTAAATGAAGTAGCAGTTGCGGTAATACGATAATAGCGATAGTAACAACTTAAGCTTGGAAATTATTTCAGAAATGAAAAATAACTCTTACGGTGTACTTGAAAAATACTCTATTTTGATGTTCGGTTGTAGTTTTCTTATTAAATAGGTGAAGTATCTTTCTACAGTCTTAACCAAAGGAACACGTGTGGTCCAATCAGTTGCAAATATATGGTTGTATAAAAATTGATTGAATTTAAACAAGTCAAAAGGTTCTGAAAGCTAATACTTGTGGTATATATATAGTAAACATCAAATAAAAGTTCTGGTATATGCTCTTAACAATTTTTGATGTATTGTCCCACATATTGTTTGTTTTTTTTCCCAAGAAAATATAATCATTAGAGATTTGTATTTTTACAACTTCTCAAATATTGTAGACCCAAATGTGATGAATCACACTTACTCCTTGTTTGATCATTTTGTATGAAAAGAGCAATTAATGAGTTGGATTGCATTTTCTAATCGACACTACGTACTTTCATATGCCATCATTTGATAGTGATCTATATATAGTGACCTGACCCAAATATGAGCAACCCGTAGTAATGGATCAAAAACTCCAGTAAGCCTGTTAAATGAACCTAACTGAATGATCAGGAAATGGAATGTGATCTAACCAAAATGGACAACTTTAATCGTCCTTCAAAGATAATTCAAGGCTATGGTACTATGCATAACACATTATTCCGTATTATATATGGACTAATATTTTCATTTTCGAAGTCTATATGATCGATCTAAACTATTCAACATGATATCCATATGAAAGGAATGTACTTGTAGATCAAATTTTGCATTTTAGAAAATTTTCTTTATATATTTTTAGATGGGTAGAAAATCACTTGATCTAAAGATTATAGACCATTCAAAAGTAATGATTTTTTACAAATTTTATATACAGAAAGAAGTTCTAAAAAACATAAAATTTAGTATGCAGGTACATTTTCATATGGAGATCATATTGAATGATACAAATTGATTATTTGAACTTTGAGAATGAAGATATTATTCTATAGTACAGATCAATATTAGCTCTTTGTTAGATAGTGTTCATATATAGATTAATAGACTTAACAACCTGCCTACATGAAACTACTTGTGCAAAATTCATAGGAAACAAAAGAATGGGAAATTATATGTCCTAGAAAGCATGGGAAAACATACATCCTTGTACATATTGATAGTCGTCAGTCTGCTTTCTCATTGTTTAAGAACATTCGTGAACATCCCCTCTCCTTATTTTTCTCTCCACCGATTACTACTTCAAAAAAAAGCAGAAATAACTACACATCAAATGTTCAGAAGTATTCTCCATTTTTCCTTGGTTTGTACATACTAAAACATATTAATTAAAGAGGAGGGTTCAAATGCCTTTATTTTTTGTGCTTCCACCATGCCTTTATTTTTAAAAACTTTAATAACTCAAAATTTAAAACTTAAAAGTCAAAATAAAACCGTTGGATATGATCTACATCATTTTATCTATGCACGTGTAAAAAATTATGACATTTCAATTTTGTTTTGGTTGTCATCAAGAGCTTGTAAAAAACGTACTAATGTGGATAATTTCTAGACGTTGATTTTTCAACTTATTGATTCACATAAAAACAAAATCAAAATGTGATAATTTTTTATGAGCACGTAGATAAAATGATGTAGATCATATCCAACGGTTTTATTTTGACTTTTAAGTTTTAAATTTGAGTTATTAAAGTTTTAAAAAATAGAGGCATGAAAAATAAAGGCATTTGAACCCTCCTCTTAATTAAATTTGAAATTTTACTTATACCTACGTGTTATCTAACTAACTAGAAGATGGTTCTTTCCTTTCCAGGATATGAAGCTCCAAACCTGAGGTTAGTGCCTATTCCTTTTTCTTTTCTTTTTTTCATAATTCTTCTCTATAATTCTTTTCTAATGCATGTTGTGATGTAAGTTCTAATTGATTGGGATTCTTGGGACTAATTATAGAAAATTATGATTTGATCTGATAGGGCTTTGGCAGATAAACTAGCTGAGTCTGGATATTATGTGGTGGTCCCGGATTTTTTCTATGGAGACCCCATGCCATCTAATGACACCAGTCAGTTTTCCACGTGGATTAAAAAGCATGGAACAGTATGTGCTGGCTTTACACTATGTTTTATTGGTTAATGTGCTGTATTTTCATCTTATCCCTTTCACATCTTGCTTTCTTTAAGTTCAATGGATATTTAATTATGCAACTTGAGCTTATTTGGGTATGATTGAAGAACATAGTAGTAGTGCCATTATGGTAGTTTGTCACTTACCTACAATCCTGTATGTGCTGAGTGACATTGTTGCTCAGGGAAGTGTGTTTTAGAGATACAAGGCTTTTTTAGGTGTGATTGTAATTTTCAGCGTTGATTCAGTAATTTGTATACTTATGGATTTAGGCAAAAGGATTTGAGGATGCAAAGCTTGTGATCAAAGCTCTAAAGGAAAAATGTATATCTGCCATTGGAGCTGCAGGATTTTGCTGGGGAGGTATAGTTTATTTCATTTAGTGAATTTTGTGTTTGGCGATAGTCCTTTAAACAGTAGATGATATATTAGTGCATATAATTTTTTTGTTTTTCTCAGCTCGTTTTGTTATTGTAGTTCAGATAACAACATTGACTATTATCAAGTTATAAACAGTTTACATTGTATAACACACATCTTCTCTTATGTATGCCATAACACATACACATTTATGCCAAATTAAGATGTTAACCTAATTTATAGAACTCAATCATGCATTGTTGTCAGGCAAGGTTGTAGTAGAATTGGCAAAGACAGATGACATCAAAGCTGCAGTGTTGCTTCATCCCGCTCTCGTCACTGTTGATGATATTAAAGGTACACATTTTGTTTCAGCTTATTCAACTATTATGGTATTGTGCTACTGTTGGTGAGTACTTTCCCGGTATTGGGACAGGAACCTGTACAAGGCTGTACCAGGTTAACACCTGTCAGTTAGCAATGAGGGGTCTGCTGATTATATTTATTTTCCTCTCTTACTGTTGCACCAGGGGTCATGGCAAATCTCAGATTCACGACATAATTATATTTATTTCCCTCTCTTACTAATTTAATGAACAATATGAATTTCAGAGGTCAAGATCCCCATTTCAATACTTGCAGCTGAGATTGACCAGACTACCCCTCCAGAATTGGTTAAGCAGTTTGAGGAAATTCTCTCTACCAAACACGAGGTGATTTGAATTTCTCAATTGACCCTTACCCCTTAGAACTCAAGTTAAACCAACGGTGTTACAATTAATGATCCAACCGTCCAGTCAACCCAGCATACTGGATCCGACCAGTTTGAGATTGATACGTGGGTAAAAGGGTCCGCTACGGGTCCAAAATTTTCTGAGTTGTTACCGGTTGGGTCATGACCCAGCTCTACCTGTTTATTGAATTACTACATTTTTTACAATGCCTTAATGGGGTTTAGGGAAGCGCTAGGAAAGCCAATGCGCTTACCATCAGTTCCACTCCATTTTTTTTTGGTCTTAGATCTAATATGCATATATATATTTAATAAATTTTCTGTACTATAAAGTATAAAGGGTGTTGTTGGGTACGTAAGGTGACTGATCGATGACTTGCATGGGTTTTTCTATAGCTACGGATTTCTTGATCTGTGACTAGTGGGATTGAGTCTGATCCTTGCATTGACACTATAATAATGCTTATCCATTGATGCTTATAAACTAATTATCATTGCCAATATATGCAGTGAGCATGCAGTTTGAGGCTCGATTAACTTACTATATATTTTCTTATAATCTTTGCAAACAGGTGCCAAGCTATGTCAAGATATTTGCGGGAGTTCAACATGGATGGACTGTACGATATGATGTCACGGACAAAGTGGCCGTAAAGAAGGCTGAAGAAGCCCACAAAGACATGCTAAAGTGGTTCAACAAATATGTTAAGTAAATAAAATGTTGGCCGTGTATGATATATATGTTTGACGAATGTCATGTCAAAACCAAAACTGAGAGTTTGTGGTGATATGTATTTATAAATGAATATTTAATAGAATAAGGGCTTGAAGTATAATAAAATTTAATACATGATATTATGCTGGTAAAGATATATTTATGTAAGTTTTACAACTAGCTTCGATTTTTGTTGTTCTGAATTGAAGTTTCCTAGCTCCCACGCTGCTACTTCTGCAGCACAGATTGGATGGTCTATGGTGTCTCACGTTAAAGTTGTAGGACGGATCTGATGAAACATATTGTATCAGGATCCATGCTGACTCTGATCATTTGATCAACTCCTTTTATAAATCAGACAGATTTGTCCAGCTCTGAGCAGTACTGTAGAGCATAAGCATGCCATGGTTGAGACTTGAGAGAACCCAATAATAATATGCCTCTAAGTCTTGGTGGCTTTTGCCAGTGTTTTCCTCAGGCTGTTCGCTCTCGCTAGATAAAACTTAAAGCAGGGTTCTGTACAAAACAATAAATTAACACAGAGTGTAGATTTGTTGAGTGTAATGTTAATAGATAAATTTGTGAATTTTTATATGCAAAATGAAAGCGACACCTTAATCGCTACCAACAATTATTGGGATTGGCTTCCTCCCTAAATGAATATAACTCATTAATTTCTACAGATTGGATGGTCCAGATCGTTGTAAATACGGACAATAACAGCAGCTATTTGGTGAAATCTAATTTGGAGAATTTAATTTGAAATGAATAATGGTCCATAACAGACTCTTCTGCACAATTCCTTCGCCGAAATGAGAAGAAACAATATATTAGACCCGTCCAAATTTGACTCAGATTGTTCAAATTTGACATGGTTAATTCGAATTGTTTGTAAGAGAGAATGGCATTTTTTTTCGTGATCATCAGTGGAAGGATGTATCTTGCTGCAGAAAAATGATGAAATTCTTTCTTCTTCTTTTTTTAGCGTAAGGTGACAACTTGTCATCTTACGATTTTCATTAATAAGAAAAAGTATTTACATGGTCAAAAAACAAAGACCGAAAAAGCCGAAAATAAATATGTACACACTATCCTGACACTAAGCACAGCTATTTAAATTCTTGACCCCAGCAGTATTTAGCAGCATTATCACCATAGCTGCACATCCCGTAAGATTTCTCCAGATAGCACGTGTTGGTTTAGTCTTTTGCGAGAAAATTATGTTATTTCTCTCATGCCAGATTGACCATAATGTTGCCGCCCAAATAATGTTCCAGGTTTGTAACTGCACCTTATCCAAAAATGTGGTTGGCGACCTCCAAAAAGAAACATGAGACTCGTAACCAGGATGAAATTCTTTCTTAGTTTGTGGTTTATGTCCGATCTACTACATCACATTGATGAAAATCTATAAATCTATGCACGACTTGCATCATGAATGAGTTGCTATCTAGTTAGCTTGACTTGACACGTGATTAGTTTGACTAAACTCAAGCTCAACTTGGCTCGATTCCGAACAACAATTATCCCTAAAATATTCATAAACTTGAAGTCGACTTTATGGTACAAGTACAACGAGTTAAAATTGAGCCCTCTTAGCGGGTTGAAGCTACCTGCACTATTCTTTTTAAATAATTGGAATAAAATAACATAAAATCAACTTCTGATCCTCTGTGTAGAATATCGTGTGGTAATTATGAGATGCATCATGCAAACAACTGAAAACAAGGCCTCACTTGTGCACGAAAACTTTTGAATTGATTGTCATAAAAATTTAAAATAGTTTTCATTCAATCAGTTAGGAAAATTCATTATTCAAATACAAAAAAAGTGTCAAATAAATACTTCAAATGCAATGATGATTGGCGAATATTAAACCAGTAGGTGAGATGCCGGAATGGCTTTCAAAAAAAATCAGGAAGTCAACTCTTCATGAGCAAAAAATATAATTTAAGACTTCTGAAACTTTACACAACTCAGAAGATAAAATTTTAAAGATTAGAATTACAATTAATGTCCCAAGGGTTGATCAATAGGGCTGCTCAACCGCCTGTCTTTCTTTTTTTTTCCATGCTTTTGTTCGTAGTAGTATAAATGTGGGCATATTAGTGTAAATTAAATCTGGCTAATTGTAGTTTTAATTGCGTAATTGAGGTTTTCCAAGCCTCAGTTAAACTAATTTGGCGAAACAATTCGAAATTGGTTATCTGGTGCACTTCATTTAACTTCAAGAATACCATAGCAGGTGTTTCAATCGCCCGCAATTACTATATAAACCCTAAAAATGTAAAAAAAAAAAAAAAAAAGTTTGGAAAATTTCCTGCTACAGAAGCTGCCCCTAAAATAAAAGAAAATGTCCTTATCGATCCTATTGCAGGTTGATATATAGAAGGCACGGTTCGATCAGTGAACAACCTCCTAGAAAAATTTAATAGTCAGATCAAGATTCCGATTCAGCGATATGAAGATTAGAGAGATGAAGAACATGCCAAGAGTAGACGATGAGTTTTGTTAGTCCCTTTCATTTTCATTTTTGTTTTATTTCTAACAAAACTTTGTTTTGTAAGGGATGAAGAGAGATCAGAGGACACATCGGCATATTAAGTAGTATAATTATTGGTTAAATTGAGATAAGGACTTGATTGAATTAAATTGAAAAACTGAGGGGGGCTGTTTGAACTAAACAAAGTTTAGGGGCTCATTTGAACCCATGATATCCTTATTAGAAAATTTGATAGTAAAGTACAATGTTGGCATAGCAATCTTATTTCAAAAGGAGGCAGAAAAACTTTAATCAATGCTATTCTTTCCTCTGTTTTCATGTATGTCTTGTCTATTTTCAAAATTTCTAAGAAGGTTTTCAAACAATTTGACAGAAAAATGAGAAAATTCCTTTGGCAAGGTTACGGAATTAATAGGAAAGGATATGCATTGGTTAAATGGGACAATATATGCCACCTCAAAGAGTATGGAGGTGTGAGAATTTTAGACTTAGAACAAATGAATACAGCACTACTTGTTAAGTGGCTGTGGAAATTTAAAGATCCATGTTGTCAAGGCACGTGGAAACAAGCCTTACAACTTAACTACTTGTCTGACAATCCTATCCCTCATTTCCAATTTTGATTAGTCTTATTGCAGATGCAAAATATGATAGACATTGGCATTACTTACCAACCTGGATCAAATAGTATGCTGAAATTCTGAAAAGATGTTTGGATTGAGGAATGTTCTGTATCCATAACATACCCTTTTTTGTATAACTTGTGTTCTAATCAAAATATTAATTTGGCTGATGTTATTTTCTCTCAAGGATTGGTTGTTACTTTTCACAAAATCTTGACAAGGGTGAATAGACATGAGTGGGCTGAAGTGCTGGAAATTATACACATTGTTCACTCTGATCATGAGGATGATATCCTGAAATGGAAATGGGAATCAAAGGGGTTTTTTTCTGTTAAATCCTTATACCAATTCTTGAATTTTAGGGGAGTAAAGGAATTACATGCTCTCACCTGGTGAACTGTTAAAACTCCTCCCAAAATTCAAGTGTTCATGTGGTTGTTAACAAAAAAGAAAATTCTAACCAAATCCAATTTAGCAAAAAAATGATGGATAGGAGATACTACTTGTCATTTTTGTCAACAAAAGGAAACTCCTCACCATTTGTTTGTACAATGTTCAAGAACTAGGCAAGTTTGGTTTTGGATGGAGAGGTGTCAGGATCTAATAGAACACTGACATACACTTGAAGATGTCATGCATTTTGTCTTTAGCTTACCAAAATTTGAGAGGAATCAATTCTTTATAATGTTTAGTGCATTAGCTTGTAATAAAATTTGCTTTAATCAACAAGTTTGTGATTCTGTTAGAAGTTATGTTCTACATATTATTAATTGGGTTGCTATTTGGACAGGAAAAAATGATAGAATAGATGGATCGGCTGAAGAACAGAAGCAGTGGCTGCCTGAGGATATCTTCCAAATTCCACTACAGGAGCTGGAGCTGGAACGGGAGCAAGTGCTGGTGAAGTCTGACAATACTGAAGATTCTATTTAACTTGCTATTATCTTTACTTTAGAACTTTCAGTGCTTTTGCTTAGTTGGTTTGTAATAAGAATTGTTATGAGCTTGTTATCTGAACTTCTTTTGCTTTAGATTAGTTAGTATAACATTTTATTGAGATCAGAAAATATACATTGATCTAATTTATTAAAAACTTGTAACTTAAAACAGTTTCAGTCAATAAAACAGACCTCTGCCTCTTTTATAAATAAAAAAAATTGAACCCATGATAACAGTTTAGAAGACAAAAACATAGTTATTTTCCAAAAAAAAATTGTTTAAAAAGTTTAGGGGGTATAAATGCAAAATGCAGGAGCTGAATGCAATTTTTTTGTTTAGTTTCATTAATAATTCCCTTCGCATTTCTCGTAGCGCCTCTTCCCGTAATTACTGCATTCTAGTGTTGTAAATAACGGTATGCGGTCGTCGGACGGACAGGGTACCGCCAAACGATTAATCGAGAATAATTGTCAGCCATAATCAGAAATAATTGGCCGATTAGTCAGAAAAATCCATGACGGTTTGGTCACTGCCAACGAGTAATCAGCCAATTAATCGGCCTAAACGGACGTATTTTACAACACTGCTGCATCCATGTTCGACCTCACTTCCAACCGCACTCCATGGAGGTTGTTTCATATTGCAACACCCTGGCTTAATTATAACACACACATGGTCTGTCCTGGCTTAATTATAACACACACATGGTCTGTGGTTGTTACGTTATTACCAATTTATATATCTAATCACCAGTAGGTGGGATGCGGGAATGGCTTTCACAAAATTCAGGAAGTCAACTCCTCATGAGCAATTAAAAATTATATATAATTTGAGAGTTCTGAACCTTTAACAAATAGAAGCAGTCGTACCCATACCTTCGAGCTCCTTTAAATTCATCATCCGCCAGCTCCCAATCCAAGCTCGGACATAATATCAGTAAAAAAAACCCCATAAACCACAAATGGTGACCTCACAGACTGTCCGGCACAGCGTGCTTAGCCGTGCCATGTTCGTAGCCGTGTTGTGCTCGGTCCAAGTGTTTTTTAGCACGGCACATCACGGGACGTTTACAAAACAATGCTGCCACAACCCACCGACTCCGGACCCAGTCTACGGGAAGGGCACGGTTGTGGACAACTTCGGAGGGCTCAAAACATACATCTCTGGCTCCTTGGACTCCTCCAAGCCCGCCATCCTCCTCGTCTCCGACATCTACGGTACTTGCTATTTCCTTTTTGACTTTTTTTTCCAGATAAGTGTTTGTAATTTTATGTATACCCCTCAAAAACTTTGAAATTACTATTTCTTCTTTGACTTCTTTTTCCAGATAAGTATTTCAGAATTTTATGTATACCCCAAATTTTAAAATTACGTATTCCCCTCTAATTTTCGTATAAACCCTTTTAAATTGAAAAACTCATAAATTTACTCGATTTATTGCATTTTTTTATTATTAAAAATGGTTAGTTGTCAGTCTGCTTTCCCATTGCTTTAGAACATTCGTGAACATTCCCTCTCCTTATTTCTCTCTCCACCGGTTACTATAAAAAAAAGCAGAAAGAACCACACACCAAAAATGTTCAGAAGTATCCCTTGGTTTGTACATCCTAAAACATATTAAACTTGAAATTTTACTTGTCGTGTTATATGACTAACTAGAAGATGGTTGTTTTGCCTTTTCAGGATTTGAAGCTCCAAACCTGAGGTTAGTGCCTATTCCCTTTTTTTTTGTTCTTAATTCTTCTCTATAATTTTTTTCCCTAATGAATGTTGTGATGTAAGTTCTAAATTGATTGGGATTCTTCTGACTAATCATAGAAAATTATGATTTGACCTGATAGGGCTTTGGCAGATAAACTGGCAGAGTCTGGATATTATGTGGTAGTCCCGGATTTTTTCTATGGAGACCCCATGTCACCTAGTGACAACAGTCAGTTTCAAACGTGGATTAAAAAGCATGGAACAGTATGTGCTGGCTTTACACTCTGTTTTACTGGTTAATATGTTGTACTTGTTAGTTTTATTTTATTACGTGGCCTATGTTATTTATTGTGCACCAATTTCATTTACAAAATTGATAACAACCAATTATTAAAAAGAACGTTATATGGTTTAAATTATTTATATTAAAAAAAATACAATAAACACCGTTGGGCAGATCATTATATATAAATTCATATAAAACCATATATAACATCTAATACATCTTCTTAGTACTTTCCAAAAATGAAATATGCAACACATATAATTAACATAACATCTCATACAGTTTTGGCCCAATTTTTCTAAAGTTTTTCATTTTTGGGCTTATGTTACCAAAATTCTTAGTTATGATGCAACTTGGACCAAAATTTCATCCAAACTAAATTGTATAGGATCCAACATATTCAAAAAAAGAGTGCGCATGTGATTCATGACATGATATCAGCCTTTGGCTGCTAAAGGTCTCCAACATTGCATCTCCAATAAAAATATTGATGATCTTCTTTGTGCATACATACACAACAGAAAATAAATTTCTCAATTTTGAAAAAAAATTGAGTTAAAAATTAATAAAATTATTTTCAAATCACTGATAATTAATAAAATTTATTGGTATCATCATAAATTTTGATTTTTAGTTTTGAATCTGTATAACATTTTTACAAATCACTGAAAAAACAATTTCGGTAAAAATTATTGCATCTTATATGAATTTACGAAGGCTCTGATACCAAATGACAGATTTAATAAATTCAAAACATGTTTTGTAATTAGAACACAAACAACTCAGAATCCGTAAATCTAAAATAAAATAGCAAACGAAATTTAAAACTTACAGTTTTGGAGTGACGACATCGTTAAGCAGAAGCGTAAATACTAATCATCAAATATTTTCCTCAGACGTGATGATGGAGACCTTTAAGCGTTTTTCTTATATTTCTCTAATTAATTTTTATGGACAGAATTTTCAGAAAATGAGAGATATCCGAATTAATTAGAGAAGAGGTATTTTTATAATTCTGAGGCAACCTTTGTGACCAATATATTTAATGAATTGCAATCTGAATTTTTTCATCAAAAATTACTCGTACCTTTTTGTTAATTTCTGTAAATGAAATTGGTGCACAGTAAATAACATATGCCACATAATAAAATAAAACTAACAGTACTTTCATCTTTTCCCTTTCACATCTTGCTTTTTTTAAGTTCAATGGAAATTTTAATTGTGCAACTTGAGCTTATTTGGGTATGAATGAAGAACATAGTAGTAGTGCCATTATGGTAGTTTGTCATTTGCCTACAATCTTGCATGTGCTGATTTGATTTAAAATTTTTGCTCCAGGACAGTAAAGAACCATCAATTTCCTAGCAAATTCCTTTGGAAAGTATATTTAGTATATATAGTGGGTATCATGAAACTTTTAGAGACACAAGGCTTTTTTTAGGTGTGAATGAAATTTTCAGTGCTGATTCAGTAATTTGTATACTTATGGATTTAGGCAAAAGGATTTGAGGATGCAAAGCATGTGATCCAAGCTCTAAAGGAAAAATGTGTATCTGCCATTGGAGCTGCAGGTTTTTGCTGGGGAGGTATAGTTTATTCGATTTAGTGAATTTTTGGGCTTGGCATTATCCCTCAAACAGTAGAGGATACATAGCGCATATCATTTTTTTTTTGTTTTTCTATGCTCGTTCTGTTATTGTAGTTCAGATAACACCATTGACTTTTATCAAGTTATAAACAATTTATTGTAGAGCACACATCCTCTCTTGTGTATGCGATAACACACACATTTATGCCAAAAATGTTAACCTAACTTATGGAACTCATCGTGCGGGGTTGTCAGGCAAGGTTGTAGTAGAATTGGCAAAGTCAGATGACATCAAAGCTGCAGTGCTGCTTCATCCCGCTACTGTCACTGTTGATGATATTAAAGGTACACCTTTTGTTTCAGCTTATTCAGCTATTATGGTATTGTGCTGCTATTGGTGTGAATTCATATCCTCTACATTAACTCAAAAGAGAATCTTTTGAGTTAATGAATCTCGACTGTCTGATCTGTTTTAAGATTCGTGCAAACTAGATCTGTACTAATATTAAAGGCCCCTATGTTATAGACACGTGCCGAATTGGCTCAGTTTAAAATTAGACGGTTGAAATTCATTAACTCAAAAGATTCCTTTTGAGTTGATGCAGAGGATAAGGATCTGGGTACTTTCTCGATATTGGGATAGCAACCTGTACAAGGCTGTACCAGGTTAACACCTGTCAGTTAGCAATGAGGTGTCTGCTGATTTTTCTTAGGCAGAGAGTACTGTTATTATTACTGTTGCACCAGGGGTCATGGCAAATCTCAGATTCACGACATAATTATATTTATTAAATTCCCTCTCTTACTAATTGAATGTACAATATGAATTTCAGAGGTCAAGATCCCCATATCAATACTTGCAGCTGAGCTTGACCAGACTACGCCTCCAGCAGTGATTAAGCAGTTTGAGGAAATTCTCTCTACCAAACCCGAGGTCATTTGAATTTCTCAACTGACCCTTACCCCTTAGAACTCAAATTAATCCAAAGGTTTTACAATTAATGATCCAACCGTCCAGTCAACCCATCATACTGGATTCGACCAATTTGAGATTGATACGTGGGTAAAAGGGTCTGGTACGGGTCCAATTTTTTTTACCCGTTACAGGTTGGGTCATGGCCCAGCTCTACCTGTTTACTGAACTACTTACTACATTTTTTACAATGCCTTGATGGGGTTTAGGGAAGCACTAGGAAAGCCAATGCGCTTACCATACGTTCCACTCCATTTTGTTCGTCTTAGATCTAATACGCATATATTGAATATATTTTCTGTACTATAATTATAAAGGGTGTGGTTGGGTACTTGGGTTGACTGATGACTTGCATGTGTTTTTCTATATCTACGGATTTCTTGATCTGTGACTGGTGGGATTGAGTTTGATTCTTGCATAAACACTATAATAATGCTTATCCATCTGACCCAACTGGATCCATTGATGCTTATAAACTAGTCATTGCCAATATATGAAGTGAGCATACAATTTGAAACTCGATTAACTTACTATATAATTTCTTATAATCTTAATTTGCAAACAGGTGCCAAGCTATGTGAAGATATTTGCGGGAGTTCAACATGGATGGACTGTACGATATGATGTCACTGACAAAGTGGCCGTAAAGAAGGCTGAAGAAGCCCACAAAGACATGCGAAAGTGGTTCAACAAATATGTTAAATAAATAAAATGATGGCTGTGTATGATGCATATGTTTCAGTTTCACGAATGTCATGTCAAAGTTCAAAACTGAGAGTTTGTGGTCATAGCTAATTGTGGGATGAATTTTAAAAGAATAATAAGGGCTTGATTTTTTTTTTTTATGTTTAGTGGTTAAGGGCTTGAAATTTGAAGTATAGTAAAATTTAATACGTGATATTATATTGGTAAAGATATTTTCAAGTTTTACAGCTATATATGGTTTTTGTTGTTTCCCGAAAATGAAGTTTCCTCCTGCGCTGCTATTTTTGCAGCACAGATTGGATGGTCTGTGGGCCACACTTTGAAGAAGGAGGATGGATCTGATGAACAGTATTGTATCAAGATCCATGTTGACTCTCATCAACTCCTTTTACAAATCATACAGATTTGTAAAGCTCTTGAGCATTGTACACCGGAATTTTTAAATATAGCACAGTTCAAAAAAAAAATATATTAAAACGGCACCGTTTGACAGGAATGTCAAATTTAGCACGGCCGCAGATCAGCTGAGCGGCCCCAGAAATGGGGCCGCAGATTGGCTGAGCGGACCTGGGGGCTGCAGATCAGCTGAGCGGCCCCATTTTTTTTTTTTTTTTTTATAGATCTGAGAGATAAAAATTCGAATTTTATGAAACTTTAAACGGGCATAAAACGGAGCTCGAGTGTCCGATTTCAGCAAATGACCACTTTTCGGAAAGCTTGTGAAAATTCGCATGCGTCCGAACTAGCTTTGCTAGATTTCCAAATTCAGAATCGCAAAAAAACAAAGGGAAGAGCCTCAAAACTTCAGTTGAAGTTTCCGATTAAGATTTTCATTTCTATTCTCAAATCTACGTAGCTCAGTAAATTAGTTATCTAATGAACTTGTAGAATACTAATTTACTAAGCTACGTAGATTTGAGAATAGAAATGAAAATCTTAATCGGAAACTTCAACTGAAGTTTTGAGGCTCTTCCCTTTGTTTTTTTACGATTCTGAATTTGGAAATCTAGCAAAGCTAGTTCGGACGCATGCGTATTTTCACAAGTTTTCCGAAAAGTGGTCATTTGCTGAAATCGGACACTCGAGCGCCATTTTATGGCCATTTAAAGTTTCATAAAATTCGAATTTTTATCTCTCAGATCTAAAAAAAAAAAAAATGGGGCCGCTCAGCTGATCTGCGGCCGTGCTAAATTTGAAATTCCTGCCAAACGGTGCCGTTTTGGTATATTTTTTTTTGAACTGTGCTATATTTAAAAATTTCGGTATTGTACAGCGTAAGCATGCCATGGTCGAGATTAGGGCTGCACAAAAAATTCGTAGTTCGTGATTCGATTTGAGTTTGATTCGGAAAAAATTCGTAATTAATTTGATTCGAAATTAGTTCGTTCCGAAATAAATCAAACCAATTCGGTTCAAAATTAATTCAAATCAAACTCAAACTGGACCTGGCTCGTTCGAATTAGGTTCGCAAACTATTTAGGGAATCTCAAATAAAGCAACTAATGGCTTCAACCATTGATCTTTAAGGGTAACTTATAATAGGAAAATGCTTCAGCAGCGTAACAAATTAACAATGGAATAAGTTCCATTTGACTAGGTCCATATCGTGATTTTAATCAATCCAGCAGCGTAAAACATAAGGAAATTTTGGGCTGGCCTATAATCCATCAGTGTCAATTCGTGAAAGGTAAAAAGTAAAAGGAAACCGTGTGAAATTTGTTCCGTGCATGTGAAGAAAACTAATGCATAAACTACCGGTATAACTAGGGCTGCCAAAAAAATTCATAGTTCGTGATTCAATTAAATTCGATTTCAAAAATTCGTAGTTCGTAATTAATTCGATTCGAAATTAATTAATTCTGAAATAAATCAAACCAGTTCAGTTCGAATCTTATTCAAACTCAAACTGGAGTAAGTTCGATTTGGTTTAATTCGTTTGCAGCCCTAGTCGAGATAAACCAATAATAATCCGCCTCCTAACTTTTGTGGGTTGCCAATGTTTTCCTTAGGTTGTTCGCTCTATAAGTCTAGATAAAAGCTTATTTAAGGACATGGTTTACAAAATTATAAATTAACACAGAGTGTACATTTGTTAAGTGTAACGTGAATAATTAAATTTCCTGATTTTTATATAACAAGGTAAAGCGACACCTTAATCGCGAGACCAACAGTTTCTTGGGATTGGAATATTCCTCCATATAAATGAACGGAACTCGTTGAGTTCTACAGATTGGACGGTCCAGATTGTTGTAGATTGGATGGTTCATGTATTAGATCTCGTGCTATATGGACGGATAACAACACAGCTATTAGAGTGGAAAAAATGGCACGGTGGAGCCGGCTTCGTCATGGAACAACATGGCATGCGTGTCAGTTACATATTGTGACTCACATGTTCCATAACATGACCATCCGTGTGGCATGACTATTTTTTGAAAATTTGGTACGGTGGGTCACGCGAAGGATCTGATCACAACACGGCACGTGGTCACGCGAGTCAAGTGTAATTAGGACCGTTAGATCTTGATCAAATGGTAAATCTTAAATAAACTAATCTAAATTATGGAAAAAATAGTTAAATGTCATCCAATGTGACTACTGAAAACTAATATAAATTATGAAAATATAGTTAAAAACGTGACCATTCCTCCATATAAATGAACGGAACTCGTTGAGTTCTACAGATTAGACGGTCCAGATCGTTGTAGATTGGATGGTTAATATATTAGATCTTGTGCTATATATGGACGATAACAACACAGCTACTAGAGTGGGAAAGGTGGCACGGCGGAGCCGGCTCCATCACAGAACGGCACGATACACGTGTCAGTTACGTGCTGTGATTCGCGTGTCTCGTACTGTGACCATTCGCATGGCGTAACCATTTTTTGAAAATTTGGTACGGCACGTCACGCGAAAGATCTGATCACGGCATGTGATCACACAAGTCACATATAATTATGACCATTAGATCTTGATCAAATGATGAATCTTGAATAAACTAACTTAAATTATGAAAAAAAATAGTTAAATGTGACCAAACGTGATTGAAAACTAACCTAAATTATGAAAATATAGTTAAATGTGACTAAATGTGACTAGTCACGTTTTAACATGGCATATTTGGTTACGGTATATTTAGGCACGGTGTAACCATTCGCATGCTGTGACCACACCTCGATATTTTAGTCACAACATGACACGACACAGGATCAAGATCACAGCGTGTTAATCACCGTACAGCACGACATATTTTTTCCACTCTAACAACTACTTTGTGGAATTTTATATGGAGAATTTATTTTGAAATGAATAATAGTCCATACTCTATGTAGACTCTCCTGTACAATTCCTTCGCCTACAACGAAGGAAAAAAAAAATAAAGAGTTTGCGTTAGTTGGGTTATTATGGGCTACAACGAAGGAAAAAAAAAGAGTTTGCATATTATGGGCTAATAATATTTTTTACTGTTTTGCGTTAGTTACATACTTGCACGACAGCACGAGGACATGCATTTTCAACATTTTTGGTGGTCTAATACTATTTCTTTTTGCTGTTTGTTATCTGTTAAATGTTTGAAGGAAAAAAATATTTTTTCTGAATTTTAGTTTTTTTATTTATCGATTCTAGACTAGAATAAAAAACCGTGGAGGTCTTTAATATTAATGAGTGAGGCTATGGTAATATGCTTATATGCATATTATGGATTGACTTGTGTTATGAATGTATATTTATTTTTAAAGTCCAAACAATTGATCTAAACTGTGATCTCTTTCATACTATATGAAAGTGTACTTGCAGATTAAAGTTTATATTTTTTAGAATATTTTTACTATTATTTTAAATAGATAGAAATCACTTGATCTAAAAAATCTAGACCATTCAAAGGTAGTGATTTCTATATACTTAATAATCTAAAAACTTAGTAAAAAAATTCTAAATATATAAAATTTAGTCAGCAAATATATTTTCATAAGATGATTTTAAACGATTCATATTGAATGTTTAAACTTTGAAAAGACAAATACTAATTTAAAATACGAACCAATTTGCGGTACGTAGGCATATTATCATAGCCTCACTCGTATAAATTACTTGAGAAATAAATTAATTAAGTTGTCCAAAAAAGTAATCTCGGGACCATTATAATTGTCGCATTCTGATTGTCACATCTTCTAGAAAGGACCATTCTGATTCAAGCTCTCCAGATACAGACTATACTTAATTTCATGCTTAATGAGTTCTAACCTCTTCCATACTCCATACCTACCCTTAGCGGTGTCACTATTACTCTTTTAACCATTTACCTTACTCAAACTGTATTCGGTAAAACGGATATAGACAAGATTTTTTTTTTAGCTTATCGGGTATAGATATGAGTGAGGATTTTTTTTGTTAATTAAACGGATAAGGGTATGAGTAAAGATTCATACCCATTACACTATAGAGTAATTATATAAAATAAAAATATATAATAAGGTTTAAGCAATAAATATAAAAAATTTAGTTAGAATTGATTGCACATTTTTTTATTAGTAATGTAATTGTATGTATGAAATGAATTATTTTTTATGTTTTATTTGTAAATTATAATAAAATTATTTATTTATTAATATTATTTGTTATTCATTCGTTACTGTTTTGATAATTTTAACATGTACGAATAAAGTAGAATAAAATCAATTCTTAATCTAGATAAAATATAAGTAAGATTATTTTTTAGTGGGTATGAATATGAATAAGATGAATTCCTTACCGTATCATACCAACTCATGGATGAATTCAGATCCAGTGAAGTAGCTCAAAAATTAGGTTTTGGATCGGGACCGTCCGATTCGAATCCGTAACCATCAATCTAAAGTGGAGAGTACATATCCCGAGAAACAAATTCGAATTCCGAAACAATCTCAAGCGACAAATTCAATTCAGACGGCCCGATCCAAAACCTAAAAATTGAGTTACTTTAGGGATGCGGACCCCCCATTGACACCCCTACCTACCCTTCGAGATCCTTTAAATTAATTAGCCGCCAGCGCCCATTCCAAAGTCAGATAAACCCCAAATGGCCACCTCACAGTGCTGTGACAACCCACCGACTCTGGACCCGGTCTACGGGAAGGGCACTGTTGTGGACAACTTCGGGGGACTCAAAACATATATCTCTGGCGCCGTCGACTCCTCCAAGCCCGCCATCCTCCTCGTCTCCGACGTCTTCGGTACTTCCTAAATCCTCTTGACTTTTTTCTAGAAAGTCCTTGAGAATTTTATTTATTGCTTTATCGTTTCTCCTGAGACTGATTAAGTTGTAGTTTCGTCTTTGACGCCTCTGTCTTAGTTTTATGTTCCTTTTACTTTTGAGCTTGAAATGCCATGACGGGTTTGTATTAGCTGTTATTTACGCGTAACCTGCTATTCATATGCGGTCCGTCCAATCTAAAATGAACGGAGTGTAACTTAATGTTTTGCAGTGTTGTAAAAAACGGCCGTTTAGATTAATCGGCTAGTCGTTGGCAGCGACCAAACCGTCATGCATTTTTTCGACTAATCGACCGGCTATTCCCGATTATATCCAATTATTTCGGATTAAATGCTTGACGAGTGCATACCGTTATTTACAACACTGTTTCACACTAATGAAACGGGCATATAGTCTTTTTTTTCAGAAAAAAGAAAAAAGAAATCTATAATGAACGGATCGGATGCACACCGCTGATGTCCTTTATCTCCATGGAAGGTTTGTTTAATCTGGGTCGTCCATTTGAATCGGATTCCAAGCCGTAGGATCAAATTCGGACGGTTCCTTCCAGTGCATGAGTCAAATGCCTAGGATGTTCTCTTTTCTTATTTTTATCATTATTATTTGCATCTAAGCCCCTCCGAGTTAGAAAATTTTCTTTTATTGTTTTTTAAATGCACATGCTTCATAAATATTGGCAACAACAACAACAGCAAACAGCAGCAGTAGCAACAACAACAACACTAATAGTAGTAGCAGCAGCAGCAGCAGCAGCAACACTAATAGTAACAGAGATAGTGATAATATACAATTAGCAGTAATACTATAATAGCAATATAAAAGCAACAATTGTAGCTTGGAAAATAACTCCTATGGTTTATTTTGAAAAATACTCTATTTTGATGTTGAGTTGTACTTTTCTTACTATTAACCAGTTCTCTGTGGAAGGTGAAGTATCCTTCCACAATCTTCTACCAAAGAATAAATATGGTCCAAGTATATATGGTTGAATTTATACAAGTCTAAAGGTTCTGAAAGCTAAGTTGTGGTATATAGTAAACATCAAATAAAGTTCTGGTATATATGCTCTTAACATTTTCTTATGCAGTCCACATATTATTAGAGACTTGTTTTTTACCCAACTAATTTAAGAAATTCTTTGTCTGGTTATAGATCACACTTCTCAAATATTTTATACCCAAATATGAATCACAATTACTCCTTGTTTGATCATTTTGTATGAAAAAAAAAAATTAATGAGTTAAGACTGCCTTTTCTAATAAAGACTACTTTCATATGCCATCATTAGAAAAGAGTGGTGTAAAGTGACCCTACCCCCATCTTAAATGTTAACAAACCCGACCTGAGCTTCTTTTATAACAAAACATATTGGAATATAAACCTGAATCAACTGACAATCTGTCTAACATAACAGCAGGTTTGACAAATTGACAGTGACCTTACCCAAATATGAGGAACTTGTTATAAATCGAAAACTCCAGTAGCCTGTTACATGAACCTAACTGAATGATAGTTGGAATGGGATAAAGTTCTCAACCTAAAAAGGAATAAAAGAAAACTCAACTTTAATCCTAAAAAATAGATGGCCTGATAAAGTTTTCTATACTGATATTATAACTTTTCAGAGCTTTTTGTTAGATAAAGTGTTCATAGCTTAATAGACTTAACAACCTGCCTATGAAACTAGTTGTGCAAAATTCACAGGGAATGCCACTGTCAAGATTTAAAAGAACAAAAAATATCACAGGGAACAAAAGAATGACAAATTATGTCCTAGAAAGCATGGAAAAACATACATCCTTGTAAATATGGTAGGTTGTCGGTCTGCTTTCCCATTGGTTTAGAACTTCTGTGAACATCCCCTCTCCTAATTTCTTTCTCCACGGATTACTGGTTCAAGAAAAGCAGAGCTAGACACCAAAAGATTCACAAGTATTCTTCATTTTGCTTGGTCTGTACATGCTAAACTAAGTTTTACTTGTCGTGTTATATGACTAACTAGAAGATGGTTCTTTTCCTTTGCAGGATTTGATGCACCAAATCTGAGGTTAGTGCCCATTTCCTTTTTTCTTACTTCTCTACAATATTTCCCTAATGCATGTTGGGCTGTAAGTTCTAATTTAATTGGGATTCTTTTGACTAATCGTAGAAAATTATGATTTGACCTGATAGGGCTTTGGCAGATAAACTAGCAGAGTCTGGATTTTATGTGGTGGTCCCGGATTTTTTCAATGGAGACCCCATGTCACAAGACATCATTCACTTTCCACTGTTTCCAGCATGGAAGCAAAAGCATGGACCAGTATGCACTGGGTTTATACTATATTTTACTTGTTTCTGTGTTGCAGTTTCTTCTTTTCCCTTTCAAATCTTGATTTCTTTAAGTTCAATGGAAATTTTAATTTCTGCTTGAGCTTAATCGGGTATGGATGAAAGAACGTAGTAGTGTCCTTATGGTAGTTTGTCACTTAACTACACTCCTATATGTGCTAATTTGAATTATAATTGTTGCTCCAGAACAGTATGAAACCATCAATTTCCAAGCAGATTCCTTTAGAAAGTGTGTTTCAGTATTTAAAGTGGGTATTATGAAACTTCAAGAGATCCCAAGGCTTTCTTTAGATGGGATTACAATGTTCAGTGTTGCTTCAGTAATTTGTAAACTAATGAATTTAGGCAAAAGGATTTGAGGATGCAAAGCTTGTGATACAAGCCCTAAAGGAAAAAGGTTTATCTGCCATTGGAGCTGCAGGTTTTTGCTGGGGAGGTACTGATTATCTGTTTTTATTGCGTTATGTTTTTGTCTGTATATTTATTTCATTTAGTGCATTTTGGGCTTGGCATTGAGCCTTTAAACAGTAGAGGATATATTAGTGTATATCATTTTTATTTTTTCGCAGCTTGTTTTGTTATTAGAGCACACATCTTCTCTTACACATGCACATTTATGTCAAAAATGTTAACCTAATTTATTGAACTCATCATTCGGTGTTGTCAGCCAAGGTTGTTGTGGAATTGGCAAAGTCAGATGACATCAAAGCCGCAGTACTGCTTCATCCCTCTTTGGTCACTGTTGATGATATTAAAGGTGCAGATTTTTTTTCCAGTTTATTCAATAATTGTGGTATTATGCTGCTATTGGTGGGTACTTTGCTGGTATTGGGACAGTAATCTGCACCACGCTGTACCAAGTTAATGCCTGTCAGTTACCAATCAGGTGTCTGCTTATTTTTCTTAGGCCGAGAGTACTATTCTTATTTTTGTTGCACCAGGTGGCACTATAAATCTCAGATTTACGACTTATTATATTTATTTCCCTCTCTGACTAATTGAATGTACAAAATCAACTTCAGAGGTGAAGATCCCCATATCAGTACTTGGAGCTGAGATTGACAAAAGTACCCCTCCAGAAGTGACTAAGCAGTTTGAGGAGATGCTTTCTACCAGACCTGAGGTGATTTGAATTTCTCAACTGACCCTTACACCATAGAACTCCAACTAAACCAGGGGTACTACAATTAATGATCCAACCTATCCAGTCATCCCAGTGTAGTGTATCCGACCAGTTTGAGATCGACGTGTGGGAAAAGGGCCAGGTATAGGTCCAAAATTTTCAGACCTGCTTGACCCTGTTCTACCTGTTTACTGAACTATATATTTTACAATGTATTAATGGGGGTTTAGGGAAGCGATAGGAAAGCCAATGTGCTTACCTCAGTTCCACTCCATTTTGTTTGTCTAAGATTTAATATGCATCTATTTAATATATTTTCTGTACTGTAATTAATGGGTGGGGTTGGGTTGACAGATGACTTGCGTGGGTTTTGTATATAGTTTGGTTGATCCGCGACGGGTCACTGGTGGGATTGGTTCTGACCCTTTTATAAAATATAAAATGCTTATCTGATACATCTGACCCATCCATTTCCTCAGTTTTCTGCATTTGCTTTTGAATTGTTTTTGCATGTTTTCTACCTCCTTGTTGTCTCTTTTTTGTTCCTTTATTTTTCTTCTATAAATTTATTTGTTTAGGGTTCAAAAGTATTTTACTTACCAACTTTTTTTCTACTTTTTATACAAAACAAACTTCTGCAAAAAAAATCCAAGTTTTCGATTCAATTTGTTTGATTCTGATCTACTCATCCGATTCTCATTCCACGGTCTTAAGTAACCAATTCCGATTTTGCGGGGCTTGTTCTAAACTAATTATTGCCAATAAAAATTAAGTCATCATACAGTTTTGAATCTTGATTAACTCACTATATATTTTTATTATAATCTTTGCAAACAGGTGCCAAGCTATGTGAAGATATTTGCGGGAGTTCAACATGGATGGACTGTACGATATGAGGTCACTGACAAAGCGGCCGTAGAAAAGGCTGAAGAAGCCCATAAAGACATGTTTAATTGGTTCAACAAATATGTTAAGTAAATAAAAATATAAAATGATGGCTGTGTATAATATATATGTTTCACGATGTCATGTCAAAACTGAGAGTTTGTGGTGATAGGTAGTAATGGGTGAATATTTAAGAGAATAAGGGTTTCAAGTATAATAAAATTTAATACATGATATTATGTTGGTAAAGATATTTGTAAGTTGTATAGCAAGCTGTGATTTTTGTTGTTGTTGGTCTGTGGTGTCTCTCGTTAAAGTTAAAGGATGGATCTGGTGAACCGTATTGTCTCAAGATCCATGCTGATCACTCTCATCAACTCTTTCATACATCCTAATTTTTGTGGGTTTTGGACGATGGTTTTCTCAGGTTGTTCGCTCTCGCTAGATAAAAGCTCAAGGTTGTTTACAAAACTATAAATTAACAAGTGTACATTTCTTCATGCACATATGTCAGGAGCTTTTGGCGGGGACTATTTGCACAACACAACATGATAGAGGAACAATCTGTTCGACTTGGACTTTATCACAACCGGGCCTATCTACAAGAGCCACAGTGCTGGCAAATGTAGTTTGGGCAGCCGCAGCATGGCCACTATGGAGGAAAAGGAATATATGGTTCTTTTCTAATAAGTGAAAGCCGGTGACATTATTAATTAATGATACATCAATTGATATTCATTTCTGGTTGCAAAATATCTAATTGTATGGGGTCCGGTTTTAAGGGTCATGGAAGATCCTACTGCCTTCTCCTAACAACAATCGGGACAAGTTAGACACTTTAGGAGTGTAGCTGATAAGTCAAGTCTCTAGACTTCAACTCTTTCATTTCTTTATAATTAAGTTTTTATCTCTATTTCCGGTTCTCACAAAGCTCAGGAACTTTTGTAAATACACTTTTTATATATATATCAATTGAACTGTTGGTGGCATTTCGCCACCAACCATAAAAAAAAAAAGTGTACATTTGTTGAGTGTAATTTGAATAGTTAAATTTATTTATATTTATTTAAAAAATAATGCGATACCTTAATCACAACCAACAGTTATGAGTTCAGATTAATTCAAATTTTGAATTTAAATCCAGACCATCCGATCAGAATTCCATAGGTCAATCCGGGCCAAGGTGCAATGCACGGGTGTCCTTTAATTTTGGTGCCAAAACAAAATCGGACAGGTCCGGATTCAAACTCAAATTTTGAGTTAATTACTGGGTAATATGAATTCCAACAATTATTGGGGTTGTTCTCCTCCGCAAATCTCCATTCCATTATTAAGCACGTTGGGTGTCCGATCCGCCAACGGCTGTGATTGAAAGATTAATTTTTGAATTTAATCTCAGCTCTCCAATCACATAATCTATCTTCTTTTGATTAAATGTATCTGTTTTATGTGTAGAAGTTTAAATTTAGTTACAAATATACTCGCCACACATACCACCACATGATGTGTTACAATTAAAATTAAACAGACTCTAAAATTTAGCGATATAATTATCCGTTTCCTTATTTTTTTTGTTTCCTTATTTCTCCCTCTCCAATTGAAATTTTATATACAGCGGATCACAGTACAAATCAATTTTTTCTTCACTTCCTTATTTGTCTACTTTCTTATTTCTATACATATTACTGTGATAAATGTAGAATATATTTCTAATTTTTTTTTTTTTAAATTTGTCATTTCGTATGAGAATTTATGTTTGTTATCTTATCATATATTCCGTTGCAACGCACGGGCACGATACTAGTGAATAGTTATCATCGAGTTTTAGACATTGGATTCGGATGGTCCAGACCGTTGTAGATCGGATAGATCTCGTGCGATCTGAACAATAACAACAAGCTATTTGGTTGAATGTTTTTAGTAAGAATAGGAATCATGCTCCTATTTTATTAACGGCAATTGATTACATGGTTTGATTAGGGTTTTGACAAAGAAACCTACATATAATCGATGAAAACAAAATGAAAACTAAAAAGAAGGGAAAAAAAAAAAACAGAATAAAACATTCCACCTAAATGAGAGAATTTATTTTGAAGTGAATAATTGTGCATTTAGATTCTCCTGTACAATTCCTTCTCTTAAATGAGAGAACTAATAATATATTTTACTGCTTGCGTTAGTTGCATGACGATATGGATTTTTAACTCTTTTGGTGTGCTAATACTTTCTTTTTGCCGTTTGGTATTGGTTAAATGTTGGAAGGATTAAAAAAAAATGAGTTTTACTGATTTTGATGGAACTACATCATGACAAAACTGTTAAAATGTAGTCCCATCTTGGCTTCAAGCAACACAATAGTTATATATTTTCTTATTTTTTTTTTTAATTGATAGTCGCTATGTGAAGTCAAATTAGTTTTGTCAATATCTTTACCAGCTTAATAAAGACCCTCCCCGTCTAGCTGTTAGAATGTTCAATTTTTGGGCTTTGAGAAGGGAATCTGGAGCGGTCTTATGGGCATCGGACTGAATGTCAGGTCGGAGCCATTCAATCCACATCAAGATTCTCACGTATAATTTTAAAATTCGTGTTGATAATATGCACATAAATCTTGATACGGATTGAACAGCTCTAACTGAACATGAGACCGAATTTAATTTGATACCCATTGAACCACCCCCACTCCTTTGAAAAGGCTCATGTACTAGACATGTTCTGTCTCCGGTCTAACCATTAAAATGTTCGATTTTTGGGCTTTGAGAAGGGAATCTGGAGCGGTTTGATGGGCATCGTATCGAATATTTGGTCAGAGTCATTCAATCGGTATTAAGATTTTCACGGTTAATTTTAAAATTCGTGTTGATTACGTGCACACAAATATTGATGCAGATTGAACGGCTCTAACTAACTGAACATGAGACTGAATTTAATTCGATGCCGATTGAATCGCCCCCTCCTCTGAGAAGGCCCACGTATTAGACATGCTCTGTACAGAGGAGATAAATTAAGCAAACGGGCCGGACCATGTAATCGCCAAAATAAAAATAAAATTAAGCAAACAAAAACCACTGAACTGGATCATTCATCATTTCGAATGACAACAAAACATGTACAATCAAGGATCAGTCCTATTTTCCACCGACTTCATAATTTTTATTTATATACTAATTAGTATTAATCTCATCATGCATCTTTTTTACTGTCATTTATCATTTAATTTCTTGCAATAATTTCTTGCAATAAATCCTGGTTTACTTTTCTAATGAAAAAGAAATCGTGACTTTGTGCTAGACTAATGTTTAAATTGGTACTTTATATGTCTTTATCTTGCGTGGAGTACGCGGCAATTTCTCGGAAACTTGAGTTAACAGCCAGTCAAGAGACTTCCAAAGTTCCAATTCTTTCGGCTCCTCTCCATTCCTTATGACAATGGAGACATCAGTCAACAACACTCTAAACTATATCTCTGTGCACTCTACGCTTACCAGCACTGCAAATTAAAATAAATACTGGGGAATCATCTAAGACTTGTGATTTGTGAAGATTACATGATTCATGCACATTTTTGCAACAATTAATTGTGCAGTCCATTTTTAATGGAGATGACAGAGCGCATTACTTGACCTTGACTAGCTAAGAATCTCCCCTCTTTAGTCTTACACAACTCACCATATATATGACCTCTATCTAAATATACATTTATATTACTTTTTTGTTCACAAATCAAATGCTTGCACAATGGCCTATCTATACTACAAACTCATTATTTTATTAGCTGTGCTCCTCATTCAAAACAAACAACTAAACTCTTGCTCAGAGGAAGACTTACAATCTCTTTTATCCTTGAAGAGGGGTCTCATCGACCCGCGCAATCGGCTCTCCTCTTGGACCGGGGAGAAATGCTGTTCCTGGCAAGGTGTCACATGCAACGAAAACAAGCCCGCTCGTGTGGTAAAACTCGACCTCCACAACCCAGCAAGTGATGATGATTTGTGGGCCCTAGGAGGCCAAATCAGCACCTCTCTGCTCCAAGTCGACTTCCTGGCCCACCTTGACCTCAGCTTCAATGACTTTGAGGATGTCCCTATCCCTACCTTCTTTGGCTCTTTTCCAAGACTATTATACCTTAACCTCTCTGCTGCCGGCTTCGAGGGAAATGTTCCTTCACATCTTGGAAACTTGTCTACCTTGCGCTGCCTAGACCTCTCAAACAATGTTTATTTGAGTGTCGAAGATTCGGGGTGGATTGCAAATCTCAACTCTCTCAAGTACCTTGATCTAAGCTACTTGAGCTTCAACGAGAAGTTCAGTACGTTGCTAGGATCATTTCGCGTGCTTCCTTTGTTAACCAAGTTGCACCTGTCTCAATGCATTTTCTTGGATTATACAATTCCAACATTTCTTTCAAAGACCAACTTTTCCTCTCTTTCTACACTTGATCTATCTTACAACTACTTCAATTCTAGCTTTCCAATGTGGTTATTTAACATAACCACTCTTGAGATTCTTGATCTCGGGGGAAATAATTTTCAGGTTAACATACCATATGTTGTTGATAATATGAGTTCCCTAAGGTATATTGATCTTTCGAACAACACATATGTTGATGGAGGTGGGTTCCCACAACATCTGCAAGGGCTTTGTAAATTGCAATCACTATACTTGTCATGGATGGATATAACCGGTGAACTATCGATGTTCAAAGGCATCACAAATGGTTGTAGCAAAAACACTATAGAGAACCTAGACCTTGGAGGAAACCAAATTCAGGGAGCATTGCCCGAATGGTTGGGAGAGCTCTCGAACCTTAGAACACTTGAATTGTATGAGAACCATATCATCGGTTCAATACCCGCTGGCCTTGGCAGTCTGAAGTCACTTGAACTTCTATACATTGCTGCAAATAGTTTGAGCGGAACCATTCCAAGCAATTTTGGGAACCTCTCGAGCCTGGCTTATCTTGATATTTCCAGCAATTCTTTGGAAGGTATTATGACCGAGTTGCATTTTGCCAATCTGAAAAGCTTGAAGTACCTAGACATTTCCTTGAACAAATTGGCTCTAGAAATAAGCAATGATTGGGTTCCTCCTTTCCAATTGGAGACAATTAGATTGGGTTCTTGTAAGTTGGGTCCAAAATTCCCTCAGTGGCTTAGGAATCAATTCAACTACTCTTGGCTTGATATGTCATATAGCGAGATAGCAGATTCTATACCAAAATGGTTTTGGAACCTCTCAGAAAATTTTGTCCACTTAGATCTCTCCCATAACAAAATTTGTGGAGGAGTTCCAACCCTAACAAGAGTGAACTCTTCCGCAGATGTGGCTATTGACTTGAGCTCAAACCTTCTCAAGGGACCCGTACCATTGTTTCCTTATTGCGAGGGTTCCGTTGACTTGTCAAATAACTTGTTTTCTGGAAAGATTCCATCAAAAATTGGGGACGTGATGCCTAAACTAAGATTCCTATCTTTTGCCAATAACAGCATAACAGGTGAAGTACCTGCAACATTTTGTGAAATGGATAAGTTGAGAGGCTTAGATCTCTCAAGAAACAAGTTTTCTGGTGAAATTTTGAATTGTTGGAAACCAAACTTAAGCCTAAAAATTTTGGATTTCTCAAGCAACAATATCACCGGCAAGATTCCTAATACAATTTGCTCAGGGTCTTCAATCATTTCCCTACATTTGAGCAACAATGAATTACATGGACACCTCCCAAAATCATTGATGAATTGTCATCATTTGATAACCATTGATTTTGGCAACAACAAGCTCACAGGTGAAATTCCATCCTGGGTAGGAGTTAATCTATCAAAACTGAGAATCCTGAGCCTACATAGGAACAAGTTCATTGGAAGTATACCACACGAGCTATCATGGATAGCTTCTCTTCAAATACTAGATCTCGCTCACAATAATCTATCAGGTCATGTCCCACAAAGTGTTGGCAACCTGACGGCAATGAAGGAAATCCCCAGTGGTAGACAGTTCTTCTACCAGATTGAAAGCTACAAGGAGAAGATGATTTTGGCCATAAAAAACAGATCCGACCCTTATAGCAATTTACTCCCACTTGTTTCATCCTTGGACTTTTCTGAAAATAGTTTAACAGGGAGAATTCCAACTGAGGTGACCAGTCTTTATGGCTTGTTGAGCTTGAACCTCTCAGGAAACCAACTAGGAGGAGGGATTACAAGCAACTTCGGGTTTATGCAAAGAATAGAATCTCTAGATCTCTCAAGAAACCATCTCACTGGCCCCATACCAGAAAGTCTCACCAATTTGACCTTTCTTAGCTATCTCAACCTATCATACAACAATCTATCGGGAAGAATTCCCTCCGGAAATCAGCTGAGCACTTTTACTGATCCATCTGCATATACAGGGAATCAGTATTTATGTGGTTTTCCTTTACCTGATTGTGCTGCAAGGCCAATCCCGCCACCCTTAGGAAGTGAAGAGGAGAACAAAGGCAGTGACAAAGAGATGTTGTGGTTATATACCGGCATTGGTGCAGGATATTTATTCGGCTTGTGGCTAACATGGTGTGTGCTTTTGTTCAAGAAGGAATGGAGATGGGCATTTTTCCAGAAGATGGATAGAGCATCTGATAAGCTCTATGTTCTGGTTGCAATAAAGGTAAGAAAGTTGAAGGCCCAAAAATGCTCGAGCGATGGCAATAACAGATGAAATATGCTAGAGCATATATATTTTAGAAGGCCTATAACTGTGTTCTGATTTTCATTATGTTATTACTGTTGCTTGTCCTTTGTTTCTCCTTTCTTCTTGTTGTAACTTCCATTGAATGGTTAAAGTTGTAATGTGGAACTATTCCAGCGTTAGATTTACAAACTTGCAATTATTTAAGTGGTACAGATAGATCACCCAGGTCTCCTGACCTCATGTGAAAAGAAAACTAATGGAATAATGGGAGTTATGCAGGTAATTTCAACTTTTACAAAGTTTATGCAAACTGTACTCAGCTGGCACATGTATTAATCTGCAGAGGCACCAATGGGTAGTATTTTAATGTTTAAGGAAGGCCTTCCAGAACCAACCTTGTCTAGTGGCAAATTTGAAATCTAGATATTTCTTGTGAATATTAAACAGTTGGATGGCTCAACTCTCCAACCTTTACTTAAAAAAAAAAAAAACCCGGCCTTCATCCTCAATCAATATGCAATAGTCTACAATTGGAGTCCTGGGCCACCTTGTACTGATCCATACCAGTGCCTGACCTGACCGATGCAGTTCCAATTCAGTTCAACACCAATTCACTTCACTTTATTTAGTCTTTTCTTTTTTGATAAATTTAAAGTCAACAGTATAGGTTTAACAGCGACCAGTGTACTAGGGATACATGTGTTGCACAGCATAAAAAATATTGGTTTGCTTCAAAGCAACAATTATAATGAACATTGTGGCAACACTCGTGAAAATATGATTTTAAGTTTGTAAAAGCAGGCATCTAAAACTACCTTTATACCCGAATTGCAAACATCATAAATATTGCTTCATTCCAAGCCATAACTAATAATTTTTCTAATGTTCAAGGCTTTCAACACACTTACACAACTACAATGGCATGCTAAGATGATAGCTTAGGGTTGTTTGTCGACTTGTAGTATTGGGAGTTTTTGCACCCAAACAACTCTGTATTAGTTCTCTACTTAATTAAAAGATAAGAACCACCGTTGCAAAATACAGGAAATTAGAAATCTACATAGCGAGTAACCCTTTTTATTTCCTGTCAATTACAAAGAACACAACGGTAAAAATATTCATACCCTCAAATTTAATTCTTAAGTCTTGCTAGCAGGCCTCACCTCCTATTCATCCTCAATATCCCAACTCAACTCATCTTCTTCTTGATCTGTCGTTGCACTCAACCTTTTTCGCAAATCCTCTTCTTGGCACCAGAGCCTGAACCAGAACTTGGACCAGGATCTGCTAAGCCCCCTTTCTTATCCTCACCTTCTCCCACTTCCTCTATTGCCTCCCACCCAAGATCCTCTTCCTCCTCACCTGGCACAGATGGCCTGCTTGAAATTACTGAGAAATCACTACTTTTTGATGCCATTTCCTCTCCATTTGATTCTCCATTACTATCTCCATTTGACCTCTTCTTTTGATGTATCGCCTGTCTGTCTTTCCTCTACCCCTTGGGAAGCAACTGACTTCACATCTTGGGTTTCCATCTCACCATGGGTAACCTGTTCTCTAACATTGTCCTTCTTTTCTTCTTCCTTTGGCAACATTTCTTTCCCTTCTACCTTTTCTTCTTCTTCTTCCTCCACTTCCCAGCTAAGATCCTCCTCTTCCTCTCCTGCAACTGCCATTTTTACAATTTTAGCCCTGGCATCCTCAGCCTGCTTTATCTTCCCAATTTTATAAAAAATATCGACTCCAGAATGTCTCCTCATCCACCAAGCTCGGCACCAATTTCTCCAAAAATACATCTAACTGTGAGTTCTCCTTCAACAAGCTGTCAATCTCGTCTTTTCTGTCCTCCAACTTGAATCCAGACTGCCATTTGGCAAAGTCCTGGGGGTCCTCAGGAGGTTCAGCAAAGGTGGCAGGGTCAGAGCGGGCAGCAATAAGCTGGGCCTCAAAGCGGGTGTACCGTGAAATGATGGGAAGTGTGGAGGAGGCAGAGGAGGGTCGGGAGTTTGACTCAGAGTCAGAGGGGGAGTCAGAAGGAGAGGGGGAATCAAGGGTGAGGAGAGCTTCTTTGCTTTGTGATATTATCTCAACAGTGCCTCGTCTTATGGTGTCCCCGATGTCATCTACTGCCTAGAAGTGGCAAAAGAACAGATGTTAGCAAACTAAAAAAATATTTGAAGTAGTGGTTATTTACTTGGAAAAGTTGCAGTGGAAGATTTGATTAAGCATGGTCAAACATTATACAGCTTAAGCCCAAACCAAGTTGATTATACACTCTGCCATGTTGTGAAGCAGTACACAAGAACCTGATTATGATCTGGTACAAGTAGAACCCATATTCTACTGCTACAATATCTACACAATCCTTCACTAGTCTAAAATTGACTGGTACTGGCAAGTAGTAACAACCATGGCTGTAACACTACACAGAAGACATGAAACAGTGCAGAATTGATGTGGCACCAGTGAGATCCTCTGTGGCACTAATAGATCACATAGGACCTTGGCAGAACAGATCAGAAACAAAATTAGTATCATAACCATACCACTTGTCAGAAGAATAAGACTGGTACTAACATTGTAGTAATCTAATTTCACTAAAATCATACCACCTTACTAGTCAATTCAAAAAAGGAAACACCAATTCAATAAAATCAGATCACTAATTGAAACTGTGGTTGCTACTGGAAAATATTGGCCGGTCCTATGTTTGTGCCAGTAACAACATATATACAAGTTGGCAAACATAATCTTACCTGGCCCATAGACTCAAGTTTCTCCTGAGCAGCCGAAGCCCCAACATCCAGTGCACGAGAAGCTACATCTCGAAGCACCTCACTCTCAGCTTTCAGTCCATGCCCAAACTCCTCCAAATCTTTGATAACCGTCTCCGATCTAGACGCAATTGTCTTTATCAACCCTCCAAATCCCAAACCCCATGCTCCAGTCGAAACTCCTTCTTCTTCTTCTCCACCTTCCTCTCCTTCTTGTGCTTCCCCTCTTTGCTGATTCTGCTCCTGATTTGATGGTTGTTCTTCTTCGTCTTCACCTTGATCTTCTTCTTCAGGTGGATCCGTGGAGGTGGAGAAGACTGTTTTGAAGAAATCCATCGTAGCGGCGGCCGCGGCGGAGGCGGCTGCGGCTGTTTCGTCTGGTTCATCGTGTTCCGGGGAGGTTGCGTTTTCTTCTTCGTCGAGGTCGGGGTCTGGCTCGGTAGAGAAAACCGACCTGAAGAAGTTCATGGTACTTTGATTTGGGAAAGAATTAGGGTTTGCGAGGGAAAGGAGAGGAGCAAGATTGAAGGAAAGAGATCTGCTTTACGCACTGGAATTATTTTTGAGCAGCAACAGGCTAGAGGGGCCAAACCACCAACGCTCAAATTGGAGGAGAATTAAATTATTTAAGTTTATGAATTATTTCCTTTGTCGGAGGAGTTTGGTGTAATCAAGTTCACCAACGACTTGTCTGTTTTCTTACGAAAGGAATAACAGGCTCAGGAACCTGTCATTCCGATCTCAAACGTTGATCTTCATTAAAAATCGTGCACGAAAAAGTTTATTGTGGAGATTGGCGCATACACAAATTTGAACGGTTGAGATCGGAATAACAATGTCCTGTTATTCCTTTAGAATAACAGCAGATTTATTTCCGAAGCGGAAAGCTTCATTTTTTATAGTTCCGTACGATACCTTACGACAGTACAGCCAGTTGAATAAAGAATCCAAAACCGGTCAAATTTCTGTCGACATGCATTCAATTTAAAGCATTACCTTGTCAAAATATTGAAATTAATCCGAGATTTTTATTTTTACCCAAAAACAACATTATTTTAATACAAATAACCAAGTTTCGGAAAAAATTATATTTGTACCCAAACCGTAAATATTATTTACGGTTTGAATTTTTTTTTTTTTTTTTGAGAGAAAAATAGCTCAAATGATGAAATGAAATATAACACAAAAAATCGAATTGTTTTTTAAAATATTTGTTAGAAAATACGCTACGAATAGAGCCGATTTTGTGCTAAAATACGGTAAATTTACTAAAATGCTGAAATTACAATAATCATGTAGAATTATGCTAAAATACTGTAAATTACGCTAAATTACGTATGAATTGGGCTGATTTTGTGGCATCTTTCATAAATCATAAAAAATAGTAAAAAAATCCAAAAAATAACTAATTTACTGAGCTACGTAGATTGAAGAATAGAAATGAAAATCTTAATCGGAAACTTCAACTGAAGTTTTGAGGCCCTTCTCTTTGTTTTTTGGCGGTTCTGAATTTGAAAAACTAGGGAAGCAATACGGACGCATGCGCATTTTCACAAGCTTTCCGAAAAGTGGTCATTTGCTGAAATCGGACACTCGAGTGCCGTTTTACGGCTGTTTAAAGTTTCGTCGTCGTTTTTCGCATTTTCAGTGAAAATATCATCCCAAATTTATACGTAAGATAGCGTAATTTACCGTATTTTAGCATAATTCTACATAATTATTGTAATTTCAGCATTTTAGTACATTTACCGTATTTTAGCATAATTATTGTAATTTACCGTATTTTAGCACAAAATCGGCCATATTCGTAGCGTATTTTCTAACAATTATTTTAAAAAACAATTCGATTTTTTTGTATTATATTTCATTTCAGCATTTTAGCTATTTTTCTCTTAAAAAAAAAAAATTCAAACCGTAAATAATATTTACGGTTTGGGTATAAATATAATTTTTTCAGAAACTTGGTTAATTATATTAAAATAATTTTTTTTTGGGTAAAAATAAAAATCTCGGGAAATTAAAGCATAGCCTTGTCCAAAATTGAAACTTTACATGTCACGATACAAATTCTAGCATTATTATAATGTAATAAGTTAATACTTAATAATTGAATGTCTCAATTTCAAGACATAACAGAAATTAAATTGGTTAATAATATACGATTTCAAAGCAAAGTAGCAAAATAATAGATAAACAGTTTTTGCTTTTTTCCGCACTTAATCCGTTTAATTATCAACATATGTTGATTTTTTTTTTCTTCTAAAACTTCAATTGTCAAGGGTTCCAAATCCGTTCAATTAATTTAAACTTTGTTTAATCGAGTACTTTAAAAGATTTGATTGAGCTCATGCATTTTAAATTAGGATAAAGATTTTTTTCCTCCGGCTCCTATCCCCCATTCATCCCCCAGTCATTAATTATCTAGGGGACCACAACTTCAAGCACAAAAAGACAAAAAAAAACGTGTATCAATCATTAATTACGTGGGGGACCGCTTATATTTGAAAAATTTACAACTGACGCGCACAAGTATTCATATATAATACATCAAGTATTCATATATAATATATTAAGTATTCATATCTAAGATATCAAGTATTTAAAAAAAAACTGAACACATTACTTACCCATCTTTTACACGTTTTTAGATGTAGTTTTTTTTTTCTCCGTTCACTCCAACCAATATTTCTGACAATCTATGAAAAATTTTGCTAATCTAAAATCACATACGTCTTCTACGTAATTTTCTCTTTCAAATGAGATCCATGATGAAGTACTTTTGAATTATCCGTCGCGCAAGTATTCATACCTCGTAAAATTATTTATATCTCGTCGTGCAAGTATTCATACCATGTCGAGCAAGTATTCATACCTCGTCGAACAAGTATTCATACCTAAGATATAAAGTATTCATACCTAAGATATCAAGTAAAAAATGATTGAGTGTTACTGAAATTTCAATCGGGTAAAAAATGAGTGAATGATGTGTCCAGTTTTTTATTTGTGAAATACTGATGAGGTATGAATACTTAACTGACAAGGTATGAATACTTGTGCAACGGACAACTCAAAAGTATGTCATCATGGATCTCATTTGAAAGAGAAAATTGCGTAGAAGACGTGCGTGGTTTTAGATTTGCAAAATTTCCCACAGATTATCAGAAATATTGGTTAGAGTGAACGGAGAAAAAAAAAACCACCTCTAAAAACGTGTAAAAGATGAATAAGTAATGTGTCCAGTTTTTTTTTAAAATACTTGATATCTTAGATATGAATACTTCATGTATTATATATGAATACTTGATGTATTACATATGAATACTTGCACTCGCTGCGATAATAACGCGTTTTGTTTTGTTTTTTAGCGCTGAAATTTGTGGTCCCCTCTTAATTAGCGGTCAACAAAGACAGTTATTGATTAGAGGATGAATGAGGAATAGGAGCCGGGGGATAGTTAGTCGGGTCTCTTTAAATTAAACTGTCTATATTTTTTTTACTTCAACATGAACACGTGTTCAGGCAATGTGGAAGTATGAGATAAGAAGTTCGAACTGCCGAATTTTAAAATCTAGATATACTGAAACGCTCAAAAGACAAATAAAAAATTCGAATGAATAAAGCCCGTCGAACAAAAGTGAAACAGCACTCTCATATATGAAAAAAATATATAGATGGATGGATGACTTCAATTGTTTGCGCAAAAGAAAATTGCAGAAACACAATTATATACATCACAACAGAAAAAACCCTAATAATAAACTATAATTATTCTTCATAAAAAATAAACTATAATCATTTTCTTGTAAAAATAAAGGACCCTCCGTAAATCCACTGCATATACATAACGAGAATTACATTAGCTATGTTATCTAACTACAAGGATTGGAACTATCAAAAGCCTGACAACTTTTGATGAGGTTTTCTAACTACAAACCAACCTGCATATTATACAACCTAATCCGACTAACTAATCATATCCAACAAGAGGGCCCAATATGCAATTCAAAAGCTACACATGATTCTTTTCATAATTAACCCGTTCCTCATGGCAAACTCAAGTCACCATTGTAAAACAGTGCACAAGTACTGTACCAAATTACCAATACCTGGTACCACTAACAAAACAGCACTATCCACTAGTCAAAATAAGCTCAGAAGCTGCTCCCATGGCTTCCTTTCCACCCCTCCTTAGCAAAGCCAGAGCAAGGGCATCCTCATTCCACCTCTTCAACCCGTCACACACCCGTTTCAACCTATTCACATCCACATCCAGCAACCAACAAGGCGTGCATTCCACCACCAACCCTAGAAATCCCAACACATATGCACGCCAGATAACCATATCACAACCAATTGTTATCTTACCATCCAATGCACGTCCCAAAAATTCAAAAATGCGCCTTCATGACCCTCTTTCTTCTCTTTGACAGTGGTGTTGAATCAAAGCCCCATGCAAACATGCCAGAATAAACTACTAGATACGATAACACATGGCCGCCTAACCTGTACACAATTCCCCTCTTTCCCCCTGGTCCTAAATCATGCACCGAGAGAAACCAGGAAGGGAAGCATCTCTTGGATCAGAGACTGCACCAAGCCAGATCCCCCAGAGAGCCACACAATGGTTGCACAAGAGCACTTGCGTCTTTGACCCGTGCCATGGCAGCATGGAGAGAGGCTTGGCCATACCGAGCTCGATTCTTGCTTTTCAATTTTGATTTTAGTTGGTTTGACGTGTATTCTCTTGGCATGACAGTATCAGCTATCTCTTTGACCGAGAGCATGAGGAGAGAGAGGATCTCTTCAGCAAGAATTACGCAGTCTTTTATACATCTAAATATTCGGAGGTAGAGGATGCCAGGCGCAACCGGTGAGAGACCGCCCGAGAAATGAGATCCAAATCCATGACCTATGTTAACCCATTTTATTGAGCATGTTAGGAAACAAATCAGGATTCCTTTAAGCACCATTTTTCAAATGCATGTTAGACGTGTATGATCCTTATCAACCTGTTTGACATGTGGTAATCAATTAAGAGGCAACATGGACCAAATAGTTCACTCAAAAAATAAAAAAATAAAAATCATGGACTAAGAAGACCTGACGCTAGCTCCATTGTCATACTTTAATCAAGAAAATACTTATTATCTACAGAAATCAACTACATCTTGTAGGTCCCAAAATGGAAAATTCTGAGATAAATTTTCAAATTCCAACGACTCCAAATGATCAATTGCACATGTTGCTAAGGAAATATGCATATAGTGCTCAATTACCTAGAAGGCTTCCAACTCCACCAGTGCCAGGTGATGAGCCAGAAAACCCAAGAGTTGTTGCAAAGCAGCTGCGCAGAAGCTGCACAACAGCATCATTGTTGTGATGAAATACAGTGCGAGAAGCGGAGAAGATTAGGGAATCGGTCCACCGCTTCACCTTCTGTGTCCACAGAGCTGCAACTATCGGCATGCTTGGCCAGGGACAACTCGCAGCGAGGTTCTCCAGTGCGGGGCCGGCCAAATTGAGGAAGAGTTGTGATGCATTGTCAAGCTTGTAGGTGATGGTAAGGCTAACAAAAGCTGCCAAGGGTAAGGGAAGTGTTGCTGGAGAGCTTGCACCTATAAATCAGATAATATGTGATGAAAACCAAATTAACATTGCTTCAGTGATGGAATGCGTGAAAGCATGGTTTTCTGTTACATTATCTGGAATGACACAAATTAAGCATTACAATACCAGATTCTGATTACTAAAACCACGTTTATCACAGTTGGTTGGCTACCAGCCTACCAGCCATACATAGGCGGATCTTAATAACACGAATGGGGATCCATGTCCCCCATTCTGTTCTTATATCATACATTTGTATATGGTACTTTTTGCTCTTACACAGGTAATTCTTTAGAAAAGTTCATATTTGACCCTCTCTAAGTGCGAGAATTGTTCCATTTGACCCCCTAGTTGCATGTAATGCTTTTCACCGTGGTTGTTACATTTATATCACCATTGTCCAGCTATATCTTATCCGGCTTTGTTTCAGGCATGACCGAAATTTACAGAGTCTGAGGTGCATTTTTTTGGGCCAACTTAGATGTCTTAGATCAGTAATCCTTCTAATATTTAATCAATTAAACACCTAAGAATCTTCACACAATGCTTTAAGTTGGAAAGTATGTCGGTGCACAGTTGTAATAATCTCAACAACATACTACCAGTAATTGGATGAACAATCCTTACAAGTACCTGCGACAAGGCTAGGAACATCAACCCCCAGTGGCACCCACAATCTTCTTGATCTGCTCTTCGACCAAAGATAGATTTGCAGCAGGGCTTGGCCAGTCAGTTCCATTCATAAATGCCGGCTTCCAGACCCCACGAGTGACTTCTGCTGAGAAATAGCTTATTATAGATGCAAGCGATGCTGGGAGGCAATCGGCTAGCTCTTTAAGACCTGAAGTCAGAAAAAAAGGAAAAATAAAAAATCGAAGACATCGAATGAGATATGTTTCTTAAGAGTGCAACATAATCCATGCCAAACTATTGGCCAGTTTTTTTACAGATGTACCCTACTCTGTAGAGCATACTATCTAATCCTTTTTTTATTTTTATTTTTACTTTTGGTACAATCCTCTGACATGCATAAAGGGTTTAATAGTCATGGTGTTTATTAGTTTTCAATTCCTTCATCAGCTATGTTTCAGTGTATAATTTTCTATTTTTAAATTTCATATGATTTTAGTATGGTCCTTCAGTAAAATTAGAGAACTTTAGAGCCTCCTGTTTAGGTTCTGAATTAGAATGAATTTAACCATACCTGTAGCCAGTTCACGTGGAGATAGCCTACCATGCGAGCAAGCAGTAAGTGTTGCGTCAACAACAAATGGCACCGCCTCCATTATATCCCAAGCAGGCAACTTAGGCCAAGAACACAAATCCTCACTTCCTGTAACTGAACTACTACTCAAGCTACTGCTTCCAGACACAAATGATTGATTCCCTCCTCTATTTATCTTTCTAAACATCATATTCAAAAGCGAGTCCACATTTCTATGCACTGGGGTCCCATGCTCGAGACCAGAGAGAGTTGATGCCAAACAAGCTTGGTGCAGTCTATACCACAATTTCAACTTTGGAAAATAATCGACAAAGATTGGATCAGCCGATCTTTGCTTGGAATGATTACTTCTACTATTTCTCAATAGGAGAAGATATTCAGGGGTAAGTTGTGACCCAACTGGGGCAGCTTCACCCATTATGCAATATTCGAGAGGAGGATGATTAAATTTCCACAGCCGCATTAAGAGAATAAAAGCACTGGAGAAAAACGGTGTGAACTGAGATTTCTTCACCAGTTTTGAGGGTCCATGAGATGGTAGGAGAACATGAGCCGAATACTTCACAAATTGCCATGAGAGCTGCTGCTAGTTCTGGAACCTGGGAATGTGCAAGCATTTTAAGAAAATCAGAATGATTATTTTTATTTTGGAGGCAACAAAATCAATTAATTTCTTAACCATGTGTCTAAAAGCATGATTTTGTGGGAGTTCAGATAACCATTTGGGCACCAATGTAATCAAATCCTTGCATCTTGCTCAGCTAGGTTGCATAGCAGAGGGGTCAATCATCTGCTGATTTAATAACTGATGGCCTAACTGATGTAAAATTAACTACAGTCGGTGGTTAGTAGCACACTGATGGTTAATTCAGTCCTAGAGAATTAAACTATGGTTATATTTGTTTGGCAAGTTGGTGCTTGAGAAAGTATATGTTAGTACAGGGAAGCATGATTTCCTGAATTATATTTCTAACAAGGTTCTACTTTCTAGTGCTAAGCTAATTTAAAGATAAGAAAAATACAACAAAAAAATTAATTTATTTTTTTGGATTACCATGCCATGAAAAGAAAACACTTGGACACAGTCAACAGATGAAATTCCAGTAAGAATAGCATTTAGCATGGCCCCATGATTTATCAAATGGCTGTCGATCTCAGAGTAATCATCCGGGACTGGAGGTGAGAGCAGCTTGACTACAAAATTTACAGTATGTTCCTGACATGTATGAAATTAGTAGTATCAATGTCCAATCAATCCAAAATTCAAAACAGACATTGTGTTTGGTGTTTATTTGGGTTTCTGTATATATGGAACAAAGAATGTTTCTGCACCTGAATGTTCCATCCTGAGATCAAAGTGGCCCCGCAAAGAACAGTAGCAGCAGAAATCTTGTCATCATCTGACCCATTGATAGCTGCTTCATATATCTTCTTCAGCTCTGCTAAGCTTTCAACAAGACCATGAGCTTGACTCAGTGTTGTTTGTTTTTCCAATAATAATTAATTAAATTTGAAATCTACTTCCTAAAAGCAAGAAGCACACACCTTGAGGCAGGATTACTGGCTAGAGCATTAACCATTGATTGGTTCAGAGGAGCGCCTCTCATAAAAGTAGACCAACTTGGTATTTGGCTTGGGATGGTATGAGGAATCTGACTGAGATGACCTTTCACATAACCAGGCCAGAAGTAAGCAGATGTATCCAGTAAGTTTCGTGAAATACAAGACTCAACAGTCAAGTGCCACATATTGCCATCTGAAAAAAGAAAGAATGACAACAAGGATATAAGACGAAATACGCAAAAATATACAACGACGAAAAGGATTAGTAAAGCACAACTGGATAATGATTTGTTTGAAACAAACTTACAACAGTTTATCCCCCTCTCATGCAAATTTGCACCATCCATATACCTATTAGCAGCATTATGTCCTGAAACAAACATGATAGCCTTAGAGGCTGCCTGATTGGCTGCAGATACAACTAAAGGAGGAGGCACAAGTAAACTCTCATAAATCGCCCAAGGCCTGTAAGCTAGAGACTAAGTGGCTTCTTCTGGCAGCGGAGTTTTCTTTCGGTTCACAAAGGTTTGCTAATTCTGGAGCGACTCCATCTTCTTCTATAATATTGGCAATTGCAAGTGTGGTTATGGATAGAAGCATGCATAGCCGTGTGTCTAGACGAGGCACAGGTCCCTCGACTGGCTCTCTTTCCTGTGTTGCACATAG
Organism: Carex kokanica; assembly: GCA_025461125.1. Classification (NCBI taxonomy): domain Eukaryota; kingdom Viridiplantae; phylum Streptophyta; class Magnoliopsida; order Poales; family Cyperaceae; genus Carex; species Carex kokanica. The sequence continues at coordinate 84,699 of JAJGRX010001195.1, forward strand.
AATTTAGAGCTGTGTTGTGGACATTGTATCTCAATTACAGGACCAACTAAGCCAAAAGAATTAGATATTACATATCAAACAATAATTAACAAGGCAATGGTGGCACCATGTGATACAGGTGTTAAGTAGCAGCACAATATCTTACTCTCTGTACAAGGCGGAGGGATGCAATCCATAGGGCTAAGAAAGCCTCATGCCATGCAGAACAATTAACTGCATGAAGAGTTTTCACCAAACCTACAAAAATTGTACGTTATGTTTGTTAAGTGGGTCACCGACATAATAAAGCAACAATTTCTTTTCAAAAACACAGCAAAACTTAAGGCAATATTCAAACATCAATGAATAATTTGCTCCATAGACAAGACTTGTAATAGAGTACATGATTATTCCGAGAAAAGAATAAACAAATTAATTTTCAAGCCTTCAAATGTACCAATTAACCAGAGAACACCTGTCTTGTTTGGAGGTAATAATATGTCACTGACTCCTTGTGAAGCAATAGATCTGATTCATACAGAACAAAGTATAAAATAGGAATCGAAACAGTACCACTTAAGATTTCAATTGAATTGGTAGCAGCAACCGAGCCATCAACACAGTCTTCAAGATACATATCAATTGGGATCCACGAAGTTGAGCTACTTACACCAGGTGAATGTGCAGTTCTATAGCATTTGTTATGTTTCTTAGGTTTCAAAACTTGAAATTGGTTGTGATTGTCGCATATCCAGTGTTTAACAACCTCGAGCGATGTTGTTGAACCCCTTAATAAAAATGAATTTGTTGTGAGAAGGTAAAAGTGCTCGATGAAAGATCCCCATTGAGAAGGCCTATGGAACATAAGAACAGGTAAAGCAACATAAACAACAACATCAGTTTAGATGCTAGGCCATCAGGCAAAGCTCTAATCAGTTCATACTCTTACGAGTCATATATCATTTTTTTTTAATGTTTTTTCCATCATAGTTGAGGTCTTAGGCAGGCTAAATGCTATATAGAACAAGGCCAGAGAACCTGAAAAACTCTTAGTGTATCAGGTGACCCTATTAATTGGAAGACAAAAGTAAGACAACAAACAACCAGCTGAAACATAACTTTAGAAAGAGAACATTACAAAAGTTAAATATACACATACATGCTTTCGCGTGCCAATGAAAGGAGGCGAGAAATTACTTTGTGAGAAAGGAAATGCCTGATGATCTCAACTGCAAAGGAAGTGTTCGTCTTCCGTAGCCTCTCAAAATTTTCTGTTCTTTGTTCGCCTATTATAACATCACACTAAGTTAGTCACTTAGTTCTATAGAATATAGGTAAAATGTCTTCTGCAAATATCATATATCCACAGTATCATGTACCAATTCCATGCCATCAGATCCCAGTCTGTTGAGCAGTTTCGCAACTATGTCAAGTCTCAATTCAGACTCGAATATGCAATTAAACAGAATTAGGCCACCAGCCAACTATTCAAAACCAAAAGAAAAAGAAAAAGAAAAGAAAAATTACATGTGGTACCAGTGTGAGTACTAGTGACATGCATAAACATTAACAGTTGCACAACAGGTACTCCAACAAGAGTAAATGTAGCTATTAGTCATTACCTAATGTCCCTTCAGAAATCTCGACATCATATGGCCTCATAGGCCATTGAGACATTTTCTCAGATGTAAGCTCCAATAGGCCTTCGTCATCTAATATAGCATCAACTAGCTGCCAAGTAATGCAGAGAACGTATTGCATGACGAAAACACCAGGCTCACATGCTTCAAAAGCAATGTGTCCGATAGTTGAATTGCAATCATCTATCAACACCGTTGTCCTGAATAACACAAATTAAATCACTTTAGTCTTTACTAATTCAGGAAACGACAAAGGTTTTAGCAGATAAGGAATGCGGATATCCACAACAGACCAGAGCTAAAGCAAAACAAAAAAACGAGCGAGAACTGTACCTTCTAAAGTTTGGTCCTTTGATTTCAGAAGGAAAAGAAAATCCATGCCTGAGTAAGAGTTCCAAGTATAGCCTATATGCTGAAGGCCTAAACAACCGATTTGGAATAATCCTGTACAATTTCACAAAAATATAAGAAACAATAAACAAACCATTAACTAAATATATTCAATTGCAATGCCATCATACACAATCTTAAGCTATCACGCACAATTGCACAATACTTGGTCAAAATCATTGTAATTCCAACATTCCAATTGCAATAATGGGTTTTGGTACAGTCCTAGCAGTCAAATAGTACGACTGTCTCTGTTCAGCAAGCTAAAAGTTAATAAGTTGTCACATTATGAAACATTATCGAGGTTCTTTATAATTAAATCTTAAAAAGGTCCGCTCAAGGCTTGTAGAAAAAGTAAAATAATAAATTAATAAAGAAATAAATCAACAAAAGGTGACAAAGATAAGAGAAACGGAGAGAGAGAGAGAGAGGAGTGTTATTAACCTTACAGAAAGGAGAGAGAGGACTATACAGGAGATACGGATGCAGGATTTACCTGTCCCACGCGAGGAAAGTATGGATGTTTTGGGTACGAGGTACGAGGCGAGGAGCTCGAGACCTGACAATCAAGATCATTCAGGGAAAGTTTCGGACAGAGCTTTTCAGGGGGCATTAAATGCGGAGGGGTTGCGTGCAGAAGAAACGCTGAATATATCCCAACCTTTGGAAGTGTTGCGAAGAGCCGTTAAAAATAGGAGAAGAGCCAATAGTGCTGGGCCATCAACTGGGCCGGGCACTCGAATTACTGGAGAGAGGGTTGGAGACACTCCCACAGGCCCACCCTTGGGGCCTTCATCCGAGCCGTTTCCTAATGAAGTAGGGGATGGGGCTGCTGGGCCTTCAAATGAGACCATCTCTACGCCTGGGCCTCAGCCAAATTCTGCCACCATTACTTCTCCTGCTACAAATGAAAGAGACACCAGCCTTGTTCAAAATGCGGAGGGCTTCTATACAGTCCATGTGGCGTATTCCCATTGCAGAAATCTGGCAAGAGGATGTGGGCTAGAACCGGAGGTAGTGCTTCAAACAATAGAGGAGGACAACGCCCAAAGACACATGCAGGCACACTCGCTGCGGTCCGCACTGGAGGAAGAGGACGGACAGGGACAGGAGTACAGGCCTACTGACAACAGGCGCAATACACACCTGCACTTCCCAAATTCAGAGTCAGAGGCTGAGACTGACTCCGACTCTACACCAGATGATGAATCAACAGACGGGGAGGAGGCCGACGGTGCCTCTGAGAGTAATTGAAGTGGATTGGAGTTTGGGCTGTTTTCTGTTGTATAAATTGTTTCCAATGAATCTTACAAAATTAAAAGTTATGTCCTGGAATGCGCGAGGTTTGGGTGATGTTACCAAATGCAATGTTGTCAAAAATGTAATTAGGAGATCGCGATGTGATATAGTTTGCCTACAGGAAACGAAATGGAATAAACCTGACTTCTCCTGTCTGGTAAGTGTTTTGCCAAACTTTTTTGAAAGAGGCTGTGGGACCCTTGATGCTCGCGGCTCGGCAGGGGGTATTCTGGTTGCGTGGAAGCACGCATACCAGCTGATCAACTCTTTCACCACAACACACACCTGTACAGTGGTTCTCAAACAACCATCATCGGGAGCCAATTTTGCAGTGACTTCGGTCTATGGGCCCAGCCAGAGGGAACATAACGCCAATTCCTTCGGGAGCTCCGGTGCTTGGCTGCGCTAATACAAACACCTTGGATCATGTGCGGCGACTTCAACTTGGTCAGGTGGTTGGTTGATCGATCGGGGCCCATGAGAGGCTTTGGTCTTACTTTTGAATTCAATGATTTAATCAGAGACCTTCAACTGATGGATGTGGAATTGGAGAATAGGGACTACACGTGGTCCAACAAGCAGCCGACTCCTACCTTTTCCAAACTGGACAGATGTTTTCTGTCGCCTGACTGGGGCCTCATGTACCCGGTCATTACACTCACGGCACTGGAATCCTTGGTATCAGATCATGTACCCATACTCCTACACTGCAAGACCCCTCAACCGAGAAGGGCACCCTTCAAACTAGAGAGGTTTTGGTTTCGCTATGAACATGCTAACAGGGTTGTGCAAACGGTGTGGGGAGCTCCAAAAGGGCCGAGATGTACAGTGCTGCAGAATTTTGATGGAAAGACAAACAATTTGCATCGACAACTGAGCAGCTGGCACAGATTGCGATTTATACATATGGAGGATCAGCTACAGTACTGTAAGAGGGCTATATTGTTTTTTGATAGAATTGAGGAAAAAAGGCCGCTGGACAGTAGAGAATTTATTTTGAGACAAAAGATTCGCGAGAGAGCCTATGATCTATCAAATAATTTGGAAATAAGGTGGCACCAACGGTCCAGATGTAACTGGTTGACGAATGGAGATCGCAATACAAGGTTTTTTCATGCCTATGCATCCGCACGGGCACGGAAGAATGCCGTTCTTCGGATTGAGGTGGAGGGACAAACAATAACAGACCCAAGGCAAATCAGGGATGAATTCCAGCGACACATGCAGGCGCTGCTCGGATGTCAGGTACAATCTCTACACTTAAATCTGACTGCTCTCTATCATCAACCGCACCCGGATCTTAATCACTTGCAAAGCCCCTTCTCGGCTCTGGAAATAACCAATGCGGTTAAGCAACTGGCCAACAACAAAGCTAGTGGACCAGATGGACTCCCACATGAATTTTTCAAGGAGTATTGGCAATTTCTCAAGGAAGATGTGGAAAAAATTTTCCAAGAGTTCTGGGAAGGAAGCCTGGACATATCAAGGGTCAACAAAGCAAACATTGTAATGATACCGAAAAAGATCAATGCGGTAAAGGTGGGGGACTACAGACCAATCAGTATCATTAACATGATCCCCAAGCTCATATCAAAGGTACTGTCGAATAGGCTCAGGTTGATTCTACCCGAACTAGTTGCCTCTCAACAGACGGCTTTTACTCGGGATAGACACATTGCGGAAAACTTCCTGGCAACACGGGAAATTTTACAACATATGTCTGAATCGGGTAAACGGGGGGTTTTTGCAAAAATCGACTTTGCGAAAGCTTTCGACTCTATTGATTGGCAATTCTTGACCCGAGTCCTGGAGGCTCGGGGCTTCCCGGACAGGTGGATAGGTTGGATACGGAAGATTCTCACCACCTCTCAATCGCGAATTGTTCTCAATGGAGAGCATACGGAATACTTTGTGCACAAGAGAGGCCTACGGCAGGGAGATCCACTCTCGCCAATGCTCTTCATCATAGCGGTCGATGTGTTTCAACAAATGATCGACACGGCTAATCAACTACTGCCGTACAGAATATCCAACCGTTGTTCGCAAGCCATCTATGCTTTACAGTATGCGGATGATACCGCAATAATTGCCAACGCGGACGTGAGGGTGCTTATCACCTTGAAAGTAATTCTGAGACTATTTGCAAATATCTCGGGATTGCAGATTAATTTTCATAAAAGCTGTTTCATACCATTTAATCTTGAGGAAAGGGACATTTGGCAAGCACGATTGATTCTGATGTGTGCTCAAGCTGCTATGCCAACAGAATACTTGGGCATGCCACTGGCCATCACGAGGCCGAGCAGATCAGATTTTATGCCTCTAATTGAGAAATTAGAGAAAAGAATGGATGGATGGAAGGGGAAGCTTATCTCAAGGGGAGGTCGGCTACAGCTAGTTAAGTCCGTTCTCACGGCAATCCCGGTCTATTTCATGATGTGTTTCAAACTTCCGGTATGGGTCATTGAAAGAATAGATGTCATTCGAAGGGCATTCCTATGGGGCAGAAGTGGCAATGAGAGAAGGGCAACATCGCTAATCAATTGGACAACGGCCTGTATGCCGACTAAAATGGGAGGAATGGGGATACATGACTTGGCAACACACAATGTAGCCTTGCTCTTGAGGTGGTGGTGGCGAGCCTACACAAATCCTAACTGTCTGTGGACAACAACGGTCACTGGGCTAAAATGGACAGGGGTGTATGAAGCGGGTCCCAGTTTTTGGATGAAGAAAGGTTCCTTTTTTTGGCGCGCTCTCCTACGCCTGCTGCCAATATTTCGCTGGTCTACAACATGGGACATTGGAACGGGGCAGGCCATCTCCTTTTGGGACGATGCTTGGCAAGGCCGGCCTCTTGTAACCCAACTGGAGCTGGGCCAAAGACCTCCCCAACCGAAAATCTCCTTGCGAGATGCCCAGCCTTTGTTTGGCCTATTGCTTCCGGAGATGAACCTTACAGTTAACCTCACGCCCCGACAAGACACTATCATCTGGAAGTGGACAGCTAACGGGACTTACACGGCCAGCTCCATTTACAAGTTGCTAATGACGGGGGGTAAAATTAAGTTCGAGCACGCGTATATTTGGCGGCTGCCCATACCGCCAACAGTGCGAGTCTTCTCATACTTGCTTCTACAAGACAGAATTTTAACGGGGGAAATCATGCTAAGGAGACACATGGGACACCGGCACGGGTGTGTCATGTGCCGGAATTGTCCATCGGAATCGACCCTCCACCTCCTCTTCCTCTGCCCTAATGCGGTCCGGATATGGTTTGGAGTGGCAACGCATTTTGGATTTAGAGTTATGATTCCCAAGCTTACAGTTGCCGAAATAGTAGCCACCTCAAGACAGCAAGCGCAACTAGAGGGGGAGATAGCAAGCAAGGTCTGGCGATCACTGTTTATGTGCACGTGTTGGATGATATGGAAGCAGCGTAACAACCGGATTTTCACTGAGACTTTAACACCGCCGGATGTAGTAGTCAATAGAATCATTGAGGAAACAGGCCTGTGGATGAAATGTTGTGGGATGACACAGAGTACAGGAGATCATACACTAGTGGAGGAGCCAGATTAGGTGATGAATATGCATAGCACGTGTATTAGGCTTTGATTTGAGGAAATTTGTTGTTTTTAGCCTAATTTAAGGTTTAATGTGAAACCTGATGTAAAACCCTTTACTACATTAATAAATTTGACCCCAGGCAGCCTCTGCCGGGATTTTTCAAAAAAAAAAAACAGAAAGGAGAGAGAAGAGAAGCATAGGAGAGGCGAGACCACAAGCCAGAGCTCTCTCCGTATACTTCCAAGCGCATGCCACGTGTTCTCCCGAACAGAGCTGTGACGCGAGCAGCTGCGCAAGCTCCGGCGACCACACCGGCGCCGCACAACCGGCCGAAAGAGCCGCCGCGACGTGAGTTACCCATTCCATGGCCTCCAGACCTTCTTTCTGGGCGGCATTTGTGTACTCCTCCACCCAGTTCCACGCCAGACCGGGCGTCTCCATTGCTTAGGCACTGGAGAGGAAGTCCACAAGTTGGCAGTATGGTCGTTTGTGAAATGAAATTGGTGTGGTGTTAAAGTGAAGTAAAGAGCAGCGAGTGGCGCGACCGTTCACCAACCTTAGAGTTGGTCGGGATCTTCTGTGGCGCTACTTTTGCTGTTATATGCAGCTGAAATCTATTCTGAATACTGGCAAACTGAAGTGGAGATATTGATCATGTTTATATAGCAGTTAGCACATAGATTCAATTTCTTAATATTGTTTTAAGTTTTAACCGACCATTACGTGTTTAAACTTTGTTATTATAAATTTATGTTGAACAAAATTTGTTAGTGAAGATAAAGATATTCTATGACTCTTAAATACTAATCAGAATAATTTTCAATAATGACGACTCTATGTTGGTACTAATATAGATATAAAATTTGTGAAACTTCTCTTGTTAAAGGAATAATTACTACTACGAACACAATGAGTGTGAAATTATATCTTATCAGGTACAAAATTAAATTTATGTAGGATTCCACATTGATATACAAAAATGCATGATAATATGTTACGGTATGATTGGTTTGCTAATTAGGGACATAATGTCATATAATTATAAACATTCTTAAATAATCAATTACATGTGTAGGAGATGATTTGTTGTACTCTAATTAATTAACGAGTTACGGACCAAAATGCCTCCATAATTATCGGCATTCTTAAATAATCAATTACATAGTAGAAATATAACAAAACATACTTATTATATCATATTTATCTCGTATTAAAAAAAGAGGAGGGTTCCAATGCACCCTCTTTTTTGTGCTCCCAATGCACCCATATTATATATATATATATATAGAGGAGGGATCCGATTACACCTTTTTTGGTGACACACTTTGACACCTACCATTTTCAAAGTCCAAATAGTCGATCCAAACCGTTTAACATGATTGATATATTAAAATGTGCTTGGAGATCAAATTTTACATTTTTTTGAATTTTTTTGCTATTTATTAAGATGGTTACAAAAATCGTTGTTTTCAGACCATTGAAAAACAGCGATTTTGTAACCATCTTAATAAATAGTAAAAAAATTCAAAAAAATGTAAAATTTGACCTCCAAGCACATTTTAATATGGTGATCATGTTGAACGGTTCGGATCGACTGTTTGGATTTTGATATCGCAAAATTGACCTATATAAAAAACGGTGTCATGATGTGTCACCAAAAAAAGGTGTAATTGGATCCCTCCTCATATATATATATATATATATATATATATATATATATATATATATATATATATCCATTTCAAAGTCCGAATAGTCGATCCGAACCGCTCAACATAATCTTCATAATAAAATATGCTTGGAGATCAAATTTTATATTGTTTAGAATTTATTTACTATTTTTTTGGATAGATACAAAATCACTGTTTTAAGGAGATTTTGGACCATCCGATAAAGTGATTTTGTATCTATCTAAACAAATAGTAAATAAATTCTAAAAAATATAAAATTTGGTCTCCAAACATATTTTATTATGAAGATTATGTTGAGCGGCTCGGATCGATTGTTCGGACTTTAAAAACGGAGATAAAGGATGTGGATGTATTTGGAACACAAAAAAGAGGGTGCATTGGAACCCTCCTCTTAAAAAAATTATCAATTTAGATTCTACAAAAGAAAACATTTTGTATTAAAAAAGTTGTACCCCAAATAATCCAACGCTAATTACAGTAATGCACCTTTATCAAACATGTATTTTACATTTTGAAAGTCACACGAGTTCAAATAATACATATCATTGAGTTGGTAATCCTAATTTTCCAGCTACATTAGAATTGAAAAATTGTAACGTGCTACGACATATAATTTACAACATTAACAAGTGTGCTTAAAAATTAAAATTATAAGAAGCTACAGAGCGGTCAACACATGAAATCAGAGCTCACAACCTTTCACCCAAACCAAAGGCAGAACCATTGATGAACCTAACTTAGCACTTAATTTTGTAAAGCTACCGAGTTGGTGAGTCCGGTGAGATGGTTATCAGATGAAAGTCTTATCCAAATTTATTGTTTGCATATTTAAATATAATCAAGTTGAGATAGAACTATAATTCTACTTAAAATTAGTGAAGTTGAAATGTATTTCTTCTTAAAAATAGTCAGTTGAGATATATTTTAAAATCCATTGCTATAATTTTTTTTTTGTGAACTTGAGGGTGTCTTTTTAGAACACTCACCAAACATAACTAAAATAGATTATAGCAGTTTTATAAGCAAGCCTTTTACTTGATAAAACTGTCCTAATACATATTTTCAAAGGTCTAATCAATTAAAAGATTTTTAATACTGTACATCTCTTTACTTATAAAGTCAATTGAAAATTTTCTCAAAAGAAAATGTCAATTGAAAATATTGCGATATATTATATGGAACAAATCTTTATTATGTTATCAACAATTAATTTATTCTATCGTTATAATACACGGAAAAATTACTTTTCAAAATTCAATGTGTGAAATTATCAATATATTTCTTCTAAAATAGGTATGTGTATCATATTTGAATTTTTTTATTAACCGAGAAAACACATTAGTTAGGTCGGCTTATACTCCGTGATTAAGAGTTTTGATGTAATTTTTTTATCTAAATAATAAAAAAGTTCGAAATGTTATTCTAAAGATATAATAAACTTTGATATTTGTTGTCATATATATCAAAATAAATTAGTTGTCAATATATCCTTTACAAAAAAAAAAAAAAAATTGTTTCATTTCACTTTCCTCGCTTTATTTATCTATTTGATGGTTTTAGGCTTGATCTCATTTATCTCTCTAAAAATCGAAGACTAAAATTGCATTCAAATTGGGAAAAAAAAAAATCTTTAAATTCAATTGAAAGTTTAAAAACGATTTCCTCTTATCTTAGATGTATGACTTGTACGCCTTCAATAATCGAAGGAACACGTTTGCTTTCTACCAATATTTATGAGGATACTTTGTTCTCTTATGAGAATGCTTGCAAGTCCCTCTTATAAATGCATAATTTCTTAGAAGTTAGAAGTCAATCTAAGGAATTTTCTTTATAAACCATAATTAAAAAAAATATTTTTACGAAACGAACATGATTACTTTTTTTTTTACAAAAATCATAAGAACCGAATATCATTTCGGTCCATTGTTTTTTTTTATTCCGGACCAAAATGACATTTCTATCCGGAATAAAAAAAATAACAGACCGAAATGACATTTCGGTTCTTATGGTTTTTGTACTTGAGCTTGAGCTGCTATTTAGATTCTCTCAATCTAAGTGAATATAAAAATAATAAATGTGAAACATATATATTTTTTTCATTAAATTCATCATGCAGAATTTTGCGAATAATAAAATATCTTCGATAATTTAGTGGTAGTGCTGTACCTTTTGAAATTCATCTTACACATTAATAGAATTCTAAGCTAGATTGCCTAAAAAAGTTTCCCAATATTAACAGCGACACTTCTTTCACCTACCACACCCCACTGAGATCTCTACTTCACCTTTACATGAGAGGAGAATACTGGCCCCACTTTGTAAATTCGAATCTTGCTGAAAACCTACTAAATTACTAATATTCAACCGAATTTTTATTCCATGTCCTAAAAAAAATCGATATTAAATACGTACCATCGTTCTAGAACTATTTCAAAAAAATACCCTTCTCGCTGGATTATCCAGCAGGCTGCATGAAGGCTCAAGTTGAATAATCTAACAAGACTTTACATAGAGCCATAGAGGCACCCGTTGAATTATCAGGCGAGACCTCGTTCCGATTTTTTTATTAATCGAAAATAAAATAAAATAATATCGGAAAAGGGTGTTGTTTTAAGGTGAAATCGAAATATAGATAATACAGGACCATTTATCCCATCCTACATGGATGGTATAAACATTATCGTCCAGATTAATTATCGCTAATCCAACCAGTTTTAGACGAAAAACACAAAAAAGTCAGGCCGGGATAATCCGTCCCGTCCCAGACAGAAATAAAAAATCTAGTAACAAATTATCATTTTGGGTAGAGCTGGATGACTAGAGCTTTGGGGAGACAGGTGGATGACCTTTTCGAGTGCTTTTTTGAGTGTAGTATGAACTATTAGACAGCTGTCTCCTCAAATGATATAGTATGAACAGTTGGATGACCTTTTTGAGTGCTTTTTTGAGTGTAGTATGAACTAAAAAGCACTCCGGATCTGCAACAATTATAAATGGCTATCTCCTCAAATAACTAAAGAAACTCAACTGCCAGATATTTCTCAAGCTAGGACAGGACCGATTTTCCCGGCCAGTTTTTTTTCCAGCTCAGCGAAGTTTGCAGTTTAAATTAGCATTGATTAATTCAGACGAGAATGTTTGAACCATCCGTGTGAGACGGAATAAACGGTCCTGTTTTATTTACATTTCGATTTCCACTTGAAACAACACCCTTTTCCGATATTTTTTATTTATTTTCGATTAATAAAAAAATCAGAGACCTCGTTACTCTCCCGCTGGATAATCTGACAGGACAATTTTCTATTTTCTATATAATAATGGGCAGTCCCATTGTGAAAGGCGAATTTTTTGGTTTATCAATTCTAATATTTTAAATAAATAATAACAATATCTAAAACCATTTTTAGTTTTAAATGTTTGATAATTCTGTATTATTTTATGGACGCACGCATCCATAATAAAATTTAAACGTATATATTAATTTCATGTTGCGTATCAAATATTCTTAAAGTTTAAAACTGAAGGTGAACACATGTCTGAATGAAGAGTCTGAACTCTGAATGCACATGAACAAAAATTATTGTTCTTCTGCCATCACGTGTTTTCTGTAAACGCATGTGTTCAGAAAAAAAACTAATTCATAAGTCCTAACTCAAGCAAAAATAGACATAAAGTTATTATATATAACATGTAATATGTTATGGACGTATATGTTTAGAAAATAGACATAGAGTTATTTCATTTAAAATAAAAAAAAATATTGTTGTCATATATTTAAAAAATTGATATAAGAACAGAAAATTGCCTGGAAGGCCCTGTGGTCCCTACATAGATAGCGGGATATAGAGAATCATGCAAGAGGGCCACTGTGCATGGGTCTCGCATGTCGATAACTTTCCACATATACCATTCTCCTATTTGTCACAGAAGATCCAAACTCCAATGTCTCCGTACTATTATGCTGTATTTTAGTATCACCTATTTTTCTATCCTTCTATTCCAAATCAGATTGCACGAAGAAAATCAAACGGACCAAATTCATATAGAAAGGTTCTCTAAATTTTAAATCGAATTGATTTTATTAGTTCGGTTTAAATTAATAATTTTATTTGTAAAAGAAAATTATTCAGTCTTCTAACTAGTATGTTTTTGAGGACATGTGCTTTATTTATCTACTGATGACACATACTAAGTGATATTTATCAAGGTTCTAAATAGCGTTTATAGCGTCGTAGCGGGAAGGCTAAAAAAAAAGCTATAGCGAATAGCGTCGCTATAGCGGAAGCTATTCCAAATAGCGTTTTTTTTTTTAATTTCGTATATTCAATATTTGTACTAAATATCAACATTATCTAAGGTCTCATAGAACAATAAATAACACCAAAGTAATTAAGAAATTATAATATTCATATTGAACCCGTACAAAGTCCAAATTGCGGTTCAAAATATCCATAGCAATATCATAAACTATCGATTTTTCCTATTCAAAATATCTTAAGTATCATGATTCATGACATAATCTATTTTTTTTTTTCTATTCAAATTTTAATTCCGGTTTGGACTTTTTTTCTATTTAAATTTCAATTTATATTCCCAATTTCAAATTGATTTATTTGTAGCAAGTAGCAACAAATTCAATTTTGGTTTGAGATTTTTTTTTATCTTTATTTAAAACCCATATAAATTGCTTAAAAAAAAAAAAAAAAAAACCCATATTGTATAGCGCAAATAGCGCTGTAGCGGCCGTAGCGCAAATAGCGCATTTTGATGTCGTAGCGTAGCGTTTGGGGTCCAAAAACGCTATAGCGGCGCTATAGCGCGTTATTTAGAACACTGATATTTATGTATATGTTGTGTGTGTTACAGGTAAAAAAATAAATAAATTCTTTGTCCTTACAATCATCAAATAGAAAACTGAACATTTCTCTTAAACATACTACATGTTTTCATTATTAAGAGTAAATTAGTATTTATAAATTTAAATGAGTTTGAATAGAAAATACATTAATTAAATTTATTTGTGTGTTTTAAAATTTAAATTGAATAAATACGATGCTATTAAATTTAGAGGGATAAATATGTAATTTCTAAATTTTCAAAGAATATACGTGAAATTCTCACGTACGTATCGTACAAATAGAACATATGATTGATCATTGAAGAGTTGAACATTCACGGTCCCTACTTCTTGACCGAGTGCGTACAACTGTATACCTTTATCCACTGACATTGCACTTCCATAACGGGCCGACGTGAATTCGTTCACACTTAGGCCATTTGCTTTTTGGTACCTACTTTTGCTGACGGTTGCAGACTATCTTAGTTTGATGAAGAGCGTTTTTTTAATCAGAATTAATATTTAAAAAGATAAAATTCAATACTTAAAAAAGAGTGAGGCTATGTCACTATGCATAGCTCATGTTGGTCCGCGCTATGGACTCAAATGAACTCAAATTTTTTGTTTGAAAATTTTAACTGTCAACAGGGGCGGATTAAGGATTTTCGTCAGGGTTTAAATATCGAATTGGATTTAAATATCGAATCGGGTTTAAATTCATTAACTAATTTGATACTCGATAACAAATAATATTTTAACTTATACTTTCCAATACTTTGACTTGTAATTTATGATGCTCTGACTTATAATTCTAATTACCAATCAAAATTCAATAAATTTATTTCAATTTTAACCCTAAATTTAACCCGAATTTGCAAATCAAGCGTTCAGAGGGGAGCAAAAAAAAATTCGGCGGGGGGAGGAGGGGCAAAGTAGGTCGAGACTGATAAATTTCCACTAAAACTCAAAAATCCAGGGAGGGCAGCTGCCCCCCCCCCCTGGAACCATCTGGGTCCGCCCCTGACTGTCAATGTGAACCGTTCAACATGGTTTCTATATGAATATGTACTTGTAAACTAAAATTTACAGTTTTTTAGAATTTTATTTCAAGGTTCTAAATAGCGATTATCGCGTCATTGCTTTTAAGATTCGAAAAACTATAGCGCAATTATTGCACAACTATAGCTAGCTATTTAGAACCCTGATCAAAAGAAAGTGATTGATAGCGTTATAGCTTTTAAGGTTCAAAGAGACTATAGTGCACTTATAGCTAGCTATTTAGAACCTGAATTTGTTAGATAGACAAAAAATCATTCAAAACTATCCATCTAAAAAAATAATAAAAAAGTTCTAAAAAATGTAAAATGTAGTTTACAAGGACATATTTATATGAAAACCATGTTGAATGGTATTTTGAAAACAAAAATATTAATCCATAGTACGGATCAATCCACACTATACGCAGTTACATAACCTCACTCCTTACAAAAAAATAAAGATTGCCGTTCAGTTAACGTCTCTATTTTTTGACTTATTATTAAGACATGATGATCTTCATATTCTGGACGAACAAAGTTTTTAATATTTACAGGACATTTCTATTTTTAAGTGGAAACTCTTTAACCTCATAATTACTGGGACATTTCGTCTAGTACCCACATATTCCAAATAGGTCCGAATAAAACTTTTGACACCACTTTGACTAATCTGATATTCACTCCTCTATGGCCGTATAACCACAGACGGATTTAAGAAGAGAATGAGGTCAATTAAATATTATTTTTTAAAAACAATTTTTTATTTAATTGACATTCATATATGTTTGATTCTCGTAGTTTGAAAGTTTAATTCCGCTTCTGGTCACAACACAGGGGAATTCCTCTTTCATAGTTAAAAATGGATCCGGAATAAATTTGAAGTTTTATGGAAATTATTTGATGTTTGAACTACTAAAATAACATAACCTAATTAAACTGGTCCAAAATCTCAAATACAATAGGAGGGGCTGCAACATACCCACTGAGTGGGTTTTCCGTGGACATGGACCACATGGTACCCTTGAGACAAAGGGACCATCTTTTCTTGCATAGTGCTTGTGCATCACAATTTTGGATGAGACTTATGGCGCACCTAAATTTGGGGATGCCGGGTACTGGTATTTGTGTACACGATTCCATCTTATTTATTTTACGTGAATGTAACTTCTAAAAATTCAAATGCTTAAATTTATATTATAGATATTTTATTATACGTATAAAATTTTAACAATCAAATTTTTATGCAATGCAAGTATTTTTATTGTTGAATCAGTTACAATTAATTAATTTTAAACTGTTGAAAATTTCAATTCATATAGAGTGGCCAAGGATTATAGTGGTGTGATTAAATTCTTAATATACTACTTTTTTAACCATTTGATTTGGTTTTAGATCCGTGTTTCATATGATTTGATAAGGTCGCTGATTTGAATAGACGAAACAGAAAATTTGAAAAATGTTGCTCCGGTAGGTTTAGGTCCCATCTCTCTCTGGCACCTCCATCTTAGGGTTCTAAAAATGTATCGTGCCGTGACGACATGTTAATTACGCCGTGACTACATGTGACGTGTTCAAGCGTAATTGATTATGTTTGATTCTAATTATACGTGACTCACGTGACCACATACCGTACGGTCGAAACGAATAATTTCTCGTTTGATCACCACTAACGATTATTTTGGTAGAAATACCAATATGTATTTCGGTCTCAGAAAATCTTTTTAAAAAGGAAAGAAAAGAAATCATAATGTGTTTCTACCGAATTTTTTTAGTTACCACTTTAATATTTCAAAATTAAGACATTATTATTTGTTTCTGAAAAATTCAAAATACGGCACATAATCGCAAAACCATGTTGCGTATTACCTATTCTTTTATGGACAAGTATCCTCCCAGGTATTGTAAAAGATTCCTCTCACTTTACGATTTGAGATTTACTCTCAACCGCATTGAGATTCATACTAGCACAGGGGCAGTATTATTGAGCCTTGAGATTCGTGCTAAGTTAAAAAGAATGGTCTGGATTCACTAATGGTAAAAGATTCCCTGTTCAGGTAATGCACTGGATGTGAATTCATCTTTTTATGTTATGTTCTATTATGTTCTATTTGGAATGATTTTTTTTTAATTTAAACAAAATGGAGAAATTATAGAACCTAACTTGATTAAAAATTAGAATTCAAATTAAATACACATGTTTAATCTAATAAACAAAATCCAACTTAAAATTTAAAATAAAAGGCATGACAAAATGTGATAAGTTTGTACTACAACATAGCTTAAAAATAAATCCTTAAAAAAAAAATTACAACACCACATATGATCGGATTTTGGATGATGAAATTACAAAATAACAACAGAAAAATATATATTTCATAATTGTTAATTTTGAAACACGAATCATTTTAAGAAATAAAAATAACCTCATCGGCTATGATTTCTAGCATTCCTACCATGGCATGGTGCGCTACATGGTTTTGCACATGACATGGTGTGCTAAATGGTGCTGCGCATGACCTCTTTGGTCATGCACAACGTGGTTCTGCGATTATGCCAAATATTGAGGTGATAACTAAAAAAATTTCGGGTGTTTCTACGGGATTGTATGTTTATTTATGAGCTCCTATATTACTTGTGGGGCACAATTTTTTTAAATCTAGGGAAGGATTATGACCAATTTGATAGAGAGAAAAAAATCTTTGTGCACAATTATGCAATGTTGGATTTTAATTTAAGCTTTGTTTTAAGAAAATGTTCATATTGTCAAAGTACATAATTGTCAAGCGATGCCCCCTCTATTATATTCATTCTATTCCTATTATATATCTATTTTTCTTTAGGGAATCATAACAAAATAAATAAAAATTTGTTGTTATTAAGAACGTAATTGATATAATCTAAAAATATATCCATCAACTACTAATTAATAATAGAAAAATCTGTAGAAAATAATTTAAATAATCTACTATATGACTAGTAACATCTAAAAATTTAAGAACAAATTTACTTTATTTTTTTTATATAGAAAGGTGGAGGTCGAGCTTATAGTGACAAATGAATTATTTAGGTTCGGTTGGTTCGGTGGGGTCAAAAATTCGTGATTCGGGAATAGTTCGGGTATAATTCGGAAATGATTCGGAATTATCCGGACCGGAGATCTCAATCCAAAAAGGGAGCAAAAAATATCCAAAAAAAAGTTCGGAAAAAATTCTCAAATAATTCGTAAATTTTGGGAAAAATTCACGAATAATTTGGTCAAGTTCGGTCAACCGAATAATTCGGCATTCGGTTCGACATCACAAAAAAACAAATTATTCGCGAATCTTGTGACTATGGTCAAGCCTACCAAGTGCCAACTTTCATTTAATTGTCCATAAAATACTTCTCAATCGGATTTCGAACCCGTAACCTTTCACACAAAAGGTGTTGCTCTTTGTCACTAAACCAAACGCTGGTTCTTAAATTTACTTAAATTGTTATCAACAATACATTTAAGACGTCACTCTGTATATACTACATTATTTCACACCTAAATAATAATTTGCAGCCATTGAATTATAGGTGAAACGTGTCTATGAAAATTTTTAGGGACAACAATACGAATATATTATGTCATGACTGAGGTCAAATAACATTTGACAGAAAGACTTGAGTCAATAGAACAAAGAATTTCAGTTTAAATACTGCATGCGATACTGTTTTCTTTTTTTTAAATGGTATATTCACTCGTTTCATGAAATACGTCTGCTGTTATTCCAAAGAGATCACAAAGACACTGTTATTCTGATCCCAGCCGTTAATCTTGTCACCTTCATCGAGATTCGGGCACAAAAAAAAATTTCTTGAAATTTGAGCATAATTTTTTTTGAACAGTTGTTATAGGAATAACAGAATCATGTGAAACCCTTTGGAATAACAAACAGATTTATATCCCTCGTTTTATTACTGAAACATGATGCTTGTTGCTGCACTACTTTTGCTTGTTTGGACATTTCGGTGGATTTCACTTGGATATTTAGGCCCAGTATTTATGTTTCAACGTTCAAAGAGAAGGAAAATATAGACTAGTGTCCGGCCCGTAACAATATCGGCCAGTATTTAACTAGGAGTACTTATGAATGCCTACGGGCCGTTTTAAAACAACAACAACAACAACAACAACAACAATAAGAACAACAATAATAATACTTACGGTCTAATAACTTAAGAAAATATAACTTATTATCTTTTACAAATATGTTTTAACATTGTGATAATTAAGCAAATGATTTTAAAATAAAAAAATCTTGTTATGATGTTCTCCTTTAAAGTTTCGAATACACTATTCACATCATCAAAATCATTAATTTTTCATATCTGAAATTTGAAACATTAATTTGTCGATCGCACCGCTGTTGTTATTATAGTATTATTATTATGAATTAAAATGCTTAATTGTTTTCGTGTTCTAACGTACTTCATGTTATCTCCGTTTCAAAGTCTAAATAATCTAACTAAACTGTTCAACATGATTTTCATCATATAATATGCTTGGAGGCCCAATTTTATTGTTTTTTTGGAAAAAAAATTTAGATAGATGCAAAATCACTGTTTTTGAATGATCCAAAATCTTTTGAAAAACAATGACTTGTACCAATCTAAAATAATAATAAAACTTTTCCACAAACTATGAAATTTGGTCTCCAAGCACATTTTAACATGGAGATCATGTTGAGCGGTTCGGATTAATTGTTTGGACTTTGAAAACGAAGATAAAAATATGAGATATGAATAAGGCACGAAGACACTGATACATTTTAACCATACTCTGTTATTATTATTATTATTGTTGATTTTGGTATCAACTTTGTCATTATCATCATCATCATCATCATCATCATTATTATTATTATTATTATTATTATTAGCATCAATAATATCAAATATGCACATTTTCTAAATTAAAAAAATAATCAAGATTTTTTTTCATACCCATACTCATTATGTTAACAAAGAATCTTTCTTATTCATATCCACCTTATCCTTATCAAATATGATACAAGTCAAATAAACGGTTAAAAGGGTTTCGTTGACAACCTTAGTTATCTTTACCAACAATGTATTTATTTAAATTTTTTGACAACACTATGCATACTTTCTAAATACATGCTTTCAGACAACTAAAACGCTGAAAAATCTTTTCTATATGTATCAAAAGTTCGAAACAATGAAATGAACACAAACATTATGAACGTTGACGGTTCAACCTGAAAGCATACTTTCAGATTGAAGTAAGACCGCAAGTGTTCTACATTCGATCTGTTTGATTTGGCATCTAGAAAAAAAAAAAATTCAGCGTTTTTCCAGCTATCTAAATGCAATGAGATTTTTTTTTTTTTTTTTTGAAAGAGAGAGTAACTCGACTTATCCGACTGCAAACTAAGCAAACATATATAATGCCTAGAATTTATCGGCTGTTTTACAATGCATTATCACACCATCAGGTAAAGGTCTTAACTTTTTCTATAATAAAGCTCTACCTTCTTATTATTTTAAAACCAATACAAACTTCATAAAAAGAAAATATAGTTCAACAACTCTACTAAATATGAGCAGTCCTCCAGTTCAGTAGAAACTTGGCCAGTAACTACTAAATTTTTCACTTGACATACTTGACAAACCAATCCAGCATTTCTTTTTGTGCTTCTTCGGCCTTCTCTACTGCTGTTTTGTCATTGACATCATAACGTACTGACCAACCATGTACAACGCCCGGAAATATCTTTACATGGCTATCAACCTGTCATAATTCAAATAGATAACTTGATTATACTAATGCATCGATTTATCTTGTGACAAATGTTTTCGTCAATGATTCAAGGTAAACTATTTAAAGTGAGCAATAGTTAAATCCAGCATGTTATTAGCTAGCCGGGATCATAAAGTAGCAAAACTCGTAATATAATAGAAAACAACAAAATTACATAATTTACCTCAGGTTTTAATGAAAGAATTTCAGCAAACTCTTTAACCACCTCAGGAGGGCTGAACTGGTCTATCTCTGCTCCAAGTATTGCAATGGGTTGTTTTACATCTGAAATAAAATTTTGAAATATTGGTCGAGAGAACTTTATCAAGTCATCCTCTAAAAGAAGATAGTATAAATCTATCTAAAACCTAATGACCTGGCCAAACAAAATAAAATATTTGAGGGTAGATTGAGCAAAATGTACACGTTATAAGAGCCAATTTATAGTTGTTCTTGGGAATAAATAATTCACGACAAAATATGAGAATTAAAGCTACCTCTAATATCATCATGAGTAAGTGGTGCAGGATGGAGCAACACTGCTGCATTAATGTAGTCATGCTTTCCTAACATCACCACTACCTTGCCTGTTATTATTAAAAGATAACAATTCAAACTTTCAATTAACTAGGGATATTGGTTACTGTACTAACAAATTAACTGACAATTACACTTAGATAGCTACCAATGCTGGCACACACCAAGCTATTGAAATTTGAAATGGCAGTACTGGCTAGATCCTTCAACAATTGCAATTGAACTCTTTTGTTCTTTTGTAAACATGTCTAATGGGTACAGATTGAAACGTACCACCCCAACAAAAACCAGCTGCTCCTATTGCAGAAAAACCCTTCTTTTTCAGCGTTTCAATTACAGGCTTCGCTTCTTCAAATCCTTGTTCCTTTATTATGTGATTAATACAACATATATATACATTGAGACATAAGCACTTTAAGATACTCATGATAATTCTCTATAATTCAAAGAAAAGTTTGCAGCTTCTGATTCTAGTAATTTGTAGAGAGGTTGTACAAAAAGATGTCTCCAAAAATGTTACTGTACAAGAAACTCAGATAAATATTTCATGATTGCAGAAAGATAGTAAAAATGGGCCAATCAACATGTACCAGAATTACCTGAATATATCATGTTTATACTACGAATAAGAAATAACTTGCATAGCCCACAAATTTCAGAGATGGTCATGTACTGCCTTATTCCACATTTTACTCAACTAGATAAAAAAATAACCAACCCTACATCACTTTTCCTCTCTACATATAAGAGAAAATGGGGCTAAATGCTGTGTTTCTTGATAAGACAATAGAAGAGTGGTATATTGATATTTGTGGTGTTTTACAAAAGATGAGACACTTTTTAAATTTAATTTGCAGGCACATACCGTAGGGCATTTTTTTTTCTTTCTCAAAGAAATAGTATAATACTTACCATTGTATGCTTGCTTATCCATTCATCTAATGAAGTTTGCATTTCCATAGTTTCAGGTGTAGCAGGATCTCCATGGAGAAAGTCAGGGACTACCACATAAAATCCAGATTTGGCTACTTTATCTGCTATGTTCCTAATTACATATATAATATATGTTAAGCATGACATCTCCAATAAGCTACTAAAAAGTATATTTATATAAAATTCATCCACTGGCATGACGCTGATAAGCCTTTGCGCTGCTGTGCTGGTATGTATTATATAACTTATGGTAATCCCTTTTTGTTTAATTTTTATGCAAATTTGCTAAATAAAGATGTCATTTAATTGAAAATACTTTACAAAAGCAATTAATTACCTGAAAATAGGTGCTTCATATCCTGCAAAGAAGACAGATAATTTCAATTAGAATTGCCGTTAGTTTTACTATGAGAATAAAAAGGGAAAATTAACTGAAATTTTCATTGATTCCTGCAATAGCGAATTATCCGAGCAGTTCAAACTAATACTTGAAATCTAATTCTTATGTTTGAGCTACAAATAAATGGTTCCCATTAAAGTTGCTCTATTTGAAATTTGAAACTGTGGTTCTACTTTTTTTGCTCGAAATAACCTTATTCTTGCATGATTGCACATTCCATACTTGCTCCTTCTTATTCTACTTCAATAGCAATCAAACAACCTTCCTAATACAGACTTGAAACAACTCAGCATGGAGGTTTATTAAATTAATCAAGGTTTTGAACGAAAGTTGCAATTGTCTACTGAGTATTATATAGCAAGAGACTTGAGAGAGCAAATAGCAAGTGTGCCCCCTTTTTTTTTATATAAAAGCAAGTATGCCCTTTTATCCTTTTACACTCTTCTAAGGGCTAAAGCATAAAGACACCCTAATTAAGGTCATATATTATATATGAGGAGGGATCCAATTACATCTTTTTTGGTGACACATCATGACACCGTTTTTTTTATAGGTCAATTTTGCGATTTCAAAATCCAAACAGTCGATCCGAACCGTTCAACATGATCACCATATTAAAATGTGTTTGGAGATCAAATTTTACATTTTTTTGAATTTTTTTACTATTTATTAAGATGGTTACAAAATCGCTGTTTTTCAATGGTCTGAAAACAACGATTTTGTAACCATCTTAATAAATAGTAAAAAAATTCAAAAAAATGTAAAATTTGATCTCCAAGCACATTTTAATATATCCATCATGTTGAACGGTTTGGATTGACTATTTGGACTTTGAAAATGATAAGTATCAAAGTGTGTCACAAAAAAGGTGTAATTGATCCCTCCTCGTTATATGTACCAAAATAGAAAATTGTTAAGAGAAAGTAAGAAAAAAAATACACAAAAGAGGAATTTACCAAATATATCGGAGATTAGAAGGATGGCGAGCTTAGACTCCGGTGAACCGGTGATATAAGTCTTCAGACCTCCCAAATCATCTACCACGTGTCCCTTCCCGCATAACGGATCAAGGGTGGGAGGGTTCTCACAGCACTGGGAGGTCGCCATAAGTTTGTAGTGAACAAGTGTCAACAAAATTTCTTTTTATGGAGGAGATGGAGAGCATTATTAATTAGTTGTTTAATTCGATATTGACTTGCCAACTACTGTCCCATGAAAGTGCCGAGAAAGGGGTCCAACTACTGTCCGGAGATGCTTTGGAGCGTGGAGTTTTCAGAGAAAAAAGATGGAAAATTTTGCCATGGGGGCCAGTGAACTCTCATCCTCTGAGATATCTCAAAATTTTGAGTGTTTTTAAATCTCAACCGTTCAAATGCATTCTGCACGAATCTCAATATACAAATAATACTGGCCCCTGCGCTATTCCTGAATAGGAACCGGACATGTTGGTCACGCAAAGATTGAGATATCTCAGAGGATATCAGTCGAGGCCAGTGTTGGTGATGTTACTGAAGTGATACTTGCCGACAAACTTGGTGTACATGATGCCATCTTATTTATTTTATGTGAATGTAATATTAATATAATTTGGTACTTTTAACAAAAAAACTTCTAAAAAGTTCAGATACTTAACTTACATTATAGAAATGCTATTATACGTATCAATAGTTTACCAATCAAAATTTATGAAATTTAAGTATATTGTCTCATGTTGAATTAGTGATAATTGATTAATTTTAAGCTGTTGAAATTTTAATTCACTTGATGTATGGTAAAGATACATTGAATTTCATCATATTTATAAACATAATATGTAAATAAGAGCAAAGTTAGGGTGTGATGTGCTCACCAAGAGGGTTTGGTGAGCACAACTTCAAAAATATATCAGATCGGCTTTAAACGACGAATTCAAATCATTGAAATCCATGTAATTCATGAGGGATGCATGTGCATGCAAAATTTTAAAAGTTTCGAATTTATTTACTACAAGGTCAAGTGGTCAAAGAAATGAAAATTTATAAGTTACTTTATAAGTTGTTTTATATATTTATTTTTCATCATTTCTTTGACCGTTTGATCTTGTAGCAAATAAATCGAAACTTTCAAAATTTTGCATGTACATGCATTTTATGAAGTACATGGATTTCAACGGTTTGGATTCGCCATTTGAAACCGATCCGATATACTTTTGGAGTTGTACTCACCAAACCCTCTTGGTGAGCACATCACACCCTAGATTTGCTTTGTGAAATAATATATATATCATGTTTACAATGTTGGATTTAAATTTAAGCTTTTTTTATAAAAAAAATGTTCATGTTGTCAAAATAAAGAATTGTCAAGCCATCCTGCCTCTATTATATTAACTCGTTCTATTTCTATTATATCTCTATTATATTAATTCGTTCTATTTCTATTATATATCTATTTTTCTTTAGGACATCATAACAAGATAATTAAAAAATGGGACCGACTAACTATCCCCCAGCTCCTATCCCCCATTCATCCCCCAGTCAATAACTGTCTTTGTTGACCGCTAATTAAGAGGGGACCACAAATTTCAGCGCTAAAAAACAAAACAAAACGCGTTATTATCGCGGCGAGTGCAAGTATTCATATGTAATACATCAAGTATTCATATATAATACATTAAGTATTCATATCTAAGATATCAAGTATTTAAAAAAAAAAAACTGGACACATCACTTACCCATCTTATACACGTTTTTAGAGGTGGTTTTTTTTCTCCATTTACTCTAACCAATATTTCTGATAATCTGTGAGAAATTTTGCAAATCTAAAACCACGAACGTCTTCTACGCAATTTTCTCTTTCAAATGAGATCCATGATGACATACTTTTGAGTTATCTGTTGCACAAGTATTCATATCTTGTCATTCAAGTATTCATACATCATCGAGCAAGTATTCATACCTCATCAGTATTTCACAAATAAAAAACTGGACACATCATTCACTTATTTTTTACCGATTGAAATTTCATTACCACTCAATCATTTTTTACTTGATATCTTAGGTATGAATACTTGTTCGATGAGGTATGAATACTTGCACGACGAGATATAAAATTTTTTACGAGGTATGAATACTTGCGCGACGAATAACTCAAAAGTCATTCATCATGAATCTCATTTGAAAGAGAAAATTACGTAGAAGACGTTTGTGATTTTAGATTCGCAAAATTCTTCATAGATTGTCAGAAATATTGGTTAGAGTGAACGGAGAAAAAAAAACCACCTCTAAAAACGTGTAAAAGATGGGTAAGTGATGTGTCCAGTTTTTTTTTAAATACTTGATATTTTAGATATGAATATTTAATGTATTATATATGAATACTTGTGCGCGTCAGTTGTAAAAATTTTCAAATATAAGCTATCTCCCTAGTTAATTAGCAGTCTCCACGTAATTAATGATTGATACACGTTTTCTTTTGTCTTTTTGTACTTGAAGTTGTGGTCCCCTAGATAATTAATGATTGGGGGATGAATGGAGGATAGGAGCTGGGGAAAAAAATCTTTATCCTTAAAAAATTATTGTTTATAAAAGACGTAATTGAGATAATCTAAAAAAATAACCATGATCTAAAAAATCTGTAGAAAATAATTTAAACAATCTACTATATGACTAGTAACACCAAAAAATTTAAGAACAAATTTGCTTAAATTGCTATCAACAATAAATTTAAAACGCCATATAAATATATGAGCGGTCAAATGCATCATAATTTTGTGTTCCAATATTCCTCTTCATAATAAAATATTCTTAGAGATCAAATTTTTTAATTTTTTTAATTTTTTTAATATTTTTTTACATTAGTACAATATCATTTTTTCGGATGGTCCATAATCTCCTTAAAATAGTGATTTTGTATCTATTTGAAAAAATAGTAAAAAAATTCTAAAAAATATAAACTTTTGGTCTCCAAGCATATTTTATTATGAAGATTATATTAAACAGTTCGAATCGACTGTTCAAATTTTGAAAACAGAGATAAAAAATGTGGAACATAGTGGAGCACAAAATTATAATACATTTGAACCATCCTCTAAGTATATACTACATTGTCTTGCACCTAATTAATAATTTGCAGTCATTGAACTGTGAGGTGGAACGTGTCTACGGAAGCTTTTATGGGCAACAATATGGTGTCATGGCTGAGGTCAAAGCCATTTTTGGCAGAATTAATCAATAGAACAAAGAAAATAAGTTTAATCGCTGAGAACGAAGTTGACCATGAAAATGACCGCGAGGTTACACTATATTATTCATTTGTTTGAGCATTTTGGCGAATTTCATTTCGGCCTGGTATATGTTTCACTGTAAAAGAGAAGGGAAATAAAAAATATATAACTGTTCCGTATTTTTTTTTTGAAGTCTAACAATGCCTACGGCCTTTTCTAAAATAAGATTATATAACTAATTCTTAAGAAAAGATAAATATATCTGCAACAAATATGTTTTATCATTGTGATAATCAAGCAAATGGTTATCAAATCTAGCTTATGGTGTTCTCCTATAAATTTTGTATACATTGTTCACATCATCATAATTGTTGTTGAATTTTTTTTTTTTAAATCCTTGGCAGAAATTGTTGTTGATTATTCATATCTAAGAATTGAAATATTAATTTGCTGTTGCTGTTGTTATCATAGCATTATTATAATCATAATAATAAAAAAAATATTATTGTTATTGTTGTGACATAATACGCATGATTAGCAGAAAACAATATTATTATGACCTTCAAAATTATACACAGCAGGGCTTCTTTAGGAAGTAAATAATAATTAATTAAAACTAACAGTCGCTGGTACCTAGTTGATTAGATTTAATGTAAGTACACTAATACAGTACCAATGTCCAAATGTCCAATGATACACACGATTAATGGCTCATTAGTAATTGAAGATATTTAATTATCAACATAGATACTGCAGCATGATGGTTTTCCATATTTCCAACCGTACTCGGCCGAGAAAAGCCCATAAGAGGCCCGACGAAATATTATGGACAAATTGGTTAGTTCTTGAGGATTTTTCTTTGGGTCGAGTCTTTTCTTCTTATAAAAATTACGACCCCTTACCTTTCTTTTACTGATATGTTATATCGATGCAAATTGCAAAGGTGTCTCATAGGAGTCACCTTTGCATCAATATAATTTTTATTAAAAAGAGACGTTTTAGTTAGTTTGTCAGGTTCTTTACAAAGCACAGACAAAACCTTGTCCTGGTACGGGGCTCTGAACTGGCCTGTGTCATAATATCTAGGCATAATTTATTTTCCTGCATGTGTTGTTAATTATTGCTTATTTGGGGCTTTATGGCTTGATAATTCCATCAAACTTCACCACAGATGCAGTGCGTTTGGCACCACATTAGTGGTAGATTTAATTTCAATACCATTATGTTCTGTTTCTGATACTGGCACCTTACCATTGCATACTACAGCATTGCTGGAACCATGAAGCTGTTACTTATTTTCAATATCTTTGGAGCAATATAAGGAGGCAGTCGCATGTTGGTAACTAATTACAGCATTGTGATTGGACAAAGTCTATAATTTGGCACACCAGATGTCTGATGAAATGTCCAAGTGAATTTTGGTTAGTTTACCAGGTTCTTAATATACTACTGCAGACAACACCTTGTCCTGATGCGAGGCTCCGTCTCACCCTATCCCAGAAAAATCTGGTATAACTTTTTTTTCCATCTTTTTGTTGTTAATTTTGCTTGTTGGGGACTTCATGGCTGGATAATTCCAGAGAAATGTCCCAATAAAGCGGTGAACCCAGCTTGCAGCATCCCGGAGCACCACCTGAAGGATTGAAAGAGTGGCCTTAGTGTAGCCCAAGTTGTCCTTGAAATTCCACAGCAGGCTCATCTCCTTGACAAGAGGTGAACCCAGCTTGTGGGTCAGCTCCTTCACCACAGCCGAGACAATCAAGTCCTCCACACCACCGCCGGCCATGGTGACTGATGGGGTGGCAAGTGATAAGAACCCGATCTCCAGTTGAGGTCTTCAAGGGTAGTTGTTTTTCCAGTGTTTTTTACTCGGATACTAACTGGATGCATTAAAGCATATGCTACTAAAATGTTTGACCCTACTAGCTGGGTTAGACTAATTTTAAGTGAATATATGGTTATGAAAATGCCTCCACCCGATCCGTACTGTACCAATTCACACCCCAAGGGAACCGGTAAAAGAACACAGAGGGAAATGTCAACGAAATTGGAGAAGGATGTGTATTTAGTTAAGTATGTAATATTTCGTTGACTGGTTAACAGCCTGGATAAGCTCATCTCATCTACATGGCCAATGGCCAATGGGCAAGTGATACATTACTTCATTGGAGCGGATGGTGCCTTTAGGCTGATGCTGTTAGCCTGTTAGTGTTATGTTTTACAATGGTCTAACTTTTTTTGTTGCCCGCTTCAAATACAAGACATGGCCCACCAATATAAATTTGTCAGTTCTCTATTTTTTGTTTGTGATGTTACTGGAATCAAATTATCAAATATTGGAAGGAAAAAAGAAACCTTGTTTTCCTATCACTTCAATTTCAAACTCCAAATATGAACCAGAGCCTCCTAAATATGCATGTTAAGCGGATTGTGTGCCATTTCTAGATAAATACTGTCTTGGACCGAGCTATATATTTAAAAAAACGGTAACTAAAACAAAATTAGTTAGCTATACAAATTGAATGTGTTATGCTATCTCTGGAGGTTCTTTCTTACTACATTCAAATTGATTAAATTACAGTTATTTTCTAGGAACCTAAAATAAATAGTTTGGACTTTTTGCATTTACTTCTTTCAGAATTAAGCACCCAGCTCCCAGCTCTCTCGTAGTCATACTTTATAATTTATTAATAATATATATTTAAAATTTAAATGCGTATTTTCAGCGCTTTCCCTTCCAAATTTTTTTTATATCATAAGCGTGCTACTCTAAACATCATTAAATAAAACAAAAACACATATACAAAATTTACAAATGGCAAAGAAAATCTCATCAAGCAAGCCTAACAAAATAATATCACTGGCACATGTCATGGGTTCGAAATTCAGATGGAGAAAATCCTTAGTTGTAATAAAGAGTATTAATTAGTTGGGTGACTTGACCTCCAATCTTTACTAAAAAAAATATCACTGGCACATCAAATCAAGAGAAATCCTCAAGAAAAGGGTAGTCAGTGTAGCCCTCGACTGAATCGGACGTATAAAATGTCGATCTGTTATACTTATTGAGAGGTGCATTGAGTTCGAATCGTCGAGGCAAATCAGGGTTCGACAGGAAGAGTCGGCCATACACTACGAGATCAGTGTACCCCTCAGCCACTGCTTTATTTCCTTCTTCTCTGTCATAGCCTCCCGCGGCTAAAAATGTACCTTTGAAGGCTTTTCTCATTGGAAGAAGCCTGTGCGGGAATTTGGTACCGACCCTCCATGCGTGTCAATCCTAGGCTCAACCATGTGGCAGTATAGGATGTTGAACTTGTTTAATGATTGCACCATGTATAGCCCGAGGGTTTCTGGATCAGAGTCAAAGCATTCCATATAATCTGTGAAGGGTGAGAGCCTCAACCCAACCCGGTCAGGTCCAATTTCATTAGAGATGGATTCCACAATTTCTAGGGCAAATCGGCATCGGTTTTCGAAACTGCCACCGTACTTGTCAGTTCGGTTGTTTGTGCTGTCTTTCATGAATTGTTCAATTAAGTAACCATGGGCCCCATGCATCTCCACTCCATCAAATCCTATAATTAGGTAATATTTCAGAGATATTTAAAAAAGTATATTTTAAAGTTAGTAATATTATTTGGACATGTATTAGAATTGGGCAAGTGAATTGCTTGAAATGCTTTATTGCTTGCTAATTTGTAAGTATCTATCACAGATAAAATATATAACTACAAATAATATAAAATCTGTCAACTGCATCTTATTTACAGTGATGTTAATAATATCAGTTAGTTCAAAATCAGGTCATTCCAGTAGTTTAGAAACTGACCAGTCCAGTAGTCCTTTTGATAAAGAAAGGATTGATATATACTATATAGTCAATTCTTAATTATTGCTAATAGATTTAAAAATATATGTGCAGAAATGACAACACCATTACACTAGACCATATCAACTTTTTATTTCTTCAATTGACAATCAATAAGAGTTATTTTTCTGTATGTTTAAAAATAATTTATAACATATTGTAAAATGCTGCGCATGTTGTGGTAATTGGTACTGATTTTCTAAACAATTTTTACAACAGGCTAAGTGCATTCAAAATTCGTGTTGCTCAATAGTTTTAGACTTTAGTAATTACCAGCTTCCATAGCATTCCTTGCTGCAAGCCTGAAGTCATTCACAATATCTGGTATTTCTTCTGTCCTTAATGCACGAGGAGGCGAGTATTCCTCGACCGTACTGTCGTTCTGCTTCCGTGATGGTATTTGCTTGTCAGTGCTTGAGATTGGAGCTTGCCCATACTCTAAAAGAAAGAAAAGGATAAGCAGGGCAACCAATTGGCTAGCAAATACAAATAAAGAACAACAATAGTCACCAAGTACAGAGGCCAATATAGTTTCAGTCTATGAAATAAAGAGGGCACAAGAAAATAAAAATTCATTGGAAGTTGAAAAAGGTGTAGTCACTTAATAGCTGAAATGATCGAAAATTCGGAAGTAGATTCGAAAACTGGGAGTTCATTAGTGTACTGAACTGCCAAAATATTAACTATATTACAAATTACAATTGAAACCAAAGGGTGCCAGAGAAGAGACATACTGTAATGGGAGACCCTTCCGACATGCCATAACTGGCAAAAGAAGATCCCGCCTTTCTCGTGCACCGCTTTGACGATTGGCTTCCATGCCTCAACTTGCTCCTTAGTCCAAATGCCGGGTGTGTCCTCTGTTGCCCTGTGCCAAGTCAGATATTCCAGTGGCCTCCGTTATTAGGAGACCTCCTTTGGTTGCTCGCTGCGAGTAGTATAGTATAGCGTGCGGCTGTGGCAGATTTCCATACGATCTTTGCCTTGTCAAAGGAGCAAGAACAACCCTAGAACAAGCATGGCCAATGAGAAATACATGAGGAAACATTGGAAAAACAGAAATGAAAAATGAAATGTACAATTAAGAAATGGTGAACAGTAAAAAATAGTAGGCAATTGATTTATTGAACTGAACTGGTTCTTCTAAAAAGACTACAACGAATTTGGTTTGAAATACATCTTGCTACTACTATCTAAATTATATATAGACTCTCTGATGATTTTTGGGATTTTTGGGTGTTCTGAGCGATCTGTTTCTTTTCCTTTAATAAACCTTAATTCTCTAATAAAGCCGAATCGGAAATTCCACTTAGTCGCTTAGAAAGAGAATAGCAGTGGCAATTAATTACCTGTGAGAAAGGTCCAATTTACCCATTTTGTAAGGGGTAATCAGGGGAATTGGTTCCATCTTCGGCGATCACGATCAAGAATATGTCCCTTCGCTTCTCTACTTCTTCTCGGTTTCTTTAATTTTGAGTGGTAAATGTTTATGAGGAAGAGATTGAAAATGGTGTTATTTATAAGAGTCGCCATTGCTAGACCATGGGTCACCGCTTAGGCACTCCCAAGTGACGGGATTCGTTCCCGCTGCCTTTTATTGTGACATAGCTGCTTAGGTCATGGAGCTGCTGATCTAATACATGAGAGTCTCCCAAATTTATAATAATACGAGACTTTATTTGAATGAGGTTTGACCGAGGAGATAGGAGTAGGTCCGATGGGCATCGGACCTACATTTAGGTTCAATTAGTTATATAACCGTACGATTAGCATCAAGATCTATGGGCACAGAATTGATGCATACTTGCACGTATTTTGATGCGGAGCACACGAATCTTGATGAGATCGAATGGTCATCACATCCATCGAACCAAGGTAGGTCCGATGGGCATCGGACCTACTCTGCTTCCTTGACCGATACATCAATTCAATTAAAGGAGAAGGTCGTAGTTTCTGGCCTTCTCTTTTTATTAAATATCTCCAAATCAACATTTCTAGTAATTATACAAACAGAAGGAAAGGTTGCCTTTTTCAGTGTGTCTTTTCTTCAATTTTCACATTCATTATCTGTTAATTAAAAATGATAAAGACTTTGGTAATGCAATTTCGAAATTCAGATGAAGAATTCTTTGTGAATATTAATCTAGTTGAGTAGTTTAATTCTAAGCTTATTAAAAAGAATGATAAAGGCTTGGAGAATTTACTTCTTTTTTTTAAAATAACTAGACTAAATCTGATCTTTTCTAGGTTTAAAAGCTTTACAATTTAGTGTCCGGTTTGTAATTTTTTATTCTTTTTGCATAAAAAGGACCTATAATTAAGATGGTCTGAATTATTCAGGTATTGCCGCCGGTCAATATTTTTCTTTCTTAAATGTAATTTTTTTTTTCTGATAATTAGAGATGTCAATAAAATTCAGGAGTGTTAATGAAATTTATTTGTTTAATTATATGATTTTTACTGTATTCGGTAAGTATGGATTAAATTTGTTTTCATTGCCTCGTCCATAACATACAAATAAAGAATTTTTGAACTTGTGCATTTAGAAAATATATAGGTAATAATTATCTTCGTACTTGTTACCTATAGAGTATCTCAAGAAAATATATATATGATCATGTTTATAATGACGATTAAATTGATTTATGCAATATGTCGGGTACTAAAGAAATAAGAAAATTATAAAAAAAATGTGATCAATGAATATATAATTTTTTTTGTTATATTTTATAATAGTATACGTAGTTAGAATGGTATATTTATTTCTTGTAATTTATTCGAACTAAATTATAATTTAAAAAAATATATTTTGTATATCTATTATTTGTTAATTTTAATAGATAAACGTATTACGAATAAAGATAAAGAGTTATTTTTGCACTTAAAAGTGTTTATATTTAACATGTTAGTTAATCAAATCTGAATTAATTATATGAGTGTTTATATCTAGTATGCAAAATATCGAAAAAAGTTTACTCTTTAAATAATCATAAAAAATATTGCACACAGACCCGAATTTTTTATTAATATCCAAAAAATAAATTAAATTACAAAAATAACCATGTTGGTGTTGAAATTCGGAATTTACCCAAACCGGAAAAAAAAATTTCCGAACTCAACGTCTAAGTTCGGAAAAAAAATTTCCGGAAAACTCAACCCTAATTCCGGAAAAAAAATTTCCGAACTTAACATTTTTTTTTTTTTTTACAGATTTCGGAAAAAAAATTTCCGAACTTAAATTTTTTTTTTTTTTTTTTTTTTACAGATTTCGGAAAAAAAAATTTCCGAACTTAAAATCTTTTTTTTTTTTTTTTAACAGATTCCGGATAATTTTTTTTAACAGATTTCGGAAAAAAAATTTACTACGAATAGGGCCGATTTTTGTGATGAAATACGGTAAATTTACTAAAATGCTGAATTTACAATAATTATGTAGAATTATGCTAAAATAAGATAAATTACGCTAAATTACGTATGAATGGGCCTATTTTGTGGCATCTTTCATAAATCATAAAAAATAAAATAAAAATTCCAAAAATAATAAAAATTGATATTCTAAAAGTTCATTACATAAATAATTTACTGAGCTACGTAGATTGAATAATATAAATGAAAATCTTAATCGGAAACTTCAACTGAAGTTTTGAGGCTCTTTCCTTTATTTTTTGGTGATTCTGAATTCAGAAAATTGGCAAAGACAGTCCGAACGCATGCGCATTTTCGCAAGTTTTCTGAAAAGTGGTCATTTGCTGAAATTGGACACTCGAGCGCCGTTTTATGGCCGTTTGAAGTTTCGTCGTCGTTTTTCGCCTTCTCAGGAAAGATATCATCCCTATTCGTACGTTTAGAATATCAATTTTTATTATTTTTGGAATTTTTATTTTATTTTTTATGATTTATGAAAGATGCCACAAAATAGACCCCATTCATACGTAATTTAGCGTAATTTATTGTATTTTAGCATAATTCTACATAATTATTGTAATTTCAGCATTTTAGTAAATTTACCGTATTTCAGCACAAAAATCGGCCTATTCGTAGTAAAAAAATAATTCAATTTTTTAGTGTTAGATTTCAGCATGTTAGCTATTTTGATAATTTCTAAATTATTCTACACTATTTTTAAATTTTTAAAAAATAATTCGATTTTTTAGTGTTAGATTTCAATATTTTAGCTATTTTTTCTTAAAAAAAAAAAACTTTGTCAAGATCGGAAATTTTTTTTTCTGGAATCTATAAAAAAAAAAAAAAAAAAATTGTTAAGTTTGGGGAAAAAAATTATCCGGAATCTGTAAAAAAAAATATATATATATATTTTAAGTTCGGAAAAAAAATTTCCGAAATCTGTAAAAAAAAAAAAAAAAAAATTTTAAGTTCAGAAATTTTTTTTTCCGAAATCTGTAAAAAAAAAAAAAAAAAAAATGTTAATTTCGGAAATTTTTTTTCCGGAATTAGGGTGGAGTTTCCGGAAATTTTTTTTCCGAACTTAGACGTTGAGTTCGGAAAAATAATTTCCGGTTTGGGTAAATTCCGAATTTCAACACCAACATGGTTATTTTTGTAATTTAATTTATTTTTTGGATATTAATAAAAAATTCGGCACACAGACCCTTCTTCTCCCCCACTCATTCTTTCTATCGTACAGTGGCAATTGCACCGGATCGGCTTCTTGATTAGATGGGCCCTTCCCCTCCCATAGGCCTTGGATGATTATAATTAGGATCGGCAAAAAAGCTCGTAGCTTATTGATGGATCGGAACTCCTATCTGAGTCATCTGACTTAATCACTAACAGTTGGTTTGTTACTAGTCCGAACTGTTAACGTGTTAACTTATCACTAGTTCGGTTCAAATTTAATGAGTTTGAGCTGGACGTAGCTTGTAGCTCGCTTGCGAGTTGGCGAGCTAGCTCGGTCCAAGTATGAATTTGTGAAGTTTATGCTGTCCAGCTCGGTCCATGTATGAATTTGTATGAATCTGTGTCAATTTCTATAATTTTGTAAAGCTTAACTATGCAGGTTGGATCGATCTCTCAGATTCTCAAATCTCACATTCTCAGCCGACGCGCGACGCTCTCAATCTCTCTCTCAAACTCTCACCGGTGCTGCCTCTTCTCCGTCACGCCGACCCCTCTTTCCGACAGCCATTCTAGAGGCGCGCCTCTCTCCCCTCTCATCTCTTCCATTCGGCGCTGCCTCTTCTTCGCTGTCGCACCGCCTCTTCGCCTCTTCCTGTGCAGCTGTGCGGCGCCTCGCTGTTTCATATCGGCCCCTTCGCTGTTTCTCTCAACTCTTGAAACAGTACCATTGTCTGAAAATGGGCGATGTCGTGTTCATCTCGAACTTTACTTAGGGTAATTATTTCATTTTGCACCTTATAATAACCAAATTTAGTTATGAGAGATACTTGCATGAAAATTGGAGCAAGGTGAGAATTTCTGATACGCTATACTTCGCTGCATATTTTTTCTGTAGGTCTCTATATATATACATAAAAACTCCGTGCAGAGAGCTCTTTTTATTTTGGCAAGAACAGAATGAAACTGAAATATAGAAACTGAGATTTTCAAAATTACAGAAATTCGCAGTCATTGTATACAAACCTACTTTTGGTATGCATGCAAGGTCAACGAATTTGTATACGTCTGTCAATGTGTTGTACATAATATAGCATAGTTAGGTTCACAGACAAGGTGGTTTGCATTCATTGTCTACATTTATATACATCGTCAACAATAAATGGAATGTTTTTTTTTTTTTAGGAAACAAATGTTATTTTTTTTAAATCACATTTATATATTTTACATCAACAAAGAATAAAGATGAGTAAATAGAGAGGAGTGGGAATAAGGAGAAGAGAGGAAAAGTGAAGCCCACGTAAACATTTTGTTAAGAATTTTGAAAAGTAGTATATTGTTCTTAAAAAAAATACTATGTAAAATTTCTCATTTAAAATATATCTTAATTCGTATTAGGAAAACTATCTCATTCGTTTATCTGAATTCAGATTACAGGGTGTTCAGATTGAATAATTCGGATCCAAATTATACCCCTAGCAAGACGGAATTCGGATCACCCTAGGTACCTGACTCAAGCAAATTACAAACAGACGGACCAGATTAATTCTTTTAACTTGACAAGAATTCCAAAACATACTCCTATAGTTTTTATAGGCACCGGATTGACTTCCAGCTGGAATTAATATGGCCCGTCCGTTTGTAATAAGTTTTGAGTCAGGTACCCAGAAGCATAGTAACAAATGAATAATTCGGGTTCGGTTCGGCAGGGTCAAAAATTCGTGATTCGGGTATAATTCGGGAATAATTCGGAATTACAATACGAGACCTCAGTGCCTATTTAATTCATTACTGATGATTTACTATACGATATGCTGCTTTTATTTGCCACAGAAGATCATATAGTTAAAAATATATTAAAATATAAAAAATGGGAAATTGTGCTATATCACGTGGTGCGTCAGGCAATAGGAAAATGTGCCCTCCAAGGCTCCAACTTGGCACTGTCCGCGCGAACGAAAAATTGAATACTGTGCATGACATTTCAAATTTTTT
This sequence comes from Carex kokanica, assembly GCA_025461125.1. NCBI lineage: Eukaryota > Viridiplantae > Streptophyta > Magnoliopsida > Poales > Cyperaceae > Carex > Carex kokanica. Next base: position 121,442 of record JAJGRX010001195.1, read on the forward strand.
TGCCGAAAATAAAGTGAAAAAACGCGTATTATTCGTAAAATTCGTCAAACTCGCGTTTTATTCGGTCAAAGGTTCGGTCAACGAATAATACACCATTCGGTTCGGAAACACCCCAAAAATGTTTTATTCGCAAATTAAACGCGAATAAAACGCGAACATTGTTACTATGCCTAAAAGGATACGGATTCTAGCAAGGTGTCTAGGCTAAAAAGAAAAAAGAAATAAATTATGTACCAAATAGTATATTCTCTCCCCCACATGTATGAGAGATCGATTTTTTTTTATTATATCCATGGTTAAATAGAAAAATATAGAAATACCTATGATTTTCGGAAATTTTGAAAAATGTCCAAACCGTCGAAAATATTGGCGGTCCACTTTTTTTTCTGAACTACTGAAAAATTCTGACGGTCCTAAAATAAAGTGGACCGTTGAGATTCTCAGTGATTTAGGCATAGTATCAATTCTTTTTGTGATTTGACATTCGATTGAAGTTTTACATTCGATTTGTGATTTTTTTTATTTAATAGAAGATTTTTATGATTTTTTTTATTTTTTTTATTAAAATATTAGAAATATTTATTTATTTATTTTTAAATAGATGGAATATTATAGAATTTAATTTACTAGAATGACTGCGACAAACAATCCGGATTAACATTTTTCAGTCTAGATTTTTGCAGCTGTAAGAAAAATTAAAATATTTTTTGTGTGTTACTAAAAAAAAAAATATTTTGGATCTGAGTTATTGATCCAAGTTCAAAAGTCACTTCTGAATAAATAAAGAAATTATCGTGGTCCTTCTTAGTATATTCAAATTCTATGTTACTCAATCTATTTTCTTAGAAACTATTTTATATTTTAATATTTTTCTAAAGTCACTTTTAAGAAAATAGATGGAATATCTCAGAATTTGAATGTACTAGAAGGATCATGATAATTTCTTTATTTACTCAGAAGTGACTTTTGAACCGGGATCAATAACTCAGATCCAAAATATCTTTAATTTTTTTTTCCAGTAACACATAAAGAAATATTTTAATTTTTCTTACTGCTACAAAAAATCCCGATTGAAAAATGTTAATCCAAATTAGTTGTCGCAGTCTTTCTAGTAAATTCAATTATTTAGTATTTCATTTATTTGCAAAGAAATATAAAAATATTTCTAATATTTTAATAGAAAAATAAGAAAATAAGAAAATCTTTAATTAAATAAAAAAAATCACAAATCAGATGTAAAACTTCAACAGAATGTCAAATTACAAAAAAATTGATATTATGTCTAAACTGTCGAAAATCTCGGCGGTCCGCTTTTTTTTAGACCGCCGGCATTCTCAACGGTTTCAGTTTTTTTTAAAATTTCGAAAATCGTGGACTTTTTTATTTTATTTATGGATATTAATAAAAAAATCGTCATGAGAGATCCTGTGGTCCTGGACTCCTGGGGAATCAAAGTTTCTAATTTATCAATAAGATTTATTTTAGAAAAATGGGTCTTTCCAGCACCATTCCTCTCAATTAATTTGTATCATACAAGCGTGATAATCAAATATTATAAAATAAAACGAAAAGATCAATGCACAAAATTTAAAACGGAAAAGAAAATCTCATCAAACAAGCCTAACAAAATAATATTACTGGCACATCAAATCAAGAGGACTCCTCTAGAAAAGGGTAGTCGGTGTAGCCCTCGACTGGATCGGGCGTATAAAATGTCAATCTGTTATACTTATTAAGAGGGGCATTGAGTTCGAATCGTCGAGGCAAATCAGGGTTTGCCAGGAAGAGTCGGCCATACACTACGAGATCAGTGTACCCCTCAGCCACTACTTTATTCCCTTCTTCTCTGTCATAGCCTCCTGCGGCTAAAAATGTACCATTGAATGCTTTTCTCATCGGAAGAAGCATATGCGGGATTTGGTGCCGACCCTTCACAATTGCCATCCTAGGCTCAACCATGTGGCAATATAGGATGTTAAACTTGTTTAATGTTTGCACCATGTATAGGCCAAGGGTTTCTGGATCAGAGTCGAAGCATTCCATGTAGTCTGTGAAGGGGGAGAGCCTGATCCCAAGCCGGTCAGGTCCAATTTCGTTAGATATGGCTTCCACAATTTCTAGAGCAAATCGACATCGGTTTTCAAGACTGCCGCCATACTTGTCAGTTCGGTTGTTTGAGCTGTCTTTCATGAATTGTTCAATTAAGTAACCATGTGCCCCATGGATTTCCACTCCATCAAATCCTATAATCAAGAAATATGTCAGAGTTAATAATATTATTTGGACAAGTATTAGAATTAAGCTAGTGAATTGCTTGAAATGCTTAATTACTTTCTAATTCGTAAGCATCTTTCACAGTTCACTGAAAAAATATATAATTATAAATGAACCAAAATCAGTCACGCAACTTCTTTGTGGTGATGTTAATAATATCAATAGTTCAAAATCAGGTTATTCCAGTAGTTTAGAAACTTTTTTTGAGTAAAGGTTGGAGGTCAATATTTAAAAACTGACCAGTTCAGTAGTCCTTCAGAGAAAGAATTGATGTTTAGTCAATTCTTAATTATTGCTAATATATTCAAAATAGAGTAGAACTAGGGTGTTCCTAAGCTCACCAAGTCCTTCCGTGAGCTCGACTCTAAAACCTATCGAATTGACTTCAAACGACATTTCCAAACCGTTAGATGTTCAATCTATATTAAAATGTGCTTGGAGACCAAATTTTACATTTTTTGAAATTTTTTTACTATTTATTAAGATGGTTTGAAAATCGCTGTTTTTCAATGGTGCAGAATTTTAATAAAAACAGCGATTTTCAAACCATCTTAATAAATAGTAAAAAAATTCCAAAAAATGTGAAATTTGGTCTCCAAGCACATTTTAATATAGATTAAACATCTAACGGTTTGAAAATGTCATTTGAAATCAATTCGATAGATTTTAGAGTCGAGCTTACGAAAGGCTTGGTGAGCTTAGGAACACCCTAGTTCTACTCTTCAAAATATATGTACAGAAAATGACACCATTACACTACACCATATCTACTATTGTATTTCTTCAATTCACTCTCAATAAGAGTTCTTTTTTCTGTATGTTCAAATAAAATGCTAGCGCATGTTTTGGTAATTGGTACTGATTTTCTTGACAATTTTTACAACAGGCGATAAGTACATTCAAAATTTGTGTTGCACAATAGTTTTGAGACTTGGTATTTTACCAGCTTCTATAGCATTCCTTGCTGCAAGCCTGAAGTCATTTACAACATCTGGTATTTCTTCTGTCCTTAATGCGCGAGGTGGCGAGTAGTCCTCAACCGTACCATCGTGCTGCTGCTGAGATGGTATTTGCTTGTCAATGCTTGAGATCGGAGATTGCCCATTTGGTTGATACTCTAAAACAAAGAAAGGGTAAGCAGGGCTACCAATTGGCTAATAAATAAAAAATAAGAACAACAACAGTCACCAAGTACAGAGGCGAAGATAGTTACAGGCTCTGAAATTAAGTGTGAAGAAGAAAAAATAATTCATTGGAATTTAATAGCTTAAATGATCAAAATTCGAAAGTAGATTTGAAAACTGTGAGTTTATTAGAGTATTAAACTGCCAAATTATCAACGATGTTACAAATTAAAAATAGTGCCAGAGAAGAGACATACTATAATGGGAGACCCTTCCACTATGCCATATCTGGCAAAAGAAGATCCCACCTTTCTCGTGCACCGCATTGACGATTGGCTTCCATGCCTCGATTTGCTCCTTAGTCCATATACCGGGTTGGTCTCTGTAACCTTGCGCTGTGTCAGACACCCCAGTGGCCTCCGCTATTAGGAGGCCTCCTTTGGTCGCTCGCTGCGAGTAGTATAGTATAGCGTGCGGCTGTGGCACGTTGCCGTATGATCTTTGCCTCGTCAAAGGAGCAAGAACAACCCTACAACAAGCACAGCCAATGAGAAATACACAAGGAAACATTGGGAAAACAGAACGGAAAAATAAAATGTACAATTAACAAATGGTGAACAGGCAAAAATAATAGGCAAAGAAATGGAAACCCAGGAAAAAGAAATGAAATCAAAAATACATATACAGAATCATTCAAACTTACCACATAAAACACAGGAAAAAGAAATGAAAACCTTTATTTTCTAATAAACTCGAAAATCGAAAATTCCACTTAGTCGCTGAGAGAGAGCAACAAGGAAAAGCCTAAAAGTAATCAACGGGAGGGAGAGAGAATTGTTGTGGCAATAAATTACCTGTGAGATAGGTCAAATTTGCCCATTTTGTAAGGGGTCATCAGGGGAATTGGCTCCATTTTCGACGATTACGATCAAGAATGTGTCCCTTCGCTTCTTTTTTTTTTTTTCTTTTCTTATGGGTTTCTTTAATTTTGAGTGGTAACTGTTATTTCTAGGAGTTGCCGTTGCGGACCACGGAATTCGTTCCCTCTGGGGTAAGTGCTTCCGTCACGCAGTTCGGATCTCCTGAGGTTGGGGTGCAACGGATCGGATACGGAGTGGATAGTGGTAAAAGTAAAATTATATCTGTATGTATCTATTTTAATTTTTCGAATACGGATTAGATATTTGACGAATACAGATACGGATCAGATATTAAATGAAGAGTGAGGCTACGGTACTATGCATAGCACGGATTGGTTTGTGTTACGGCTCAATATTTGAGTTTTCAAAATCCTAACGGTCAATCCGAACCGTTCAACATGATTATAAAATGAATATGTACTTGCAAACCAAATTTTATATTTTTTTGAATTTTTTTACTATTTTTTTAGATAGGTAGAAAATCACTTGATCTGAAAATTCTAGACCATCCAAAAACAGTGATTTTCTACCTATCTAAAAAAATAGTAAAAAAAAAATTGAAAAAATGTAAAATTTGGTTTGCAAGTACATATTCATTTTATAATCATGTTGAACGGTTCGGATCAACTGTTAGGATTTTGAAAACTCAAATATTGAGACGTAGCACGGACCAATCCGTGCTATGCATAGTATCGTACCCTCACTCTTAAATGAATACATATTGAACTATATGGTACATATTTATTATCTAGATAATTAAAATTTAAAATCATATTCGTATCAATATATGTACGAATATTCGAATATCGGATATTCGTATTTAATTTTCAAATATGGATCTGGATATGGATCCGAGTACGGTCAGATAATATCCAAATCCGTTTGCACCCCTATCCTGAGTTAATTCGAAGTTTTGAGTTTGGATCCGGACGTCTGATCAGAATCTGCATGATTCTGCAAAAATATTAGAAAATACGTAAATTATGATCGGACGGTACAGATCCAAAATCAAATTTTAAGTTATTTTGGGAGATTCGGACCCTCCGTTATGCCGCTGATGATTTAATTGGTATTCTTTTAATAAAAAAAACTAAAAAATTGTAAAATCGGAAACTGAATCATAAAATTTATAAAATAAGATTTTACTTGAATATTTCGGAATCATGGGAATCCTGAATTCTATTTTTGTTTTTTTTATGAAGTTGATGGAAATAGAAATTTAAGGAGAATATCATTCTCTGGAGTTCTGGCCTTCTCTTTTTAATTTTTATTAAATCTCTTCAAAACGTTTCTACTGAAGAAAAGATTGAATTTTCAGAGTCTGACCTTTTCTTTAGATTTCCACACTTATTATCCACTAATTTTTTGAAAAAAAAAAAGGCATAATTATTATACTAATGGATTTGAGAATCCGTTTTTTTTTTTTCAAATAAAGACCATACTCTCAAATATTAATATTTTTCATTTTAAAATATTTACAACTTAATATCCTCTTTTATAATGTTAGCTTCTTCATGATCGCAGACCTTTTAATCGTTTAATCATGCGCAAAACGAACACTAATGTAACTTAATAAAGTTATTCAGATTGTCAGTTTTTTATTAGTGGAGGGACTTAATAAAATTAAATAAATAAGCGAGCATATGAAAGAGAACAATATTATTTGCCATATTTTAGCGGAGCAACGATTAGGGGTGTCAATGATACCCTTTTAACCGTTTATCTTACCCGTACCTGTACCGTACGGTATTCGATAAAATGGGTATGGGTAAGATTTATTTTTCATTAGCTTATCGGATATGGATATGGGTAAGGATTTTTTTTCGTTAGCTAAATAGGTAAGGGTACGGGTAAAAGATATTCCGTACCCATTACTCTATAAGGTAATTATATCAAATAAAATTATATGATAATGTTTGAGCAATAGTAGATATGTTTTTTGCTATAAGATAAATGTTAAACATATTACTTTTATTTACATATTTTGTTATTTAGTTAAATAAGTGAATTTGTCTTAAGAGATATTTGTGTTTTTCAATTATCTTACTTTATAAAAAAACAAATAGTTGAAATTGAATGCATATTTTTTTTATTAGTAATGTAATTACATACGTGTGAAATGAATGATTTTTTATGTTATATTAGTAAAAAATAATAAAATTAATTATTATATTAGTATTATTCGTTATTCAATTATAAAATAAATATTTTCATAATATATATTAAATTATATAGTATATATCTACTATTCAGAAGCGGATAATTAAAATTTAAAACCATATCTGTATCCGTATCCGCACGGATATTCGGATATCGGATATCGGATATCGGATATCGGTATGTAATTTTCGGATATCGGATATCGCTACCTAGCAACGATGCACCTAGGGTGTAAACGGATCCGGATTATCCGTTTCGAATCTGGATCCAGATAATTATTGAATAATCAGAATAGTACAGGATTCGGATACGGATCCGGTTCTATTCGGAACCCGTTTTCTTGGGTGTAGTAAACAGCGCGCTATTAAACGGATCAAATATCCAGATTCTATTGGAAACCCGTATTCTCAGCGCCTCTCTCCCCTCTCCGCACTCTCCAAATATATTAGAGCCCAACCTAAGGACTTATATACTAACCCCATTCTGTTGTGGGACTAACCCATCTCCCATGCCATCCGGATACCAACTTTTCTTTCTTCTGAATAGTTCTGATATTTAAATATGAATTGGGCCGGTTCAACATGATGGGCCCGAGCAGCTTTATCATCTCAATTTCAAATATTCTATTTGTTGCGTATTGGAACAGCTTCCTCATCCCAATCTTAATACATTGTTTTTTTTTTGCTAAATTTGCTAAATTACAACATATATTTTATTGCTTTTTAAACCTTTTAAATTTTATTAATTAGCATTTGTACCTTAAATTTCATATGACTCAATTATCCCACAATTATTTGTTTCGTATCCGTTCTGTATCCGTTTAAGACGGATTTGATTTTAAATTTTGATATCCGTTTACTATCCGTATCCGCTTATTATAAAATGGATACGGATATAGTATCAGCATTATCGGTTCCGAATCCGCTCCGTTTACACCCCTGAATGCACCTCATTCTTGAACTCTCTGTTTTTTTTTTGACGATCTCAGCCCCCCATTCTTGAAAGTTGAACTGATGTATGACTTGAAGCAGTATTTTTATAAGCTGTAAATATTATAAGTTTTAGTACTTACATAAGTATCCAATACATTGTTATGGCGTAAGCGGGGAGAACAAAGAACTGCATTAACAACAAAAAATTTAGGATAAAAGTGACCCGTTTCAAAACTAGATGTACTTAGATCACTCTTTAAATCAAATCCCTCAATCCAACACACCTTTTAGCCAACTAAAAAATGCTGAAAAAATTATTCTGTCAAGTACAAAATCAGTGGACTGAACGCAAGCATTATGAACATTCACAGTTCAGCCAAAAAGCATACTTTCATATTGAAGTGTGAACGCATGTGTTCATAGTTCAATCTAAATGCATGTGTTCAGTGTTTATTTGTTTTGGTACTTTGAAAAAGTTTTCAACATTTTTTGGCCATCTAAATGTTAGGAGATTTTTTTTTTCTTTTTTGGGGGGAAAATTCTACTTATCCGACCGTAATCCAAGCAAATAAGCAAACATAATGCCTAGAATTTATCTCACTAAATGACTGTTTTACAATGCATTATCACACCATCAGTAAGCTCTAATTAACTTTTTTACTATAATAAAGCTAACATTTTTCATTACTTCAAACCAATACATAGGTCATAATAAGAAAATTGAGTTCAACGGTCCTCGAGTTCAGCAACATTTGCTGAGTAAGTGCCGAACTTTTCACTTGACATATTTGACAAACCAATCTAGCAAGTCCTTTTCGGCTTCTTCGGCCTTCTCCACCGTTCTTTTGTCAGTATCGTACAACCATGTTCAACGCCCAGAAATATTTTTACATGACTATCAACCTGTCATAATTCAAATAAATAACTCGGTTATAGTAATGCATCAATTATCTCATATTAATTTCATCAATGGTTCAATGGTTAACTATTAAGAGTGAGTAATGTTTAAACCAGCAAGCTAATAGTAAGAATCATAAAATAGAAAACAACTTCAAAATTACACAATTCACCTCAGGTTTTGATGAAAGAATTTCAGCAAACTCTTTACGAGAACACACTTAACATGTTTTCCATATTAAAATGTACTTGAAAACTGAATTTTACATTTTTTGGAATTTTTTTGCTATTTTTTTTAGAATTTTTGAAAATCGTTGTTTGATGATTTTTTATTATTATTTTTTTCATATCAAAATAGGGATTTAAAAAATTCTAAAAAAATAGCAAAAAATTTCCAAAAAATGTAAAATTTAGTTTCCAAGAACATTTTAATATGAAGAATATGTTAAGCGCTTCAGATCAACTGTTTGTACTTTGAAATCGCAAAAATGACTTGTTTGGATATAGACCTCTATCCAAACATTTGGACCCTAGCCGGACTCTCTCCCCCCCTCTCTCTCTCTCTCTCTCTCTCTCTATATATATATATATTACTGCTAACGTGTTTTCTCTAGTCTATCAACAATATGGTTCCGGCCTTCAAAATCTATGGAAACGACTTCGAACGACAAATCCAAACCGTTCAAACCAATCTCCTTAACGTGAGATTCGTTCTAATAAATTTTTTTAATTTTCAAATTTATTTACTATCAAGTCAAGCGGTCAAAAAAATAAAGGATATAGTGCATTAAAATGAGCACAAAATCTTTCATATTTTGACAACTTGACTTAATAGTAAATAAATTCAGAAATTAAAAAAATTGTTATATAGAAACGAAGTTCTCATTAAGAAGATTGATTTGAACGGTTTGAATTTGTCAAATTGAAGTACATCTTATATGGAACGCTAAGTATATATGGATTTTTCAAATTTTATATGGAACGCTAAACGCGCGCGCGCACGCGCGTGTGTGTGTAGGAGGGATCCAATTACACCTTTTTTTTTACACATCTTGACATTGTTTTTTTTATAGGCCAATTTTGCAATTTCAAAATCCAAACAGTCGATTCGAACTGTTCAACATGATCACCATATTAAAATGTGCTTGGCGATCAAATTTTACATTTTTTTGAATTTTTTACTATTTATTAAGATGGTTACAAAATTGTTGTTTTTCAATGGTCTGAAAACAACAATTTTGTAACCATCTTAATAAATAGTAAAAAAATTCAAAAAAATGTAAAATTTGATCTCCAAGCACATTTTAATATGGTGATCATGTTCGGATTGACTGTTTGGACTTTAAAAATGGTAAGTGTCAAAGTGTATCAAAAAAAAGAGTGTAATCCGATCCCTCCTTATATATATATATATCACTGGATGAGACAGATGTGCTCTATGTAACTAATTATTTGTATATATATAGAAATTAGTCTGCAAAATTCCGTTTAATCGGTTGCAAAAAAATTACCTGATTAATGATTCATGTCTGTCCGTCAAATTCATTCCGTCTTTTACAACACTGATCTAGAGAATAAACTTCTTCTATCAACCGATTTCTGTCTTCACTTTGTTCTTGCAATCCTTTACAAAAAAAAAAATACAAATTTCATGGACAAAAATATTCTTTGGCCAATAAAGGTATCACAAAAGCAGTACTACTAAGAAGCTAGCAAAATTTTCAAATTGAAGTACGTCTTTGTAAGTCTTGCTATCTTATATATTATCTCATGCAATTTATTTTTTATCCTACTCAACCCAACAATCGTGCAATCACTACAAGTGATTTAACTCGAGGGTTGTATTTTGCTAATAAAAAAACATAGTCGCTGCGAATGGGTTTTTTTTTTTAAGCATGACGGAACCCTATGTGTATAAAAAAAAAAAAAAAAAAACTATCGTAAGGTTATTTTCAATATGAACTGCATTCAAGCATGACAGCTCACATAGATAAGCAGGGAAGGAACTATAAATTTTTGATATGTGTGGTTGAAATTAAAATACATAATTATGATAAGTGAGATTTGAACTCAAGACCCCTCAACTACAAAATAGAGCTTTAATCATTATGTTACAACTAAATATTTGTCATTTATTGAGAGTAGCTGGACTATATAAAAATTGTATCAAAAAATAAATTTAATTAAATTTTTATATTTAAAATTTTAAAATCATAGAAGTGACTTAACTATGCTTTAGATCCGTCCTATAGATAAGTCAATGAAGAGTACCAAATCTTACTGAAAAGTAACCAGGTCGAGTGTAATATCACATCGTGCCTTTTGGTTAGGCACTATATTGTACAATTTATTATGAGTTGCGAGTATTTTTATCAGTGTTTCATTATTATTTGGGTATATTATATCTGATTTAGATGAAATACAGAAGGAATAAACTATCATAGACAAACTTTTCAACGAAGTAATTACTTCTGATACTTTCTTTTAAGCTAGTGGCTCCCAGTTGAGACAAAACATTGATTGTTCTTCACAAACAGGTGCTAGAAACCTCAAAAAGTATTTATTTTAGTAATTAGAAGTACAAGTGGACAGTTAACGGGTAGCAGTAGGAATATATTGATCTCATTAAAAAAATTTGCGACTCCGCTCTCGACAGGAGGAGAAAAGGCAGTGACAACTTGTTTGGCGATTTAGATGTTGAAAGGGCCAACCGGACTGGTAGGTACAAACATGACAAGACAATCGAATATTTACACGAGACCAATTACACTCAAAGGTGACACTAATTTATCATACAATCGTTCTAATAATTTTTTTGTTAATTTTCGAATTTATTTACTATCAAGTCAAGCGGTCAAAAAAATAAAGGATATAGTGCATTAAAATGAGCACAAAATCTTTCATATTTTGACAACTTGACTTAATAGTAAATAAATTCAGAAATTAAAAAAATTGTTATATAGAAACGAAGTTCTCATTAAGAAGATTGATTTGAACGGTTTGAATTTGTCAAATTGAAGTACATCTTATATGGAACGCTAAGTATATATGGATTTGTCAAATTTTATATGGAACGCTAAACGTATGTGTGTGTATGTGTGTGTGTGTGTGTGTGTGTGTAGGAGGGATCCAATTACACTTTTTTTTGACACATCTTGACATTATTTTTTTTATAGGCCAATTTTGCAATTTTAAAATCCAAATAGTCGATCCGAATCGTTCAACATGATCACCATATTAAAATGTGCTTGGCGATCAAATTTTACATTTTTTTGAATTTTTTTACTATTTATTAAGATGGTTACAAAATTGCTGTTTTTCAATGGTCTGAAAACAACAATTTTGTAACCATCTTAATAAATAGTAAAATAATTCAAAAAAATGTAAAATTTGATCTCCAAGCACATTTTAATATGGTGATCATGTTGAACAGTTCGGATCGACTGTTTGAACTTTGAAAATAGTAAGTGTCAAAGTGTGTCAAAAAAAAGAGTGTAATCCGATCCCTCCTTATATATATATATAGAGAGAGAGAGAGAATGGCTAAGCTCAAAACGTTTGTTCCTGGGCTCAGGAACAAACGGGTCGGTTCTCCAATTTCCGAAGTTCAAACAACAAATCCAAACCGTTAGATGTTCAATCTATATTAAAATGTGCTTGGAGACCAAATTTTACATTTTTTGGAATTTTTTTACTATTTATTAAGCTGGTTTGAAAATCGCTGTTTTCTAATGGCGCAGAATTTTAATAAAAACAGCGATTTTCAAACCAGCTTAATAAATAGTAAAAAAATTCCAAAAAATGTAAAATTTGGTGTCCAAGCACATTTTAATATAGATTGAACATCTAATGGTTTGGATTTGTTGTTTGAACTTCGGAAATTGGAGAACTGACCCGTTTGTTCCTGAGCCCAGGAACAAACGTTTTGAGCTTAGCCATTCTCTATATATATATATATAGAGTACGGCTAACGCGCTTCCTCTAGCATTTCGGCCAAGGTGCTTCCGGGGGCATATCTTGCAATTTGATGTTCAAACAACAAATTCAAACCGTTAGATGTTCAATCTATATTAAAATCTACTTGGAGACCAAATTTTATATTTTTTGGAATTTTTTTACTATTTATTAAGCCACTTTGAAAACCGCTGTTTTTATTAAATTTCTGAAGCATTGAAAAACAGCGGTTTTCAAAGTGGCTTAATAAATAGTAAAAAAATTCCAAAAAATGTAAAATTTGGTCTCCAAGTAGATTTTAATATAGATTGAACATCTAACGGTTTGAATTTGTTATTTGAACATCAAATTGCAAGATATGCCCCCGGAAGCACCTCGGCCGAAATGCTAGAGGAAGCGCGTTAGCCGTACTCTATATATATATAGAGTGAGGCTATGGTGCTATGCATAGCACTAATGGCTAGTGTACTACGGTTCAATATGGTACTTTTTAAAATCCTAACGGTCGATCCGACCGTTCAATGTGATATCCATATGAATATGTACTTGCAAACTAAATTTTATATTTTTTTGAATTTTTTTACTATTTTTTTAGATAGGTAGAAAAATCAGTGTTTTTTGAAAATTCTGGACCATCAAAATTCTACCTATCTGAAAAAATAGTAAAAAAAATCGAAAAAATATAAAATTTAGTTTGCAAGTACATATTCATATGGTTATCACATTGAACGGTCGGATCGACCGTTAGGATTTTAAAAAGTACCATATTGAGCCGTAGTACACTAGCCATCCGTGCTATGCATAGCACCATAGCCTCACTCATATATATATATATCACTGGATGAGACAGATGTGCTCTATGTAACTAATTATTTGTATATATATAGAAATTAGTCTGCAAAATTCCGTTTAATCGGTTGCAAAAAATTAGCTGATTAATGATTCATGTCTGTCCGTCAAATTCATTCCGTCTTTTACAACACTGATCTAGGGTACGTTTGGATGAACTCTAGAATAGCTAGAATAGTTACTGTTTAGAATAGTAAATAAGAATAACTAATGTTTAAGAACAGTGCTAACTCAAGCTATTCGGAATAGTGAAAAAATTGTTTGGATTGCATATTTGGAATAGAGTTTGGAGAGAATGAATAAAGTAATAATTTATGTGATAGATTAAATATAATACAATATAATATTAATTTAAATATTAAATGTAATATAATATTATTTAAAATATCAGATTAGTATTAAATAAAATATTATATTAAATATAATATAATATTACTTTAAATATTAAATATAATATAATATTAGGTTAAATGTTAAATGTAATATAATATTAGGTTAAATGTTAAATGTAATATAATATTAATTTAAATATTAGATTAGTATTAAATAAAATATTAGATTAAATGTAATATAATATTAGTTTAAATATTAAATGTAATATAATATTATTTTAAAAATTAGATTAGTATTAAATAAAATATTAGATTAAATGTAATATAATATTAGTTTAAATATTAGATTAAATGTAATATAATATTAGTTTAAATATTAAATGTAATATAATATTAGTTTCAATATTAAATGTAATATAATATTAGTTTCAATATTAAATGTAATATAATATTATTTTAAAAATTAGATTAGTATTAAATAAAATATTAGATTAAATGTAATATAATATTATTTTAAAAATTAGATTAGTATTAAATAAAATATTAGATTAAATGTAATATAATATTAATTTAAATATTAAATGTAATATAATATTAGTTTAAATATTAAATGTAATATAATATTATTTTAAATATTAGATTAGTATTAAATAAAATATTTGATTAAATATAATATAATATTAGTTTAAATATAATACAATATAATATTAATTTAATTATTAAATGTAATATAATATTATTTTAAATATTAGATTAGTATCAAAAAAAATATTAGATTAAATATAATATAATATAATATTAATTTAAATATTAAATGTAATATAATATTATTTTAAATATTAGATTAGTATTAAATAAAATATTAGATTAGATTAAATATAATACAATATAATATTAATTTAAATATTAAATGTAATATAATATTAGTTTAAATATTAGATTAGTATTAATATTGAAAGCAACAAATGCTATTCTATGTTTTTGTAAGAATAGAGAATAGTCATATTCTTTCTATTCCGAATAGCTCTATTTCTCGTTTGGATTGTCCTTGTTCCGAATAACAATGCTATTATAAGAATAGCACTATTATTAGTGCATCCAAACATAGCCTAGAGAATAAACTTCTTCTATCAACCGATTTCTGTCTTCACTTTGTTCTTGCAATCCTTTACAAAAAAAAAATACAAATTTCATGGAGAAAAATATTCTTTGGCCAATAAAGGTATCACAAAAGCAGTACTACTAAGAAGCTAGCAAAATTTTCAAATTGAAGTACGTCTTTGTAAGTCTTGCTATCTTATATATTATCTCATGCAATTTATATTTTATCCTACTCAACCCAACAATCGTGCAATCACTACAAGTGATTTAACTCGAGGGTTGTATTTTGCTAATAAAAAAACATAGTCGCTGCGAATGGGTTTTTTTTTTTTAAGCATGACGGAACCCTATGTGTATAAAAAAAAAAAAAAAAAACTATCGTAAGGTTATTTTCAATATAAACTGCATTCAAGCATGACAGCTCACATAGATAAGCAGGGAAGGAACTATAAATTTTTGATATGTGTGGTTGAAATTAAAATACATAATTATGATAAGTGAGATTTGAACTCAAGACCTCTCAACTACAAAATAGAGCTTTAATCATTATGTTACAACTAAATATTTGTCATTTATTGAGAGTAGCTGGACTATATAAAAATTGTATCAAAAAATAAATTTAATTAAATTTTTATATTTAAAATTTTAAAATCATAGAAGTGACTTAACTATGCTTTAGATCCGTCCTATAGATAAGTCAATGAAGAGTACCAAATCTTACTGAAAAGTAACCGGATCGAGTGTAATATCACATCGTGCCTTTTGGTTAGGCACTATATTGTACAATTTATTATGAGTTGCGAGTATTTTTATCAGTGTTTCATTATTATTTGGGTATATTATATCTGATTTAGATGAAATACAGAAGGAACAAACTATCATAGACAAACTTTTCAACGAAGTAATTACTTCTGATACTTTCTTTTAAGCTAGTGGCTCCCAGTTGAGACAAAACATTGATTGTTCTTCACAAACAGGTGCTAGCTGTACTTGTAAAAACCTCAAAAAGTATTTATTTTAGTAATTAGAAGTACAAGTGGACAGTTAACGGGTAGCAGTAGTAAATCTATTGATCTCATTAAAAAAGTTTGCGACTCCGCTCTTGACAGGAGGAGAAAAGGCAGTGACAACTTGTTTGGCGATTTAGATGTTGAAAGGGCCAACCGGACTGGTAGGTACAAACATGACAAGACAATCGAATATTTACACGAGACCAATTACACACAAAGATGACACTAATTTATCATACAAGACATTAAAAAAAAATTACAATACCCACACGACAATCTATATGAAATTACAGATACAGATCACTAACACCGAGCAAACAACTTATTTACAACATTACATATAATTTTAGATCTACTTGAGTGTCTATGGCACCAGAAAACATCCCTGCTCCCTATGCACGAGACCCTACCAATGTCCATATGACACTAGAGGAACCAAAAGCATTCTATTAGAATTCACGGTCTGGGAAGATCAAAGGAGCCATGAGGGTCCAAATGTAGAGACCCGCAGTGGTCCACTCGGTGCAAATTCTCACCCAAACTGTGGTCCATCCCACATCAATCAGCTCAGCGCTCTCAGAAGTTGAGCTTGTCCAGCCGGTGAGAAGCATGGCCGAGTACATGCTTGCCAGTGCAAATATTAGATGGAAGAATGTGTATGAGTAGCTTACGGGCTTTGGTTCGGCATCTTTGCTTGATTTGCCTGATTCTGCATCTCCCTCCAGCAGTGGAGATGTAGCTCCTAAAGAAAAGTAGGGTTTCACTAAATCAATAATCTGATTATAATTTATTATTCAGCATTTACAGAGGACCAAAATTGCTCACAAAACTGGTTACTGGTCTTTCATAGCATCACTATCACAGCATTGTCAGCAGATCTCCATTTAACCTTCTCAGGTTTCATGATACTTCTAGTACTGAATTTAGATCTGAAGCAGGATGATGGGATAATGGAGGATTAAACAATTAGTTGTAGCATGAAATGTGAAACATTACCACACAATAAGTACCTTCCTAGACTAATGCTGCACCAGTCCCAAGGCAACCAACAAATCCAAAAAAAAAAAAAAAAAAAAACCCAAAAACTGCAAGCCCAATCAACACGTCACACATTGAGACATATGGCATAGAGATTATTATCACCTGCTCTCGGAGAGGAAGGAGGTGAGAGAAAGGTGGTGGAAGATCCAGCTCTGACGGCCGAATACACAACTGAAAGCACAGTTGTGAGCATACCGAGAACAAGAGTCCCAGTGGAGACCTGCTTAGAGTGCAAATGGAGGCCATTGCACTCATAGTCTGTAGGCTCACTCGAGAGGCCACTGTAGCAGAGGTATGCACAATAAATAGAGATCACGGATGCCGGCATTAAGCTTCCATTCACCTAATAATTTTGAAATATTTAATCTGCGCTATTCAGTCAACTATGATTACAAATCATAAAGAGATTTGTCTGAAAAAGCTCCTGCTATTTTAATGTCACAACAAAAATAATGGCGTGTGACACGAACTCATAATTATCTCTTTGGCTACTGCAAAATCTAATTAGATACTCTAAAATTCTCCAAGCCCAGTCAATAAACTCAGTACTCCAGAGTATAAACTCTGAAGCTTTTCAATGAGTAACACGATATGGAAACTTTTTGGCATATCACCAGCCACGACGAAGAAAAAAAGGTGTATTACAGTTTACAGAAGCTAAATCGTAACATCACAAACCATAGTGTTTTTCACAATATCAGAGAAACTTAAGGATGCTTTATATAAACTTCCATGATTAAAATTGTAGAACAAGGCACAATTGATAGTGTTATGACTCACCTGGGGATGCAAGGAAACAATAGCAAAAGCTAAAGCAAGAATCAAAGTCATGATAATGAAGAAAACATTGAGACCACAGTCATGTCCTGAAGGATTGAACCAAACAAACAGCACCCCGGAGAAAGCAAAAGTAGCTAGATAACAGACCACTGAAATAACCAACAGTGCAATGTACCTGACAAGTTATATATACAGTTACAGAATAATTCATGAAAAAACTGGAACTAAATGACAGCTAGTTACAGAAGAAATTGAATATACCATTTTTGCTCATCTTTCTCCACCCATGAATCATTCCAGTTTGTTAAGAAGTCTAGAAGAATAACCACTTGTACCAAAAGAAAGAAACCCGAGCCAAATTTTGACAATGTCTCTGCATAAATAGAAAACAAGGGAAAGAGAATGAAAAACCAATAGGACCTTACTTATTAAAGAAAATACAAAAGTATGTCTTGATGACATATGTCCATTTTATATGCGTTACATGTTTCAAGTAGGCACTCTTAACTGGGCTTCTTTGTATTGAATTTATAACTTCAATTTCTAGCAAAATGCTTACATTCAAAATTGCTGCTGACCAAATTAAAAAAATAATAGTTAATCATAAAACTTCACAGAACGTGGTCCTTTTAGAAGGAGATAAATCATATCAATAGATGTGTACTTGTTATTTACCACTCTAAAAATGCTACGTTATTCATATCTCACTATTCCTATCATACCAAATTTCATTTTCTTAGTATTCATCAACTTTAAGCCTTCATTGACTAAATAGGCTAAGAAAAAAATAACCAAATGAAAAATAACCTCTTACCATAAATAGAAATCACAATATTCGGCAAGAAAAACATAAGAGCAACAAGCACAACCCAAACAACAATCTTTAAGATCCAGCCACCGTGGTGCCACGCATCTCTCTTATCATTCTGGTCTTTCACACCAATCATCATGGCAGCGAATGTCGCAAAAAACAAGAAGTTTCCCAGACTGACACGTAGGACTGCATTGGTCTGGAACCATTCCTTTGATGGGGTCTGTGCAAAGGTATTAATCCCTGCAATAAGCAAAGACAACTCTTTCAAAACTTGTACCATTTTTCATTTCAGTATGTTAGCTATTGGCATCTGACTGCTCAGGTGTTGACATATCTTTTTTTCTTGTGTTTTTTGAAGTAAGGTGTAGATTTATCTATCAAATGGATTTAGTAGCCTCTAAAACCAACACGAAACTACATACTGAACTGATAGCTGCTGACCAAAATTTATGCTGGTATCAGCAGGAGGAAATTTAAAAATGAGCCTCAATATTGGAATAGATATACAATCTCTTGGCAATCTAGACTTGGTTTTCTTTCAGTGTACTATAGTTTAAATGCTATTTAAGCCTCAAACTTTTACATTATCAGCCTCAATCAACCAATTAAAGAAAACAAAACAAATAACTGGTTTTTACAGGTAACACTGGCTGAAATTTCAAGCATGGATTAGCACCAGAAGGAACCAACATATAAGATACCAATTTTTGCGATATATCTCAGCTTGAGTGTGATAAGAACCCAATACTACAAATTCTATCAAATTGTACAGTAAAAATGAATCTCCAAATCTTAATGATCTACTACTTTGAGTTGAAATAACAAGGTTAGCAGTTCAAGCAACAGAGGGATTGATTTGTATAGCTCCACATGGACAAATCAGCTTACAATTGGCAACTCTAGAGCTAAAACAGGACCTTGAACTGAAGCAACATATACCGTAAATCAGCTCATCATCAGCTGATTTGGGGGAAAGCAACAAACGAGGTTAGATGAATTAAAGCTTACAGGGGACTTTTTCAAGGAGAGGAGCTGCCACTTCGCGAAGGATCCAGGAGAGTATGAGGGAGAGAGCGAAGAGGCCGCAATAGGCGAGGCGGGCGGATCGGCGAGAGATGGCCGACGCCGCCGACATGCATGCGCCGCACGCGCAACTGGCGCAGCACGACGTTAGACACGACACTGCCCACATCTCCTGTTTTCTTTCTTCTTCTTCGTTTCCCTCTCTGATGCGTGTTAGTTCGGGAGAGAATTTAGGAATTATGAGAAATGTTGACTCGACTTTGCTTAGACCATAACAGGAACCTGTTATTCCGATCCCGAACGTTGATCTTCGTTAATATTCGCGCACAAAAACTTTCTTCGTTACGATTCGCGTGTAGAAAATTTGGACGGTTGCGATCTGAATAACAGGTTCCTGTTATTCCTAAGGAATAACAGCAGATTTATTTCTGCTTAGACCAGCTTCACTAAATTTTTGTAATTCCCAAGGAATAACAGCAGATTTATTTCTGCTTAGACCAGCTTCACTAAATTTTTGTAAATCGAAATTATAAAAAAAATAAAAATGTAATGTGTCCATCTATTTCACCATACGGATTTTTATTTAATATTCTGTTATGGTTAACAGTAAAAATTTATCAGATTGAATTAAGGTGCAGACTTAAAACATAACAGCTTCAATTAAAGCAGTGATTCCTTTATTTATATAGTACGTTGTGTATGTTTTTTTGAAGGTTAGTGGCTTTAATGCCTACTAACAATTCGATTTATAAAAAACGTATTTACAACGAGTTAAGTGACTCTATTCTAAATCTATTTCTTTATTCTCACGAAATTCTCAAAATTACTCTAATCATTCTTAATCACTCTCTAAATTCCTAGATCTACTCTTCTAATTCTACTTAATTACATACACTCATAATCACCATAATACCTTAATCCCCATCTCATTTCACGATCGGATCCTCTATTTCGATCGCTGCCGCGCTCCGACAACCGGATCTACTCACTGTCGCACTCCGATTGAAATGAGGACTCTACGCTCCAAACTCTAACGATACCGCGCTCTCGGCTCCGGTCCGCTCGGCTCCTTCCCCTCTCCCTCATTCTCCTCTCCACTCGAAGAGGTAGAGCCAAGGGGAGGATATTGTTGTCGGAGGTGAGATCTAGATTCTAGATGGAAGAGGTGGAATGGAGGGGTGAAGGGTGGAGGAGGGGAGTTGGCGGCTGCTCTAGGGTTCCGTCTCCTTTAGAATCGCTTTTTTTTGGAAGAGCGAAAGTTGGGTTTTTAGTACGTTGTGTATGTCAAGGATTTGTTTTTGTAAATATTCAATTTAGAGAATATGTAATGATGTAAATAAAGCATCTGTATTTTATGTAATTTAAATTAAGTTAGAATATTATTTTCTTTCTCATCAAACTGTTCTACTTGTATTATCTGAATAGCAAACTGCCCTTCTATTTTTGTTTCCCTGCTTTTTTGTTATTTAAACAGATAATTGCATCCAACCAAAATTGTGATGTTATACACGTTTGCAAGTCTCCTAAAGTCATTTTGTCAAATTTTTATCATGTCTATTCTTCAAAAGATGTGAAATTAAATTACGAAACAATCCTCTGGAAATTTGCAATTTTTTTATTGGGAAATTAAAATAGTGGAGACGTTGGAGCTAACTTATGAGCTATTGGCTTTTCAAGAAATTTGGGATGAGAAAATAATTATAACGCAATTAATTGTTGGGTATTTTGATGCAAATTGGGTGGTAATTTTGATGAATGTCTACTAGGGATCACTAGTCCACTACTAATGTGTCAATAATAATAATAATAATGTGTTTTATGAAATAACTAAGCATATTGAAATATATTGTCAATTTAGTTATAAGAGAAGCAATTCAAAGTCAAGAAAATCGAAACATTATTTTTGTATTTTTTTTTTTTTTTTTTGCTTCAAACACGCCCATAGGCAATTTCTATTAATCACTCAGAACAGGTTTACAAGGTTTCAGTCATTACAGTTTAAAAAGGGGATAAGTAAAACCTATGCAATCCACTCTATCCCTTCTACCTAGCTTTGCTAGATGATCAGCCAAATCATTTTGGCTTCTTGGCAAATATAGGCATATCATTCCCGCGTTGCCCTTGAGGAACTCCCAGATCTCGAATACTTCTTTTGCAGCTCTCCAATCAATCTCAGAAGGCGGTTGCAATTGAGAGAATACTCTTGCAAGGGTTACATTGTCTGTATAGAATCTGCAGTGTGATACACCCCTACCAGACACAAACCGGATTGCCGTTAGCAGAGCCTTAGCCTTCGCCTGCAGTGGGCAAGAGGATGTTGTAAAGTGGACCCCATATGCTTCTAAGAGGTCCCCTGACTTAAGGATATACCCTAGTCCCGTCTCCCTACGAGTCAACTAGCTGATGTATTTACAAAGCATCTAATTAAACAAGACTGTTGAAGAAGAGGAGACTGTTAAAGCGCAATCAAAACATCATATTTGAACACGACTTAGAGAGCGAGACTGTTAAAGAGGAAGTGTATCCTCTGCAGTACTGCATCACTATATGTAAGTCGAGCGAAAGTTTTTTCATAACAATTGTAAATGTACAGGTGTCTTTTAGATTCGTGTCAAGTGAAAACAAACGGTGATAGGGGCGAAACTCGACTTTGAGTATAAGAGGGGCTAACCAGATAAATATCATATTAAAAAAATAATTTAACAAAAGCCAAAATTTATATAACACAAGATAGTATGATTCTTCAGTAATTGTTTTTATTCACCTTGAAATAAGAGTCTAAGATCTTTATTTTAGACATAATTTTACCTGCATTCAAATTATATACAAAAAATTAAATAATCTCTTCTATAAGTCCATGCACAAATCATTTTTATCATAATTTATTTATTTTTACAAAAAAATTAAAATCTAAAAGACAATGTAGTATGAAATAAAATATTAAAATTAACCTTTATTTAAAGGCATTTGGAATGAACAACAATTTAATCATTTGTAAATATTTGATGAATAAAAAACAAACCTCAATTTCAAGAGAAAATTATATCACATTCTTCACATCATTTTAAATTTCACTTTTATGATTTTGATTTTTTTTCTCTCTTCAGAAAACCTTTCAATCACTTTTTTTTTCTCTCTCCAATAATTTTTTTTTCCGGTAACAATGCCTTCTAAAATGGTTAAGGTGACCTTTCCAAAATGCTTAATGAAGACAATAATGTAATAGACAGTTTCTTTCTATCTCTGTTAGTTTTTTTTTTTTTCTGTTTTACTATTGGACAAATTAGCAAATAAAAAAACATGCCAACTTACATTCAAACCCTTTATTTTTATATTATTATAAGGGTGGTTAATACATACAAAATAAAAGTTTTAGTTTAATTTTTATATACTTGATAAAAAAAATTGAAAATGTTGGAAGTGGCTTAGCCACCTTTAGAGAAGCTTACCTTCCGCCTCTGAACGGTGCATATTTCTCATTCTACAACAGGATCTAAATCCCTGTTTAAGAAGAGACAAAACAAGAAATAGTAACAGTAAAGGAAAATTCTACCAATGAGAAATGGACTTTAATGCTATGAACAAAGACAGACAAATTAATGAGTAGTTACGGCTGTCACAGTACCAGTTGGAGCAGGCTGGATATACTTCTTGAGGTTATAGCCATAGATCACTGGCAAGATCTGGGATTTTCAGGTGAGAAAATTAGTATGAGATAGTTTTGTGGCAATCAGTAGATTCAAGGTGATAATCGATTCAATTTGATCGATTTGGGTTTGATTAGTAGCAGTCGCCATTAGGCTCTAATACCATATGAACAAAGACAGAGAAATGAGAAGTAGAAATTTTGTATTATTTCTTGTGTGTTTTATATAGCTGCTACTGTCATCTATTTATAGACATTGGTCTAAGCCTTAGACTATTCTGTTACATCCGCTAGTTATCATGCTAACTGCCTATTATATTGCTAACTCCCTCTCTAACTACAATTCAGTTACAACAAACTATTATAGTCAATGTTTGACTTTTCTAGTACATCTCCTGTTAAATGCAAAAGAAAAATGGATGGGGATTGCAACGAATTTATTACCATGGCTATGGGCTTTTGCATTAAAAAAAAAAAAACACTTTTTATGCAATAAACACTCCTCAATGATACATGGGCTTATGTGAGGTTAATGTTTTATGTTATTCTGGACTATGTATTTAAATACAAGGCTGCTATTTAATTACTCTAACATTTATATCTGGGTCTTTGAAACGTCCTTGTTGGATACATGGATTGAGCCTTTATCAGTTAGATCAAATACTCAGAAGGTTTGTATACAGTCAATGATGTTTAAAGTAGAATCCTTGTACATAATATTTTTTTAGCTTGAGACATTACAAGTAGAGTCCTACATGACAAATTTGGAGGACTTATCTGTTATTCGGGGCAAAGTTGATCCTCTCAAGGACCTTAATTGAGCGGATATTGATGCAGATCAGGGGCTGGGATGAATGCATGATTCAGATGTTTGTGATGAGTTTCCAGATATTATTGCATTTTTTTAAGGTGATATTACTGCATATTGTTAGACGATGAGTTTGTGACATGTTGGTAAATTTTTTAAGTTCTACATGCATCTAGTATTTTTATTCCTGATTTGCTAGCTGACAATTCTTTTAATATTGAAATATAAAATGCTGAACTGAATACATATATAATATATACTTACTTGCTACCATCGTTCTAGAGAATTTTTTTCCTTGTGTACAACAGGGAATTTTATAAAAAAAAGAAGAAGAATGGCAACAATTATTTGTGGACAATATTGTCAAATCTTATCTGAAATTCAATCATGCATTTAAAATTATGAGATTTGTTTAGGTGGTACATCTCAAAAGAATAAAATTGAGAAAACTAAATATTATTGAACTCTAAATGCATATTTCAGATTTTAGAAAGAAAAAAATGATTATTTTAAATTGAGAATAATGCTTTCATTCTTAATAAACGGATTTGAATTGAAAAAAAAAAATCCGAACTATTTTCTAGATTTCTATAGCGGTTGTCAGACGCCGGACAAATAGCTCTCATTGTCAAGGAGACATGAAGATAAGTACCTATAAGAGGAAAAAGTCAACCTGAACATAACTTAAAGCTTATAATTAATTGAACAAAAGAAACAGAGGATAGTGTGATTCGTGCCATCTATACAAAAGAAACATTAAAAATAAGTCGCAAGTGATCTAATCATCATTAGAACAAAATTATAGATCCCAAAGCATGGCCAAAGTTTCAGAAGTCAACAGCTAGGTATGGGTACCGTATCCATTGATGAGTCCGAATCTGCTGCGATTTCAGAGGGTTCGCAGGATTCTAAAATTCTGAGATCAACAGTTTAAACTTTTCCGTACGCAGATCTCAGAAACATTTTCGGAAAAGTAAATTTTTATACACGCATCTTGAGAAATATTAACGGTTGAGATCTGAATCGCAGAATCACTGTGATTCCCGAGAACCACAGCAGATTTATTTTCATCCATTGACACCCCGCACCCGCACGAGTACGGGACGGCCCACCACATGCTTTCCACAAGAATGCCACGGGACCACTCACGTTTCCTGTTATACCCTCCATTTGAGCCCTCTTATTGGTCCCAAAAATATCCAACCTGCCCATTTTTGTCAATCGAGTTCGAAATTATTTTTCCCAAGGCGGCAAGGCCTTGCATGAATTCATGCGTTTTCAAGCTGAATACCACTTACGAGGCTATAAATCCATGTGCATCGATCCCTGAAACAGAAAGTCAAACCACATCTCCTAAATATTCTTTTTGATAAAACAATATATATCAACACAATTAACAAAGCCAACCAAACCGTAAACCTAGCTTTGTCCCTCCTCTTACTTCTCCTCCCTTCTTTCTCTCTCGCCACTTCACCCACCATCGATCCCTGAAACAGAAAGTCAAACCACATCTCCTAAATATTCTTTTTTTATAAAACAATATATATCTGATATAACACAATGGCGCCTAACAAAGCCAACCAAACCGTAACCCTAGCTTTATCCCTCCTCCTCTTACTTCTCCTCCCTTCTTTCTCTCTCGCCACTTCACCCACTGACTGCGGTGAAGAGACCGAAGGAACATGTCACAACAAGCCAAAGGCTCTCCGCTTGAAAGTAATAGCCATTGTGGTGATACTGATAGCCAGTATGATCGGCGTCTGTCTCCCTCTCGTCACAAAATCTATCCCGGCACTCCACCCCGATAGAAACCTATTCGTCGTGGTCAAGGCATTCGCTTCTGGTGTCATTCTCGCCACTGGATACATGCACGTGCTGCCAGATGCATTTGACGACTTGCAGTCTCCTTGCCTAGCAGACAAACCATGGCACCAGTTCCCGTTCACGACTTTCATAGCCATGCTAGCGGCACTTCTTACGCTGATGGTCGACTCTTTGATGCTGACATTCTATAACAGGAATAAAAAAGGCAGTAGTGATGTGGCTGTTGTAAGCAGTGAGAATCCTGCAACAGAGATTCATGGCCATGGCCATTGCCATGGTGGTGCAATGGAAGTTGTGAGCCATGACCTAGAAGATAACAAAAAGGTTTCCTTGCAACGAAACCGTGTTATTGCACAGGTCAGAGCAGTCGTCATTAGTTCTTAATTTAATTCCGTTATAGTTTATACTATATGCTATCGTCGGTAAAACCAAGCTTCACTATAAATTATATTCAGTCAAACGCGGTCAATTATTTAGTGAAGTTGATAAGATAAGTACACTTACTTTAGGTAGCTAGATTGGTTGTATGTATATGCTTCATAATTAGCTCTCATATCGAATAATAATTTATTTTTCAAAACCCCGCAGGCAAAATATAACTTGATCAAGTTCGTTATCCTCCAGACATATCAGATGTGCTTATTTCATTTAGATTTGCCGAGTTTGTACCTATGTCTTAGTTACGATTATAAATCAGTAATTTGTCACTTACACATATTAATTAATTTGTATTTTATAATATTACAGAGGCTCTTGAAATTTGGAACTTTTTTGAAAAACTCATGAAGCTAGTTTTTCCTTCCTTCTTTCTTTTGTTTAACGTGGGGCCAAGCAACAGAAGCAGCTGGCCTTCTAGAAGGAGTGTTTTCTGGAGATTAGGGTTTAAGTTTTCATTTTTTATTTCTTTAGGCAGCGCCAGCTTTGGGTGCACATTTAATAATTAAGTATATATACTTCCGGTAATCCTGCTAATTTAAATATCCAAGAATATGCATATGCTTCCTATGATTAGCACTTAGCAGTCTGCTTCAAAAATTTAAAAATGTTAAAAAGACAAAAGCTGCTGCATATGTGACTTCCAACGATCAGCAATTTGAATCGAAGCAATTAGACTCCTAGAAGTACAAACATTTTTTTTTCATAAAGATGAACTTGTTATTTCTTAGATGGTTAATCATGTAATTTAAGATGCTATAGCTAATTAAGACATTCATTTTTTTTTCCTCCAACAAAAATTAAAAAACTTCACTATCTTAATTAACCACGTGAAGCAAAGCATTTTGAAGTTAAATTTGTATTTCTTTGACAGGTGCTGGAACTGGGAATAGTAGTGCACTCGGTGGTAATAGGTCTAGGGGTGGGTGCCTCACAAAATGTGTGCATGATAAGGCCTCTTGTAGCTGCTCTTTGCTTCCATCAGCTCTTTGAAGGCATGGGGCTCGGTGGTTGCATTCTTCAGGTACTTTATCCCCGCTCATTTTTATATGAATTATGAATTATTTTGCCTTTTTGTCATTGCTAAAGAGAAAATGATATCATTCAATACAACATGAAGAAAAGAAAAACAACATGCTCTGCTTAATTACTTTAGAAAACAAAACAAAAAAAATGCCTCCTGTTTTTTTTTTCTCAGAGTAATTGAAAATTAAATTAATATTTTCTTTCAACAAAATTATTCTCTTCAGATAGAATATTCCTTCTTCAGATTTTCACTTAGATAGTTAGATACCATGCAATTTTCTTTTCTTAGGCTGAGTACCACCTGAAGATGAAGTCAATCCTAGCCTTCTTCTTCTCAGTCACTACACCGTTCGGCATAGCACTTGGCATTGCACTCTCCAACATTTACCGTGATGGCAGCCCGACGGCGCTCATAGTGGTCGGAGTTCTTAATGCCGCATCTGCAGGACTTCTGAATTACACAGCCTTGGTTGATTTGTTGGCGGCTGACTTCCTGGGGCCCAGGCTGCAGGGCAACGTGAAGCTTCAGATGGTCGCGTTCGCTGCTGTGCTCTTAGGTGCCGGCGGCATGTCCCTTATGGCCAAATGGGCCTAGGAAGTGCCATGTGTATAACCTATATATCATCTTTTTCGTCATAATTCGAAAAATGTCATGACTGTTGTTCAGCGACATGCATGGGATTGACTGCTAAATAATTCAGCGGGGCAACCTACATTTTGATCCGTTGAATATTTCAATAGGCAGTGTGGGTAAAAGTATTTAAATTTTATTGGTTGAAGATGTCACTGGTGGGGTCCGCGGTTTTGTTTGTATATTATTTATTTATATAACTATATGTGTTCTTGTGCCCAACTTAATTATCCCTGGTGTTCTATGTTCTTGTGATTTTTTTTTCTTTTATATAGCTCTGTGTTGTGATGGAACCCGCAATTTTATTCATTTATTTAGAAGAGATAAAGGGTGAGTTGAAAAGTGGAAATGGACAGATTGCTCTCACCCACAAATCAGTAGAAAATGACCGCTGAATAATTTAGCAAGTCTTACCATAGTAACCATACAGAACTCGTTATAATTTAATTAGCAGGTCGTGGTATTTTTAGAATTGTGAGGACAACGATAGTATATATTAATTTTTTTATTTTATAGTACGATCGGGCATACTACGATCGACTCAATTCTTTTGACAATTTAATTGGATCACTTGTAATTATACTATACACTGTGTATTGACATATTATAATTATAACTATTAATATACATGGCTTCAAACTTGAGATATTCATTGAATCAAAGAGTAGAATTAGGGTGCTCTTTTGTTCATCAAGCGTCTTTGTGAATTCAACTGTAACATCTATTAGATTAGCTTTAAATACCGAATTCAAATCATTGAAACCCATCTATCTACGAGTGATGCGTCTATATGTGAAAATTTTAAAATTTCAAATTAATTTAGTATAAAATCAAGTGGTTAAAATTAGAAGGTTTATAAATTAATTTTAATACATTTATTTTTTAAACGTTTTTTACCACCTAATTTTATACAAAATTAATTTAAAAATTTAAAGTTTCTACATATAGAGTATAGACGCATCATTCATGGTAAATAAATTTCAATAATTAAAATTCGTAATTTGAATCCAATCCGATATATTATACTAACAGAATGCCTCGTTATATGTCAACATCAAAACGCACAAGCTGTTGCCTATTAAGAATATCAATATTATACGACGAATGGGAACTTTCCGGACCTGAAAATGACTGTTTACGTGATCCGCCACCTTGGCCCGGCCCAATTATAAATCAACGTTGGAAGCCACATAATCCATTTTCCCAAAATTGGACTTATCGATCCTTACTGAGGCCCGGCCCATATAGGATCTCGAAGCAAATTGACAAGCCCAACTTAGGGGCACGTCTCACTCTGCTTCTTCTTCTTCCTCCGTCCCTTTCCCAGCTTGATATTTCTTCCTTTCTTTCTGAAACCCTAGCCGACGGGTTACTGAAAACCCCTTGATAGATAACAGAGAAGAGAGCGCTAAATATTCTGATAAATGAAAAGAAAATAGGACCTTACGTATCTTCAGGAACAATTGGAAATGGTAGAAACAGTGGAAGATGGAACGGCTGCAAGTGGCACGCCATCTGCAATTAGAATTTATATCGGGGGTTTAGGTGAAAATGTGACGGCTGATGAAGTAGAGAAGATATTCGTCTCTCTCGGTCGAATTCACAGTGTGGAGCTTGTTCGCACTAACGGGCGCAGTTTTGGTTACATGGATTTTGAGCCCCAATCCGATAAGTCTCTGGCCAAGCTCTTCTCCACTGTTAGTATTCTCTGCACTTCCTATTTAGTTTAAATATTTTACTTATTTATTTAAGGTCTTCTCCACTGTTAGTGTTTTCTGCCCTTCCTATTTAATTTTTCTTTTCTGGATGATTCAAGCATGGCAAAATCAGACCTAGTAGAAGTTGGGATCAAACCGAACTTTATATTTCGCCCCTTATTTTTGCCCATATTTTGGATGGTTTTTACATATTTTTGCTTATGGGTTTTAAGTCGCATAATAATAGGCTTGAGTGAGCGAGATAAAAACGCAAATTTGCACAAATAGGGTATAATCTAGGCACAATCTTCTCGCCATCCCTCTTTTTTCTGCATGAGTTTGTCAGAAAAAAGCAGTAGTTGGTTAGTTTGTAGGGACATACAAAGTGGAGTATGGGAAATTATTTTTTCATAATAGCTTTGATTTTTCTCAATTGCTAAGAGAATCTCTATATTTTTTTCTGTCAGTACAATGGATGCAAGTGGAAAGGAGGGAAGCTACGGCTGGAGAAGGCAAAGGAACACTACCTCAGTCGATTGAGGCGCGAATGGGAGGCAGATTCTGTACCTTCTGTACCAGTCACCCAAGATGTTGAGACAAACAATGAAGAGATTAGGCCCAAGAATTTGGACATGGATTCCATGAAAATCAGCATTTTCGTCCCCAAGTTGAATAAGGTTAGCCTCCAAATATCTTGTGTTATAAATTTTGCACATCATGTATTACTGATTACTTCTCTTTAGTATACTAGAACCTGACCAGAACCATACTGGCCAATTGTGGTTCTAACCTTTCAAAAGCTCTTGGTGAAAATCTCAAAATGCATTAAAATGGTCCTGAAGGAAATGATAGAATTTACTAATGCCTCACTGATCAGTTTATTTTGACAGCCCTTTCTGTTTTTCTTTATTAAGATAATTTTGTTGGTCATAATCTTTCTAAGAAACAGGCAGCAATGCTACTTGTTCAAAAAAAAAATTCTAAGAATAACTTGAAGGAATTATTAACTGTGGTCCTAGAGTGGGAAAAATGGCACGGCGGAGCCGGCTCCGTCACGGAACAGCACGGTTACGGCACGAAACGGCATGGCACGCGTGTTAGTTACGTGCCGTGACTCGTGTGTCCCATGCCGTGACCATTCGCGTGCCGTGTCCATCTTTTGAAACCTTGGCACGGCACGGCACGTGAAAGATTTAGTCACGGCACGGCACGTAGTCACGCGAGTCACGTGTAATTAGGACCATTAGATATTGATTTAATGGTGAATCTTGAATAAACTAACCTAAATTATGATTAAATGGTCACACGAGTCACATATGGTCACGGCACGTTTAGGCACGGTGTGACTCACGTGGCGTGACCATTCGCGTGCCGTGACCACCCCTTGACATTTTGGTCACGGCACGGCACGGCACGAGATCAAAGTCACGGCGTGTTAGTCACGTCATGGCATGGCATGGCACGTTTTTTCCACTCTATGTGGTCCCATTCTATCAGTACTTGACTGTTTTTATTTAATACAACTTTATTGGTATCTGTTATTATACAGGTAAAGTTGTTGCCTTACAAAGGAAGTGGAAAGCACAAGTACAGCTTTCAGAGGGTAGAAGTGCCTTCGACTCTTCCCCTCCATTTCTGTGACTGTGAGGAGCATTGTGGCCCCAGCGAGTCGGCCAACCAAACCTACCTCTCTGCTCTTGACTCAGCTGCGCATGAAAAGGAGCTCAGTATAATGCACTCTGTCATGAATAAGCTTCTAAAAGAAAGTGGTGAGAAGCTGGAAGAACTGGGTGCTAATCCAGATGTTGTTGAACTGGTTGAAAATAATGTTGAAGAGAGGGAAGATGAGATAGTAGAGGAAGTGGTAGAGGAAGTTGCAGAGGAAGAATCAGATGAAGATGAAGATCTTGTTATAAATATTTCTAGTCGTATATCTGATGAATCTCTATTTGATTTCAAGGTTTCAGAGGTTGTGCCTCGTAATCAGGTACCGTAACTTTTCTAGTGTTTATTGTGGTGTGGATGTAAAAATAGGTTTGATGATGGTATGGTAAGTAGTATAGTTAATAACAAATATGTTGCATGTTAATTGTTGTTGTATGCAAACAAGGTAACTCAATGTTTAATTTGAAATATCAGGTGCATTCATTTTGTTTCAGTATAAACATGTTATATGAATGTTAATAATACCCTTTGTTGATTCGCAGGAATTGAATGAGAGAAAACATCAGCAGTCAGCAGAGAATATTTCCAATAGAAATGTAGAAAGGCCCACTTCAATAGCTCTCGAACCCACACAAGATGAAGAAAAACCTTCCACTATTACCACCGAAAAAACGACCTTAGATGAATTCTCCTCTCTTTTACCCAGAAATGACAACTCATCTATAGAAAACCCGAACCAACCTAATGATCAGAACAACACCGAAAAATCAGGAAAGAGCAGCGACACATGGTTTCAGAAATCAGCTTGGAGAGACCTTGTAGGAGATTCATCCAAAAATCTTTTCAGCGTCTCAAGCTCAATGCAACCAAGTGTCAGTTCAATTTTATCAAACCAACCTATTTCAGAAAACAAAATTATTGATTCTACCATTACATCAAGAAAGAGAAAAGTTGTGTCCAATATAGAATCTCCAATTTTAACACCTGATGCTAAGATTGGAGAAGAAGGGAAAGATAAACAAGCTAAGCCAGAAGTTAGAAGGATTGTGCAGAAAGTGACAGTGGGTGAAGTGTGCTCCTTCATGAAAAGTGCAGAGTCAGAGAAGGAATGGAATAATACTAAAATGGCTTTGTCTGGTTACATGAAGAAGAAAAGTGACGAGAATAGCAATGGTTCTGGTGTGAGAAAGGGGGCTCCATTTCATGGTAAAAGATTTGTCAAATGATCTCCTATTTGTATGATAATGTCTTTTTCAGATATTTAAGTCTTTTTCGGCTTAATGTCATGAATTAGTCACAAGTCTTTTTGAAAATTTTGTTTTTAGTCGTGAGTTCCTTTGGTTAGGTCTGTATTGGTCCAATTTTGGAAAAATCCTTATGAATTTAGAGATGGAATTTGGATGAAAGGAGAGTGTCTTCTCTCTTCTCAATATTTGTATTATACAATTATTATCCGTTACATGCAAAGGGCCAAGAGCCTCACCATATGTTTTCAGTATTTCAGTTTTTTTTTTTTTGTTTACCTGAACTTCCCTCTCCGTTCACTAGCAAAGGATGTTTACTCTTTGTGCCACTCGAATAAGAAAAAGAAAAATATAAATTAAAAGAAACAAAAAGAGAAATACAGAGACAGGTTAATGAATGACAACATAGAAGATCCTAAAGCTTGAAATCGCAGGCCCATCACAAACAGTCGATCCAATCCATGTTGTCGTGGCAAGTCCAGCAATGTGGATCCCAGCCCGAGTTCGGATCAAGTAGGATACACTACCGTGCAGAATGAGGAATGAGAAATTTCAGCCGTCTGGTTTAACTTGGCACGAATTTCAAAGACCTCCTGGTGCATCTGGCACTGGCCCGTAAATACATCGTTTGGTTAGAATTGTGTAGAATGATGTAATACTCTAAAGAATACGCTTCCTCCAAGCCCTCCAAGTGTAGATCTCTCTCCGGCTGGAGAAACAGATTAAACTGAATCCATTTCTTTCACCTCTGAGACAGGAAGAGACTAGTTCTCGATGAGTCCGTATTACCTGAGATAACAGAATATTTCTGTTTAGATCGGGACGTTCGATCAGAATCTGGCTGACTGGTGGAATGCACAGACCTCTTTGATATTTATGTGGCAGGATTTATGTAACTCGGTTCTTAATGAGCTAATGAGCAAGTTATGAGCGAGTTGGGGTATGCTCATGCTCGGCTCATTAAGTAAATGAGCGAGTTGTTAATGAGCGAGTTATAGCGAGTTGTTAATGAGCGAGTTATGAGCGAATTATGAGTTATGAGCGATTTACTCACCCCTAAATATCACTATATAAATTTATCACCATCCGCAAAAAAAAAAAAAAAAGTTGATTATCATCAAGTTTAAGCCAACTGAAAATACTATTTTAGAAGTTATCGCTTTATCGATGAAATATTCGCATATTTTTACCTTTACAGAAATAATGATAGATTCTTATAATTATATATATTTCTTACTACGAAAAAATTAATCAAGTTGCAAATTTACCAATTCCTTAGTACAGGTACTCCAAATAAATACATGCACATATATTTATTAAATCAATTTTGAAAGTACAGATACATTATTATGCATCATAAACCTCTAGTAATGCATTGAGTATGTTGTATTCATACCAAATGCGTTTTTATCATTACATTATCATTTCTCCTTTCATTTTATTTTTTCATTAATTTTAATTGAAAGCTGATTATTGACAACATAAAAATTGAAAAGCTCGGGTGATGTTTGTCAGTTGTCTCGAATAAAAGTTGAAAAAATGTGACAAGGCACGTATTAAATTTACCTCCGTCTCTTTCTCCGTAACGGAAAAGAAACCTATCTACTCTTTAATCTCTACACATTGAATTTGAATCCTACAGAGAAAAAGAAATAGAAACCGTAGGTAAAAAGAAAGGGACCGACTAACTATCCCCCAGCTCTCATTCTCCATTCATCTCTCAGTCAATAACTGTTTTTGTTGACTGCTAATTAAGAGGGGACCACAAATTTGAGCGCTAAAAGACAAAACAAAACGTGTTATTATCGCGGCGAGTGCAAGTATTCATATATAAGACATCAAGTATTCATATATAATACATCAAATATTCATATCTAACATATCAAGTATTCAAAAAAAACTGGACACATTACTCACCCATCTTTTACACGTTTTTAGAGATGGATTTTTTTCTCCGTTCACTTTAATCAATATTTCTGACAATCTGGTAGGAATTTTGTAAATATAAAACCACGAACGTTTTCTACACAATTTTCTCTTTCAAATGAGATCCATGATGACATACTTTCGAGTTGTCCGTTGCACAAGTATTCATACCTTGTCATTCAAGTATTCATACATCATCGAACAAGTATTCATACCTAATTAGTATTTCACAAATAAAAAACTGGACACATAATTCACTCATTTTTTACCGATTGAAATTTCATTACCGCTCAATTACTGGAAGTGTCCAGTACACTCTATCTTAGGTATGAATACTTGTTCGACGAGGTATGAATACTTGCTTGACGTGGTATGAATACTTGCATGACGAGATATAAATAATTTTACGAGGTATGAATACTTGCGCGACGGATAACTCAAAAGTATTTCATCATGGATCTCATTTGAAATAGAAAATTGCGTAGAAGACGTTTGTGATTTTAGATTCGCAAAATTCTTCACAAATTGTAAGAAATATTAGTTAGAGTGAACGGAGAAAAAAAAAACCACCTCTAAAAACGTGTAAAAAATGGGTGAGTGATGTATCCAGTTTTTTTTTAAATACTTGATATCTTAGATATGAATACTTAGTGTATTATATATGAATACTTGATGTATTATATATGAATACTTGCGCGCGTCAGTTATAAAAATTTTCAAATACAAGCAGTCCCCCACGTAATTAATGATTGATACACGTTTTTTTTTTTTGTCTTTTTGTACTTGAAGTTGTGGTTTCCTACATAATTAATGATTGGGGGATGAATGGGGGATAGGAGCCGGGAAAAAAAATCTTTATCAAAAAGAAATAATACTTGTGTAAGATATTTTTAGTGCTTCATAATTAATAATTATATGTACCTTTTTCCCCACGTGATATTCCAAGCATTTATTGTTAACCTAAAGTCCAATGCGTGGCATCCACAAGAGGAAAAACTGACAATAAAAAAATATTCAACTTTTAAAAGCGTGCCTTAAAGTTGTTATACGCAATCCGATGTAAAATAATTAGGAAGTAATTTACGGGGAACACCTGTAAGGCCGTGATCTTCCAAAAAACCTCTCTGAAGCACATTACCCATTAAATTGTAGTGGAGGGTGAAACTTTACACGTGTAGGAGTGTTTAACATATCGATTTGATTTAGATTGAATTAAATATTAACAACTAAAGTTTTGTTTATATTTGTAAACGTACATTGGTGGTCAGAGATGTCGACACGTGTAAAAAGATTTGATTTAAACTGAATTAAATATTAGTCATATCCACCCTATCAAATTGTACTAACGTATTAGATGTTCACACGTATAGGAGTGTCCAATTGATTCGGTCCAAATCAAAATTTTAATAGATTTTATAAAATCATAACCGTACAAACTAATCAAAAGTACCAACTAAACAATAAACCGAATCAAAACAGCTGGATTTAATCACTCAATTTGGTTAAAACAAATTCGACTAAATAGATTAAAATGTGAAAGCGAAGAAAGAATAAAACCGTTCAATAAAAGAACGTAAAAAATATAAACTAATACAATGCACAACCAATTAAACTCATTACAAAAATATAGAATGTAATTAATAAGACTAAAAAATTATTTTATTGTGATAATTTTAAGTATATATCAGACTCCTATTTTTTTCTTTTGAGAAAGAAAAATAAAGATCTTTTGACATGGAGGTCTCAATGGATCCAACATTGGTTAGAAAGTTCTCAATTTTGCATTAACATCAATGGTTATTTGACTCCATATTTTAAATGCAAGCGCGGCGTGAGACAGGGGGATCCCCTCTCTCCTTTTTTTTATATCTTGGCAGCCGATACACTTAGTAGGATGTTTAATACAGGTAGGACTTTAGGTTTAATTCAAGGTTTAGGGCCTCCTTGTCACCAGCATAAGGCAGTAACCAACTGTCATTATGCGGATGACACCATCTTATTTGCCCAAGCTGATCCGGTTAACATCGAAAAAATCTGGTGGACTATGCAAGGATTTGAAGCTCTCTCTGGCATCAAAATTAATTTAGCAAAAACCGAACTTTTTCCACTCAATATATCCCCTGAGACTGCCACCGAGTTAGCTCAGATTTTTGGCTGTAGAGTGGGTCATTTTCCTTTCAAATACTTAGGGCTCCCCTTATCCAATACGAAATTGAGGGTGAAAGATTGGGACTTCTTACTACAAAAGGTTGAACATAAATTACAAAGTTGGAAAAGTAGAATTCTTTCTTTAGGTGGTCGACTTACTCTTTTAAATTCTGCTTTATCTTCCGTACCACTGTATGCTCTATCGTTATATAAAATTCCAAAAACAGTTTTGCTTCGCTTAGATAGAGCACGAAGAAAATTTCTTTGGCAAGGATATGGTTTTAATAAACACAAATATGCTTTGATTAGTTGGGACCAAATCTGTGTTCCCAAACAACAGGGTGGTATGGGAATACTAAATCTGAATTTGATGAATATAGCTCTTTTAGGTAAATGGAGATGGAGATTTAAAGATCCTTGTTGTCATGGTTTATGGAAAGAGGCTATTACCTTAAATTACTGCTACACTAATCCTCTTCCAACCTTTTCTCCTTTCTGGCAGGCAGTCACAGACAACTCAGCCATATATGATCGCTCTATTAGTACTCCTCCTGGTTCATCCAGTGATTTTATAAAATTTTGGACTGATGTATGGTTTGGTGATTGTCCTTTATCCATTTGTTACCCGTTCCTTTATGAATTATGCTCTAATCCACATCTTACTCTACCTGAAGTCATTGCTTCTAAGGGTCAGTGTATTTTATTTAGAAGAACTCTTACAGGTGTGGTGAAGTTTGAATGGCAGGAACTCCTAACGATTATTCATTCCTTTTGTGATGATCATACTCCAATGCATATTTCTTGGTTACTAGAATCTAATGGGAAGTTTTCTGTTAAATCTCTTTATTCCTTCCTCAGTTTTGGTGGGTGTCAGGAACTCCATACCATGGAATGGTGGTCCCTGCCCATTCCTCCTAAAATTCGGGTGTTTATGTGGTTACTTAGTAAAAATAAGATCCTTACTAAAGATAATCTAGCTACCAAGGGATGGATGGGTAGTCCCACTTGTCATTTTTGCTCAGAGCCTGAATCGGTCGACCATTTATTCCTATTATGCAGTAAAGCTCGGCAAGTAATTTTTTGGTTGGGTAATTGTCAAATTTTCTTACAGGATTGGTACTCCTTGCAAGACATGTTGCAATTTGGATTTGCACTGCCTTCTAATTCTAAAAAATTCTTTCTGATTACTATTAGTGCCTTTGCTTGGTCCATGTGGAATTTAAGAAATAATGTTTGTTTTAATCATTCCTCCCCGGTACCGATAAGACAAATTGTGCTTAATATCATGCATCTGGTATTTTTTTGGACAGGTACACTGGAGGAAGGTCCAAGTCAGGAACGCAATGCTTGGCTTCCCAGTGATGTGGCGGATCTGCCCCTCCAAGAATGGGACCCCAGTTCAGGAGGGCAGCTGGTAGCACCTTCTGAGCACTCTACTCACTCAACTTCAACTTAGCCTGTCTTCGTTGTGTCTCTGATATTGAGTTGTTGCCCTGCGTGGCTGTTAATCTTAGTGTTGCTGACATCCTAGGGATGTTTTTTGAATGTGGATGCTCTTTTATTTTGGGTCTTGGATATAGCCTGTTTGAGGGTTTTTGCTTTTGGTGTTTTTCTGACTTCTAAAGTGTATGTTATTTGGTTTCTATATGAAACGGGCCAATGTGCCTTATTTCCAAAAAAAATTTGTCTATAAAAAAATAAATTATTTAGATTTCAAATTTACAATATTTCGCATTTAGAATATTATTATTTGCCACAAAATAAAAAGTTAGTTCTTAAATTTATTTATTTTTCAAATAGTACAGAAGATTCCATGTATAAGAAAATTTTAAAATTGTCTTAGCTCTTAACAATCAGTTATTACAAATATGTTTATGTTTTTTATTAAAACAGCGAGAGAGAGAAAACAAGAATAAAATACTTTGATAATAAAAAGTGTTGCATAAAGTAGTTAACACGTGTCATTTAATCCAAAAGGAAAGTGCCACGTACCCCATGAGATAGGCGGAATCGCCACATTTCTACTCCAACTCTCCAAGACACCTGACGCCGTTTGTTTTTAGGGAGCACAAATTGGTTTGCGTACCCAAGTGTCGCCGTGTCGGTACCTCCAGAAGTCTCTTTGTTCTTCTCCACTGTCTGCGTACAATATTATAAGATAACAGTTTATGAATAATGCTATCGGTACTTGAAAGTGTCAAAGTGGTAACACATATATATTTCTTACTAGTAACAAAACAAATCAAGTATGCAATCTAATTAATTGACATGGAAAGAGTTGAATTAAGTTACGCATTAAGCACTAATTAATCCGCATTAAGTTACGCATTTGATATATTATAGCATATTTCTGCTTTTCTATTTATTAATATATGAATTGATATGGAATGTCGTTGTCAAATATTGACATGAATTCCCAAAAATAAAAAATAAAACAATAATTTGTTGAGATTCTTGGATTATGAAAACAAATTAAGTAGAATGACAGTGTTCCTACACTGAAGTTAATGTGTTTCGATATGATAATTAGAGCATCTACATCCCAGTAACTCAAATGAGTTTCTAAATAACTGTTAACTTCTTTTTAGAAATTAAGGTCTCTAAAGTTTCTAACTCTCACATTCCTGAAATTAATTTTAGAGTTTCTATTAAGCCACGTCAGCAATAAATTAATAAGGAGAAATAATTTGAGCCAATTATTTGACCAGCATGGAGTTTATAAACAGTTTTTTTTTTTTTTTTTTTGAAAATCTGCTAGCAGCTATCAGTTAATATACAACTGTTGTGCAACAACCCATTAATTACATCATAGAATGACTCCTATAGCTATGCAAAAGCAAACCAAAACCACCCAACCTACAGAGCTTCAAACCACCGCTAGTTAGAGATATCAGGCGATTCAACAGAGCTTCAACCACAACTTTCCTTCTCTAAAAGCATGCCACGCTATCCAATTCGGGTCAGTGCCAGAATCCTCCAAAATTTTCCTGTTACGAGCTCTCCATAGATACCAACAAATGGCGAAGAAGAGAGAACTCCAATTCTTCCTGGACATCCATCTCCTATTGGAATGCATAGTTTCTAAATAAGAAACTTTCATGCATAGTTTCTAAATAAGAAACTCTCTCACATTCTTGAAAATAAATTAGAAACTGCCACATCAGATTAGAAACTCTCATAGTTTCTATTGGAATGCATAATTTCTAAATAAGAAACTTTCATGCATAGTTTCTAAATAAGAAACTCTCCCACATTTCTGAAACTGAATTATAAACTGTCACATCAGATTAGAAACTCCGATAGTACTAGGGATGTAGATGCTCTTATATATTATGATTTTGTATTTTAGTGATATTAGGATGACAGGGTTCCTACACTGAAGTCATGTAGAATACTTATTGTAATGTGGCTTATGATGTAATTATATTTCGACTACAAATATATACTGACAATCAACTTTATTTAAAATTGTAATTACCAATTCAATGGTTATCAAAATTACTAATATGCTTTCTCAATTTAGATAGATTATGTATTAATGTTTGTGCAATTTGACAATTGTTTGCCTCTCAATATCGATAGAACTCAATTTTATTTTTTTATTGCTCGTAGGATAATCCATTAATTTGAAAATTAAATCAAATTTGACAAATACTCTTTATAAAAAAGAAGAAAATTCTAAAATTTGTAATTTTGTAATTTCAAAAAATGTGTAGTCACCTATATATACTGGTTGTCAATCAACGGTACGGTTGTCAATTCAACATTTTTTTTAATTGCTGTTGAGTATTTAGATATTTATTTAAATCTTCTATTTGAATGAAAATACTTCAAAATAAGTTTCATTCATATTCATCATTTTTAACTCTTTGTTAAAAATTATTATTTACGGCGTTATTATTGGGTAACTATACACACATTTTATAAAGAGTATGTCAATGACGTGTCATAACAATTAAAACTCGAAATGTGTCGTAATATTTTTTTAAAATTATTTAAATATGTATTATTATTTTAATTTTATAATATGCATTATTTATATGTCATTTGCAAATAGCTTTTCATACACTTTTTTCATGTTTTTTAAGAAAAAGATGAAGGCTTAGCCTTTTAAGTTTTAATATCTATAAAGAATCTCGTCCATATTTCAAATTCGTGAACTCCCACGTTAAACATGTTGTCTTTTACAAATAAATCAAAAGTTGTTATTTTTTTTAATATGTTTTGGTTGCATATACTACTAAAATTATCTTTTGCGTATTTTATAGACTTTCCTAAATGATGTACATGAATTAAGACATCGCTTAACTTATTACCTCAGGGAATTTTTTATCATTATTGTTGTTGTTATTATTATGAGTGATGCTTCTATGGACATAAAGACTTATTTGTAAAATGAACGTATTTTCATTTCAAAGTTCAAACAGTCGATCCGACCGTTCAACATTATCTTCATATTAAAATGTACTTGGAGGTCAAATTTTACATTTTTTTGAATTTGTTTACTATTTATTAAGTATTTTACAAAAACTAGTCAAATTCAGACCATTGAATTTTGTAAAATACTTAATAAATAGTAAAAAAATTCAAAAAAATGTAAAATTTGACCTCTAAGTACATTTTAATATGGAGATAATGTGAACGGTCGGATCAACTATTTGAACTTTGAAAATGAAAATATGTTTATTTTACAAATAGGTTCTTATGTTCATAGAAGAATTTGTCTATTATTATTATTATTTTTAATTTTTTTCTGTGGGGTGGGGATTTCTTCTCTTGAAGGCATGGAATGTGTCTATCTTTGTTCTTCTTTAGGAGAACGTACAGGGAGATTATTAAGAGAGCTCTTATATATGTTGAATACTTTCTGAGCACGTGGTGAAAAAAAATGAATTAAGAAGAGCGAAATATCTTTACCCAAAGTTTTACTTTCATCTTATAAGATATATAAACACGGGCCGGGTGTAAAGACAATTATTAATCCATGCCTGGAGCGTTATGACCCAAAAAAAAAAAACCTGCACGAGAAAAACCATAATAAAAAAAAATCAACTTTTCACCTATGAAGTTGTTAACGCAATCCGATGTAAAATAATTAGTAGATAATTTATAGAGAACACATGTAAGGCTGTCATGACCCAAAAACCCCCTCTCCGAACTACAATTACCCATCAAATTGTATTGGAGAGTTAGAAGTCGACACGTGTAGAAGTGTTTAATCGATCGATTCGGTTCTAATTGAGTTAAAAAATTAACAACTACAGTCATATTTAGTTTATAAAATCACATTGGAATTAAGATTAGATATCGACAGTGTATGAAGATTTGATTCAAACCGAATTAAATATTAATCACATCCAACTCCTTCAAATCGCACTATATAACAGACTATATATTTACACATAAAGGAGTGTCCAATCAGTTAAATCCAAATCAAATTAAATATAAATAATTAAAAGTTCATTTGATTTTATAAAATCATAACCATAGAAACTAATTAAAAGTGCCCACAAACAATAGAACCAAAACAAATTAAATTTTAATACTTTTATTCGGTCAAAATAAATTCCCTCGATGAATAAATAGGTTTGCTAAAGTGACGAAAGAATAAAAATGTTCAATAAAATAACATACGAAAATATGAACTAAAAGAACTCACAGCAATGAAAACTTACTGAAAAAACAAGAATGTAAATAATAATGTCACAAGATCAAAGTTTCTCTCTACTTTGTTGTTGAATCTCAAAGATTTGAAGTTTTTCATTTAACACAAAATCAGGACATATGAACAGCTAAATTTAGATTGACAAAATTATTATATTGTGTTGATTCTAAATACCAGCCTTCTTTCTTTTTTTCAAATAGTATAGAAGATTTATTTTACAAAAATAATATTAAAATTGTGTTAACAATCAAGTCATAACAAATGTAGAAAAAAAACATAATAAAATACTTTGTAAATAAAAAGTTGCATAAGTAAAGAGAAAAAGTTCCTCTCATGAAAATGAATTCCACCTCTATTCTAACGTAAAAACGACAAACAAAATTAAGAGCCAATCACATTTGACACAATATTCATGTTTGATTATGGAGTAAAGTTAACGAAGATTAAATTACTTACTCCATTTTACTCCTCAAATTTTACATCTCATTTGGTAACTTAAGTCATGGATTAAATTAATTTATATGAGAGAGTAAAATATTGAGAAATGAATCCGTGTCTATGATATTTGGCTCTACAAGTAGAGTAACTGTGAAGTAAGTTAATCCATTTAGAGTAGTAAAATAATTTATTTCAAATTAACTCATCTCTTACTCCATGTTCTTTTTACTTTGCTTCTCGTTTTCTCCAGCTCTTATTCCACGATCAAACATGAAAAGAGTTATTAATCTATTATTGCTTTATTATTGTTGCTGCAGTTAGGTTGATGACCAAATAAACCCGATTTTGTTGAACACCAGTCGACACGTGTCCTTTACTCCATTTTTTGAGTAAACAAGAGGGGTCAAGCCGCGTCCTTTACTCCATTTGAAAAGTGCCACGTAACACCATAGGATATTTTGAGCCTCAAAAGCGTAATATTTGTGGAATACAGGAGGCGATGAATCGCCACGTTTCTGTCACCGGTCCTCCTTCAAGGCACCTGAAGTGACGCCTTAAAATAAAAGACGTTTGTTTTTAGGAATCACAAATTGGTTTGCTTACCAAGTGCCAACATGTCTGCATTAAAAAAAAAAAGGTACCAACGTGTCTGTATTTAAAAAAAAAGTACCAACGTGTCGGTACCTCCAGAAGTCTCTTTCTCCCTTATATCCCTACAATACAGAGTATGGGATAAGAATATAAATTTACGTCCGTTAGTTTATGAATAATGTTTTTCGTACTTGAAGTGGTAACGGATATATACTTCTTGGAACATTATTCATAAATA
Organism: Carex kokanica; assembly: GCA_025461125.1. Lineage (NCBI taxonomy): Eukaryota > Viridiplantae > Streptophyta > Magnoliopsida > Poales > Cyperaceae > Carex > Carex kokanica. The sequence goes on from JAJGRX010001195.1 coordinate 164,635, forward strand.
AGCCATTAATCCAGTGTTTCTTCCGTGTTTCATCCAAACGCACCACTAATATCATATTTGTATATTAATACAAAGTCAATAAGATAATTAGAACATCAAATTTTAAAGTAGATAGGTTTTTATATCTATGTTTTCCTTTTTTGTTAACTAAAATAATGTGAGATACTCTTCTAGACAACAAATATAAAACGTTAAGACATTTAAGTGAAAGGTCGTATGTAGCAAATAAATGTCGTATGTTCAAAATTCAACGCAATTTCTCAAACTTGATTAGATGACATAGTATTCTGTAGTTCGGCAACAATGACGTTATATCTAAAAAAATCCGGAAACTCTGAAAAATTAAAATTATACAATCTAAATTATCTAATTAATTGGACCTTAATACATTGACTTGGAGTGTTCGAAAGGAGATAGGAGTAGGTCCGATGGGCATCGGACCTACATTTAGGTTCAATTAGCTCTAGGACCGTACGATTAGCATCAAGATCTATGTGCACGGAAATTGATACAGACTTGCACGGATTTTGATACAGAGCACACAATCTTGATGTAGATCGAATGATCATCACACCCATCGAACCAAGGTAGGTCCGATGGGCAATGGACCTACTCTGCAAGGAAGAGGAGAATTTACCGCATTTCCGGTACAATGACGCGTGCTCTTAGCAACGGTGAGCTCAGCAAGGAAAGCAACTCTTGATGCTCCCCCACGTGACCGCGTCCACCAGCAGAGGAAGTATACACGTGTCAGATCAAAGCGCAATCCAAGGTTATAGAGAGCAGTGATCGCTTTAGATATGGACGCGTGTCCACGTGTCCCTGACCTCAGCAGAGTCAAACGGACAAGTCCGGTACTCCGGTCAGGTTTTAATTTATATTCTACGGTCTACTGTGCTGGTCCCAGCAGTTCAAACCGGATAGTGAACCGGTTCACTCAGCTCCAAATCGCCGCCTCTTCCCTTCAAGGTTTTTTTTTTTTGTTTTTACCGCACGTGTCATAAAACCAAGATTATTAAAAAATAATAATAATAAATTGCAGATATTAGAGCATATTTTAAATTAAGACAGAATAGTTGTTATACAGGTACCATGGTTTCCTGTTGAAAATTGTTGTGTTAACACTACGAAAAGTGATTTCTGTTTTTCAATTTAATTTTTTAATTGAGAAGGAATGTGATTGTCAAATATCGACATAAATATGCCAAAAAATAATGTTGAGAATCTTGGATTATGAAAATCAAATTAAACAGGACTGACAGGGTTCCTACACAGAAATTATTGTTGTCATGGTGCTATCAATTTTCATTTTAACAATTTAGTACTTTGCACAATAGAAGCTACGGTAAGAGGCTATGGAATATTTAATGCTTAATATCCGTTGTGTTTTATTGTTGTTTAATTAATTACCTCAATTAATTATATTAAAACTAGATATTCTTAGCCCACATTTCAGACACAAAAAAAATATTTTATTTAATAAAGATAGAAACAAAGAATATTATTTTTCCACGTGATAATTTTTTATGCTTTACAAGTTGAATAATTACTATAATATGGGATTATGATGTAATTATATCTTGAAAGCATGGTATGTGTCTATCACTTTTGTTGTTCTTTGGGAGAACGTACAGGGAGATTATTAAGAGCGCTCCTATGTTTAAATACTTTCTTCTCACGTGGTGGAAAAGGTGCACGTAATTATAAATTAAGGAGCGCACAAATATCTTAATCGAACTATCCAAGTATTACTTCCATAGTTTCATTCTATGAAAGAATGAAACTATGAAATTTTGAGTTCTTCTGGATGGTGGTTATCTCTTAATCCGAGTATTACTTTCATTCTGTAATTATTAATCTAATTTGTTTATCTATTCTAATTATTGATGATTTGATGATGAAAAAGTTTTTCTACGGCTCACAGATATTACGAACATATAAAACAAATTAATGATAACATGAATTAATAAATAATTGATGCAACACCTATACGCTTTTGAAACTAAGATTTTTATATGCAGTTCTTATTTGTGTTGGGAGGTTAAACAATTACACGTCATTTAAGGATCAAACACTTATACTCTGAAGAAGGAAAAATAATTTTCCACCTTAATCCTAAGAGCCGTCTTATACTAAAATTGACTCATAAACTTAAATCTTAAGTGCGGAACATAATATCTGATTCCATGAATGTTTCTATGGAATAACTTGATCCTTCGAGAGATTTCCAACTGTATCTGTCGTGAGACTAGACTCTAATAACAAGAAACCCTTCTTATTATTTTGTCGTATGGTCGTAGAAATAGATCTTCCAAGACAACAACACTTGGTCCTTGAGAAATCATCTCCAATTTCCTTAATGGCCCTCTCCTCTCTATTCTTTGATGGTGTAAGAAGAAGAAAAGACACACATATTTGTATTTTTTTATTGAGAATAACTTATTTTCAGAATTTGTGTTTTTGTTATGTCTTGTGCCATGGGAACCAATCCTTATATAGGATAACTCTAAATTTGACGTACTACATTTAGATGTCCAATTTTAGACGTTTATATTTAGACATAAAAAATTAGACATCTAGATTTAGATGAAAACCTATTCCATATTTAGATTTAGTTTTGCATGTATTATTCTACACATTTATGGACCACGCCCTAATGAATACATCGATTGTCAAATATTTTAATTTTATATTAAATTACTTAATTAGAACAATCATATATGACAATATTCATAAATATATTACATATATGCTCAATGTTAAATAAATGATCCAACAATTTGCACCCTAGATGTGTAATGTGTTGATATATTTTTAAAAAGTATAATACTCAATGATGCAAGTGTTATATCTTATATTACAAAGAATAAAAACTCTTAAAAAATATATATTTTTACTTATTTCAAAAAGTTATTTAAATTGAGGTTTTCTTATAATTTCTAGTAAAAGGAAAAACTTTCTATAACATGTAGAAGGATTTGTGGATACATGTATGAACATATTATATATATACTAGATATAATATTTTTAACTGCAAATGAGAATTGCAGATAACAGAATGCAAGAATGCAAGAATTTATTCAAATAAAAAATTCAAAACAAGTTAACATATACTCCACAAGGCCGAAGGCCCGTAATAAATGCGGTGCAAACAAGCCCCAACACAAATCGGCCTGCTTTTTAATTCAAAATCTCACATCTATAATTTATTCATGAATATTCTTTTCAGTTCATGCCAGACCAGTACTGCACTGTACTGCAATCAGAAACTTATTAATAACAACAATTCTCCGAAGACTCTCCGAATGGGAAATAAATCTGATTCTCTGAGAATCACAGGAGCCTGCTATTCAAAATCCACCCATTCATTTTTTAGAATGCACAAATCTCAAGAGCTGTTGTTTTCTATGCACAAATCTCAAAATAAATGAATGAGTGGATTTGGAATAGGATTTGGAATAGCAGAGTCCTATAATTCTTTCAGATTTGTTTCCCTCCGAATGTAATAATTTATTTTTTAGATGCATTTCGAAAATTTCCAAATTTCCAAATTTCTTAGTTTTATGTCTTTAAAATTTCGATGTTGAAAATTATATACTGACAAATTCTACCAGGAGAACCAATACTCTTTTATTAACTCCAAAACAACCTGCAGATTGCCACATAACTAACAGTACCAAAACTGTCTACAGATAACCTCATAACACACACAAAGCAAGAAAATTACAAAAACAAATAACAGAAAAACAGAAATACCCGAACACTCGGAATCAAATTCTATGAACATAGACCGAGCAAACTGATCCAATCCATGTGTTTACCTCCCTAAAGCGCTTTGTATAGCGAATTGCACAAGCGTACAGACTCCATCCTAATTAAAATGCTAGGTCTGTGATGGTATATGTGAATATATCTTCACAGGGAGCCTGTACAACTGCAGTAACTCGCTACACCTTCCACCGCAGAGAATCGGTCTCAGCCTTATCTAGGAACAAGGCACTAAATCCGGTACCCGTGCACCAGGATTGAAAGGTACCCAAATCTAGAAGCTAATTTGAGAACAGTCAATTTTACCATGCCACTGTTTCATCAGCAGCATCATCTTCTTCACGGCTATCATCGTCATTGTCGTCGTCGTCGTCATCATCGGAGAGACGAGCGAGCCAGCAGCTGCCGTGTAAATGCCCGTTTACGCAAACGAAATACTCCAGGCTATCCTCATGGGTGCCTAGCCTTCTCGAAGCACTTTTCGGGACAAGCCCGGCTGCTGTCATGCTCCAAACGGGTGCACCACAGTATGGGCACCGGATATGTGCTTCTAGTTGAGTATTCTTCCCGATTAAGCATGCCCGAGTGTGCGACCGCATAAATCCACCAAATACTCCCCTGCATTGGACAAATGTAGGTGATCAAGTTCCTTGAATTGAGAAATCTCCTTAGAAAGGGAACAGTACAAGTTAAGTATTGCATTAATAGATAGCATTAACCTGTTTAATAAGTAAAATGGGTAACTATTCAATGTCTATCATTATAAGACAAAAACAATTTTGGAACACCAACCTTACTTTTGAAATGCAACTTCTCAATTTCACCATTACCAGAAATTGTCGTCCAAAGACAAAAGTCAAACCAATTTATGCAAGAATACATCATTTCAAACAATAATTGGGTCAAAAAGCAAGAATAGAAAAGAAGTACCTATAAACCCCCAAATCCTCCTCTTCTCCGGCAGGGTTCGCATGCTCACAAGGATCACTGACATAAAGCACATCCCCCCAGCATCTGCGTACCAGAAAACTCTTCCCAGAAGTTTTTGAAAACCTCGACACGGAAGCAAAATGTCCCGGTGTCTTATCCGATGGCTCAAAGAACCTCGATGGTTCACACCCACAGCAGAATAGCAACAATTTCGCCAGAGCCCGCCATCCACCGGGAACGTGAGGCGAGGAACCGGTAACGCCACCCGGCTGTGCGCTGTTGGGTGTGATCAGGAGGGAGGAGACAAGCCGTGGGGCCCGCGACAGGCAGAGCTCGAAGAAAAGGATGCGACCTGCCACGGCTCTCAAGCGGCGACTGGTACATGCGGCAGAACAGACCGTCCGTGGGTCCCAATTGAGGCGACGGAAGACTAGAGAGAGCACTTGCTCGTCGAAAATGCCGACGTTAGGGTTTGTGTGGCCGTAGAGTTTCTGGCGTTCTCCAGTATGGCAGTTGTTGAGGCCGAAGCTGAGCTTGGCTTTGGGGGAAGTCGTCATCGGGGATGGAGGTGCAGTGTGGAAGTGATCTTGATTTGGATCCCCCATTGGAAGAGAATTGGTGATTCAAAGCAGAGGTTTAGGAGAGAGTTTGAACTGGTGGCGAGAATTGAGAGATTAATTGCTGTCGCCTGTCGGAGTATGGGAAGGATTGAGATTGAGGGGTACGGAGTGAAGGGGAATGGACAAAAGTACAACCTACGAAGCAGTTTGGGGCTTTTAAACTCTGAATCCGGCGTTTCCGTCCTTTTTAAGGGGATATGTCCGGTCCGGTTTTGGTTAAATCCGGTTTGGTCTGGTTCGGATTCACGCGTTGCGACTATCGGCCGGGAATAAAGTCGTGTAAGTCGGTTTGACAGCGAGAAATCCGACAGCAGGGGTCAAAAGGCACTTCAGGCGGCGTTGACAAATGGATGGGTTCTTTCCTACATAATGATTAGTTGCACCGGGACCGGGAAACTTTTAACGGCGGTTAGACATCTGGATCGGCGGTTGGTTGCACTGGACCAAACACCGGCTATACAGCATGTGCCCTCTAATTAAATTATCTTAAGCTTTAATTATGATGGTATTAATTGCAAAAAGTTCCATAAATTACGAAGGCAAGCGGATTTCTCTTATAGTATAATTAAAGAGAAATTTTTTAGTCTTCCGTTTTCAATTTCGAAAAAGTTCTCCAATTATGGCGAAAACAATGCTCTCCGTGTAAGAAATGACAAGTTTAAAATTTGAATGAAAAAAATCTTGTAAATATTTAATAGTGTGATGACTTTTAATCTTTACCGAAAAAAAGTCAAAGCCACTAACAACTTTGACCAACTTTCATTTTTTCATATTTGATCCTTCCTTCTCTGCATTTTTTTTTTTTTTTAATTTCAGATTATTTCTTCCCGAATCTCTCATCTATACTTTCTGATCTCTGTTCTCAACTTGCGCCTATATTCCTCTTTACTCGTGCTCTCCAATTGCGCATATATTCTTCTCCGATCTCCTCCTGCAGCTATCTCTATGTAGCGATCTCGCCTCCCTGCTATTGATCGATCACCGCAACTTGAGATTTGTATTGTTCATTAATGAATATTGTATCGTCTTATATTTGAATTTTTCTACTTGTTATTAACATTTGCTTGAATAATATATTCGAGTTGATTTGAATTTTCTATGAACAATGCAAAAGTAGAATGTAAAATGCACCATCTCGTCCGTTAGACATACATACCTGCTTTCATAGATATATAAATATTTTAAGTTTAATTTAGATAGAATTATTGATTTAATATAGATTTTATGATGTGATTGTTTTCACGGTGTGGTTTTGTTTGACGCACTAGTTATATATATTTGATACATGTAATATAAATACTTGATATAATGATTTTATTTGTTATATATATTTATATATATACATGTGTCTGTGTCTGTGTCTGTGTGTGTAGGAAGTGGCTACGATGCTACGCGTAGCATAGAGGGCTTCCGTGCTACGGCTCAATATTTGAGTTTCCAAAATTCTAACGATCGATCTGAACCGTTCAAATGATCTCCATATGAATATGTACTTGCAAACCAAATTTTATATTTTTTATAATTTTTTTACTATTTTTTTAGATAGGTAGAAAATCACTTGATCTGAATGGTACATAATTTTCAGATCAAGTGATTTCCTACCTATCTAAAAAAATATAAAATTTGGTTTGCAAGTACATATTCATATAGAGATCATTTTGAACGGTTCAGATTGACCGTTAGGTATTGAGCCGTAGCACGGAGGCTCTCTATGCTACGCGTAGCATATTAGCTAGATTCAGAGATAGACTATGGTGAGTTGTGAAGTAAAACAACGTTTTACTTCACGCTCATATTCTCATTTGAAAATTCAAACCATCGATCCGAACCGCTCAACATGATCTCCATATTGAAATGTGCTTGGAGACTAAATTTTACATTTTTTGGAATTTTTTTACTATTTATTAAGCCACTTTGAAAATCGCTGATCCGAATGAACAATAAAAACAAATAAAAAATTACGGACCAATGGATCAACGATTTTCAAAGTGGCTTAATAAATAGTAAAAAAATTCCAAAAAATATAAAATTTGGTCTCCAAGCACATTTCAATATGGAGATCATGTTGAGCGATTCGGATCGGTTGTTTGGATTTTCAAAATAAAAATATGAGCGTGAAGTAAAAATCACCTCTTACTTCACAACTCACCATAGCCCAGCTCTCTCTCTCTTTATATATATATATATATATATATATATATATATATATATATATATATATATATATATATATATATATATATATGAGGAGGGATCCAATTACACCTTTTTTGGTGACACATCATGACACCGTTTTTTATATAAGTCAATTTTGCGATTTCAAAATCCAAACAGCCAATCAGAACCGTTCAACATGATCACCATATTAAAATGTGCTTGGAGATCAAATTTTACATTTTTTTGAATTTTTTTACTATTTATTAAGATGGTTACAAAATCGTTGTTTTTCAATGGTCTAAAAACAACGATTTTTGTAACCATCTTAATAAATAGCAAAAAAATTCAAAAAAATGTAAAATTTGATCTCCAAGCACATTTTAATATATCCATCATGTTGAACGGTTTAAATCGACTATTTGGACTTTAAAAATGGTAGGTGTCAAAGTGTGTCACCAAAAAAGATGTAATTGGATCCCTCCTCATATATATATATATATGGAGTTGGCTACGGTGCTACGCGTAGCATAGAGGGCCTCCATGCTATGGCTCAATATTTGAGTTTTCAAAATCCTAATGGTCGATCCGAACCATTCAACATGATCTCCATATGAATATGAACGTGCAAACCAAATTTTACATTTTTTAGAATTTTTTTACTATTTTTAGATAAGTAGAAAATCACTTGATCTGAATGGTATATAATTTTCAAATCAAGTGATTTTCTACTTATCTAAAAAAATAGTAAAAAAATTATAAAAAAGTAAAATTTGGTTTGCAAGTACATATTCATATGGAAATCATGTTGAACGGTTCGGATCGACCGTTAGGATTTTGAAAACTCAAATATTGAGTCGTAGCACGGAGGTCCTCTATGCTACGCATAGCATATTAGCCAGATTATATATATAGAGAGAGAGTGACTAAGCTACAAACATTTGCACCAAGGCCTTGGTGCAAACGATTCGGTTCTCTGATTTTCAAAGTTCAAACGGTTGATCCAAACCGTTAGATATTTAATCTATTAAAATGTGCTTGGAGGCCAAATTTTACATTTTTTGGAATTTTTTTACTATTTATTAAGCCACTTTGAAAATTGCTGATCCGGGTGAACAGTAAAAACAGTGCAACCAAATTCTGGATCATGTGATCAGCAATTTTCAAAGTGGCTTAATAAATAGTAAAAAAATTTCAAAAATGTACAATTTGGTCTCCAAGCACATTTTAATATAGATATCAAATCTAACGGTTTAGATCGACCGTTTGAACTTTGAAAATTCAAAAACCATTCGTTTGCACCAATGCCTTGGTGCAAACGTTTGTAGTTTAGCCACTTACAAGCATCGACATGAGAGTTGCAGGCTCAAATGAACGTCAACTAAGAAAAAATTGATATAAGCACTTGTAATAAATACTATTTAGTATTATCTATTGTGGTATCAATACTATTTACTATTTAGTATAATATGAGTGCTGCTTAAACTATAATTTGTTAGAATTAAAATACAAATCAGTCGGAAATATTTTTATATTGATTTGTGTTATTTGCTAAGAAATTGAGATTTATTAAATTTGTTTTTGGTTAATGTGGTATAAAAAGCATAAAACGTTCTGTGCTATTGTTTTGAAAACCTGTCAGATTGATTTCGAATGATCAATCTAACCCATTAAAACCTATCTACTTCGTCATTGATGCATTTTTACATGCAACATTTATAAAATTTTGAATTTATTTAGTATAGAGTCAACAATGAACTGAAAAATTTATAAATTTTATATGTAAATATATCAATGGCGAAGTAGATCGGTTTTAACGAATCGAATTTGTCATTTGAAGTCAATTCGATTGATTTTTGAAACAATAGTATGAGACGTCTTATGCTATTCACAACAACTTAACCAAACTCTAATAAATATTATAAATTATACAAATATACAATTAGACATTAAGAAGAATAACTTTGGCGACAGTTGCACGCCACGACCATCCGCAAACTGTTATTAAATTTTTGTTGCGTCAATTTTTTTTTCCATATCTTTGTTCTTTTTACAAAAAGTAAAAAAAAAAATTCGAAAGATATCATATGATAAGCTATCGTGCATTTTAAGTTATTTTATTTGGCATTTAATAGAAAAAGGAGTGGGCGTAAGAACTGTTGACCTTCTAATTCAACGCTTTCTATTGTACTTTGTGTGATTAACCTGCAGTTCTGCACCAAGGTTCAAGAAGACAAGAACCACTCAGCTCATGAGCTCAATAATTGGATAATAAATGAACGTGGGCCATATCACCTTGACAGTGACACACAGCACCAATTCAATAAGAGACAGCAGAACAGAAGATAATTGAACCTATAACAGACAAACCGCCGCTTGCAGCTGCTTTCCAGGAATGCAAAATCCCGGTGTATCATGTATTTGTCTTTAAATTCTAACGCACCTGTTTGTTGAACTGTCCTTGATGCTATTTCCTACCCCTTTTATTATTTGCCTAAAATTGGAAGGACCTTTATACGATTCTGTTTAGCTTTAGATATATTTAGCTTTATAATCTTTGTATCTTGGTAGTAAAAGTAATAGTATAATTTACGGAGGTTAAAACTGATTTCTCATCAAGGTCAATTATTTTTTTTATGAGAATAAATTAATCGCGCTATCTTGCTTATTTGAATAGTTCAAGCTAGCCTTATTTGAAACGGCAACATCTCTCAAGTGGGGAGTTGCCTTCAACCATAAAAAAAAAAAAAAAAATCTCTTAAGTGTGGAATTCGGATCTCCAAAAGTAACTCGAATTTTGCGTTTGGTTTCAAATTGTGTAATATGCTCTGGTACAAATATTAAAAGAACTCCGTGCATTCCATTTTGAACTGAATTAACCTGAATTTTGATCAGATGGTCCGATCCAAAATCAAAATTCAAGTTACTTTAGGGGAATTTTTTTTTTTTGGTCTGCTTGTTCTCATCTAACTATTGATTTTCATTGAAATTCACACGTGAAAAAATTTAAATAATTGAATAAAAAAAGCAAAAACCTGATTTTCAAAAAAAAAATAACAACAGATTCAAACTCTACTTTAGAGAATCCGGACCCTCAAGTGTGAGCTAAAAATATCTCTAATTAAGACAAATTCATTTAGCTAAATCGCATGACAATGACTTAATATTAAGAATTCCTATAAAAAAATTTCAATCAATTTAAAGAAAATTTAAAATTATAATTTATATGTATGTTATTGATTATATATATAGAATATCAATCATGTTTCATACAACTTGAGTGCCGTTTCGATTATACATCAAAATCAATAAAAGTTGAAATCCTTTGAATAATTACAAAACATTCACCAAATTTTGATGAACTACAAACTATTTTCATCTTTATTTATATGCCTAAATTGTCATTTTTATTAATATCCAACATTAAATAAAAATAAATAGAAATGCCCACAATTTTGTTGAAATTATAAAAATGCTCAGATCGTCGAGATTCTCAGCGGTCCACTTTTTTTCTGGACTGTCAGGATTCTCGGCGGTTGAGAAAAAAGGTGGACCGTTGAGAATCTCGACGGTCCGGGCAATATTTTTTTTAAATTTAGATAAATTTGTCGAAATTGAATAGTTGTTATTTAACGTAATGAGGAGAAGAAGAAATTGAGTAGTTGTTTAACATTGGTCATTATTTGTTTTATTATATTTTTGAAACTTGAAAATTTTTTAGAGCAGCGCTGATGATGTCATTTGGCATGGTGGCCATCTTAAATAAGCCCAGGTTAAGGAGATAGGGGTCCATTTTCTTGTAGTACTTCATTCCCATTTTTCGACGGCGAATATCTAAAAGGGTCTTGTCCTGCTATGAAAAATGATACTTAGAATATTATATTGTTAACGCAGAAAATTTTAAACTTTAAAATTATGCATTTTGTGTATTTTAGGTATTGGATTTTAGATCGATTGGATATATTTTTTCACTTTTAAATTTATAAAACTCTAGTACACAATGATAAGTCGGTTGCAAGCATACAGTCTATCCTTGTAGTAAAATAGGTATTTATCCAAAAATAACGGGAAATATTACTTTTTACTAAATCAATTAATTCTAAAAGGTACAAATAAAGTAAATATGGGAGTTTGTTGCAAATTTAGTTTTGTGGGTTCAATATCCGATTAAGAGTTTAATTGTAACAAAAACAATTTAAACAAACAAATAAAATGAGTTTTGATTTTCAATAGAGAGAAGTCTAGGGGCTATTGGCATACAATCACTTGGTCAAATTTATACTTGTTTGGTTTCTAAATTCATGTTTGCGTTGATGGGGTTTCTAAGCCAAAAATATCATTTCGTGAATTAATGACGTGCCTAAATAATTCGGATTTCACGATTAAGTTCTTCACCTTAGCTATCTAGACTATAAGCATAGGTTAGCCTAGTTTATCCCTAAATAATGATACTTCACAATTAAGTCCTTCGTACAATATTTGGTTCAATTCTAGAGGACCCAATCAAATATGAGGTTTCACGATTAAGTCATTTACCTCAATTCAACATTTGTTTTTGGTGGTTCTAGACTAAGAATTAGATTTGGTTATTTCTAATATCAAATCCTAAGATATTCATGTACATAATTTGCTACCATCAATTCTTGATCCAAATCTACTCAAGTTGTTTAGACCTAAGCGGGATACTAATTAACAAGCAACACAAATCATACAATCACACGAATAATAAAATCAACGCAGTTTTTACTTCATGCAACGCTGAAGTCATAGCGCTGGTTTCGTTCCATTGTCAGTGTACACGCTGTTAATATATTTGCCTCGTCCTAACCCCGTTAACAGTATCTACAAAAATTCGGTCTGAGACATCGCCGGTTCACAAGTGAACCAAAGCAGTTCGCTGGTTTGGTTGATCAATTAATACGACAGAAGAATAAATTCCAAACCGGGCATCTGTCAGTTTGCCACGTGTCCCCATCCAAACCACACTGGCAGAGAGTACCTCGGATTGCGCTTTGATCTGACGCGTTTTCCCTATGAGGAGGACGCGTGTAAGCATCTGATTTCGTGTTTCCTAATTTGAATTTTCATTACTAGAGAGCTTCAGTTTGTACCCGAAATATCCGTCTGTTATCCAAGTCATAATAAAATATTTCTTAAAAATTGATTCTAACTGCTTAAGTGTATTTATATTTTTTTATAACTTAAAAATAATTAAGAAATAATAAATTTTAAATTATCAAATCATTTATTGTGGAAGCAAATCGATAATTTATCACTCTATCAAAATTATCGGGTCCGTAGCTTTTTCCTAAATGCAATCATTGTATGTTGATGACTTAATTTGGATCAAAACTTTATTATATTAAAGTGAAATATTTATATTTTGAAACTTGTTGAATTAGTTGGTGTTTTTATTTTATTTTATTTTTTATAAAGATTTACGGGATCAGATTTCCACATTTTAAATATGCATAAGAAATCTTTCAGTCAGGTTTTTAACGCGCGATCTCCTACTAGAAAAATATTGTCTAAGTCCCTATATCAAAATCTAGTTTGCTTTGCTTTTTTAAATAGGTGTGCCATAAAAATAGAAATATATATCAGATGTTTTTCTACATTAGGATATAAGGAAACAAAATTATATCACATGATTTACTTCAGTTTTGAAAAATAAAAATTGTGATATTAATCACAAAACATTATATTTGTAAATTATAAGCTTGCGATTTTATCTGCCTTTATATTTTACTTAAGAATAACAAGATTGTACAATATGTAATATGTTGTGCTTTTATTTTCATGCTGTAAGATAAAAAATTGAAGTGTAAAAAAAAAATTATGACTAAAATCATTTAGTGGTACAACGTTGGATATGCAAATTAAATTAACTTCATTAGGAAACAGTCGTCGTGGGTCGGGGGAGTAAGATGGGACCACCTAAGACACGTGTCCATAAAGCCTCCGAGATAGGAAAATATCTTGTCTCTGCATGAAAATATCTCACCAGTTACGTGTCGCTTTCCGATTGAGCAGAGGACACGTGTCGGCCTAAGATGATTTAGTAAAATTTTGATGAAGTCGTGCGGTACGACAATGAATTTTGGTTATCTAATCCTTACACAAGCCGCCATAAATCGCTTTTGCAGATTGCTTTTCAAACAATTTTTTTTTGTTTTGTTTGTTTGTTGAGTGAGGCTATGTACTTCGGCTAGTGTACTATGGCTAGTGTACTACGGCTCAATATGGTAATTTTTAAAATCTTAACGGTCGATTGGAACCGTTCAATGTGATATTCATATGAATATGTACTTGCAAACTAAATTTTATATATTTTTTAATTTTTTACTATTTTTTTAGATAGATAGAATTTTGATGGTCTAGAATTTGTATAAAACACTAAGAATTCTACCTATCTAAAAAAATAGTAAAAAATTTGAAAAAATATAAAATTTAGTTTTCAAGTACATATTCATATGGATATCACATTTAACGGTTTGGATCGACCGTTAGAATTTTAAAAAGTACCATATTGAGCCGTTGTACACTAGCCATAGTACACTAGCCGAAGTACCATAGCCTCACTCTTGTTTGTTTATCCCTACTTTTAGAAAAGAAAAAAAAAAAAACATACCGAATGTACAAGTTTATCTGAATACGCATGCATGTGCCACGAATGATATCTTCGTTATTATTTTTTCCAGTTTTTACGTGTCGTTCAAAGAAGAAAATTCACATGCCGAATTTGGTATGGAGAGAAAATTTTGTTAGATTTGTATGAATTCAATCGGGGCAGACTCAGATAGAGTCAGATAGTTGCTTTTCTGAATTTTAAATTTTTATAAGTATCTAGGTTCATATCAACTTGTCCTGTTCCACCGAAATTTTATTTGTTCTCTTTTAAAATTCTAATTTATAATTTGAATTAAATTTATAGTTAAAATTATGATAAAATTTTTAAATTCTAACTAGTAATTAGAATTAGAAATTTAGAAGTTAACATTGAAAGTTAAAATTAGAAGTTAAAGTATTGTTTTTTTTTTCTAGTACCCGATTAGTTAATGAGTTTGAATCTGATTAACTATTTAAATCCGATTCTTTATTATTGCCCCCTGGCTCCCTCCCGACAATAAGTTAGAGCATTCTTTTATATATATATATATAATTGTGCTATTGTACTTTGTGAAGTAAAACGAAGTTTTTTTTCGCGCTCATATTCCCATTTTCAAAATTCAAAACGTCGATCCGAACCGTTCAAGTTGTTCTCCATATTGAAATGTGGTTGGAGACCAAATTTTACATTTTTTGGAATTTTTTTACTATTTATTAAGCCACTTTGAAAATCGCTGATCCATTGGTCCATAATTTTTTACTGTTCACAATGGATTAGCGATTTTCAAAGTGGCTTAATAAATAGTAAAAAAATTCCAAAAAATGTAAAATTTGGTCTCCAAGCACATTTCAATATGGAGAACAACTTGAACGGTTCAGATCGACGTTTTGGATTTTGAAAATGGGAATATGAGCGCGAAAAAAAACTTCATTTTACTTCGCGAAGTACAATAGCCCTACTATATATATATATATATATAGTGCTGGGCTTAGCTAAGCCATGGTGTAAAACGACTTGGTGCTCCACGTCTCATTATTTCTATTTTGAAAATCCAAACTACCGATCCGAACCGCTCAAGTTGTTCTCCATATTGAAATGTGCTTGGAGACCAAATTTTACATTTTTTGGAATTTTTTTACTATTTATTAAGCCACTTTGAAAATCACTGATCCGGTGGTCCAGAAATTTTTACTGTTTTTTACTGTTCATCCAGATTTTCAGATTTTCAAAGTGGCTTAATAAATAGTAAAAAAATTCCAAAAAATGTAAAATTTGGTCTCCAAGTACATTTCAATATGAAGAACATGTTGGAAGATTCGAATCGACTATTTGAACTTTGAAAATGAAGATATGGCGTGGAGTACCAAGTCGTTTTACACCATGGCTTAGCCTAGTCCATCTATATATATATATATAGAGATAGGCTACCATGCTTTGCAAATTAAAGCACCTCTTGTGCTTTGCGCTCCTTTTCGGATTTTCAAAATTCAAAATGTCGATCCGACCGTTCAAGTTGTTCACCATATTGAAATGTGCTTGGAGACCAAATTTTACATTTTTTGGAATTTTTTTACTATTTATTAAGCCACTTTGAAAATCGCTGATCCATTGGTCCAGAATTTTTTACTGTTTTGCTAGTGTGACCATTGGATCAGCGATTTTCAAAGTGGCTTAATAAATAGTAAAAAAATTCCAAAAAATGTAAAATTTGGTCTCCAAGCACATTTCAATATGGAGAACAACTTGAACGGTCGGATCGACATTTTGAATTTTGAAAATCCAAAAAAGAGCACAAAGCACAAGAGGTGCTTTAATTTGCAAAGCATGGTAGCCTATCTCATATATATATATATATATATATATATATATATATATATATATATATATATATATATATATATATATATATATATGAGAATGGCTAATATCAAAACGTTTGTTCCTGGGCTCAGGAACAAACGGTTCCGTTCTCCAATTTCCGAAGTTCAAACAACAAATCCAAACCGTTAGATGTTCAATCTATATTAAAATGTGCTTGGAGACCAAATTTTACATTTTTTGGAATTTTTTTACTATTTATTAAGCTGGTTTGAAAATCGCTGTTTTTATGAAATTTCTGCAGCATTGAAAAAAAGCGGTTTTCAAACTAGCTTAATAAATAGTAAAAAAATTCCAAAAAATGTAAAATTTGGACTCCAAGCACATTTTAATATAGATTGAACATCTAACGGTTTGGATTTGTTGTTTGAACTTTTAAAATTGAAGAACGGAATCGTTTGTTCCTAAGCTCAGGAACAAACGTTTTGATATTAGCCATTCTATATATATATATATATATATATATATACAGAGTGACTAAGGTCAAAGTGGTAGTTCCTAGCCCCCGGTGCTACCAAGTCGTTTTCAGATTTTCAAAGTCCAAACGGTCGATCTGAACCGTTCAAGTTGTTCTCCACTTTGAAAATTGCTGATCACATGGTCCAGAATTTGGTTGCACTGTTTTTACTGTTCACCTGGATCAGCAATTTTCAAAGTGGCTTAATAAATAGTAAAAAAATTCCAAAAAATGTAAAATTTAGTCTCCAAGCAGATTTCAATATGGAGAACAACTTGAACGGTTCGGATCGACCGTTTGGACTTTGAAAATCCAAAAACGACTTGGTAGCACCGGGGGCTAGGAACTACCACTTTGACCTTAGTCACTCTCTCTCTCTCTCTATATATATATAGAGAGAGAGATTGACTATGGTGAGTTGTGAAGTAAAACGTCGTTTTACTTCACGCTCATACTCCATTTTGAAAATCTAAACAACCGATCCGAACCGCTCAACATGTTCTCCATATTGAAATGTGCTTGGAGACCAAATTTTATATTTTTTGGAATTTTTTTACTATTTATTAAGCCACTTTGCAAATTCCAGATCCGGGTGAACAGTAAAAAACAGTAAAAAATTCTGGACCATTCGATCAGCGATTTTCAAAGTGGCTTAATAAATAGTAAAAAAATTCCAAAAATTATAAAATTTGGTCTCCAAGCACATTTCAATATGGAGAACATGTTGAGCGGTTTGGATCGGGCGTTTAGATTTTCAAAATAAAAATATGAGCGTGAAGTAAAAATGACATCTTACTTCGCAACTCACCATAGCCCAGCTCTATATATATATATATATATATATATATATATATATATTATCTCTTAACATCAATTGCTATATTAAAGAAATTAATGTCAAAATTGCCAAAATAATTATCTTCAAGAGCCCGCTTTCTATGAAAGTAATGTTCGTTGTTGCCAAATTTGGTAAGTACCAAATTTGCTTAAATGTTCGAAGGATTGTTTTTGTCCATCCCAGTATCCTGCATTTATAAAAGATTAGTAATTGGAATTTTAAGTAATTGAAATATTTTTTTTATATATATCCCATACTCAGTCCTGAATTTTTTTTTTAATGTCAAAATTCAAATAGTGGACGGCTACTAAGTAACTAGTGGAGTTAGGAGTTGACATTAGAGCGGATTGGAAGTCATTATGAACACATAATATATCAAAATAAATGATATCTTATATAAATACTAAAAAACACTTTTTTTTTTTTAGGTTAATGTTGAACTTAAATCCTACAGGCAATATAATGTGGCCACTGATAGTATTACGAAAATTTATTTGATGACATCATTTATCACAAATCAACTATCTTAGGAGAAATGAGAGTCATTTTCTTATCAAAACTGTTATTTTGGGCTATTGAATAAAAGACTTGTAGAATATGTAGGATTTCATTAGTAAAAAAATTCATGTTGAAATTTAATATGTTGACGAATTTGAATTATCTGATAGTATTGGATTCAGCAGTCGTCATCAGATTACTCCAACAAATTTTATCAATGCATTAACAAAAATGATATATTCAATGAGAAATTCTAATGCAATTCCTATATATCAAAGTAGGTATCGATAAAGTAATCAAAACATTAATTATATTTTCACATGTTAAAAGTTAAAATGTTCTATATATCAAACTACAATTCATGAATGATATTTATTTGATTTAATAATGGACAAACATATATAAGTAATTGGTTATTTTCTTTTTCTTTTGGGGTGCTTTATGATGTATGCTAGTATAACTTTTAATAATTAAAATCGAGACCAAGCTAACCATTTTTTGTAAAATAGAAACAAATATATCAATCATAAAAATAATAATTACATAAATGGATCGATAAATCCATAAATAACTTATATCAATCATATATTACAAGAATCTGGTTTATCTGCGAGGGTAAAAATGATAATTGCCGACAGTAAGCCGACAAAAATTGTTATTTCCGTTAGTATCGCTATTACCGACAAGAGTATTCACGAAAATAATGACACTGTTAAGCATTTTTATACCGCCAACAAAAGTATTTGCAAGTATGCCGATTTATATATTATGATAGGTATCTAGTTGACAAAATCACATGGAGATAGACTGAGAATCTTTACGAAAGAGAGGATATATTTTACTTCACATTCATATTTTCATTTTCAAAGTTCAAACAATCAATTCAAACCGCTCAACATGATCTCCATATAAAAATATGGGGGAATTTCACGTATACCCCTCAAAAACTTCAAAATTATGTATTTCTCCCTCTAAACTTTGAAATTACATATTCCCCCCTCTAAACTATAAAAACTCACAAATTTACCCATTTTATTGTTTTTTAAATTAAAACACATTCTAAATTTATAAAATACCCATTTTACCCTTTCATTAAAAGCATAAAACTTCCATCTAACTCAAATTTGAATCTGAGAGTTCCTCTACTTTCTGAACTGCTTTAAAATCTGTACCCACTAGATCAACACAAATCTTGTAGCGAACACACACGGATATTGAAGCAACATATACATATTTTAATGTGATGTGTGTGGATCGGAATTGCTTTAAGATCCATGCATGCTAGATTAGCATGAATCTTGAAGCGATGCGCACAGATCTTAATGTGATGCGCGTGGATCGGACAGTAGAGGAACCCTTCAGATTCAAATTTGAGTCCAATGTGGTGTTTTATGCTTTTAATGAAAGGGTAAAATGGATATTTTATAAATTTAGAATGAGTTTTAATATAAAAGACAATAAAATGGGTAAATTTGTGAGTTTTTGAAGTTTAGAGAGGGAAATAGGTAATTTCAAAATTTAGAAGGGGAAATACATAATTTTGAAGTTTTTGAGGGCATACGTGAAATTCCCCCTAAAAATATACTCAAGCTCTTAAGTTTTATATATTTAAAATTCTCTTACTATTTTATTATATAGTTAGGAAATTTATTAAAAATTATAAATTATTCAAAAGTATTGATTTCCTACCTATCTAAAAAATAATAAATAGATTTAAAATACATAACTGTGTTCGAATATATTTTTATATGAAAATTATGTCCAACGGTTTGAATCACCTGCTTGGACTTTAAAACATAAATGTGAATATAAGGTAAAGCATACCTATTTTCCTTGCGGTATTAAAACATCTTACCCCATCTCAATCATAACAATATCATCTTAATATCATTATCAACAAGTAGAAGTCAGCAACTTCGTTTCTATATACAAAAAAAAAAAATTATCGGAGTAGGTGAAAAATTGCCGAGATTTTTATTTTTACCCCAAAAAAAATATTTTTTAATATAAATAACCAAGTTTTTAAAAAAATTAAATTTTTACCCAAACCGTAAATAATATTTACGGTTTGAATTCGGAATTCAAACCGTAAATATTATTTACGGTTTGAAACTTTTTTTTTTTTTATAGAGAAAAATAGCTAAAATGCTGAAATGAAATATAACACAAAAAAAATCGAATTGTTTTTTAAAATATTTGTTAGAAAATACGCTACGAATAGGGCCGATTTTGTGCTAAAATACGGTAAATTACAATAATTATGCTAAAATACGGTAAATTTACTAAAATGCTGAAATTATAATAATTATGTAGAATTATGCTAAAATACGGTAAATTACGCTAAATTACGTATGAATAGGGCTGATTTTGTGTCATATTTCATAAATCATAAAAAATAGTAAAAAAATTTCAAAAATAATAAAAATTGGTATTCTACAAGTTCATTATATAACTAATTTACTGAGCTACGTAGATTGAACAATAAAAGTGAAAATCTCAATTGAAAACTTCAACTGAAGTTTTGAGGCCCTTCTCTTTGTTTTTTGGCGATTCTGAATTTGGCAATTCGGCATTGCAAGCACGGACGATGCGTATTTTCACAAGCTTTCCGAAAAGTGGTCATTTGCTGAAATCGGACACTCGAGCGCCGTTTTATGGCCGTTTAAAGTTTCGTCGTCGTTTTTCGCCTTTTCAGTGAAAATATCATCCCAATTCATATGTAATTTAGCGTAATTTACCGTATTTTAGCATAATTTTACATAATTATTGTAATTTCAGTATTTTAGTACATTTACCGTATTTTAGCATAATTATTGTAATTTACCGTATTTTAGCACAAAATCGGCCCTATTCGTAGCGTATTTTCTAACAAATATTTTAAAAAACAATTCGATTTTTTTGTGTTATATTTCATTTCAGCTATTTTTCTCTAAAAAAAAAAAAAAAACGTTTCAAACCGTAAATAATATTTACGGTTTGAATTCCGAATTCAAACCGTAAATAATGAATTCAAACCGTAAATATTATTTAAGGTTTGGGTAAAAATTTAATTTTTTCAAAAACTTGGTTAATTATATTAAAATATATTTTTTTTGGGTAAAAATAAAAATCTCGGGAAAAATTGGGCCCTGAGAACTCTTGTTTGTTTGTTTAAATTAAGCAAATCATGGACAATAAAAATATTAAACATTCATAATTAGCAAGTGGACACGTGTCGTGTATGATTCCAAATTTCCAACACGATAGATATTTTTGCATGGAGAACTTCCCAAGATGGAGACGGAGAATAGAAAATGATATATGCGAGGAGCACCTGCAATGGAGCTTTCTTTAATTAGTAACATGCCTTTTGTAGTAGATTTGTGGGGACCCACTGCCCTTGTCCACATGGCATCTCAAAATATCTTCCGAGCGACAAAAGAACATAAAAAATAGTGAACTCACAAACAATAAATGATATAAAAATGTATATTAATATTCTCGTTTTTCATGAACAAATGTACTTACCTGTCTCATTATTAACCACATCTTGGATCTCTAGTGGTGACATCTGGCATCCACCCTTTTTTTATAATTTTTATATCACTCTTATTTATAATATAAAATATACATTGGACCATTTTTAAGAAAGCAAAAGTACTCTCTGAATCTGACATGACAACCACGCTAGCATGTGAGTAAGCAAAGATCACCGTGTCAATGTGTCATCTCTATTTAAAATAATAATAAATAAATAAAGGGGCAATTTCATGTATCCCCCTCAAAAACTTCAATATTACGTATTTCCCCCTCTAAAATTTGAAATTACATATTTCCCCTTCTAAACTTTCCAAACTCACAAATTTACCCATTTAATCAATAAAATATATTTAATATATTTAAAAATACTTAAATAATATTATTTCGGATTCTAAATTTTTTTCAGACCATTATACCCCTCCCTCCTTCCAATCTCGTTCTTTCTCTTCAATTCATGTGCGTCTCACACCGTCCCCACCTATGGATCGGAGCAATGCGGCGAGCTCCAGCTGCGTCAGGCTACCGCACCATCCATGTCGAATCGGCGAAAGATGTCACGCAGCTGCTTCAATCCATAGGTGGGGACGGTGTGAGACGCTCATGAATTGAAGAGAAAGAACGAGATTGGAAGGAGGTAGGGGTATAATGGTCTGAAAAAAATTTAGAATCAGAAATAATATTATTTAAGTATTTTTAAATATATTAAATATATTTTATTGATTAAATGAGTAAATTTGTGAGTTTTGAAAGTTTAGAAGGGGAAATATGTAATTTTAAATTTTAGAAGGGGAAATACGTAATATTGAAGTTTTTGAGGGGGATATATGAAATTCCCCCATAAATAAAAGCCTAGATTGTGAATCTATTTATCGATTTAAAACAAGATTTATTTCCTCTCCTGCGCCATGTGTTGTTGAAACTTGAAAGCACACGATATCTTTTTAGTTTCTAATAAAATCATCTCAACGGAACAGAAATAAAAAAAACAAAACCAATGAAAGAGGTGTCAGATGGGGGATCTCAAACAGCTCTCCGGTCAATTTTTAAGTAGTGAGGCTACGGTACTATGCATAGCACGGATTGGTCCGTGCTACGGATCAATATTTGAGTTTTCAAAATCTTAACGGTCGATCCGAACCGTTCAACATGATTATAAAATGAATATGTACTTGCAAACCAAATTTTACATTTTTTTAAATTTTTTTACTATTTTTTAAGATAGCTAGAAAATCACTGTTTTTGGATGGTCCAGAATTTTCAGATCAAGTGATTTTCTACCTATTTAAAAAAATAGTAAATAAATTAAAAAAATGTAAAATTTGGTTTGCAAGTACATATTCATTTTATAATCATGTTGAATGGTTCAGATCGACCGTTAGAATTTTAAAAACTCACATATTGAGCCGTAGCACGGACCAAACCGTGCTATGCATAGTACCATAGCCTCACTCATTTTTAAGTGCTTTAGACTTTAGTGGGAAAAGAATCGAACAAAAAAATCCGATATGGATTCCATGACATGCTTATTCTCTGCTCTCTACTCTCTACTAAGCTGAGTTCAAATTCTTTAAACTAACTCGAATTTTGAGTTTAAATTAGAACTTTTGGTTTCAAATTGACACAAATATCAATGAGTTATGCGAATTCAAAGTCTGTTCGAATTGATTTGAATTCTGATCGGAACGTACATATTTTAAATCTCAATGTCAACGACTCGCCAGATCCTATTGTTTAGATTTTTCAAATATCTTCATCCCTATAATTATATACAAATATAATTTTGTCATATTAATGATTATACAATATTTGTCAATTATTTTTATATCAATGCATTCTACTTTTAATTTGTGCAACATGTTAAACAATTTAATATATTTCTTTACATCTTTACAATATATTTTCTTGAATTCTTAAATTTTTAATAAAAAATATTGTAAATATTGCAAATAATGATTTTTCACTTTAAAAAAAAATACTAATAGTAAAAACGGCTGACTTAGTAAATAGTAAAAAAATTTAAGAATGGATCAGCGATTTTCAAAGTGGCTTAATAAATAGTAAAAAAAATTCCAAAAAATGTAAAATTTGGTCTCCAAGCACATTTCAATATGGAGAACAACTTGAACGGTTTGGATCGACGCTTTGGATTTTGAAAATAGAAATATGAGCGTGAAGTAAAACTTCATTTTACTTCGCGAAGTACAATTAATAGGCCTACTATATATATATATATAGAGAGAGAGAGAGAGAGAGAGAATGGCTAAGCTCAAAACATTTTTTTCCATGGCCATGAAACAAACGACTCTGTTCTCCAATTTTCAAAGTTCAAACAACAAATTCAAACGTTAGATGTTCAATCCATATTAAAATGTGCTTGGAGACCAAATTTTATATTTTTTGGAATTTGTTTACTATTTATTAAGCTGGTTTGAAAATCGTTGTTTTTATTAAAATTATGCACCATTGGAAAAACAGTGATTTTCAAACCATCATAATAAATAGTAAAAAAATTCTAAAAAATGTAAAATTTGATCTTCAAGCACATTTTAATATAGATTGAACATCTAACGGTTTGAATTTGTTGTTTGAACTTTGGAAATTGGAGAACGGAGTCGTTTGTTCCATGGCCATGGAAAAAACATTTTGAGCTTAGCCATTCTCTCTCTCTCTATATATATATATTATCTCTTAACATCAATTGCTATATTAAAGAAATTAATGTCAAAATTGCCAAAATAATTATCTTCAAGAGACCGCTTTCTATGAAAGTAATGTTCGTTGTTGCCAAATTTGGTAAGTACCAAATTTGCTTAAATGATCGAAGGATTGTTTTTGTCCATCCCAGTATCCTGCATTTATAAAAGATTAGTAATTGGAATTTTAAGTAATTGAAATATTTTTTTTATATATATCCCATACTCAGTCCTGAATTTTTTTTTAATGTCAAAATTCAAATAGTGGACGGCTACTAAGTAACTAGTGGAGTTAGGAGTTGACATTAGAGCGGATTGGAAGTCATTATGAACACATCATATATCAAAATAAATGATATATTATATAAATACTTAAAAACACTTATTTTTTTTTTAGGTTAATGTTGAACTTAAATCCTACAGGCAATATAATGTGGCCACTGATAGTATTAAGAAAATTTATTTGATATCGATGACATCATTTATCACAAATCAACTATCTTAGGAGAAATGAAAGTCATTTTCTTATCAAAACTGTTATTTTGGGCTATTGAATAAAAGACTTCTAGAATATGTAGGATTTCATTAGTAAAAAAATTCATGTTGAAATTTAATATGTTGACGAATTTGAATTATCTGATAGTATTGGATTCAGCAGTCGTCATCAGATTACTCCAACAAATTTTATCAATGCATTAACAAAAATGATATATTCAATGAGAAATTTTAATGCAATTCCTATATATCAAACTAGGTCTCGATAAAGTAATCAAAACATTAATTATAGTTTCACATGTTAAAAGTTAGAATGTTCTATATATATATCAAACTACAATTCATGAATGATATTTATTTGATTTAATAATGGACAAACATATATAAGTAATTGGTCATTTTCTTTTTCTTTTGGGGTGCTTTATGATCGATGTATGCTATTATAACTTTTAATAATTAAAATCGAGACCAAGCTTACCATTTTGTGTAAAATAGAAACAAATATATCAATCATAAAAAATAATAATTACATAAATGGATCGATAAATTATATAAATCCATAAATACTTTAGGTACCTTAATTTATTTATTTTCATTATTTCAAGTTTTATCTACTGCAAGAATCTGGTTTATCTGCGAGGGTAAAAATGATAATTGCCGAGAGTAAGCCAACAAAAATTGTAATTTCCGTTAGTATCGCTATTACCGACAAGAGTATACACGAGAATACCGACACTGTTAAGCATTTTTATACCGCCAACAAAAGTATTCGCAAGTATGCCGATTTATATATTATGGTAGGTATCTAGTTGACAAAATCACATGGAGATAGACTGAGAATCTTTACGAAAGAGATGATATATTTTACTTCACATTCATATTTTTATTTTCAAAGTTCAAACAATCAATTCAAACTGCTCAACATGATCTCCATATAAAAATATACTCAAGCTCTTAAGTTTTATATATTTAAAATTCTCTTACCATTTTATATAGTTAGGAAATTTATTGAAAATTATAAATTATTCAAAAGTATTGATTTCCTACCTATCTAAAAAATAATAAATAGATTTAAAATACATAACCGTGTTCGAATATATTTTTATATGAAAATCATATTCCATGGTTTGAATCACCCGCTTGGACTTTAAAACATAAATGTGAATATAATGTAAAACATACCTATTTTCCTTGCGGTATTAAAACATCTTACCCCATCTCAATCATAGCAATATCATCTTAATATCATTATCAACAAGTAGAAGTCAGCAACTTCGTTTCTATATACAAAAAAAAAAAATTATCGGAGTAGGTGAAAAATTGGGCCCTGAGAACTCTTGTTTGTTTGTTTAAATTAAGCAAATCATGGACAATAAAAATATTAAACATTCATAATTAGCAAGTAGACACGTGTCGTGTATGATTCCAAATTTCCAACACGATAGATATTTTTGCATGGAGAACTTCCCAAGATGGAGACGGAGAATAGAAAATGATATATGCGAGGAGCACCTGCAATGGAGCTTTCTTTAATTAGTAACATGCCTTTTGTAGTAGATTTGTGGGGACCCACTGCCCTTGTCCACATGGCATCTCAAAATATCTTCCAAGCGACAAAAGAACATAAAAAATAGTGAACTCACAAACAATAAATGATATAAAAATGTATATTAATATTCTCGTTTTTCATGAACAAATGCACTTACCTGTCTCATTATTAACCACATCTTGGATCTCTAGTGGTGACATCTGGCATCCACCCTTTTTTTATAATTTTTATATCACTCTTATTTATAATATAAAATATACATTGGACCATTTTTAAGAAAGCAAAAGTACTCTCTGAATCTGACATGACAACCACGCTAGCATGTGAGTAAGCAAAGATCACCGTGTCAATGTTGTTGGGTTTTGAGGCTACCCAAAGTCATTAGACTTAAGCTGCGGAAAGACCATAAAATAAAAATTTTACTTCTAACTTAAGCCAAAAAGGATTGAAGTGGTATGTCAGATAATCTACCGAGAGTTACATACCTGTTCAATCCTTTTCTTAGATTAAAAACCGTAAGTAAAACTTTACTCATTCAGATCATAGATTAAGTAGTATGTCGGATAATAACTGAGAGTTACATACTAGATTAATCATGTATAGACCCAAAGTAGTAAAACCGTATTTACTTGTATTTTAATCAGTTTATAGATCTACTCCTTTGATTGATTTCTAAAAGATTAAATCTATTTAACAATTAAATAGATTAATATAACATTTCTTTACCTTGCTTCCAAATTCAAATTGGAATGCAGTCTGACCCGGCTGTCTGACCCGGTTAAGCAAGCACCAAAATTATAGTGCCTCTATCGGTTATCCACCAGGACTGATCGAGAGAGCGGTTTATTTCTTTTACCAGAAATACCGTAAACCGCGGAATCTGACAAAAACACTATTCACGAGAAAAAGCAAATAATAATTACGACTCTCGTAAAATATTATTTCTAAAACCCGTAAACTCTGATTAGAACGAATCTGAAAAAAGAGAGAATTATCGTTCGATCGGATCGAATCGGTATTCAAGAAGTGAATGAATTCTCTTATGAATTTGATTACATATTTATAACCATTTCTTAAACCGCCATATCAATTTTTGTATTTATATGCAATCAAAAATTTGAGTCGGCAATTAAAGTCGGCAATTTCAACGGCCAAGTTCAATCGGCAAGAAATTTAGCAAAATGAAATTACCATTTTGCCCTTGGCCCATTAAGGCTTGATTAATTTTGGACTTTGATTTGGACTTTTGATTTGGGCCTTTAATATTTAATTAGTGATTTATTCTTAATGAGTTTTAAGCCCAAAATATAAATCCAATAATTAAATATTTTAAGTCCAAATCAAATACATATTTTCTCGATCGTTCGTTCGGTAACTTTTATGCAACGTGTCAAACACATTCATAAATTAACCAATGTTTCTGCTTGTCATTTAAATGACATTTATAATTTAATTATATCATATATAATTAATTTTATCCATCTTATTATTAATTATAATCATTATAATTAATCAACAAGATTCTCCGACTAGCTCCTATATGGTGTGACCCAATAGGATCTGTGTTATGTTGGCAAATAGAATTAAAACTATTTTAACTTCTATTTATCATAGATGGCACCTGGCAAGTACATTATGACACCAATTACACAGATGATGCTGTACCGTACAATATCATGATCCAGTAAACGATTTACTTCGTGTTAATTCTTTTGTCTCATAGCAATCAGATTAGTTTCAAGGTAGGTGTGTGTCATCCTTGCAAACTTAATCTTTTCTTGATCCTGAATAGATTATCAAATATGTTTACTCTTGTAATCATACTGGATCCAGATAATCATATTCTATCAAGGGGCCCAGTGACGCTATAGCTCGTATTGAGATACGAGGGACAATAGTACTTTTGATAAACCATCTTTTCCTCCGCATAAGCTATGTATACTGAAGAACTATCATTATAGCTACTTTTTACGGATAGCGTTAGATAGCAATCACACATATACATTTCTTATGTAGGAAAAATGAATATCTCATACTTTAGAACTTAACACTAAAATGAAAACATTAATGACACAAACACAATTCCATTTAATGTTTCATTTGGGGTCTGTCAAATATCATGTTCTCTAACATGTATCTGTGTGATTAAAATGACAACTCTTTGTCTATGATTTGTAAAACTTAACCATCATTTAATCCACACACTAACCTTATCGCGGTAATTAGTGTTCCTGCTAATTACCTTGGTTAGAGACTTTTAAGAGTATTATCATCTATATTATGAAGTTTCACAATTCCAGTCATGAACTCGAAATGATTCATAAATTCAATAATACTCAAGGTAACAAAATGATTAAACATTCAATTCATGAACAAAGCTTTATATAACAAATTTATCGTATTATTGACTTCTAGATTATTACAAACTAACAATCTCTCACTTAAGCTAGAAGCCAATCATCGTAGGCCCTATCTTATACAAATCTCTATTTTCTAAAAATCTCATAGATCTAAAGAAAATCTCATAGCCAATCTCCTATGTGTCTCAGACCCATAGAAGCAGTATGCATCTGATGCTTGGCTTGAGGAAGAGGTTTTGTAAGTGGATCAGCTGTGTTGCTGGCTGTGTCAACTCTACAGATCTTTACATCACCTCTATCTATGATTTCTCGTATGAGGTGATAACGGCGTAGAATATGTTTGGATTTTGAGTGCGATCTCGGTTCCTTGGCCTGAGCTATAGCTCCATTGTTGTCACAGTAGAGGTCCACAGGGCCTTGAACACTGGGAACCACTCCTAGTTCGCTAAGGAACTTCTTAATCCATAAACCTTCTTTTGCTGCCTCGGATGCTGCTATGTACTCAGCTTTGGTGGTTGAGTCTGCAGTAGTTTCCTGCTTTGAGCTCTTCCAGCTCACAGCACCACCGTTGAGTATGAACACATACCCGGACTGTGATCTCGAGTCATCTCGGTCAGTTTGGAAACTTGCGTCTGTGTAACCATTTACCACGAGTTCTGAGTCACCACCGTAGACGAGAAACATATCCTTAGTTCTTCTCAAGTACTTAAGGATATTCTTTGCAGCAATCCAGTGCTCCATGCCTGAATTAGCCTGATATCTACTCGTAACACTCAAAGCGTACGAGACATCAGGGCGAGTGCACAACATGGCGTACATGATAGAGCCAATAGCCGAAGCGTATGGTACTTTACTCATGTTGCTTCGCTCATCAGTTGTCGAAGGACACTGAGTCTTGCTAAGCTTTGCGTCATGATTCATTGGCAGGTATCCCCTTTTGGAATCCTGCATGCTGAACCGATTCAGCACTTTGTCAATGTATGTGCTTTGACTCAATCCTATGAGTCTTTTCGATCTATCTCTATAGATCTTGATGCCTAATATATAGACTGCCTCGCCCAAGTCTTTCATCGAGAACACTTTCTTTAATGAAGACTTGGCTTGTTGCAATAACGGAATATCGTTTCCCATTAGGAGTATGTCGTCTACATATAAGATTAGAAAGGCGATGGCACTCCCACTAGTTTTTCTGTACACACAAGGTTCTTCTTCGCATCTGAAGAAGTCAAACTTTTTGACTTCTTCGTCAAATCGAAGATTCCAACTCCTTGATGCTTGCTTCAATCCATAAATGGATTTAAGAAGCTTGCACACCTTCCCAGCATTCTTTGGATCTTCAAAACCCTTGGGCTGTATCATATACACGTCCTCTTCTAAATTTCCATTTAAGAAGGCGGTTTTGACATCCATTTGCCATATTTCATAATCATGAAATGCGGCAATTGCTAGGAGCATCCGAATTGACTTAAACATAGCCACGGGCGAAAAAGTTTCATCATAATCTACATTGAGAATTTGTTTGAAACCTTTCGCTACTAGCCGTGCTTCGTATATAGTCATATTACCATCCATGTCTGTTTTCCTTTTAAAAACCCACTTGTTATCTATGGGTTTTACCCCATCAAGTGGTACAACTAGGTTCTAGACCGTGTTGTCATACATGGATTGTATTTCGGATCTCATGGCCTCCAACCATTTTTTGGAGTCGGGTCTATCCATTGCTTCCGCATAGGTCAGTGGATCTTCAGTGTCAAACACTGAAATCTCGTGTAGTCCCATATACCTTTCAGGTGCATGGACTATCCTTGCTGACCTACGTAGCACTTGTTCTTCTGGCTGTTGAACTTCATCCACAACTGTTTGTGGGTTCAGTTCTACTTCAACTTGAGTCGAAGTATCTGAGCTCGGGACTAGAACCTCTTCCACAACTACTTGTGGATTTGGTTCTTCCAGATGCTCATCAGCTGAAGTAACAAGTGGTGGGTTTATCTGATCTTGTTCAGATATTATATTGTGTGATGTATTTTGAACTTCTTCAAGTATTACATTACTCCCACTACTTCCTCTTGTAAGAAAATCTTTCTCCAAGAATATACCATTACGAGCAACAACTATTTTGTTCTCGGATTGGTAATAGAAGTAATATCCTTTCGTTTCCTTAGGATACCCTACGAAAAAGCATTTATCAGATTTAGGACCAAGTTTGTCAGACGTCAGGCGTTTGACAAATACTTCGCAACCCCAAATTTTAAGAAAAGATATGTTTGGAACTCTTCCAAACCATAACTCGTACGGAGTCTTTTCTACTGATTTAGATGGAACCCTATTTATCGTTAGTGCAGCAGTTTCTAGTGCGTGGCCCCAAAAAGATTTTGGTAGAGTGGCGTTACTCATCATGGAACGAACCATGTCTAACAGAGTTCGATTCCTTCTCTCAGAAACACCGTTCCATTGCGGTGTCCCTGGAGGCGTGAGTTGTGAGACTATCCCACATTCCTTTAAGTACGTTTTAAACTCATAACTTAAGTATTCGCCTCCACGATCTGATCGTAAGGCTTTAATACTTTTATTCAGTTGATTTTCTACTTCAGCCTTGAATTCCTTGAACTTTTCAAAAGATTCAGACTTATGTCTCATCAGGTAGACATAACCATATCTACTGTAATCATCAGTAAAAGTGATAAAGTAGTAATAACTGTTTCTTGTAGAAGTACTCATAGGTCCACATACATCGGTATGTATTAGACCTAATAAGTCACTTGCCCTTTCTCCCTTTTTAGAAAAAGGCGCTTTGGTCATTTTTCCTCGTAAACAGGATTCGCATGTGTTAATTGATTCAAAATCAAATTTACCAAGAAGTCCTACTTCTTGTAATTTCTTAATGCGTTTCTCGTTTATATGACCAAGGCGACAATGCCACATGTAAGTCGTACTTTCATGAGATGTTTTGAGTCGTTTGTTATTATTAATGTTAAACACAGGTTTATCCATTTCCAGCATATAAAGACCATTTATCATATAAGATGATCCATAATATAATTCATTTTTATAAATAGAACAACGCTTGTCTTTTATAACAAATGAAAAACCATTCATCTCTAAACATGAGATTGATATGATATTTCTGGAAATGCTAGGAACAAAATAAACATTTTCCAGTTCCATTACAAGCCCGCTGGGCAAACACAACTCTATACTACCGACTGTAATGGCTGCAACACTTGCTCCATTTCCAACTCGGAGTTGTACTTCCTTATTGCCAAGTTTCCTTCTATTCTTTAATGCCTGCATATTTGAACAAATATGAGCACATGATCCAGTATCTAATACCCAATCATTAATAGAGGTAGCAACATTAACTTCAATAACATAAATACCTGAGGTTGAAGCCTTGGAGACCTTTCCAGACTTTACATCCTCCAGATACTTAGGGCAGTTTCTCTTCCAATGACCTTTGTTATTACAATAATAACAGTCAGAGGAAGCAGAGACCTTTATCTTGGGAGCGTTCTGTTTAGGAACCTGCTTCCCTTTGCCCATGTACTTCGGAACCACTTCTTCTTTGCCTTATTGATCTTTTTCTTACCCGCTTGGATCATGAGAACAGAAGAACTTTTCTTCATGTCTCCATCTGCGATCCTAAGCATCCCCTGCAGCTCCTGTAAGCTCCTTTCCATCCCAAGCATGTGGAAGTTCATGATGAACCCCGAAAAGCTGGGTGGAAGCGAGTTCAGGATAATATCCGTAGCAAACTCTTTGCTCAACGGACTATTAAGCTTATGCAGCTGCTCAATATCACTCGTCATACGGAGCATATGAGTGCCCATAGAGCCGCTCTCTGCCAACTTGTGACCTAGTAGGGACTTGGTTACCTTGAATCTCTCCACACGTGCCTGCTCTTGAAACATGTTCTTAAGCTGGACACACATGTCGCTGGATTTGGTATCCATGAATCGCCTCTGCAATTCAGGACCCATAATCCCAACTATGAGACTCTGTACATCAAGCTCATCTTCCTTGTGCTTGTTGTACGCTGTTAACTCATCAGCAGTAGCACCTGCTTTGAGTTCATCAGGGTAAGGGGTATTTAAGACATATTCCCTTTTCTCGCGCCTTAGTACGATCGTGAGAGCACGGAACCAATCAGTAAAATTAGTCCCGTCTCCTTTCAGCTTTTCTTTCTCGAGCAAAGAGCGCAACGAGAATGACGTTTCTTTAGACATGTTCTACAATGTTAAATGTAAAGATTTTAGCTTTGTTCATGTAATGTTTTATTTTTAACAATAAAACTCCCACTGCAAATCTGTTTTATTCTCATTTTGCAGAAGGACCAAGATCCCTATCTTTCATAAATAGACAAGTCGATTAAGAAGCTTGCCTATTAATTATTTTTAGGTAAGCAACTCTTTGCTAATCATATCTCTATATGACTCTTGGTTTCGTTAAACATCGTATGTTTTAACGAAGACTTTGCCCCGAGCCCAAAATGATTTTGGAAATCACCGGTAAGTAACCTCACTCTATTTGGTTTGTTATGTCGAACATAACCCTCGACCACCAAAGGTAAAAGGCGACGTCTGCTGAGCAGTCCGTCAACCAATGAACAATGGTTTGAGAAGGATAGAGTAGGAAGGGCATACTACTTAATTAGATGGGTTTGTTTTATGCTTTAAACCTTGTAAGCAACCTTTAAAAGAGGTCTTGCCAGAAAGACAACCGAAGGTATCCACTTCCAGTCTTCCTTTGACTAAGACACTCTTTCACATGCTTGACTTTGTTTTAAGCATGTTTATCTCGTAAATCTGGTTTTAGACAGTCTTACGGATACGTGAAAAGAGTCTGCCAGAAAGACAACCGAAGGTATCCACTTCCAGTCTTTCTTTGACTAACGACTAATTTCACGGTTCCTTGAAAGCAATAAATCTAATTTATGCATTTCATATCAAAGCAATAAATCCTATTTATTTATATACGTGACCAAGTTACGTATACAACTTATCAGTTCCTAATTCTTTATTTTGCAGCTATGCTTAGTTCTTTAGTTATATCGTTTGAAAGCATATAAACAGTTTATATGTTTTTAAAGCAGATATTCTTTTTGGTATGTAAAGCAATTTGGTAATGTGACAAAGTTCCTTTTGGGCCAGCCATTAGGACACGAAAAGGGGCTCCCAGGAAAGACCGGGGTCACGAGGACCGCTTTAGATTCGGTCTTTTCTAGACAGAACCATCTCTTTTACGGTGTGGAAATGACAGCTCTTACTCAGGTACTTTATTGCTTCATCACATTCTTCGATGAACTTTACAAAACCAAAGGTTTTCGAAAAGGCGAAAGAATTACATTTTGCCATGCTTCGACAGTAGTAAAGCAATTTGGTAACGTGACAAAGTCACCTTTGGGCCAGTTTATCAGGACACGTAAAAGGAATAGGATTGGCCAGAAAGAAAACCGCTTTTCTTCTTTGACTCAACCTTTTCTCTTTTACGGTGGAGATAAACAGTTCTTACTTGGGTACTCTATTGCTTCATCACATTCTTAGATGAACTTTACCACAGTCGAAAGTTTTTGAAAACGAAAACATAAAGAAAACATTAAAGAAAGCTTAAATCTAATTTAATTTTCTCAGT
The DNA here is from genome assembly GCA_025461125.1 of Carex kokanica. NCBI lineage: Eukaryota > Viridiplantae > Streptophyta > Magnoliopsida > Poales > Cyperaceae > Carex > Carex kokanica. Next base: position 198,632 of record JAJGRX010001195.1, read on the forward strand.
CAGAAAACCGAACCAAGAAAATCTCAATTCTATTCGGTTTTGGACTTAAGCTACAAATCTAAGAATTAAACCGATACGCGGTATATGCAAACAATTTGCATAAGTTATAACTTTTAGAAAATCAATCAGCAGGAGAGCCTTGCGCTCTGATACCACTGTTGGGTTTTGAGGCTACCCAAAGCCATTAGGTTTAAGCTGCGGAAAGACCGTAAAATAAAAATTTTACTTCTAACTTAAGCCAAAAAGGATTGAAGTGGTATGTCGGATAATCTACCGAGAGTTACATACCTGTTCAATCCTTTTCTTAGATTAAAAACCGTAAGTAAAACTTTACTCATTCAGATCATAGATTAAGTAGTATGTCGGATAATAACCGAGAGTTACATACCAGATTAATCCTGTATAGACCCAAAGTAGTAAAACCGTATTTACTTGTATTTTAATCAGTTTATAGATCTACTCCTTTGATTGATTTCTAAAAGATTAAATCTATTTAACAATTAAATAGATTAATATAACATTTCTTTACCTTGCTTCCAAATTCAAATTGGAATGCAGTCTGACCCGACTGTCTGACCCGGTTAAGCAAGCACCAAAATTATAGTGCCTCTATCGGTTATCCACCAGGACTGATCGAGAGAGCGGTTTATTTCTTTTACCAGAAATACCGTAAACCGCGGAATCTGACAAAAACACTATTCACGAGAAAAAGCAAATAATAATTACGACTCTCGTAAAATATTATTTCTAAAACCCGTAAACTCTGATTAGAACGAATCTGAGAAAAGAGAGAATTATCGTTCGATCGGATCGAATCGGTATTCAAGAAGTGAATGAATTCTCTTATGAATTTGATTACATATTTATAACCATTTCTTAAACCGCCATATCAATTTTTGTATTTATATGCAATCAAAAATTTGAGTCGGCAATTAAAGTCGGCAATTTCAACGGCCAAGTTCAATCGGCAAGAAATTTAGCAAAATGAAATTACCATTTTGCCCTTGGCCCATTAAGGCTTGATTAATTTTGGACTTTGATTTGGACTTTTGATTTGGGCCTTTAATCTTTAATTAGTGATTTATTCTTAATGGGTTTTAAGCCCAAAATATAAATCCAATAATTAAATATTTTAAGTCCAAATCAAATACATATTTTCTCGATCGTTCGTTCGGTAACTTTTATGCAACGTGTCAAACACGTTCATAAATTAACCAATGTTTCTGCTTGTCATTTAAATGACATTTATAATTTAATTATATCATATATAATTAATTTTATCCATCTTATTATTAATTATAATCATTATAATTAATCAACAAGATTCTCCGACTAGCTCCTATATGGTGTGACCCAATAGGATCTGTGTTATGTTGGCAAATAGAATTAAAACTATTTTAACTTCTATTTATCATAGGTGGCACCTGGCAAGTACATTATGACACCAATTACACAGATGATGCTGTACCGTACAATATCATGATCCAGTAAACGATTTACTTCGTGTTAATTCTTTTGTCTCATAGCAATCAGATTAGTTTCAAGGTAGGTGTGTGTCATCCTTGCAAACTTAATCTTTTCTTGATCCTGAATAGATTATCAAATATGTTTACTCTTGTAATCATACTGGATCCAGATAATCATATTCTATCAAGGGGCCAAGTGACGCTATAGCTCGTATTGAGATACGAGGGACAATAGTACTTTTGATAAACCATCTTTTCCTCCGCATAAGCTATGTATACTGAAGAACTATCATTATAGCTACTTTTTACGGATAGCGTTAGATAGCAATCACACATATACATTTCTTATGTAGGAAAAATGAATATCTCATACTTTAGAACTTAACACTAAAATGAAAACATTAATGACACAAACACAATTCCATTTAATGTTTCATTTGGGGTCTGTCAAATATCATGTTCTCTAACATGTATCTGTGTGATTAAAATGACAACTCTTTGTCTATGGTTTGTAAAACTTAACCATCATTTAATCCACACACTAACATTATCGCGATAATTAGTGTTCCTGCTAATTACCTTGGTTAGAGACTTTTAAGAGTATTATCATCTATATTATGAAGTTTCACAATTCCAGTCATGAACTCGAAATGATTCATAAATTCAATAATACTCAAGGTAACAAAATGATTAAACATTCAATTCATAAACAAAGCTTTATATAACAAATTTATCGTATTATTGACTTCTAGATTATTACAAACTAACAAATGTGTCATCTCTATTTAAAAATAATAATAAATAAATAAAAGCCTAGATTGTGAATCTATTTATCGATTTAAAACAAGATTTATTTCCTCTCCTGCGCCATGTGTTGTTGAAACTTGAAAGCACACGATATCTTTTTAGTTTCTAATAAAATCATCTCAACGGAACAGAAATAAAAAAAAAACAAAACCAATGAAAGAGGTGTCAGATGGGGGATCTCAAACAGCTCCCTACGGTCCTATGCATAGCACGGATTGGTCCGTGCTACGGATCAATATTTGAGTTTTCAAAATCTTAACAGTCGATCCGAACCGTTCAACATCATTATAAAATGAATATGTATTTGCAAACCAAATTTTACATTTTTTTCGAATTTTTTTACTATTTTTTAAGATAGGTAGAAAATCACTGTTTTTGGATGGTCAGAATTTTCAGATCAAGTGATTTTCTACCTATCTAAAAAAATAGTAAAAAAATTAAAAAAAATGTAAAATTTGGTTTGCAAGTACATATTCATTTTATAATCATGTTGAACGGTTCGGATCGACCGTTAGGATTTTGAAAACTCAGATATTGAGACGTAGCACGGACCAAACCGTGCTATGCATAGTACCATAGCCTCACTCATTTTTAAGTGCTTTAGACTTTAGTGGGAAAAGAATCGAACAAAAAATCCGATATGGATTCCATGACATGCTTATTCTCTGCTCTCTACTCTCTACTAAGCTGAGTTCAAATTCTTTAAACTAACTCGAATTTTGAGTTTAAATTAGAACTTTTGGTTTCAAATTGACACAAATATCAATGAGTTATGCGAATTCAAAGTCTGTTCGAATTGATTTGAATTCTGATCGGAACGTACAGATTTTAAATCTCAATGTCAACAACTCGCCGGATCCTATTGTTTAGATTTTTCAAATATCTTCATCCCTATAATTATATACAAATATAATTTTGTCATATTAATGATTATACAATATTTGTCAATTATTTTATATCATCTTCATCCCTACAATGCATTCTACTTTTAATTTGTGCAACATGTTAAACAATTTAATATATTTCTTTACATCTTTACAATATATTCTCTTGAATTCTTAAATTTTTAATAAAAAATATTGTAAATATTGCAATAATGATTTTTCACTTTAAAAAAAATACTAATAGTAAAAACGGCAGACTTAGTGCATCAATACGAGCCTCCATCTCTCTACGAAGAGACACATGTTCAATTATAAAAAAATAACATCTAAAATTGAAGTGTACTGCATGGGTACTTTAATTAAAAAAAAATACTTGTATAATAAATTTGCTAAATTAATAATTGTTCTTCAAGATTACAACTTAAATTTATTTTTGTAAATTGGATAAAAAGAATATAGTCTGAAAAGCTGTCAATGAGCTTCGAATAACTTTCATTTATGACAAACTCACCTATTCATTCAAATTAAAGGCACTTTCCAATTATTTTTACTATTTATAGTAAAAGCGGACTCCTCAATTAGAGTGGGAAAAATGGCACGCCGGAGCTGGCTCCGTCACGGAACGGCACGGCACGCGTGACCGTCGCGTGCCGTGACCATTCGCGTGCCGTGATCAATTATTGGCAAAGAAGACACGACACGGCACGGCACGGGACACGTGAGTCACGGAACGGTAGACACGCCAGTCACGCCAGTCACGGCAATCACGAGGCAATACACTAATTTTATTTTAATTAAAATATTTACATTTAAATTTCAATTAAAACATTTGAATTTTAAAGAATTGTTTCATATTTTTTTTTAAACGTTAAATGCGATCAAACGTGACTAACGTATGTTTGGTCACGGCACGTTTGGTCACGGCACGACTTAGTTACGGCACGTCTTAGTCACGGCAGGCGAGTCACGCCGTGACTCGCGTGCCGTGACCACTCCTTGTAATTTTTGTCACGGCACGTGACCAAAGTCACGGCGTGTTAGTCACGGCACGGCACGTTTTTCCCACTCTACCCACAATGCACCTGCGCAAAGATCAAGTTCGTATTCCGTGCAGTAATATAAAAATCGAATTATCTGAATAAAATTTGGATCAATTTGGGTCAATTTGAAAATTTATGAAATTGTTAAGATTCATATCAATTTAGTTCGACTTTTGAATTATCTGAAAGAGATTTGAATTCGCTAAATTAATGTCTATGCTCTATAGCAGTAGGTGTTTTTCTATTTATAATCTTAAATGAACATTGTTTCGACGTCAAAATTGAGTGTTTAATGTTGCATTGTTCATTTTGTACTGTACTAAATTATTAAGGCATTCTTTAAATTTTCTTAGTCAGGGATTGTACTTGAACTGTTAAATTTTTAAATTTATATAGTCAGATATTCATGGTATTTTGCAATGTGCAGATTAGCATGCACTATGGATCTATATTTTCTTTTATAAAATTCAAACAATCAATCCGAACAACTCAATATAATAAAAAACCACTACTTTAGACAAGTTAAAAACCACTACTCAAAGACAATTTTTACATTTTTTAAGAATGTTTTTTTATTATTTCTTTAGACAAGTTAAAAACCACTACTTTCGGATGGCTCGAAATTTTTAGATCGGATAATAACCTATCTTAAAATATAATAAAAAAATAGAAAATTTGTTTTCCGAGTACATTTTCATATGTAGATCATGTTGAGAAATTTAGATCAACTGTTCATACTTTAAAAAAATGAGATATAAATCCATAGTACAGGTCATTCTAGGCATTGTAAAATACCATATTCTCACCCAATATTTATATGGAATCGTCAGTGTGTTTAAATTGTGCTATTTAATAATTGAACTTGCAAAAAATAATTGTTTATAGTTTACATCATGACATTTGTATCCAAGATCATGCATAATTAAAATTTGCATTGTACAGTGTTTAAACTTGTATAAGAAAAAATTATAACAAGTTCCGTGATGTCAATACTAATTCATAAATATTTATTTTTACAGAAATCTATACAATCGCCCACCTATTGAAAATTAATTACTGAGGATGTAAAAAAAACGACCAAAAAAATAAAAAAAATTAAGAGTTAAGAGAGCGATTTTGAGAAAAAAAAAAAAAACAGATATGAACAGAGTTGGTCAAAACATTATTTTTTTTTTAATAAAACCGGGCGGTGGCTGCCACGTGACGCATTAAGGTACATTTGGATTGTGCAAGAATTAATGCAAGAATAATGATTTTTGAATTAGTGGTTAAGAATAGTGCTAACCCAAGTGGTTTGAGAATAGTGCTATTTTGGACTATTGTTAGTAGAATGTTGTTTGGATTGTAAATTTGGAATAGTGTTTGGATTAATATTGAGAATTTCGCTAACCCACATTTTCGTAGGAATAGCAAAATAGCGCTGTTTTTGTACTATTCTTACTTTATATTTTACATTTGAATCACAGCTTTTTAAGAATAGCAGAGCTATTCTCGGATTAGCGCTATTCTAGATTTTATCAGTGTGGGTACATCTCATCAGAAAAGTAAAAAACAACACTGAAACACGAAACAGAGCAGTGCCAGCAAGACATATGAACAGGAGTTGGTCAAAACATGAAAGGGAAAAGACAGTGACATCCAAACGAGAAGGCTATTGGCTGAGGGATGGATATGGTGGACCTGATTCAGGGTAAAGATTTTAACAAATCAATTTTGGTTCTCATACCGCACACAAATTATATGGTGCGCTGTTTTTTATTCTATAGTCCATCTGTCCATGTGTTGTATGTAGTCAAAGCTGCTTTGTTAACATATTTACCCCTGACTCACTCAGTCACTCCGCTGGCCATCATTTTTATTAATATCCAAAGTTAATTAGAAATTAATAAATATGTTCAGATCCAATGGTTTTTATTAAAAATGGCCGGTTCCTATTTAAATAGGGTACCGGCCAGAAAATGGCCGATACTAAATATATATATATATATATATTTTTAAGAGACAAATAACAAAAATGCTGAAATCTAACGCTACAAAATCGATTTTTTTTAATATTTGTTAGATTACTTTTTTTAATATATAATTAGCATATTTATACTAAAATACGCTAAATTACTTGAAATTATGTTAAATTACGATGAATTACACTAAATTCCGCTAAATTACAATAATTATGTTAAATTATGCTAAAATACGGTAAATTACATTAAATTACATATGAATAGGGCCGATTTTGTGCCATCTTTCATAAATCATAAAAAATAGGAACAAAATTCCAAAAATAATAAAAATTGGTATTCTACAAGTTTATTATATAACTAATTTACTGAGTTACGTAAATTGAACAAAATAAATGAAAATCTTGATCGGAAACTTCAACTGAAGTTTGGAGGCTCTACCCTTTATTTTTTGGCAATTCTGAATTTCGAAATCTGGCATCGCGGGCACTGACGCATGCGTATTTTCGGAAGCTTTCCGAAAAGTGGTCATTTGCTAAAATCGGACACTCGAGCACCGTTTTATAGCCGTTTGAAGTTTCGTCATCGTTTTTTCGCCTTCTCAGTGAAGATATCATCCTTATTCATATGTAATTTAGTGTAATTCAGCGTCATTTAACATAATTTCAAGTAATTTAGCGTATTTTAGTATAAATATGCTAATTATATATCCAAAAAAAAGTAATCTAACAAATATTTAAAAAAAATTCAATTTTGTAACGTTAGATTTCAGCATTTTTGCTATTTGTCTAAAAAAAAAAAAATTTAGTACCGCCAATTTTCTTGCCGGTACTCTATTTAAATAGGAACCGGCCATTTTCTGACCGGTATGAATATTTTTAATAAAAGCCAGCGAATTTAGACATATTTATTAATTTCTAATTAATATTAATAAAAATCACGGCTCTGCTGGGAATACAAGATTTTGTCTCGTTTTAATTTGTAAAAAAAAAAATTCGGAGAGGTTCTTATTTTTTTTTTCCTATTTTGAAAGCTTTTTTTTTTCTTTAAGTATGTAAGCAATGAGTAAAAGTTTTGAGCAATTTTGATTTCATGCAGTGTACGAACTGTAAAATTAAAACAATATTGTATATGTTCCGTACTCTCCATAAAGCTAAAACTGATATATTAAAATCTTTACACTAAATAATCTTGTACACAATAAAAGCAGTATTCATAGATTATTTCAACTCTTTGCCTTTCAATTTTAATTGTGCTTGGTCACCATTAAAGCATTGCTTTAAAACTGTATATATAATAGTTATATTATTCAGAAGAATCTTGCTATGATATTTTCTTGTAAATTTCTTAGTGCACTCAATTATTTTATATTTAAAATATATTTCAGATGTATCAATTTATAAATAATAAAATAAATTCTTAATAAAATCCGGTTAGCTAACAACAAAAGCTGTAATAAACCGAATGGATAGCTCTTCAATTTAATGTCCATGAACCTTAAATACATTATCAAAAGAAAAATAAGCACTTTTGCATCCATCTCTTTATTTATAGTATATAAAAAATAACAACTTACATTCGTAAAATTATTTTTTGCAAAATGTTCAAAAGAAAATCGTAACAATTCATTGTGGCTCCCGAACTTGCGTGGCAACCAAAGGGCCGGAATACATAATATTTGCAATTCAAGTGCTGAGAGAAAAATTCGTTTAGGGGTGAAAACGGATCGGATATGGATCAGATAGCGTTAAAATCATATCTAAAACGGATATAAATACATATTGGATGTTAGACAAATATATATAAATTCGGATGGATATCAAATATATCTACAGATATGTACATAAATATTTTCATAATATATATTAAACTATATGGTATGTATCTACTATTCAGAAATTAAAATTCAAACTATATCTGTACCACTATTCGCGCATATATTCAGATATTAGATATTTAATCTAATTTTTTATTACGGATCCGGATTCAGTCGGATAATATCCTACCCGTTTTCATCCCTAAATTCGATACTATGAACCACAATGAGATCTTACTAATTTTGGATATTTTGTGATTGGTGCTCGTATTTTATTATTATTTTAATGCTACTAATAAAAATATTATAATATAGCGGACGGGCTTTCCTAATTAATAGGATGGGTCTCTTAAAAAAAAAACAATTTAATAGGATGGGCTTTCCTTACCAGCAAAGGAATAACGGTAACCGATGCAGTCGGCACCCATATTGGGAATTTTTTATTGGTAGAAATTAATGAAAAAGAAGCGAGGGAAATAGAAAGAGTACATGAGTTGTAATATTGGTAGAAAGACCGGTAAAATTCTTACCGGTCTAAAAAATCAAAAAGTTTGGACCGGCAGGAATTCTACCGGTCTAAACTTAGTTTTTTTTTTTTTTAAAATCTGATGTATAGATGGAGGGAATTCTGATATTAGATTTTTAGTAAAATATGAAAAGGTTTTCAAAAAATAGATATAATGTTTCTATTATATCTAAATTTTAAGATACTCTATCTATTTTTATTAAATAAATTATATTTTACTAGAAAAAGTGAAAGGAAAAAAAAGTTTTAGACCGGTAAGAATTTTACCGGTCTTTCTACTAATATCACAACTCATGTACTCTTTCTATTTCTCTCGCTTCTTTTTCATTAATTTCTACCAATAAAAAATTCCCCATATTTATGCTCTCAAGTCAGTAGTCTCTAGTACCTAAATACAAATATTTTAATCTCTGTTTTGTATACAAAAAGGTTGTATACTTCATTTGAACAAGGAGGTTACACATCAGTTATTTTTTATTTCAGCTATGAATTTTGACCGTCAAAATTTTGAGTCTTCCAAGATATTTTCTCTATTTTAAGAATAAGATAATATAGCTCCTATCCTAGTGCAGTCTGACACTAACCAATAGTCCAATAGTCCAATACTAACCTTCAAATATAGAATTTAGTGGGACCGCATATCCTATCTTCTCGAGTGCCAGACTGTCACCGAAAATTTCAACCCAGTTTAAAACAGAGAGTACGGCTAAGTCGTTTTCTATAGTATTTCAGCTTCCGGTCTATAAAATTTATTGAATCGGCTTTTAAACGACAAATTCAAATCGTTCAAACCAATTTTCTTAACGAAAGTTTAGTTTTATTTTTTTTAATTTTTGAATTTATTTACTATCAAACTAAGTGGTAAAAAAATAAACAAAATAGTGTATTAAAATGCACACAAAATCCTTTAAAATAAAAAGATTGATAGATAATAAATTCAAAAAAAAAATTATATGAAAATGAAACTTTCGTTAAGAAGATTGGTTTGAACAGTTTGAATTTGTCGTTTGAAGTAGGCCGGAAGCATATTGTTGATATACTAGAGGAAACGTATTAGCCGTACTCTATATTAAAATAGTTAACTTAAAATATTATTCGGTTTAAAGGAAAACAATCAAACTAATCGAATACCAACCGAACTTTTAGCTGAAATAAATTTAGATTTATTTGATTAAATCGAAATAAGAGAGATATAATTGAGTTGAACCAAAAATAATTGTAAAAATAAATATCAAGATATACATCAATCAAACTGAGATGAAATAAGGGAGATTAAATTAAACCAAATAAAAAAAAATTAAAATAAATATGAAGTAAATTAATGTTTACTTAATTAAACCAAAATAAGAAAGATTAAACTGAATCAAATATGAAAAACCAAAGTAATTAAAAAATTTCACCTAACCAAACATACTGAAATAAACGAACAGTTTAATATAAAGGTATGTCGGTTTGATTAAAAACTAAATAAACCAAATCTAATAAACAATCCTACCCATATATTGAATTTAAATTCCATCTTTTCTTTACAATTCTGTTCATTCGTCAATCCCTGCGATTCAAACGCTGTCTTATGCACTCAGATACTTGAAAAACAGATTCTTTTATTTCTAACGCTGTTTACCACGACGAGGTCTTATTATTTTAATTTTGACCGTTTTTTAAATAGAGACCATTTTTTTAATCTAAATATTTATTTTAAAAATAATTTCAATTGAATTTGGAACCGCTAAAAGTTGGACCGTTTAATTAATTAGACGTTCTGAATAAGTGTAATTTTTTTTAATAAATCAATGAACTGTTCAGTTTAAATTTAACCCTTTAATCTATTATTTCCCTCTGATATCAGAAAAAAAAAACATATATCATAAATAAATATTACATAAAAGAAGGAGAAAAGGTTTACAAGTTTTACATAACATCAAATGTTCCGCATGATGAAGCAAACAGTTTAAAATATCAAAATTATTTTAAGTAAAGATGTAATGCATGATTTTCCTTCCTTCGTAAAATGTATAGACTCATTATTACTTTGGATTCATCAGGCATATTTTCAGAATACAAGCATATTTGTGCAATTTTGAAATAAAAATGACAAAAATAATACATTTAAAAATTTCTTGAAAAAAAAAAACTCACCCAGCTCAAATTAAAAAGCTCTTGCAAATTTTTATCTTTGAACTTTTGAAGGATTGTAAGGGTTCGGAAGTAATTTGCACAACTTCCCGGGGGTGGCAAGGTTGGGATGACAATGGAGCAATATGTCTGAGGCGGGGACTGAGAGAAAAGATTGCGATTAATAATTTATTATTTATTCTGAATTTTATGTCTGCTATTTTTCATAATAAACAACTAAAATGAAAAAAGGTTACAGACATAATTTTTATCTTGTAAATTGGTTATGTATTAAATTTCATAGAAAATATTTCATCAAAATTCATTCAATATAACTCTTTAAAAATTTAACATGTTCAATTAATGGTAAATGTGCATTTAATTTTATTATTTACACGCGCATGATATAAAATATATTGTATAAATCGAATTTCATTTTTAAATCTGTAAATTATTAGTTTTATTTGAAAATTACCAACATTATTAATTTATTATCTGTATTTCTCATGCTTATCAGTTTGTATTTTTCCCAACAATTTTTTTTAACATGCATAAAATAGCTATGTTTTTCAACAATTAAGCAACCTATAATACTGATAATTGATGTGTAGCAATATTACTCAGAAGTTTGTACAAAAGTCAGCATCTAGGATTTACACGATGACATATTTTATTTGGACAAAGGAACCTCAAAATGAGTTATAAATATGGGAAAATATTTAAGACCTAAATTTAGCCATTTTCATTTCATGTACTAGGTAAATAATTGTTCTAACACACATTTTAGTTCGATTTTACAAACGGTGGCATGGATCCGTTCTCAGAATGCCTTCTCTGAAGAGCGGGTCCCGCATGGTTCGCACCGTAGATTTTGAGAGAACTTCACAAGAATGATTCCCTCTCAATCAATTCTTTTGTCCTCCTTCCATGGTTTTCAAATTACTTTTTCTAAAGTGACGTCCTTTATTTTAGAATATATGCACTGTTCAAAACATTAGTCACAAAAAAAAAACATGCGTTTTTCTTGGTCTTCTACTATTTATTTTTAATAGAAAATGCCTCTTTTTATCCGATGGCGCATTTGCCCTTTTATTGAAATCTTCCAAAATCAACTCAAGGAGGTTAGGCCCAGTATGGACCAGCCTAACTCATGGATGTCAATTTATTTACTATAAATATTGTAAACTTTTTTTTACTTGAGTGCTTCAATTTCAATCAGCGTTCTAAATAACTAGCTATAACTGCGCAACAGATATGTTATAGCTTTTTCGGACCTTAAAAATTATAGTGCAATCAGCAGTTTTTCTTTATTAGAATTCTAAATAACTAACTGTTATTGTAGCATTTCCGTGATGACACGATAATTGCTATTTATAACCTTGATTCCAATACATCATGAAATTTCAATAACATAGTTAATCTACTTCTTGAGTAATTAAAATGCTTCCTTCAAGAACTTTGTCCCGTCATGCCGTACAATCTGAGCAATGTGCTTCGGTGGTTCTTCATAACAGTTGATTGATTCTTCAGAAATTTCACAATACATTGAGAGATCACTGTCTAAGCCAAATGAGCTTCGAACTAGTTGATCAGGTCGGGCACAATAAAAAATACAACTAGAGATTTGATTGCGACTCCAAACAAGAGAATTATTTTTAGTAATAAGCATAACATATGTAATTAGCACAGAAACCATCTCAATCGGTGAACTCAATAGTCATCCGCACGGTAAACATATTTACAAAAAGAAAGAGCATAACGCACTACGAATCCTTACAATCATTAGTTAATATCAGTATTCCAATCTATATATGATCAAGCATCATGCCACAATCATGCACCAAAACTCATTTCTACAGGACATCAATCCTTTCAAATCATTCAAAAACACAAGCCATCTTTGAATGACAACAAAATGTAAGGAGCTAGATGAATTAAGGGTTCAATGCTTCAAACAATTCCCAGCCACCACTGCCATCGGTTGCACTCGATCCATCTCCATCACGGGTCTCTCCCTCAGTCATAATAAGTTTCTCGTCTGAATAGACGATTGTGGCATCACTCTGTAAGGAGGTTGGGTTTTGGTTGAGTACGATTGTGGCATCACTCTGTAAGGAGGCTGAGTTCTGGTTGAGTGACGCACTAGAGGTAGAAGAAAGGCTTGAGATTGTAGAAACAATTGATTTCGTCATTGGTAGGCGCCCTTCTACTATTTCTTTCAGCTGAGTTATATCCTCACATAAGACTGCAATCTCACCTCTGTAAAAACAGGGAGGAAGAAAGAAAAACATTTAAAATAATTAAAAACAAACCTCGAGTAGTTTTATAGGTTTCACAAGCATATTGCAAGTGTTATATAAGATAATTAAATACAAGTAGGGTGTTCTTAAGTTCACCAAGAGTATACTAACCTGTGCTTAGGAATGACTAAACAGGAAAATACATCACCAAAGCATGTCCAATAATTAAAGTATATCTTTTTCTTGACTATAGGTCTTTTAATTTTGACATAGGCTTTTGTAATATATAATATACCTTCTGAAAAAAATAAGACTTCGAAGATCTTTTTGAATTATACAATTTTGACATGCTGAAGAGTTAGTATCCTTGGTACTCTTATAAGCCCTCTCAATAAATTCCCAAATTGATAGTTATTAGGCCCTCTAACAGAATTCCGACAAACACTCTTCTTAACCAGAACTCTCTACGAAATAAAAGTGGGATGGAAACTTACTGCAAGGAATCAACTGCACGACCACGCTCCACCAAGAAGTCCCTCAGCTGTATTAATAGTAAAACAACATCAGAAATATCATTTCACTAGCTTGCTTTATCAGAAACAACATTTCTACATATTTTACTAATGCTCAAGTCATTAGAATGATCAGAAACAAGATGTACAATGTACCACACTTAACTGTAACTCAGCCAGCAACTTCAATTAAAAACACACTTCTACCCTTGCAAGAAGCTGAAACTTATTTATGAACACTTGCAAAAAATCATTGTTTGTCCCTCAAATCCAAAGAAGAGAGAGAGAGAGAGATTCTACAGTTACTATAGTACACGACAAAAAAACAAGAGTACCTTAGTGTTCTCTTCAGCTTCCTGTTGCAACTTCTTTGACTCCTCGACTATGGCAATCATCATCTCCTCTTGCTCTTTGAGGGCCCTCTGAGCCGATTCCTCCCTCTCAATCCTTACCTTCTCAGCCCTTGCTATCTCATCTGTAGCTGCCTCTAGCCTTGCCTCAAGGCTTCGGTGTATCTAAAAGTGCAAAAAAGTTTCAGACCAAGTAAAACTGGCGCTACTTGGTATAGGATACCCTGTCTAGGTGCTCTAGGCCACAGGAATTGGTGTCTAAGGTTCTGAAATCAAAATATGAGTACATACCGCTCTTGTACAATATAGATTGTTATCACATCTAGAAGGTGAAGTGTCAAGCCATCTCTAACCAAGATACGGGAAAAAATATCTAGCCAAAACCTTTATCGTATAGTACTAAGCAACTGAGATTAATTTTCTCGTTTAAAGCACCATTTTGGCCTAAAGAAATGTAGGAAAACAATAATTTGTGGATCCAGAGTAACCTGCTTTGTGTCATAAAATTTGGTTAACATTAGTTCAATTTTGAGCAAAAATCTGTACCTCCTCCATAATTTCTAGAGATTTATTCTTTTCATCTGACAAGCTGAGGAGGCGGGATTGTAGTTCTCGGGCTTCAGTTGATAAAATTGATCTCTCGCCATAAACCTCACCAGCATGCTATTGCAAGTAAAATATAAAAATTTTCATTAGAACATTAGACCATATTAAAAGAAAAAAACAAACCACAGGTTGTGTAGATCATATAGCAATAATAAGCCTCCAGATTGCAGTACAGGAGAGTAAAAGAACCCCCATAGCATTCCTCACCATTATATTCAACAAAAAAGCAAGTACATCCACATTCTAACAGACAAAGTTTGAGAGAAATGGGATAATACTGGGTCCATTCAAAAATAAGGAAATGACATCAATGTTAATGTTTCAAATTTGATTTATACAAAGGTAATATAGTCCCTTAAAAACAAAAAAAAGGATCTTCTAGGGGTTCTCTAATTTAGCCGCTGTTTTTGAGCCCACAAATTATATTTAAACAAGATGAAAATATGGAGAACACAGCACCGCATGACATGTCTAATACATCACACAGCCCAGTTACAATTCTCTAGCCCACATTTCTCATGTGAAAGAGAGGTTGGGAGCAGCTATATGCAGCACTTCCCATTTTGCACGGCCAAATTGGCCAAATAAAGGATAACTTATTTGAAAAAGAAGTAAAGGGAAATTGAAAAAAACCATGTTGTTGGTCTCTTTAGCACGTAAGAGCATCTGCCTGAGATCCTCAACCTTGCTGAGAGTGTTCTGGCCAGCAGTGGAGGCCTCTTCCTTTGTGATTTTAGCCTTTTCCTCAAGGTGCACCACGTTTTTCATCATGGTAGTCAGCTTATCAACTGAAGCTAACAGGTTCATCTGAAATGATCAATCAATTAATAGGTAAGGCAGCAATAATGAAAAAATCAGTAGCTCAGCCAGGTAAAGTCACAAGCTCAATAAGTAACTCAACTAGTTTACACATTTCATAATTTTAGTCAAGGCAAGAAACCAAGAGCAATCAAATGTCAAGAACAATATAGGCCAAAAGATATGCAAAGCCAATTACATTAATGCCTTGATTAGTCACTACACATAACAAGCTATCAGGTCTGACCTGACCAAACCTTTCAGATAGCCTCCAAAGTTAGTGAGTCTACCATGGGTTGGGATTTCTTAAAGTCCTCGTGATTCGGTTGCCCAAAACCATGTCAGATTAACATTTAAGGGAGAAATTCAAGCATGCCCCTCAAAAACTTTGAAATTACCCATTTCTCCTTCTAAAATTTATAATATATTAATGTCATATTTATTCCTCTAAATTTCAAAAATCACAAATTTATCCATTTTATTGTCTTTTCTATTAAAACTCATTTTAAATTCACGAAGTACCCATTTTACCTTTTCTTAAGAAAAATAAAAAATATGTAGCATGTTTCAGAAAAATGTCACCATGTATGCATCATAAGTAAATAAATGACCCATTTTCCCTCTAAAACCGACCAACTAGAAGACTGACATCTTTCTTAAACATACTACATATTTTTATTTTTCTTAATAAAGGTTAAATTGGGTACTCAATAAATTTAAAATGAGTTTTAATAGAAAAGACAATAAAATGGGTAAATTTGTGAGTATCTGAAATTTAGAAGGGTAAATATGATATTATGAATTTTAAAGGAGGAAATACGTAATTTCGAAGTTTTTGAGGGGTATACATGAATTCCCCCATCATTTAACGACGAAGTTTGCAAACATGTTGAAAACATAAGCAAAATAATGCCTGAATACATCGATGAAGAAAAAAAATAATAGTATATCAATGGATTCTATAAATTATTAGTAATGTAAGCATAACTAACTGAAACTTCAATTCATGATCAAGATATACAGTTACAGAACCCGATAAAGAAAAGAACATAAAGAAGAATAGTATATCAATACCTTACTGCTCTTGGCATCAGATACAATGTCTTCCAGGACCTCGGGATTAACTGAATGGGTAGATCGAGTAATCACCTCTGGTTCAGACACAGGTTGGTTGCTCAACCCGTTTGACCCATCCACCTCACCTTCCTTCAATCCAATTTGGTGGCCACCATTCTTTATAGCCTGATTTGAAACATTACCAAAATCCTGAACCTGACTTGACGCTCTGTTGTTAGCTATCAGCACTGACAAGTCCCAGTTCCTCCTTTCTGCTGAAGAAGACGGAGACATGCCTTCAATGGCAGGCACTTTGTTATAACCATTTCTCTTGGGAGGGGTAGTGTTGACAATGGAGTAGTAGAGGTTCTGGCTGTCATCATCTGATACCATTTGGACATTTTGGTAAGAACTAAGATGCAAATGCACTGAACTTTTTTTATTTTTTGAGGTTAGCGGCAAGGTGCCGCCAACAAAATGCGCTGAACTTAAAATTGATGACATGCTACTGGTACTTGCCTTTCAGTTCTTTTATAAGAACAAAAAACATAAATAACCAACTCCTTCACGGTGATATTTATGTACAGAAAAGAATAAAAGATACCCTCATTATGGATTTTGGTAAAGACGTAAGAGATAAAAACAAAGAGGTCTCTGACTCAAATACCACAGGTTAACAATATAACAATGAGGTCTGTTTTTCATTAGCATTCCCAGTACCGCAAATAGCAATATTGATACAAAGAAAAATGAGAGATCTGAGCTTTTCAATGGGCTGCACATAAGTGACATAACTACTGATATTTTCTTCATTTCTTTCTCTATTAACTACAAATTTGTATGACTTTTAAATATTTGGCATGTAAAATGTTGAATGTTTCTGTGTAGTTATCCAATTTTTTAACTATTTTCTATTCCATCAAGATAGTATAAAGAACTCTTCCTCACTCCATGGTAAATAGATTTCTGCATGCGAGTTAATTTCCAACACAGAAACAACCACTTTCTGGCAACCATGGCGATTTGCATCAGATTAACTCTTGTCACCTCAGACAATACAACAAACTGATAAGTCTATCAATATGCCCAAGAAATATACAGCTTATAGTTGGATCTAATGATATGACGATTATTGAATTGACATTATACCTGTCTAAAAAAAAAGAAAAAAAATGAAATTCTAATAGAAAGACAAAAATTACCTTCTGGTGGGGCTCCATACCAATTAGATTTACCTCGACCATTTTCAGAACTTTTTATGGGCTCAGGAATAGAGGGTATGACTTCTTGAAGAATAAAATCAACTGCTGCTTCAAGATCACTTGCATGCTCGATCGAAGCTGCCTTCAGTATGCGATTATCTACCTGCAATAAACCCAAAAATAAATTTATATAGGTATTATTAGTATGTAAATAAAAGAAATATAGTAAGACGACCATTATATATTTAGAGAACATTGTACACGAATGAGATTTTGTTAAATAATAGTTACACTGGTCAACCATTTGGGAGTTCATAGAAGATCGGTGTCTGTTACATGGCACAGTATCTCATGCTAATAAAGGGCGCATGCTTAAATCTACATAAAGAAAAGGCCATTCGCCTACTAAAAGAAAATAAGAAATTTACATCAAGAAAGAAAAATTCTTCCCTCTATTCCCCAAATTGAGCACTGATTGGTAAATATTGATGAAAAGAACACAAATATAAGGAAACTTAAGGGGAAAATAACCCAACAGGGTTACCTTACCTGAGGAAAAAGCTCCTGAAGAGACTCGAAAACCACCGTATAACTCATCCTAGAGAAACAACAAGCTTTTACTGAGTCAAGAAGCAAATAGAAATTCAAGACCTAGTTTCGGAATATTGGAATTTAAGAGTCTAACCTAATGGAAGTGTTAATATAGAATAGAAGGGAAGAGGAGACGGAATCGATGGCGATCGCGTTATTGAGAGGCAATGAAAATTTAAGGGGCGCGCATCAAGTCCCGATTATTTCTCTGCTCAGTTTCCAAAGTGGGAAGAGAGCGAGGAGCCGAGGATATAATTAATTGTTCATACCATAATAATATACACTCAAGTTTTGTTAAACTGGAGATGTCCATTAACTTTTATCATAATATTAAGTCGGTATGACGGACTGAATCGCCGACTGGCGACTGCCACTGGTTCGCTTCCGCTGCTTTTCAACCCAGGAGTAGCTGGGAGCTTCAAACCGTCCGGTTTAGATCTGACGGTACGGATGAAACCTTTTATGAACGGTCCAGATTAAAAACCCTTACCAAAGTAATTTGTGATGCAGATTCGTTTCGCTTATCTCAAATCAGACGGTCAGAAACAGGATAGCAAGAGCCTTTCTTTGAAGACGTGATTAGCAACGGATCAAAATTGTAAGTCTCTGAGGTACTTCACCGTGTATAATATTCACAGTCGGCCCAAAATTAATTAGGTGACTATTTGAAATATGGGAACGCTTAGAATTTCATGTGACAACTCAGATCTAAGTTTACGCGGTCTGGTATTGCACTGGAATCTGGATCTGAATTTTAAGCCGTTAGATATTACGAAGACTCTTAGTTGCGAAGGAATGTTAGGATGTTCCTATCCATTTTAACGATGGAACACTCGCGAAGTCGCGAGCCAGTTGCATTTTATTTCTAATTTCTTTCTGGATAATCTGAACATATTTTTTAAACTAAATTTCAGGTCTCGCGTTGGTTCATTCAATAATTCCTAATTTATTTATAAAAAAATAATCGACTAATAGGTAAAACATATTAATTTTTAAAAAATTACATGTATCATCATCGCTCGTTCGATTTGTACTAATCTGAGGATGATAATGAAACAATTAAAATTTATCTTCTCATTTAATTGGAAGTATTGACAAAAAAAAAAAAAAACAGTGCAGTGTTCCATGAAATCAACAACAATAAAATGATAGATGGTATCAAAAAATAGTTAGTATTCTTTTGTAAAGAGAATTGTCACATAAAATTGATGGAATCTACGATTAACTACTGCAATGACATCCTCTTCGTAGCAATTCAAATCATCACTAATTAATAATTTCTAACGAAGTAGACACATATGCTCGCAACCGATGTAATTTATCCAGTACTTTTCATTAATTATGAAAACTATCAATATAACAATTATGAATTTTTAATGAATACATGCATGTTCGGTGTCACATTTTAGATTTAGTGAAATTTGTTCTTAAAAAATTCGTCTCATATTTTTACAAACAAAACGAGTCTAATATTATAAATTCCATAACTATATCTATTCTCTTACATTAAGCACGTAGATGTCCTGATCCGCTAATGAATGTAGTTAAAAGATGAAATTTTGAATTGAATATTATCTCTCCGATCAAATAGTCTGCCTTCTTTTAATTCTATCTATTTTTTTGTTTTCTTTTAATTCAATGCATTTTTTTAATGTTTTTTTTTTCATTTGTAGAAGTCTAAATTTATTTAGACACGCACTCGCCACACGTAAATGGTATCATCTTTCTGATTGATCCTTATTTCCTTTTAATTTTTAAATATCATTTAAGAAATTTTTGGATTGATTAATAATTGATTGGTCATGTCCTTATTTGTTTCAATTTTTTATATAATTTAAAGAACATTATTTGTTATTTTTTTTATGAAAATATGTCAAAAAGATCAACGAGCCATATATGTCATTTAGTCTAAATTAATTTATAAAAATATGTCATTTTTCATGAATTTTTTCATTCTCTTATAATATTCTTATAATATGTTTCCGTTGCAACGCAAGAGCACAATACTAGTTTATAGTTAGTGATGTTGTTTTTTATGTAACCTAAAAAAAATATATTTTACAACAAATGAAATCTAATTAATTCTTTCACCAATATGTATTGTTGTTTCTAAATCAGAAACAGTCCTAATTTAAAGGTCTGAAAAGGGTTCTTGTAGAAGAGCATCGATTGTGAAAGCCGCTATCCACAATTCTCATCCCTCTGTCGCTATCCACAATTCCCCCAGCTTATTCCACGCAATTCTCAATAACGGTCCAAATTTATACCACACACTGGAATAAATCCACAGTTTCTCCCCCGCTAAACTGCCGTTATTCTAGGTTCTCGCCTCTGCGTTGCTCCACTTCCAATTCTACTCCTCTGCCTGCGCTAGATGCGACTCTGCCTTCTTCTAGAATCTTCATCAAAGGTCATAATTCTCTTTGCTAGTTTACTTTCAATGTAATATTTTTGTTTTCTAGTTGCTTGGTTTCAATTAGGAATAGATGGACCGGATTGGTAAGTTTATTTCATGTAATACCGTTTGGTTTTGCCATCCAGGGCTCTCACTATCAACATCTGAAGGTCAATTGGCAAAGACTTTTTCACAGTTTGGTAAAATTATGAAAGGTAGAACTTATACTGATATTCTTCTATTTATTTTATATTTTTGAACTAGGTTATTTCTTATTTTTTTAATTTCTTATTATGTACTGGCAGGTTGTAAGAGCAGCATGAAAATCTGAAAATGAAAATTTGGAAGTATATACGAATAATGCTCATTGCTCAAAGAGATTGGGTATAATGAGCTACATTTGTGTAGTTGTCTCCAATTTTCTCTACATTAGTGTAGTGACTTTTTACTGTTGCAATTTACAGTTAAAATCATTGCAAGCAAATCAACTAAACAATCTCTTGGTTTTGCATACATCTGGTTTTCATGCCAACAGGAGGCCTTGTCAGCCAGAGAGCAAATGAATAGAAAGGTACTTTGTCAAAAGGTGTAGCCTTTTGATGTTATAACTAATAATTTAGATTTTATACATTATACTTTGGTTAGGTTGCATGAGGGTACGTTCAACTAATCGACTAACTTCGTTGGTCCAAATTATAGGAAGTCATCTAGATGAAGGTGTGCAATTTAAACTTTTACGATCAATACCAAACTGTACTGCTAAGTTCTTTGGTACGGTTAATTTTATTATGCTGATCCACTACTCAATTGTATCCTAACCAAACCCGACTTCTTCCAATTAGTGCCCTTTCATTGCTTCTGTCTAACTTAATTCATCTTTTTGTCGTGTTGAATTTTTTTTTTGTAGTTCTTCTATGGAAGGTTTATTACTGTTATGGTGGCGAAGCCTGAATTTGCTTCAACACAAGTGAAAGCAAAGCCATACAAATTCTAAGGTGTGCATATATGAGCCTGTTTTATCTGAGTAGTCTGCAGGTGCTTAGAAATATCAAAATTGAAGAGGCCGAAATTATCTATTTCTTTAAGTTTTCTTCTGTGCATTTTCTTTTTTAGTAAAACAAGCTGTCCTTTTGGTCATAAACAAGAGATTCAAATTCTGACTAAGTTAAAAAAAAGAACCATACTCGGTAAGCAAAGGTTACTGGTCCCTGCAGTACAAGTGTTGTCCAAAGGATTCTGTTCATGTAGTGTCATATATTTTTTACTCTTTTATATGCTTAGACTTTTGCGGAAATGCTTACTCTTAAATTTATGTGGTTAAATTCTAGCATGGGTACAGTTGTCAGGAAACAAATAGTAAATCAACAAATTTATATATCTTGCAGTACCAAAAGGGAAACAATGGATAGCACTGGTAGAAAAGAGAATTCCACATGATTGCAAATACACACAATTTACAGAACTTACTAATAATTAGTTTCCAATATATTTGTTCAATAATTAGTAAAAACAAAAAAATGCTGGATTTGGCAACTCTGCACAAATACCTAGCAGTTAAATAAATAAATAATCAGGAAAGAGGGAAAATTGTAGGATATTAGCTCCTTGATTTGAAGATCAAGTTGACATAACATATTCGTAAATCTGCAGTTTCTTATCTAGAAACTGACATATTTTTGCTTCACGTAGGCATCTCTGTCTAGCGCCTAAGGTTGTACATGATATGTTCAGCATAGATGTCCCTACAACCAAAACCATAAAAGGCAACCATTTTAAGTGGTACATTAAATTTATATAGAAGTGAATAACATATACATTAGATGGGAGTAACTATGGTTATGAAGTATGAAAAATGTTTTTGGTGATCTAGCAAATTGCTTACATGGATTTTTGGATAGCATCTTGAGCATCAGAAGCCGGCAAAAAATCATTGACTGCAACCTCTTTGTTTTCATTCTTCTTATCTAAGAAAGTGGGGAAATGAAGAATATGTTAGAAATATTGCTAATGTCATTTGAGAAATAAGACCGACAGTATTCTGGATTAGGGTTGATACTTGAGGTTTTGTGAAAAGGATATGCATGGATTTGATTTCAATTCAAGTAACTTACAGTCTTCAAAGAAGCGGCGAATCTCTTGTAGACGATGCGGGGAGAGCTCGCTGAGGGTGCTGATGTGGCGGAATTCTGGATCATCAGCACAGACAGCAATGATCTTGTCATCCTTCTCCCCCTGTTAACATGATCAAGGAGAGTTACTTTTACTTGTTAAACCAAAGTTGTGTACTAGTACATAATTAGCAACAACTTGAGGGTTGGAAATGTGACTTTAACCTGATCAATCATAGGCATGAGACCAATTGGTTTTGCACGAAGGAAGCAGCCAGGGATCACAGGTTCCTGTCCAAAGCAACCAGCGATACAACTAAGATTTATTGAAGAGTTGATAACTTCATGCATATCTTTATTATTTAAAACATAAAAAAATGTTTTAGTAGTATATATTTTCTTTTCTAATATATAACAGTGAAATTAGAAGGAGATTAAACCTATAAATTAGATTGCCAGATTTTATCTTTGTTCCTCGAAATAACAAAATATATGAATTATTTGTGTTACGTAAATAAAATGCTTATTAAGCAATGTGCTGATTATTACTTGGCTCTAAAATTATTTTACCTGCATAAGAACCAGGACATCCATGGGATCACCATCTTCACAAAGGGTGCGTGGGATGAAGCCATAGTTGTGAGGATACACCACGGATGAGTAAAGCACTCTATCCACCTATTTTTCCCAATTACATTTCAGAGTGCAGTTAGTAATCTAACGAAAGGTAAGTTTCTCTAAATTTTGCTGAGAGAGATCATGAAGGGACAAACCATTATGAGACCAGTTTTCTTGTCAAGCTCATACTTGACCTTGCTTCCTTTGGTGATTTCCACAACCTGAGATAAATAGGATTGGGCAAAATTGGAATGAGTTTTTTTTTTTGAAAAAATAAAGCTCAATGACCGGAGATGTTATATTTTAGTCAACTTCGATTAATTTCTTATCCAGATGTTTTCTCTTACTACTGAGACTTTGTAGAAGATAGTGTCATAATTTCATCTATGATTATAAAAATATTTGATCTTTTTTATTTAGTTTTCCTAGAGATATTGATGGGGAGGTTAGTTCTTACCACATTGAAAATAGCTGGAGCTCCAGGTCCTGCATGTAAAATAGCATACCCGATTAGTTCTAATCCCTTTGTATAAAATTTGTTCTCCTGATAATCTCAAGATATCCAGTGACTACCAAAAGGTGAAAGGAACCCATATAGTGAATATCTCATATATATATCCCTAAAACTTGTACAGTAAGATATTTTTTAATTTTTTTTTAGTTCTCTATGATGCATGAGAAGTTTCTCTGCATCAATCCCTTCCAGAATGTTGATACATAAACTGCAGCTCATTAAAGAAGTAGATTTTTGTATTTATTAAAAGAAAAAGGACTATAGGTGAAATATGCCTTTTATTGTAGGTTTTATTTAAAACTATTTGCAGTGAAGATGACCTAGCTCTGTAATTTATTCAAAGTTATTTTCTTTAAATATTGTGTATAACTGAATTACCCTCGATTGGCAAGGGTATCAAAGGATGAGAGTTAAAGAATATCATATACTAAAATCATACATTAAAAAATGTTTAAAGGATGCTATTTTTATTGCATCAGTACCAATCTCAAGGTCATGCCAGGGATGAGCAGCAACAGATCTGCGAGAAAGAGATGAAAGAATCCTCTGATTCAGCTGTGGGACCTTCCTTTGGGGTGAATTTTCTTCGGACATATTTCTGCTAAATGTGAGAGGGTCATTTTAGTGAGCTGAACTAATGAATATTGCTTGATTAAATTTTGTTTTGAAGAAGTTAATTTAAATGAGAGAAATAAATAAAAGAACAATCAAGGTAATGAATAATGATGGATCTAACAAGTTTGTGGAATATTCATGTAATTGTATTATCATAGATCTAAATGATTGGTTCTGGTTTCTCTGTTATTACATTTTTGAGCTTACAGTCGTTGGCTTGTTAATAGAAAGTGCGTTTGGAGATATGAAACAGGAAACAAGAGTTGAGACTGGCCAGGAGATTAACGCTACATTTAACCAGAATTTTAATCTATCTCACCGAATTGTTTGAAGGTGCTTGCAATTTAAAAAAAAATGCAGGATGGCACAACTGTATTCTAAATCATGCAAGTATAATTCCATCAATGAAGTGTAGATTGAAAAAAAAAAGAGAAGGTTATTTATTTCACCTTGTTGAAATCACGAGGAGAGGAGCAACGAGTAATAGAAAATTGGATGGGTATAGTTTTTGTTATCCAATTCTAAAACTTATCTATTCTTATATATAGAGAGATTTGGAGAGAGAACACCAAGCTAATTCTTCAAAAATAGCTAATACTGAAAAAAAAGAAAATGAACAGGCTGGAGCTTCTTGCTTATGCTTCATTCGGCTCGCATATTCTTCTGGTCATCTTCAACGTATTGTCCTTTAATCTAATGGGTATAGAGTATTGTCTTAAAACAAATAATTACAACCTTGACTGATACAAATTACTAGTACCGAACAGTAATTCGAACCAGATCATACTGGTTTCTATAGATACATATCAAAATTGATTCGTTTTCATTGTTATCAAACTTGTTTTGGAAACTTTTCACCTGGGTAAATGTTGACATAATCCTCAAAATGTTTCGCCTGCTGGTGGTAATCCATTGTCTTGCTTGTTATTTTGGTCAGTAAATTTCTTATTTCTGAGGTCATGATATGAATTTTCTAATAGATATATAACTCAGATATATTGTGAATTGAACAACAATTATCAGCATTGTAATAATAGCTACATCTGATGCCTTAATTAAGTAATGAACTAATTAGCAGCTACTGACTTTGATCATGTCCTTAAAAAGTCTTGACGACTTCATCTACGCAGCCATTAGCTTTCTAATTAATGTCGTTGAAAATTTCATGTGATAAATTCCATAAGAATACAGATCAGTTTAACTAAGGCAATAACGTTATAATATTGTTCTTCTCATTAATAACAAGAAAGAAGGGTTACTATCAGCTAAAATTACAACAAATGAAAAGACCAACTATTATATATATCTAGTCAGAAGATCAACAAAATTAAGAAAGACGTCACATTAATCCATGTAATAAAAAAAAGAGCAGAAATGACAAGAAGATAATAAGTCATGGCATTGTTCAGACAAGGTTTATTTGGAAATGTTTAAGTTGAGAAGCATGTTGATGGGTCGACTTCATGTGCCAAGAATTTCGGGTGCACATTTTGACGGGACAGATTTTTATTTATGTAGGGGCAAAAGTCATGCGCAAGACTATTTTGAGCTCTATTACGGTGCACTAGGGCTGATTAATGAGCGAGCATGAGCGAGTTAGGGTATGCTCATGCTCGACTCATTAGCTTAATGAGCGAGTTGTTAATGAGCATGCTTTTAATGAGCGAGTTGCCGAGTTATGAGATTTTGCAGCTGCATCGAAAACTTTCCAAAATTTTCAACTAAAAATTCAAAACCAAATAATATTCATTATTATTCACTTCTGTTCAAGGCTTTAAGCTATAGTAGCTGGGTCTGGGCCTGTAGTTAATATGTTAATGGATATTACGGATGGTTCTGGGGCTTGCTTTCTTTATTCAGCAATCCTGTGGCATGTATGCTTCAAACTTGCTTCTTGGGCCATTCCAAAAAAAAGAATCAAGGGATTAGATGTGGCAAGATTTATGTAACTCAGTTCTTAATGAGCTAATGAGCGAGTTATGAGCGAGTTGGAGTATGCTCATGCTCGGCTCATTAAATAAATGAGTGAGTTATAGCGAGTTGTTAATGAGCATTTAGCGAGCGAGTTATGAGCGAGTTACGAGTTATGAGCAATTTACTCACCCCTACGGTGCACTGCATGAATTACAAACTGCCCTGCCAAAATGTGTATTCAGGATTTCATAGGCTTCACTCAAGAATTATTTCATGAATGTGATAGAGTGGACGCTGAGGTTATAAGTATATTGAGAATCAACTTTTGGTCTGTGGCAACGACAATACTCTCCGTGTGAGAGATTGCAAGTTCGAAACCCACAAAAGACAATTTTTTGTGAATATTAAATAATTAGATAATAAACCTCCAATCTTTACTAAAAAAACTTAATAAAGCCCATCTCCTTGTTTAATTGATGTGGGCGTCTTGAGCCACAATTAAACTATAATTATAATCAATATATAATCTTGAATCTGTAACCTATATAAAAAAGTTGAGTTTCAAAAAATTTCATATATGTCATATTATTATCAATGTTCTCATCTAGCTACGATAATAAAGTTCAGTATTTCTATAATATTGAAATATGATGATAGAAATAATGAAATTGATTTTGCTTTTATCTTCTCATTTATTCTTATCGAAGGACACCAATTTTCTCTTGTTTTTTCTTTTCATTAAAAAATATGTATTTGATGTACCTAAGCTAAGATGCATTAAAACTCTTAGAGTAATCCAACTCCACTGTATTTCTCAGTAAAATTTTGCGCGACAAATTGTGTTTTTTATTTTGAAGGATTTCAACATATTGAATAAATATTTATTTGTGTAAAAATTTGAAGACATATTTTTCATAAATAGTCTCATTTTAAAAGTTCGTTATTTTTAATTAGTATTTTTTCGGAGGAAAACTCAAGAAACAACTATAGTATTAGATAATTATACCGTAGTTTCAATTTATATGGTTATATCGATTTGAGATATTTTCAAAAATATAGTTCATTATAAATAATTGCAGGGCGCTACTGCATTATTAAAGGTCATTGGCCCTAAATTTTTATTAGTATTAACAAAATATAAAATTTTGTTATGAATAAAATTATTAATGTGGATGTCCATGACTCCCAATATTCATTTCTCCACTACTCCCACTACCATTGGAATTCATATCCCACTACTATTTAGAATTCAATCTCTTATTTATTATTGTAATGGCTTTTTATTCACAATTTGTGGCCTATAAATAGAGGCTTTGTAATCTTGTATTGTACACATGAGAAATATATGAATAAAGATATTGCCATCTTTTATGTGTTCTCTATCTTGTTTATTATTCTTTGTCTTTATTTTATAACACGTTATCAGCACGAGAGCTCTACTAGTTGAAGATTCGAGGTAACTTTGATATCTTTTATTTCAATTCCATTTAAATAAATAATATTTCCAATAAGTAATTGCTAAATGGAATAAGTTATCAATTTTTGTACATTTATTTTAAGATGGTTAGTATAGTTCATATAATTTTATATGAAGTGCAAATATTTTAATCTTTTAGAAGAAGATTTAATGAAATCTTCCTGAAGAAGATATATATGATATAGAAAAATTAATTTGAGAAGATTTTAAGAAATCTTTCTGAAAAAAATTTATATGATGTACAAATTTTGTATGATATTTATTTTGTTATTTTTTTTAATAATTTAATCTTCTCGAAGAAGATTTCAAAATATATTAAGAAAGTCTTCCTGAAGAATATATCAAAAGATACTAAGAAATTCTTCTTGAAGAAGATTTCAAGAAATATAATTTGTTCAAGAAGATTTTAAGAAATTTTCATGAAGAAAATTCCAAGAAAATTTGCATGATACGCAAATTTTACATGGTGTTTATATTATTATTTTTCAATAATTTAATTCTCCTGAAGAAGATTTAAAAATTTTCAGTTTCGAATTTGGAACCTAATCCTAACTGTAGGATCTAAGTTGGATGGTGACTCTAGAACTCCTTGCTATTTATGGTACTGTGGGATTAGCATTAGCCCAAAGAAAACCATGCTGCTTGTCTAAGCATAAAATTAATTATTGCTTGGTACCCAAAAGAAAAAACTATTTGCTCCTTTGCTCGGATTGAGTGGCCTCTGGACATGGTTTGTATTAAGCTTGCCTTTTATTATCTTGTACCGAGGCTGAGAGCAATATTACTTATTTTGAGTAATGTTTTTGTTTCCTTATGATTGAACAAAAAATATCGAACTTTTGATGAAAATCATGAATCCCGTCCAACTGGTTCTGCTTCATTTCCTGAAGTGAATGTAGCTATGAATAACAATATATATGATAATTTTTTTTTTCAATAATTTAATCTTCCTGAAGAAGATTTAAAAAATATATATATAAATTGTGTTAATATCAAATGGCCCGAAACCATCTGTTAATAATAAATTCCCAACTTTATCAAATGGCCCGAAGCCATCTATTAATCATAAATTCTCAATTTTATTAATTGGCCCGAAGCCATTTTATCAATTCATATTATTCAAAAAAAAAAAAAAAAAATTGTCATAGTATTCAATTTTAACATGTTCATGTTATTTTTTTTCTAATAGTTTAATTTTCCTGAAGAAGATTTCTAGAAATATTTTGAATATATTTCTTGTCTTCATTTCACCAGAAGTGGAAAATAATATGATAATAATTTATGAACAAACTCTCAGATATGAACGTGATAATGAAGATATATATTGTTTTGTCAATGCAATAAATTATTTATTGTGCATTTATTTCTCTTCTCTTTTAACTTTGAAATAAAAAAAAATATAGTACTTTTGAATGATAGAATAGCTTTATTTTGACTGGATTGGCAAACATGCTATCTGTTCAAACCTGTTGACCTAGACTCTATAATTGTGTTGTGGTTTGGGGACTTTTTGATATAAGACTTATTTTTATCTTTGATTTACTTGATCATAAAATTTGATAAAAGTTTTAATTGTTGATATGCTGTTAGGTAAGTAGCAATTTATGTATTGGCCAAATAAATAAAAATTTTGATTATGTTAAGCCAAAGCCAAATTATTGTTATAAGTTGCTGGGAATTGATCATGACAAGCTTTAATTGGTAATTATTTAAAGATTTTTGTCCAATTTTTTTTTAGCTCAATTTTCATCAAATGTATGCATAATTGTATTTATTTTATTTAGTAACGTAAAAAGTAAATGGGAGTACCATTTCGAGTAGTACAAATTGATTGAAAGGTCCGGAAGAGCAATCTTTTTATTACATGGAGGAATACAAATTTATATTGATGATGCATTATATTCTTCTAAGTTTCAAAGGAATTTGAGGATATCCGCTGAAATGGGTATCATGTTGAGACAACCAATGAAGAAAATATTGAATATCTTTATATTACTAGCATAATATCAAATAAAAAAAAATGCATACTGAAAAAATTTGCCTATGTTTTCCTCCAGCTTGTACTACATATATATTAGTACAATTGAAGAACATATTATTGTAAACCAGAAGTTTACAAATAAGAATATGTTTATAGTTTGGCATGACCGGTTGGGCCATTCCGGATCAATAATGATGCGAAAAATAATAGATAATTAATGTGAACATTCATTAAAGAACCAGAAGATTCTTTAATTTGATGAATTTTTATTTTATTTTATTTCTATAATGTATACAATGTGATATTTGTGGAACACTATATCTACCATGTGAACCATTTGAATATTTTATGGTTTTAATTGATGCATCAACAATATGGTCACATGTATGTTTATTATCAACTCGCAACCTGACGTTTGCGAGATTAATTGCTAAATTGATTTGATTAAGAGCATAATTTTATGATTGTCTAATTAAGAATATACATCTAGATAATGTTGATGAATTTACTTCTCAGATAATGCATGTCTCTTAGAATTGATGTTGAACATCATGCAGCTAATGTTCATATACAAAATGAGAACATGTTATTTTGCATACAACAACACTAATTCGCATCATGCCAACAAGCTATTATAAAACTTTCCCTTTATAATTGGTTTTTGGTCACATACCTAATATTTCCCATATAAGAATTTTGGATGTGCGATATATGTTATAATTGCTCCACCACAACGCACTAAAATGGAATATCAAAGAAAGTTGGGAATTTATGTTGAATTTGAATCTCTATATATAATAGAGTATATAGAACCATTGATGGTATAATTTTTCACGGCTAGTTTTGCCGATTGTCATTTTGATGAATCAATATTCCCAACCTTAGGGGGAGAAAACAATCAGCTGGAAAAAGATAATAGTTGGAATGAATTATCAGTGTAATTTAGATCCTCATAAATAATGTGAACTAGATGTTTAAAAGATAATTCATTTGGAAAGATTAGTTAATCAATTGCCAAACGCATTTACAAAGAAAGTGACCAAAACACATATACCAGCTGTTAATGCTCCACTTAATGTCGATGTTCCTGTTGGACAGACTAATAAAATTATAACACGCATGAAGCGTGGAAGATTAATCGGTTCCAAGGATAAAATCCTCG
Organism: Carex kokanica; assembly: GCA_025461125.1. NCBI lineage: Eukaryota > Viridiplantae > Streptophyta > Magnoliopsida > Poales > Cyperaceae > Carex > Carex kokanica. The sequence continues at coordinate 229,383 of JAJGRX010001195.1, forward strand.
AAAAAAGAAAAGGAGCAAAGAATGAAAATGGTCAAGTCGAGGATATGATAATTTCAGATAAAACTCCAGAAGGGAATCAAATTATAAGTAATATTGGAGTTCCAGTAGAAACTCAAGTATTTGAAATTCATGAAAATGAAGAGATCTCGATAAATTATATCATGAATGGAATAAGATGGAACCGAGATGAAATTGATGTCAATGATATTTTTTCATAAAATATAGCGCTAAATATAATAAATATTGAGGATCATGACCCGAAGTCCATTAAAGAATGTCGACAAAGAAATGATTGGCCAAGATGAAAAGGTGTAATTGAGGCAGAGTTAAACTCTCTTGAAAAATGAAAATATTTTGGACCTGTTGTCCCAATACCAGAAGGTGTAGAACCAGTAGGATATAAATGAGTATTTATGCGAAAATAAAATGATAAAGTGAAATTTTGAGATATACTCACTTGTGGTGGATGCAACAACTTTTCGGTACATAATTAGTCTGGCAGTCCATGAAGGACTTGATTTGCGCGTAATGCATGTTGTTACAGCCTATTTTTAAGATGATATATATATATATATGAAAATCCCTGAAGGATTTAAGATGCCTGAAGCATGTAATTTAGGTTCTCGAGAATATTATTCAATTAAATTGAATAAATCTTTATATGGATTAAAGTAATCTGGACACATATGGTATAATTGTCTAAGTGAATATTTATATGATATGTCCATGTATTTTGATGAAAAGATATGGAAACGATTTTGTTATAATTACAGTTTATGTTAACAATCTAAGTATCATTGGAACTCCTGAAGAACTTCCAAAAGCGAATAATTATTTAAAGGATTTGAGATGAAAGATCTTGAGAGAACAAAATGTTACCATGGATTGCAAATTGAACATTTTAAAAATGATATTTTTATGCATCAAGAAAATTATTGCAAGAGTGCTAAAACGATTTTATATGGATAAAATCACATCCATTGAGCACTCCAATAATTGTAAGATCATTAGATGTGAATATATATCTTTTAGACCTTGAGAAAGTGATGAAAAACTAATTGGTCCTGAAGTACCATGTCTTAGTGCAATAGTAGCATTTATGTATCTGGATAGACATACAATATCTGATATATCATTTGTTGTAAATTTACTAGCAAGATATAGTTCTTCTCCCACGCGAAGACATTGTAATGAAATTAAACATATACTTCGCTAACTCTGAGAAATTTTAGCAATACACGAAGCAAGACGAGAATGTGTTTGGTTAAGATCTGTGATTCAACACATTCAATAAACATGTGGTTTGTCTTATGGAGAAATGATCCTGACAATCATATATTAAGATAATATTGTATGTATTACTCAATTAAATGAATGATACATTAAAGGAGATAGAACAAAATATATTTCATTAAAGTTCTTTTTCACACATGATCTCCAAGATGATAATGTTATTATTGTTCAGCAAATTTGTTCAAGTGAAAATCTAGTAGATTAATTCACTAAGGCGATCCCTAATGCAATATTCGAAAAGCTAGTTCGTAATATTGGAGTTCATCAACTTAAAAATCTTGATTGATGTTGTCATGAGGGGGAGTTAATATGCACTACATTTTCCTTAACCATGGTTTTTCCCACTGGGTTTTCCTGGTAAGGTTGTGGTTGTATATTAAAAGGAATATTGTACTCTTTTTCCTTCACTAGGTTTTTATCCCACAGGGTTTTTTCTAGTAAGGTTTTAATGAGGCATATTCTTATATAATGGACATCCAAGGGGGAGTGTTATGAATAAAATTATTAATGTGGATGTCCATGACTCCCAATATTCATTTCTCCACTACTCCCACTACCATTGGAATTCATATCCCACTACTATTTAGAATTCAATCTCTTATTTATTATTGTAATGGCTTTTCATTCACAATTTGTAGCCTATAAATAGAGGCTTTGTAATCTTGTATTGTACACATGAGAAATATATGAATAAAGATATTGTCATCTTTTATGTGTTCTCTATCTTGTTTATTATTCTTTGTCTTTATTTTATAACAAATTTAACATTTAGCACCCAAATTCGGAAAAAAATTTCAAATCTGTCTAATCCAAAGAATAATTCTCTGGATCTAGGTATTCTTTCTGGAAAATTATTCTCCGGAAAGAGATTTGGGTTTCCGGAGAAAAATTCTCCGGATTTGTATTTATAAATTAAAATTGAAAATTTTATGATTTATTTATTTTTGTATTAAAATATTAGAAATATTTTTTATATTTCTTTGAAAATAGATAGAATACTATATAATTTATTTATTAGAAAGACGGTGACAAATAACTCGGATCAACATTTTTCAGGCCGGATTTTTCACGGCTGTATGAAAAATTAAGTTGGAAAAAAATAAACATGTTTTGGATCTGAGTTATTGATCCTGATTCAAAAGTCACTTCTGAGTAAATAAAAAATATTGTGGTCCTTCTAGTATATTTAAATTCTAAGATATTGTATCCATTTTGAAAAAAATTTGATGAGAAATCATTTCGACTTACTTTTGTCGGAGAAAATTCTTATTTTTTTGAAAATAGAAGGACCATAATATTTTATGTATTTACCTAGAAGTGACTTTTGAACCGGGATCAATAACTAAGATTCAAAATATTTTTATTTTTTTTCCAATAGCACAGAAAGAAATATTTTAATTTTTCTTACAGCCGTAAAAAATCCGGTCTGAATATTGATCCGGGTTATTTATCACTGTCTTTCTAATAAATTCAATTATTTAGTATTCTATCTATTTTCAAAGAAATATAAAAAATATTTCTAATATTTTAATACAAAAATAAATAAATCATAACATTTCTATTTTAATTAAAAATATAAAAAACACAAATCTGGAGAATTATTTCCCGGAAATCCAAATCCAAAGAATTATTCTCCGAATCTGCGTTAACTGATATGCACCTGGATCCGGAGAATAATTTTTCGGAAAGAAGGCACAGATCCGGAGAATTATTTCCGGATTGAGGAGATTTCGAATTTTTCTGAATATGAGTGTAGAATGTTAAATTTTATATTTTTTTTGAATATTAATAAAAATTTCGTTCAAGTTTATAAATTTAAATAATTTAAAATTCATTTAGCTTTCCAGCAATATTAATTTTAGTGATCAAGTTTTTACGGCTTCTTGTGCTTGCGCAATTAAATTTCAAATTGACTTGATTAAATTCCATACGCGCCATATTTAAATGATAGAGAACATATATACAATTATAGTTCTTTAATTTGAATAATATTTTTCAAGATATCAATGGAAACATCACACAATTGGATTTACGCTAGAATTGTCTTTTAATACTAAGGTAGTTCTATTGTGCATCCATGTGATATCTTCGAGGATATTGTTTTAGACTAGAAAAAATAATTTAAGATTTATTCTCCATTGATTAGCTAGATATTTAAATTCATGTATCAATTTGCTTGCCGTTTAAATTGTTTGAAACATGATCAAATGATTTTCATTGTAAAAGAAATTATCCACTCTACCCAAGTAACAGAGACGATCTTTTCAATAACATTAATAAACGTATAAATAGATGTATCACAATGGATGTACCATAATTAATGGAATTTATACTTCAAGAAAATAACAAAGTCACACATGTGGTAAACAATGGGGTCATGAAAAAAAATATCATCATTGAATTGGAAAGGTTACTGTAATAGTTATAGAGGGCTAATATACAGGACCCGTTACAAAAATTGAAAATGTTGCCCAGTGAATTAATGACAACATCTCTGTAGAGTAATTAATTACCTTCCAAATCCAATAAGGAATTGGGGTGGTTCGATGGTATTAGATTAAATTCGTGCGGTCAATTTTCTTGAACTCATGAACCCACCTGGTCGGCTGGTGCCAATTGTGGCGAAATCGAAACGTTGCTACTCGCTACTTCGAGTTGGGATTATGATGTGAGAAAAGGAGAGTGCGGTGTCGTCGTATAAAGAACCGTGCGATTGGGGTCTGTACGGATCTGACGTGGCAGGTTTCGTGAAAGCCGTAAACTGCCACGTCATGATGCGCCTCTCCCATTTGATGGATGCAATCTGCACCGTTCATGGATCGACTCCAATATTCCCTTTGGTTTAAATGTTCACTTTCCCACCTGCGCCCTGTCATCAAATCATCCCCAGTCGCTTCACTTGTCAAATCTCCGTCTTCCCGCCTCCACAACTATCTCCCAACACCAACCAAGAAATCAAAAGTAATCAAGAATGGCCCGCCTACGCAGGGGGCGCAGGGAGAAATCGGAGATCCGAAGGGTGGTTCACCGGAGGGAGCTACGGATTGAGGTTCCCCGGAGGGAAGATGCTGAGCCGGCCAAACGACGGTCGGTAAGCACTGCCGAGAGATCGGAGATCCGAAGGGTGGTTCACCAGAGGGAGATACGAATTGAGGTTCCCGGGAGGGAGGATGCTGAGCCGGCCATTCAACGGTCGGTAAGCACTGCCGAGAGTACCACCGGCCAAATGGAGTACCCTGTCATACCGTACTGGAGTCCTGTCTGGGTGCCGGTGTGGCGTTTTAGCTATTATTATGGCGTTTGGGTTATAGTCTGGCACACAGGCTACGTGTAGGCTGTCGGGTTTGGTCCTGAGTGATCATATAGGTTTAGCGTCATGTATTTAGGTGCAGAGTCTGTCTTCTTGGTAGGTAATTATGTTGTCGGTGTCTGTTTCTTGGTTTCTTGGTTTCTTGGATTCATTGTTCAGGTTGGGGGTTCAGAGTCTTTTGTTCTAGTTATTATATATCTTGTGTTCATAGTTTGGTTGGATTTGTTATTGGGATCTGGTTTCTTGATTTGGTTTATTGTGCGTTTAGGTTATCTGATGGTGTTACTGAAAAGGTTTTTGTCTTCTTTTCTGGTAATAATGTAATAAAGAATCGATCTTGGGTTGGGAGTCTGTTGATCCAGTTGGCATCTTCAGCTCATTCATAGTCTAGTTCGGATAGGGTTTTTTCTGTGTTTTGGTTATCTTAAGCGTTAATGTAAATATTTTATCTTTATTTCTGGTAATAATGTAAAAATTAATGAAATTAATAAAGAATTGGGATCTTGTGTTCGGAGTCTGTTGATCTAGTTGGGATGGATCTTGCATCATTCATAGTCTTAGTGCGGGTTTGGTTTCTTGATATGGTTTTTTGTGTGTTTAGGTTATCTTTAATCCTATCTCTGGAAATAATAGCTTCATGTCTTAGTGCGTTTTCTGTTTTAGATTTGTTTGATTTTAATATCTATTTCATTTTTTTTTTTTTATCTTGTATGGAAATAGGATGTTAAAATTTTATCTTTTGATTGAGTTGTAAGATTCATGCTCCGAGATTTTATTTTCATTTTACACACGGAAATTTTGAAATGAGTTTGTAATGATGCCGAGAATTACTGCTTCAAAGCTATTTTTATTTTATTTGGATGTGCTTTTTATTACTTGGTGTGTTTTTCTTGAGTTAGTGTGTTTAGGTTATCTTAAGTGTTAATTTAGATTTTTTTTTCTATTTTTTTTCTGGTAAGAATCTAAAATGGGTGGAAACAGTAAAGAAATTAAAGGTTTATATCTTGCTGCGTTTGTGAATTTGTTGGATTTTAATATATATTTCCCTTTTTTGTTGTTTTTATTTATCTTGTTTGGAAATAGTCTTTTCAATTTAATCTTTGATTGAGTCGTAAAGGTTCTTGCTCAGAGATTTTTATTCCTCTTTTACGGATGAAAATGTACAAAGGGGTTTGTAAGTTTATCTTAAGTGCTTTACTTTTTGTAGCCATACCAGTCAGTCCTATCTTTTTCTCCTTCAAAATTCAAGTCTTATGATTTCATTATAATCTATTGATTATATATGCTGTTTAATTATGCACATTAGGCATTTGAGAAAGGCCAGGACATAATATGCTATTCATTTGAATTTCAGGCTGAGTAATGTACAGTCTATATCCTTCAAGAGGGATTCTTTGAGACATCAGAGCTCAGATGCTGCTGGAGATTTACACAAGGGGTGGATTCTAGATGTAATGGCAGGAGAATGATATGTGTATTCTTGCATAGAACTTCAGCTTTTGTGTATGAAAATGCATACATTTCGTTAATAATGGTACCAATAGTGGTGCTATATTTTGTATTTTATCAATCTTGAGATGAACAGGCAGCAACAGATCAGCTCCGTCTGATTCAGCTCCATGGCTTCTTTCTGAGTCGAAATATATTATGCTATGTAAAACAATTTCAAATATCATTGACTTGCAAATAGCGATTTTTTCCATAGCAAGTAATTATTGAGACCAAGTAATTATTGATTTACTTTAGGTGATTTACTTTAGGTGAGACCAAGTAATTATTGATTTTTTCCATAGCAAATAGCGATTCAATGTGAAGGTACTTCCGTGGCTACTATTTTTTGTCCTTTGCCAAATCACTCCATAAAAATAAATATTTCACATAATTATCTCTATTCTTATATTATTACGCACGTAGATATTCTGATCTAGGGCCGTAAATGAGCCGAGTTTGAGCGATCGAGTTACCTCCAACTCGAACTCAACTCATTAAATAAACGAGCGAGTCAACTCGAGTTGGGATGGTTAAACGAGCTGTAAAGCCAACTCGAACTCAGCTCATTATCAACTCGAGTTGGCTCACAACTCGTTTATAACTCATTTAACCAGTTTAACAGGTGCTGATTTATTAAACGAGTCAGCCAACTCAGCTCAAACTCAGCTCATTTATTAAACGAGTCAGCCAACTCGAGTTGGAGCCAACTCGAGTTGTAAATGAGCGAGTTAAAGCAAGCTGTAAATGAGCGAGTTACGAGCGAGTTACGAATTCGAGCAATTTTGCCCAGCCCTATTCTAATCTGATAACGACTATGATTAAAAAATAAAATTTTAGATTGAATATCAACCGTCCAATTAAATATGTGTATTTTTTTTTATATTTTTTTACGTGTAGAAATCTAAATTTATTTAGACACATACTCGTTACATCGTTACATCGTTACATGTAGATATTACGATTTCATTATTTTTTTCGAGAACTTTCCTAAACCTCTTATTTGATTCTGATTTTTTTTATTTTTTATCATTTTGTCAAAGATATTGAATCTGTCCTGTTACTTGGTTAGTAGTAATAATTATAAGGAGATTCTATTTAAAATCACTATAGTTGAAATGGAAAGTCAAAATAGAGAAGATCAACTCTAACTTGTACAAGAAGGAAAGATGAATTTGTGCCTAAAAAGAGAGAATTTGTTTTATTTTCATTAAGCTGGCTTATCTTTATTTTGATTTTTTTTTAGATTATTATGAAAAGCCAGCAATTATATTGGTTTGATTTGGTTCCCACGCAAGCATTCAGGGGAAAATTTTCATTTTCTTTGAATATCCAGCCGTGAGCCTTTATTAAATGTTTTGAACCGATTATTATAACGGTCCGGTTCATCAATTTTTTTTAATAAAACATCTGTTAAATCAGTATTGGCCGGTGCATAAACGATTCTATAAAAAAACTGAAACGGAGATGTGCCCGTAGCCCGTGTCCGTTTTTTTCCTGACCAACCAATCAGTCCGGTCCGGTTCTGATAACACTGATAATTAGAATTACAAATTCACATGAATAACAACAAAGATACATATCTATACATAATAGTAATAAGGATTGCAGATCCATATTAATAGCAAAAACTATACAAATTTTTAAGCAACAAGACTGTAATAAATTGATAAAATAGTAAATAACAAATTGCAGTATTTTATTTTAATAGAAAATACCATATAAAATCAATATACATATGAATTAAAGTCCTTCAACTTATTTTTTAAAAAATACTAAATTTTGAACATATTTGCTATCATATAATATGTGCCTGTTATAATCTATAATCATATCATTTGTGGATATTGTTGAATAATTATTTTTTTATTGATTTTATTTTTATGAAAATATATTATTTTCTATGATAATTTTTTTATTCTTTTATAATGTCTTCACTGCAACGTACGGATATCGTAAGTTCTTTATATATTTTTCAACAGAAAATAAATAAATTTTCGTAACCCATGCTGCCGACATTTTTAATAATACCCCAAGTTAATTAAAGATTAATAAAAATACCCACGGTTCCCGAAAATTTTTAAAAATGCCCAAACCGGCCATTTAATGGCCGGTACCGAATTAATTGCCCAACCGGCCATTTAATGGCCGGTACTGAATTTAATTTTTTTTTTTTTTTTTTTTTTTTTTTTAGAGAAAAATAGCTAAAATACTGAAATCTAACACTAAAAAATCGAATTGTTTTGTTAAATATTTGTTAGATTAGTTTTTTCATAGCATATTTATACTAAAATACACTATGAATATGACCGATTTTGTGCTAAAATATGCAAAATCAGAGATTTTTATTTTTACCCAAAACAGAAAATATATATAAAATAGAAAATATATATAAAAGATACAGAAAATATATATAAAAGATACATCAAAGACCCTAAAAACTCTGAAATTATAAAGAAATGTTCAAAAGTCCATGAAGGAAGACTCGGATCGCGAATCTGAGCCCGCAAATGGGCGAAACTCATCATAGATGAGTTTCAAATCGGGTTTTGGGCTGTGGAGTTCCTGTCAAAATTTCAGCCCGATCCGACGGACGGATCAAAAGTTACGCTCCTTTTCATGAAGCATGCACAGGCCCATATTGCATCATTTCCGATTAAGATTTTCATTTCTATTCTTCAATCTACGTAGCTCAGTAAATTACCGTATTTTAGCATAATTCTACATAATTATTGTAATTTTAGCATTTTAGTAAATTTACTGTATTTTAGCATAATTATTGTAATTTACCGTATTTTAGCACAAAATCGGCTCTATTCGTAACGTATTTTCTAACAAATATTTAACAAAACAATTCGATTTTTTAGATTTCAGTATTTTAGCTATTTGTCTCTTAAAAAAATTTAACATAATTTAAAGTAATTTAGTGTCAATCAGCATAAATTAACATAATTTCAAGTAATTTAGCGTATTTTAGTATAAATATATGCTATCAAAAAAGTAATCTAACAAATATTTAAAAAAATAATTCGATTTTTTAGTCTTAGATTTCAGCATTTTATCTATTTATCTAAAAAAAAAAAAAAAAATTAAATGGGGGACCGGCCATTTAATGGCCGGTTCCCCTCTTTAATAAAAAAAAAAAAAAATTGCGGGACCGGCCATTAAATGGCCGGTTTGGGCATTTTTAAAAATTTTCGGGAACCGTGGGCATTTTTATTAATCTGTAATTAACTTGGGGTATTTTTAAAAATGTCGGCCCATGCTGGGTGAAAGGATTTAAATTTTATACATGTAAGCCGAAATCGGAACGGAAGAGTAGGTCACAGAACAACGCTTGACAAAGAAGATGTGTTGTTCGTTTTTTTCTTTTCTTTTTTCTTAACAAACTATTTGGGCCCAAGCCCAGAATGAAATAAATAATTGAAGTAAAATAGAAGTGATAGCTTGGAAGCCCGTTAAGGACCGTCCCATGTTTCTTTCGAGTCCGCATCGTCTGCATTTAACTCAAAAGATGCTCTTTTGAGATAACTCATCTCCGCCGTCTGATTTTAAATGGAGCTAATCCAGCCACATTCTATAATTCAGGGGCTCTTTAATATTAATGTAGATCTAAACCACACCCATCTTAAAGTGAATCGGACGGTCCATATACATTAACTCAAAAGATTCTTTTTTGAGTTAATGCAGAGGATACAAATTTGTTTCTTTCTACACCATACGGGTCGAGGGACAAGTATCCTCTCAATACTGTAAAAGATTCCCCTTACTTTACGGCTTGAGATTTACCCCCAGCCGTTTTGAGATTCGTGCTAGCACAGGAAGTAGTATTATTGGGCTTTGAGATGCGTGTCAAGTTAAAAAGAACGTTCCAGATCCAATAATTGTAAAATATTCCCTCTTTGCATATCCTCTGAGATAGCTCAACTTTTGCGTGACTGATGTGTACGCTGCCTATTCGGGGATAGCGCGGGGGCATATTATTTGTGCATTGAGATTCATGCAGAATATATTTGAACAGTTGAGATTTTTCAGAAAACACTCTTAAGTTTGAGATATGTCATAGGATGCCAGTTCGGCGAGTGCGTATCCTCTGAGATATCTCATATTTTGCGTGACCGACGTATCCGGTGCCTATTTGGGGATAGCGCATGGGGCAGAATTATTTGGGCTTTGAGAGTCGTGTAGAACGTATTTTAACGGTTGAGATTTACCAGAAAGTCACGCAAAACATGAGATATCACAGAGAATGCCAATTCCTCCTGGTAACAAATTTCTTTCAGATCTCCTGTGGCGAAATCGAGGCATTGCTACTTCAAGTTGGGCTTGGGATTATGATTTGGAAGAAGGAGAGTGCGGTGTCGTCTAAATCCGTGCGATTGGGATCTGTACGGATATGACGTGGCAGGTTTCGTGAAAACCCGTAATATGAATAAACTGCCATGTCATGATGCGACCCTCCCATTTGATGGATGCGATCTGCACCGTGCACATGTCGATTCCTATTTTGGTTTAAATGTTCACTTTCCCACCTGCGCCCGGTCATCAAATCATCCCCATTCGCTTCACTTGTCAAATCTCCGTCTTCCCGCCTCCACAATTATTTTCCAACACCAACCAAGAAATCAAAAGTAATCAAGAATGGCCCGCCTACGCAGGGGGCGCAGGGAGAAATCGGAGATCCGAAGGGTGGTTCACCAGAGGGAGCTACGAATTGAGGTTCCCCGGAGGAAAGATGCCGAGCCGGCCAAACGACGGTCGGTAAGCACCACCGAGAGATCGGAGATCCGAAGGGTGGTTCGCCAGAGGGAGCTACGAATTGAGGTTCCCGGGAGGGAAGATGCCGAGACGGCTATACGACAGTCGGTAAGCACTGCCGAGAGTACCACCGGCCAAATGGGGTATCCAGTCATACCGTACTGTCCTGTCTGGGTGCCAATGTGGAGGTTTAGCTATTATTATGGCGTTTGGGTTATAGTCTGGTACACGGACTACGTGTAGGTTGTCGGCTTTGGTTCCGAGAGTACCACCGGCCAAATGGGGTACCCAGTCATACCGTACTGTCCTGTCTGGGTGCCGATGTGGAGGTTTAGCTATTATTATGGCGTTTGGGTTATAGTCTGGTACACGGACTACGTGTAGGTTGTCGGCTTTGGTTCCGAGTCATGTAGGTTTAGCGTCATGTTTTTAGGTGCAGTCTGTCTTCTGGGTAGGTAATTATGTTGTCGTTCTCTGTTTCTTGGTTTTCTTGGATTCATTGTACAGGTTGGGGGTTTAGAGCCTACTGTTCTAGTTATTATCTTGTGTTCATAGTTTGGTTGGATTAGTTATTGGGATTTGGTTTCTTGTGCGTTTAGGTTATCTGATGGTGTTAATGTAAAGGTTTTTGTCTTCTTTTCTGGTAATAATGTAAAATTCAGTAATATTAATAAAGAATCTATCTTGTGTTGGGAGTCTGTTGATCCAGTTGGCATCTTCATTTCATTCATAGTCTAGTTCGGATAGGGCTTTTTGTGTGTTTAGGTTATCTTAAGCGTTAATGTAAATATTTTGTCTTTATTTCTGGTAATAATGTATAAATTAGTGAAATTAACAAAAGAATTGTGATCTTGTGTTCGAAGTCTGTTGATCTAGTTGGGATCTTGGATCATTCATAGTCTGGTTTGAATTATTTATCCGGGTCTGGTTTCTTGATATGGTTTTTTTTGTGTGTTTAGGTTATCTTTAGTGTTAATGGAAATATTGCTATCTTTTTTTTCTCTGGTTATAATAGCTTCAAGTCTTACTGCGTTTCTGATTTGGATTTGTTGGATTTTAATATCTATTTCATTATTTTTTCTGTTTTTCTTTATCTTGTATGGAAATAGTATGTTAAAATTTTATTTTTTGATTGAGTTGTAAACTTGTAAAGATTCATGCTCTGAGATTTTGTATTTATTTCACTGATGAAAACTTTCGAATGAGTTTGTAATGATGTCAAGAATTAAAGCTTCGAAGCTGCTTTTTTTCTATTTGGATGTGCTTTTTATTAGTTGATGTCTTTTTCTTGAGTTTGTGTGTTTAATTAGATTATCTCAAGTGTTAATTTAAAGATTTTTTTTTTTTTTTTCTGGTAAGAATCTAAAATGGGTGGAAACAGTAAAGAAATTAAAGCTTTATATCTTGCTGCGTTTTCTGTTGTGAATTTGTTGGATTTAATATATTTTTTCCTTTTTTGTTGTTTTTAATTTTTTATACATCTTGTTTGGAAATAGTCCTTTCAATTTTATCTTTGATTGAGTTGTAAAGGTTCTTGCTCAGAGATTTTTATTTCCCTTTTACGGATGAAAATGTACAAAGTGCTTTACTTTTTGTAGCCATACCAGTCAGTCCTATCTTTTTCTCCTTCAAAATTCAAGTTTTATGATTTAATTATAATCTATTGATTATATATGCTGTTTAATTATGCACATTAGGCATTTGAGAAAGGCCAGGACATAATATGCGATTCATTTTTGAATTTCAGGCTGAGTAATGTACGGTATATATCCTTCAAGAGGGATTCTTTGAGACATCAGAATTCAGATGCTGATGGAGATTTACACAAGGGATGGATCATGGATGCTAGATATATTGGCCGGAGAATGACCCGGGGTCTTATATACATATTAGATTTACACAAGGGATGGATGATCCGGGGGGTTGTACATATGTGATATATTGTAATGGCTTTTACAAGGGATGAATTAGCACTCTATACAATTCCGTAGCTTTTCTTTTTTGTTATCAGTCTCCAGGGATCAGATAACTTTAAGCTACCACACCCTTGATGTCTAACTACATGTTCTGATTTTCAAAGACTATTTTTTTTTCACTTCTTAGATATTTCTTTAATTTTCTGATATGTGTTAGCATTTTGATTTCATTGGTCTTCAATCTTTAATTTGATTATCTAATTTTAATGGTGTTATGCTGATTCCATCTAAATGGAAATAATTATATAAAAAAATGTAAAAGGAAAATATGAAGAAAATTAGTTAGGTATTCTTGAGAAGAACTTCAGCTTTTGTGTAGGAAAATGTATACTTTTGGTTAATAATGGTGCTATCTTTTGTATTGTACCAATCTTGAGATTATTATAACAACTAGCGAATAACTGATGCTGGTTTGGCAGAATCAGTGCTGTCTAGACAAATTATTCGAAATAACTAAATAATTGACGCAAGGAATTTGCAACCTCAATACTTTAAATGTTGAAAACAATCAACTTGAAGAAACATAATTATAGAACCATACTTATGTCATCAGGTTACAATTGAACCATTAAAAGAGACAAAACAAAAATTAATGGGACAAATATATATATTTCTCTGAATTACTATAGAAGAACTTGAGAAAAAAAAAATCATGAAACATCACTTTACATCGTACAGATAATTTTGCTTGCAAAAATAATGAATTGATTGAAGTATCAGCAATCACAGAAAGGTAAAATCCTACAAGGTATAATACATGTTCAATAATTGCAATTGCACCTGAGGAACATGTCACACATAAAGTACTATAACCATATAACAAGAAAAAGTAGAAGATGAAACGGGCACTCAATAGCAAGGAACAAGCATTACTCTGCGACGAGGCGGGGGAGAACAGATGGCCATCAGCGTCAGCGCAATGGCGACTACCATGAGAATCCCCATGATGTTCAGTTCAGGCTCGTCCGCGCCTAAGCAACACACCTTTCCCATCTCTCAAAAGACGAAACAGAGAGATTTTGGTTCTTTATTGAAGAAGCTTGCTCGGAGATCAGAACACAAACTAATGTACTGAGGTTGTTATGGTTGTAGCATTTCAGCCTTTCTAATAAGAGCAGCGAGTACTGTTGTTGACTTGGGGAGACTTACAAATGATGTTCTGCTCCTCTCCAATTTGTACATAATTGATCATTAGAGAGTTTCAGATAGATCTGAGCTATCCATTTTAAATCCGACGATTTAAATAAAATCTGATTAGCTCGGGGTACTTGAAACGGGTGTACCCAATACAATTTGGTGAAGTCGTTATCGCGTTGAATTCTAATTTGGAATTTGATGGACCGCATAGTGCAATTTAGGTAATATGGCGTGCTTGATGGGTGTGTACAGAATCCAAGTTGGTGAACCGAATCCAACGACCCACCTTTTCCCATGGATTTCTCTGTTTTCTTTTCTTTTTTTATGGTTCTGCTACAGGAAAATTGAGAAAGACCAAGCTAAATATTGTTTAATTAACATGCATTTTTTTACTTGCTTATATTATTTCTTTTATTTTTATACGGTATATTAACCCCTTATGTTATAATTTTATTTTTTATTTTTTATATATAAGAGCTCCAATAAATATGTAGGAAATGAATCTGCAATCACCCTTCGTGCTAGGATTATTTTTTTAGAAAAAAATTCATATGCGAGAACAAGCTTTTAGTCTGATGACTAATATATATACAACCCGGTAAAATGTTGTATGCTCGAAATTTAATCATGAAATTCTCATGCATATTAAAATTGAAGACTTAATTCCATTTTTTATCTCACAAAAGAATAAGGCAGCTCGGCTAAGTTAATTATATCTTGCAATTAATGGATGCAGGTAATTGATTGTGACATATTGACTTAGACTTGTCAAAGCTAAATGCAAGTAGACATTAGTTCCACATCCTAACTACTTTTCAAAAGACAACACCACGAGACTTCTAGACTTTCTTTCTTTTTCTTTGCATTTTTTTTATTCTTTGAGTGACATTTTCATTTATTATTGTCCATCAATCATAATCAGAGTACGTCAAGTTATTTTTGTATTTTTCTTTATAAATATTAAATTTAGAGTAAGGTTGCCGTACTTTGCAATGTATACTACTTAGTGTGTTTTAATTCAACAAGTATTAAATTTGTGTTAAAATATGTGCTGGATAAAAATCGAAGCACATGATTCAAACATTGATGTATCGAAACACACTAAAATAAGCATACATTGCAAAACACCGTAGCCTACTCTTAAATTTATATAAATTTAAATTTTTATATAATTTATACTTAATTATTTAAAATTAATCTGTAAAGTGTTGATAATTAATTAATAATGAGGAACAGAAAGACGAAATGCCCCAGATGACATATAGCAACAAGATAGCAACATCATTATTTATTTTATCCCTTTGGATGAATTTTGTGAGATAGTTATTTACATTATTTAGCATTGTCAACATAAGTGATGTATCCTCAGAGAATTTTTCTTGAAAATAACTGAGTATTTGTGGGCCATTTTCCCACCTTATGTGGCCGAATAAGCAGTTTCTATATTATTTATTCACCTTGGCAATTTTTGGAAAGATTTGATTGGACGAAATTGTTGTGCCATATTAATTCCGTTGTAGTTGTGCATTTTCTCATGGAACAAAGAAAGCTCCATGATAAAACTCTTCTTCTTCTTTTTTTTTTTAATTTCTTTTTGGAAAAGGCCTCCAGACCCCAGTCCAAGGTCTATGTTATTTTAGCAACAAAAATATAGTAGGATCAGCTTAAGGTTAAGAATGTAAATTTGTATCATGTCGGGATTTGAGTTATGTATTGCTTGATGACCAAGTTAAATTTTCACGTGTTGTATTATATGTCATGATTAAAATTCTAAAATTGGATCATGAGACAAACAATCATGTTATGTTAATCGATCGTGATGTGATCAGGTCACACCATGATCAAACGTGATGTGATTGGTCATGTTTTTATTTTATTTCAAATTTTAAGTTTGTTTAAGAAAGAAAAAAATCAGAAAAATTATAAAAGAATGTAAAATAAAGAAATTATGTAGCAAAAAAATTATGTTTAAAAAATTAAATTTATTGTTAGAAATTTGAAATATTATTTGAGATAAATAAATAAATAATACATAAACTTTTATTAAGAAAAATATTGTTGTATATAACGTAGTATTGTGGGTCATGACTCATGATCCATTTTATGTGGCCGGATATGTAGTTTTCTTTTTCTATTCATAGCATGTTAATTGTGTTGTGATCAAGTCGACGTAATTGGTCACATTTAATTATTTAATTATTTCAAATTTTAAGTTTATTTAAGGAAAAAATCAGAAAAATTATAAAATAATGTAAAATAAAGAAATAATGTTGTAAAAAAATTATATTTGAAAAACTAAAATTATTGTTCGAAATTTGAAATATTATTTGAAATAAATAATGAAATAATTTTTTTTGTTAAGAAAAAATTTGTTGTATATAACGGAGTATTGTGGGTCATGACTCATGATCCATCTTATGTGGCTGGATATGTAATCTTCTTATTTTATTCACCTGGGCAATCTTTTGACATATTTGATTGGAGGAACTTAAGTTGTTGTGCCATATTAATTCCATTGTGCATTTTCCCATGGAACGTAGAAAAGTAGTTCCACATAAGAACGCTTTCTTTTTATAATTTATTTTTGGAAAAGGGACCGAGACCCGGTCAAGGTCTACGTAAAATAAATTCCACTGTAAGGTTCCGGATAGAATATGTGCGTGTTCGTTCAAATTTTAAACTGAACAGATGGACTGATTATGTGCAAAAAATGTGTCTTAGATGACCGATACAAATTCACACCAAGCTAGAAAAAAATATTTGATTTTTCATTAATCGGTACATTTTATTAAGATAAATACATCTTTCATTTACCCAGATAATTACGTTTAAATATTATTATGTTTTATTAATTATTTATTTCTATAATTTGCTTATGAATAGATTTTATTTGTCTTTATTTTAATCATGAACGTTTTTTGAAATTCATGTTCTAACATTTTCATTGGAAAAATTACGACGAAAATGCAAATAAATATTTACTTCGAGCAAAACCGTTACAAACGTGTTTGTTCAAAAAACTTTAAAAATTTCATCAAACAAAGCTTTACTAACATGATACCGTCATTATATATTTTTCATCAATTTTGTAGCTCCAAGCAAAAGTAAAAGCAATAAACCTAGAATTTCTCTATGTAGAATCCGATATGGAAGTGCAAGCAATATATTTTCCAAAAACTTAAAATCTGCAGAAGAAACTTTTATGTTTTAGAATTTTAAGAGTTACTAACATACAAAAATTCTTTTCCATTTTATGGAGTTTATTCCGTTCTATTACAGTATTGATTAATTGTATATAACATAACATTGCGCAAAAAAGTTATTATTCTTAGTCGAGAAATACACATTAGATGACTCATCTTGAAATTCAGTACATAGACATCTTTTTATAGAGATTGTAGTATGTGTATAGTGTATAACAGTTTGTACTATGAATTAATATTTTTATTTTCAAAGTTTAAATAATTGATCTAAACCGTTTAACATGTTCTCTATATAAAAATATAATTGTAGATCAAATTTATATTTTCTAGAATTTTTTTATTATTATTTTAGATAGATAGAAAATCACTCGATCTAAATAGTGATTTTCTACTTATCTACAAAATAGTAAAGAAAATTAAAAAATGTAAAATTTAGCTTATAAGTATATTTTTCATATAAAAATCAATTTGAATGGTTTTGATTGACTATTTGAATCTTGAAAATAAAAATATTAATATGTAAAATGAACCAATATATGCTATACACAGTACCATAACCTTATTTTTTATATATATAGAGAGAGAGAGAGAATGGCTAATATACAAACGTTTGTTTCTGGACTCAGAAACAAACGATTCGGTTCTTCAATTTTCAAAGTTCAAACAACAAATTCAAACCGTTAGATGGTCAATCTATATTAAAATGTGCTTGGAGACCAAATTTTATATTTTTTTGGAATTTTTTTACTATTTATCAAGCTAGTTTGAAAATTGTTGTTTTATTAAATTTCTGCAGCATTGAAAAACAACGGTTTTCAAACCAACTTAATAAATAGTAAAAAAAATTCAAAAAATGTAAAATTTGGTCTCCAAGCACATTTTAATATAGATTGAATATCTAACAGTTTGAATTTGTTATTTTAACTTTGAAAATTAGAGAACCGAATCATTTGTTCCTGAGTCCAGGAACAAACGTTTGTATATTAGCCATTCTCTCTCTCTCTTTATATATATATATAGAGAGAGAGGAGGACTCCGGTTACACCACCTTTGAGTTACCACAAAGTTACCCTCCTCATTTTCTACATTTTCGAAGTCCAAATCCTCGATCCAAACCGTTCAACATGATTATCTAAATAAAATGTGCTTGCAGATCAAATTTTACATTTTTTTTGAATTTATTTACTATTTATTAAGTATTTTACAAAAACTAGTCAAATTCAGACCATTGAATTTTGTACTCATCTTAATAAATAGTAAAAAAAATTTTAAAAAATGTAAAATTTGATCTGCAAGCACCGTTCTATATAAATATAGAGTAGGGCTATTGTACTTCGTGACTTCACGCTCATATTCTCATTTTGAAAATCTAAAACGTCGATCCGAATCGTTCAAGTTGATCTCCATATTGAAATGTGCTTGGAGAACAAATTTTACATTTTTTGGAACTTTAAAATGTAAAATTTGGTCTCCAAACACATTTCAATATGGAGATCAACTTGAACAGTTCGGATCGACGTTTTAGATTTTCAAAATGGAAATATGAGCGGCAAGTAAAACATTGGCTTTACTTCGCGAAGTACAATATCACAATTATATATATATATATATATATATATATATATATATGAGTAGAACTAGGGTGCTCCTAAGCTCACCAAGCCCTTCGTGAGCGCGACTCTAAAACCTATCGAATTGACTTCAAACGACATTTTCAAACCGTTAGATGTTCAATCTATATTAAAATGTGCTTGGAGACCAAATTTTACATTTTTTGGAATTTTTTGACTATTTATTAAGATGATTTGAAAATCGCTGTTTTTATTAAAATTCTGCACCATTGGAAAACAACGATTTTCAAACCATCTTAATAAATAGTAAAAAAATTCCAAAAAATGTAAAATTTGGTCTCCAAGCACAATTTAGTATAGATTGAACATCTAACGGTTTGGAATGTCATTTGAAGTCAATTCGATAGGTTTTTGAGTCGCGCTCACGGAAGGGCTTGGTGAGCTTAGGAGCACCCTAGTTCTATATATATATATATATATATATATATATATATATATAATGCTGGGCTTAACTAAGCCATGGTGTAAAACGACTTGGTGCTCCACGCCTCATTATTTCCATTTTGAAAATCCAAACTACCGATCCGAACCGCTCAAGTTGTTCTCCATATTGAAATGTGCTTGGAGACCAAATTTTACATTTTTTGGAATTTTTTTACTATTTATTAAGCCACTTTGAAAATCGCTGATCCATTGGTCCAGAATTTTTTACTGTTTTGCTACTGTTCATCCGGATCAGCGATTTCAAAGTGGCTTAATAAATCGTAAAAAAATTCCAAAAAATGTAAAATTTGGTATCCAAGCACATTTCAATATGGAGAACAACTTAAGCGGTTCGGATCGGTAGTTTGGATTTTCAAATTGGAAATATGGCGTGGAGTACAAACTGTTTTACTCCATGGCCTAGCTAAGTCGGACTCTCTATATATATATATATATATATATAGAGTAGAACTAGGGTGCTCCTAAGCTCACCAAGCCCTTCCGTGAGCACGACTCTAAAACCTATCGAATTGACTTCAAACGACATTTCCAAACCGTTAGATGTTCAATCTATATTAAAATGTACTTGGAGACCAAATTTTACATTTTTTGGAATTTTTTTACTATTTATTAAGATGGTTTGAAAATCGCTGTTTTCCAATGGTGCAGAATTTTAATAAAAACAGCGATTTTCAAACCATCTTAATAAATAGTAAAAAAATTCCAAAAAATGTAAAATTTGGTCTCCAAGCACATTTTAATATAGATTGAACATCTAACGGTTTGAAAATGTCGTTTGAAGTCAATTCGATAGGTTTTAGAGTCGTGCTCACAAAAGACTTGGTGAGCTTAGGAGCACCCTAGTTCTGCTCTCTATATATATATATATATATATCAGGAGGGTTCCAATACCTCATGTTTTTCATACCTCATCATGCATCATGTTTTATATCTACGTTTTCAAAGTCCAAACTGTCGATCTGACCTGCTCAACATGATATCTATACTTAAAATATGCTTGGAGTCCAAATTTTATAATTTTTTGAATTTTTTATACTAAAACAGTGATTTTGTATCTATCTTAAAAAATATTAAAAAAGTTTCAAAAATTATAAAATTTCATCCCCAAGCATTTTTTTTTGTACAAAAATAATTTTGAGCAGTTCCAATCGACTATCCAGACTTTAAAAACGTAGATATAAAACATGAAGCATGTATAAAAAACATTATGTATTTTAACCCTTCTCATAAAAGTTTGTTTTCTGGATAGCACAAATGTACTTCAGATATTGAAGGGTTTTAACTTTTAACCGAAGAAAACAGAAATTTAAGTTTTAGTTGCTGATTTTTTTCTTAAAAAAAACAAATTGATCGTTGAACTTTGATTTACATCTAATTGATCCTTAATTTTTTTAACAGCCATCTTAGTTTGTAAAATTTCATTTGCATCCTATCAGTTGTTAAAATTGTTAAAAAAAAATAACTTTTAGCACATTAATTTCTTTGAAAATAACTACATTAATCCTTCTATCGTTGATTTTCAAAATTACCAACTTCGTTTTTTAAAGACTAATTGTGTACACATTTAAGTTTAAAGATCAATTTGATGTAAATAAAAATTCAGCTATGAAATTAACTTTTTAAAGAGATATCTGACAACATCAAACTTCTAACTTTTTCAAAATTTTATTGAAAAATTAATAATTATTTTTACCAAGTCGTGTGATGGGACCTCAATACAAAAAAAAAAATTATGTAAATGATTCACGCTTCCACTCAATTCCAACTCTCTAGTTTCAAATTTACTCGAGTTTCAATAAAAAAAAATATTCTAGCACAAAAGAGTCCCACATTCGAAATCCAATTAAAGTTTCTCAACTATATTTGAAGTTGAGAGGATTTGTATCTCAATATGTTCAAAACTATTTAATATTTACAAATATTTTTTGATTTGTATTTTAAACCTGTGATTTCTTACTGAAAGAGCATTATATTTATTACTAGTCTAAAAGTTGGATCTTCGTTGTTGAAAGATCTCTTGTTAATTTTTAAGTTGAGAACGCAAAAATCTCTCATTAGAAAAATCTTTTGTTTAATTTATCTTAAAAAAATGTAAAATAGTCTACTACTTTTTTATCTTATATGTGCTTCTGTATCAATTGCTAATGATGTATACAGAATTCTTTCCCTCTAGTGTTTTGAGTCCGCATCGTCTGCATTAACTCAAAAGAGCATCTTTTGAGTTAACGCATCTTGGTCATTTGATTTTAAATGGAGCTAATTCGGCCACAACCTATAATTCAGAGGTCCTTTAATATTAGTGTAGATCTAGTTTGCACGCATCTTAAAGTGAATCGGACGATCCAGTTACATTAACTAAAAATATTATTTTTTAAATTAATGCAGAGGATACGAATTCCTAGGAGTTAATGCAGAGGATACATTCCATTAACTCGTAAGAGGAGTTTCGTTTGCTTGATCTAAGCCGCTTTCCTTCCATTATGATCAGTGCAGAGTTTCGATTGAGAAGTTAGTTATTGGTTCACTTTTCTCTCCACAATCTCAGCTGCGTATTTTGTGTAGCAAATCTTGTAGTGAATCAAACTTGCAATTATAGGGTAAACACAACCATAGTAACAAGATTCACAAATTATTCAGATTTGATTTATTGGTGAATCAATCCACATATTATTCGGTATACCTGAATTATTCCCGAATGAGTGAGGCTATGGTACTATGCATAGCACGGATGGGTCCGTGCTACGGCTCAAAATTTGAGTTTTCAAAATCCTAACGGTCCATCCAAACCGTTCAACATGATTATAAAATGAATATGTACTTGCAAACCAAATTTTACATTTTTTCGAATTTTTTTACTATTTTTTAGATAGGTAGAAAATCACTGTTTTTGGATGGTCCAGAATTTTCAGATCAAGTGATTTTCTACCTATCTAAAAAAATAGTAAAAAAATTCGAAAAAATGTAAAATTTGATTTGCAAGTACATATTCATTTTATAATCATGTTGAACGGTTTGGATGGACCGTTAGGATTTTGAAAACTCAAATTTTGAGCCGTAGCACGGACCCAATCGTGCTATGCATAGTACCATAGCCTCACTCTTCCCGAATTATTCGAGAATTTTACGAATTATTTACAAATTATACCCGAATTATTCTCTTGGCCAAAAAACATTCAATAATAATTTTTTTAGAATGTTTTTTGGCTCTCTTGTGAGACTAAGATCTCCGGTCCGGACTCAATATATAATTCTGAATTATATCCAATTATTTCCGAATTACGAATTTTTGACCCATCGAACCTTTCCTAATCATTAAGTTGTCACTACGAACACAACTACATGCATATATCTATACATAAGGACATGAAGCTGAAATCCAGTAATGTGTTTGTGCTTGGACGAAATAAAGACGCCCGAAAAAGACAAATCTGTCTATGCCGAAAAACAAACATATAGCCATCATTTTTTTTAAAATTTATGTACCACTTGATGGAATGTCAAAATCAACTTTGTTATATATAAATTATGAAATTTGGACTCACAAGCATATTTTTTAGTATAAATATCATGTTGAGCGGTTTGAATCGACAGTTTGAACTTTGAAAACGTAGATATAAAACATGAAGCATGATGAGGTATAAAAAACATGAGATATTAGAACCCTTCTCAACTTTTATATACTTAGAAGTGTTTTCCCAATACTTCTTTCAAACATAACATGCAACGCGTTTTTCATTTCTGGTCATTTTCTAGCTATAATTGCTTTAAAAATTCCTTAAACAAGCTCTTCGTTACTTTAATTAGAGCAGCAAGTTCTATTGAGAAACTTTTGAGAGAACTACTGGAAAAATTTCTGATAAATTATTTGAGAGAATATTAAATAAACATTTCACCAGACCCGTATACTCTCTTGCCACTAAAAACTGCCTAAAGAACATATGAATGAAAATGTTCGATTCCAGTAATTTACAGTGTGTAGCAAACAGCAACGACCAGACCACATTACCATTTACCACAATGCCCCTTTCTTCCTTACTAACTCGCTACATATTTAATTACCGGCGCCGTTTGACAAATCAATCCCTGGATTTATTAAGTAGAATTTCGCTTTCTTTTCAGAGGCGACTTTGATTTGATCACTGTCCCGCCTTTCCCTTCCTTGCCAAGTCGCAAGTAGATATCTTTTTTTATCTCACCCCTACTTCTCCCCTCTCTTTAGTTCCAGTTACGCCTTGTTATCTTTTGTTATATTTGTATATGAGTCATGGGGTTTTGTTCGTGCTTCGGCTGGGAAGGAGAGCAGAGAGGGACCTCTGGGTTAAACTTGCCGCAAGCTAGAGTTGTCTCTGGTTAGTTTCGTGTCTTCTTGGTCAAATATTTGGTACCGGACTCAACCGTACCGGATTTAACACGAGTTTCGCACGTTCCCATCTTTCCTTCTTTCTAAATCTTCAAAAGCTTTTAGATAGTTCCATTTATTTTTTTTAAATCATATTTAAGTTAATTTTCTCTGTCAGAAGTAGTCGAGTCAAGGCAACATTACTCAGTGAATGGCGGTCATGAACCATGTACTAATGGTGAAAATAAAACACAATTTCCGATACGAACATTTAGCTACTATGAGCTAGCAACTGCCACTACATTTTTTAAAGAAGACTTGTTCCTGGGTAAGGGTGGGTTCGGCTGTGTGCACAAGGGTTGGCTGGACAATGGACAGGTCTGTCATTTCTCTAATCATCAAAAACTACATACCAGTACAAGTCTCTTTATACAGTATATACTGGTAGATATGTACTGGATTATTGTACCAAACAGTTAAGCCAATACTGTTGCATGCTATCTGGATCTCAATTTCATCTCTTTTTTCTTTTCCTACTTTTCTTTATTCTTTTATTATATTGCTTAATTGAAGGTCAGTATAGGGATCAGGGGTTAATTAGGTCTTAGGCAACATCCTCTGGCCAAAGTACCGCAATCGAAACCTATTAAGCTCGGTTCTGTACCAGTTGGGTAAAATACTATCAACTCAATCATTCTGGATTATTCTGATGTTTTATTTTTGAAAGAAAACCACTATGAACACCTTTAATTTGTGTGTGGTACTCAACAACGTAAAAACAGTACTAACTTGGTTTTATGGATGGCTTTTCTATTGTACAGGTTGTGGCCATAAAACAACTAGACAGGAATGGCCTACAAGGAAACAGAGAGTTTCTGGTAGAGGTGCTCATGCTGAGTTTATTGCATCATGAGCATCTGGTAAATCTTATTGGATATTGCACGGATAGTGACCATTGGATGCTAGTCTATGAGTACATGCCTTTGGGATCCCTAGAAGATAATCTTCATGGTTAGATTAACCAATTCCTCCTTGTTTTTTTTTTTTCAATTTTATTTTCTCTCATATTTTACTTGCATTTAGCACAAATCTTTATCAATTCTTCAATATAATTTAAAGACTTTGATGTCTACGGTCTGAATATAGCCTCGGTTCAACCCTTGATTGTGCAATCTGATTAAACATGTACTCACAAGGGAAAAACAAATTGGGAATACTGAAACTATTAGAGAAGTTGAAAAGCTTGGTTATTTCATTAGTGAATCTGACCCAGGGCATAGTCAAAATTGAGTTTTTCAATTTAATACTTAAACCAATTTAAGCACAATTCTTTGTCATTTTAATAAGCTATTTTAAAGGATTTCATGTCCCAATATTTAGTGGAATTTTTCGTCATTTCTTTCTGCAAGCTAGTTTGAAGTTTACGTTCTCAGTTTCTTATTGCCCACATTATTTTACGCCCAAATAAGCCAAGGGAAACAAAATTGATATTATTTCCAACTTGTATGAGAAAATAACATTTCAGTTACATGCAACCTCATAATGTCAGTCAGTACATACTTGTGTTGACCTGACTGAAATTATGCTGAACAACCTAGCCATGAACTTAGTACCAATTGAATTTGATAGGATCTTGATATGAAATAGACCCTCATCCTGGGTTGACCATGCTGCATGTTCATCTGATATGTTTTATATATGCATGAAATAGATCTACTATGCTGAGCAAACCAAAAGTCTACAATCCACCAAATTATGTTTTTAGTCTGATAAAGACTTCTTTCCTGTATTGACCAGATTAAACTTTCTAAATGCTTCTAAAGTACTTTTATATTTTTACTAAAATAGACCTTCCTCCTGACAAGGCCCCTCTTGACTGGAAGACAAGGATGAAGATATTAGCTGGTGCTGCTAAAGGCTTACAGTACTTGCATGACAAAATTAACCCTCCTGTCATATTCAGAGATTGCAAGCCATCAAATATACTTCTCGGTGAAGGATACTTCCCGAAGCTATCAGATTTCGGGCTTGCAAAGCTCGGACCCGTTGGGGACAAAACCCATGTTTCAACCCGGGTCATGGGGACACGGGGATACTGTGCTCCTGAATATGCGGCTACCGGGAAGCTGACGGTTAAATCAGATATTTACAGTTTCGGGGTTGTCATACTTGAATTAGTCACTGGCCGTAGAGGGTACGATGAAAAGCGGCCTAAGTATGAGCAGGAAGTCGTTGACTGGGTGAGTTTTTGTTACTTTCATATATATATATATTTTTGAAGTAGTGGGTGAATCCCACCGTTTTCATTGATATGAAACCATTCAAACAGGATACCAGTACCAAGCCTCTGGTACATGGTTCCTGGCAAATGTACAGATACAGAACTAAAGTTATTACAAGTTCATCTCATACCATCACCAAAGAAAACCACTAGAGCAAACATGAAACAAACCAAAACATCACAGAATTGACCTAACAAGTTCACATACCAAAAAGCTTGCAAAAACTAATTCCTATTAACTCATTTAAATTCTAAAGCAGCTTGATCATGCACCTTCACTTTCCTCTCTCCCATTTGTACCAGGGGGTAGAGCTCTTGTCCTCTCCTCCTACTGTACCACATCCCCCCCTGAACCAAAAGACCTATTGAAGACTGAATATGCAAATCATTAACATCTCGTGGGATAATAAGTGATAGCTTAAAGAAAGAGTTATCCGGTTTTGCTTTACACCAAAAAGAAGCTAGTGATATAATTTGAGCTCCAATTTTCCTAATTGATGTAGCAGTATTTTGAAAACATAAAGCATTCCTATTTAACCACACTGTCCATATAACAGCTCCTCAAATTAAATCAACTAACAACCTATCTTTAAGGGGTATCAAAGCATCTATAAACCATAAGTCCTGCAGATCATCACAATTACAAGTAAAACCATTATAAGCAATTATCCATTCCCAAATATGCACAATCCAAGGAAAGCTGACAAACAAGTTAGTTGTAGTTTCAGGTTGACCACAACAAAGGCAATCAGTGCACCCTAACCAACCTT
The DNA here is from genome assembly GCA_025461125.1 of Carex kokanica. Lineage (NCBI taxonomy): Eukaryota > Viridiplantae > Streptophyta > Magnoliopsida > Poales > Cyperaceae > Carex > Carex kokanica. The sequence continues at coordinate 256,013 of JAJGRX010001195.1, forward strand.
TTTTAGATAAATTAACCTTGGTATGTATTTTGCCTAACCAACCAAAGAAAGACTTATTTTTAGTGGGATTTTTTATTTCCAAGTAACATCAATTGTGGAATTTGGAATTCCACCATAATCCAACCAAGTGTACATTGAGTGTACTGAGAATTGTCTATTAGCTCACCATCTCCAGTACAGCCTATCTGACTGTGTATGATCTAGCGATATTGCAGAAATATGTTGTTGTAATAACAACCATTCCTCTCTAAAGGATAAATTCATAGAATTTTGACCTAACACATTAGCAACAGGCCTGTTCATCATCCACAATTGAGAACAAGTGTGGATATGCACTACATAAAGCACAGTCACCTGTCCATCTATCTAAACCAAAAAGCTGTTGACAATCCATTTCCAATTGTTTTTACAAATCTTGTGCTAACTAAATCTTTTAAGGTTATGATTCCTTTCCAAAAGTAAGAAATTCTAGATGGGGAACAGTGGGTATCCTGAATCTTAGGGTCATTGTATCTGTACCACCATTTGCTAATAGGGAAATGTTCATATTTGCAAGGTTAAGCACACCTAAACCTCCCTGTTCCTTGCTAGTACATACAATTTTCCAAGAGATAAAGGGAATGTTTTTTCCTTACTGTGCTACCACTGAACCATAAGAATCTTCTTTTTAATTAATCAATTCTAAGAAAGATTTTTTTGGGCATCTTATAAATTGCAAAATGGTATTACAAAAATGACTAAGTTTAAAAGGGTAATTCTACCCCTAAACATAATAATTTACCTTTCCATAATTCACCATTCAAATGGTCTCTCTGTCTGAGCCCCCTCTTGCATTGGAAATAGGCCCATAATTCACCATTTAAATTTACAAGACTTACTACTCTCTTAAGATGTATTTAATCCAACTTTGGAATTTAGTTATTTGTTTAGTTATTTCTATCCATTTCTTTCATGCTTGATTTTTTTTCTTTATTAGTTATTTATTTCTGTCCTGGAGGTCCTGTGTTCGAATCAGCCTCCTTGCAAAAATGCAAGGGGAAGGCTGCCTAGAAATTCCCTTCCCCAGACCCCACAACGTGTGGGAGCTTTCGGCACTGGGTACGCCCCCTTATTAGTTATCTTTTTCTTTGTTGTTTAGTGAGCAGGTTTTCCATTTGCATTTTTTCCCTGTTGTTATCTTTAATTTTGATGTAGTCTTGGGATTTTGTTTTAATGGAAACTTTAAACATGGAAACCTCTTTTAGGAAAAGAAGCTTTGAATATTGTTTATCAGCCTTAATTATTGGCACATTACACCTGAACATTGAAAAACAAGTAAAAAAATTGGAAGCAAAAAGTAAAACATCAAAATTTACTTGGTTTTAGAAACTGATTCTAATTCTCTCATCAGGCCCGTCCAATGTTAAAAGATCACAAAAAGTTATCCAAAGAAATGGCCGATCCGGCTCTTAAGAAGCAGTTTCCTCGGCGGGGCCTCTTCCAAGCGCTGGCCATTGCTGCAATGTGTCTGCAGGAAGACGCTGCAAAGCGGCCCGAAATCCATGAGGTCATGACCGCTCTTTCTTGTTTGGCATCTCAGTCTGAGGTCTCAAATGATTATTACGGGGGCCCATCTATGCCAAAATCGTTGCAGATGCACCCGATGGTTGATTGCAATAATCAGCAGGACTCAAGTCGTACAGACCAGGGTTGGAGACAGCCGTACAGTACGATTGTTTAGTGGCCTTTTGAAATAGAGCAAGAAACAGATCGCTACTCACAGTTTGTTCTTTAGATAGTAGGTCCAATAATCTGAATTAGGGAACCAATAGGATTTTTAATTTTTTTTACACTGGGTAGTAAGAACAGTAGCATCGAGAAATGCTACAAATGCTGTGTTTCTGGACCGGAAACAACTCTGACTTGTAGCAGTGCTTCTGTTTTTCCTTGTAGCATTCCTATATTTCATACCCGTTTCAGGTATCCTTGGGAGCTTTTTTTTTTTTTTTTTCTCCTTTTTCTAGAATTGGATTTCTGTAGCAAGGAAACCAAAGGCAAGACAGTGGCATTTTGGTTGTTTCCAAATCGCCCTATCCAGTGTAAGAAAAATTAAAAACTTCACAGCTTTCCAAATTCCAATTACTGGACTTACCAAACTGTGTTTCTCGTCTCTTATTCAAGTCCTTGGTCGGTTCCTGAGCTGTCAAATACATCAATGTGTTTCTGTGTAGGGAATAAAGAGTTCATTTAGGATTAAGTGTGCACTGTATATAGTAAAAATATGAATTTGTAGAATTATGCTGTAGTTTATAATATAGGAGTGATAAAATGCCGCAAGCAGTGCACCCCCTTGTATCTCCCACTATCATCGCGGTAGGTCCCACTTGTTCAAGCTTTTTAGGGGCTGTTTTGTCAAGTAAATGTTGGAGCATAAGGGGGGCGTTGACTGTGGGCACTTTATATTTTTCCAAAATATAGATTGGAAGCAATAGTTCCGACATTTTTAAAAATACCCCAAGTTAATTACAGATTAATAAAAATGCCCACGGTTCCCGAAAAATTTTAAAAATACCCAAACCGGCCATTTAATGGCCGGTCCCGCAATTTTTTTTTTTTTTTTTATTAAAGAGGGGAACCGGCCATTTAATGGCCGGTCCCCCATTTAATTTTTTTTTTTTTAGATAAATAGATAAAATGCTGAAATCTAAGACTAAAAAATCGAATTATTTTTTTAAATATTTGTTAGATTACTTTTTTGATAGCATATTTATACTAAAATACGCTAAATTACTTGAAATTATGTTAATTTATGCTGATTGACACTAAATTACTTTAAATTATGTTAAAAAAATTTAAGAGACAAATAGCTAAAATACTGAAATCTAAAAAATCGAATTGTTTTGTTAAATATTTGTTAGAAAATATGTTACGAATAGAGCCGATTTTGTGCTAAAATACGGTAAATTACAATAATTATGCTAAAATACAGTAAATTTACTAAAATGCTGAAATTACAATAATTATGTAGAATTATGCTAAAATACGGTAATTTACTGAGCTACGTAGATTGAAGAATAGAAATGAAAATCTTAATCGGAAATGATGCAATATGGGCCTGTGCATGCTTCATGAAAAGGAGCGTAACTTTTGATCCGTCCGTCAGATCGGGCTGAAATTTTGACAGGAACTCCACAGCCCAAAACCGGATCCGAAACCGATCTATGATCCGTTTTGCCCATTTTGCGGGCTCAGATTCGCGATCCGAGTCTTCCTTCATGGACTTTTGGACCTTTCTTTATAATTTTAAAGTTTTTAGGGTCTTTGATGTATCTTTTATATATATTTTCTATTTTATATATATTTTCTGTTTTGGGTAAAAATAAAAATCTCGGATTTTGCATATTTTAGCACAAAATCGGTCCTATTCATAGTGTATTTTAGTATAAATATGCTATGAAAAAAGTAATCTAACAAATATTTAACAAAACAATTTGATTTTTTAGTGTTAGATTTCAGTATTTTAGCTATTTTTCTAAAAAAAAAAAAAAAAAAAAATAATAATATCAGTACCGGCCATTTAATGGCCGGTTGGGAGATTTATTCGGTACCGGCCATTAAATGGCCAGTTTGGGCATTTTTTTAAAAATTTCGGGAACCGTGGGCATATTTATTAATCTGTAATTAACTTGGGGTATTTTTAAAAATGTCGGCAATAGTTTGCACTTGTGTAAATATTTTATATATTAGCACTGTGGAAAGCTTATGGCAGAAATATCTTGTCAAATGGATTGTTGTGATGTTTAAATTGCAGAAATTGGAACAAACAACGAGTTTTTGCGGTCCGCAAAGTGTCTCTGGAGTAGGGGTGTAATCGTATCGGATATTATCCAATTTCGTCCGGATCAGAATCTGAAAATTACTTATTATCTGATCTGTATCTGTATCCGTATCCAAAAAATTATAACAGATAAAAATATGGTAAGATTTTTAAATATCTGTATCTGACTGTTTACATCCCTAAACCACAACAAATGCACTCTGTATTCTTAAATTGATTTATTAAATTGCATATACATACTAATGATTTATTAAACTGCATATTCATATATATATATATATATATATATAGAGTGGCTAAGCTCAAAACGTTTGCACCAAGCCCTTGGTGCAAATGATTTGGTTCTCCTATTTGCAAAGTCCAAACGGTCGATCCAAACCGTTAGATATTTAATCCATATTAAAATGTGCTTGGAGACCAAATTTCACATTTTTTGGAATTTTTTTACTATTTATTAAGCCACTTTGAAAGTTGCTGATTCGGGTGAACAGTAAAAACAGTGCAATCAAATTCTGGACCGTGTGATCAGCAACTTTCAAAGTGGCTTAATAAATAGTAAAAAAATTCCAAAAAATGTAAAATTTGGTCTCCAAGCACATTTCAATATGGAGAACAACTTGAACGGTTCGGATCGACCGTTTGGACTTCAAAAATCCGAAAACAAATCGTTTGCACCAAACCCTTGGTGCAAACGTTATGAGCTTAGCCACTCTCTATATATATATGAGTAGGGTTAAAATGCATCATTGGTTTTGTGCTTCAATTATGCTCCACTTCTTTTTCTCTGTTTTTAAAGTTCAAACAATCGATCCGAACCGCTCAATATGATCTTTGTATTAAAATGTGCTTGGAGACCAAATTTTATATTTTTTTGAATTTTTTTACTAATTTTTAGATAGGTACAAAATCACTGTTTTCAAAAGATTCTGGACCATCCAAAACTGTGATTTTGTACCTATCTAAAAAATGGTAAACAAATTTCAAAAAATATAAAATTTTGTCTCCAAAAACATTTTAATATGAAGATCATATTGAGCTGTTCGGATCGATTGTTCGAACTTTAAAAACGGAGAAAAAGACATGAAACATGATTGGAGCACAAAACTAATGGTGCATTTTAACCCTACTCTCTCTCTCTCTCTATATATATATATTCTGATGAACAATAAAATACTATGACATAATTAGTGACTAATGTTTTGATAATATGATATATGTTTTGTAACTAACAAACTTATTATAAAAAAAATATTAGATCTAATTTATGAATAAAAAAATTATATTTAAATGTTATTCTTTACTAGAATGTACATAAATAATTTATTTTTAATTATCCGAATTATATTTGTATTTGATCCGTATCCATCCAATATATGATCCGTCTCCGTATCCGTTTAATATCCGATCCGTATCCGTATCGGAGACTATCCGTATCCGAAAAATTATAACGGATAAGGATACGGTTTGACCACTATCTGATTCGTATCCGACCGTTTACACCCCTACTCTGGAGTGAAAATGAAGCTGCTGACATATTCATATTTTTACTATAACTTTGACATACGAACTCCAATCGAGATGAATCAAAGCTTGTTGGAAAGCAAACAAAGAGATCTACAATTTACATGTTGGGAGTCAAATTCGTAATATTGCGGACCGCAAAATATTATTTGCAGGTCGCAAAGCGCTCTGAATTCTAAAGAAAAGTTGCCAGATGAATTTGTGGGCTGCAAAAATTTGGATTTATGCCAGATTTCCAGAATTTCGTAGGATTTCATTCCAGATTTCGTGTGATTTCATTCCCACTCGTCCCGAAGGCTATAAAAAACAGCCTAGAGGCAGCAGAGAGAGTATCTTTTAATCATTTATGATCCACGACAATTCACAACAATTGAAAAGGGTTGGAAGCAAGTTTTTGGAGCGGAACGAAGTGGAGAAGACAAAGATTAAGGAAGAGATTGGTGTTTTATATTTTCTTTCCTATCTTTTGTTATTTTTATTATGTTTTCCTCTTAAATTGATCATGGTTGTAAACGCATTCATGAGGGGCTAATTTCCTCTGTGGGGACAATGGTTGTAAACTTTATGTTGGTTTTAATTAATTTTACTTGCTTGTTTCTTCATAATTTGTCTGTGATTATGTATTTCTTGTGCGTGAATGAATTTATGTGATTGAATGGTGTGATACTTGAAAGTTGAAACTAGTAGCCTGCTTAGGTTAACCATTTGAGTAGCTTTAGTTCAAAGGTAGATGGTATCAAACCATGTTGCATGAATAATTAGGAATTTAGACTAGAACTAACCAAGTTTAGTTTAATTCCAGTTTTATAAAAAATTGAATTAGATTTTAGGCCAAGTACCTAACAGTGAAACCTAAGGTTTAATTGGGAACCTATAATTGTACTAGATATTTGTGTGAGGTATCAATTGGAAAAGCACCTGTATTTAGGAACGATTTAGGCTAACTAGAATTTCATGGTCTAAACATGTAAGGTGAGGTACTGAACAAAGAAACATGAACGGTTTAGGCACGGTATTAAGCCACGGAAGTAATACTCCTTACTAATTTTGGATTAGAAATCCTCTCATATTCAGATACAATCGGAAGGACAAATTAGGTGATTTAACTTACCAACGGATAGAAAATCAAAACCCCCTAGACTCATTTATCTGATATCAAACCCAACCATTTGTTGTCATGTTTGTTTTTTTGAATTGATAAATTTAATCAAAACCACTCAACCAACTCAATCTCTTTTAGTCTAGATTTAGTTAATATTGCAAAAATTGCTATTTATTATTGTCCCTGTGGATTAACACATAATTTACTACATAAATAGATTGTGCGCTTGTAATAAACTTTTTAATAAGAATTTAGAGTAGTTATAAAGTTTAAAAGCCAAAAAGGGTAGAAAACTAACATTTAATATAGTGGCAAAAACAATGCTCTGTGTGTGGAAGGTTTGCAGATTCAAAACTCAAAAAGAATAATCCTTTATTGCTGCAAGCTAGAGTTGTCTATGGTTAGTTTCGTTTGATTATGTATAGTTTTGCGTCTTCTTGGTCAAATATTTGGTACCGGACTTAACATGCTTAATACTTAACTCGTTGGTTTGGTCGGTACTGTATCAGGACATAAGTTTCGCACGTTCCAAAAGGCTTTTAGATAGTTCCATTTCTTTTTCGCATTCAAGTTAATTTTCTGTGTCACCAGTAGTCGAGTCAAGGCAACATTACCCAGTGAATGGAGGTCATGAACAAGATACTAATGGTGAAAATAGAACACAATTTCCGATACGAACATTTAGCTACTATGAGCTAGCAGCTGCGACTAAAATTTTTAAAGAACACTTGCTCCTGGGTTCGGTTGTGTGCACAAGGGTTGGCTGGACAATGGACAGGTTCGTCTTTCTCTAGTCATAAAAAACTACATATCAATAAAAGTCTCTTTATACAGTATATACTGGTAGTGATATGTACTGGATTACTCAGGGGAGAATGCACTCACATAATATAAGGGTCAATTGACTCCCATTTTTTTTTAATCAAAATTTCTGTATTTATACACAATTTTCTATATTTTAGAGTACAATACTACTTGTATTGTAAAATTAACCCCCATTTGCAGCATGAAATTTTTTTATGAATGGAAGTCTAGCTCCACCTTGGGATTACTATAGCAAGCAGTTAAGCCAATACTGTTGCATACTATCCAGATCTCAATTTAATCGTTTTTTGTTTAACTTTTTGATGCTTTTATTATATTGCTTAATTGAAGGTCAGTATAGGTATCATGGCTTAATTAGGTCTTAGGCAACATCCTCTGGCCAAAGTACCGCAATCCAAACCTATTAAGAACAGTTCCTTGCCAGTTGGGTCAAATACTATCAACTCAATCAAATCTGTTTTTTTTTTTTTTTTTTTTTTGAAGAAAAGGCATAAAGACCGTTTCATTAAGAAACATATAATGATTACAGACCTAACATCCAGTTTTGACTAAGATCACTAGAGATCTCAAAAGACAGCTAATCAGAGTTGTTACAGACAAAACAAACAGTCACAAATCCTTTGCAGATACACTCTGCATAATCCGATGACGTCCAAGTCATAAGCAAAACATATACTAGCTGGGAAGTATTATATGTTAATTGCAAAAGACCCTTGTTAATATCTTGCTTTAGCCATTTAATCTGCATCTATCACCACCAAAGGCACTTCCTTGTAAACCTTCAAAGGGATGCAATCAATGTCTTCTGCCATCCAATCTAATGCCGTGCTATTTTTCTATTGGACTTAATCCTAGAGTTTTAAGAAAACTGAGTTCATTTCTGTGACACCAAACACTCCAACAGAGAGCACTCATCATCAGTAGGAAGGATTGTTGTTTAAATTTTGGCAAAGAATAAGCAAATGTCAAGATATCTTGAATAATGTTCCATGTGTGAAATATGTCTTGACACACCCATCCAAAACCAAACAGTTATATCCATATCCTCTGCATTAATGCACTGTTTGAGTTAATTTTTTCGGCCGTGTTATCAGAATTCAAGCCAATCCAGCCCACATCTATAATGCACGAGGCCCTTTAATATTAGTGCGGATATAAATCGGACGGTTCAGATCTTAACAAAAAAATTGAGTCAACTCAAAATTTTTGTATTCATGCATTATAAACTGAACCTTTGAAAGGATACAAAACAAAAGGTGGATGCACAAATGTTTTATGTTATTTAGGTACCTGTTGTTGTAGTTGAACAGTTTTAGCATCGACCTTGCCGGCTTTCTCAGCTGCATCAGCTGCTACTTGTTTCTGCATACCCATACAACATAATTATAACAACTAAGTTATGATTGATTGATGTAAGAAGTTACTAGTTGAAAGGATGTAAATACAGTGACATAACAGGTAAACCTGGAGCAAAGCAATATCATTTTGCAAATAGGCAATTTTCTCAGATTTTTCTTGAATAATTTTCTCCAATTTATAAGCAGCTTCATCCTTGCTGTTGAGCTCCTTTGATCTCTCCTCTATGCTGGACTCTTCACATCCCAACATTAAAAGTGAAAAACAGTAAAGAGATTAGGAGTGTTTAATTTGAGATTAGAAGACGATCATGATTAGGAGACAAACATTTTGGAGAATTTAGTTATGATACAAAGAAGAAATCTAATTGTAAATGGGACTAAACCTAATACTAAGTTACCAAAAAGGCAGAGAACTTGTTGTACTCGAAGAAGTCTCAAGTGAACCCCGGCTCTTTCAGATTGGGAAAACCTAGCAAGAAACCTTGAAAATCAAAGTGCACAACTCTTTATATATAAAAAGAGATGGTAAAGAGAAGGAACCTAAGGAGAGGATCTTGGATCTGAAGAGTTTGAAACCCAGATCCGAGTCTTCCAGTGGGAGCTTGGTCATCTCCTCCTCTCTCGCTTCATCGGCAAAAGCAACAGAGAAGATGGAGAGAACGATGAAGAAGGCGATGAGAAGGACATTGTAAGTTCCCATGTATTTTCCTAGAGTTAATTAGGTAAGGTTATTTTTTTAAGAGATACATAACTAGACACCAAACAGTAGAGATCGAGTACCATGTTATCGACATCAAATCTCTAACCTTTAGACTTTTTTTTGCACTTGCGGCACCCCACATTCTTGCCCACCTTACAAGAATTGAAGATGAGAATCAGAGTAAAGGTACATATAGCAATCTTATATAATGTAGCAATCTCAAAGAATGTAGCAATCTTATAGAGTAAATGCGCAGTAGCCTCATCAAACTTCTCTTTCTGCTTCTCTTTCTCGACATCATACTTGAGTTTCCATGTAGTCTCACGGTAGGAAGCTGCCACCTTCTCATCATTGGCAATCAAAATATTATCAAACAAGATACCATCTTGCATGGTCCAGACCTCGATACCAATAGCCTTAATCGGCTCAAAATTGGGCTTCTCAAGCTCAAAATAGTCAGGATTAGAAATATCCCTTGGCTTCCAGATACCCTTGTAGTTGGGGTTATCAATCAGAGGTGCGTTCCACTTGCCCTTATAAGCTGGGTTTCTCTTCATGGGCCTCTTCCACTCCCCACAACCAGGTGCTATCTTGCATTTCGGGTTGTAAATTTTTAATGGTTTCCATTTAAGGATGTCTTCGTTCCAGAATTCGGGCTTGAGATCCTTAGGATCATCAATCATTTCAGGCTCATCATCTAACCAGCCCTCAGGTTTAACTTTATCTTCATCTTCTGCATCTTCGTCTTCTATCTCCATTGGGGCATCCTCATCCCACCCATCAGGCTTGGTCGCTTCCGGGTCAGGTATCTTAGCCCGCTCATCCCAATCCTCGGGTTTCTTGTCATCCGGATCAGGAATGGTTTTTAGGGGGATGATGGCTGGTTTAAAATCCTCGCTTGACAGGAAGTTGAATGATTTCAATTGCTCCAAACCATCAATTAAGATGTGCAGCTGGTTATTAGGTTTGATAATTGCAGTGTAGACATGTGTTTTGTTATCATTTGGTATAGATGGGGGGACCTTGAGATGGTGTTCAATAAATTCACAGGTTTTCGGGTTCTTGTGCTTCAAACTGAAAGTAAGTTTGCACCTCAGGTAACAGATCTCAACTCCAAACATAACTGAGTAAGGAGATTCCTTGACAAACCAGTCAGCCTCTTGAGACGGCCTAAAATACTTGAGGTAGGCGTTACCACACTCGAGTCCATTTTGGAAACGAACCTCAAATTGAAGCACAATTGTGCCATGATTGAGGGATATCATCTCTTTCAGTTCTTTGACAATTGCATACTTTCCCTCCTTCTGAGCAGCAAGGAGGCCGTAGTCTTGGTGCCCCTTGCTTCTTGAGTATTTCCATACACCTGCCAAATGAAAAACATTTCAAATCTTCATGCCAATTAAATACAACACAACTACAATTCTATGAAAACTTAACCTAATCTATTTATGTAAAGTAACAGATCCTAGAATAAAAGACAACAGATCAATGGCATTGGGAGGCTAGTGGTCTCTACTCGGCAAAATCAGCCTACAAAATTTTGAGTGGGGGAGGAATGGTACAGTGACCTTATAAATTTACGTGGAAATGTAGAGTTCCGCCAACAATCAAACTGTTTGCGTATTTTGTTCTCCAAGGTAAGATCCTCACAAAGGATATCATGAGGAAAAGAGGAATGCACTATGAATTGCAGTGCAACCTGTGTGAGAATTGCCCCTTCGAATCAACTGTGCATCTTCTGTATTTGTGCACATATGCAACAGAGGTTTGGTACCGTGTAGCAAGGCTGCTCAAAAGACCTCTGTTGGCAGTGGCCGGCACAGTAAGGACATATGGGACAAGTCTTGGAGCATGGTTAAACAAATGGGTAAGATGACACACAAAGAATGGACTTCTAGATTCCTTTGCACATTGTGGCTCATATGGAAACAAAGGAACTCAGTTATATTTGGAGAAAGAAGGGTTGCAGCACCAATACTAGCTACCAGATGCGTAGAAAAGATGAAACTATGGCTTACCTACTGCTAAATTATAAGATATGCTGTGCAAATTTCTTAATTTTTATTGATGATACTTCTGGGGCTGGGGATAACCTTAGATTGGGGTGCAATGGTACGTATCAGTGCATGCATGCATGCTACTGTTCCCCTTGGGCCGTTCTAAAAAGCAGTTGGACTATGTGGCTATTCTACAATTTGATTTGTTGTATGTAGCTTGTAATTTACTCTTATTTAGAAGTAGATCTAAGTTTAAAAAAAAAAGAGATAGCAGATAAGATCTACAAAAGGGAACCGCTACGCACTCTTACAAATGAGAATAATAGAAATGGAATAAATCTTAAATTTAGTACCTTTATAATACTCCTTAGCAGATACAATCCATCTCCCTTCGAAGTTCTCTTCAAAAGGCTCATAAAACAACTATTTCAAAAAATAGATAATTCGATTGGTTAATACACCAATACAAAATTCACAAAAACTGAATAATTATGAAGTGAGCAATGATTGATTAGTTAATACACCCAGTTCTCTTGGGCTACTGGTATACATTTCTTCATTTTAATTAAACTGACATAATTATTTGATTAATTCAATTAATAATTGCGACAAATTAATTTATTTTCCACTATTTTAAATCACAAAAGGAAAGCATCAACATATGAAATGAATAAATAAAATAAGTAAAGAACTCTTACAGTTTTTGCCGTCTCCAAGTGGGGCTCAGCCCATTTCTGTGCTTGATTTGATTTCTTTATTACCTACACATTTTTTTTTTATAAAAAGGAACTTTTAAGTGCTGATACTTACAATAAAAGAAGACGAAAGAGGAAAGATTGACAAAAAAAAGAACTCTGCAGTTTAAACCCGTCTTAACCTATTAGCAATGATCTTTTTTTTAGGACAGGTAGTAATAATATATGATGGTATAACAAGTTACACTGCATGTGCTTATCAAAGATTATTATACAAAGATAATACCTACCAAATCATAAACGTTAGTTGATCAGCTAGTCTATTTTGATTTCTCCACGTCTCTCCCTCACCGCCCCTAATCTCTCTCTCTCTCTCTCTCTCTCTAATTTGTAAATAGCATCTAAAATCACGAAGTGCAACACTGTACCATTAGGATCTGAAAGAGATTACTTACAGATTCCAGTTGGGCAGATAGCTCTCGTGCTTTGTCCTCAGCCACAATTAATTGGGCCTCCAATGCATCTCGCTTCTTTTTCTGAGATTCTACCTCCTTTATCAGAGCCTCAATCTCCACAAACAAATATAAAATGGCAAGGGTAATATTAATTAATTAATTATATAACTCATGCGCTAATTAATTAACTGCCTCCCTTGTAAAGCAGAAAAGGACATCCTCTTGTTGCCATGAAGTTAATATTTATAATTTTGCATGGTAGAAAGCTGAAAGGCCATACCTGAATACTGGTACGAAGGAATCAATTTTGTAGTCATGCATTATAAGGAGTAAATCTAGATGAAAAAGGATGCAAAATGGTTTATGTTATGTAGGTACCTGTTGTTGTAGTTGAACAGTTTTAGCATCGACCTTGCCGGCTTTCTCAGCCGCATCAGCCGCTACTTGTTTCTGTAGTTGAACAGTAATTACTAAGTTATGATTGATTGATTGATTGATAGAAAAGAAGTAGAAAGGATGTAAACCTGGAGCAAAGCAATGTCATTTTGCAAATAGGCGATTTTGTCAGATTTATCTTGGATAATTTTGTCCAATTTGGAGGCAGCTTCATCCTTGCTTTTGAGCTCCTTTGATCTCTCCTCTATGCTCGACTCTTCACATCCCAACATTAAAAGTGAAAAAACAGTATAATTTGAGATTAGGAGTGTTCTATTGGAGATTAGGAGACAAAGCTAGCATAGCAAGAAACCAAAGTGTACAAATGAAAAAGAAAAGGAAGCTAACCTAGAGAGAGGATCTTGGATCGGAGCTGGTCGAGTTGGAGTTTGAAACCACCCGCATCCGAGTCTTCCAGTGGGACCTTGGTCGTCTCCTCCTCCTCTCGAGCTTCATCGGAAAAAGCAACGGAGACGGAGAGGGCGACGAGGAGGAGTTTGAAAGTTGCCATTAAAAATTTTCCATTCGTGTATCTCTCGATAAAGAAACTTTTTCATGCACAAATCTCAACGAATTTGAAGGACCTGCTTTTCTTAGAGAAAACCAGCAGAGTCCGTTCCGCCAAGGATCACCGAGCGGCGGAGAGAAAAACAGACCACAGAGGCCCGGTCGCGAAGGAATTCGTATCCTCTGAGAACCACAGAAAATACAGTGAGGATCCAGATCGTTATTTTTAACTTTGCACGAATCTCAAAGCACAAATAACACTGCCCCTCCAATCTCCCGAATAGGCACCGGCTGAGAGTAAATCTGGGCCGTAAAGTGATTTACTGTTCTATACAGTACTACAGAGGATACTGGTCGCGAAGGGGTTGGAACGGAGTTCGTATACCTAAGGTAACACAATATTACTCTTTGGATCTCCACCGTCCAATCAGAATCCGCACGACTATTAGTGCGATCCCGTGGGTTCCACCACGGACAGGATTGGACTGGATTCCGATCGGACGGCAGTGATTAAAAGAGAAATATTCCGTTTTGCTACGTGGACACGTGGTAGATACATTTGCTGATATGTCCTCCATATGTAGGTTAATATTTTATATATCCATTCAAGGTAACTGGTTCTTAACTTCCAACTCCCTCCACTCTTCAACTATTTCAATCTTAATTAATTAATTAATTGTGAGCAGCACAAAGCAGAGCACCACCACAAATAGATGGATAATTTATTTTGTTCAACCACCAACTCAAACAAATTCAAGGACCGAGCTTCTCTCCTATATTTCATTTCGGTCACCCAAACAGATTGATGATTATCATAAACAAAGAGTAGAACTAGGGTGTGATGTACTCACCAAACTTTTTGGTGAGTAAAACTTTATTTTGAAACATTCATTTTTCATTAATTTTGACCACTTGATTTTAGACTAAATGAATTCAAAAAATTCAAAATTTTGCATGCACGCGCAATCACTCGTGAAGTATATCGGTTTCAACGGTTTAGATTCATCTCGTTTGAAGTGAAGACAATAAATTATGGAGTTATGCCCACCAAAGAATTTAGTAAGCACACATCAAAGAATTTGGTGAGCACATCACACCCTAGTTCTACTCTATAAACAAACATGCATATCATTATTTATTTTGTACTATTTGATGGGCACATCACACTCTAGTTATGCTCTATAAACAAACATGCATATCATAATTTATTTTGTTCAACCACCAACTCAAAAAATTGAAGAAGCTTATGTAATATATCTTATGCAATTTTTAAGTATTGTTCGTTATGGCATCAAGAACTGTTGATTTCAAACTATTAAAGTTTCAAATTATTTGATATACAGTGAAAAATATATTAAATTTCATCATGTTTATGAACATGTGGACTCAATCATTTCAGCCGTTTTTTTATTAATAGGAAAAACAAAAAAAATATCAACAATGAGTAATAATTTTGTTGGATTTTGAAAAATAGAAAAAACATTATGGTTTGTAACGTCCAGAGCACTATAGCTGGACGTTATGGTTGATAACATCTAGTTAATTTGATCACTAATGATCTCTAATTAACAAAAAAACACTGTAGTTGGACGTTGTTCATAACGTCCAACTATAGTGTTTTTTTTTGCTTGCTTCAGTTTGCGATTTTTTTGAAAAAAAGAAAACACTTATAGACCATAACGTCCAACTACAGTATTTTTTGTTAATTAGAGATCATTAGCGATCAGATTAACTGGACGTTATGGTTTATAACGTTCAGCTACAGTGCCCTGGACGTTACAAACCATAATGTTTTTTCTATTTTTCAAAATCTGACGACAATGTTCCTAATTATTGATATTTTTTTATTTTTCCTATTAATAAAAAATGGTCATTTCAGAGTCTGTTTGAAAAATTAAACAGGCAGGATCGAGTGCGGCCATCCATTGCGCGACACGTGTCGTCCGGAGATGCGAGGGAGTTGCTCAAATGGGATCACCTGGCGATCAGAGGTCATTTAATTTATGTGGGATTCCATGCGGTCTGTGGAGCAACGAATGATGTAAACCTATTATTGGACAATGAACCGTACTGTTTTCGTTGCCAAATAAATGAGGTGAAATGAAAGTGAAATTTTAATTGTCTTGAAAGTTGTAACGATGAGCCGAAATTTTTATTAATATCTAAAAAAAATATCAAATTTCAAAATTTACACTCTATTAGAAAAATTTTCAAAATCTGTCCAAACTGCAAAATTATTTTGCGATTTAGGAATTTCAAAATAGAAATTGTATCTCCGTGGTCAGAGAGAGAGAGATTTGTCTTGGTAATAGTGCTCAGGTGAACTTTAAGAGTAGGAAGACTTGTTTACGAACAGTGTGGGATGAGGATTTATATTCCAAGAAAAATCGCTACCGAAAACGCTATAACGAACGCAAGGTACTCATCGTCTTCTCTAATCGGAATCTGGCCGCCATTTCTGATTTGGATTTTGGGAGAAGAATTTGGGGAAAGAAGGCACTCAGACCGCCATTTTGTATATTTTAGAACAATTGGGAACGAAAGGGGAGGAGACGAGACGAAAGAGACGAGACGAGAGACAGGCTTCTTCAAGCCAGGTTTTTTCTTTTGAGCTTTCGAACCCCAACCAAAATGAATTATTTGTTAATTTGGGCTTCGAGACTCCTGTACCTTTGTGGTCAGAGAAAGAGATATTCGGCTTGGTAATAGTGCTCAGGTGAACTTTAGGAGTAAGAAGACTATTGTTCACGAACAGTGTGGGATGAGGATTTATATTCCAAGGAGGGATAAAATCGCTATCGAAAACGCTATAGCGAACACAAGGTACTCATCGGTCTTCTCTAATCAGAATCTGGCCGCCATTTCTGATTTGGATTTTGAGAGAAGGATTTGGGGAAAGAAGGCACTCAGACTGCCGTTTTTTATAGAGAAATTTGGATATATACCCATCACAATTTCTTTAATTAGATATTTACCCATCAAAAATTGAAAATTAGATATTTTCCCATCTAAACATAACCTATTTATTAATATACCCATTTGTAATTTTTTTTCACTAAAAGATATAGATTAATATTAATAAAAAGTTTAAGAGGCCATTTTACCCTTGATAATTGAGCGTTAAAAGTTAAATGGAGCAAAAATGGCCTCTTGTTGCTCCAGGATCGAGTGAGAACTAAAAAGTTCAAGAAACAGAAGTTCCTGGAGATGGGAAATGGAGCAGTACCATCTTAACTGATAATTGAACTAAATTAACTTTTAACTGCTCCATTTCCCATCTCTTGCTCCATTTTACCATTTTACTCCATTTCTCTTCCAACGACCAGTGCAAGCTGAAGTTCCTGGAGCTGAAGGTGAAGAGGCAGCACCGGTACATAATATTCAAGATAGAGGAGGGGAAGAAGGAGGTGCTCGTGGAGAAGACTAGAGCAGTACCATCTTAACTAAATTAGTTCTTGTTACTACCATCTCAACTGCAGCAGTACCATCTTAACTTTTTAGTTCTTGCTACTACCATCTTAACTTGCTACTACCAGTTAAAAGTTAATTTAGTTCTTGCTGCTCCAAGATCGAGTGAGAAATGGAGCAGGAGATGGGAAATGGAGCAAGAAACAGAGGTTTTAACTTTTAACGCTCAATTATCAAGGATAAAATGGAATCTTAAACTTTTTATTAATATTAATCTATATCTTTTAGTGAAAAAAATTACAAATGGGTACATTAATAAATAGGCTATGTTTAGATGAGGAAATATCTAATTTTTAATTTTGGATGGGTAAATATCTAATTAAAGAAGTTGTGATGGGTATATATCCAAATTTCTCTTTTTTATATTTTAGAACAACTGGGAACGAAAAAGGAGGAGAGGAGACGAAAGAGACAGGCTTCTACAGGCCGGATTTTTTTCTTTTGAGCCTTCAGACCCCAACCAAAATGAATTATTTGTTAATTTGGGTTTCGAGACTCCTGGACCCAGTCAGCCTGTCGCTGTCAACGCGACTCATAAAGAAAAACTGAGCTCCAACGTGTCATTCCCGTTAATCTCTTCCCATTTTGCTTTTTATTTTATTTTTGTTGCTCTGCGAGGATCGAACTTGGGCGGCAGCCCAGTTTTGAGCCGAAATCTTTAACCACTACACAATAGTGTTATATTGATAAATGTTAGTAATTTTAGTATTTAATTTATACGTTGCAAAGATACCTACATGTATCTTTGCAACGTAGATGCCTACCTTTCGGTGGACCCCACCTCACACCATTATTTTACTTGTCTCTGTCTTCTATTCCATTGACTATTCCACTCTCCTTCTATTTTAATTTTAAAAAAATAACAAGGGCCCAAGTGTATTCGTTGATGATAGCCACGTGTGTCGTCAAGAAATGACAATCATAACAATAGAAGCAGCGAAATAAATTATCAACC
Organism: Carex kokanica; assembly: GCA_025461125.1. NCBI lineage: Eukaryota > Viridiplantae > Streptophyta > Magnoliopsida > Poales > Cyperaceae > Carex > Carex kokanica. Next base: position 273,848 of record JAJGRX010001195.1, read on the forward strand.
GAAATTCATCCATTAATTTAGCGCTAACTTCTTTTCTATGAGAATATAATATTATGCTCGTAATGTGCTAAACTGCTAACATGTTTCGAAACAATTAAAATAATATATTTTTTTTCTTAACAAAAAATACAAAAAATATGTAACTATAATAATTTATAAATCAAATGAATGAAAAAATGTATAGTTGTATTTGATGAATAATACATTATCATTTTTTTTATAATAAGACCAGCTTATATCTCTTGCTTGTTATAGTTATGAACTCACAACTATGATATTAAATGTAATCGTTAATTAGGTTCGAATCTGGTTTGAATATTTTTTTTTTCTGACAAGCAACAAATAATTTGACGTGTTTGATTTAAATCATATCTATGAATCAAATCACAAGTCATAATTACTATTACATTACAACTATGACAACATATTAAAATTAAAACAAGTCGTACTTCTATTTTTAAGTTCAAGACTATAACACATTTTATTACTGAGAAGTCGAATAAATAAATTCATCTTCTATTTTGAAATATATTTTGCTTGGTAAAAAAATTAACCAATGTTATATACCTGGTAAAAAGCTATTTACAAATGATCAATTTTTTGGGATCATCAAATTAATATCTACGTATTGTATAGAATTACCGCAAGAAAAATAGCTGAATTTTAAAATAATAGTGCACAAACCTTCCAATCAAAATCAAAATCGTATAAATATTCTCAAAAGAAGAGAAGACCTTAATACGGATTACGGAGTAGCATTGTTTAATAATCATGGTTATTAATTAATGATCACATGCTTGATTAGGTATAATATATGCATTTTCATTAAAATAAATAACACGTGATCATAAAAGTTTCAAGTATCTATCAAGAATAACCCATAATAAATTACACAACCCAATACCATAAATATTTTTTATTCTTAGAAAATAAAAATCAATTTGTCATAAATCAATGAAGAATTCGATCCAAAGTTTCGGTTCAGAATAGGGTGGATCAAAAATTTTGTTTAGTCTCCCCGTTTCTCACCAACACATATTTTGGACTATAAAAAAATATGATATGGGAGGTGATGGTTTGGTTTCCCTCCCCTCATAACGCCACGCAGTAAAGTTATGCCCGAGATTTTTATTTTTACCCAAAAATAACATTATTTTAATATAAATAACCAAGTTTCGAAAAAAAAATTGTTTGTACCCAAACCGTAAATATTATTTACGGTTTGAATTTTTTATTTTTTATTTATTTTTTAAAGAAAAATAGCTAAAATGCTGAAATGAAATATAACACACACAAAAATCGAATTATTTTTTAAAATATTTGTTAGAAAATACGCTACGAATAGGGCCGATTTTGTGCTAAAATACGGTAAATTACAATAATTATGCTAAAATACGGTAAATTTACTAAAATGCTGAAATTATAATAATTATGTAGAATTATGCTAAAATACGGTAAATTACGCTAAATTACGTATGAATTGGGCCGATTTTGTGGCATCTTTCATAAATCATAAAAAATAGTAAAAAAATTCCAAAAAATAGTAAAAAAATTCCAAAAAATAATAAAAATTGGTATTCTACAAGTTCATTAGATAACTAATTTACTGAGCTACGTAGATTGAAGAATAGAAATGAAAATCTTAATCGGAAACTTCAACTGAAGTTTTGAGGCCCTTCTCTTTGTTTTTTGGCGATTCTAAATTTAAAAAATTGGCAAAGCGAGTACGAACGCATGCGCATTTTCACAAGCTTTCCGAAAAGTGGTCATTTGCTGAAATCAGACACTCGAGCGCCGTTTTATGGCTGTTTAAAGTTTTGTCGTCGTTTTTCGCCTTTTCAGTGAAAATATCATCCCAATTCATACGTAATTTAGCGTAATTTGTTGTATTTTAGCATAATTCTACATAATTATTGTAATTTCAGCATTTTAGTACATTTACCGTATTTTAGCATAATTATTGTAATTTACCGTATTTTAGCACAAAATCGGCCCTATTCGTAGCATATTTTCTAACAAATATTTTAAAAAACAATTCGATTTTTTTTGTGTTATATTTCATTTCAGCATTTTAGCTATTTTTCTCTTAAAAAAAATAAAAAATTTCAAACCGTAAATAATATTTACGGTTTGGGTACAAATATAATTTTTGTTGAAATTAAACATAACTCACATGGATTAAGAAACTAAAACATATATTCAAACAATATTGTCACAATATTGTTACAAAACACAACTCACATGCAACTGCTATGTTTTATTTGTATAGCAATTAAAAAAAAATATCCCCACATATTTAAACTACTCAATTTCAACATCTAAACATAACTCCATTCCTTAAAAAAATACATTAAATTAACAACTACTCAATTTTAAATTAACAACTGGTCAGAGAAAAAAAAAAACCTTCAGCCGTCGAGATTTCAACGGCCTGGGGATTTTTAAAATTCTTCAAAAAACTTGAACATGTTGTAAATTGAAGAAAAAAAAAGTAAACAAGATATTGAGAATGTGTAAAGATGGCTATCTTTTATTTATATATTTTTCTTGGCGTGAAAAGTTGCAGGTTCAAAATGCAAAAAAGATAATTATTTATAAATATTAAATAGTTGAGTAGCTTGATTCCCAATCTTTATTCTAAAAAAATGCCAAAAAGAGTATCATGTATCCAAATAAAGTAATAAACTCATAAATCATATTCCTAAAATACACATCAGCTCCTCTCGTAGCTGAGATTTCACTGGGACCCTTTTGGAACTTATCTAAACCGTATATTTCGGATCGATCGGTGGATCTTCTATTTTTTTTTATCACTTAAAATCCGTATAACTGGGAAGGAGATCAAGTGATCAACAATTTGCAATACAACTTGCAATAAATGCGGTTCGGTGTGGGTTCGTTTTCGTTAAATGGGCTATATTGGGCCTGAGAACCTCATTATCGGCTTTTTTTTTGTTTTGTTTGTGAGTTGAATTACAAGCGCTGATATGTGTCAAGACAACCCAGTTCTGTCTCATGCGCAATTCATAAAGAAAGACAAAAAAGTTATGATTTATATTGTAGCGTTGTATTTACTTTTTCGAATTGGCTTTTGACCAAGTTATCTCTTTTTTCCTCTTGATTTTGAAGGATAGAGGCGGGCTACACATACTCTCCGGTGTATATTTGTTTGGGACACGTTATATTTTGAGACTATTTATGAGATCTTAGGAGGAAAAACCAAAGCTAAATAAAATGAAAAATAGTAAAAAGGAGCAGTTCTCTTTGTGTCTCTTGTTTAGAAATTTGTTTTTAGCGTTTAAAGGAATGCTGGGATTTAGTACAAAGTATCAAACTTCATCTAAATATCAGAATTTTTCATCATATATATGAAACTTCTTGTTATATTATATATAAGTCACTTTTTGGAGATACGAGGACAAAAGATGGATCTTTCTAGTGGCGAAGTTAGAATTTGAGTCAGAAGTAGGCAGAAGTTATAAGCATAAATCAGATTCGGTATTTTTTTTTTTTTAAAACAGATTCGGGTTTAAAACACTTTCTAAATTACAAATGACAAATTAGTACATATTCTAAATTACAAATTCTTATTTGTATATATATTGCCTTAATGAGACTAAAATGTACTATATTCTTATTTATATTTGTATCTTATTCTTATATGTGAATTGGTACCAGTAAGTGAACCAGAGGGAAATAACAAACAATATCGTTTGCCAATTGTCTCATTCTTCTAGCCCAATTAGAATTGAGAAATCCTGAGGTTGTTGTTGCTCTCATGCCTTTTGCCAACTGCCTCGTTCTTCAAGCCCAATTAATTTGACTTACTATCTAACTAAAATAGGTTTAAAATGCTCTCAAAGCCTACGCACTAAAATATTTCAGATTTGATCAGATGCTATCAAAATGCTCTTAAAGCCTTAATTAATTGGGTCTAAAAACTGATTATATTTATTCTATTGTATTTCAATCACAAATCACAAGCAACACAACTTTGAAATAAGTTTAAGAAATACTCGATAGGGGACTAGGCGAACATCACTCATTGTCTCATTCTCCTCTGCGGGCACAGGCGAACAGTAGGCAAATGCCTACCCCGTACAATGCTAGCTTTGCCCCTGGATCTTCCAATGAGGTTTTGAACAGAGAAATTTTTGAGATGAAAATCCTCTCAACTTTAAGTATACATAAGAAATTTTAACTGGATTTCGAATTTACAACTCTTTTGTGCTCGAATAAAGTTGAAACTAGAGGGTTGGAATGCAGTGGAGGCATAAAATTATTTACATAATTTTATTTTTTTTATGTATGAGGTCCCATCATATGACTTGGTAAATATATTATTTGTTTTCCAATGAAAATTTGAGAAAAGTTAGAAGTTTGATGTTGTCGGATATCTCTTTAAGAAAAATAATCAGATTTTAGTCCATATATATTTTTTTTAAAGTTGACTTCGTAGCTGAATTTTTATTTACATCAAATTGATCTTTTTGAACTTTAATGTGTACATAATTAGTATTTAAAAAACTAAGTTGGTTATTTTGAAAATCAACGATAGAAGGACTAATTTAATTATTTTCAAAGAAAATAATGTGCTAATTATTATTTTTATATTAACAACTGATAGGGTGCAAATGAAATTTTACATACTAAGATGGCTGTTTGAAAAAAATGAGGATCAACTAGATGTAAATCAAAGCTCAAAGATCAATTTGTTTCTTTTTAAGAAAAATAATCAGGTACTGAAACTTAAATTTCTCCTTTTCCCAATACTTCTTTCAAGCCGACAATTTTATTAATATCCAAAGTTAATTACAAATTAATAAATATACCCACTAATGTTGGGAATTTATAAAAATATCCATACCAACATTCTGAAATCTAACACTAGAAACAAATTTGATTTTTTTTTTAATTTATTAGATTACTTCTTTTGATGTATAATTAGCATATTTATACTAAAATACATTAAATTACTTGAAATTATGTTAAATTACGCTAAATTACACTAAATTAAGCTAAATTACGTTAAATTATGCTAAAATACGGTAAATTACGCTAAATTACATATGAATAGGGATGATATCTTCACTGAGAAGGCGAAAAATGACGACGAAACTTCAAACAACCATAAAATAGCACTCGAGTGTCCGATTTCAGCAAATGACCACTTTTTCAGAAAACTTGCGAAAATACGCATGCATCAATGCCTACTTTATAAAAAAACCCTTGGAAGCCGCTTCCAAGTTTTTCAAAAAAAAAAATCAATGCCTACTTTGCCAGATTTTAAAATTTAGAATTGTAAAAAAATAAAGGGAAGAGCCTCAAAACTTTAGTTAAAGTTTCCGATTAAGATTTTCATTTCTATTATCCAATCTAAGTAGCTTAGTAAATTAGTTATATAATGAACTTGTAGAATACCAATTTTTATTATTTTTGAAATTTTTTTACTATTTTTTATGATTTATGAAAGATGGCACAAAATCGGCTTAATTTAGCGTAATTTAGCGAAATTTAGTGTAATTTAACATAATTATTGTAATTTAGCATAATTTAGTGTAATTTAACATAATTATTGTAATTTAGCATAATTTAGTAAATTCAGCGTAATTTAGCATAATTTCAAGTAATTTAGCGTATTTTAGTATAAATATGCTAATTATATATAAAAAAAAGTAATCTAACAAATATTTTTAAAAAAATCAAATTTTTAGTGTTAGATTTCAACATCTTGCTATTCATAGTGTCTCTAAAAAAAAAAAAATAGTACCGACCATTAAATAACCGGTACCGAAAAAAATTAAAACCGGCAATTTAATGGCCGGTATGAATATTTTTATAAATTCCCTAGTGGGTATATTTATTAATTTGTAATTAACTTTGGATATTAATATGGATAATATTTCCTCCATACGCAACGCGGTTTTCTTTTCAGATCCTTTTCTAGCTATAGTTCAAAAATTCCTAAAACAAGCTCTTCCTTGCTCTAATTAGTGCAGATCTAAATTTCTCATAGATACGTCGAGAGGATATTAAACAAACATTTCACCATCAGGTTACATAGTTATTAATTACTCGGTTTTAATATACCCGTATATTCTCTTTCCACTGATAATTCTTATTCATTTAAAAACTAACTCTATAACAGATCAATGAAATTGTTCGATTCCAGTAATTTTCAAATTACAATAATGTGTAGCAAACAGCAAAGACCACAAATGCACCCTTCTTCCTTACTAACTCGCTATATATTTAACTACAGAGAATCTTCGTCAGATAATTAGTCAAAAAGAATTACCCCTACTCTACCGGCGTCGTTTGACAAATCAATTCCTGGATTTATAGGAAAATACATTTTCTTTGCCACGCAGGCCGGAAAGTAGAATTTCGCTTTCTTCAGAGGCGACTTTGATCACCGTCTCGCCTATCCCTTCCTTGCCAAGTCGCAGGTAGATATCCTTTTTTACCTCACTCTTACTTGTTCTCTCCTATCTTTAGCTCCAGTTACGTCTTGTTTTTTTTTTTTTTTTTTTTCTATTGTTATATTTGTATATCAGTCATGGGGTTTTGTTCGTGCTTCGGCCGGAAAGGAGAGAAGAAAAGGACCTCTGGGTTATTGCCGCAAGCTAGAGTTGTCTCTGGTTAGTTTCGTTTGATTATGTAAAGTTTTGTGTCTTCTTGGTCAAATATTTGGTACCGGACTCAACCGTACCGGACTTAACATGCTTAATACTAAACTCGTTGGTTTGGTCGGTACTGTATCAGGACACAAGTTTCGCACGTTCCAAAGGCTTTTAGATAGTTCCATTTCTTTTTCGTATTTAAGTTAATTAAATCTTAAGTTAATTTTCTGTGTCACCAGTAGTCGAGTCAAGCCAACATTACCCAGTGAATGGAGGTCATGAACAAGATACTAATGGTGAAAATAGAACACAATTTCCGATACGAACATTTAGCTACTATGAGCTAGCAGCTGCGACTAAAAATTTTAAAGAACACTTGCTCCTGGGTAAGGGTGGGTTCGGTTGTGTGCACAAGGGTTGGCTGGACAATGGACAGGTTCGTCTTTCTCTAGTCATAAAAAACTACATATCAGTACAAGTCTCTTTATACAGTATATACTGGTAGTGATATGTACTGGATTACTCAGGGGTGGATGCACTCACATAATATAAGGGTCAATTGACCCCCATTTTATTTTTAATCAAAATTTCTGTTTTTATACATGATTTTCTATATATTTTAGAGTACAATACTACTTGTATTGTAATTAACCCCCATTCGCAGCATGAAACTTTTTTATGAATGAAAGTCTAGCTCCACCTTGGGATTACTATAGCAAGCAGTTAAGCCAATACTGTTGCATACTATCCAGATCTCAATTTCATCGTTTTTTGTTTTAAGTTTTTGATTCTTTTATTATATTGCTTAATTGAAGGTCAGTATAGGTATCATGGCTTAATTAGGTCTTAGGCAACATCCTCTGGCCAAAGTACCGCAATCCAAACCTATTAAGAACAGTTCCTTACCAGTTGGTTCAAATACTATCAACTCAAATCATTCTGTTTTTTTTTTTTTTTTTTTTGAAGAAAAGGCATAAAGACCGTTTCATTAAGAAACATATAATTATTACAGACCTAACATCCAGTTTTGAATAAGATCACCAGAGATCTCAAAAGACAGCTAATCAGAGCTGTTACAGACAAAACAAACAGTCACAAATCCTTTGCACATACACTCTGCATAATCCGATGACTTCTAAGTCATAAGCAAAATATATACTAGCTGGGAAGTATTATATGTTAATTGCAAAAAGACCCTTGTTAATATCTTGTTTTAGCCATTTAATCTGCATCTATCACCACCAAAGGCACTTCCTTGTTAACCTTCAAAGGGATGCAATCAATGTCTTCTGCCATCCAATCTTGTACTTCCTCCTTGACCAGCTACATTTGCTGTCCAATACATAATAGTGGAATTAATATGCAGTGCTATTTTTCTATTGGACTTAATCCTAGAAGTTTTAAGAAAACTGAGTTCATTTCTGTGACACCAAACACTCCAACAGAGCGCACTCATCATCAGTAGGAAGGATTGTTGTTTAAATTTTGGCAAAGAATAAGCAAATGTCAAGATATCTTGAATAGTGTTCCATGTGTGAAATATGTCTTGACATTTACCCATCCAAAACCAAACAGTTTGTATTAGGGGGCATTTTAACATCAAGTGATCTATTGTTTCTGGCATGTCACAAAACTGACATTTAGTAGCCCCTATCCATCCTCTTTTACTGAGATTGTCTTTAGTCAAGATTTTATTATAACTAACCTCATAAACACCCTAATCTTATTTGGCACAAGTAGTTTCCACCAGACTATAGGGGTTTGGGGCATAATCCCTCTAAAATTAAGAAATCTATAAATTTTTTAATTCAAATCTCCTATGAACCCCCAATCTACAATGGATCATGTCTAGAGCCCCCCCTCTAATTAATCATTCTGGATCATTCTGATGCTTTTTATATTGAAAGAAAAAAAAACTGGGAATACCTTTAATAGTTTAGAGGTTGTAAAAACACTACTAACTTGGTATGATCTGTAATCCCAGTCTCAGAATTTGAAAGCTGGATGGTTTTTCTATTGTGCAGGTTGTGGCCATAAAACAACTAGACAGGAATGGCCTGCAAGGAAACAGAGAGTTTCTGGTAGAGGTGCTCATGCTGAGTTTATTGCATAATGAGCATCTGGTAAATCTTATAGGATATTGCACGGATAATGATCATCGGATGCTAGTCTATGAGTACATGCCTTTAGGGTCCCTAGAAGATCATCTTCATGGTTAGATTAACTGACTCCTCCTTTCATTTTTTTTGTCAATTTTTTTTTGTCCCATATTGTACTGACATTTAACAAAAATCTTTATCAATTCTTCAATCTACTTTAAAGAATTTGATGTCCACAGTCTGAAAATAGCCTCAGTTCATGCCTTGATTGCACAATCCGATTGAATTTGTCACGAGGGAAAAAGAAATTGGGAGTACTGAAACTATTAGAGAAGTTGAAAAAACTTGGTCATTTCATTAGTAAATCTGATACAGGGAATAGTCAAAATTGTGAGTTCTTCAATTTAATTCCGGCAACTACTTAAACCAATTTGAGCACAATTCTTTGTCATTTTCAATTAAGCTATTTAAAAGGATTTCATATCCCAATATTTAATGCAATTTTTCATCATTTCTTTCTGCAAGCTAGTTTAAAATTTGATGTTCTCAGTTTCTTATTGGTCAAATAAGCCAAGGGAAACAAAATTGATAGTATTTCCAAGTTGTATGAGAAAAATAACATTTCAGTTACATCATAAGGCAACCTCGTAATGTCAGTCAGTACTTGTGTTGACCTGACGGAAGTTATACTGAACAACCTCCCACAAACTTAGTACCAAACTACCAATGTATTTGATAGGATCTTGATATGAAATAGACCATCATCCTGGGTTGACCATTCTGAAATTTTATGCATCTGATATGTTTTATATATGTGTGAAATAGGTCTACTGTGCTGAGCAGACCAACGGTCTAAAATCCACTAAATTATGTTTATTTTTATGAGAAAGACTTGTTTCCTGTATTGACCAGATTAAACTTCTAAATGCTTCTAAAGTACTATTATATTTTACTAAAATAGACCTTCCGCCTGACAAGGCCCCCCTTGACTGGAAGACGAGGATGAAGATATTAGCTGGTGCTGCTAAAGGCTTAGAGTACTTGCATGACAAAATTAACCCTCCTGTCATATACAGAGATTTCAAGCCATCAAATATACTTCTTGGTGAAGGATATTTTCCGAAGCTATCAGATTTCGGGCTTGCAAAGCTTGGACCCATCGGGGACAAAACCCATGTCACAACCCGGGTCATGGGGACAGAGGGATACTGTGCTCCTGAATACGCCGCTACCGGGAAGCTGACAGTTAAATCAGATATTTACAGTTTCGGTGTTGTCATACTTGAAATAGTCACTGGCCGTAGAGGGTACGTTGAAACTCGGCCTGCTAATGAGCAATACCTTGTTGATTGGGTAAGTTTTCTTTATTCTTTATATTTGTGTAGTTATTTCTATTCGTTTCTTTCATGCTTGATTTTTTTTCTTTAGCTATCTTTTTCTTTGTTGTTTAGTCAGCATGTTTTCCCTGTTGTTATCTATAATATAATTTTTGATGTTGTATTGGGAATTTGAGATTTTGTTTTACTGGAAACCTCTTTTAGGAAAAAAAAACTTTGAATATTGTTTGTCAGCATTAATTATTGGTACATTACAACTTAACACTAAAATACAAGTAAAAAATTGGAAGCAAAAAGAAAAAGACCCAATATTTACTCGGTATCAGGTCAGTATAGTATTTTCCGTTTCAAATGGACCATGTTTTTTACCCTCCGATAGCACTGAAACTGATTATAATCCTCTCATCAGGCCCGTCCAATGTTCAAAGATCACAAAAAGTTCCCCAAAATGGCTGATCCCGCTATGAACAAGCAGTTTCCTAAACGGGGCCTCTTCCGAGCTCTGGCCATTGCTGCAATGTGTCTGCAGGATGATGCTGCAAAGCGGCCCGAAATCCATGAGGTCATGGCCGCTCTTTCTTATTTGGCATCTCAGTCTGAGGCCTCAAATGATTATTACGGGGGCCCATCTACGCCGAAATCATTGCAGAAGCACCCGATGGTTGATTGCTATAATCAGCAGGACTCAAGTCATACAGACCAGGGTTGGAGACAGCCATGCAGTATGATTGTTTAGTGGCCTTTTTTGAAATAAAGCAAGAAACATATTGGTACTCGCAGTTTGTTCTTTATATAGTAAGTCCAATAATCTGAATCAGGGAACCAATGCTTCTGGACCAGAGAACAATTCTGATTTGTAGCAATGCTTCTTCTGTTTTTCCTTCCAAGAAGCATTCCTATATTTCATACTTTGTTTCAGGTATCTTTGGGAGCTTTTCTTTTCCTTTATTCAAGAATTGGATTTCTGTGGCATCTATTTGATAGCAAGGAAAAAGGCAGGACAGTAGCATTTTGGTTGTTTCAGAGCTGTCATATATATCAATGTGTTTTCGTGTAGGGAATAGAGAGTTCATTTAGGATTAAGGGTGCACTGTATATAGTAAAAATATGAAGTTATAGAATTATGTTGTAGTAAAAACAAAAATATAGGAGTGATACAATTCCCCAAGCAGTGGGTGATATAAGGCTTTGACTGTGAGATACTTTATATTTTTCCAGAAAAAATAGACTGGAAGCTATAGTTTGCAAATGTGTAAATATGTTATTTATTAGCACTGTCTAAAGGTTCTTTTTTATGACAGAGATATCTTGTCAAATATATGGTTTGTTGTGATGTTTTGCTTGTGTTGACTTAGTTCGCTTCTTTTTTCCATTTTTCTCTGTTTTTTTTTTTTTTTTGGCAATTGAACTTTAAACTGTACCTCTATTATTAACTGTATATATTCTTTCTGATCCTCTCTTCCAAAAGATTTTACCCAATAATTAACTTTGCCTATGATGCTGTTTAACATGACCAACGGGAATAGGGTTTGTTGTGCTCCTCTCTAGTAGCACGGATTTGTTGGGCCCCTTATCTGAACCGTATATTTTGGATCGAACTTTCAGAATGGATATAGCATGGATGATGTAGATCTTTTAATTTTCTGATCCACTTCAAATTAATCAATATAGTTGAAAAGGAGATTAACTCTTTGCAATATAACTTACAAAATATGCGGTTCGATGTGGATCCTGTTTTCGTTAAATGGGCTATATTGAGCCAGAATAAAGAACCTCATTATGGGCTTTTATTTTTTGTTTTGTGTGTTGAAGTTAGAAGCGCTGATATGTGTCCAGACAACCCAGTTCAGTCTCAAGCGCAATTCATAAAGAAAGAAAAGCAAGAAAATTTAATGATTCTTTTTACCTAATGCGCTTGTTAGGATTATTGGTAAGTGGAGTTCACTTTTTGTCGAGCTAGACTAATTAATATATAGACGAGGAAGCCATGTTTCAAAAGATTATTTTTCAATTTTTATTGTAGTGTTGTATTTACTTTTTTGGAATTGGCTTTGACCAAGTTATCTCTTTTTTTTTTTCTTTTTAATTTTGAAGGTAAGAGGCGGGCTACTCATACTCTCCAGTATATTTATTTGGGACAAGTAATATTTTGAAACTATTTATGAGATCTTAGGAGGAAAAACCAAAGCTAAATAAATTGAAAAATAGTGAAAAGGCACAGTTGTTTTCCAACGTTTTAAGGGAATGTTTGTATTGAGTACAAAGTACCAAACTTCATCTAAATATCAGAATTTTTCATAATATGAAACTTTTTTTAAGGTGATCATAATATGAAACTTGTTATATAAATATCAAGTTACTTTTTGGAGATACAATATTACAAGAACAAAAGATGAATGTGCTTAGAGCTTGAGAGTTAAGAGAGAAAAAAGGGAGCATAAATGTGAAAAGTAGGTAAATGTAACAACTACATTCTAAAGCTGACCACTGAATTTGAGATGATGTCAAACATTTCACAATGCCATTCAGGACAAAATAAGACCAAAAAGAGAAAAATGACAGTGCCAAAAAAGCCAACTCTCCTTCTGTCATGGCATTTTTACTAGAACTCAGAAACAAACCTATTCCCCTAATTTGATCTTCCATCATAAATTGACAAATAAAACAAGAAAAACATGCATGAGATAACTATCAATAGAGAGAATAGCCCATATTCCCCATCTCACTGGTACCAAGTGCACTCAGCTGATCCCATAACTGATCATCCAACCAAACATCACCAGCACCGATAGAACCGATCGCCCCGAAATCAGTCAGATCAGTGCATGATGGGAACTGATCATGATCTGATGATGACCCTATTGCACCAACTTGTACACTACCATTGTTGGCTACTGGGAAGAAGCTGCTACCAGTATCGTTTGGTTGGCAAGAACGAGTGTTCTTCGGAGGTGAAGATGCTCTTAGATAGCTCTCTGGTATAATACTGCTCAGATAGCCAGACTTGGTATCCTCTGAGAACAGGTTGATGTTGAACTGATCGCTGGTAAACTTGTCATCACTGATTTCATTCAGTGCTGTATTACTGTTGTTATCAGTATAGACCTGAATATTTGGTTGTTGCACCGGGACTGCATGGTTTGCATGGAAGGAAGGGAATGAAACAGGCTGAACAGGGTTGTTAAACTGGTAATTCTGAAATGTGGTGAAGAGTGCAGGGAAGTTAGAGAAAGGTGAACCAGTGCTGGCACCGGTACTGTATACAAAGTTGGTTCTTGCTTGGGTGCCTTTCATTGAAAGAGCGGCTCGATCGTATGCTAACGCGGCCTCTTGTGCAGTATCAAATGTACCAAGCCAGTGCCGTTCTTTCGTGGTGGGGTCACGGATTTCAGCAGCATAACGGCCCCACGGTCTTCGTCTCACACCAAGAAACCGGCCTGGTTCGGTTTGTTTCTTTCGGCCTCTTCTCTCACCAGGAGGAGATGGAGAAGGAGAGGTGTTGGATTGTGCTTGTAGTTGTTTAGGATCAGTGAAAGTAATGGGGATGGAGTTGGTAGAGTTTGCTTGAGCTGTGTTCATGGTTTCTAGAGAGAGGAGGAGGTTGTAAAGAGAGAGAGTGTCACAGTGTGTGTAGGGAAGGAGTGGATAGTTGCGTGGAGCGAGGAGATGGGGCTAGGGGAGATTTAAACTAGAAGAGAGAGAGGGGTACTGAGAGGGAATTAGGGAAACAAGGACACTGTAGATGGGATAGGCATGTCATGGGATCATGATCCATAACATAACATGAAAAATAAGGTTTAATATTATGCATGTATTTTTTCATATTTGGATAAATAAAATTGTAAGATTTATGGCGTTCTATTTTTTTCCCTCTCTTTGTGTGGGTTGTGAGTTAGAACCATACAATAAATACGGTTTTCAGAGCCATACAATTACCTCATGATATATATTTTTTTTGTTATGTTATCAATGATTATGTGCTTAATTTAATTTACTTTCTCTGGAGTAATAATCGGATGCAACTTTCTTTGGTATTGTCAATAGTCCATTAGAATTGGAATAACAAAATAACATGAAGTTTGGACATTTTAAAATTTTGTTGGTATAACTAATTAATAATATTATTAAGTTGATAATACGAATGCATATCATTTAATGGTTTTTTATATTATATTCATTTTATTTCTCTATGTTTGTCAAGAGTCGGATGCACATTTTATATGGGATCAATGGATTCTCATTTATTTTCAAAAAATTATATTTATACATAATATTTTATATAATTTAGAGTAAAATACTATTAGTACCGTAAGATTAACTTTCATATACAATATGAAATTTTTATATAATTGATCTCTATTCATATTTGATCTTATATATAGATTGTAAGTCCGGCTCTGCCCATAGACTAGATCCTGGTTCTTACTAAAAAAAAAAAAGTCCGGCTCTGCCCATGTGTTTGTTCCTTATTGGTGCGGTGCATCTTCTTCCTGCCTATGTTTGCTTGTCATATATATCACTGTGATTCTAATTTCAGACTATGTATTAACATAATATAATCACGGTCTAATCAACTAAACCTCTTGGTCTATATATCCAGTAGTTCATTATTTATTACAAAGACGTGTAGACTATCTCTGTTTCACCTGTGTTAATCAATTAATCATTTAATCTGAACGGAAGAATGCTCAAATGTCGCCTAAACGTGTATTGGGAACACAAAATTTTGTTTGGTTTGATGGGTTTCGTGCCCAAATCTCTGTTTAGAACTTGGGATTTTAAGTGATAATCCACATCTACTATTGTCATTACTCATTGGATACCTAAGAATTCCTATTCCTATTTTTTATTTTTTATATTTACAAAGTGAGGTCTGTCTGATCCAAATACACACGTCAGCTTGACATCCCCAGGGATATCAAACTATCAAAAATATAAAATGATGATGGCTTGATTTCTTTCTAGCCGTCCGATCACAATTAAATGATCTTGATTAAATTAACATGAATATGTGAAATTTATAAATAGCTTAGAACCCACCTTTTGCAGATCGATGTGGATAATATAAAACAAAAATAATGATAAAACCCCATTTTTTATATTGTTTAATTTTATTTTTTTTGTGAACGATTTTGTTCAACTTTTTTTGACAGATTTGTGTAAGTTCATGCATAGATTTCAGGTATAATTTTACTATATTTTTTTCTTTCTTAAAATAGGATTTTATTATCTTCTATGTCGTTCATAATTGATACTTCAAAAAATTGCTATTAGCTTTGTAATTAAAATGTATCATGTATCAAGCTTTTGCTCAAGGTGCTCCTTTCATTTTTATTTTATGCTTACTCTTATTATTTTACCTCCAAATTCCAATTTACTTAAAACGGGTTTCAAATGACCCATGCATATTAGCCTAAAAGATCAGCGTACTGTGCTTGGTTTAATCAAGTCAATGCCACGTGTGCTACCACCTGTACCTGCTGTCCACTTTTTTTTTTTATGAACAGACAAGTTAAATGCAGTGTTCTAAATAGCGCGCTATAGCGTTTTTGGACCCCAAACGCTACGCTATGACATCAAAATGCGCTATTTGCGCTACGGCCGCTATAGCGGTCCGCTATTTGCGCTATTTGCGCTATACAATATGAGGTTTTTTATTTTTTATTTTTTTAAGCAATTTATATGGGTTTTAAATAAAGATAAAAAAAATCTCAAACCAAAATTGAATTTGTTGCTACTTGCTACAGATAAATCAATTTGAAATTGGGAATAGAAATTGAAATTTGAATAGAAAAAAAGTCCAAACCGAAATTAAAATTTGAATAGAAAAAAAAATATATTATGTCATGAATCATGATGCTTAAGATATTTTTAATAGGAAAAATCAATAGTTTATGATATTACTATGGATATTTTGAACCGCAATTTGGACTTTGTACGGGTTCAATATGAATATTATAATTTCTTAATTACTTTGGTGTTATTTATTGTTCTATGAAACTTTAGATAATGTTGATATTTAGTACAAATATTGAATATACGAAATGTAAAAAAAAAAAAAACGCTATTTGGAATAGCTTCCGCTATAGCGACGCTATTCGCAATAGCTTTTTTTTTAGCCTTCCCGCTACGACGCTATAAATGCTATTTAGAACCTTGGTTAAATGTTATTTTGAGAAAATATAATTTTCTTCACTAAATTTTCTGGTTTTTCAATAGGATTTTTGTAACTACAACCTTTTACTTATAGCATGATAACCAACCTATCTATTGTTTTTTTTAAATAGCATTAGCAAAAACAAAACTTTATTTTTTAATTATTTTATTTTAGCAGTAGAGAAATTCATGCAAAACCATGGGCGTCATATGGAATTCTATCTGTCTTACATGCATAAAAAAAAAACAAAGCTATGTATATCTAGCAATGAAATAAAATTGACCTAGGTAGCATTTGAGACTTGCGTTGACAGTTGCAATGCTTCCAAATTAAAATTGAAACATAATCTTTAGTGGGACTGCTTTGCAATGCCTGTAGGATCTCACCCATGTGCAATCCGCATTATAGGAGAAATAAAAATTGTATCAATTGGGAAGGGAGCTTGTTTGTCACCTTGACAACTTCAAATTTTAATGGAGCAGTTAATTTGGTAAAGAAACAACCCTTGAGGTGGATAAAGACATTCCTCCTAGTGGCATTCCTCTTTCCTGTATTTAGGCATTAAGGCCCATTCACAGCTCCCGCCTCTGTATCCCAATCTTATACCCGGATATAAAGATTATGATATGACACCAAAATATATATACAGTTTGGCTAAGGTGTTATGCATAGTACTGATGGACAAGTATTGGGGCTCAAAAGTATAATTTTCATTTTTGAAGTTCTGATATGTAAATCTATATACTGTGTGATCTACATTAAATTTTATTGAAAATCAAAATTTGAATATAGAGAAATCTTTCCTAGACGGTCAAAAGTTTCTCAAAATAATTTTGTTTCTCATATCTAAAATTTGTAAGAGAATAAATTATATGACAAAAATTTAGTCTCAAATAAGATTTAAATATATATCATATTTATAGTTCGGATCGGTTGACCGAAAGTGAAGTTGAAATTAAGAGCTTTATCACTAGCTATTGTTGTTAATGTTACACTATTGTCCACTCAAATGGCGATCCGCACATAATAATTTCCAAGATTAATGAACTATAATTCAGAAATAGACTAACAAATAGTCTAGTAGCTCAAGTGATAAACTAATAAAATATTTTTTAAAAGATTATAAATTCAACACTTTATAATTAAGCACAAAAGAAAAAAAATGGACTTAAACTCGGAAGCAATAAGTATTGACTTATTAATCGTAATCCTAATGAAAATTAAAAATACTTATGAATCTAGTTATAATATACTGATTGTGTAAGGATCTTTGCGCTCACATCAATTCACATAGATCGTCAATTGAATTAAGCAAAAAACATAAGAAACAAGAGATAATTAGGTTAGTAAATGGAAATAATTTTATATTGAGTAGGATGTAAAAAGTAAGATAAATAATAAAAAAGATATAGAATTAATTTTGTCAAAAATATCTCAATGAACTTCCCGGTTATGTGCTTTAACTCTCTCCCTTTCTCTTCTCATTTTTACATATAGCTTTCCAAAGCTCTTCTTTCTGATGAGGTGTATTATTTTCTTAAGATTAAAATGTCTATTTTATAAGATTGTCTTTTATTTTCCTTTTTTCCTTTGTTTTTAACATAGGTTGTCCTTTATCACCAATAAAATTTTTATCATTCATCATAATTATTATGAACTCTTTTCTATGATATACTGAATTAGAGTTTTAACAGAGTAACAACTACACTTAACCTTAAAAAAAAAGAGAAAATCATATTTGTGAAAGAACCAAAATAAACTCTATTTTTAAGTGCTTCAAAATTAAACAATAGATTTTTCTAAAACTTATTTATTGTAATTGTAGCATTTCTCTACTATTACAGTATAGTTTTTCACTCTTGATTTTTGTGAGAATTTCATAAATACATATGTTTCCTCTAAAAAGTGTCCACGCAAGTGTTCTTCTATTTTTTTTGTTGCATTTATTTAACTAACAAATGATATAACCAGTCAATTATATGCATTATAAGCAAAAAAAAATCTCCCTCGTTCGACGTTAAACTTGAGAACTTCAGTGAGAAAAGTTGTTTGTAAGCCGGGGATGTCAATCAATTCTGCTCATTTTCGCTATCTCAAGGTTTAAGTTATCTTAAATGGCCTTCACGTGAGAGAGGTCATTTAAAGGGCCCATGAATTCTTCTATGTTTGACTGATCACTTATTAAAAACAAAACTAAATATCTATTAATTGAATGTCCTCTCTACTTCTAAAGCATGAAAAATCAATGAAGAATGCTCAAGTTAAGTTCCAATCAAAACATATTTAATTGCCAATCATGGGGAGTTAATTGTGGACAATATATAAACCAACAAGGGGACTATAGCTTTCATGTCATTACAAAAGTATAATTTTAGAAACCAACTGATGATGATGACTCCAATGGGTCAAAAGCAAAGCAAAAGTAGTAAAGTCATTAAATGTTTAATCCAATAGAAGCAAGCAAGTGAAGTGGGTCTCATATGAACATGCTAATCAAGTGGAGACAAGTTTAAGTGTTTAAACAACTAATTAATTAATAATTAATTTCTCAATACAATTTAAACCAAAAGACAAAAGGACCAACAAGATGCATGTTCCAAATTACATGTTAGTCTTAGTCGCATAGAAAAGCAAGAAAAAATATATATTTTCCCGGTTATATATATGGTTTGTGTTTGAAATTACATGAGGTGCGACTATTTCATATTAATGTACTCTGTATGAGACAACACTATTATATTTTTAGAGTGGTTGTGATTCAATAATACGGTGCATCAAAATCCAAATTTGCCTCATTTTTTTTAGTATATACTACTATTTAAAAAATATATTATAATTGATTTTAACCAATTAAATATAACTATTAAAAGTATCTTAATATTTATCAAATTTTATTTAAATTTTAATCATTTTTAACCATTCCATCTAGAATTAAATATCTACACACATATATACCAGATATATATATCCATATAAATTAATTCACTGCATTTAAACTTTGCAATTAAATAAAAACCGTATGATAAAATTAATATGAACCGTTAAAAAAAAAATTAGTGTCCCAGAGAATGAACTTTTTTACGGATGAGATAGCATTTACAATAGTTGTGATTGCATGGTATATACCTATGGCACGCTATGTGAGTCCGTTCGATTAAAATTGAATAATTCATACATCACGCAACAATATATTTTGGGGTGGGGGGGGGGGGGGGGGGGGGGATCCAATTTAACCTTCCGATTTAAGCTCCAAAGAGGGACAAAATCCTTCATTAAAGGAAGAAACGGGAACGAAGGGGAACAACCAACACGTCTGGGCTGCCCACGCCATTCACCCGCTTCAAAAGAGGGTAATCAGAGAAGGAAAGGGAGGAACACGCTACTGTAGCGAGAAAAACGCTCTTCATAAACTTTCCAAATTCGTACCCCCCAAATCAGAGTGTAGATTTCACTGTAGCGAGGGGAACGGAGCAGCACGCCTTCCTTTCCCTTCCTCTCCATGCTGGTGTTGTGAAGCACAATATTAGTGTTACGAAATTTTATAGTTTTTTTTTTTGAATAAATATTATAGTATATTTGGCAGACTAAGTTTGGCAACGAAATAGAAGTCCCTCTTCTATGTCTAAATATTGGCCGAAATTTTTATTTACACCATAATAAAAAAAAAAAACCAAAACACTCTTATTATGGGAGAATTTCACATCTATCCGGGCCGCCAAGCCAATCTGCGGCTCATTCTTGGGGGAGGGTGCAGATTGGCTTAGCGGCCCCTCAGAAGTCCAATAATGCACTATAATATTAAATACATTTATGTATTTGAGGGGCCTCCAAACCAATCTGCAGCCTCCAAGAATGGAGCCGCATATTAGTTTGGCGGCCTGGGTAATATGGAATTCCTCATATTTGGGATGATTTGGTTTTTTTTTTTTTAAATGGTATAAATAAAAATTTCGGAAATATTGATCACATAAGGAATGGTGGAATACAATTGGTTTACAGATGCACTCGGTAGACCAAGTCTCAGAGGAGACCAAATTTCCTCTTCTCAAGTCGATCAAAAAAATCCACACAAGAGACCACATAATGGACCGGGTGCAGCGACGTATCAACCGTTGGCCAATATTTTCAAAAATAAGGAGACCATTTTGTTAAACAAAATAGATCGGTTGACATTTAATTAAAAGTGTATTTTCTCTCTTCTCCTTTTTGAACCTTCCGCTATTTTTTTGTTTTTTATGAGTGAGGCTATAGTATTATGCAAAGCGCGGACTAGTTTGTATTATGAATTATTATTTTCGTTTTTTGAAGTTCAGATATTAGATTTGAACTGTTCAACGTAACTTTTATATGAAAATATATTTACAAATTAAATTTTATATTTTAGAAAAAATTACTATTTTTTAATAAATAGATAATCACCACTTTTAAATGGTTTAAAATTTTTAGACCAAGTAAATTTCTACCTATCTAAAAACATAGTAAAAAAATAATAAAATATTTAAATTTTGATCTACAAGAACATTTTTATATGAAGATCATGTTGAACGGTTCAAATCGACTGTTTGGACTTCAATTATATTGATCCACAGTATGGACTAATCCGCGCTATGGGTTGTACCATAGCCTCACTCTTTTAAATTACAATTTTTTTGTAGTGTTTTTGGGTAAGAATTTTTATACGAAATAGCACATCTATTCAAGATAGTGTCATAAGAAAAACTTGACAAATAATCTATTTGTTTAGATCAAAACAAATAATTCGAATCATCTATTCATGTCTTGAAATCAAAATTTAAGTCCTAAAGCATCAAAGGATCTATATATATTTTGCAAAGGCCTAGGGGTAGGGGTAGATACGGAATTTTTAATTATGAGGAGTAAATTTTTACTTGAAGAGAGAGTACGAGGGTCAAGTTAGAATATTTATACAAAATTTGAAGGTCAAAGTATGCATATAACATATACTAAAAAATAACATGTAACTAACTCCAAAGATTTTTTTAAAAAAAAATCGAAATGAATTGACCCTGCAAATGACTATAACGGTATAACCACATATCTCCAATATATATTATGAACCAATCAGTAATAATTAATAAATGTGAATATACTATGCTTCTGTAACAAAACACTTAATTAGTAATTTTTGAAAAAGAAACATCACTCATAAATAAAAGTTAATATTTAAATTCAACAATCCAATTAGCACAAAAAACAAAAAAATGGACCCTACCAATTAAGATCTTAGTGTTATTATTAGAAGAACAAGGCAATTGTTCTAGTAGATTAGCAAAATTGAAGACTGAGCTCCTGAATTTATTAATTATATTATTATGATTGTGAACAATGATATCATTTTCAAATTGGCCATGGCACAACTCAAGTCGATCTTCAAATCTAGTCATAATTCTTCTAAAATTCTTAATAAAATTTGCGTAGAATTTCACTTTTAAGTAATATAAGTTATATAATTTAGTTTTCTGCCAAAATAGTATGTAAAAAATAGTCTTATCAGTTTACAAATACCCGCTGAATTTAGAATGCTAATAAATGAATTTATGTTTTATGATATAACTTATTTTTGTGTGTTTTTCCATTTCTTGTTTTTGAATAAAAAAATAGATAAGCTACTTACATTACTAAATTGCTAATAACATACATTTTTTACATTTTGTTTTTATGTAATTGTTTAGTATTTTTTTTGTTTAATTAATGAAGTTGTTGGTTGGCTAACTAACCTTAAGAAAATAAAAAATATCTGAGTATGATATAAGGATGATTCTGATGCGCACCAAAATTGTTCACATACATTATGTCTTAATAACATCACATAATTAAAACTTAAACTTGAGAACTTTCAGTAACTTTTTCATTATCAGTTAAAAAAGGGTATTTTTTGTCATTTTATATAATTAGTAAATGGAAAGTAAAAAATTATATATAGATCCGAAGCAAGGGACAGAGGTACATTTAAGAAATAGGAGTCAATTGATTTTCATATATTTTTAAATGTTTTATACTTGAACACGATTTTATATTTAGTTTAAAACTAATATGTTATGAAACTTCATTTTCATAATGAAAATTTTATATGATTGACCTTCATTTACGTTTGATCTTTATAGTTTGAAAATCTAACTTCACCCCAGATCCAATGTAAAGGGTATTGAAAAAAAAAAAAAATCACCTTTTCAAAATTAATAATTACTTGACTACAATTACAATGTGATTTGGTCATAATATTAACATTTTGCTCTTAAAAATCTCTTGTGACAGAATATTGCAATCATTATGGATTCCATGTTTAAGTATTTCAGAAGAGTTAAACCTGGAATCTATGACTCAACTCTTGACTTCTCCACTCAGATTGTGACCTTTGATGCACATGATCAGCTGCTATTGATCTCCCTGTTTGTGGAAAAAAGAAGCAAACCATAATCATTACTTCTTTAATTAGGAATGCTCAATGTTTTGTTAATTTCTTTTTGTTTTATTCGGTTTATTTTCTTTATTTTTTATAATTCCAGCTCCCTACTTAGTGGCATGTAAGCACAACTCAATTTATTGAATGGATCTACTGTTTATAGTTGTTTTGATTTTATACAACGCATAAATAGAGTAAAAAATATATGATTTATGTTATGGATAAAGTCAAAACAGCTTTTTAATATTTTTACCCTAAATGACCTCATTACGATGTCGGTATCCAAAATTGGTATTTCTTACGTTACATATACGCTGCTTATATTGAGCATGAAATGAAGGTCAAAGTTCACAAATTATTTTAGATATGTACTGGATTTTAAATCACTTTTTAGTTTCTTAACGATATTTGATAAAATATTAATTAATCACTGCTCAAACTACACATAATTTTAGAATAAAACAATCTAAACGTATATAGTTGCATACATCAACACCCACCTATGTTCTTATTTTCTACTATTGTCTTAACTGCATTAACTATGATATTTTTTTATTAAATTTTTTGAAATTAAAATATTTTCAAATTAAATGATCCTCTATATATATTCCTATCCCATTAGAAAATGGCTGAATGAAAATAAAACAAATTACAAGTATAAAACATATTAATGAGAAACAAATTAAAGTAAGTTGATTACTTGACATAGGAATGTCTGCCTAGAGATAACCTCTTTAAAAGCAACAAAATGAAGCTAGGCCCCAGAGATGCTCATGAAGCTAGCTAAAAAAGATAACAAACTTTTTTCCCCTCTTCTAGTTGTAGTATCCAGACTTCATCCATAGCCACACACGAACTCCAGTGTAATTAAGTTAGCATAGCTGGAACAGTACTAGAGATCAATAGATCAGGCAAGCTCATGACTTGCAAAGGGCTCAGCTACACACTACACTCGATGGTAGTTTTTGACTCTTTTATCTGTTGTGGACTTGTGGTCAATACAGTACTGGATAAAGGCTGCTAACATGAGCCTGGATTTTCTGTTTCACGCACAAGACATTATTTGTGTGTAGCGGGTTTCTGTACGGCTGATTGGCTGAACGTATATTTGATATGGTATATACCTATGCAAGCTTGTACGGCTAGAACAAAATTTAATTGTTGGTTTGTGATGTTGTAAATTTGTAATGTCTCAAATTTTATGGAGTTGCTGAATTGCTTCTTTTAATATATGTGGATTTAAAAGTATTTAATGATTTATACATTCTAATTGTAAGTTCATATTTATTGAAGTTTATGAGAAATTATGAATTAAGTGACACAGAGTTTTGACCTATTGTGCTTGCCAGTAAGATGAGTGTGTGAGAAGGGGAGATGTGATAAAAAAAATACAAATTAATTTCAGCTAATTTAAGTATCATTTAGTGCATATAAGAAAGAGTAAGGTCATGTTATGGAAATATTAAAAATGGTAAATATTATTTTGTAGTTCATATTGGATTTTCTTGAGATGAATAGTGGTTCCAGTGTACCACTGGTATCATTGCTACTTGCCAATTAGGGTGTTAGTGTTCTGTGATATACAACATGGCATTCCCTTCACAAATCTCATGCTATTTGATTGTTTGTTTAGCTTTGTTTTGCTGTAATAACATGGGGTGTTCCCGTGAATCCAATGTTACTGGCACACTTGTTAGTGTCCTACTATTGCTTTTTGTAATTGGCACTATCTGATATTGCTTGCTGGTTCTTATCAGTCTCACAGTCTGGCCGACTGTTTTGTGTTTTTTAAACTCTTTTTAAGTCTGGATGTACTTGTGTTTTGCCTAGGTCAATGATGTTATAAATAAAACAGCTGAAATCTTGATATTGCTCTTTAATAGGTCAGTCTCAGAGTTCAGTATCTAGTTGATGATGCTAGGTGTGCTCCTGAGAACATTCAAAGGCATTTTGGGTTTTTTTCGGGTAGAACTGCACTATTACTTCTGTTTTGGGGTCTGGACTTTGTATGTTTCTTTTATATAATGGAAGGGCATTTATACCTATTTTTCTAAAAAAAAAAATTGTAGTTCATATCAAATTGAATTTTTATATATATTTAACATGAATTTATTGTTCCCATTTTTTTAGGTAACAATATATCTCCAAACTTTGACAGTTCCCAAAAACAATACCATAAAATAAGGGTTTCTAAATGAAAGACTTGGCCTAGGATGACTGGCTTCCTTGCTTGGTAAAAACTGTAGCAATTGTAAGCCAGAGAACCTTTCTAAAAAATAATTAAGAAAAAAAAAGGCTTTACTATTGCATTGCATATTTTGAGAAACTGGTAGTAGAAATTGAGGGAAGGGGGCACAAGACCCAAAACTCATGCTTTTGTGACTTTTGTCTTAACACAAATAGGTCACCCGGGATTTTGGGTGTCTTTATACTACTTTGACTTTAGGTTTTCCTAATTATGGGGGAATTTTTAGAGAGAGAGAGTGATGCTTGCCAAGTGCCAAGCCACAAGCAGCACAGTTAATTATCAATTTATCATTTATTAATGGATAAGTGATGAATCGCCATTTCACCAAATTATGTGATCTCGGCCGATATTTTCAGTTTCGGCTTTGGCCGGTACATGTTTTAGCTTAGTTTTATCCTTTATTTTTCTCTTAAATGTTGTTGTTAATGCAATATTGTTTTTTTCTTTTACTATGGCTTAATTCTTTGATAACAAGGGAATAATGAAGTTTGAATAACAAAGTGCAAATCAGATTTGCTTTTAATTAAAAATTTAAAAATATTTATGTTCAATTCTTTGTGTTTTGTGTTTTCTTTGTATATTGGATTAAAATCTCAACTAAGTATTTTCAACGTTGAGGAAACTAAGTTATTTATTAGTAGTTGAAAATTATATTATGTTTTTTTAATCAGATTTGCTAGCTCTTATCATATAAGAGATGTATATTGTGTGAATTTGGATTTATTTTTGTTATCCAATATATATTTCTTTTGTCACAAAAATTATACTATTCAAATTTTATCGTGAGTGAACACAATATGAATACTAATTACTAAGCAACTTAAATACTTAATTGACCGTAATCTCGCACCTGTTTGGTTTCGTCAGGTACCGGAACAATATCAAAATTTCTGTGTCTAAATCTTTCTACAGAGCAGCATCGGTTCCTGCGCACTATAACCGTCCATTTGTATCAAAATTCGTGCTGAAACTAAACTCCATAAATATAATCTCTGAAATCAAAGGTTCTCGGCGCGCTGAAAATGGTGCTACATGAGAGAATTCTTTTATTTAGAAAATAAAAAATAATTTATCAGGCAATAGATAGATTGTTTGTTTCCTTAGAAATAGTAAAGATTGGACCAAAGTATCAGTCTAGATATAAAATGACTGAAACTTTGATTTGGTCTTTCCTCTTTCACGTCAACACATTTTTTGATATAAAAATTCAAATATGGGGTGATCAAAACTTTGATTCGGTATACAGTTTTTTAAAACTTGTGTAGTTCCCTGGTGTAGTGGTGTAAAAGGTTGAGTCCGAACTAAAGTTTCAGTCAATCCATTTCTGACAAAAAAAATTGATTTAGTCCTCACTATTATTAGAGAAAAAAAACAATTAATCTGTTTGCTGAAAATTTGAATTTAATTTTCTAAAAAAGAATGGAGAATCCAGGTATGAACGAGAAATATTGAGAGGAAGAAATGAAGGTATTCGGATCCCTGAAGTAACTCAAATTTTGAGATTGGATCAAGACCGCACAATCTAATCTGGCACAAATATTAAAGAGTATATGCATTTCACTTCGGATCGAATTGGACGGTCAGGATCTAAACACAAAATTTGAGTTACTGTAGGGGATCCAGTCGAAATTTGAGTTACTGCATGCAGGACATGCCAAATTGGAAATTGGTGTTTGGTTTTTATGGAAGCCAAGTAGCAGTTAGGGACAAGTTCCGACAACAGAACGATGTAGCCTGTACTGGACTAAGCTCTGTTCATGCTCATGTTCATGTTCAATTCTCTATACTTCCCGAGCCCTCTATCGCATAGAGTAATAATGTAGGTTGATTGTCACAAAAAAAAGAAGAAGTAATAATATATATATATTTTTTTTAACTCAGCCCGTAGGCACACACACCTCACACAACTCACTCTCTAAAGTCCTGTGCAGAGGCAGGATTGAACCGAAAAGCTATGCCATAACCATTGTGCTACCACAGCGTTGGCAAAAAAAGTAATAATGTAGGTATGTTCATGGCAGAGTTAATTTTGTGCACGTTTCAATTAATTCTGTTCATGAGAAGCTGTTAAATAGTTAACTCAAGTTCCTCTGCTCGCAATGGAGTCCATATCGAGGTAACCGAATATTTATGTTTAGATCTGAATCATCCTATCAGAATTCTAAGCTAATTTGGTCTGATGTGAAATATACAGACTCCTTTAATATTTGTACGGATTTTTATCAGACGGTCTAGATTTAAACAGAATTATTAATTCCTTGCAATGTCTATGTTTCTTGCTCCGTTGGTGAACCATTGATCAATTCTCATGGTGAGTACGAGCAGAGACAACAGCTTGAGTACCTCTGCGGTACATAGAATACTTTCAGCCGAGTCAAAATCGATTAGGTGCCTATTTAAAATATAAAGGTTACGTTTTGATATTCGTGTCCGATCAAAATTGACGATTCAGATCTCATTCTACATGGACAGGTATCGCATTGGATCTGAATTCCAAGAACCTTTAGATAAACAATAATCATATCTTGGAAGATAGAACAAAACATGTGTTTTTTTTTTGAAAAATTTGGCAAAAACATGTGTTAATTAAGGTTATGCTCGGTTGTTACAGAATTATACGAAACAAAAAAAATTTCGTATGCGAGAACACATAAATTAATTTACGAACACTCCCAACTCATGAGTATGCACTGAAATAATTAGGAGAATATGAAAAAAAAAATTGATTGTACTATGAAAACTATTGTAAAAAATTCTACTTTTCTTTCTAACATGTTGATATCGATGTAATTATTCTTTATTGTTTTTATCAAAAGAATTATTCTTATTAATTGTTATAATATAATTAATAAAATAGATTAAACGATAACCTAATAATACTTATTAATTATTATTTCATAACAAGATTTTTGCTAATAAACTTGCTATACAATCATCAAATAAATCAATTAACAAATTAAATTAACAAATTGATTATTACGTTAATTAATAACAAGGTTTAAAAAGGACGATAGAAAGAAATAAAAGAACGCAAAGTAAACGACATTTTCATTTTGCTTAATTTTTCAAAGAAGGGAGAGAAATGAGCTTTTGTGAGAAAAAAAAAGTAATAAGGTCCGAACAAAAATCTACAAATTCCTGTGTAATCTAACACATTTGAACAGTGCCTTATTTTTTAATTGTTAGAGTTAAATGTTTTCAACTCCACTTTATGCTAAAAAAATATATATATATTTTTTAGATAATAAATCATTATATTCGCTGATAAATATAATACGTGAAAACTTAAATGTAATTCTTCTTTTAAAACAAACTAACCAATTTTTCATAAAAAATGCGTAAACGGAATTGTTTTATTCAGAACTCGATTGAAATTAGCTTTCGTAAAAATTATTTACAATACATCGTGACTACATATTTGATAATTAAAAATAAAAAAATTGTAGTTTTTATGATAGAAAATTATGTCAACATTATGTTACATGAATTATGTGATTATTTATGGTTGATTGCTATAATAAAAATAAAGAATTATGTATATAAAACCTCAATAAAAAGAGCTTTTGTTAGAAACTATTTACAACGTGACGGCATGATTTGTTACAAAAAACAAAAAAAAACCTTAAGATTACGCCAACATCATCTTGCTTGAACGATCCTTTATTTCAATCCATTAATGTCAAAGAGCAAAAATGATTTTATATAAAACGTAAAGCAACAAGCTTCTTATTCTATTCAGAATATCTAAATTTTAAAGTATATTATAAATCATAAATAATAATTAGTTTTTGGTCTAATGAGAAAGACACATGTTCTCTGCTGTAAAAGGTTATGGGAATAAAAATAACATAGGATAAATTTTTTGTTGTAATAATATAATATGAAAGATATTAATCTTTCCTTAAAAAGTAATATTATAAATCATATATTGTCTGACATGCTTACAAAAATAAGAATATTGTAAATCATATTGCTTTCAGAGTTCAGACTATCAAGATGGATACCAAACTTATTTGTATCATTGTACTTTACACTCCTAAAATATGCAACTATTAATTTGAAGCCATACTCTACCTATTTGGATTGCACATCCTTTCAGCAGCTAGTAACCTTTTCTTCTATTTTATCTGAACTTCATATAAAAGTGGAGATCGATCCCTTTGAGAACTAATTAGTTTGACAGTATTTTCTTAAAATCAAGTCCAATAAAATTTTATAATTAGAAAAAAAATGATAAACATGTTTTTTCTTATAGATTGGATTGATGTCAATTTTCATGTACTTTAAGGGCCTGTTCGGCTCAAGGGAATGGGCACGGGAATAGGAAAAATTGAACTAATTTTTTACTGTTCACGTGGGAAAAAAAATTAGCTGTGAGTGAATTTTTTTTTCCCACGTGAACAGTGAAAAATCCGAACGGGCCCTAAGGGTCCATCAAATGTAGTTAAAAATGAACTGTAGCAATTCAATTGATTAATAATGAAATATACATAAATTTTATTATTTTTTATGTATACAATTTACATAAAGTATAGATTACATTTGACTTGTTGTATACTGAAAATAAAATTTATTTTTGGCCGTTGACGATATTGTCAAGTTAATTAGTTGTAAATAAATTTTAACCCTTTAAAAAAGCTTTGAGCTCATAGCCACTGAATGAATATCAATGACAAAATAAGACTATATACTATTTCATTTTTTTGAAATACAATTAATTCAAAAAAAATTATTCAATTCTAAAGGGTACAATAAATTATCAAAACTGGCTATGGAATATATTTAATATTAGATCCTTTATGTCTTAAGATGAAACCAGCATCTAAAAATAAAATTATCCATGAAAGTTTGCAATGGAGTATATATATGCATACAAAAGTTCTAACAATCACCATCGAGAAAATTTCGTAATTATTAAACTTTACAGGGGGCTAAGTGCAAAAGCTGAAATCACATGGTAACGGTACAGTGCTTGATGTCATCCAGTGGTACAGTGCTTGATGTCATCCAGATTAATTTAGTATGCATTTGGACTAGGGGGTCAATGACACCTTTTTATCCGTTTATCAGACTTGTACAGTATGTACAGTATCCGATAAGATGGATACGGATAGATTTTTTTCGTAAACTTATCGGGTACGGGTAGGGGTAAATATTTTGTTATCTAAACGGATGAGGGTACAGGTAAAATCTATTTTATACCCGTTACCCGATCGAGTAATTATAAAAAATTATATATATTATATATATTAACTTTAATTATTTACTTGCACTTAGCATGATCATATTTTTTTTCAATAAAGTACTGTACATGTGTGAAATAAATATATATGTTTTAATATATTATTTAATAAATAATAAAAATAATTATTATATTAATATTACCCGTTATTTATCCGTTACCGTTTCGTTATCCGACAACCATAACGGATAAAGATAGAATACAGATAAAATAATTTATAGCTGATAAGAGTAAAGTACAAGTAAGAATAATTTATAACGGATACGGGTATGAAAATGCTTCTACCCTTATCTTAGCCGTTGACACCACTAATTTGGAAAATTCGCATCCTCTGAGATATCTCAAACTTTGCGTGACTTTATGGAAAATCGCAACCATTCAATACGTTATGCACGAATCTCGAAGTACAAATAATACTGGCCCCCTGCGCTATCCCCAAATAGGCACCGGACACGTCGATCACGCAAAAGTTGAGATATCTCAGAGGATACGCACTAGGGTCTCTCTAGTCCTTCTACTTTCTATGGCGCTTCGGTGTAATGTTTCGCGTGTCACTAATGAGCGATTCAATACGAAACCTATAGGAGTGGGTGCGCAACATATCTAGGTGGAGCATTTTTAATCCAACTCTCGCTGCGTGTCGTGCTCTGATTGAATTTGGGTGTAAGCGTGGGGTCCAGTCCTGCGAAGGTACAACTGTACAAGCTCCTATCCGAATCGCCAAGTTTTTGTGCATGTTACTGTGTTTATATGATTGTTGATTGGAGGCGAAAATAATCCCACGGCATGTATACGACACAAATATTACATACGGAAATTATCCACAGAAGAACCAGACCACCCAAGAAAAACCCTTACTGTAGCATTTATGTACCTCCTCAGCCCTTTTCTCCACACCTGTAAGGCTGTAACAGCGACCGTATAAAGAGAGCGAGACAGTGAGTTGAAATAAATGGAGAATGAATGGAGAAAACAAGTCGACGACAATTGGATTCAAGAGGGCCGTCTGTGTACCTTCTTGCAATGCGCCGCACGCACGTTCGATCTCCACCGAGGTAGAGGGGGGGTCGTACTGTAGCGCCTGCTACAGTAACTCACGGCTGATTATACACCACCACCAACTGCGCCACACAGTACAAAAATATAAGACTATTATTATATACCGTAATATACTGTATCGTGTTATGAATATGATGACAAGTTGACAACAAGGTGGATTTGCTGGTAACTACAGTTCCTGGAACAGTGGTATTTGACAGTCTGATTATACTCAGGTTCCATCCAGGGGAAAGAACAGGTGATTTTTGCTTGCACCATTTTTGCTGCCTTCAGTTCCGATCCATGATATTATACAGAATTACAGAGTACTGACTACTGATTGGGTGATGTGCATTTTAATTGTTCTTTTTGTTTTTGTTCGAGGAAATTGTTTTATTATTAGTTTCAAATGTTGAGTTATTAACTTTTCTAGTATGTTTTTCTTATTTAATTAAATTAGTGTGTATATGTAACTTAACCTTTTCTTGAATGAAATGGGCTCCGGCCTCTTTAATCAAAAAAAAAAAATTAGTGTGTATATATATTAGTCCTGGTAAGGAGTGTATATTTAAGCGTACATATTTTCTGACACAGCACATTTTTAAATGGATCATTAGCACCAAACCATGTTAGCACAATGAAATTGGGGATTACTTCACTAAACAATGAATGTTATTTTTTCCCCCTTATAATACTGTGGTTGTGATTAATAATGGATTATGGACTTGCCTTTTCTGATATATATGAATTATGCAATTATAAATAAGCTGTTCGGATCAGTTGTAACACTTACCGCCCTCTATGATTTAAGGTACTCAATTGAACAATCAGTATACTAAACAAAATTGTATTTTAACATGATTGCAGTATACTAAAAAAAATTGTACTAATTAACTTGATTGAGACTACAACAACAGTTTAATCGTCATGTAATCATTAGAGTTGCTACTGGGGACGGGTATGGTTCGGATATTATTATATTTTGACCCATACCCTAAAAGTGTTCGGATATATACTTATTATTTTCAAGACGGACCGGGTACGGATCCGGATACCTGATCTAATAGTACATTTCAGATCTAGTATTTCGGTTTCCAATAAATAGGTTTTCATAACTTGTTTGTAAATTATTGGATCCTGTCCGGATTAAGAAAGAGTACATGTCACAATCATTTGAGGACCTTTTATTCTTAAAGTTAATTATAATTTCTTAAACATCTCATATAATATATTATTATAATATAAATTAAAAATTGCTCCAAAATCAAAATTAAACTATTGTTCTTATTCATAATAATATAATATAACATGGTATATAACAAAATAAAAATAATAACTCAAAATTAATTTGAATTTATGGGATAACATAAAGGTATTAAAAGATATTTAAGTTTTTAGTTTTTTTCGTTAGATTTTTGAGTTTAGAAGAAGAGATATCATTTTTGGAAAGTAAAATATTGAAGATGTGTATTAATTTATTTTCTAACATATGGTATGATATTATTATAAGAGATAGGCTATCATGCTTTGGGAAGTAAAGAGAGTGTTTTACTTCCCGCTCATATCTCCATTTTCTAAGTTCAAACAGTTTATCCAAACTTCTCAACATGATCTTCATTTTTTACATTTTTTAGAAATTTTTTACTATTTTTTTAGAATTTTTGAAAATCACAGCTTTTCATTAAATAATAAAAATTCACAAAAATGTAAAATTTGGTCTCCAAGCACATATCTATATAAAGAAATGTTGAGAAATTCGGATCAACTGTTTAAACTTTGAAAATTGAGATATGAGCGGGAAGTAAAACACCCTATTTACTTCCCAAAGCATCATAGCATCACTCTTATTATAAATATTTGTTTCCTAAAAAGGCTACATGTGATTGTCTTTTCATAGTTATTAATCTATATTTTAATCTTAATTAATTATAAAGAATTATATTACCATTGTATCGGTAATTATATGGATATCGAGTTAGGTTTGGTTGTGGGTCAGATAATTAAATCAAGCTCACATCTTATCCATTGCAATATCAGTTCTGGTTTGGATCCGGATCGGATATTTTAAGTATAATTTGTAACAGTTCCATAATTTAAGTGGTTATATTTTTTAAATCATATCCTCTCCAAATTATCCGAATCCTGACCAGTTCTAGTTTGATACCGGATTAGGACCGGATAATTGGGTAAAAGTAGCACCTCTAGTAATCATATATGAGTGAGGCTATGGTACTATGTATAGTGTGGATTGGCCCGTACTATGGATCAATATCATTTTCAAAGTCTAAATAGTCAATATGAACCGTTTAACATAATATTTATATGAAAATGCACTTGATAAAAAAAATTTAATTTTTTTAGATAGATAGAAAATCATTTGATATAAAAATTCTGGACCATTCAGAAGTAGTAATTTTCTACATATCTAAAGAAGAAGTATAAAAAATTCTAAAAATTCTAAAATCTAGTATATATGCAAGTACATTTTGATGTTGAACGGTTCAAATTGACTATTCGAACTTCGAAAAAACAGATATTGATCTATAGTACAGACCAATCCGTGCTATACATTGTATCATATATATAACCTCGCTCACCACATATATATTTTTTAAATCTAGTTTGCTACAATTATAATGCACACCAATTAGTGGTGCATGCAATGTACACCTACTGAGCTACTCCTCGCTACTGCTGCAATATACATACACTTGCTAGTTTTGCAATACATACTAGCTACCTACTTGCTACAGCTGCAATGTAAAACCGGCAGGCTAGTGGTGCAATGCACACAGCTGCATGTATTGCCTGATCATATCATACTCGTCTCATTGAAATATAATATATTCATTCCACGTCCACTTAAGCAACGTAGTATAAAAATACATATCACCGTCAACAATTCTTTCATTTGCATTGCATGATTCAATATTATGAAGAATAAATTATAATATTTTTTTCTACAAAATTATTGAGCGCATTGCACGGATTCCATACTAAATACATTATTTGAAAATTGAATTTTTTTTTTTTTTTTTTTTTTGCTAGATACAACACGGTGAAATGATAAATGCACAATTAATGTTTATATTTTCTTTAACAAATATTATTCTTACAAGCCATCTTTAAATTAATTTTTACATAGAATTAATAGCAGGAACATGTCAATCTAGCTAGCACCTACGATGTTTTTCTTTCTCCTATATTTCTTGGTTACAACGTGTTGAAATGAAAGCAGGTGTCAGGGAGAGAATGCATTCAGAGCGAGCGTGTGTGTACTTGTGTACGTGCCCGGGTCTCCAGGATTTGACACGGAAGACAGGGAGGGGCCAAGAGAAATGCAATAATAAAAAAACGACACTTGTTGATATGATGGAATAATGCGGATATTTAATATTAATATATAGAATTATTGAAAGTGTTATTTGATGTGTTTCCAACCAAACCCAAACCAGTCGATGCGGACTTGTCACTAGATAGAGCAGGGATTGGAGGGGTGTCACTGTCCCATTCCCTCTCCTTCAAAAAGGCCAGTTTTGGCCGGACCGAAGGATCTAGTTACTGTAGCACTTTCGTTTTGGTCTTATACAGCTGATAAATAGAAAAATGAAAAAAATCCCGTTTTATTCTTCTTCAAAAAGAAATGACAAAATAAATAACTAGTATAATAAAGGGGGAATTTCATGTATATCCCTCAAAAGTTTCAATATTACATATTTATCCCTCTAAAATCAATAATTACATATTTATCCTTAAAAATTATAAAAACTCACATATTTATCCAATCTAACTCTATTATATATCAAATATCTCCAAAAATAATTAAATAATATTTTTTTAAACATTAAAATTTATTTTACAATATTAATTAATATTGTAATGACCACTATACCCTTTTCTTCCTCTATCCCTTTAATCTATTGAGTCTTGAGAGCGCCAAAACATCTCGCCTCTTCTCTCCAATGGTACTGGTATTGTAATGACTGGTACTGTACGGTTTAGCAATGGTACTGGTATGGTTTCAGTGCTGGTACTGGCACGGTACGGTTCAGTACTGGTGCTGGTACGATTCTGTGTTGGTACTGGTACGGTTCAGTTTTGGTACTAGTACGGTTCAGTGTTGGTACTGGTACGGTACTGTTCAATATTGGTACTGGTACGATTTAATACTATTTTCTAACAATGGCCTTAGAAGGGTAAAATGGGAATACATAGAAAATTAATGTTAAATATAATGGATTTGGATAAATATGTGAGTTTTTATAATTTTTAAGGATAAATATGTAATTATTGATTTTAGAGGGATCAATACGTAATATTGAAACTTTTGAGGGATATACATGAAATTCCCCCTATAATAAAAGAATCCCTTTTTGGTTAGGCCTCATTTGTTTTTAAAATAAAATAAATGAAGCTCAATTAGTAGCCCATAATAATAAGTGTAAGAATCTAGTAACTGCAGGCTGCACTACTCCCTTTGGGTCTTATACAGCGGATAAAAAGAAACAGAAAAAGAAAATCCTCTGTTTTCTTCTTCAAAAATAAATAAATGAAGAACAAAAAAGAATTCTCTTGGTTAGGCCTCATTTGTTTTTTAAAACAAAATAAATGAGGCCCAATAAGTAGCCCATAATAATAAGTGAAAGGAATAGTTTAATCGTTCAATATTTGGGCCCATAATATTATTAGAATTAAAACATGTTCATGTCGCTTGAACACAAGTACAAACATAACACATAATAATATTAACCAGCCATATTTAGGAAATAGAATCAAATTTACTGAAGAAGCTGTGTATATGCTCGGTTATCTCACTCGGCTTCTCCTCATTGATGAAGTGCCCGGCACCCTTCACCACCACCACCTCATTGAGCATTGGTACAAATTTCTTCATCCCCCCTTTGTGTATGAAGTCCTTTATACCCAGCGCATTGTAGGTGAGATCAAGATCCCCTACAATGAACTTGGTTGGGACCTTTATTTGTGCGCCCGTCCATGGAGCTGTAAGCTCCCAGGTTCTGCAATATGTATTCAACTTTCAGCATTATTAATAAAATCTTTGTGACATTATGTCAATAATTTAACCAGACGAGTATCTGTTGAATTTGTATGATAATTGATTGATAGGCTAAATTGGGTTTCCTTTCCAGTTGTAACTAGATAGGTACAATTCTTACGATTGGGACAGCTCAGTTCAGATCAGGTCTGACCTGCTACGATTGAAATCGGGCAGCTTGGGCATGAATTGGGCAGCTATTTAGTCACCATTAGATTTAATAACCAAACATATGCAGTAATTTTACATAATAGCTTGGTATCTGGTACCATGCTAGTTAGCAGCTCTCGAATCAGTTCACACATCCATAACATCTATCAATGAAACAAATAGCAAAAATAAAAAATTAACAAATAAGCATATTCAACCTAAATACAGAACAGAAGGAGAGGAAGTAAACCATACATATCTAAGGCTCGATAGTAGTTCAACCCTCCAGTAAATCCTGTTTTCTCAAACTTGTTAACGTAATATTTGATATCGTCTTCAGAAAGCCAAGAAGGCAGAGGAATCTGCTCATCTGGGGACCCCCATCCATCCTTTGGGATGAAAATCGGAGCTGGATTCCGATATGTGAGAAATTTTTTCACCACCAACTCTGTCCCAAGACGGGCAAACTCGGCCTCTATTGCTTCAGGCTCCTGCATGAATTTGAGTATTAGTAATGTTATTTTTGAGAGATTGAACACTGAGGAGAAAAAACTTGAATATTTTGTATATTTCAGCTGTGTATCTTACAGTATAGAGTTCTATCTATATATTACAACTTTCCAATGGTTAAAAATATTGTATCGTTGGTACCTATTCTAATTACTATTTTGTACAGCTGTAACTATTTACACTTTTGCACATATACCCTTGATCTATGATGAAATTATTTTCTGAGATCATTCTTCAACAAGTAACAAACGGCATAATTTGGTTGCTAATTGCCCCTTCAAAATAATTAAACCTTGAGTTTTACAATATGTTTATATACACCAGTAAGCAGAAGTGAGGCCATGTAGCATTCATCAGAAGGTTGCATTTTTAAGTGGTTGGCACGCGCTAAACGGGTATGCATCTATATGTGTCACATTCTATTCTGTCTTTATTTAGTTGTTTAATCAATAGTATCCTCACTGAAGGATTCTTTTTCTTTTGATTCTGGTATGTTATGCGCCAGAAAATCATGATGCAGAAATGACTACGAGTCTACGACTGATCAGTAGATACATATAATTTCATCACAATAGGGA
Organism: Carex kokanica; assembly: GCA_025461125.1. Lineage (NCBI taxonomy): Eukaryota > Viridiplantae > Streptophyta > Magnoliopsida > Poales > Cyperaceae > Carex > Carex kokanica. The sequence continues at coordinate 311,310 of JAJGRX010001195.1, forward strand.
ATGAGCCTCAAGTTTTTAATTCCAACGTTAAATAACTTGTTGGTAATTTTCCTTTATTTAAAAAAATGTTTCGTAAAGGATACTTTTGGAAAATACCATATTACTTCTTACAGATAATTTTCCTAAAATACATTTTTACCTGAATTCGACAAATGTAGTAGTCATCACCATAAGTAGACCTTAGATACTCCAGAGATTTTGTGGCCGGATTGCGTGGTGCGAAAGGCACACTCAAATTTACCAATGCCTTCACCTTGTCGGGGTGAAACAAGCACACATACCATGCCATAATTGCTCCCCAGTCATGCCCCACCAAAAACACCTATATAATTTTACACCATAGTATTAAACCCCAGAAAATAACCTAACAATAATTGGCATACGTTATACTTGTGGCCAAGGAAAGAATATCTATGCTGAAGTGTACGATGCAACTACTAACCTGACATCAGAAGCATTATATGCATGGCGGTACAGAATGTGCATCACATAGTAAAGTTGATACCAATTTCACACTATTATACCATCATGCAATATGGGTTTACTACAGCCATATATCAATATTTCAAGCCAATCACCCTTTATTTAATTTATGTAGACTTTCTTGTATTTTTTTTTTAAGCCTAGTTGTTTGACTTATATTGCATATGGTTTTGTTGTTTGGTAACTAATTTATCAATATTATGCTGGTCTGGGTGTGACTAGGGCCAATAATTGCTGTCTAAACAAATTGATGCTGAACAAATAAACTAACTTCTCTTAGTTTTTTAAGAGATTCAGTTTTGTTGATTTTACTGTTTTGGTTGTAGTTAATAAGCTGAAAGTACTGTTTCAGTCTTATGTTTGTTTGGTACCAGCTGGGTACCGGTGGTATATGTTAGAGTTTTACAGTACCTAGAGTTTCTTAGGATAAATGTCAGAGTTTGGTTTCTAAAATGCAGTATTGATTAGTTGTGTTTAACAATTTCAGTAATGAAATGGGCTTATGTCTTTTTCCCAAATTAAAAAAAATATATTCAATAAATTCGTTTTATGGAAAAAGTTAGGTACTCCCAGTTCCATACAAGCTTGATACTTTAAACTGGTATAGTTTATAACTGGTAAAATTACTTCTGTACTGTCTTTGTGAGATAATTTAACTTAGGAGCGAGTAGGACTAGGATGCTCTTAAGCTCACCAAATTCTATTGGTGAGCTTAACTCCAAAATCTATCGGAATGACTTCAAACAACGAATTCAAAATGTTGAAATTGATCCACTTCAAGAGTGTTGTGCTTGTAAATTTTTTTACTTTTAATATAAAGGCAAGCGGTCCATTTTTTATCATTTGAAGGCAATCCAATTTTGAAGTTAAACTTCACAAAGGGCTGGTGTGCTTAAAACCGTCTAGTTCTACAGTACATAGAGCTATATATAAGAAATGACACGGGGTATAAACTCAAACATGTTATAAGCAAACCTTCTCTTGTCCAAGAGAGTCAATGAGTGCCACCACATCTCCAACCACATGCAGAGCAGAGTACAACGCAGCGTCACTTGGCACAGAGGAGTCACCGTACCCCCTCAGATCCGGTGCAATCACGCGATAACCAAGGGCGGCAAGGCCATTGATCTGGTGCCTCCACGTGTACCATATCTCAGGGAACCCATGCAAGAGGACTACAACTGGCCCAGTGCCCTTCTCTGCCACGTGGATGTTGATGCCATTTAGATGAACTGTTCGATGAGTGATGTCAGAGGAATCAATGTGCGGAGAAGGCATCGGAGCTGGAGCAGGAGCAGGGAAAGGTGTCTGTTTGTGCCTTTGTGGCATAAAACAGTACTCTCTTCCCGTCTTCCGTGAAGCAGAGCCGTTGATTCGAATTCAATGGTGGATTGGTGGTGATTTGTATTGCAAGAAAACCATTTTAGAGTTAAACTCTCATTTGATTAATTAATTATACATAATCGATCGTTTAGTTTCAGGTAATTAATATTACATCGATACACGATAAAAATGTGAAAATAATGTTAAGGCTTTGCTTCAAGTCAACTTAGGGCTCGAATTTATACACATGGATTGGATCCAAGATCCAACTGTTGCTCATCTGTGTTCCATTGCAATTTCGAGTCCGAATCTGCTGCGATCCTGGGTAGGATCACAGGATCCTGCGATTCCGAATCAACGGTTCAAATTTTTCTGTGCGCGGATCTCGAAAACACTTTGGAAAAGTAAATTTTTATGCACGCATCACGAAAAAAACCAACAGCTGTGATTCGGGATCGCAGGATCCTGCGATTCCCGAGAATCACAGCAGATTTATTTTCTGCAATTTCGGCTACACGGATAAAAGTTGAATTACTTTACCCAACACATTTATGTTATGAAATTTTATTTGTTTTCTGTTGGAAAACCAAGGTAGAATTATAAAGAACTTATAATAATGTAAAATATTTATTGTTATCAAGCTATCTGGCAAAGGACAAGGATATAGTTTTTTTTTTATTTTTACTTTGCTACACATCTTCTTTGTCTAAAAAAGCGAAGAACTCAACTATGTAAAATATATTTGTGTTGATCCGTCAATACAAAATTATATATTTCATAATATTGTTCTGGTTGTTTTTAAGATTACTAGTTTATATAGAGAAAAATGAAATTGCATATATATTATCTTATTTTTTTTTACATTTTAAGTTCAACAATTTGAGCTCGTTCATTTTGTTTGACTCGATGAATCTCATCTAATAAATTATTGGGGAGTATAGGATTAGGCCCCTTACAAGAAGATTGAAAGGTGATGTAATTTATTGTATTAATACTTAGAAAAATATCTAGACTAAAAAAATATAAAATGAAATTAATTAGTAATTAAAATTTTATAGTGACGATTTCAACTTCAAATAATCCCTTGCTAATATGTTGACTGACTATCAATTGCCAGATCTGAAGTTCCAAATGTGATCATTATTACTTTTATGATCTTATTTAACATAAGAAAAAAATAAAATAAAAATGTATGTCGCATACAAAATCTAACACATTTTCCATCGTTGTTCATGTACAATTTTTCGCCTCTAGTAACCATCTATTTAAGCAACTTTATATTCTCTATCTATTTAACAGTCCTCGCAGTATCTATCAACCAAAGGAGCTAATCAGATTTTACTTAAATCGTCGGATTTAAAATGGATAGCTCAGATATATCTGAAATTCTCTAATTTATTATGTACAAATTGGAGAGGAACAAAATTATCTGTACGTAGAGTGATGTTTCCTGTATTTTTTTTCTCAAGTTCTTCTATGGTAATTCAAAGAAATATATACATCCCATTAATTTTTGTTTGGTCTCTTTCAATGGTTCAATTGTAAAATGATGACATAAGTATGGTTAATTAATGGTTTTATTCTTTTTCTTCAAGTTGATTGTTTTCAACATAAAGTATTGAGGTTGCAAATTCCTTGCGTCAATTATTTATTTATTTCGAATAATTTGACAAATGCAAAACTACTAGAAAAATTATATGAATCCAGCCCGCTCCAGTCCCCCATTTGTCCCCGCAGCAACATTATAGAGGAAGATTGTACTATAGTTCCACTAATTAATGGTCCTCTTTTCCAGTCCCACACTCGTCCCCGCGTTAACCTTCATAAGTATAAATACTTGAAAAATAAGATATTAATATTTGAAAAATGAGATATTAATACTTTGATGCATAACTTGTTATGATCATCATTTTTCCAGTCCTCCAATGGTCCACGTGTTAACCTTGCACCAATCTCATGTTGACTTTACACCAATCTCAAGTAACCAAGAAGTTGAGACCAACCAAAACCATCAAACCGAAAAACCAAGGTGAGCAATTCGAAATGCTATTGAGAATGACATCTCACATTCAAATCAAGTCTCACCTCAACAAGAGTTGAGAAGATCAAACCGTAAACGAAGGCCTAATTCAAGATACTCTTCAAATGAGTATGTCTTGCTTACAGATAATGGTGAACCCGAAGATTATGAAGAAGCCTTGTGTCATGAGCACAAAAGTGAGTGCATTGAGGCTATGCAATATGAGATGAAATCTTTGCATGAGAACTCCACTTTTGATTTGGTAGAGTTACCAAATGGTAAGAAGGTGTTTAAAAACAAGTGGGTTTTTCAGGTGAAATCTGAAAGTGCAAGTTCAAAGTCGAGGTACAAGGCTAAGTTAGTTGTTAAGGGTTTTGATCAAAAGAAGGGGATTGACTTTGAGGAGATATTCTCATCTTTGGTCAAGATGTCATCTATCCGGGTTGTACTCGGATTGGTTGCTAGTTTGAATTTGGAGATTGAGCAGCTTGATGTGAAAACCACATTTCTCCATGGTGATTTGGAGGAGGAGCTCTACATGGAGCAACCCGAGGGATTTGTTGAAAAGGGTAAAGATGACATGGTATGCAAATTGAGGATGAGCATTTATGGCTTGAAGCAAGCACTACAAAACTGGTATAAAATATTTAAATCTTTTATGTGAGACAATAATTTCAGCAAGACCACTTCCGACAATTGCATCTTCATGAAAAGGTACTCTAGTGGTAATTTTATCATTATTTTACTTTATGTTGATGACATGTTGGTTGTAGGGAATGATGTAAATGAAATTGGAGTTTTGAAAGAGAAGTTTAAGAATTAATTTGCAATGAAGGACTTGGGTTCCGCAAAGCAAATTCTTGGTATGAAGATCATTAAAGTTTGCAAAAGATGCAAACTTTGGTTGTCACAAGAAAGATATTTGGAGAAAGTGCTTGAGCGGTTCAATATGAGCAAGTGCAAACTGGGTTCTTCTCCGCTTAGAAGTCATATCAAGCTGACACTTGATGATTGTCCAATGGATGAAAAGAAGAAAGAAGAAATGAAAAAGGTGATGTATGCATCTATGGTCAATTCATTGATGTATGCAATGATGTGTACAAGACCCGATATTGCTCATGCCGTTGGAGTTGTAAGTCGTTTTCTTTCTAATCTTGGTAAAGCTCATTGGAATGCTGTGAAATAAATTCTTAGGTACATTCGCGGTACCACTGGTTATTGTCTCTGTTACGGGGCTAAGGAACCAGTTTAATTTGGAGGCATACACAGATGTCGATTGGGCCGGAGATGTTAACTTGAGGAAGGCAACATCCGGTTATTTAGTTAATTTTGCGAATGGTACTGTCTCGTGGCAATCAAGACTACAAAAGTGTGTTACTCTCTCCACAACTGAAGCTGAATACATTGCAATCATAGAAACATGCAAAGAACTATTGTAGAAGAAGAAGTTCTTTCATGAGTTGGGCATTCAGCAAGAAAGATATGTGTTATTTTGTGATTGTCAAAGTGTAATTCATTTGAGCAAGAATTCTACTTTTCACTCCAGGTCAAAGCACATTGAGATACGCTATCATTGGATACGTGATGTGCTCAAGAAGAAAGAATTATTGTTGGAAAAGGTTCATACAAGTGAGAATGGGTTTGACATGTTGACAAAGTTCTTACCGCATTTGAAACTTGAAGCTTGTCGTGACAAGGCAGGTTTGATTGAGGACTCTACCTAATGAGTAGGTTGGAGTATGGCATGGTGTTTATGAGATCAAATAGGAGTGTTGTCTTCAAGGAGAAGATTGTTGAGTTGAAGACAAATATGGGCCAAAGCCATTTAGTTATCTCACGGAAATAACTTCCGTATGAAATACAGAAATATGGGAGGTTGTTTTTAATCCGAAGTTTGAGTCGCCCTCTCTGGGGGTTGCCTCTTCTCCAAGTTGCCTCTTCACTAAGCTCTTCTAGAATTTTGTTCTCTTCTTCTTGAAATTATAAGAGAGTGTGTGAGAGTGCTATTGTGAGTTCTAATCTCTTGTACTTGTAAAACTTCTTTGATCTAGTAGATTTGTGTCGTGTGCTCCCATAGTTTTCTCCCGAAAGGGTTTCCACGTAAATCTTGTGTCTTCTCTTATTTTTTGTACTTGCTTGCTTACTGTTTGGTGTCTTGTGTGATTCCTCTATTTCTTCATTTATTTGTAATTTGGTGTATGCACACAAGGTGTTTGAAGAAATTACTCTCTAAACTTTTGTGTGGTACAGCCTTGCTAATTTATCTTCCAACATGTTATGAAAATTTATTTGTTTTTTGTTAGAAAACTAAGGTAGAATATAAAGAACTTGTAACATATATGTAAAATATTTATTTTTATTGAGCGATCTATCAAAGCACAAGGATAGCAGCCATGGAAGAAACTTCATATGGAAACACATCTTCTTCTTTTTTTAGAAATAAGACGCAAGGTCCGTTTCATATAGAAACAAAGTAACTTACAAACTAAAAAGTCTTGTTTCATATGGAAACACATCTTGTTTGTCTAAAATACGAATACTCAACTATGTAAAATATATTTGTGTTGATCCGTCAATATAAAATATATGTGTTACAATATTGTTCTTGTTGTTTTAAGATTACTTGTTTATAATAGAAAAAAAAAAATGAAATTGCCTATGTACTATCTTTGCTTTTTTGTAGTTTGATAATGATCGAGGTACACGGTCATTAAAGAATAAAGTGGACATAAATTTTACTTCTAGCGTCAAGTTATTTATACAGAAGATATTATTTCTTATAATAGTTGACCAGAGTTCGACCAACTAGTCTTTTCTGCTTCAATTTTTAGTAACGTTCATTTTATTTTATTGTTTTCAAAAATATTTATATTGAGTTTCTGAAAATTTACTTTCGTTCAATTAAATGAGGCCCAATAAGTAGCCCACAATAATAAGTGAAAGTAAGAAGATTAATTGTTCAATTGGGCCCATAATATTATTGTTATTTTTAAAACTTAGAAGTACAAACATCACGCATAACAATCACCAACGATATTTAGAAAATAGACTAAAATTTACTGAAGAAGCTGTGTATATGCTCGGTTATCTCACTTGGCCTTTCCTCGTTAATGAAGTGCCCGGCTCCCTTCACCACCACCACCTCATCAAGCATCGGTGCAAATTTCTTCATCCCTCCTTTGTGTATGAAGTCCTGTATACCGGGCGCATTGTAGGTAAGATCAAGATCCCCTACAATGAACTTGGTCGGGACCTTTATTTGTGCACCTGTCCATGGAGCCGTAAGCTCCCAGTTTCTGCAATATTTATTCAACTTTCAGCATTATTAATAAAATCTTTGTCACATTATGTCAATAATTAAACTAGACTAGTATCCCTGGAATTTGAATGATACTTGATTGGTAGGCTAAAGTGGGTTTCCTCTCCAGTTGTACCGCACTAATCAGATGATCCAAACTAGATAGGTGCCATTAATTCCTTTTCGATTGGGACAGTTTAGCTCAGTTCAGATTATTAGGTCTGACCCGCTACTATTAAATATGGGCAGCTTGGGCATGAATTGGGCAGCTCTTCGGTTACCATCAGATTATGTAACCAAACGTATATAGTGATTTTCAGTAATAGCTTGGTAGCTGGATACCATTCTAATTAGAAGCTCTTAAATCAGTTCACACATACTTAACAAGTAAACATCTATCTATGAAAAAAATAGCCAAAACCAAATACAAACTAATTAAGCATAATATTTGACCTTAAATACAGAACAGAAGGAGAGGAAGTAAACCATACATATCTAAGGCTCGATAGTAGTTCAACCCTCCAGTAAATCCTGTTTTCTCAAACTTGTTAACATAATATTTGATATCGTCTTCAGAAAGCCAAGAAGGCAGAGGAATCTGCTCATCTGGGGACCCCCATCCATCCTTTGGGATGAAAATCGGAGCTGGATTCCGATATGTGAGGAATTTTTTCAACACCAGCTCTGTCCCAAGACGGGCAAACTCGGCCTCTATTGCTTCAGGCTCCTGCATGAATTTGAGGATAAGTAACAAACTGAACTATTATGGGGTTTTTCAGGAACGGCATAAATTCGGTCTATTTGCCACTTGAAAATAGTTAATCCATGGGTTACAATATGTTCATATATACTACTCAGGGTCTCCGTCTATATGTGTCCCATTCTATATTTCTATTCAGTCTTGTTTTAGTTGTTTAATTGATCGTACTATCACTGAAGGGTTCTTCTTTTCTTTTGATTCTGGCCTGTTATTCACCAGCAAATCATGATGCAGAAATGTGTATGACTGATCAGTAGATACAGATAATTTCATCATAATCGGAAATTAACCTCAAGGCTTTTATTCCATAGATATATAACTTGTGATAATTTTCCTTTTTTTTTTTACAAAAAATGTTTAGTAAAGGGCACTTTTGGAAATGTCATTATTTATTACAGATAACTTCCTAAAATACATTTTTACCTGAATTCGACAAATGTAGTAGTCATCACCATAAGTAGACCTTAGATACTCCAGAGGTTTTCTGGCTGGATTGCGTGGTGCAAAAGGCACACTCAAATTTACCAATGCCTTCACCTTGTCGGGGCGAAACAAGCACACATACCATGCCATAATTGCTCCCCAGTCATGCCCCACCAACAGCACCTAAATTTTATACCATAGCATTAAACCCCCGAAAATAACCCTAACAATAAAAGGTGTTGTACTTTTCTTTCAGAAAAATAATAGGCGTTCTACTTGTGATCAAGTAAAGAATATCTAAGCTGAAGTGTATATTGCAAATCCTAACCTGACATCAAAACTCAAAAGCATTATATGTGCTTGACTACGGGCTTCAATAAAAGAAAGCATTATATGGGCTTCCTATTATACCACCATGCATCATGGGCTTACTATAGCCCTATAATAACCTTTCAAGTCAATCCATTCCCTTTATTTTATGTAGGCTTTCTTGTATTTTGTTATTTTTTAGCCTAAACCGTGTGTTGTTTGATTTATTTTGCATATGATCTTGTAACTAAATTATCTATTTAGGCTTCATTGAGTATAACTATTCAATAAAAGTGTGTTTTATTAGAAATGTAGGTACTCCCATTTCCATACTAGCTTGATACTTTTAACTGGTATAATTTGTAACGGGTAGAATTACTTCTGAGTCCAACTAATATGACATCAGCGTCATTTCAACCTATATAACACTAACTTCAAAATCTATTGAATTAACTTCAAACGGTGAATCCAAACCATTAAAACTTCATTAGTTGTTCATTTACATTAAAAAAATTATAATTTTTTAAATTTATTTAGTATCAAGTCAAACAGTCAAATGTAAGAGTTTTTAAGTTAATTTTTATGCATTCATTTTTTAACATTTTTAACCGCTTGACTTAATACTAAATAATTCGAAAAAAAATTGCAAGTAAACGCATCACGCTCTTATGAGTCCGGCTAGTATAAACTCAAAGCAAATAAGAGCGGACAGTGCAAGTACAACCTTCACAAAAACGGGTATAAACTCAAACATGTTATAGGCAAACCTTCTCTTGTCCAAGAGAGTCAATGAGCGCCACCACATCCCCAACCACATGCAGAGCAGAGTACGACGCTGCGCCATTTGGCACAGAGGAGTCACCATACCCCCTCAGATCAGGTGCAATCACGCGATAACCAAGGGCGGCAAGGCCATTGATCTGGTGCCTCCACGTGTACCATATCTCTGGGAACCCATGCAAGAGCACCACAACTGGCCCGGTCCCCTTCTCTGCCACATGGATGTCGATGCCATTTAGATGAACCGTTCGATGTGTGATGTCAGAGGAATCCATGTGTGGAGCAGGGATCGGAGCTGGAGCAGGAGGCGCAGGGGAAGGTGTTTGTTTGCAGCATAAAGTGGAAAGGAGGTTTCTCACGAAATCAACCATGATGAGAGATCAGAGAAGAACTGCGATGGCGAAATGGAATTGGTGCATCTCGGGCTGTTTGTCAGTGGAGATACTTATCTGACAGGAGAATGTGTACAGGGTACCTTTCCTTGGTGGTTCACACTTCACTGATCTGTTCTTTTCTTGTCTTGGTACTCGCTTTTGGAATCTTTGTCTTTCAGGTGTTACTCGTTTTCGTAATTTATACCTCTCTTAGCTTCGAGCAATCGCTTTACGGATCCGACTCCGCTAGCTGCTCTCCAAAAAATGCTGCTATTCCCTGCTATCCTCTCTGTCTCTCTCCTCTTTCTCTGTCTCTCTCCTCTCTCTCTTTCCTCCTCTTTCGAAGAGAGAGATAGAGAGAAAAGTGAAGAGTAGAAAGCTGCTATCCTCGCATTACAGGATAAAAGGGTACTTGGTGTCTTAAAAAAAAATATTTTAGATTACACGGTGACAAGGTCGGATCCTCTGCAATACAGTTTCGTGCCTCTTCTGTGAAGCTGAACCGTTGATTCAAGTCAACATCATAGTAACAATACTCGCGAATAATTCGCGTTTAATTCGCGAATAAAACGTTTTTGGGGTGTTTCCGAACCGAATGGCGTATTATTCGTTGACCGAACCTTTGACCGAATAAAACGCGAATTTAACGAATTTTACGAATAAAACGCGTTTTTTTCACTTTTTTTTCGGAGAAAAATTTGAATTTCTCGCAACAGTAAAAATTTTGGTTTCGAAAATGGCTCCAGCCACCCCTGCCCCACCCACGTGCTTGCTCCCAATTGGTCCAAAGCACTGCCACCCACATGAAAAAGGCTGATTTCTCATTTTACTCAATTTTTGAATATTAATGATCTTCTGTGGCAACTACAAGCACTACCTCGTATAATAAATCATCAGTAAAGAATTAAATATGCACTGAGGTCTCGTATTGTAATTCCGAATCATTCCCGAATTATATCCGAATTATTCCCGAATCACGAATTTTTGACCCTGCCGAACCGAACCCGAATTATTCATATGTTACTATGGTCAACATAGGTCTCGAATTTATACGTGACAGTGGATCTTATTTGCATGTGTTCACATTGGGCACTTCTTTATTTGGGCCTTTTCGGCCCTTCAATAATACATCCGGTTAGCCTACTGTTCCATTGCGATTGAGGCTATTTGAATTTTGAAATAAAGATTTTGGAATCAACTATTTATTATGAAAATTTATGTGTTCTCTGGTGGAAAACCAAGGCAAAAAATATGAAGAACTCAACTATGTAAAATATTTAATTTTTTATCGAGCGATCTAGCAAAGGATAAGGATAGAATCCACGTAAGTAACGTTACATGGAAGCATAGCTTCTCTCGTGATACTGCATTAAGTACATGTTTAATAGAATATTGTTGTACTGTATTTATGAGAAAATAAATTAGTACATCGAATGAGAATTAATGTGTTTGAACAAAAACAGATAACATCTGATTAGAATAATAAATTTATACATATCTTATTAGCATGAAACTATATAAAGCTAGCATCCAATGTCTAAAGAAAGAAAGAAATTAACCTAATATTTTTTTTTGGTACTATACCTACTATTTAATACTACCTCATTATAATTAATTATTTAATAGCACATTAAATAATTTAAAATGCTCACGCAATCGATCATTTCCCATAATTTTTATATCAATGTGGGTGAACTCGGTCTAGCAAACATAAGGTTACAATTCCCACAATCGCCAAATAGAGATGAGAAAATTAATTAATTGTACTCTAGGAGTATGAAACTAGGTTGTTTTAAAGGCTAAAGAAAGTTATAATGAAAACCGTTTCTTATTTATTCCTTGTAAGGAAAGAGGAAAAGAAAAGTCTACGTGTCAGTGTAAATGATTCCCACAGTAAAAGAGAGCTGCCACGTTTCTAGAAGACGTGTGTTTACGTATAACTAAAAATGGGTATAAAAAGGGGACTTGAGCCTTTAGTTCATCCTGTCACAAAAAAAATATAACACCTTAGAAAATCTCTCTTTTTCTCTCTTACTCCGTTGCTCGCCAAGTCCCTATTTGTTAAAGAAATATGTTTTTGATATGCTGATAGAGGCTATCAGAGTTACAACAAGTACAACAATGAGATACATCCTAAATTTCAAAATTTTCCTCTAGCAGTGTTTCCACCACAAAATACCCTCCAGAACCGCCCTTTGTGCTACCAGAACCGCCGGTTTGTGCTTGTTCTCAAATATCCTGTTGTTGCGTTCTTTCCAGAGCAACCAGCATGCTGCCCAAAACATGACCTCCCATGTTTTCCTTCGTAATCTGCCTCTGTTTAAACTGGAATACACATATGTGTCATGGACCGTGTCCTTAGAGCCCATTAGATTAGAGCCTATGAGCCTTGCAATTCCATTCCAGTAGCACACAGCATATGGGCAATGAAAGAAAAGGTGCACAGCAGTTTCTAACAGTTGATGGTTGCACAATGCGCATCTGAGATGAACCGTCAGTCTCCTTCTTTGCAACACCTAGTTGAGTCAGAATTTTCCCTTTGAGCAGTAGATATGCAACAATCTTGACCGTGGGCGGCATTTTAACGGACCAAGTAGCTCTATGGCGCCATTTGAGCTTGCCCGCTGTTACCAGGGTATGGTACAAGGTTCTTGCCGAGTATGTGCTACTCGAGTCCCACTTCCAGACCATGCGATCCCGGTTTAGCCCAAGCACTAAATTCGCTGTTTCTGGTAATGCTTGCAAGGTTGCATCTCGCAGTGACATACTTCTATTCTGTATGCCCCATGTTGAGGTGGCCATTGGTGGGTATGTCCATGAGTCCATCCAATAAGAGATGATCGTACCGGTTCCTATGTGCCATGAGGTGCTCCACAAGAACATGGGTTTAATTTTGTGCAAGTCTCTCCAGAAGAACGAACCTTGTGTTGACCAAACTTTAGGTCCATCAAAATCTGCTGTTAGGCATCGAAGCATGGTGATCATGTTAGACCAGAGGGAATCTTGTTGCGCATACAATCTCCACCACCAGCGCATTAAGAGAGCCCAATTTCGTAGTCTCAGATCAGGAGCACCCATTCCCCCATTATCTTTAGGAATACAAACCGCTGCCCAATTGATAAGAGAGATGCCCGTGGAGCTGCCAGTTCGGCCCCATAAGAAATCTCTTCGTATTTTGTCCAATCTCTTGATAACCCACTGTGGGAGCATGAAAGAGGCCATAAAATAGATAGGTATCGAACTGAGGACTGAGTTCATCAGTTGTAGTCTGCCGCCTCTTGAGATGAATTTGCTTTTTCACCCCTCCAACTTAGCTTTCACTTTCTCAATAAGTGGAAGGAACATTGCTCTATGTGGTTTTTTGATGGTCAAGGGCAGACCTAGATAGGTGATTGGAAACTGTGAGCAGACCATAATATTGGAAACTGTGTCATGATCGGAGATAACCAAAATTCTGACAATGCCATGATTGGTTTGTATTCCTAAAAAACCTATCATGGTCAATGACACAGTTTAAAGATAACATCGCTTGATGCCTGTGAGAAACATTAATTGTCAAAATTTTGATCGTAGATAACCAAAATTCTGACAATGCCATGATTGGTTTGTATTCCTAAAAAACCTATCATGGACAATGCCATGATTGGTAATAATGCCATGATAAGAGATAACCAAAATTCTGACAATGCCATGATTGGTTTGTATTCCTAAAAAACCTATCATGGTCAATGACACAGTTTAAAGATAACATCGCTTGATGCCTGTGAGAAACATTAATTGTCAAAATTTTGATGGTCAAGGGCAGACCTGAAAAACCAAGCATGTAGGTTTAAAGATAACAAAGCTAGAGAACACATCACATAAATTTAGAGGAGAAGATTGGGGTTTTTCGATCTTTTTTTGGAATTGCATCTGTTTCGTTGATTTTCTTTTAAATGTTTAATAACTAAAAAAAGATAGGCAAGTGAGATCTCAAACGAATTGTCACTACGTGGAGATAGTGGAAGTAGTGTCAAATTTATCATTTCGGAACTATGTTGACGAAAATCCGAAAAGAAAACATTTTTTTTTCTCTCTTCACACTTCCGAATAGTAGCTATTCCAACATTTACAAGGAATAAAGAATAGCAGCTATTCTAGCTATTCCGAATAGCAAAAATGTTGTTTGGATACATATTGCTATTCAAATAGCTATTATATTGGAATAGCCTCTATTCTTATGTCATCTAAACGTAGCTTTTATAAAGAATTCAGTTAGTATAATATCAGTGTGGGCGGATGCAAAATTTCTATCAAGAAGGAGCAAGAATCATATTAAAATAGCTTATCAAGTTCAAACCTATTAACTAATCAGATACTAGATAAAAAAAACAATCAACATAATAAGAAACAATAAAAATAGTATAGTCTTACATAATAAAAAACAACAAAATAATATCATTTTACATATTAAAAAACAACAAAGTTGGTCCGGATCCGTAAATTTCTATAAAATTTCTATAAAAACAATAAAGTTTCTCATTAACAGTGCTTTTGGACTGGTCTGGCGGGTTTTTCAGTTCCAGAGAGGGGCAAAACAATTTTCATGAAGAGACAAAGTGGTACTGGGTTCGTATTTTTCCACTGAATTTCAAAATTCAGGGGGGGGCAGTTGCCCCCCTCTGGCTATGTGTGGGTTCTTCCCTGTCGGTGTCATATGACACCAACTCCAAAATTTAAACGACTAATTCAAACTGTTCAAACCAATTTACTTTATGAGTGATGTGTTTATATACATTTTATTTATTTATTTTAGTATCAAGTCAAGAGATCAATTTTTTTGAAAAATGAATGCATTAAGATTAACTTAAAAATTTACATTTGACCGCTTGATTTGATACTACTACATAAATTTTTTTTTTTTTGAATGTGAACGTATAACTAATGAGATAGATCAGTTTGAACAAGTCTAAATGCACAACTAGACTCCCTTATAAATACTACGGTCGTGTGATACGTATTCGCTACTCCAAAAAAAAAATATAGAATCAAGAGCAGATATGTTTTACAATATATATCAAATATTTACTAATTGAAAATCATATAGTTATTAATTTTTTAAATAACATATCACTTCACAAGTACCGAATTTTTTATTTATATCCAAAAAATAATGCAAATTTCAAAAAATACCCATGTTATCTTGAAAATTCGAAAAATACCCAAACCGGAAAAAAAATTTCCGGATTTGGCCTCTAAATCCGGAAAAAAATTTTCCGGAAATTGAACTCCAAATCCGGAAAAAAAATTTCCGGACTTAACTATTTTTTTTTTTTTTTTACTAAATCCGGAAAAAAATTCCGGATTTAACATTTTTTTTTTTAATTTTTTTTTTAGAAATTCTGGAAATTTTTTTCCGAACTAAATAAAAAAAAAAATTTAAGAGAAAAATAGCTAAAATACTGAAATCTAACGCTAAAAAATCGAATTATTTTTTTAAATATTTGTTTCATTAATTTAAAAAATTTCAAAATGGTGTAGAATAATTTAGAAATTATCAAAATAGCTAAAATACTGAAATCTAACACTAAAAAATCGAATTGTTTTTTTAAATATTTGCTAGATTACATTTTTTTATATATAATTAGCATATTTATACTAAAACAAGCCAAATTACTTGATTTATGTTGAATTACACTAAATTACAATAATTATGTAGAATTATGCTAGAATACGGTAAAGTACGCTAAATTACGTACGAATAGGGATAATATCTTCACTGAGAAGGCGAAAAAACGACGACGAAACTTCAAACGGCCATAAAACGGCGCTCGAGTGTCCGATTTTAGCAAATGACCACTTTTCGGAAAGCTTGCGAAAATGCGCATGCGTCCGGACTCGCTTTGCTAGTTTTTCAAATTCAGAATCGCCAAAAAACAAATAGAAGAGCCTCAAAACTTCAGTTGAAGTTTCCGATTAAGATTTTCATTTCTATTATTCAATCTACGTAGCTCAGTAAATTAGTTATGTAATAAACTTTTAGAACACCAAATTTTATTATTTTTGGAATTTTTTTTACTATTTTTTATGATTTATGAAAGATGCCACAAAATAAGCCCCATTTATACGTAATTTAGCGTAATTTATCGTATTTTAGTAAATTTACCGTATTTTAGCACAAAATCGGCCCTATTCGTAGTAAAAAAATAATTCGATTTTTTAGTGTTAGATTTCAGTATTTTAGCTATTTTGATAATTTCTAAATTATTCTACACCATTTTGAAATTTTTTAAATTAATGAAACAAATATTTAAAAAAATTATTCGATTTTTTAGCGTTAGATTTCAGTATTTTAGCTATTTTTCTCTTAAAAAAAAATTTTATTTAGTTCGGAAAAAAATTTCCGGAATCTCTAAAAAAAAAAAAAAAAAATTTTTAAGTTTAATTTTTTTATCCGGAATCTCTATAAAAAAAAAAAATATATTAAATCCGGAAAAAAAATTTCCGGATTTAGTAAAAAAAAAAAAATAGTTAAGTCCGGAAAAATATTTTCCGGATTTGGAGTTCAATTTCCGGAAAAAAAATTTCCGGATTTAGAGGCCAAATCCGGAAAAAAAATTTCCGGTTTGGGTATTTTTCGAATTTTCAAGATAACATGAGTATTTTTTGAAATTTCCATTAGTTTTTGGATATAAATAAAAAATTCGGTCACAAGTATGTGTGTCAGAGTGGAAAAAGTTAGCACAAATATGGAGGGTAAAATTGCCTTGCATTAAGTAATTTAAAATAATGAGATTTAGTATATACTTACATTAAGTAATTTAAAATTTTAACAATTTGAAATTAACATTTAACAATCATTGGTGTATCATCTAACAATGCTCAGATTATATAAAATCTAATTATTTGATTATCTATGCGACTATGCGCCAATAACATATCTATAAATTTTTACTTTTCAATTCTATTTAAAAGTTTAAAGCTAATCCAATCATTCCTTCACTAAATTAAAATATAAAAAAATGAAATCATGTTGATATCCATAAAAGTTTCATCTATCTAAGATAATCCAAGACCAACCACCTTTCACATCTATTCGGACAAAAAGGCTCTGAAATTGCTATTTAACATTAACAAAAAATTTGAAAGCCTCTCCATTTGCTAAAGAAAAGGAGAGCGACAATTAAATCCACATAAAAGTGGTTAGATTAGTTGACAAAAAGTGCTCAACGTCCCACATAAGAAACAAGATTAGATGGATTTAGAGCCTCAAATTAAAGATCAGAATCTGTTTGGTGGTTGATTAAGAAGGTTCAACTAAAACATTAGAAATAATATTAACAACCATTCCCATCTTGTACTTGGTGTCTTCTTTGGACTACGCATAGCACTGTCATCATTTGAAGTGGGGTCGATATGGGGCACCCACGAGAATATCCGTCAGTACTAGGATTTTACAAGTATATCTACTTGGAAAATAAATCTGCTGTGATTCTCGGGAATCGCAGGACCCTGCGATCCCGAATCTCAACTGTTGATTTTTTTCGTGATGCGTGCATGAAAATTTACTTTTCCAAAGTGTTTTTGAGATCCGCGCACAAACAAATTTGAACCGTTGATTCGGAATTTTAGGATCCTGCGATCCCACCCAGAATCACAGCAGATTCGGACTCATCTACTTGAGAGTATGAGAGCCAGCGAGACAAAACTTTGACAATTTTTATTTATGTGCTTTATTAACACTTGGTATAATTCCTTAAGAGTTTTGTATTTTTTTTAGGAAGAATATAAACTAGGTCCGCTCATGAGCTGAGTTAGAGTCCGAGTTGAGAGCAACTTGGATTCAACTTGTGAACTCATGAGCCGAGTTGAATTCGAGTTGCTAATCCAATAACGAGTCAAAAACTCCAATTTGAATTCAACTCGAGTCGACTCGTGACTCGTAGATAGTACATAGTTTATCAAATTAAAAATTATCAAAACAAAGTTTAACAAAATAAATAGTACATAATTTATCAAAATAGTACACAATTTAAAACTTTACATAATGAAACAGTGGCAAATACATAATTAAGTAGTACAAAGTTTACTAAATTACTAAATAGTACAAAGTCTAACAAAATATTACATAGTTTACCAAATTAATGAGTCAATCGAGTTGATTCCGAACCGAGTTGGAGACAACTTGGATTCAACTCGTGAGACAACCGAGTCAGTTTTAACTCGAGTTGTTGGCGAGTTGAATCCAAATTAATTCCGAACGAGTTAGTTATGATTTTTTTTGTGCACTCCTAATATAAACTCTCTTTGCTTATCTATGGAAATTAAAGACAACCAATTTTATACGTTTTTCACCGAAATAATAATTTATTTTAATAAACCAAGGGCTATGCCTATGCGCCTATGCCCCCTTTTCACCTGGAGTTAGTTTAAACTGGATTTTCAACCTGCATCTCTCACAAGTGATATGTTATTTTAGTTTTGAAAATACTGAAATGTTACTTTGATAATCGAAATCATGAAGTAATTAATATAACTAGCGAGATGTAGAACAAGAAAAAACGTCATGACAATCACGCAAATCATATTTGAAGCGGTATCCGTTAGATCTATAAAAGATATACATAAATTTATTATATTGTTTTTTTTTATTAAAGGGTTTCATACATCTCATCATCTTTTAAATGTTTTTGTTGAAAATTAAACATACATTTTTCTTCCAAAAAACGAGAACACGTGTCACTGCACTAAATTTATTGTTTTGTTATGACCCACACGACAAAAGAAGCTCTAAAACTAATTATTAGAGTCAGACAACGTAAGTCGGCGAAAAACTTTGATACCACTTGTTAGGAACCATGTGACAGCAAAAGCTCTAATATCAAAGACTTTTGCTACCCTAACACGTTGATATTAAAACTTTCATTGCCACATGATCCCTAACTAGTATTAAAGCTTCCTACTGACGCACACTGCCTATCAGTTATAAATTTATTATATTGTTATTTCGCATATAATTCGAAAATCCTAAAGATAATGCAGTAAAGTAATCGATCATACATGTAATCAGTGCAAGTAGAGACAGATTTACATAAGAGATATGGGTCAATTGATTCCAAATTTTTTTTAACGTTTTTATATTTATTATATAACTTTAAATATAATTGAGTAAAATATCATGGTACTGTGTAATTAACCTTCCTTTTTTGAAGAAATTTTTTATATTTAATTTCTATTTTCTAAAAAAAAAATTTTTTTTTATATAATTGACTCTCGTATATAATTGATCCTAATAGTTCAAAAGTCATGACTCCGTCACTGAGCGCAGGTGGATGCAGGAAGCACGGTTATCTTTGTTTATTAATGTTGTGTTTGGATTGGCAAGAATAGAGCTAATCCAAGGTTAGCTCCACTATTCTTAACATTGGGTGATCCAAACAACAATTAGAAAATTGGATTAGCTCAAGAATAGCTCTATTCTACTAACCCAAGAAAATGGTGGGTTAGCAAGAATAGAGCTAGTGGGATTAGTGATATTAATAAAAAAATAGTTTTCATTCCTCTCAATTAGAATTAGTTTAAATATTAAATTAGTATTAAATAAATATAATATTAGATTAGATTAGTGTTATATAAAATATTAGTTTAAATATTAAATTAAATTTAATATTAAATTTAATATTAAATTTAATATAATATTAATTAAAATATTAGATTACTATTAAATAAATATATTATCACATTAAATTAATATTAAATATAATGTTAGATTAAAAATAATAAATATTAATTTACAATTTTAATATAATATAATATTAGTTTAAATATTAAATGTAATATAATATTACTTTAAATATTAGATTAGTATTAAATAAACTATTAGATTAAATATAATATAATATAATATTAGTTTAAATATTATATATAATATAATATTTATTTAATTAAATGTAATATAATATTAATTTAAATATTAAATGTAATACAATATTACTTTGAATATTATATGTATTAAATAAAATATTAGTTTAAATATTAAATGTAATATAATATTAGTTTAAATGTTAAATGTAATATAATATTTTAGTTTAAATATTATATTAGTATTAAATAAAATATTATTTAAGTATTAAATAAATATAATATTAGATTAGATTTGATTATTATTAAATAAAATATTGGATTAGTATTGAAAAACATTAGTTTAAAAGTAATATAATATTAATTTAAATATTAAATGTAATATAATATTACTTTAAATATTAAATGTAATATAATATTAGTTTAAATATTAAATGTAATATAATATTACTTTAAATATTAAATGTAATATAATATTAGTTTAAATATTATATGTATTAAATAAAATATTAGTTAAATATAATATAATATTAGTTTAAATGTTAAATGTAATATAATATTTTGGTTTAAATATTATATTAGTATTAAATAAAACATTAGATTAGTATTAAATAAATATAATATTATAATAGATTCTATTAGTATTAAATAAAATAGAGAAAAGGTTTTCTTACCCAAGACTTTGTCCCCGCTTTTTACCCAAGCTAATCCAATTAGCTTTCAAATGGTCAAATGGTCAAACTTCCAACTATCAACTTTCCTTATTTATAAGGTTTCCTGATCTCTTCTAGTTCTCTTTCTCTCTCCTCCAATATCCCATCTCTAAAAAATCTGAAAAGCTAAAAATTGAAAAATTTCCCGATCTGTCCGTCCGTGACTTCGAGCTCAGACTACTCTCACCACAACAGAGGCAGCGCGCCACCACATCCTCCTGCTGACCGCTGACTCTACAGTCACAGACCTCGGCAGAGCAACTGGTTGCCGCGTTCGTCAGCCGCACTCCACCCGATCTCCTCCGAGTTTGCTCCGATCGTCAGACTCGATGAGGTTGCCGTCACTACTGGAGAGGAAGATGAAGATGCCCTCATCGATTTGTATGTTCTCACTTTACTTTTTGTCGTTTCTTTTTTTTGATTGACTAGTTTTTAGGATTTCAATTCAACAACTATTTAGTGGTCGATCTAATTTTTTACGCTCGATCTTGATCTCAATCTTTGTATAGATTGATTTTTAGATAACAGACTTATGACTTGATCTGATTTGTCTTCTTATTTGTTAATAATCTTTGTTATCTTACATTCTTTGATCTGATCTGAACATTTGGTTGCAGGAAGGCCAAGCTCTATAGGTATGATAAGGATGGAACTAGTGGAAAGAGAGGGGAACCGGTTCTTTATAGTATTTTTTAGGATCTGTTTCACAGTTTTACATGATATATTAGATATTGTACATGATCTATGCATTATATTTCTTTTATTTATTTTACTGGATATGTTTAACAGTTTTACATAATATATATGCAATAGTTTACAGGAGATATGCAATATTTACAAGGTCTGTTTTAATAGTCTTACTGATTTAATTTCCAGTATTTATCTAATAGATTTGCATGATATATACAGTGTTTTACAGGATATATGGAAAATTTACATAATATGTTTAACAGTCTTACTGATTTAATTTCCAGTATTTATCTAATAGATTTACACAATATATACAATGTTTTACATGATATATTAATCAAGTTTAAAGGTTTTGTATAGTATTTTATAGGATATATGCAACAGTTTACATTATCTATGCAATTGTTTTTATATAATATGTTTAACAGTTTTACAGGATATATGTAATTGTTTTCACAGATCTCGTGTTTAACAGTTTTACAGGATTAGGACTTGAAGTTTTTATTAATTGTTGATATTAATATTTCTTTTAGCTAAATCAGGATTTTAAATACATTAAACTATTACATGATTTACTTATTAGTTTTATATGATATGTCAATTATTTTACATGTTTTATGCAATATTTTTATATGATGTAATAGTTATTTTACAGGTTTCATTTAATAGTTTTTCAGGTTTCATGCGATAATTTTATAGGATATATCAGTTATTTTACAGGTTTCATGCAATAGTTGTTTAACTAGTTTTTAAGGATTTTGCCAATGATTTACAGGATTAGGACTTGAAGTTTTTATTAATTGTTGGTATTAATTTTTTTTTCAGCTAAATCAGGTTAGAAAGATGTTGGTATTATTGAAGAGGTGTGCCCAAAGCAGGGAGATGGATCAATGGACTCTGAAAGTACAGCCAATTGAAGTACATGAAGTACAGGTAGTACGGTTTGCCATTGAAGATGTATGAGTTAGTTTACATGATTCATACCATAGTTTTATAAGATGTATGCATTTTTTTACATGATTCATGTAATAATTTTATAAGATGTATGAGTTATTTTACAGGATTCATACAATAGTTTTATAAGATATATGTGTTATTTTACAGAATTTATATAATAATTTTATAAGATGTATGTGTTATTTTATAGGATTCATGCCATACTTGAAGTTATTATACATTAAAGATGTTGATATTATTTTTTTCTTTCAGCTAACGCTTCTTGGAAAGATGTTGGCATTATTGATCAGAAGTGCCCTAAGCAGGCACCAAAATCGATGGACTGTGCTATTTTTTTGCTGCGCTATGTGTATAATATGATCACTGAGATGCCAATGAACTTTATACAGGTAATTTTATGATGTATATATTTTACTTTCAAATACCCATAGGCTTCCATTTCACCAACAATGACATTACATATTTCCTGATATTACATATTGTATAAAGAGGGCAGTGTATACCCCTGATAACTGATATTACATATTCATCATTCATCATTAATTTCATAGTATTTTACATACTTCATAAGTAATTTCACAGTATTGATATATAATTTTACAGTATTAACAGAGTTCTTTTATAGTATTGTTTCATTCATCATTAATTTCACAGTATTTTACATACTTCATAAGTAATTTCACAGTATTGACATACAATTTTACAGTATTCACAGTGTTGTTTTGCAGTATTTGTTTCATTCATCATTCATCATTAATTTCAGTATTTTACATACTTCATAAATAATTTCACAGTATTGACATACAATTTTACAGTATTCACAGTGTTGTTTTGTAGTATTTGTTTCATTCATCATTCATCATTAATTTCAGTACTTTACATACTTCATAAGTAATTTCACAGTATTGACATATAATTTTACAGTATTCACAGTGTTGTTTTGCAGTATTACATAAATCTAAATCCTTAAAAATCTTTTTTTTTGTAGGATGACATTTCTAAAGAACGTGTCATTCTAGCAATGAAACTCCTCACGCATCCAAATAATTCGCATCAGCGGTGTATGAAGTAACCATCCAAATATTGCAATGATTGACAGCTTTTTGTTTGTGTTTGATGTTAGATACAGTTAATGTTTGATACATTTGAAAATATTTGTGAATAGTGAAATGGTTAAATGGTACAGTTTATGATTTTTTTTGTGCTGGTGTCATTTTATAGTTTGTATATGATGTTTTTATAGTTTAATGTGTCAAATTTACAGTATTGAAATCTTGTAGTTAACATCTATTAGATTTATAGTTTGCATCTTCTAATTTTATAGTATTGAAATCTTATTTTACATGATATATATGCATATATAAATATTAATAATTGAAGAAAAAAATGATGAATTCAAAAAAAAAAAAATTAAATTTTTTTTAATTTTAATTTCGAAAAAAAATTAAATTTTGATGCAAAAAAATTAATTTTGCATAATTTTAGGTGTACAAATTAACAACAAGTTTTAGAAGTGTGTTTTTCAAATCTTCTAGAAGCTTGAAGTACAACCGTACAAGTTGAAAGTACAGTTGGAAGTGGTTTGTGTTAAGTCTTCTAGAAGTTGAAAGTACAGTTAGAAATACAGTTACTTTTCTAGTTCCTAACAGTTTTTAACTAACTTAGGTAAAAGCTGGGTTGTTAGAATTTATAACTAGGTATTATGCATGATTTGTTGTTGAAGTTACAGTATTTATTATAGTATTTTACAGTATTCGCGCAAGTTAAATAACAGTTTTTTTGGGTAAAAACTGGGTACAACTCTTTGGGTACAATTAGTCGGACCCAATAAAATATTATATTAGTTTAATTAATATTTTATTCATTCCCTCCATCGTATTCCAAATATACAATCCAAACAACATTTATACTGACGCGGAATAGTCCAAAATAGCACTATTCTCAAACCACTTGAGTTAGCACTATTCTCAACCACTAACTCAAAAATCGCTATTCTTACACTAATCCTTGCACCATCCAAACGTAACTAAGTTCAATAATATTTCCTCTTTCCTACGGGGAGAGAGAGAGTGTATATAATTGAAGCCAAACGACTAAAGACTAAAGTGCCTTTCATAACCGTTGACCGGCTCCACCAAAACAAAAGAAAATTCCAACTAGTCATTTTGAATGCATTCGGCGAATAGAGATGCTACTAAGATATTTTGACGATAAATTACTTGATAATTTTTAATATCATGATCTATATTATATGTATATCATATACATAAAATATATTAGAGTTAGAACCAACTTTTAGTATTTATCAAATGATTTATAAATATATATAACGACTTAGTGATCTTTATACGAATTCTTGATACACAATTAATAATTTAAATCCAAAAAATTAATTAACGATTGGTACTCTGAGCATTTCATTAAGGAATTGGCATACTACCTAAGAAATAATATAATAAAAAGGTTGGAAGATGCACCTAGAATAATAATAGATAAATCTCAAGGTAGCTAGATGGTCAAGTCAAAGGGCTAGCTTGCTAACATTTTTATTTTTAAGCAAGACCCATGTGAGCTGCCATATTGCATAACCATTTATTTTTAACTAGGAATTTGTTTATATTCACCAAGGAAAATAGCTTTTAAGGGTTTGTTTTAGAACAAATTTGACTTGTCTGATATCATTTTACACTAGGAATTTGCATAAGCATCACACTATCACAGAAGGTGAATATATTAAATTATTATAAATTAACAGGGTGAAAATGCAAAAAAATAATAAGAAATAAGAAATCAATTTGAGGAGAATTTTGTTTTTTTGGGCAAGTAGCTCGTAGGCCTAATTTGAGGAGAATTTGCTCACCTAAAACATATATTTATTTAATTTTTTTTCTTACTATTTGCCTCTCTGGACACGTCTTTGCTGACAGCTTGACAAATGGTTTCATTTGACAAGACAAAAAGGTCTAAATGTCTGATTGGTTAAACAACGGATCTGACTTTGCACCCGAAATTTTTATTAATAGAAATTAAAATATTAAAATATCGAGATTGAAGAAGACTTTCGGCAGAATTCAAAATATAGGAATTCCGTGATTTACTGTGACGGCCAGAGGACGTTATACTCTATAACGGCCCGATTACTAACCAGATTAGCTAGCTTATTTACAAAAACCAAATCTCGGACCGTTATAGAGAATAACGGCCCAGGACTGAATATATTAAAAAGTTGCAATTAAAAATACTTTTAGAGGGAAGCTAGAGGATATAGAAAATGAACAAATTAATTGTAATATTGAAATTTTTCAACGCTTTTATATATATGCTGCATAGATGGAGCTAGACCCAGAAAATTTGGAAGACTACTTTTGTCCCCATTATATGATCTTATCTTGTAGTAGGTAAAATATTGAAATCCGTACCAACTTGGGAGAACAATAAAGTCATGGCCGTTATTCTTTATAACGACCTGTTTTTTTTTTTTTTTTGTTTCCGCTACATCCTGGCCGTGATTCTCTATAACGGTCCGAGATTTGGTTTTCGTAAATCAGCTAGCTAATCTAATTAGTAATTGGGCCATAGAGTATAACGTCCTCTGGCTGTTACAGTAAATCACAGAATTCTTATATTTTGAATTCTGTCGAAAGTCTTCTTCAATTTTGATATTTTAATATTTTAATTTCTATTAATAAAAATTTCGGACTTTGCACCGCTAATTTAGGATTCAGGGGTCTCAACCGCACAGCACAATTAATGCCACAGCTGAAGCGAAAGGAAAAAAAAAAATTGAAATAATGTTAGCAGCGAATGTAAAAGATATTTATTAGGTCGTTCGAAAATTTTGCATTGATATCAGCATACGAATCCTGTTGTGGGCTAAGTTAGAACATATAATGTCAGTATTTGATTTGTTTTTATTAGGAATCAACTTTGTACAAACATAAAATAACAAGAGTAGAACTAGGGTGTGATGTGCTCACCAAACTCTTTGGTGAGCACAACTCTACATAAACTATCGGATTCACTTCAAACGAGATTAATCCAACCGTTGAAACCGATGTACTTTACGAGAGATGGGCGTACATGCAAAATTTTGAATTTTTTGAATTCATTTAGTCTCAAGTCAAGTGGTCAAAATTGATGAAAAATGAATGATCCAAAATGAAGTTGTTTTAATGCATTCAAAAAATTCTCAATTTTGACCACTTGACTTGAGACTAAATGAATTCAAAAAATTCAAAATTTTGCATGTACGCCCATCACTCGTAAAGTACATCGGTTTCAACGGTTGGATTAATCTCGTTTGAAGTGAATCCGATAGTTTATGTAGAGTTGTGCTTACCAAAGAGTTTGGTGAGCACATCACACCCTAGTTCTACTCAAATAACAAAATGATGACGATATCAGAGGTGAGTGCTGATATAACGTGACAGCATGCTATCCGTAAATGAATCGAGGATGAAATTTCCTAAATCAATGTTAGCGGGCTAAAAAATAAAAAGGATATAAGTCATGCTGTGTGAAAATAATTGTTTCATTTCTCATCTGTCCTTTTAAAGGCCCAAATTGTCTTGGTCCATGTAGGCCCATATATATTACCGAACGCATCTCTGGCCCATAAGACGGTTAACATTGGACCCATTTTTATTTTATTTTATTAAATCTGTTCTGACGTCTACCTGTTTTGCACCTTTGAAATTGAATTAAGAGAAAATGAACCCAACAAACCAAAATGATTCATTGTTCCAACGGCTGGTTTAGTTAAAAATTGCAAGCAAATCACCTGCTATCAGTTTAATTAAAATATTACAGAATAGTTTCTCACAGGCATCAATAAATTTGTAAAATTATTATGTGAAGAAATTTGGTGCGCTGATTTGCTAGTTTGGTAAATTTATGAGTGCTATAAAATTTTTGTGTACACATATAACAAGTATTGCATGTAATGATTTTATTTTCATTACAATTTCATACTTTTTTTAGTTATTAAACATTTAAAGAAAATCAACGAAACAGATGCAATTCCAAAAAAAGATCGAAAAACCCCAATCTTCTCCTCTAAATTTATGTGATGTGTTCTCTAGCTTTGTTATCTTTAAACCTACATGCTTGGTTTTTCAGGTCTGCTCTTGACCATCAAAATTTTGACAATTAATGTTTCTCACAGGCATCAAGCGATGTTATCTTTAAACTGTGTCAATGCCATGATAAGTTTTTTAGGAATACAAACCAAGCTGTTAAAGAAATATTAACTGTAGATTTTCATCCAGCAAATAATAAAGAGATTGCACAATGTTCTTGTTCAAGAAGGATGGATGATCAGTAGAGGTGAATAGTCAAAACAACAATAATAAATGTAAGCCTTTAATTCTAGATTGATTTGAAAAATAAGTATTATTATATGCTTTAATGTAATTTTCTGAAGGCAAGTTAATTTGCTTTCCAAAGCATCTATCTATAATGTCGGTGCTTTGACTATAGATCTTAATTTTAAAAATTGAAACGGTTGATCTAATTTGTTCAATGCTATTTACACACTTGAATCTTGTAGAAAATTAAATTTTGCATTTTTAGATTTCTTTTTATTTTTTTCTAGTAGAGAGAAAATTATTACAATTGAATAGTCTAAATTTTTTAAATCAATAGGTTTTCTCTCTATTTAAAAGTTAGTAAAAGAATTGAAAAAAATATAAAAATTTGATTATTTTTTTTGTATGTAGATCACATGACTATAGTTTTTTTTTTTTTTCCCTTTTGCTACTCCCTCTAGCTTGTATTCTGATTGATTGCAAAAACAAGAACAACCACTGACAAGAAAAAATTACTTTCTCAACTTTGTAACTTGCTAATTCATGATTAATATATATGGGATTTTTTTCATTCCATAGTTGCGTCACACAAAGAACTAGCTTAAAAAGGCCCAATTTGAGAAGAAATCAATGGAGAACTCTCATAAGGTTGTACTTGCGCTGCCCGTTACATCCGCGAACAACAATCATGCAACGCGTTCAATGAAAAGCCTGAGTGAAGATGCAAATGCAGCTCAAGGTAAACTAAAAAAGAGTGTATTTCTGATAGATTGTAAGCCTCTTTGGAGGTGCAGCTCGGTACGTGGCCGGCGTTCTGAAATGGAGGATGCATATATGGTGGTACCAGGGTTTATCAAAGTGCCAATCTGGATGCTAACAAAAGAACCCAAAATAGAAGGAATTGATAATATGGATGCATTCAAAGTTACTGCACACTTCTTCGGTGTTTATGATGGACATGGTGGTACTCAAGTAAGTACAAAATGGTAGAATGTACCTAAAAGTAGTTCAAGAAGTAGAGCCTAAGTGCTAAATTCAGATATTATATTTGAAAAAAGTTATAGATATTAGAGTTAAATTAAGACCTGATTAATATGTGAAATTATTGATCAAATTGTTCGTTGAATGGAACATCATATAACCTAAATTTATTACATGCTAGGTCCAAATGTGATTTCATCACTGCAGTTAAAGCATCACTAATCTACTTTTCCTCAGATAAACCTAATTCCTTGATTAGGACCCACCCCGGCCGGTCTAAAATTATTGGCAAAGCACCACTTTGGCACGAGAAATCAATCAAGCAAAAATATATAAATTACAAGTTAACATGTACAATTTTCTACTGTCAAGCTCTCTTCTCTTTTTGCAAATATAGGTGGCAAATTATTGCCGTGCCAGAATTCATCTAGCACTGACTGAAGAACTAAACAAAATTGAAGCGGCCAATTCCAAAGAAAATATCGATTTTGATTTGAAGAAAAAATGGGAGAGAGCATTTACACATTGCTTTCAGAAGGTTGATGAAGAATCTATGCTGGTCGCGCCAGAGACCGTCGGGTCAACTGCTCTAGTAGCCGTTGTTTCCTCCTCTCACATAATAGTCGCAAACTGTGGCCACTCTCGTGCAGTCCTTTCCCGTGGCAAGCAAGCCATACCTCTATCCTTTGATCATAAAGTAAGATTCAAAATTTTATCTTACATAATACTAGTTGCTGTACTATGTACGATATGTAGAGCCAACAATAAATAAGATCTGATTAAAAATCTTAACGGATACTAAAAGCAACCACAATGCCACCATAAAACTATGAAAAGACCAGGATCATAAGATGACAAGTCTGGAATTCCACCTATAGTTTTTTTTTTTTTTTTTTTTGAAAAGAGGCATAAACGCCCGTTTCATTGCATCATGAAACTGTATCTTGTAATTTCACAACTACAGAGAGATGTTCCTATATATATTCTTCTAAATCTACCCCTCATGCTATATTAAAACCTGTAGGAACTATTTGACCTCGGCACACACACACCCGCTTCATTGACAGAACATTCGGTTATTCGCTTCGTCTGTACCAGTAAAATGTAATGCACCTATAGTGACCACGAGAATCAAACTAACATGCATATTTAAAATATCCTTTGAGGAAGTAACAATGGTGTGGTGTTACAGCCAAAAAGAGAAGAGGAGTATGCAAGGATAGAGGCAGAGGGAGGGAGGTTTGTGCTCGATCTGCTTGCTATGTCGCGTTCCCTTGGTAAATAAGTTTCATTTGGTGAACTTTGCTTCAATGTTTATTCAAATAGTAAATCTTTAAGTGGATAATATAATAAATGCATCCTTATATGTCAATTTTCTTTTTTTTTAAGTATAATTCAATGCTTACTTTGTTTCTACTAGTATTTTTTTTTCTTTCCCATTTAACAATGTTGCCAAGCTGGCAAATTATCAAAACACCTCCAACCAAGCTGAATATTTGTTTATAACCAGTACCGGAAACCCACAACCAAATAGACTGCTTCTTACGAGCCTACCTAGCTCATTCTAACCCGATAAACCATATATAAACCTGATTGTTAAAGCCACATTATTCTGACTAGCCTAAAATCAAATTTTATCACTTAATAAAATTCTGACCTGGCTATAGAGATGTAAATTATGTTCTTGAACCCCAAGCATAGCGATCGAATACCTGATTGACCCAAAACTTAAGCTGTAAAAAACAGAATGGAAAATAGGAAAACAGTATTGCGATAGAGAAATTGATCTAATTATATGATCCATAACCCAATATTTGACTAATAAATTGAAAGTGTGTCATGATCCAATACAATGGACAAGTTGATTTGGTCACCACCGATTTGTCACCCCTAATCATTTGGTTCCTATGAATTTTAGCAGTGTACCACAATTGTCACAAATATAGTTTGCGTGAAATACGCTTTATAATCGGTACTTTTGAGAAGAAAGAAAATAGACTATATAGTTGCCGGAATATTTTAGCTTAACGTACCAGCAATGCTTAAGCTCATACAATGGAGAAGTTGATTTGACCACCACCCCTTATAATTTGGGGCCTATAGATTTTAGTAGTGTACGAAAATTGTCGCAAGTATAGTTTGCGTGAAATATGTTCATAGTTGGTAATTTTGAGAAGAAAGAAAAAATGCTAATTATATAGTTTGCAGAACATTTTAGCTTAACCAGCTGCAATGCTGAAGCTCATACCAACATATGCCAAACCAACCATATATACCATGAAAATATAAAACATGGACTTAAAATTTGTATGGTCATTTTCAGGGGATAATTATTTGAAGCCCTGGATGATTCCCATACCAGAAATAACAATACTTCCTTGCGCAAAAGATGACAATTGCCTAATCCTTGCGAGTGACGGTTTATGGGATGTTGTATCAAATGAAGAAGCTTGTGATTTAGCCTGTAAGAAAATCAAGGTGTGGCGCAAAAAGAATGGCACTATGGCATCATCTGAGAATTTTGAAACTTATTGTGACCGTGCCGCTCAATCTGCTGCGGAGTCTCTGTTGAAGCTTGCTCTCCTTAAGGGAAGCAAGGATAACATAACAGTAATGGTGGTAGATTTGAAATCCAAATGGAAGTTTAAAAGCAACCCTTAGGTTTGCTTATGTGATATGTGAAGAAGTTTGTTGTGTTGATGTTATTTAATCCCTATCCTAACTAATTAGGAAAACATTGGAAAACCTTTGTGAATTGGTTTGCGCTTAAATGAGAATGGTACTCTAATTAGATTAATGTACAAATTTATGTTGCCCTAACGGAATGCTATCTTCCTTCTCTAGATTGTGCATTATGGATAGATGGGGTAAATATTGTAACAGAGAAGTCTTGGCTTCATGCAGCGCACTGACTATAAATAAAATCAAAAGTCAAAACAGCACTGCAGTTCTGCAAATGGTTTGTGCGCTGCATGAAGTCAAAACTGCTCTGTTAAAAATCTTTACCCGGTATATGTAATTACTCTAAGGCATTTGCTTCGGTGGATATAAGGACCTATTTGTAAAATGAACATATTTTCATTTTCAAAGTTCAAATAATCGATCCGACCGTTCAACATTATCTCCATATTAAAATGTACTTGGAGGTCAAATTTTACATTTTTTTACTATTTATTAAGTATTTTACAAAAACATGAGTAAAAGAAAGCGTATATAAATGAAAGGAAAATCAAAGATATGTATATGAAGTTATGAATGTTACCTTATCAATATACCTTTGAAGTTTCGAAACAAAACAAAGAATTCCTAAATTTGAATTAAGTGCCAGCACTGTGCCAGGCATCGGATTTCATACTTCCTACAGAGGCTATGAAATTTATTGTCTTTTTGTTCAATCTTCTAAACACTCAAAACTAGTTATAAGGTTTCTGAAAGACAGTACACATTAATTTAATTTGGTGTATGATTTACATTGCTAGAGTGCACAATGAGTAGACAAAAAAAAAAATCATTTCCATCAATAGGTGTAAGTCGGACAATATCTTCCTATTACATTCCTTCCACAGAAATCCAAATTCCACATAATATCTTTTATGCAATGCTGGGTATCAGAGGGAAAAAATTATTGAAATAATGATACGAGAATTCGGGATTTACCAAAGTGTGGAAATATTAACATGTGGCCATCTTTCTTTTTAAAACTTCATACCGTTTCAATCTGAAACGGTGTTCTCTTCTATTTAAAATTTCCTATATATTCTTTCGTACTGTTGTTTTTCCAATACGGACTGGATGTCAATTATGCACAATGATCCTCCATAAAATTTTATGAAAGAGGGGATCTTAATTATATTGGAGTAGAACTAGGGTGTTCTTAAGTTCTCCAAGTCTCTTGTGAACTCAACTTTAAAATCTATTGAAAATTGATTTCGAACGACAAATTCAAACCGTTGAAACCGATCTACTTACGAGTGATGCGTTTACATGTAAAAAAATTTAATTTTCAAATTAATTTTGTATAGAGTCAAGTGGTCAAAATATATTGAATGTATTAAAATTAATTTATAAACCTTCTAATTTTGACCACTTGATTTTATACCAAGTTAATCCTAAATTTTAATTTTTTCACATGTTGACGTATCACTCGTAAGGTAGCTCGGTTTCAACGGTTTAGATTCGTCGTTTAAAGTCATTTTAATAGATTTTAGAGTTAAGTACACAAAAACGCTTAGTGAACTTAAAATAACCCTATTTCTAATCCTTATATTGATATTGTATATATTATTACAATTACATTGAGTCTATTTATAGACTTTATTATGATCTATTGCTAAGCATCTCTACTAATTATCTCCTACCTACCATTGTTACATTTTTAATCATGTCCAATAATATACACCCACTATTATCTCCAATTATCTCTATTATCCTCTCTTTATCCTGATGGTTATATATCTTTTCCAATTTATGTTTTGATTGAATTAACTTTTTAAAGTCTAATTTTATTGTGTTAGCTTTTAGTTTTTTGTCTATATATGAAGCTAAGCATGTTTCTTACATGTATGTATTAAGTTTAGAATAGCCTCTCCCTATGTTAATATTTCAACAATATTTCTGAAAAATCTTTTATAAAAAAAAAACAATATTTCTGAAAAATCAGAAATTACCACACATGACGTCACAATCACAAAAAATATGGGTATCCCAAAATGAGGGGGTGGCTTTGTGGATCCAAAAAGTTTCTTTATTTCTTTCACAATAATGTAAAAAATGATTTTCACCTTTCTTAATTTGATTTTTCAGAAAGGTGCTTTGGGATTTCTCTCTTTCCCGGTGATGATATATGTAGAACTTTCGCTCATATATCCTGCTTGTGTGAAAAAAATTCTTATCTCCTCATGATCAGAAAGTTTCACAAACCTGACTCTCTTTTTTTGAAAGGGACTGGACAAAATCTTTTGATAATAGACAATTTTGATAAGGAATTGGATTTTGTCCAAAAGGCTTTGGACATAATTTTATTCAAAGCCGGGTCTTACTGTTTGATTTGCTTTAAGATTCATGCTAACATATTTAAAACTTAGTAATTCTGAATAGCTCCGTAATCTAAACAATCCGTGTAAACGTTTACAACTGACTTTGGATGATATTTTGTTCAAAGCCCTTTGGATCAAAAAACTCCACCCTTTTGATAATGTCAGCAACTGTCACATGTAAATAATAAATATAAAATTTAACGCTTTTGTCATGATCTATAATGTTCATAAATCATGCGTTTATAAAAATAATAAAATTTAGTGTATGCTTTGTTGTTCATCAAACGATTTAATTTATCAACGGATAAACTTAACTATCCTTAAAATATTATCAAATGATTACTAAAATAGATGAAACTTGATTTTTGAGCTATTTATATATCTAACAGTACAAATACAAATTTATTGTTTTATTTTTAAAATTTATTTGAATTGATATAAAAAATATATTGAGGTCTTCAAGATTAAATGTTATCTGCACTGTCATTGTACAATTGTAGTTCCATTTGCCAAGAGGGCTTTACACCCAAAAAAAAAAAAATTGTGCTTCCATGTTTTGTTTTTTTTTTTTTGGCGAAGAGCCCGTAGGCAAAATTGTACTTCCATTTGATGAGAAGTTTTCGAATAAATTACTTGTAATTTTTTTTTTTGCATCACTTTAAATCGCTGTTATTAAACTGGACTGGACAGTCTGGCCAGAATAAACCAGATCCGGATCCCTTTCCGGTTCGGTTCATTTGAAAGATCATTTCTGCTATCAAAGCGGTAGAAACCGAATTAATCGGCCGGTTCACAAAAAAAAAACAACTCGTTTTATTCAAAAACACCCGGTTTCCATTTGACTTACTTTTCTATGTAACTTTTCAGCTTTTTAGTTTTTATGCAAATGAGAGAGATAAGGTAATAGGGTATGACTAGACTTTGAGATCCCATGTACTCAGTACATCATCATATGAAGTTACTAGTACATATCCAAGTTGGTATTTATTTTATTTTATGAAATATTTTGAATAAAATTTATATCTATTTGTATATATTTTTTAAATAATAATCATTATTATTTCATTATTCATTCTGATTTTCGTCATTTTCTTATCAAAGTCTCCATCTTTTAATAAGAACATAATTTATTGTTATTCAAAAATAGACTATTAATAGTTATCAAATAAAGAGTTATTTTATTCTTCCTAAAAACATCCAATCCTTTATAATTAAATTATTATTTTTAATTTATTTAGATGCTAGATATTGAAATATATTTATAAGTTCGGTCTTATATTATATTATTGAATATGTAAGTGTTAATTTCACATATATTATATAAAAAAATAGCAATTAAATCGTTGACTTTGTAGTCGGACAGTAAAACGTTGATCTGAAAATTTAGCAATTAAATGTTTGGTCTGATTCTCATCTTCTTCTTTTTTTGAAAAATACCCTCCTCCTACTCTCCTAGAGGAATTTGTATCCTCTGCATTAACCAAACGTGATAGATATGAATCATCCGATTGAGATCCGAACTAATATTAAAGGATTTCGTATGTCATAGGCATAAACCGAATTAGCTTCAATCCT
Source organism: Carex kokanica (assembly GCA_025461125.1). Lineage (NCBI taxonomy): Eukaryota > Viridiplantae > Streptophyta > Magnoliopsida > Poales > Cyperaceae > Carex > Carex kokanica. The sequence goes on from JAJGRX010001195.1 coordinate 346,178, forward strand.
GATCAGACAGTCAAGATGCATTAAACTTTAAAAAAAAAAATTGAGTTAACGCAGAAGATGCGGACTCCCTTCGAAATTCAGCCATCCAATTTTTTCTATGTAAGTATTTCGAAACAACTGATTTTTCTGTGTACGCATCTCGAAATAATTCAATAACTGAATTTGAAATTTTAAAAACATCAGAGTTACTGTTGATACTGATAACTTTGGATGATCTTGAATTTGAGCATATCTGAATCCCTGACAGAGGACAAAAATTTCTTCCCATCAATACCAAGTTCAGAGAAGTCAACTTTTACGGATCAATTATGGGCGTATCTTGGTACGCATATCGCTATAGGCTACCCTACAGGCCTACAGTTCACTCTTGAGGCGAGTTGGAACTTGGATGTCCTATATTATGGACTCGACGCATTTGTCCAGCCTCTGCGTTAGCCACAGCAAACCAAGGCTGTGAGATCCCTATTTTATTCTGATCAATCATAATCTTTACAGATAGCTCCAAAAGTCACCTACCCAACTTTCCGCACCCCATTCGTTTCCTCGAACAAAACTGCGCTTCTCACCTTTTATCGGTTTGATTTCAAATGGACGGACAAGATTTATCTTCAAAAGCTTCTGTGATGCGATCCTAATCCCATCACGTCCGTTGGATTTAAATCGGACAAACTGGACATGAGGATCCCACTTCGGAAGGCGTCAATAACAGAACAACAGATTCCCATCTCATCACCCCAGTTCCCAATTCGACCCATTACTCCGTGAGTCCACTACAGCAGGCGCAGAGCGAGAGAGAGAAGATAGATCAAAAGACGATGGAGACCATAGTGCACAGGTTGGTGAAAGTGAATGGGATAACGCTCCATGTGGCGGAGAAGGGGGAGGGGCCCGTGGTACTGCTTATTCACGGCTTCCCGGAGCTTTGGTACTCGTGGCGCCACCAGATTCTCTCGCTCTCCGGCCGCGGTTACCGCGCGGTGGCGCCTGACCTACGCGGCTATGGCCTCTCCGACTGCCCTAAAAAAACCTCCGATTATTCCCTCTTTCATGTCGTTGGCGATTTGATCGCTCTCATCAAATCTCTCGGCGTGCATCAGGTATGTGAATGTGTGTATAGGGGATGGCTGGATGGGTTAGTTTGTTTTGGTGGAATAAAAGAAAAAAAAAGAATGGGGCATTCCGAGAATTGAACTCGGGACCTCTCGCACCCTAAGCGAGAATCATACCACTAGACCAAATGCCCTTTTTGCTGGTATATAAAATATTGGTGGTCTTATTTGCTCTTGCCTCCTCATTTTCAAATTGATTTGAAAAGCATATAATAATGAAACTGATTCGGGGAAGCGTTCCCAAATTTGAACTTGGGACCTCTTTGAAATTTGTTCTGTGGCCAACCTTTATTGAGAAAGTATTAAATGACTGCTATTAACATAAACAGAGAGACAATTTGCCTGCTCCAATTTAAAACAAACATAATGAATTTCCTTGTGTCTCTAAAAATTTCACATCAACCGCTTTTAAAATAGGGGAGCGCTACTCTAAGCGCAAAAATTATATTATTGAGAGCTGAGAGAATTTTTCCTCCATTTAGACCAATTTTGCCCTCAATAATTTCTTCTTTCAATCCTTATTTTAGATTAAGTAACAATTAATAAAGGAAATATTTGAAGCTTCACAGTACAAATGGCAGATTTTGTATATTTATGGAAATCATAAATAAGTAATGCAATTATTTTGATTTTACCCATATAATTGTGATTAGATTAAAGTAAGTTACTTTATCTTAAAGATTAATATATTAGCATTAAAATACAATAAACTGCGGGTGCAAAATTGCAGACATATTGTATTTTATTCGTCTGTATCTTGATTTGTATTTGAATTTTTGCGGGTTCAGATATTCGGATAAGTATAATTTGCACGTAGGATATGGATACGGGTGCATATATGAGTTATGAAGATACATATATGAATACGGTTTCGATTTCGGAAGCAAATGCAAATATGAAATTATCTATTGTTAGAATACTTACAGAATATGTAAGGATTATGATCTTTTAAAGAATAGTCAATGACTCTTCAATTGAAAAGGTTCCAAAATTTAACATGTTATATATGTTTCCATAATTTTAATTGTACATATTGGAACTAATCAAATTTGACCATCTGTTTTTATTCAAATAATTTCCCTTGGATCAAATAGAGAAGAATTTGTTTTACCATTATTTAACTGGACGGATCTCAATGAATTATCACCAATGAATTACTTAGAAAATTTCTTGGGGACTTCTAAATTTGAATCAATATATATTTGTACATGTATAATTTTGGTTCTTATTTCACTCTATTATGTAGGAATTAATAGCATGAATTATTTAAACAAAAGAAAAGTTCATATCCGTGTAGGCATTAATTCCCCTTCCATAAGTGATTGTAGAAATTACTTGAACCAGAATAAGAAGGTATTTAACAAGGGGAAAAATTGTATTAAAAACAAAAGAATTATCTCAGCACACAAAAGTAGAATTCATGTCCTCAAAATAGCACTGCCCTTTAAAATATCATACTTTTTGGCACTGTAGTTACTTTGCAGCCAGTGATGTACAGTTCGATTTGCTCTGTAATAACTAAAGCTGGACCATCTTCTTTTGTTTAGTTTTTGTTATTGTGGAAGTTCCATCTTGTCTGTCAAATCTATGGAGATTCTTTTTAGACCAACCAATTTTGATTGGTTTGTCAGAGTAGCATCGATGTGAGCAAATCTTGACCATACAATTCTTTCTCACTTATGCATGCCAGGTGTTTGTGGTAGGGCATGACTGGGGAGCAATTGTGGCATGGCATCTCTGCATGATCCGGCCTGACTTAGTCAAAGCTTTGGTTAACCTTAGTGTAGTTTTCGAAGGCCGGCATCCAATCAGACAACCCATTGACTCAATCAAGGCCGTCTTTGGAGAGGATCACTACATTATCAGGTTCCAGGTATGCAAATCGATGATATTTGGGGCTAATAAAGCTTTTTATGGCTTGTCACTCTTAATTAGGCACTTTCTCCTTTAAAAAGCCTCAATTATATATGAAAATGCCCAAAAGAGTATAAAAAGAGGCAACATGGTTGAATTGATATATGGTCGGTACTTGAATTTGAGTCCTGTAATACCTGGTACATAATTAGTTACCAGATTCGGCTTCCATATGTGTTAATGTGTATCTGGAATTCCCTTTTTGGACCTTGAATTATGGCTTGTGCGTAACAAATCATACCTGTTGAAAAAGTGGTTTATTGTTGACTTTATTTTTTATTTATTTATTATATTTATTTGATTTATTTATTTAATTACTAACAGGAGCCTGGAGTAGCAGAAGCCCAATTCTCCAGCATTGACACCAAACTCCTTATTAAGAAATTTCTAACTTATCGAAAGCCAAAAGCTCTTATTTTACCCAAAGGTAAAGGCTTTGGAGGCTCCATGCATACTATCATCGATTTGCCTTCATGGCTCTCTGAGGAGGACGTAGCTTATTATGCTACCAATTTTGATAAGACCGGTTTCACGGGAGGGTTGAACTATTACCGTTGCATGAACATGTATGCATCTTATAAATACAAATGTCTCCCTGTATAGTCTAGTTATGGTGTTCGTACTGATTCTGTGCCAGTCAGACCATTTCTGTTGGATATATTTTCTGTTACTGTACCATGCTTCAACAGTCCACACCTGCTTGGTACAATATCTATCAGGTCGGTAATGTATGTACGCGAAGGTGAAGCTGGACAGGTATTGGACAGTACTGTTCTTGTAGTTTTTAATAAATTGGTACAATTGTGCAGTATTGCTACTTAAACTTCACCGTACCCTATTGACATAGGTACAAAGCTTCTTTCAAGAAGTTCCTGACAGACATGAACCACAAAAGTCACGTGTTTACAAATCAGAATAAAAATAGTTACATATCGACTTAAGTTCCCAATTTTGCAAATAATGATGCCAGAAAAAGAAATAGAATGGAGAAAATAAAAAGAGCACTTGTCTTACTCGTGAAGATGTTTGCACAGGAACTGGGAACTGAGTGCACCATGGACTGACGAGCCGATAAATGTACCTGTGAAATTCATGGTGGGAGACCTAGACTTGACGTATCACTCACCAGGTGTGCAGGACTACATACATAAAGGTGGTTTCAGTAGGAATGTACCATTTCTTCAAGAAGTGGTAGTGATGGAAGGGGTTGGTCACTTCATCAACCAGGAGAGGCCACATGAGGTTTCAGACCACATATACGAATTCATTAAAAAGTTTTAAAATACTGACATTAATTGGCTCTGCGAAGAACTGTACTATTATTATAATTTTTTTATTGAAGATTTTAGTTAATCTGGTAAGAATTTGCAGAATGAAGAAGCCTGCTATTTCTAACGCCCTGTTGTATTAAAAAGAACTGAAGTTGTTGGGCTGAAAAGTTTAGGGAAATATGCTTGAATTTGATTGTATCTGGCCACGGAAATGTATGATAGTGCACAATAAATTTTAGATTCAGCATTCAAAAGAAGTTGTTCTTTATGTATTATTTACTTCTTTTATTGTTTTTTTTTTTTCTCTTTGTAGCTTATTATACTGTAAAATTGTTTAATTTTGGAATATGCTCGATTACCTTAGTTATCTCATACAATAAATATCCACAAGATATAATGTATGAAATTAACAAGTAGATGTAGGATCTTTTGGCATGTGTAATAAGAAAAAATCTATATAGAAAATTAAAATGATAAAAAAAATATATATTTAATTTTTCATAGCTCCTTTATTAATCAAATGGTTGAAATTAATATCAATATTTTTATTGTTTATGTACCTGATGGTCCTTTTCACTATGTATACTTTCTTCATTAAGCACAAATTTGACCTCAAGTAAATGTAGGGTTGCTTGGTCCTTCAAGTCTTGATACAAGTACACGAGATTTGGAAGCACAAAGAAATAATAAGGCTATTGTGTGTTTTTTTTTTATTGGTTGAAAGTATGTAGGCGATTGCATTGATGGAAAAAGTTACAAAGTAGCTGTTACATAATAGTAGGCAACGAGTGTCTGTGAAAACATATAGCTATAAGCAAAACTAAAAACACATAGGGAGTGTGCGCATCCTGTGGACACAAATTTGATCATCCTTGCTTGATGGGAGTGCTTGAAGCCTAGCGATGGTTTCCTCTGTACGCATATCACAGCCGAGAAGGCACTGAATCCAAATCGGACCAAGGACTGAATCGATCGGACCAGAACAGTCATCCATCAGCTGAAAAGGAATTGAATCAAACCATATTGGGAACTGAATCAACCAGCTTAGCACAGTCACCCCTAAGTAGAAAGAGAAGTAAGAAAGGCAGAAGAAGATGAGGTAGCAAGCAGCACAAAACAACACACAAACATCAAACCAAAAATGGAAGGTATACCAACTGTAAACAGACAGGAGACCACTCGTCATTCCGTCACCAAAGAGGAGAAAGCACCCGCGACTGATTCGTTACTTCAGTCTGACACCCATCACGAGAAAATAGGAGTAGCAGAGGTGGCCATGGATTTTTTCCTTTGCTGATCGCCTCATGTCGCCTTTCCCTATCCCACGGTTTAGGCACCGTTTTATTTCGTTGTTACCACTTACCACAGAGGATAAGGCTATTGTGTTGGTCAAGGACGGAGCTATTAAGATAGAATAGGGGTCAATTGTCTCCCATTTTATTTCAAAAAATTTGTATTTACACACGATTTTCTATATAATTTAGAGCAAAATGTTCCGGATAGTATAAATTGATCCTCATTTGTACTATAAAAATTTTATATGATTGACTCCATTCACGTTTGACTTCCATAGTTAGAAATTCTGGCTCTGCCACTATGCTGGTTCTTGGTTCTTCGAGTCTTCCGATAGCTTAGATCGGAAATTAATCAGATTTGGATCTGATGGCTCCCTTATTTGTGCATTGTAGATAGCAGATAGTATGCCAGATAAAATTTTTGAATGATTCCCAGGTGTAATTGTATTGAGTGTAATACAGCCCATGTTAACAGAATTTGCTCTTGGGCCTTTTGTGTCCGTGTTCCTCCTAACAGGTATTGAGTGGTCAAGGAAGACAATGGTTCATTTTGAAAGAAATGTAAATTCATGAACTGATATCTGCTGAAGGTAGGGGGCAACCGTGCAAACGGAATGGATACGGATCGGATAGTGGTAAAATCATTTATGTACCTGTTTTTATTTTTCAGATAAAGATAGATATTAAATGGATACAGACACAGGCGAATTCAAGTGAAGGGAATGGGAGTCAACTGATCTTTATTTATTTTTTTAGTTTTGCATTTAGATATAATTTTCTATATGATCTAGAATAAAATCTCATGATATTGTAAAATTGACCCATATTTTTTATAAGAAAATTTTATATAATTGATTCCCGTTGTGTGTTTGACCTCCATAGTTCGAAAGTCTGCCTCCGCCCCTGGATATAGATACAAATATTAGACGATACCGATACAGATATCCATTGATCATAACGGTGAATAACATAACTTTTCTATAATATATATTAAACTATATGGTATATATCTAACTATTCGGATACATATAATAAAAATTTCAATTCATATCCGTATCCGTATCCGCACAGATATTCAAATATCAGATATTCATATCTTTTTTAATTCGGATCCGGATATGGAACGGATAATATCCTATCCGTTTTGCACCCCTAGCAGAAGGTATGTTTTTCACATTTTTTAGTTTTTTTTACTGATATCCGGGGCCGGGGTATATCTATTGACTGGCTTCCTACGTCTTCTTGCCGGACCATGCCTGTCCTCCTCTGCATCGGCAGGTGCCACTCCTCCGGAGCAAGCTGATGCGGTGTCGTATTGAAGATCTATGTGGCAAACTACATAGACTCGATCAGCATATCAAAATGCGGGACCTAATTAATATATAGCATAAAAGTTTGTTTAAGATTTAGCAAATAACAAACTATACCTGTCCAAAATCCATCTGAGCATGCGGACAGTACTCATCAAAACCATCGGACCAGCCGGTGGCGGGACAGAGAGATGCCATTGTGATCCTGCATGTGTATCGAGCTTGAGGCATCCACAAATTAAAGATCACTCAGTCTCTCAAGCTGATATTCCTAAAAAGCTCTGCCTGTGACAAATCAAACGCACCAGCGGCATTCTCAGGGGTGATCTAACATCCCCGCGAGAAGATCCAGCACCATGTGTACCTTTCCTTGTCCTTACCTTAATACAATAGTGCAAATAATATTTGATTTGATCAATTTATAAACCTTAAATTTGTGCATCCTAATATAAATTTCATCTGGTCATTAATTAATTATAAACTTCAAATTTGTACATCCTAACATAAATTTGGTATAATCAATTTATAAACCTTAAATTGTACATCCTAACATAAGTTTATCCTGTTTATCTTTCTAATTTATATAATATAAAACATACAGATTAAAATATAGATAAAAGTTCTATTAAAATTTTAACCAGTCAGAAAGAAGAGACGGCGAAAGAGAAAATGAGTAGAGACCAGTAGACCACTTCCGTTTATATAGAAAATTTTGGAACGTTATTAGTAATGAAATTTCTTCAGAATCTATCATATAGATTAATTTTTTTTTAATGCCTCAGATAAAAAAAAATCGGGACTTTGGCTGTTGTAGTTTGGTGAAAAGATAATTTGATCTATTACTTGTTATTTACTAGTTTCATTTTGCAAGAAAGAACAAAAAATTGTTTGTCATTGTCAGCTAAAAGGAAATACCCTTTTTCAAACCGTTACCACAAAATATTCCAAAATGTGATGGGAGAGTTTTCTGGTAAATATGTAACTCCAATTTTATACCCGCCTCTTTCTTGCAAAACCATCATTGCTCCATTCACTCCATAATCCATCTATATTGGTAGCACGCTTCTCTCTCCATAAACTACCCAAAAAGGAAAAGGATGTCTGTGCTATTTCTTCTTCTTCAAATCCTTCTCTTCTGCTTAATTTCAGCTCCAATTAACACTGATGCTTGGGGCAAAGAGGGCCATTACATGGTTTGCAAAATTGCAGAGGTAAATTCATAAATTCTCATCTCCAAGTAGCCCTTGCTAGATCATGGATCAAATATTGCAATGTTAAGTTCCTTCCGATTGTACTTTTCAATTTCTAATAAGAAGAATATAATTTGGTTCCGATTGTACTTCTCAAGTTATTGTCAGTGCCTTCTTCTTTATTGAGGCCCAATATGGCTTCTATGACCTCTTCGGTCAAGAAATCTTTCTTTTTTTTTTTTCGAAGCATTATCTTCTCATGAAGAACTTCCAACTAATGTAAAAAAATATTGCAGGATTATCTGACGGAGAAAACAAAAGAGGCAGTGCTGGATCTGTTGCCGAAGGTGGCAAATGGCGATCTGGCGTCGGTTTGCTCATGGCCCGATCAGGTCAGATTTCGTTACCGCTGGTCGAGCCCGCTACATTACATCAACACTCCTGGAGTTTGCAATTATAAGTACTCCAGTAAGTTTTGTCTCCTCTCTAGTCTCTACCCCCTAGAGTTTCAACTAATCAGGTCTCTCAGCTCTCAGCACGAGCGATATCATCTCCAACAAGTTAGATCGTAGAATGATAAACACTGTAAAATGCTCTAGTAGTAATTGAGAAATTGAGGGGCTTAAATGATTAATTGGTAAAGGTCAGATACCCCTTCAGAAACACCAAAAGGGTTATCTCAACTTTTGCGTATCCTCTGAGATATCTCAACTTTTGCGTGACCGACGTGTACGATGCCTATCGGGGACAGCGCATGGGACCAGTATTAGTTGTGCTTTGAGATCCGTGCATAACGTATTTGAACGGTTTTTGATTTTCCGAAAAAAACACTCAAGTTTGAGATATCTCAGAGGATGCGAATTCAAGGGTTAGGCGGATGGATGAATCAGATTCAGGTCTCGGTCTGAGTTAGCTAGACTTGGAAGGCAATCCTCCAATCCAACTCATCACTACTGGGCCCCACACATTACACCATTATTAGGTGAATATGCCACACCCTCTGCATTGACTCTAATCTTGATGTCAGACCCCTTGGGACCACACGTCAGTAAGAGTGGAAATCTATCCATCCAATTTTTGTGAAAAAACATAAAACTTGTATATGTCGAAATGTTATGTGATCTATCTATATACGTAAAAAACTGTCACTTTTTGGTATTATTTTTAGATGAATTAATTTGTTGAAAATCAATGAGAAGTGTCTTAATCTTTATATGTGCATAGAGAAAACAATATAGATCATATCTAATATTTTTATATTTGACATTTAAGTGTTAAATTTTAAGTTATTAATGTTTTAAACATAGAGACATAATGAAGACACGCAAAAATGAAGACATTCGAACCCTTCTTCTTATATATATGTCTTGTAATAACTTTATTGAAGGTGGTAAACTAGTGTAAAGTTTTCTTGGTGGATTAAATATGGAAGCTGATTCAAAAACTAACACTGCTTAATAATTAGCTCATAATGATCTATATTAGTTAGTGTAATTAAGTATGACAAATAGAGACAGTGGAGATATTTTATTTTGTCCTGCCCAGTGTTCTAAATAGCGCGCTATAGCGCCGCTATAGCATTTTTGGATCCCAAACGCTACGCTATGACATCAAAATGCGCTATTTGCGCTACGGTCACTATAGCGGCCGCTACAGCGCTATAGCGGTCCGCTATTCGCGCTATTTGCGCTATACAATATGGGTTTTTTTTTTAAGCAATTTATATGGGTTTTAAATAAAGATAAAAAAAATTTCAAACCGAAATTGAATTTGTTGCTACTTGCTACATATAAATCAATTTGAAATTGGGAATAGAAATTTAAATTTGAATAGAAAAAAAGTCCAAGCCGAAATTAAAATTGAATAGAAAAAAAAATAGATTATATCATGAATCATGATGCTTAAGATATTTTTAATAGGAAAAATCGATAGTTTATGATATTACTATGGATATTTTGAACCGCAATTTGAACTTTGTACTGGTTCAATATGAATATTATAATTTCTTAATTACTTTGGTGTTATTTATTGTTCTATGAGACTTTCGATAATGTTGATATTTAGTACAAATATTGAATATATGAAATGTAAAAAAAAAAACGCTATTTGGAATAGCTTCCGCTATAGCGACGCTATTCGCTATAGCTTTTTTTTTAGCCTTCCCGCTACGACGCTATAAACGCTATTTAGAACCTTGGTCCTGCCTGTATTATCTTATACTTTGTGTTATCCAAAATGAAAAAATTTGATATGACAAAGACTTGCTGACTTTTTATTTGTTGCACTTCTGGGGACCACGTCCCCATGTGGCACCTCTGAAATTGGCTTTATCCAAAATATTTTAAATGAACCAAGGTCTGACCCAAGTTATTTAATTATTGTGTCAATAATGAGCTTACAATCCAATGTTTGTTCATAATTTTTGCATTGTTTTAACATATTTTTGATACTAACAGGGGATTGCCACAATTCCAAAGGGGAGCAAGGCATGTGTGTGGTAGGAGCAATCAACAATTATACTAAACAATTATACAGCTATGGAGACTCAAAAAATACATGTAAGACCAATGTCACAAACAACAAAAAGTAAAAAAAAAAAAAAAAATGGTTTTGGCTTTAAAATTCCGTGTATGACCAGATAATTTGACAGAGAGCTTGATGTTTCTCTCTCACTTTGTCGGAGATGTGCACCAGCCGTTGCATGTTGGATTCGAGGCGGATGAAGGTGGTAATACTATAGTAGTACATTGGTACCGAAGAAAGACCAACCTCCATCATGTCAGTGAAATAATTACTGCTCTTAATTCAAAATCATTTCTTTTTTTGTCTTTATGAGTGCCAATACATTCTTTTGATGTTTTATTTTATAAATTAAAGGTATGGGATGTAAGCATAATTGAAACAGCAATGAATGACTTCTATAATAATGATCTCAGTACCATGATTGATGCAATCAAATTGAACATAACTGTGAGTGTTATTCTCTCTTTTGCTTCTTCTCATCACCACACTATATATATCTTTTTCTGAGCAAGTTAATTAATATGCCTTTTTGTTTTCTGGTTTTAGGAAGGTTGGTCTAATGAGGTAACTAAATGGGAGAACTGCCAAAATAAGAGAGCAACTTGTGCTAACGAGTAAGATTTATGCTGCTCTTTGTTTGCATGTTAAAAAAAAATGTTGATATTGTTGTACCCAGATGTAGTGATGATATTTAATTCGGCAGTTACGCATCGGAGGGCATTCAATTAGCTTGCTCTTATGCATACAAGGATGTAGAACATGATTCAACTCTAAATGGTATGTTTCTCATGATATGATCATCTAGTTCTTTTTCTTTAGTTTGAACTTATCCAACATCAACCAATTTGCTCTCAGTCAAGAATTTTATATCTATGGTACCAGATTGGCACCAGTTGCAACAATTGCCAGTAGATATCATTTGATGTAGAAGAAAGAGAGAAAGAAAAAGAACCTACACATTCACCAATTAAATTTGCTGGTATTATTTCGATCAAAAGAAAACTTAAAAAAGAATATACTTATATTAAGCTCATAAATAAATGCAGATGAGTATTTCTATTCTCGATATCCCATTGTGGAGAAGCAGATAGCTAAAGGTGGATTGAGATTAGCAGTAATTCTCAATCATATATTTGATGCCGGTACATCTTACAAAATGAAATCTTTACTTCTGCAACACGAGTGATGAATCACATTGAAAAAGAGAATATATGTTTAGGACAATTTATAAAGGAGTAACCAATTTGTATCACCTCTGAATTACTTGAGCAACTGCAGTTGTGCAATGTAACATGCAGATTTGTTTTTATTTTTATTTTGTGTTGATTTATTCTTATAATCATACTACACACATTGTAATATTTCAATTCTGAGTTATCTATCCTGTCATACTTATAGCTGTGTTCAATTGAAAAGGTTTCTATATGCACCACTCAAATAATAGTGTCAATATTACAAAAATACCCTTGTTGCACTTCTCTCAAATTGTTTTATTTACAAAATGCCCTTGTGGAGTGCAACTGTCGTCTCTCTTTCCTTTTCCCTCCTGTTCCCAGTACTAATGTAAGCGCACCTCTTTGTATTTTCATTTTTATTCTTTATACACCTTATAATCCTTTTCACTATATATAGTTTGCTTGATTTAGCACAAATTTGACCTCATGTAAATGTAGGGTTGCCTGGTTCTTCAAGTCTTGGTTCAAGTGCACAAGATTTGGAAGCAATGTTAAAGATGGACAGTTTTAGTGGCCTTTTCTTTCTTTTCCTTTTCATTTTCTTATTATTTTAAGTAAGAATTGATGCATTCTGCTTTTGTAAAGAGTAATTGTGCACAAGTTATTTTTCTTTTGGTTAGATTTAAGACACTCCTAGGAAGTTGAATGTTATGCTGTAAGTTACTACGTTTTCAAACAATAATTGAGATTGTGACCACTATTTATTTCAAGTTTTTTACAACTTTATTTCACTTCATATGAAAGAGTGGCAGCAATTTTTTTTATTGAAGCAAAATAAAAACAGGTAACTTATCAGGGTTAAGGTCTGATGCAAAAGAAAAAAAAAAACTAAAAGAGAGCACCAATAAATTAAATCAAATGCTAAAATTCAAGACATGAGAAATGTAGAATAGATATTAAGATTCCATTTGTTGCCTAAGTGCTCAATTCCGTTGGAGTTATGGTAATTGGTAAATGAGAAATTTTGGGAGGTACCAAATTGCTAAATTCCTATTAGGAGTTCCTTTAGCATATTTTACCCCTGAGAAAGAATTTTTGGGCATTCATTTGAATATCAGGGAATATCTCGCGAGACGCATATTATATTTAAAACAATAAAGGTATAATTGTGAATTTGCAAGTTCCAGAAATGCTGCATTTTTTGCTTCCGGTTTGTATGCAAGGATTTAGGTAAAAGGTCATTTTTTTTTTTAAATTTTAAACTTTTTTTTCCTATGTTAATGGAACTAAGGAATGTTGTGACAGCTAAAACTCTAACACCACTGTGTAAGAGGTCAAATCTGATTTAGACTGGACGATGTAGATCTGTATGGATAATCGGAGAGGAGCTGAACCAACTACTAGAAGCCTACTCGGGTCTGTTTGGCAACTGAACCTTTAACTTAGAACAGCAGAATAGTATGGTAAACATGAAATGGTGTGATAGAATAGCATATTGAATAGCCAATTCCACATTCAATCGAATGTTTTTCGAGACCATTTTAACCTATTCCGCTATTCCACTCTTGAATATCAGATTATATGTGAAAACTGGTGTGCGGAATAGAAAAATCAGACCATTTTGGCCCTTACAAGAGACTGTCTGTTTTTTATTTTATTTTTTCTCTCTTGGTTTTTTTTTTCTTGACCAAAATAAAACCTCGTAATCTTTCCTTTTGGCTCGGATCTTTCCTGCCCAAATTTCACACAATTTATGAATTTGAGCATAATATAGATCTTGACATGGTTGGCTTTGAATTTGATTATTAAAAAGTAGTTCCCGGTTTCCAGTTGCATCTACATTCCTTTCTAAGATGTATAATTTAAAGCTAGATCTGGATTATTTTTGGCATATTTTTGATTTTCATTTGTAAGCAAGTACATTTTTACTTTTAGTCATGGAATTTTTTTTTCATGGAGATTCAATGAAGCTGTTATTTGTTTTATTTTTTTCTACGTTTGGCTTATTTTGCATCTACTGGATTGTTTGCTGCAAAATCAAGGGTTAAAATCGCTAAATTTCCACTCAAATACGTCAGAGGGAATATGCGATAGAAAAAGGCACTACAGTTTCTTTTGAGCCCTAGATGATAATTTGGTCATACACATTTTTCTAATATGAAATACGATTCAGTAAATCGGCTATGATCCAACTAATATTTCACCAAACAATATTTTACTCTTCTAAATAGTACAAAATTAGCACAATTTTAGTCTCCATTTACAAACACTCTTCATCCAAAGTTACTACTATTACTAATTTACTGTTCAAATAGCATATATAATTCTAGCACTGTTCTTTAATTTATCAAACGAGCCCCAATGTTCAAAGTTGCTTCAATCGTTTTTCCAATAGAACAACATGAAGAAGATTGTCTTCCAATTCCAATCCCAACTTGTGGGAAATTGCAGGATTTTGAACCCGGTTAATTTTTTTTTAGATGAGATTGCATATTAGTTTCATTTTATTTCTCATCCTTTGTTATTTCATAAAAAAAAATATTTGGTCAGACTGAATTATTTTTTTTTACGCGTTGTTACTTTGTATTTCTCTATACAAGTATCTTTTGAAAGGCAACACTAATATGTAATAATTATAAATTGTCAAGACTTTAGAATGCAATTCAAGTAATTTCATTTTTTATTTTAAATAAGTGATGATTATTTTTATATTTGTATTATTGAATTTGTATCACATTTATTTAATTGTAAAAGTAGTTATTTGTCTACTGTGTAGCATCAAATAACATATACCAACATTAACAAGATTGTTTTTTTTTTTGATAGATTGTTAGTAGCTAACAATCGGTACAAAAGTAAAATTTAAAAGATAACATCTAAATCCAACATCTCTTAGCCTCTTGACATATCCTGTGCACCACTGACTGCACTCTTTGATCTTTATCTGCAAATATTTTCTCATTTCTACTTCTCCAGATTATCCATACAGTGCACATCAGTATTATTGGACCTATTTTCTTCCATACTATAGGTCTTCCTAGCAATGCTAACGACATGAACCAGGTTTGCTCTATCGTTTTCCTCACGACTAATGGTCTATATCCCAGTCTATTACTAATCTCATTCCAAACCTGTCTCGCCCAACTACACTTAAAAATCAAGTGTAAGACTGTCTCTTCCTCCCTGGAGTTACACATAACACAGCCTATTTGACACTGTATGTGCCTCTTCCTTAGCTCATCTTGTGTCAAGATTTTACTGCGCAACAAACAAATACCCAAATATTCTCACTGTAGGGGATACGTTGTATTTCCAAATCACCGCATGCACTAAATAATTAACAAGATGTTAGTTAATAATGTAAATCAAATTAACTTGTAAATTAATACAAGACACTAACTAATAACGTACTAAACATTCAAATTGATTTAATAAATAATTATTTTTGAATATATATCAGTGTTCTAAATAGCGCGCTATAGCGGCGCTATAGCGTTTTTAGACCCCAAACGCTACGCTACGATATCAAAATGCGCTATTTGCGCTACGGCCGCTATAGCGGCCGCTACAGCGCTATTTGCGCTATACAATATGGGTTTTTTTTTTTTTTTAAGCAATTTATATGGGTTTTAAATAAAGATAAAAAAAATCTCAAACCGAAATTGAATTTGTTGCTACTTGCTACAAATAAATCAATTTGAAATTGGAAATAGAAATTGAAATTTGAATAGAAAAAAAGTCCAAACCGGAATTAAAATTTGAATAGAAAAAAAAAATAGATTATGTCATGAATCATAATACTTAAGATATTTTTAATAGGAAAAATCGATAGTTTATGATATTACTATGGATATTTTGAACCGCAATTTGAACTTTGTACGGGTTCAATATGAATATTATAATTTCTTAATTACTTTGGTGTTATTTATTGTTCTATGAGACCTTAGATAATGTTGATATTTAGTACAAATATTGAATATACGAAATGTAAAAAAAAAAACGCTATTTGGAATAGCTTCCGCTATAGCGACGCTATTCGCTATAGCTTTTTTTTTAACCTTCCCGCTACGACGCTATAAACGCTATTTAGAACCTTGATATATATACATGTTTAAAAAAAATAAGGGTTCCCACAACTATTCTCACAATACAATCAAACATTCAATTCAGCACATTTCCATAACTATTGCACTACATATCTATAAGACTGTGCTCTAGAACTCAGTGTGTAGAGGAAGGAGAAGGAAAGAGGAAGAAGGCAATGGCTCTCCTCTGAACAATAATTTGTACATTCCAATTTGGGGGTGAACAATTTCGCCAAAATTGAACACGGAGCTCACCTTCGATCACCTCCGAACAGTATTTTCTCACCTTCGCTCTCTCTCCGATTCTCTCCTTCTGGAGCAAGTGAACTCATCCGGTCAGATCCAATTTGGCGAGCTCTCACCTCCGTACAATAAATTCGCCCTTCCCTTCTCTCCGCATACCCCATCTGAAGCACATCCTAAGTAAGAATTTTTGTAGATCAATTTTTGAATTCTCAAATTCGTAAAATCTCATCTCATATAATTTCATTACAAACGAACATGTACTAGTACATTTTTTTAAAAGAAAATTATTTCATTTTATTTGAATTGTCGGAGCAGCTCTGATATAACAATGGCACCAAGGTGTCAATACTTTAATGGGTTAAATGTGGTGTCATAAATAATGATTCAGCGTATTGAATGCGATTCAGAATATGTCCGGTTCGCATATGCATAGCTCCAACATATTTGCACAATCAAAAAGATTATCTTGGTGAAACAAAAAGTCAGCAAATATGATGATTCAGCTAATTCAAAAACATAATAATTGGCTTTTTTATTAATTTGCCAAAAAAAAAAAAAGCTAGCGTGAAATTGATCTCATTAAAATTAATGTGAGTTTGACTTCAAAATACAGTTGGATCGATTCCAAATGATAAATTCTGACTAATGTTCTTAATTGATACAAGTAATGTATTTATAATTAAATTTGTAGTTTTTTTTATTTCATAGGGACTAAGGAATTGTTCTTTTGTGAAAAGTTTCATATTCAAAATTCAATGTCTGTATACGAGGTGAGAATTTTGACCCTTCATCTCAAGCTAAATAAATTTTGCATTTTGCCTTAGATTAGAGGTCTAAAACTGTTAAAAAGTAAACCCCTTGAACAAAATTATTTTTATTTTTTATCTTTTGAATATTTTACAAAATGAAATTAAAAAATTAATTATGAAACTTAAGACATATGGGTTATGAAGTAGAATAACATCAGCCGTTAGAATTCGTTATTTAATTCCAATCCAATGATATTTTAGATTAAGCTCATCCGATATTTACTTAAACAGACATCTTGCAAATTTTATCGTATGGAGAATTTCAGAAGTACAAAAAGATAATTTTAACCTGAAACTCGTTAATATTTAAAGTAAAGTTTATGATTTTTATTCTTTCGACTTTCAGGTATATTGGAAGTGTAAAATTAATCTGAACTATTTTATGAATTAAGTTGTCTGAATTAATAGGGTTATGGATAATAAATACAGTTTGTGAGTATACGCTTGGCGATGGGAGTAGGTTCGACGCCCATCGGACCTAGTTTGGTTCCGATGGGCAACATCCACCATTGATTCAATTAAGAGAGCATCTAACGGTTAGTGACTTAAGCGACTTATTCTAAACGGATTTTATATTTTTCCGACACTTAAACCCGTTAACCATCAAAACTCACTCGTCTCCTCTCTCGCTCTTTCCTGATTCTCAGCGTCGCCTCTCTCTCTCCCTCTTTCCCATCGAACCCAAAGTAGGTTCCAGCGGCGGTTCCACGGTGTTCGTCGGAGTGGCCATTGGCGCCTTCCTGTTAATCGCTGATCTTGTGAGAAGGATTTCCGCACCGATCACCATCGATTTTATCAGGGTGGAGTCGTACGGGTCCGATACGGAGTCGTGTGGCGAGCCCAGGATGTCGTGTGACCTGAAGCTTGACGTCATTGGAAAGCATGTCGTTTTGGTACTTAAATCGGTGTCACTGTCTCCGGGAGGATGCTAACTAAAATCGGTGTGGTAGTTTGCGGGTGGGATCCAGCATATTAGGTTGACTCATGGTGAAGAAGATAACAGTGAAGACTTGAATTAAGTTAGAATTGAACAAGCAGTAGATGTATTTTGATTATTGTTGCTTAAGTTTGGATTGAACGTGTTGTAAGCTGATGCATTAAAAGTGCTTTGCAGCATTTTAACAGTGCATTTCCAAATATTGAAATTTATACAATTACCAACATAACAATGTTATTGCCTTCATATGCATTGTCTTCATCAATGTTACATGTAAAGTTTCAAAGTTAGTGATGTGATAGTTAGTTTAAAAAAATTTGGTCATTTTCAATGTTTCTTTGAATTTCTTGCTTCTAATCTATTTTTGTATTTGGTTTATGATATACTATAGCCTACTGGTAAAAAATAAGCATAGTGCCTTCACAAAAATCATCAGAATAGGCTATCAGTTCAGTACAGGGGCAAAGTTGTCCAGATTAGTTGAAAATAAAAATCTCTCTATCTCTTTTGAATTTCTTTCTAAAATTTATACAGAATATTAAGAACACCTAAATGCATTTTTACTGAATTATGTAGAATTTTTGGATCAACAGATCTTGAGAAACAAGCAAAACAATCTAAATCTGAAAAATAAATAACAGAAGTCAACTGAACAGTTGACCAAATTTGAAAAGTACGAAGTTAATTCAAATAGAAGTTCATAAATTTCCAAGCACATATTTTCATCTTCTTTATATAGTTAATTAGCAATACCATTTTTTAGATTAGTTAGCATACTGGTATAAGGTTTTATTTGATAGCTTCAATACTCTCTGTAAGTAAGCTTGCAAAAATAAAATGACAGTATTGTGACCAAAATGACAGCCTTTCACCAAATCATTCTTTTCAATGAAAACAAGAATGTAAAATGATATGAACAACTGCATTAAACTGCACGAATGGCCTTTCACTAATGAAATATTGCATCACATTCAAACTCTTTTAAGTACAGTATAAACATGTTCAAATTTAAACAAAGTACATCACATTCAAATCAACACACAACATTTCTTGTTCTCCTTTACTTTGTCGTTGGTAAATCCTTGTTCCATACCTCCTTGCCCCATACCAGCACGCCCACATTCCTGCAAAAAACAAAAAAAAAAAATCAAATGTAAAAAAAAAAAAATCAAAGGAAAATAATAGGAGATCAATAAATTGTCAAACCGAGTAGCACCTGGTGATAACCTTCAATAGATTTTGGGAGCAAATGATAGATCACACAACGTACATCATGCTTGTTGATACCTGTGGTTACCTAAACTAGTAAATATACTTGCGAGATATAAATAGGATTTTGAAAGTAAACAATGAGTATGTACCCATTCCAAAAGCCATAGCGGCACATGTTATGTTGATTTCACCTTTAAGGCTGCGTGGTCTCTCTACCCCGAAGTCACAAAAATTTCAACCACCTACTCAAATCTGTTACCAGAAAAGAACCAAAATGTACTCATTCTAGCATAACAATTTCTCTAGACCTGTTACCAAAATGTACACATATTTGTCACCAAAATGTACACAAAAAACTAAATAAAAAAATGCATCCTATAAAATTAGCCACTCTATTTCTCTAGGCCTGCAAAGTAAAGAACAAATAAATTATGAATAGTTCTAAAATATTCAAAATGTGAATATTAACAAAACTTAAATGGGATGCATTTTCACAGATTTATTAATCTTTTTAACAAAATGTGAATATTAACAAAACTTAAATGTGAATTAATCTTTTTAGGTTAAAAATTACATTTGATAAGTCACTATAGTTAATAGCGGGTAGCAAAAACTGATACTCAAAAGTTAGCTAATATTTTTTTGTGAACTAGTACAACCCTGACAGAACTTCATGTGCTTCATACTTCTATTATGATGATATTTTATACATGTATACAGCAAAGACAAAAAAGCCACATGAAACAATTCTGTCGTCAAAGATTAAATATGAAATGGAACTTACATCTGTTCTAAATCTGAAAGGTTTTGGATTTGTGGTCTTTTTGTTCTTTGCACCTTGGTGTAAGTTCACTGTGACGTCTTCTTATGAAATTTCAGAACCTGCTAGGGGAAACATCTACATTAATTAATTGAAATAACTATAGTTAATTTGTGACCTGAAAATTGAAATAACTATAGTTAATTTGTATTACTATCAGTAACATCTACATTAATTAATTATAGCACTGAAATATTTGTAGTAAACTTCTTGAAATCTGAGAGGAGCGCATTGAATCAAATAATTGTAGCCTTTTAATTGTTCTTGATTCCAGCCACTATATTTCAATCATTCAGAAAGCATACTGATCTACTAATCACTATATTTTTGCTGCTTTTTGTTGTTCAGATTTTGATGAGAAATGTGCTTGCAAGTAATGGTTTTAGGTATTGCATTGCTACCCAATTTTGTACTGGTAGAAAATATGTACCACCAAGTAATGGATCTTGCAAAGACATTAGCATATGGTTTGGGATTGTGTTGGCTGAGATGCCATATTTGCAATGCTGATATTAGTTTAATAGTGCACCTCTTTTGGGAGAATCATGTTATTTGGGCATTGCAGCGCTGATACCAGCTTATACCATTACCACACAAAATGGCATGTCATAAAGACCATTTGTTTGAGACCATTTAGTTTGCTCGGCTGCTGAGTTTATATAATTGATCCTAAAACAGCAAAGAGAAGTAGGTAGGGGCTGTGATGGACATTTTTAGTCATTTGTGCTTGACTTAACCTTAGGAATTCAAAAAATGTCAGGTGTTTTTTTATGAAGAACCTGACATTGCTGGGTTTATCTTGCAAGAAATACAGATGTCAGGACTCCCTTGCAAAAGCAGCAAAAATATTGGGTTATTTCGCATAAATTTAACTGTTCTCTTTTGTGGCAAGGAAAAACAAAAGGGTTTAGGCGAATTTACCGGAAAAGCCTTTGTGCCATCACCTCTCGGACTGAGTCGCACGGTGCGCGAGAGATAACCGGCGGCCTGAGTCACACGCTCCGCCGCCACTGCCACCTCCTCTTGAAGCCTCGCACTGGCAATCACTCGCGAAGAACCAAACGAGGTCGACGCGGTGTGGGAAAGAGAGAGAGAACCGACGGAGGCGATGCCGTGCGAGATTTGGGTAAGAGCGAGAGAGACCTCCGTCGCCTGTGCGAGATTTGGGTTAGATAGGAAAGAGGGAGAGAGAGATGCGACACTGAGAATCAGGAAAGAGCGAGAGAGAGGAGACGAGTGAGTTTTGATGGTTAACGGGTTTAAGTGTCGGAAAAATATAAAATCCGTTTAGAATAAGTCGCTTAAATCACCAACCGTTAGATGCTCTCTTAATTGAATCAATGGTGGATGCTGCCCATCGGAACCAAACTAGGTCCGATGGGCGTCGAACCTACTCCCATCCCATAGGCTTGATTCTCATTTCATCTTAGAAATTTTTACTCCATGATTCCGACCAAAAGTTTACGCCCCACTCAGTCCCCACTCATCGAATTCAAATCCTTAAGTAACTCGAATTTTGAGGTTACATCAGGACCGTGAGATCTGCTTTGGCACGCATATTAAAGTGGTCTGTGCATTCTATCTCGAGCCGGATTGGTCCGGATTCTAATCATACGGTCAATACTGCACTCAAAATTTGAGTTACTTTAGTGATTTGGACCCCACTTCTCCTGTTAGAGAAAGGGCCGAAATTTTTATTAATAGGAATATAAAAAAAAAATATATCGATAATGAGGAAGGGTTTTGCCGAATTTTGATATATAGGAAAAATGTGATAGTCTATAACGTTCTCCTGAACGTTATGGACCATTACAACCAGCTTAGCCAAAAAATTATTCCTTAACTAGCCAGCAAAAAAATGAAAAAAAAATATATATAATCCCTGGACGTCTTTGTCTATCACGGCCAGAGAAGCATAAAACAAAAATAATAAAGTTCTGAACTTCATAGTTCATCACGGCCAGAGAGATAATTAAAAAAAGTGCAATAAATCACTGCATCAGGATCAACCCCTTTGGAAATCATTTCATAAAACAACTCCTTGCTTTGGTAGTTTGACCTTTCTTGCACAGCCCATCTATAAGAGGAATTCAGATCTAGTGAAGTAACCCAACTTTTGGGTTTTAGATCGGGACTGTCCGATTCGAATCTGTAAAAATTCATCCTCGAAATGAGCGCATACATCCCGATGACGAATTCGAATCCCGAAACAATCCCAAGCGACGAATTTGAATTGGACAATCTCGATCCAAAACTCAAAGATTGGGTTACTTCAGGGGATCCGGACCCCTATAAGAGTGCCGTAGGTCACGACATCAGGGTCATATCCAATGGAAATCATGAAATCTAAAAAATTCAATGCCTAGTCACCTCTTTAGAAAAACAAAAATACTAATCATTAAAACTACGGCACTCTCTGGCTGTGATGGATTATGAAGTTCATAGCTTTATTATTTTTTTTCTGCTTCTTTGATCATGATGAACAAAGACGTTCAGAAATTATGTTTTTCTTTTACAGTCCCCTTGTATGTTATGGACTATCGCATTTTTATTATTTATCGAATTTGAGCAAAAACTCTTCTTCTTTCTTGATATTTTTTTATTTTTTTGCTATTAATAAAAATTTCGGAGAGAAAGGGACCACATCGCTCCACCTGGCTTTCAAGCCAAAACCCTCAACACCAAAGCATGATCGCGGTGCACAGATTAGCTAACTTGTGGGACATAATTGCAGACTTTCATATTCTTCTGCTCCGGGAACAACCATAAGATCATATTAGTTAACGGCACTGTCGATGGTCTTGCCAATTCGCGATTCAATTTATAATATTTATTTATTTGCGAATCGCTCTTTGTAGACACGTATGTCATACGGTTCTTCACAACTTGTTTCGTTTGCTAGACTAGGGCAGTAGACTCAACCTAATCAAATCACTATACACTTGGTTACACGGTGTACGTTATAGTTTAATCTAGTGTCATTTCAATTTCAAATCTTTCATTTCTTTCCTTAGTTTAACGTTACGATCCCAGATCCTCGATTCCCGAGTCCGGAGTCTCTCCCACTCTCTCTTTCTCTATCTCAATCCCTCCCCTGAAGGACACGCCGACACACACACACTCTCTCTCTACTCGCTCAAACGGAAGGGAAGGAGAAAAATGGAGCCGAAGAGGATTTCGTTCAGACAAGGGTGCTTATCAAGAAAAGCTGAAGAAACTGGTTAGTCTCACTCCACCTTCCTTTTAGTCTCAATTTCAAATTTCAGTATTACTGTGACATTCCTTTAATTTTAGCAATATCGGTCTTTTTTGAAGTAATCGGTGCTATTCTTGTTTTATCGCTTACATCGAAAGAAAGAGGTTGTGTTCTTAGATTTTGAAAAATCCATTACTTCGTTAGTCGCACTCCACCTTCCTTTTAGTCTCAATTTCAAATTTCAGTATTACTATGACATCCCTTTAATTTTAGCAATATCGGTCTTTTTTGAAGTAATCGGTGCTATTCTTGTTTTATCGCTTACATCGAAAGAGGTTGTGTTCTTAGATTTTGAAAAATCCATTACTTCGTTATTTTTCTCAAAATAAATCAAGATTCCCGAGCTTCTCAGGTCTCCTTAACGTCACTAAAACTTTCCTCCATTCCTGCATTTCTTTTTAATTTTCTCAGTTACTTTTTTACCAGACAAATCCCAAAACCTAAGCTTGATACTTTTCTTCCCTTTTACATACAGCCTTGAGGCGTTATGAAGCTGCAGCGTGGCTTGAGAGCATTGCTGGTCCTCTATGTCTTCCTCAGAAGCCATCAGATCACGAATTTGTCTCTTGTCTGAGAAATGGCCTCGTCCTTTGCAACGCCATTAACAAAATTCAACCTGGTTCAGTACCAAAGGTTAGTTTATTATTTAATTTGATTTTAATACACCTTCTAGAATGCAAGTTCACTCAAATTTGTAGTGGTATTTATCCTGTTGATATTCAATTTGAAATTGTAAACAAAGGTTGTGTCGAATGCTCTAATGGGAAGCCCTGCCTCGGACAACCAAAATCCTTTGCCTGCTTATCAATACTTTGAGAATATCCGCAATTTCTTAGTTGCTGTCGAGGAGCTCAAACTGCCAACTTTTGAAGCCTCTGATCTAGAAAGGGTAAATTGCTACTTATTTTCACCTATGCAAACTTGCATTCTGTTGGCATATCTCATAGCTATAAATTCACAATTCACATTAAGTATAATTATTATTATGAAAAGTTTTTTGGATTTGAACAAAGAACTCAAGCAAAGAGACCTTGAACATTTGTAACATATATCCTTTTTTTATAGCGTGATCACCTTAAAATTATACTCTGATCATATAACCTAAATTATCTTGCTACTAACTTAAAGTAGATGAGGAATGTGAATATATATGCAGAATACTAAAGAACTCCTTCAATTTTGTAAAATAGCTTATTAATTTCCTTTGTTTCTTGATATTTTGTTAATTGTTTCATTAAGAAGCAGCAGCACTGTAGTAGTCGTTATTTATATTTTTGTTCTACAGGAGAAGCTAGATACTGCATCAGTTAGTAGATTAGTAGATTGCATTCTCTCACTGAAAAGCTACCATGAGTGGAAGAAAGAAGCTGAAATCAACGGGTCTCTTAAGAGCATTAAATCGCCTCCATTCAAGCTGTCTCTTACACGTGCACAAAGTCACACTACCCCCTCAGGGTCTTTTGTGCAAAGGAGTCGCCTCAACCTCACATCTGACACAGAGAGTAAACCTTGCAGTATGCTTTTTCTTGTTGTCTAATTTGTTTTCAACTAGATCTTGTGAATATTTGTATTAGTCTGATACTCGGTATAGTTTTCTTCTGCTGTTGCTTATATGAAATAGATAAAGACAAATTTCAGTAAAATGAAAATGCTTTTATTTTATGATTGGAGCACATCCCTTTACTGTAATATAATCCATTGTAATAAAATAGTCATTTAATAAAGATTAAGCTCTTGAAAAAGGATCCACAGTAATAAGAAACCTTGTTGTTGCCAAAAGTTAGAGCAAGTTGCAATTCCCACCTTTTTTTGCAGAGGCTAAAGATGAAGTTGTAAGGATAATATGTCAGTGTTTGGTAGATGCTAAGGAAAACATCAACCAAGTACTTGCAACAAATGTTACTAGCCAAGAGAGAGAGGTAACTGTTTTTGATATTTAATTGTATTCTTCTTAGTGCTGTTAAATGTAAATGATTGGAAATTGAGTTAGCTGGTCACCAATTTGTCTGGTACTGCAGGATCCTGTGAAGCTATTCACTAAGATTATCATCAGTTGCTTTGAAAAAGAAAATAATTTAGATAAAGTGAGTATATCTGTAAAAAAATATTTTATTAAAAATGACCATATAATATCATTTTTTATTCTAACATTTCTCAAAATGTAGTTCAAATCAGCTGTTCATTGCTCTTCCAAAGAAGGAAAAGTATCAAATGATATTTCACCACTACAAAATAAGGTATGAGTTCTGATGCTCTAATTATTTGAATGGAAGAAATTAAGCTCAAGCAATGACAGGGAAATGTGTCAATTGTCTTAGGTTTATGCACCAACTTTAAAATAACATTTCATCTTTGCACCTACTTAAGGTGAAAGATTATTCTACTAAAAGATAACTTTTGGTGCCACTCTTTTTTTACCTTTTTTGCATCTGCATGGGATGTGTGGGTGACTGGGTATCCCTGCAAAGATTCGATGTGTCAAATAAATGTGTTGTTGATTCCTCGATAAATGTACGGAAAGAAATTTTGAACAAACAAACATAAAATCATTTTATAATCATAAATTAGAAAATAGGTTAGTCCATCTCTAACTCCTCCAGAAATTATTTTGTAGGATCATTATACTTCTGACAAAGATAGATCCGACCACATGAATTTTTTGGAAGCACAAGAGCAAGAAATTAGGGTAAAGTAAAAAAAAAATATATATATATTTGCATTGCTTTGATGAAAATGTTTTAACATTTGAATCATCTTTCAGGAACTAAGGTTAATGCTTGAGGGTGTCAAATCAGAATACCGAGCACTTCACAATCAAGTCCAAAATGACTATGCAACTTTAGGTTGTAAAATAAATTAATCACTTCATTTGGACATTTTGACTATGAATCAGTAAATTTCTGTTATTTCTAAATTTCTGATCACATAAATTTCTCCGGGTAATGTAGTGCATGAGATACAAGGGCTCTCAACTGCTGCTAGTCGATACAATGAGGCTGTCAAAGAAAATAGGAATCTGTATAACATGCTTCAAGAGTTAAGAGGTAAGATCTACCTTTTGTTTACTTGCAGAAATAAACTTTTTTGTAACTTGCTAACGTTCCTCACCTTATTACTATATTGCTTTCATGTTCTTAAAGAAAATGACAATTTGAAACTTTGAATTGGGGACATTAGGCCTTCTTGTAAATTTTTCAGGATTGAAGTAACAGTTTCTCCCTGATTGGGGTTATTAGGCTTATTTTTTGTGTCTCTCTAGGTAAATATAAAATCTTGTAAAACTATTTGGACTTGTTAAAATTTGTTGATAATAACAAAGGGACAGTTCACAAACAAGTGATATTGGGTAGGGTTTTATCTCCTGTCAAAAAATTTAAGCTCTTGGTACAAATAGTTACCTAATAATTTTGCTGCTAATATATCGTACTTTTGTAGGGAATATTCGGGTGTTTTGTAGGATCAGGCCTACTTTCAACTCAACATCAAGGAGCTCTATTGAATACATTGGTGAAGATGGGTCTGTAATGGTATTTGATCCATTAAAACCACAATCTACTCGAAAAGTTTTCCAATTCAACAAAGTCTTCGGTCCCAAGGCTACTCAGGGTAAACTCAGTATTGCTTTTGTACCTGCATTGCAGTTTTCTATGATAAAAGTTAGGTTTTAGTGGGTTTTGCACCTATCAAATGACCTTTCTTTCCCATTTGTTAACCACAATCATATTTCACGTGGGAAATGAGACATATCATACTTCTTGCAAACTGCGGCAAGTGTGATGACCCCCCTCATCTTCAAATATTTTCAACAAATGCCCAAAATTGTGCCTTTCTCTCGTAGATCTAGTGATAGATACCAAGGAAGGTGGGCCACGGATGATATTTGATAATTCAGTTTATATAGATCAGTAAGTGATAGTTGCTTGTTTAAGGTTTTCCTATGAAAATGAAGTTTCTATTTCCTTCTTTCTGTTTGTGAATTCACTCTTCCCTTTTGCGTGTGTGGGTGGGGTAGGGGAGGGAGGAGGAAGCAGCTTATTCCTAATTTGTAAGCTAGCAAGGACAACCTATTTATGCATCCCATTAAAGACAAACAGAAGAACTAAAAACTGCTTCATAACTTTAGTTTGGTTGGGTAATGAACAAGTACTGAATCTGATGGGTCCTTTGTATGTTTAGGTGATGTGTACAAGGAGACTCAATCTTTGATAAGATCTGTCGTGGATGGCTACAACGTGTGCATCTTTGCATATGGCCAGACTGGTTCTGGGAAGACCCACACCATGGTATGGTTCTTACTTCTGGTAGTAGTTTAAAGTTGTTTCAATTCCATGGATTTTAACTTTGCATATAGCCACTTAAGCCCTAGATTGTGTAATTGAACTTCCACTTAACCTATTTGTAGCCTTAAATGTTCTAAATTCTGCAAAATTTGAGACTCAATCCAACAAATACTGGGTGGTGGAACTGAAAGAAACGGTAGCTAACTAAATGCAAAAATTTTGTACTCGGCTGAATTAACTTTGATGATAAATTTCTTGTGCTCTATTCCTTGTTAGTGTGGTCCGTCAGGAGGATCAGCCCAAGACAATGGGATAAATTACATGGCATTGAATGACCTCTTCTCCATTTCTAGCACTAGAGAGAATGTCAAGTACCAGATCAATGTACAGATGGTAGAAATCTATAATGAGCAAGTTCGAGACCTTCTTGTCGAAGATTCATCAGCAACCAGATATCCTTTCTTTTGGATAATTATTTATGAGGAGGGATCACTTGACAATATATATTTTGACAATCTTGACAAATGGTTTTTCAAAAAATTCAAATAAATTAAAAGTAAATTTCGAGCCTAGCAGAGAACAAGTGGTCCCTGGTCTCTACTCTGTCCAAATTGCACATTCATTCATTCAATAAATCCAATTGCTCTTTCCTGATATTTATAGAATTAAACTCTTTTCAATCTAATGATTGGTATCATGTTTCAGTCTAAATTTGTATCATGTTTACCCTTAACTATAAAGTGTACATTAGAAATAAGAACTTGCACAGGCAATGGCCAGACGAGCCTCCCGGATGCTAAGATGCTCCCAGTGCGGTCCACAGAAGATGTGATAAATGTAATGAAATTGGGAGAGATTAATCGTGCTTCTAGTTCTACTGCTATGAATGACAGGAGCAGCCGATCTCACAGGTAAAAGGAAATTGTGTATGTAATAGAAGATTAGTCTTAGTTATTGCACACCATGTTCTAGGCAAAACAATTTATACATCCTCTACTAAAAATCTATGTGAACAAGCATAATTTTTAACGAACATAATTCTAGAATTCCATTTTGCTTTCATGCATTTAAAGTTGACAAGGGCCCTAAAAAGGTAGGGTTTTGCAGAAGATCTTTATCAAAACGATCTTAAATTGGTATGCTATGCTAAGTTTTGCATCACACTTTCAAAGATGCTAAAAGCTCTACGAATGTAGGGTTTTGCAAAACTTATTTTCCAAAACGCCCCATAATTTGTTTCTAATGCAAAGCAGTGTGCCAAAATTATTTGTTGCACACTATTTAACCCACTTACACCCGATATGCTTCTGCAGTATCTTGATAGTGCATGTGCATGGAGAGGAAGATTCAGGGGAGACTACACATAGCTGCTTATATTTGGTTGACCTGGCAGGAAGCGAAAGAGTTGACCGATCAGAAGCTACTGGAGATAGACTGAAGGAGGCGCAACATATTAACAAGAGCCTTTCTTGCTTGGGAGATGTCATCACAGCCTTGGCCCAGAAGAACTCCCACATCCCATACCGAAACAGCAAGCTTACGCAACTCTTGCAAAAGTCTCTAGGTGTTTTTTTGTGATCCCTTTTATACGAAAAGCAAATAAAGGCTCAAATAAGATACTTTGGCCCCCAAACAAAAGTTAAACAAAGAGCTTCCTCAATTGACCTGAACTATTGAAAGAATCAAGCATGGTGTAAAGAGGGATGCACCAATAAAGCTGCAAACCATCTGGTTTGATTATAGCTGGTTAATATATGGTCTTTTTTTGTTTTCATCTTGCTTAATTTTTTTTCGAATTAACAAAAAATAAATAAAGAATACTCTGACAGGTGGGAATGCAAAGACGTTGATGTTTGCACATATTAGTCCCGAGATAGACTCGTTCGCAGAGACTATTAGCACGCTCAAGTTTGCTCAAAGGGCATCCACTGTTGAATTAGGAGCTGCCTGTGCCAACAAAGAAAGCAACGAAATAAGAGATCTCAAGAATCAGGTAAAAAGTATTTGCTGCTTGCATTTGTCTTCTTTTCTGAGCCACAGCTACTATTGATATACCCTCTGAAAATTTCCATGCATCTCTCGGAAATTTGTGCAAAATATCTTTACATAGTTTCAAAACCTCAGAAATGTTTTCAGTACCCCTATCCATCCACTTATACACGGGATTTATTCTTGCACTGATATAATGCTCCTTCACTTTGTTACTTGAATAGTTATAGAGGCATGATATTTGTTTCTTTTTATTATTCAGATTGACAATCTCAAGAAGGCATTAGCAATTAAAGAAACGGAACGTGTGCCATTCTCATCCAAAATGAAGGAAAATGTGCCTACAATGGAAAGTTCTTCTAAACAAGCTGCAGAGCGGACCCCACCACGGTCTAGAAGATTCAGTCTTGAGACTCCAACTTACACAAAAATCCCTGGTACCCCAACAAAAACATCCCAATCACAATTTGGATTTCATGCTCAAGAGAAGTCACCCAATAAGATGAAATGCGATGCGGCGATCAATGGACAGGATGATTTCACCTTTTCTTCCACCAGTAGTAGTGAACAGAAAAGTGTGCGAGCTAGTGTGGCGATCAATGGTCAGGATGATTTCAGCTATTCGTCCACCAGTAGAAGTGTACAGAAAAGTGTGCGAGCTAGTGTGGTTTCTAAAGGATCTAATATAAGAAAATCCATTCAGAGCTTAGGGAAGTTGATTAATGCATCGGAGAAAAGGTACTTCAGTTCTTCAATAATAGTTCTCTCATAGTACTCTCAAACCAAAAAAAGTGCTGCTTAAGCAAAAGTAAAATTATATAAATTAATGTGTTTAATTGCATGATTCAGAGGGCTTAAAAATGAGATGTTGGATCAGCTTTTTGCTGCTTGAGTACTGGAAGTTACAACTGGCATAGGCTCACTGTATTTGGCTCTTCTTTTACAGGAGTAATCAGTGCCCGATAGAAAAGCCGGTCTCCAAGATTAGATCGAACTTAGATGCCAAATCTCCTGTCAATTCTAAAACTGACTCCAGGACGATGCGGAGACAGTCACTGACAAATCCTCTGCTAGCAAGTTCGAATTTTTCGCGTAGGTCCTCACTGGGTGGAAAATCAGACACAAGTAAGTACCCTAGTTTCATGTTTGGAAATTTTTGAAAGTGTATTTTATGCCTATGACAATGGAAATGTTCATGCATATCCTCGAATTTGGAGATATTCAAGTCTCTGGAGTCTCAAACAATTCATTTTTAACCTCACTCTCAGAAATGGAAAATATGAAGGGGTTTTTGAAGAAAAATGGCCATTATGAAGAAGGGCTGTGTATGATTTTTCTTATTATTGCAGGGTCATAAATATATTTTCTTTCTCATAGGGTCAGACAGGAAAATCTATTAAAAGAATGTTCTTTCTTGGTAAAGAAAAATATGTTCGGTACAACCACAAGGCAATTTCTACTGGCTGTTTCATGAAAGAATTTACTATGTTGTTTACTGATTGTGCATTAAAATACAAAATCACCTGGTCCTTCCAGAACTTTTAACTCAAAATTGCATAATTTGGCCAGTAAGCTGTCTTTGACTTGATCAGTTTTATGTTCTTTATTCGTCATAAATATATGCTGTTTACTTGATTTGCTTCAATTTCCTATTACAGATTTGAGTGACGTCAGCAAGACTCCTCCATCGATTAAAGCATCAACCAAGGTCACAAAGAATTGGTTATGAATTCTATGTTGAGGATTATGGAAATATGCAAATGAACGCTTCAACTCGAAGCTGTGGGAAATATGTTGTATTCATTATTTCATTGTTAAAGATGAGCATCTCAACATCAAGTGATTGTATTGTCGTGTTGACGTCCACATGTATTAGAAGCGTATTTTTTTTTTTAATGAAAAGAAGCGTAGTTTTTACTGTGTAGTGTGTACAGAGAACACGCCAAATAAATTTGATTGCATTTTTTGCTCGAACGCTTTTGCTTGGTTAGACCGTTGGATTAGGCCTCCGTGTGCGATAAAACATTGTTTGTGATAACAAATCAGACCAGAAATTTGTAAAAAGCCTTTTGAATTAAGTATTGTAGAACTAGTGCTGTCACAACCGATGTTATTCCATACCAAAATTAAGGTGTGCATGGCTTGACTTTAACATTGACCCCAGGCCTCCGCACTGTAGAACTTTTTTTTGGGTCGGACTGATTTTTATTTTTATTTTATATTTTGGAGATTTTAAAAAAAATGAATTTCACCTATATATTTTAAAAATATTAAAATTAAGTATTTTTCTAAATCACGTAATATCGTATTTATATTTTTAAATTTTAAACCCTTCGTATTCACCCAATTTAGGATAGTTTCTAATAATATTAACTTTATATATATAAAGTTTTCATTTTATTAACTATTAAAATATGAAAAAACATGTAATCAGTGTAAGAGAAAGTCTCCTGATTACTTAGTTTGTGTGGAAAATAGTTCATTTTGTATTTTACTTATATGAGGCGTTTAGAATCACATCGGCTGAACTTATAATAAAAAAATATGACCAAAACAGTCAACACAGTACACAGGTCAATATAAAAGTCCGAACCGGATGCGTATTTTGCTAATTTTTTATGAACAACGGTAGATTGTCACACGAGTCCCGACATTTTCGATTCTCTCACACAGTTTTAGCCAGCGTCTTTTCCTATCAGGCCTCTTCCCGTCCTTCCAGGCTTCCACCCTTCTTTCTTGTCCTTGCACTGCCAAGTATTTGCGTAGATAATAAACATGAGCGAGGCTATGGTACTTTGGCCAGTGTACTATAACTAGTGTACTACGGCTCAATATGGTACTTTTTAAAATTTTAATGGTCGATCCGAACCGTTCAATGTGATATCCGTATGAATATGTACTTGCAAACTAAATTTTATATTTTTTTCAAATTTTTTACTATTTTTTTAGATAGGTAGAATTTTAGTGTTTTATACAAATTCTGGACCATCAAAATTCTACCTATCTAAAAAAATAGTAAAAAAATTCAAAAAAATATAAAATTTAGTTTGCAAGTACATATTCATATGGATATCACATTGAACGGTTCGGATTGACCGTTAGGATTTTAAAAAGTACCATATTGAGCCGTAGTACACTAGCCGAAGTACCATAGCCTCACTCAATAAACATAATCCCTTGATAGCAGGTCTAAACACCGAACAACATATGTACGTATCAGCTGCGGATTGAGAATTCCGGTCAGTAGACACAAAAAATATTAATAAGAGTATAATTTTTTTTTTCGCAGAAAAATAATAAAAATTTAAAAAACTCATGATGTAACCAATTTTTTTTAAATACTTGATATCTTAGGTATGAATACTTAATATATTATATATTAATACTTGATGTATTATATATGAATACTTGTGCGCGTCAGTTGTAAAAAATTTCAAATATAAGCGGTCCCCACGTAATTAATGATTGATACACGTTTTCTTTTGTCTTTTTGTGCTTGAAGTTGTGGTCTCCTAAATAATTAATAATTAGGGGGATGAATAGAGAATAGGAGATGGGAGAAAAAAATCTTTATCTTTTTTTTAGTTGAAGTCCGTAGGCGGACGACAACACATTTACTCTTCATTGCTGACTTCACATTCCCTATGCTGCCTCGGAATGAACTCCGCTGCTCAACTCGGAAGACCCCAGAATATTAATTGTTAAGAACTTTGAAGTATGGTTGGCAGCCTCTGCTAACTACTCAAAAAGAACTTCCAAGTAAAAAACTATCTTCCCTTTAGAAATCTTCGATCGATATTTGCCAAACTGATTATTTCAAGCAGCAAAACTGCAAAACCATTTAATGACCGTGGGGTCCACCATCAAAGAAATGCGTTTGACCTACCTTTTTGTACCGCAAGAATATTCCCCTTAATTAATGGGCTCCGCAAACCCTGCAATCCGTGCTAACGGGTTAGAATTCGTTTCTGCTATTTTTTTATAAAATAATTTTTTTAATTTTAATGTGAGTTATTAATTTAGAATGAACGGATCAGATTGATCCGATTTAAAATTCAGAACTATTTTTTATATAAATCTATTTCGTTGTTTCGACCTTTCAATACTTAGTTACTTCCGATTTAAAGTATTAAAATATTATTTTTTTTTTAAGAAAAAACAGGTGATACGGAAATTAACTAGCCAACGGCTCAAGGAAAGCTTCCTTTGTAAGACAACGCTTATATCGAATTATTCGGATATATACAAGGGCAAAACGACGAGACGAAACTGCCTGTTTGTGACCACGATACAAATCTCATCCGTGGTGTCGGCACGCCCAAGTATACGGCACGTCAGCACGGTTTGTTAAACTTGCAGTGTCTGATCGTGTCCATGTTGTGTTGCTATGTTCGATTTTAGAAAAATTGACACGGTTAAACGCAGTTCGTACAATTCACATTAGGTACGATACATGAAAACAGGAATAGACATCCTGGGCCGGATTCAGAATTTTTGAGTAGACAAAAAAATTATCAAATCAGATTTAAATAACTAATCAAGTTCAAATTCATTAGTTAATCGGATATTAGATAAAAAAATAATACTCTGACTTATAATTTCTAATGCTCCGACTTATAATTTTCAATTCTCTCACTTTAAATTCTAATTATCAATCAGAATTCAAATGAATTTATTCTAATTTTAATTCAAAATTTAATCCAAATTACAAATCAGAATTTCAGAAGTTGCCCCTTGACATATGTGGGTTCGTCCCTGTAAACATGGCTTTAGACACGCCACTGCTTATGCAATTAAAATAATAAAATTATCTTTTTTTTTAAACTTCGCAGAGGCTGCCAAACAAAATAATAAAATTGTCACTGCCAAATTTTCAAAAAATAATAATAATAAAATTGTGTTGTTTATTCACTTGCACTAAATATAAATATTGAATAAGACACGATACACAATTATAATTGTCATTCACATATTCCAGTAAAACAAAGTGTGATTCACATATTAAAAAACCATGGTACACATCCAAGTAGGGATGTTCAAACGGTTCGGTTTGTTCAGTTTTCAACCGAACCGAAAAATTTCGGTTTAAATGGTTCGATTTTTCGGTTTAAATGGTTCAGTTAAAATTTTGAATTATTTCGGTTTAGATTTTTCAAAACCAACTAAACCGAACCAACCGAATTATATCGGTTCAAGTATGATTTATATTTTGTTTGGTTCAATCATTGATTCCTTTCTTTTATTTTAATTTAAATATTTTAGAACATCTACATATTTTGTATAAAATTGAACAACTTGTGTATGATGTGTAATTTTGGTTAATAATGACACCAATAGGTTTATTTCAGTTTGAACCGAACAAACCGAAATTTACTTCAGTTTGTTTGATTCGGTTTTTAATCAGTTTATTAAATTTAATCAGTTCGATTTAGTTCTATTTTTGAAAACTGAAAAAAAAAATTAATTTAATTATTTTAGTTCGGTTTGAACCGAATCACCATTTAAACACCCCTACATCGAAGCTGTCTCTCTTCTTTTGATTTGAACTGCGCCAAAAAGGAGTAGAACTAAGGTGCTCTTAAGCTCACCAAGCTCTTTGTGAGCTTAACTCAAAAACCCATTAATCTGACTTCAAACGATATTTTTAAACCGTTAGATGTTCAATCTATATTAAAATGTGCTTGGAGACCAAATTTTTCATTTTTTTTTATTTTTTTACTATTCATTAAGCTGGTTTGAAAACCGCTATTTTTATTAAATTTCTGGAGCATTGAAAAATAGCGGTTTTCAAACCAGCTTAATAAATAGTAAAAAAATTTCAAAAAATGAAAAATTTGGTCTCCAAGCACATTTTAATATAGATTGAACATCTAACGGTTTGAAAATGTCGTTTGAAGTCGGATTAATAGGTTTTTGAGTTAAGCTCACGGTTTGGCTTGGTAAGCTTAAGAGCAACTTAGTTCTACTCAAAAAGAAGTATTGACATTTTCCCAGGCCATATGCAGATAGGCCATTGCCCTACTCCTAAGACTATTGACAGTTTCTCACATCGCAGCTTTTGGAGGTCACGAAAATCGACAAAAAGTGCCTCTGGCACGGACACAGAATATTGGCACACTGCGAAATTTTAAAACCCGGCACGGTTGGTCCAAATCTTGACACGACACTCTGAAATTGACAAAATCAGAAAATTGAGATAGAAAGTTGTGTAAATAAATTTTTTGTAATATTATTTTATAAATAGTATAATTTTTTTTAAAGATAAAATTGAAAAATTTCAATTTATAGACGTGTTTTGCACCCCTTTCTCTCTACCTATTTATGCCATTGCGTGCAATGTCGATGTTCTTGTTGTACCTATCGCAGGTGCCATGTGACGGAGCAAGGCATGATACGTTTCAAATTTTCAATGTATGGACATGATAAGGCTCGGGTTTTGTGCACGCTGAAACATGACACATAGGAACACCGAACACTAGGGGTGTGTTTAGTTAGTTTGAGAATAAGTTATTTTTGGATTAGCTAGAACAGTGAATTTAAATTTTTATCTTATTAGAATAGGTTATTCTTAAGAGTTTTTAAATTTAGCTATTCCAATAAGATAAACATACATATTCTTGATTTGATTATTCTAGCTTATTCTTATTTTGCAACCAAACATACCTTTCGTCCGCAACATAGTGAGAAAGTTGGAATGACAAAAATAAAATAAAAATTATAATATAAATGAGCATGGTTAGTGTTCTAATGTTAGAATTTCATTTGAAGTCCTAGCAGTCCAAAATCTATCAGATTAACTTTAAAAATGAAAAATCTAAATTGTTCAAATTGATCTCCTTTATCAGAGCTTCATCTACATATTTATATATAAAATTATAATTTTTTAATTCACTCTGTATCAAGTTAAGCAGTAAAAAATAATAAAAAATAAATATTTTAATACATTCTATTTTTAATGCTTGGCTTCATACCAAATGAATTTAAAATTTCTAAATTTTGAACACTGGCTGCCAGACCCAATGTAAATTATATATCAATATATCACTTTTTCTATAAATTAAATAAATAAGTTGATAAATCTCATGAATAACATAACGATACAGTACTTAACATATTTTATATGATTGGTCAAATTCAAAAGTAGATCCTCGCGGTACCAAAATAAATTACTGCTTTCTATGATGCGTCGTACATAGTAATTGACTTATTAGACAATTTATACTATTAAGTTATTTTGCGTGCTAACGCTACATTTTTTTTGTCCAGATTCAGAGAATGAAAATAGCTTGGGATTAAAAAAATCTTGTTAAGAGGACGATATTTTTTTCAAAGTCATCACGCTAAAGAAAAAAGTAAATACCAACGTGACAATTGTAATTTTAATTGCAGAAATATGAAACTATATTAATATTTAAATTAATAATCTTGCTAAAGATAACATGTCATTGTTTGTAATTGTTTCAAATATCAATGACAAAAATAAAAATAAATAGAAATTACAGAGACGTCAAGAAAATATATTAAAATATTCAAGGTAGCTTACAAAACTGGAATTAGATTGAAATTTGTAGGTTGTTTGAAAGCGATTGAAAAGTATTTTTCAAAAATTGATGATGCTGTTAAAATTTATATATTTACAAGTGTGAGGATGAGATATTCTGATGTTCATGTTCTTAAATGTTGAACAAACACATGAGGGAAAAAAAGAAGAAGAAGCTGATGTCAGATACACAAAGGTGTGAGATTCAAACTCCCGCCACCTTTGTATGGCAAGCAAGATTCAAACCATCTCTGAACATTTACTAGTACTCTTTTGTCATCAATACGTAGGCATGTAGCAATAAATATAACTAAATTATATTTAAATTTTAAATAAATTAGATTGGGTCAACCCAACCCGGATCTGTGATGAATTAGGGCATGTTCGACCGTTCACTGTTCACATGGGAAAAAAAAATTCACTCACGTGAACAGTAAAAATCAGTTCAAATGTTGTGCCCATTCCCCAATCCATGCGACTGCCGAACAGGCCCTTAGAGAGGAAGGGGAATGGTTTGAAGCAATGTTATAAATAATGGTATATGTTTGTCGGATGAATATGGTACCATTAAGCGATTAATCGGGAATACTCGATCATAATAGAAAATAATTAATCTATTTGTCAGAAAAATTGTAATGATTTAGTTGCCACCGTTAACTAATCGACTTAAACAACTATTTTTTACAACACCAGTTCGAAGTATAAAAACAATATTAACATGTACAGATGTACTTATGTCGGACATGATTCATCGATTGATTCGATTCTCAATAGTAATTTATCATGCAGTGATATAATGCATAATTTTTTTATTTACCATCTTTAAAAAAATAAACCATATAATTTTATTTATCAGAAAATTAGTACCGCAATTTAAAATGTAGATCCACATCAATGCACTTTAGTACCATATTAAATATATTGTTAGGTTCGCAATTTTAAACTGTGATAAATATAAATATGAAAAGATTAATTATTTAGTTTTTTTTAATATGATAATATTTTTTTTCAAGATATAATGTGACATCGTTCGCGATGCAACGTACCAGAAGTAGCCTACGTGGCATGTTACCGTAAAATAAAACTAAAAAATAAAAGCATAACAGACAGACACCATCCCAAATATTTCGGATTGATGTGTTTATGTATTTTGACCAAGACTCTTTCGTACGAGAAACCTATTTGGAAATTTTAAATATGTGTCCCGACTAGTGGTGTGAACGGTACGATAGAGATCGGGTGAAAATATTTTTATATTCGTATCCGATATAAATTATTTCTGTTCGTATTATATTTTTATCCACTACGAATTATCTTAACTATATTTTATTATTATCTGTTATGGTTGTCGGATAACGAAACGGTAGTGGACATATAACGGATAATGTTAATATAATAATTATTTTTATTATTTAATAAATAAAATATTAAAACATATTCATTTCACAAATATATAAACGTGTTTTAAATGACTAAACTTTATTAGGATCTATTGAAATTTGTTTACGTATATTAATAGTTTATTAAATGTAACACAACTATGAAGAATAGTTGAAGAATATATATGCTTATTAATATATATAATATATATAAATTTTTTTTATAATTATCCGACCGGGTAATGGGTACGAAATAAAAATATTTATCCGTATTTGTACCCGATAAGTTTACAAAAAAAAATCTTACTCGTACTCGTCTTATCGAATGCGGTACGGATCGAGTAAACGGATAAAATGATGCCATTAACACCCCTAGTCACGACTTTTATGTTTTGGGTTGTTCCATAAGTAGAACGAGTCATGGTCAAAATGATGTACTGAAGTGTCATCTGTTTTGAGATTTAGGTCATTAATTAGTTAAGTGTAAATTATACATGTTGTTATTAAAATAAAAAGAGAGTTACTATTTTGATGTTTGCGTTGTATTAGGTCTTTAGGAGGATATTAGAAGTATCTTGGGAAGAGAAAAAATAGTTAACAACAGTATTAGGGCATGTTTAGCAACATAGAAATTTTGTGGGTATGAAAATTTTCAATATGGGAATGAGAATTTTAATTTATCAAAACCAAAGTCATTTAACCATAGGAAATTTTAGAATACAGGTGTTCGGCAAATGTATAGGAAAGTTGTTAGGATGTTGAGATGATTATGTTTTACGTTATAATATGAACTTAACTTAAGAATTTTTCTTGTGTTTTGTTAAATTAAAATTTCTTGTACTTTTAAATTCTGTTTTGTTTAATTATTTTTAGCTGTGTTTGTCAATTATTATTGTATTGTTGAAATGTTGTTTGAAATTATTACTAGTCTTGTGTTTTAATTTTTGTATTTATGTATTTTAAACTATTTTAGTCTAATTACAATTTAATAAATTTAATAAATAGAGCAAATGAGGACTTAGATTAGACCCTTGTTTTTCTTAAAAAAGAAAAAGAAAAATAGTATTTCCAGCAAATGAAAATAAGAAAGGCTTGATTTTGCTATAGCAAAGAAGTGTTTGATTAACAAACAATGAGAAGGGAATTTAATATTCACTTTAACAATTATGTTGCAGTAAGGTATTATTGTCACTATAAATTATTGTTTGGAATTTTGGTATTATTAACAAGGTTTTGCATACTCTTTCTTATTTTTCATTGAGTTTAATTAATTTTTTTGCTCCAGTGATTTTTGATCAGCGAAGAGCTCAGTTGGGAAAAAAATACAGAGGTGAGAGTTTATTTTTCCCCCATGAATTACAAGGTAAGAGATAGAAAGAAAACCCACAAAGTATTACAAATATAAATTAAAACTAGACCTCCGAACACTTTATTATAAAAAATACACATAATCTCATTTTTTCCCAAAGTTCCCGTGATATTGGATGCTGCTGAACGGGCCCTTAATGTTTAGGTAGGTGTTGGAGTTAAGAGTAAGATTATATGAGGAGTCAAAACTCAAATTGTAAAACCGTTTTTTTAAATCATTATGAATTTTGTCTCGTGATATCTTCTCACTGTTCTTTGTTTAGTTGAGTTATCTCCTCTATCCACAATTATTAATTAGGCTTGCTTGTGTCTTTGTGCATTTTTTACCCGAACAGTGTCATGATGATACAATTTTTTTTTTCTTTGTGCAACTATTTTTTTTTATCTGTTTGGATAAAAAAAATTTATCATTTTTTTGCTCGAACAGTGCCATGATGATACAATTTCAAAGAGGGGAGAACCAATGTAAATGATTTTGAAAACTAATCAATACTAATAAAACAATTATCAAATAAAATTCAATTTATGGATTCCCTCATTTCAGCAATGCATACTAAATAATGAACTAATAATGCTCCTCGTTTAATTAATTATCCAAATATAATTTTTTAGTAACATTATGTAATAGAAATATTTGTAACATCCATGTAGTGGGTTACATCAATGGCTTCAAAAATCAATATACTAAAGTTTGTCAATATATTCTAATTTTGATATTCTCAAATCATGCCCAACTTTAATTGAGACTTGACATACCAATGAATTTTTGTTGTTGTTACAGCCTTAGGGCATCTACATCCCTGAAACTCTTAGAGTTTCTAATCTGATGTGGCAGTTGCTAAACCAGTTTCAGGGATGTAGATGAATTTCTTATTTAGCAACTTTGCTCAATAATTTCTTAATAAGAAATCATTTATAAACTGTGACGTGGCGAAATGATTCGCTGAGATTCCTTTCTCTTACAAATATATCTTAATAAGAAATCTTATAAGTTGTGACGTGGCAATTAGAAAACTCTAATTTTAGTTTCAAAGATGTGGAGGCTTAAAAATTAAGAGAGATTTAATTTCTAAAAAACAGTTAACAGTTATTTAGAAACTCTAATAGTTTCAAGAATGCAGATGCTCTTACCGGCATGCAAGATGCAACAATAGAAAGGTTGCCGCCGCTGGTTAAAACAATATCGACCTTGCATAATTGCATTCCTCTTAAATATAATTACTTTCTTAATTTACAGATACTTTTTTCTTTACAAAAACGGTAAGTCGGTAACTTCGAAATTTCGAATAGACAGAATACTTTTACGAAAAAAAAAATGGCGCGTATTAATCATGACTTGCACAGTCGAAATGGCAGAACACATTTGTGATGACCTAATCCCCTTTTAAGAATCGATACGCTCGGTGCATATGCTCCAGCTCCGCGTCCTTTCTCTGGGGTCGGAACTCAGAGTAAGAGAAGCATTTGGTAGTCTGACATCTGGCAGCCTCGCAGACCACTGAAAAACGGTGCCCTGCTACTAGAGGTACATATTTGGTTGGTAGCTTAGAATAGTTACTGTTTAGAATGAGTAGATGAGAATATTATTAATAGAGGTACATATTTGGATGGTAGCTTAGAATAGTTACTGTTTAGAATGAGTAGATGAGAATATTATTAACTTTGATGGTAAGAAAATAATGCTAATTTAAAGTTATTCTGAACAGTAAAAAGCTATTTGGAATGTATATTTAGAAATAGAGTTTGAAGAGAATGAATAAAGAGTAATTTTTTTTTCAATTAACTATTTCATGAAACAATATTCAGTATTTAGGGTGATAGACTAATATTTTGCTACGTATCTCAGTTGAATGAATTAAATGACTCGTAATCGTTGATAATGCACCATGTATTTTTTGTGAAAATTATACTACTAGAAATTAAGCAATTAGTACAATTATTTTTACCGGTGTGCGAGGAACTATTGCTTGTTGGAAATAATTGTAGCATCTATAATTGAAATGTAATTAAGCACTAGCACATTGTTTCCTAAAATTTTGACAATTTAATTTGTCAAAATTTTGCTTGAATTGGTATGTAATCTAATCATATTTTTCACAAACAACTCTATTTCAAAATCACCACTGGTATCGAGTGGTACAAATGCAAAGGGCTGAGAGTACAACATTCACAAACCCACAAAGTTGAGGCCAATTACATCAACTCCATTACACAACCGAAACCTTAATCAACTCAAAATCCAACAATTTAAGATGTAACATCAATAATCAATATCACTTAAAAAAAAAATGAATATCACAATTCAACAAGATAAAATGAATAAGAATTTGGTTAGGAAGGAGGTTGATTTACTTTATATTTCATTAATAAAAAGGCTGGTTTTAATTTTCACTAATTCATGGAGAGAATAAGAAGATGAAAACTAAGGTTTTAGCAAAAATCGATAAGAAGAGAAAAAAATCGATCACAACACAAGAACTAGCAATATTGCAAAAATCGACTTTTCATACCGAATTTTTTTTTCTTACCACCCTCAAAAATCCGAATTAAATCAATACCACCCGTTTATTCAGAATTCAGATTCCACCACGTACGCGTACTGGATCTGTGCATGGATCCCCAACCCGTGAGCGTAGTGGGTATGCGGACAGATCCGCTCGCACGGTGGATATGCACACCGATCCGTGCGCATGGTGGATATGCGGACTGATCCTGACCCGTTCGCGCAGTAGATATGCGTTCCTGTTACCTTAGACCTATATATGCAGAGTATTGTGTTGTCTTTTATTCTTCACTCATTCTTCACCGAAGCTGCTGCATAGGTGCGTTTTTTTACCTTAATTTTTTTTTTTTCAAAAAACATATTTTTTGTATTATTTTTTAATTTAGTGCATTATTTTGTAATATTTAGGTTCATTCAACCAATTACGATTGGAATTGCTTTATATTCTGGTGGTGAAGTATTACAAGGACCAAATGGCGCTTATTATAGCCACCAAATGCTGAAAATGTTCAATATCAGCTTGGGTTTGGATTTTAGAGGTATAAATAGGGAAGTGTACCAACAACTCGGTATTGACCACCGTAATTATGAACTGGTAATTACCGCAAGGATCAATATTGGCCAAGGCAACCAAACTTGGTTCCAACAGTTTCCGGTACAAGACGATAGCAGTTGGGGGTTATATGTCGAAATGACAATGAATATGAGCACTCCTTTCAAGTTCCTAGAGTTATATGTAGTAGCCAACCCCAGACAAAATCCTAGACAGAACTCCAGACAGAATACCAGACAATTGTTGCAGTTGACTCAGGGTTTGGGGCTCGAGCAATCCGTAGCGGGTCCTAGTCGGGCGCCATCCGTAGCGGGTCCTAGTCGGGCACCATCCGTAGCGGGTCCAAGTCGGGCGCCATCCGTAGCGGGTCCTAGTAGGGTCCAATTTGACAGGGGTCGATCTCCGATTCCATCCTCGTCCTCTAGCCGAGTCCGATCTAAAAGGAACAGATCTGGAACTCCAGAACGGCTTTATTATGCTGATAATACGGACGACGATCCTGAAGAAAGGGAGGCAGAGGCTAATTGGGATGATAATGGGGACGGTGGGGTATCAGATCACAGTGATGAGGATACTGGTATTCCTGTGCTTGGTAGGCGGAAGTGGCCTTTATTGGGTCGTGGGGAAAGACATCCGTTTGAGCAATTTCATGACACATCAGGATTTGAAGAGGCCGATAGCTCTTTTTTTGCGACATGTGAGGTATGTTTGTTAATTTATATTTAATTTTAATTTAATTATTAAATTGTTGTTATTAAATTGATGTTGTTTAATTTTTGTTGTTTCTTTTGTAAATTAAAATGGAGAAAAAGATGAATTGTCTGAGGGGATGACATATGACAGCAATGATAAGATGAAGATGCAATTAACCACTGGCATATCAAACTAAATAGGGAGATATAAAATACACACAACGATACCACCAGGCTGAGGTACAAGTGTGTTGACGCCCGGTGCAGGTGGGTGTTGGTTGCGAGGGCTACAGGCTTTGGTAATACTTGGACCATCACGAAGAATGTGGCTAAGCACACATGCCACGCATCGGCTTCCAGGTTAGATCATGCACAGTTAACGTCCGCTATGATCGCCAACTGTATAAAATTGTCATTGGAAAAAAATGCTGATATGTCTATCCGGGCAGTCGCTGACTTATGCGCTGAAAGGTACGAGGGTGTCGTTCCAAAGTACAACAAATTATGGTGTGGCAGGGAGTTAGCAATTGCTCGGGCCTTTGGTAGTTGGGAGGGGTCAAGAGGAAGGGATGCTCGGGCCTTTGGTAGTTGCGAGAAGAAGAAGGGATGCGAGAGGAAATACGCAATAAGGTCAAGAGGTGGTAGTAGAACTGTTGTTTTCGTCTGTTTTTAATTAAAGTATAACTTATGTGTATTTTTATTGCAATAGAACTTATGTGTATTTTTATTGCAGTAGAACAGATGTTTTGTTTAAGTCGAAGTGATTAGTTTGAATGATGTAGAACTCATGTTTTGGTCGAAGTCGATTTTGAAGAAATGTAGTGACAGATGTAATAAGGTCATGAAAGACAAACATAAACCAAATAAAAGTAAGAATAACAGGATAACTAAATGACAGTCCGAAAAACATACATAAAAGTCCGAATATCTGAATAACTACATAAAAGTCCAAATAACTGAATAACTACATAAAAGTCAACATCCTAGTCGATGGTGTGTACGGCTTCTTCGTGACCTTAACTCTCTTACCGCGCCTCAAGTCATCTTCCTCCGAGTCCTCTTCTTCCACAATCTCCGAACTTGCTTGAGTGAAAGGCGACGTATACTGGCGCGATGGCTGTGGTGGGGTCTCCTCTGGTATCTGTCCAAACAAAACCTCCTCAGATG
This sequence comes from Carex kokanica, assembly GCA_025461125.1. NCBI lineage: Eukaryota > Viridiplantae > Streptophyta > Magnoliopsida > Poales > Cyperaceae > Carex > Carex kokanica. Next base: position 390,801 of record JAJGRX010001195.1, read on the forward strand.
AGCCAGGAACTGCCGGAGGACCGAAAAAAGAAGCTACAGCAGACTCTGCAAATGATGGTCTCCTCTCAGTCTGGTACACTGCTGCACTGCCCTCTGGTGGTGGCTCATCATGTGTGTAAAACTGAGGAGATGAGTAATCTTGAGTGTATACATAACTCGAACCCAAGTCGAACGCAAAATCCTGCGATGTCTGAGTCCGCTCAAAATCCCGCGATGTCTGAGGCTGCTCAAACCGGGGCTCATATCCCTGAAAATAGATGGTTAATAATAGAATAATTTGGTTTCGCAATAAGTAGGTTATTAGAAAAATGCACGTACCACTCGATCTCCAAATCGCTGAAATGCTGCATCAGGCGTCGGTGCAGACAATATCTCCGAAAAATCTGGCTCTAGTGTGCTAATCAGCTCTGCTGAATCTTCATCATTCATATCCCCCAAATCCTCGTATCTTGGAAGATCCGCTAGCCTCAGGATCTTGTCTAGGTAGTCCTTGTACCCGGCGACGACCACCGGAGGTGCAGATGAGCACAACATAATCTTCCCCAGCCTCTTCCAGCCTCTTGTGATCCCATATCTTGCTGCTCTCAGAACCTGCTTGATGTTCATAAGTACCTGCGAATAAACCATTTTATCAATGTTTCAAAAGATGATTACCGTACCTGTATTGAAATAATAAAATAATATAAAAAACTTACAATCTGTGCAGCCGGACCACCGCTAGGGATGAAACCATACTGAGTAGAGGTCGTGTCCCGTGGTACATGAAGCGGCTTCGCATTGATTTCTGAGATCTGACTGAACATGTACACCATGAATGCACAATTTTCCTGATACCATTGCCGATAATGCTGGTCCCATTCCTCGAAAGCATAAGTCTGATACATATCAGGAACCATGTCATCCAGACTCATATCCTCCAGTCTCCGTACATGCAAGGCGTGCTCCGTCCGCCAATCCTTCATTACCGCGGTGCACAACGGCTTGTGAAGATCATACCAGTCGTCCTTTGTGATAGGCGGCGGGACTGGAAAAAACTGGGCCATACCAAACTGTCTCATCACCCGTCCAGGGTAATAATGCTCAACAACCTGGTAGTAGATAAGCGGTACCTGCCAATATTTTCATAGTCTAAGTATCAATTTTAAACTACAATATGATTATGAAATTGTAAACTAGAAAATAAAAAAATAACTCGCACCTGAGCAAACCAGTATTGTCGCTCGCGACTGCAGATCGAAGGAAGTTTTGTGAGAAAACAGTAAGGCTCTTCATCTTCTTCAAAAACCTCGACCCAAAAATCATACGGCCTCCACTCGACATGTAGATCTGGAGTCATCTGCTCGAACTGAGTTCGGAAAAACCAAACTCCCGAAGGCTTGCCGTGCGGAGTCGCGACAAAGGTCTTTCTTGCGCAGAATCTCTGAGCATACGCATGACATGTCTCCCCGTCCGGATTACCCCAATCTGGAGCCCAACCGTCTACTGATGGTTGCGGACGACCAAATGGAAATCTCATCCACGACCAATGCTGAAGGAGACCAATCGGTCCGTACAGACCAGATTTGTCAACCTATTTTCATACAAGTTGCGGTTATTTTTAATACAATAAGAGCAAATAATTTATTTACAAAAAGAAGATTATAAGTAATTTATACCCGGTACGCAGTGCATAAGTCTCGGTACAGACATGCCAAGACCGCCGCACCCCAATTCATCTGTGGAGGGTCTGCCAAGTCCCTCAGCCACTCCAGCATACAAGCAGGGACGGTGTTCCCAGAGGAATCTGGGAACAACCAACAGGAGAACAACTCCATGATATAAGTCCATGTCCACCGATCTACCAGAGCCGGAGGCGCATTTTCTCGCAAAGGTCCTCTATAAATACAAACTAATTTAGTACAGAGTATCAAGCATCACAAATATTTACTATTAGAAAAATACAACTTACTTGAAAGCCGCCCGTAAATAAGGTATACTGATGTCATTCTTCGAAGCAACCTTCGACCTCTTGAGGGCCCTTTTTTTTTTATCAGGTTGGGTCCTAGCAGTTCTTCGACATCCTTTGTGAAGTCCCCGTACTCCACACCCGTCACAGCCCGTCCAGTAATAGGCAGTCCCCAGAGACAACTGACATCCTGGAGAGACACCGTAATCTCTCCAACGGGCAGGTGGAATGTGTGTCTCCGGCCGCCACCTCTCGACCAACGCAGATAGAAGAGCGACATCTGCAATAATGGGGGTTAGCTGTGAGACATGCCACAACCCCAAACTCTTCAATGCGGGAGCGTATCGCTCGTCGTAGACTATACTCATCTGATTGTTTCGCGTTCCCGTCAAGGTATGAGTCTGCATTCAATTTCAAAACAAACAAACATATAACTTACATATTTTTAACTAAATAAAAATAAAAATTATTTGCATTTCTCAAAACGTAAACTTACATATGCATTTCTGATCTTGTGCTCCTCGAATTTATACCAGCAAAGAGGGCCGGTGCTCTCTTTCGTCATATTTGGAAATATCGTACGGGCCAGTGATAAATCCAACTGTAAGTCATCTTGCGTACGGTTTTCATTGCTACCGCTGGTTGACGCCATACTGACATCAAATTAATTAATTTTGTCAATTTTAGCCTCTATCGATAATATATCATCATTCTTGGATGGATTGGTAAAAAGTCATACAATACGATAATTCAGAAAAATAAATTTCTGATTTGGTCCATTTCTACTCAATTTTTGTCTAAATACAACAATGTAATAATAATAATAATATATTATTACTATATTGAACATTTCTAAATTCTAAATTATAATTCACAGTTTTAAATTCTAAATACATTTCACAATTCTAAATTGGTCTTACACAAATTTTTTGGCACCCAACTAAACTAAAACAAAACTACTTAATAAAAAATAGACCAAATAAACTAAACTACTATTTTGGTCTAATTTACACAAATATTTACATAACTACACAATATTTTAATCTAATTTACAATATACTACTATTTTGGTACCTAACTAAACTAAACTACTTAATAAAAAATTAAATAACAAAATTTAACTTTAAAATAAAAAAATTTACCTTTTACTGGAGGGCTGCGCGCTTGGGGTGCTGGGGCTGGGAGTGCTGGGGTAGGGCAAAAACATTGCGCCGCGGGGGTATATCCTTTTTTAACACGTACGCATATCCACTGCGCGAACGGGTCCGTGCGCCGACCCACTATGCGCACGGATCGGTGCGCATATCCACCGTGCGAGCGGATCCGTCCGCATACCCACTACGCGCACGGGTTGGAGATCCGTGCGCAGATCCAGTACGCGTTCGTGGTGGAATCTAAATTCTGAATAAACGGATGGTATTGATTTAATTCTGATTTTTGAGGGTGGTAAAAAAAAAAATTTCGGCTTTTCGTAGGGTTTCAGTGAGTTGGACTCGGACCTTTCACCTATACCTAGAAAGCTACAACGCCGGTGCTCTAAACATGCTTAAGCATAAGAAAGCAAGCTCAACACTGAGCAAAATAAAGCAAAAGAAAATCGCAAAGAGGGCCACTGTCTTCGCACCTCAAGTGGCGAAGTGCATTTCTCTGACCACCGTCATCGCACCTCGACAAGTCAAATCTCTGTCTACTCCTTGTTACGCCTAGTCCCTAGAAGATAGTCTTATACTTCATTTCGGCAATCGCTGTACAGAGTCGTAGATCTATGGAGAAGTAACTTTTGGGAAGAAGAGGAGCCGGTGTGTTATTTCCATGGAGAAGTAACTTTTTAGGGAGAGAGAAAGAGCTAGGAGTTGAAGAATGAATAAAAAAAGAGATGAGAATATGCTAATTTCAATCAATATTCTCTAATTCAAATTTTACAAATTCGCTATTCTAACTTTCGGAAATAAATCTATTGTTATTCCAAAGGAATAACAAGACCTGTTATTCTGATCCTGTTGATCTTTGTCAAGTTGCACATGAAAAATTATTTTTCTTAAGATTTGAGTGTGAAAAACTTGGAATGATTGGGATAAGAATATCCCTTTGAAATAAGAGCAGATTTATTTCCCTAATTTTCAGCTGAGTTAGCGAAACAGACACAGTACTATTCAAGACTGTTCTGAATAGCTCAAAAGTTATTTAGATTAACGTGTATTGAGAATAGCATATTATTCTGAGAACAGCGCCATTCTCACTTCACCCGAACGTACCTAGAGGAACCCGTGACATTCGGGAACTAACGAATTCATATCACCTGAAGGAACTCAAATTTGAGGTTAGATCTAGACCGTTCGTTCTTTTTGCACGAATATTGAAAAGGCTCAGTGCATTTGTCTTTCTGATCGGACAGTCCGGATCCAAACTCTAAATTTGAGTGATCCCGACTCGGTCACTGACCTAGTGACCCCGCCTGAGCTCACTTGGAATATCTTTGGCACCAGTTTTGAGCAAGGTACTATTTTGGAAAGGAGCGAGGGAGCCATGACCATATTCGCATCCCCTGAGATATCTCATAGTTTGCGTGACTTATTGGAAAATCTCAACTGTTTAAATACGTTCTACACGAATCTCAAAACTCAAATAATAGTGGCCCCTGCGCTATCCCCGAATAGGCACCGGACACGTCGGTCACGCAAAATATGAGATATCTCAGAGGATACGCACTCGCCATGACCAACTATAGAAAGCAAAACGACGGAAAGATTAAGGAAAACGACAGAAAGAAACGTTAATTGTTTAGTGGAGCAAAAGCTTGCTCTTTCTTTCCCATTTGCTCTGATTTTCCCAAGAGAGAAATCTCGAAGAGAGAGAGAGAGAGAGAGTCGCACAGGCAATCGACTATGGCGCTGCTTCCTGTCGTGGCATTTCGCGAGAGAATCGTCGAGAAGATCAAGGAGAATCGCGTTACACTAATCGTAGGCGAAACAGGATGCGGTAAAGCCCTTGTCACCACTTCGTTCCTTTTCCCCCTTCTTAATATTTCTGTGTGCGTGCAAAAAAATTTCTAACTTTTTTTTTTTTTGAACTTTTGTTGAAAATACCAAGCGAAAGACATGTTTTTCTTTCCTCTTCTTTTGTTTTTGGGAATTTTATGTCTAAAGCTACAAATATTGATTGAAAGTTGACACTGTTACGAAGAAAATTATTGTGCGTTTTGAATAAGACGATTGGACTTTTTTCTCTTTCTGTGGGTTTAAGGATTTGATCGGTATATAATAACTTTATTTCTCTACTCCCTTGGCAGCTTTTTAAAAAAAACTTTATTTCTCTACTATTTGTACATGGAATTTAAACTATTTTTATTTGTTGAGTAAGAGAGGCTAATAGGCTATCCTCGATGTTTACATTTTGGGTTCAATCCGGGGTTACAAAAGGTGCTTAATGCTGTCTTATTTTATATTGTATTTTACTCTAGGCATCAGGTTTTAAGTATTGGTATCGTAGATTTCTAAATACCTTCTAATGCGAATAAGCTGTTATTTTATTGTTTGTTTCCTGATAAATATTTTATTTATTTAATGATTATTTTTCTGGGATGCAGGGAAGAGCTCTCAGATACCGAGATTTCTTCTGGAAGAAAACATGGAACCGATTTTATGCACACAACCTCGAAGGCTTGCCGTTGTTGCGATAGCTAGAACTGTTGCAAAAGCCCTTGATTGTGAGGTTGGAGGGGATGTGGGGTACCACATTGGCCATTCTAATGTCTCGGATCATAACTCCAAAAGGTACTTGTAATTTTCTTTTTGTTTTCAATAATATTGTTATACTTTTCATTTTTCTTTTTTGAGTCCACATGATAAATTACTATTTGAGTGATTGCTTGAAAGCTATAGATTTTAGATATAGTAACTTGATGTTAGTTAAATTAGATGTGCAGTGTTTGAAATTAGCTGTGTTTATCTAGTTAATGTTGTAATTGCCATTTAATGTCACGTAATTTGTGAAAATTAGAGGAGGTGGATTGACATTATATTTAAAGTAGTTGGAGTAAAAAATCTGGGCTTAATAAGGAAAATCTTTGACACTGTTTTACTGAACATTAATGGAACCAGGTCGAGAATTGTCTTCAAGACAGCTGGTGTTTTATTAGAGCAAATGCGAGATAAGGGGACGGCGGCTCTCCAATACAAGGTCATAATACTCGACGAGGTTCATGAGCGATCTGTTGAATCTGATCTTGTCCTTGCATGTGTCAAGCAATTTCTGACGAAGAAACAAGATTTTAGGTCATTTCTCATTTTGTTACTATTCTATGTTTGCCATATCTGTGTTCATCTTTTAGAATTTTACTCTTCTTCTGTAGCATTATGAAATTCTAATTACTTCAGTAATTTTATTCAAAATTAATCCAGAGGAGCCAGACCTGACTTCGCATGGGTTTTTTTGTCAAATCACTGTCTATACTGGTCGAACTTTTAAGAAAAGATCACTAACTATCCTTTGCTTGATTTAGAAGGAAACCACAGACACCATCGAAAGAAGAACACAACATGACACTGCCAGTGGCTTTTCGCATTATTCCTGATAGAATCTTGTTTTGCCAATGTTTTTTACCATTTCTGTTAAAATAGTTTCCTTGGTCAGCTTGCCATCTATTTTTTTTTTTTCAAATATCAATAAACAAAGCTTGTGACCCTATCTATTACATGCATGTCTGATCTCAACATGGCGTCTGTTTAGCTCTTGTCCAGTAGTAAGATTTCCATGTCAATATGGTAATTCGTGATGGTTACTCGAATGAAATCATTATAGTTCACTGATTTCCCTAAAAACCAGATTTCATATCTCGACGTAGGTTAGTGTTGATGTCTGCTACAGCTGAAATTGGAAGATACAGGGATTATTTCAGAGGTTTGGGAAGGGATGAAAGAGTTGAAGTAATTGCTATCCCGAGCTCTCCACAACATGCAATTTACCAAAGGAATGTATCCTACCTTGAGCAGGTAAACTCATACGTAAATTCTTCTTACCTAATCTCATTATTGTATATTTCTTTTTGTCACGATAATTGAACTAATGTATTCTGTGATTTAATGAAAATGTCCGTCTTTATACACTTCATAAAAAGAAAAAAAAAGAAAGGAATGAGATAAAAGCCTATGTATATCGCCTTCTGTTTACCTTGCTTTTCTATATTGTCTTTAATTGATGTTAAAAGTTGAAAAAATTACCGAAAAAATATATTTTTGGAGCATACTCTACAATCAAAGTGTACTATAGGTGCAATAAGGGACTCGGCTTCTAGCCATCTATTACAAGCAGTAAAGAACGAAACCATCCAACCAGCAAGCGCATATGTGAAGAGAATTGCACTAACACTTGCTCAATCCAACTAAAGAATAGTTTACGTGTTTACACAAGAAACTATTTTTAGATTTGACATGTGCTTAATTTGATTGGTTGGTGTAAAAAAGAGGGGGAAATAATTAACTTCTCTAATAATGTAGATATCATTTGAACCTCTTTGACTTTTATATTTGGAACTTCAACTTAAAAATTAATTTAATGAGCAAAAAATTATTATTTAATTCATTTCCATTTATTTACTAATATACTATGGTTCCATTTGCTCTGCAGTAATCTATCTCTCTGCATCATAATCCATATACAAATATTGTTTTCTTTTGTAATATCATACTAAATTGTACCAGGTCGGTGATATTCTAGAGATGAACATCGATTCCATCTCAGGTAAATTCTCTAATTGGATGATTGGCGATTACCTTGCTGATGCAAAGATAAGTGTTGAGGAGCACTGGCTCATACACAAGCTCATATTGCATCTGCACAATAAGGAGATGGACAAAGAAAAGGGCATATTGGTCTTTCTCCCGACGTACTTTGCACTGGAGGAACAATGGAATCATTTAAAAAATTTTGCATGCATTTTTGAGGTGCACATTCTTCACCGAAGCATTGACATAAATCAAGCTCTACAAGCTATGACAGCTTCCAAGACTCGCAGAAAGGTAGAACTATTCTCTTTGCAGTTCATTCATATTAACTTTTCCCTGTTTGGTAAGTACCATCGATTGCCATACCACTTTGTAGCTAGAGCTGTTGGACACCATCTTAACCTTTTGTACAGTTGTCATTACATAGATAGGCTTATTGAAGGTTTGTCAGTCTCAAAAGTATAGTGAGTGGCAAGAAAACCCATCTTAACCTTTTTACAATATTTAGTAAATTACTCCCTTGTAACCTTGCTGACCAGGTGTCTTTGCATGTACAATTTGTTATTTTTTCTTCTGAAAGTACTACCACTAGTGCCAGTATATTTTTACTTTTATTTATAGTATTAAAAAAATAATAAATTAAATTGGTAACATCATTTTTACAAAATTTCTACAAGTAGAAGGACTGCAATTCCCATGGGCCCACAAGGGCTGTGCCGCAATGAATCATTGCGGCTCAGGTTTGTTTATAATTTTCTGTTTCTCTCCATCTCTCAGCGCAGCTGAACATATAAACAAACCTGATTCATTGCTGCTCACCCTTTGTGATTTTGGAAATTTTGGAAAAATGATGCTACCAATTTACTTTATTATTTTTTTAATGCTACAAAAATAAAATTGGTATTTTCACCTTTATTTTGATGATGATTTGGCATTGTCAAAAGTAACATTTGTATGACATAAATGTCAGAAACGGCAGTCGTTGTTAAAGCCATATCTGCATTTGTAGTACTTTTTGTTTCCTTTTATGCTGTGTCCTAATAAATGAGATCTTTACAATGCCCATTTCGTTTTTTCCATTACAGGTCATACTAGCAACAAATATTGCTGAATCGTCGGTAACAATTCCGGACGTAGCATATGTGATCGATTCATGTAGGTCTCTGCAAGTGTACTGGGATCACAACAGAAAAACAAACATGTCACAGCTTGTGTGGGTCTCCAAGTCTCAGGTTAGTAACAAGCAGATTCATTCATGCTCCTGGAGAGGTTTATACCATTGGATACAGATACAAATGCCTTGCCTGTTACTTTCTTGTAAACCCATTTTTTTGTTTTTGTTGAAAGGTTTTTAGCATCAGATACAAACACCTTAAGTCTTTAGGTAGGTTTATTGTATCTGCCCATCTTTTTGGGGTCTGTTGGCGCTTAATTGTACAAGACTAAGTAATCCTTGAACCAATCTTTGCTCGTACGTTGAAAACAATGTTTGTAGTACAATTACCATCATTACCCTCCTAATGAGTCAGATCTCCCTTGCTTCGCTTGTTTGTTTATTTTGTGTGAAATTGGAAATTTTTTAGCTAGAAGGCTTAATTGGGGTTAATTTTTATTGACATATCTTCATGATTTATGTTGATTAATATAAAACAAAATGAATATAGGCTGAACAGAGAAGAGGCAGAACTGGTAGAACTTGTGACGGTGAGGTGTACCGATTGGTCACCAGCTCATTTTACAATAGCCTAGAAGACCATGAATCTCCTGCAATATTGAGACTATCTTTAAGGGAGCAAGTGCTTATGGTATGCTGTGCAGATTCCAAAGCTATCAACGATCCAAAAGGTAAACCTTGTATTCAACTTTGGAATGTTATGTCTATTGGTCAGAAGTCAGAACTAAACCCTATCCGTCTCAAACCATGCTTGTTTGCTATTGTATTTTGAAAGTATACTAATTGTTGTTAACTGAACTTCATCTTATGTTTTAAATTTGTGTAATGCATACTAGTTCTCTTGAGGAAGGCTCTTGATCCTCCTGACCCAGAATTAGTTGAAGAAGCCCTCAAACACCTAGTTGACATCAATGCACTCGAGAAATTGCAATCTACAAGGCCTCGATATGTGCCCACATTCCATGGCCGGTTAATTGATGGCCTCCCATTGTCATTTGAAGCCTCGGTGCTGACTCTTAAGTTCGGCGAGGTTGGCTTGATTCGAGAGGGAAGCCTGATTGGCATTATGCAAGATATTCAGCCGCTTCCCATTCTTCATCCTTTTGGGAATCAAGGTTTGGTGAGTACTTTTTTTCTTTCTTGTACAACTTGCCTTGCCCATTTCAAACAGAAGAGGTTACACTCATCTGTCAAGGTGACATGGGAAGTGAGATTCTCAAGGGATGTCAAATGAATAGTTCCTTTTCCTCATTCATGGGACAGAATAAGGCAAGATTAGTTAGGAATTTTTTTTTGAGAAAAATCACACCGTCACTGAAAGAAAGTTACTCTTTTGAGTATTTTCTAAAGAAATAAAACCGTGTACACATAAAAAAACTAAAAAAAAAATTATTGCATGTATGCCTTTCAAAAATAGGAGAATATATCTATCCTGCTTTACAAACATGCCCAAACTGAATAAGATATTTTAAAATATATTCTCCTTCGATGTGGGATAAAATATATAGGCTTAAATGAGACATTCTGATGCAATACTGGTTAAACATAATCTTACAACAGTTATCAACTCACAGTATATTTTTTTCTATTTTCGCAGTTTTCTAGCTATATTGACAACTTCTTTGAAGATGAGAGACGTGGCTTGTTGCCACTCAAGAAAGAAGATATCTATATGGGAAATTTATGTGCTTTTCAATTTTGGCAACGGATATTTAAGGTACAACCTTTGTTTTGGTATCTATTTATTCTTCTTCTTCAAAGCCTTTATTCCCTAACAAGTTGGGGTAGGTTGGAAATGAAACCCAACCGGAATCAGCAACACCAGGACTTCCCAGGAGGTCACCCATTCTAGTACTACTCCTGCCCAATTCGTGAGGGTTTCATTTCCATAAAAAGGCTGTTTTTTTACCATTGGCTCGCCAAGCCTATCATGAACCCTCCTTCTTTTTCCTGGGTTGGGACAGGCTGTGTAGAAACTATACAGGCGGAGTTATTAAGGGTGCACTGTATATAGTAAAAATATGAATTTAAAGAATTATGCTGTAGTTTAAAATATAGGAGTGATACAATGCCCCAAGCAGTGCGCCCTCTATTTTTGTTGTTGTCATAGATAGGAGTGATACTATGCCCCAAACCGTGTAATGCTGTTGTCATAGATTATTATCGTCAGTGTGTTTTGATTTTTTTTTACCACACGCTTGGTTGCATAGCAATCTAACAATGAATCTTTAGACAACATAATAGTAAAGTTGATTGGGCCTTAAAAATCTCTTCAACATGGCCTGTGTTGAGCTGATTACGATTCAGCATGAACACTAAACCCTGAACCAAGTGTATTTAAACCATCAAATGATATTCCCTTCCTTCCCAAACCAGACAGCCGCAGCATCTATCCCAAAATCTTTCTACTTCCTTTTGTCTTTCTTCAGAAGAACATAATGAAACTGCCAAGATCCTAAATAAAATAAAAATAAATTACAGTTTAGGGATTAGGGTTTAGGATAATATGATCTAGTGAGAATGATCAATTTCATAGAAAAACAGCTCACAAGAATTCCATTTTATCAATATTTGCTATTGTAATGTCAAGCATTTTAATGAGTAATATTTAGCAGGCTTATGTAGTTATTTTCATTAAAATAGTTCAAAAATAGTTCATATTATTCTATTATGTAATATTTTTTTTTTCTGTAATAGGACAAGCACCGTCTCGAGCGGATGAAGCAAATGGCGAACAAAAACATGACATTTTTGTCAGATTCTCTCATTCTTAATAGTCAGCTTGAAGAAGAGTGGTGTGTGCTTCACAATCTCGTGCAATCTGCACTCAACAATATCTCTGAAATTTGTATGTCAAATCTTCCCTTCTTAAGCTCTCATCTTGCCTTAGCATAGTTCTTGTTTCTTTGTTAATAGGGGACTCAATTTTGAAACCTTTAAATTTTGAGGAAGAAATTAAAGGTTTCAAAATTGAGTCCTTTAGTTGAATCATGGTGTGTTTCCTTCTCCTTTCAAATTAGTGGAAGAAGAAGGGCTTCCTTGGAACTTTTTAAATTTAAGGCATCTTTTCACAAGTGTTTTTTTTTTTGAAAAAAAATAGCTACAACCTCTGTTCATATGGGCGATTTTGCAAATTAGTGGAAGTAGAAGGCATCCATCTCTGGACCCAAAAAAGAAATTTCCAGTTCCCAGAAAATTTCCAGACAGTAATGTAGAATCTTTGGTGTTTATTCAGCAGTCCTTAATTGTATTTTCATGTCACAGATGATGATGTTGTAAGCGCACTGCACCGGTACCGGCCGACAATCATAACAAAAATTGACCTACCTGCATATTTTGAGCCTCCCAATTTCTACCACACTTGCCAACATCCAGTTCATTTGAAACAATGGGAACTTGTGGAAGCATTCAGTTCTGTTAACTTGAAGGATGAAGAGATAGAAACCCAAGAATTAGATCCTGTCATGAATGTTTGCCAGGCTGTACCTTATGTAGGCCCCAGTGATTTTAAGACCCTGATGATTGCAGAAACATTCCGGAAGCTTCTGAAAGAGGTGATGTTGTAAAATCCTAGACATTGTTTTATTTGGTATCAAAATATAGAAAAGGCATGTTATTGTTTTGGAATTACCTTATTTATTACATTTTGAAAAATACCGTATTACCCTCTTAAGCATTTTCTGCCAGACTTTTAATGTGCCAATTTCACAACATATCTCCTAATTTGTAATAAATATGTTAGCTATGCATCTCTTGGAAGTGTACCTCTTTCATTTATGCAAGGATCCATGATAGAAATTTTGGAAGATAATATAAAATTAATGCATTCACCCTTAAGTCTAGAGGCCCAAGACAGCAATTTTGGAGGAAAAAGAATTTATAGATAAATAATTAAAGAATCACGAAAGGACAAGAATCAGGAAATGAGGGCTAAGGAGATGACATCTTACAATGCAGAGATCTGTTATTCTTTTTAATGACTAGTTCTTCTTTACATTACATATATCATTCTCATGTTATATCAGATGAAGGTTGAACAAGCTGGAGAATCACAAGCTCCTTTAATTTTTGATGATGGACATACTGATGGAATCACACAACTCAGAGAAAGTGTCAGAGAAAGTGATACAAGTACTACAATGTGTAGGTTCTTTGCCAATGGGATGTGCAACCAAGGCATGTGGTGCCAGTTTTCTCACTCGCTTCAAGCGGAAAAACCTCTATGCAAATTTTTCCTTACAATTCAGGTATATTATTTTACGGGTTAAAATTTGGGCTAGTTGGGGAGGTCACCAATATAAAGTGTTATCATTTCCTTTTCATTTAATTTTAGTTTGTTCTCGACTTCATCAGATTAAATGAGGTCTTATTCAGGGATGAACTCCTGTTGCCTACGCATAGATTTGGAAAAAAGAGCAAAGAAGACAAAGGAACCTAATTACCTTGTCAAATGATGTTTCATCAGCTTGAGATTGGCCCTAGTTACCAGTCCCTGTGGATAATCTTCCAATAACACCATAAAGGAACATAAGTTATTTTTTTTTGTCCCCTTCCGTTCATAACACTCATCTTTTTCTCTTTTTTTTTTTTTGTTAAATTAGGGTTGTAGGAATGGTGAGTTCTGCTTTTATAGCCATGACCTTGGTGCTCATGCACGTGGCAGTTCTCCCTCGCCTAGTGTCCACTCTTCACCCAAAGCATCTTTGCAAGAAGATAAACCAGCCTCACCTAACACCTTCGTCAATTCCTTGTTAAGAAGCAAGGATGCCTACATACTCATATTGGCTGACAAGGATCTGACATTTTCTTCTAAGCTTTCTCGTTATCACAACTCAAGAAAGCTAATCACTGCAACACCGCGTGCCTTCTCGCCTGAACTGGCTTCTCTGATCCCGGGCACAAGTGTAATTTGGAATGTCATAGATATTTCCAGTGTTATAACTGAGACTAACGGGCAAAAATTACCTGTGCCTTGGAGTGAGGTAGGCTGTGTCGTGTGGTGTGTAGATTTTGAGGCGAATGACATAAGCTGGAAACTTAAGGAAGTGCAGGAATTCTTGGAGCGGCTTGCTGTCAGATCTTTGGTTGACAAATTATACAATCTTAGGGTTGTATTGACTATGAACAACATCAATTTTGCACAACTTAAGGTATGTTTTACCTAATCTTTGGCTTGAGAATTATGTATTTATACAACCAAGTCACTTGTAGTAGTTATCTGATGATGCCTTTTCATTGCAGGTGGAGAGATTGGCAAGAGAAGTTTTCTTCTTTCTTAGCGAGTCATTTCCTTTTGATGAAGAAAATTTGTGCACTTTCTCTTCTGTCTATGGGCCGGCAAGACCTATGCAAGTGTCTTCACCTATCTCATATGTGTTTGATTTGCATCTACCAGCATATCCCATATAGCGTTTTATTTATTTATTTCCTTTTCCATAGAAAAGGATGCTGACTTGTAATATATATAGTTGGTAGTTGTTAGCAATCTGTGAACCTTTTTAGAATCCTTTCAGTTTCTCATTTTCATTTTTAGTGGTTAATGGAGCAAGACAGTTGACATCTTACTGTTCCTTGCCTAAGAGGAGTTATCATTGGGCGTATTAATAGAGTTGCGTGCCAATCTTCCATTTTTGTAATTTCATGAGGGGGATTGCAAAACAAAAGGAAAAGGAAAAAGATGTGTCCACATTCTCTCTTTAGGCATATTTTGTTAATATATAGTACCTTAATTTTTATTGTGCTTCTTGAATTGCCAGCCGATCTTGTGTTCTAATTTTGTTCCGAATTATTTCGGAGTGTTCCAATGGTCCTACTTGTTAGTTAGAATTATTGCAATTGCAAACTTGGTGTTCTTTTAAAAGCACATAACTCATATCACCTAAGGTAAAAGGATTTTTGAATTTGAAACCGGTCCGTTCGTTATATACTAGCACAAATCATAAAGGGACTCCGTGCGTTGCAGGTTTTTTTTTTTGTTTTGTTCGGATTCTGATGGGACGGTCCGGATTGAAACTAAATAATTCTGTTACCTCAGAGGAAGCGGACTTCTGATAACAATCCTCAGATAAAAATTTCCGTGGCTCGTCCGACTAATAATTTGATATTTTTTGAACGAAGAGATTGACATCAAGATTAAATTGAAATGATGGGCATCGGACCCCAAACTTTTCTCTGTTTTTTTGGGCTTGGCGCCCTTGAAATCATCAAGTTCCTAACCAGTAGAAATTGACCGAAATTTTTATTAATCGAAAAAAAATAAAAAAAATATTGCAAAACGGCAGAATTTTGTAGGAATTATAAATCTAGATAGACTGGGAATATTTTTACCGTCTCATGAGACGGGATGGATCTCCTCGTCCAGCTTGGGACGGGTTGGATCGTCCCATCCGAGGCAAAAAAAAAAAAAAAAAAATTGAAAGGAATTGCCATATCTGCCATTTCCTGGATTGAATGGGATGAACAACAAAATTGAAGAACGCAACTTGTCGTTTAGAGAAATTGTTATATCCTTCCAAGGACGCAACTTGCTACACAACAAAATTGAAGAATTGCTATATCCTTTCAAAAAAATTTTTTTTGGCCTCGGACGGGACGATCCCGTCCCATGGGACAGTAAGAATATTCCCGACCTATCTAGATTTAGAATTTCTGCAAAAGTTCTACCGTTTCGCAATATTTTTTTTTTTTTTTTTTTTATTAATAAAAATTTCGGCGAAATTGATTGAAGGTAGCCGACAATGGAAAAGCTGAACCGGTCATCTCAATTTTTGAAGGATATAATTGGGGAATTCGTATCACCTAAGGTAACAAAATATTTCTGCTTGGATCCAGACCGTCCAAACAGAATTTGCACGAATTTAAAAAAAACTCCATGCGTTCACCTCGAACCAGATTGAGTATTTAAATTTAAACAGAAATATTTTGTTCCTAGTTAATATTTTCTTATTTCTTAAATTTTCTTATATAGTAAAATATAGTAATCTTCCTCTCCGTTCTTTTCCCTCCCCTCCTGCTCTTCACCTCCCTTCTCTTTCACCTTGATGCATTGGTGATCCTAAACATGTCGCCAGTAACAAACCCCGTCACAAAAAAAAAAAATAATAATACACAGAACTTACATATGCAAGAAAATCACAAAAGTACTAAAAGAGGACAAAATTATTAAATACTAAAATTTGATTAAATTTGATTAAAGAGAACTAACAACCCATCTCCGAAATAAATAACCAAACAGAATAGTACAGCACTACAGCCTAAAGTTTATTCCTGAGATGTCAACTGTCTCAAGTTGAATTTGGAGAGCTCCTTGTACCTTTCTACAACCCCCACCAAGCAGTTAGTCTGGCATTAAAACAAACAAAGATAAACTTAAGTATGATACTAAAATATTGAGATTGCAATCTGAATCTTAAAAAATTTCCCAGTTAAGTTGAAATATTTCCACATTTCCATTATAGCTGGAAAACTAACCTATCAAGGTTTTCCCACCTTTTCCAGTGGGACAAGATATTTCTCATTTCATTAGGAGTTCATGGATAATGTGAGATTTCCAGGGGTATAAAGGATCACTTCCATAGGAATTAAAGGGAGATTGATCAGAGATTGGAGTAACATACCTTAGCTATCTGAACTACAATGGTCTTGTCGGGATTACTTAGGTCAACCTTGTGTTCTTTTGGCACAGACTTTGCAACAGCATTTATTATTTTCATCCTGTCAATTCCTGTATTTGCCCTTGCATCATACAGCACTGCAAACTGCAAGACCAAATTATTTTCATCCTATTAAATTGCCACCGATCACTGAAAAAGGCGGGGTGTTTTGTGCACATTTTTTGAAATTATTGAGGAAATGGAAGGAAAAGGGGGGTAAATACTCCCAGTTGGTGAGATTGCTTCTTGTTTACACAGGTACATCATATATTATCTGACTTCGCACTGTCTACACTCTACAGGAATCTCCACCAGAATTATATGTAAAACAAATTGTGCAAACACTCAAGACCAATGCTTGGGTAAATGCATGCAAACAGAAAAGCCTCATTTTTAACCAATTGTAGTGATAGATCATCTTAATTTGTGACTAAACATTGAAGAAGAAGCATACAAGTTTTAACAGAAAAAATTGAATTACCTTCTTGGGAGAGGATGAATCCTCTGGGAAATGCTTTTCAAACAGGGGCTTGATGGCTTTAGTAATTTCCTCTTCAGACGCATAACAAACAATCTCAACTGGCAGCACTCTCAGGATGAATCTAATTTACAACAACGAAGTATGCCTATTTAATTAACACCTCAACTAAACACCAACCAAAAAAAAAAATGAAAAAATAGTACTAAAAATGTTCTTCCTAGACAGAGTTGGTATTAAAATTGAACCAGTAGAGTACCAACATATGATATGATGATATGGTATGGAATTATACAAAATAATCTGAGTGCAACTCCCATATCCTCTTAAAACTTTAAATTGCTAAAAATAAAGATAAGAAGTACCTCCATTTATCAAACTTTCTAATCTACAAATGTTATTTAGGGTCTTGCTGAAATTTTAAGAGGACTTTCAGTAAAGCACCAAAAACCCAAATACGAAAACTTTATTGACAGGCTATGGATAAATAACCTTGACATATGCTTTTTGGTTGTATAGGCCGAATTCATCATATGTTGAACTATTTCCACAGGGCTTGGCTCCCCTTCGTGCTTTTGCATTTGGATGAATATGACACCATTACATCCTGAATCGAGAGCCACAAATTTCCTCTGTTGTGTTTCAATTTGAACCATTGTAAGTACATATTTCAGCTAGGTAGAAACAAGGATTATCATAATTTCTGGTACTAGGACTACAACATTATCAACACTCAAATCCTGAAGCTGTGTATTAAAGCTGCAATTCATGTCGAGGTTCAACTAAGAAATGCAACAACAAAAAGCCAATCACATAAAATTACTATAGAAAATCGATAGCATATTTGTATAGGTATCAATCCAGGGTGAACTGTCAGCAACCAGTACTATGACCCTAAATAAATAAAAAAGAGAAAAGCTAGAATTGACAAACTCTTTTGGAACACACTCGCCTTTTTTCGGTCTCCCATTTCTATAAGCTCCTCATTGATTAACTCGTCAATTGGTTTTTCATTTTCAACCCGTGCCTTCTTGGGTTGAGATTCCTCATTTTCCTCTTTATTTTGGTCACTTTCCTTTTCTCCATTTTCGGGTGTATTGAGATGTTCGTCTTGCTGAGTTGCTACTGTTTCGCTCTTTTCTTCAGAATTATGGACATCAGTCTCTGATTTAGGAGCCTCTTTTTGTTCCTCCTTTTCACCTTTCTCAGCAAAGGAGCCAGAATCAGAATCAGATTCTGAATCAGAATCGGCAAATGTGATCTTCTTATTTGAGGGCTTGGGAAGGTTAATCCCAAGTCCTGCTTTTGAATCTTTTTTGTACACTAGCTCTTCATAAAACTGAAATTAAATGACAAAAAACCCGAACTCCAATAAGAACTATCCACCAAAATGCCACATTTTCTTAATGTCTGGTAATAATGCCCACACTAACCTGATCGGTACATAAGAAACCAATATTAATGGTGTCAGTTCTGAATTTTTTTTTAAACTCTTATTTGGAACTAGACTGCTCAAGTTCAGTTAACTAACTAACAATATAATTCCCCGAGAAATTATATTATTTAGTTAATAGACAGATCAAAATCGTAAACCTTGCATTTGATTGTGTACCGATGAGATTCAATGTCTCTTTTCTCGGCTTGCTTTTTAAGTTAATTAATTATCTGCTGTAAACGCTGATATAGCGTAATATAATTAACAAATAATACCGTGTCGAGGAGATTAAGAGCTTCGTTAGTGGCTTGCCTCTCGCGACCGCCATCGCAGGTGAGAAAGAAACCTTGCACGCCAGGTCGGAGCGGATACAGCCCCTTTCTCACAGGTTTACCATGAGGGAGAAACTTCCTCTTCTTCCCTTTGCCATTGGCGCCGCCACGGCCTTTCTCCTCGCCAGACATCAGTGAATTCCCACAAGGTTTTGCTGGATAAATCAATGCAAAAGTTAAAACCCAAATTTAGGGTTTTAAGGGTAAGGGCCTAAGGGGACGAGGGAGAGACGGAGTAATTTAGATCCTCCCCGGTACCGTAATAGGGAATCTTTTAGAATTAGTAGATCTGGACCGTTCATTTTAACTTGGCACGAATCACAGAGCCCGATAATACTGCCCTCTGAGCTAGGCGGAATCTCAAAGTGGATGAAAATTAATCTCATACCGTAAAATGAGGGGAATCTTTTACGGTACCTGGGAGGATACTTTTTCCGAGACGGAGAGGAAGAAGCGAAGGTACGGTTTATGTTTGGGTTCTGATGCCCGTTATAAACCGTCGATCGTGGTACAATTCGTGCGGACGGTTTAGTTTGACGGTTTTCGACTCGATCTATATGGTCCGCACGAATATGATCGGACGGATATCATCAGACAGTGAACCAAATTCTCGATGCCAAACCCGCTCAGCTTGAGAGTGCGTATCCTCTGAGATATCTCATATTTTGCGTGACCGACGTGTCCGGTGCCTATTCGGGGATAGCGCGGGGCCAGTATTAGTTGAGCTTTAAGATTCATGCAGAACGTCTTTGAACGGTTGAAATATTCTAAAAAGTCACGCAAATTATGAGAGTTTGAGGTGTGAAGTTCTCTTTCTTTTTAAATTCGTATAAATCAGAAGCAAATTCTAAGTTTCATCAGATGATAATACGGCAGATCTCTACCGTTTGATTAACATCAAACGGTTCAGATCAGGATCAGAAGTCGGCCCGACCCCACATGGTTTTAGTTCTGACGTCAAATTTACCGAATTTTTTTTAATTACCACCCAATTAAATTCAAATTAAATCAATACCACCCAAATCAATTTTTCTCCATTGATACCACCCATGCAGATTGGGAGAGCGCACCAAATCCATTTGGTGCGTACCCTGAAGAAGGATACTATTTGGTGCTCTAACTGGAGGCGCGCACCAAATGGTACTCTAATTCAGGGTGCGCACCAGATTACTCACTTTTCTACACCGCTCAGCAGATCAAACTGAATGAACAAAAAAAAAAAAAAGAGTTGATGCCCACCTTGGGTTAGGATACCATTTGGTGCGCGCCCCCCAATTAGAGCACCAAATGGTATCCTTCCCCAGAGTGCGCACCAACCTAGTTTGGTGCGCGGACAGAAGAAGTGTGAGTGATATTTTTTGAAATAAATTGATTAGAGTGGTAATTGTTTAATTAGAAATTAACGGGGTGATAACTAAAAAAAATTTGGTCAAATTTAGGAGTCCTCCGTCTGGGCTTGAGAAAAATATATTTAGATTCAGTTATAAAAAGAAAGAAAAATGAAAAACCGCACTGAGCTTCTTTAAAATAGTTTATCCGTTTCGGGTACTTAACTTTTACTTCATATCACGAATTGGTCTGATTTGTCTTTCACAACAATTATAGTTTTATTTTTGACAATAAAACTATCCATCAATAAACTAACGATTTCTTGTTTCTAATTGCTAATATAGACAATTTTTTCTATGATGATGTAAACGTGTTCTTTTATTTACATAAATACTTCTATATTATAGTTTTGGATTAAAAAAATAGAACTGTCGGAGATCAGAAAGTTTTAATGACTATAGATAGACAAATTGAAGTTTATTGACCAAATTATTATATGAGAATAGTTTAAATAAATAATTCAAAATTCAAAGCAAATTCTACAGTTTTAAAGAAGTTTAACCTCTCATCATGAAATGATATTTCAAATAAAATCAATCTCTTATAAAATACAAGAATAATTATTTGAGTACCCTCACTGTACCCTCAAAATTCCCTCAAAATCCCCGCACCCCATTTAGATAAATTATGTACTATGGTCCCCACTAATTATTATTCTAAAAATATATTATTTGGTATCCACTAATTATTATTCTAAAATCCTTGCAACACTCTTCCTCTATGATCTTCACTAATTATATGGTATTCTTTCTCAGTCCCCGCACTTGTCCTCCGTTAACTTTCATAGATATAAATACTTGAAAAATAAGATATTAACACTTGAAAAATAAGATATTAATACTTTGATGCGTAATTTGTTAGGATCATCTCTTTTCCAGTCCCCCAATCGTCCCCGCGTCAACCTTCCCCTAATCAAGTAGTGGGGACCCCATATCACCGCATCAACCTTACCCAATCGTCCTCGCGTCAACCTTCCTCTGACAAAAATAATTTACCACATTGATATAAATACTTCAGTGCAAAGTGCAAAGGTATAAATACTTGCAGTACTTGATATTAATACTTTCAGACGTCATCTAGTGTCATATGTAAAAAATACTTGCAAGTATATATATAAATAAGTACTTGCACGCCGAGGTATAAATACTTGTGTGGCGATGAGCCCGAAAGTACGTTATCATGGATCTCATTTGAAATAGAAAATTACGTAGAAGACGTTCGTGATGTGAGATTCGCAAAATTCCTTACAAATTGTCAGAAATATGGACGAGATTGAACGGAGAAAAAAAAATTCACCTCTAAAAATGTATATGGTCCTCCCATGTAATTTGAGTGGTCTCCCACAGGTATTTATAGTGCAGGTATGTTTGGGATATTTGATTGGGGAGACAATTATTTACGTAAAAATTGTTCACCTCATAGGTATAAATACTTATGTGCATAGGTATAAATACTTTATTGTATACATATTAATACTTTAAAAAAATTACGTACTGGAGTTTTTGCGGTCCCCCAGATATTTACGGTAGTTATGGTGCGGGTACAATGCAAGTACTGTAGCGTGGGTACTGTTATCAGCTTCCAAAATACAATACCCTATCCCTCCTTTTGTACATAATACATGGATGATTTAGATTTACACAGTAAATTTTGAATTGAACGTTTAAATTGGATCTATCATCTTATTATTATGTCTTTGGACCGATTTTTTTATTAATAGAAAAAAAAAGAAATATCAACAACAGTGAATGATTCTGGCAAAATTCGAAATCTAAGAAAACCATTATGGTTTGTAACGTTCAGATAATTCAAATCAATTAACCTCTAATCAAGGAAATATGAAGAAAAAAAACAGGACATTATGAAGAATAATGTCCAGAGATGTTTATCAAATATGCAATAGTCCAAACATATTGCAATTTCACGATCTCAGGACGTTATTCTTCATGACGTCCATTTTTTTTCTCTATATTTTCGTCAATTAGGAGTTAATTAATTTGAATTATCTTGACGTTGTAACTTATAAACCATAACGAGTTTTTTAAATTTCAAATTTTACCAAAATCATTAAATATATTTGGTGGTCGGCTTTATGTCAATTGTGAACCGTCATCAAAATATACAGTACTATTTAGACTAATCAGACAATGGCTGACAGATCAAATACGAGTAAAATGAACAAGTGGAAGTATATATACTGATAAAATTTAAAATTTGTTTAGACTATCTGATCTAATGTAAATAGTTATATGAAACAATAGATTAAACTTTTCGCTCCAATAAAATATGTACAGTTAGATACCAATTCCTTAAAAGATTCATGCAATGGCTGCATTACACGATTCATGTATATGCCTGGAACTGGGGCGGATCCAAAATTTTAGTTAGGAGTAGGCACAAAATATTGATAATAGTATAATTTTTTTTTCTCCTGATGAATCAGAGTGGAGTAGTGGATAGGAATCTAAAAAAGTTACTGCATGACCGGATACGTTATGGCACGACACGATTCTATCATGACACGTGTGTCGGTTACGTGACGTGACCATCTTTCAAAAATTTGGCACGACAAAGCAAGTCACGCAAAAGATTTGGTCACAGCACGACACATGGTCATGTGTAATTAGGACCATTAGATCTTGATCGAATGGTAAATCTCAAATAAACTAACCTAAATTATGAAATAAAATAATTAAACATGACCAAACTTGACAAACGTGACCGGTCACGTTTGGACACGTCATGTGTGGTCATGACGTGATTAACGTGTTGTGACCATTCACGTGCCATGACTATCCTTCCAAATTTGATCACAGCACGACACGACACGTGATCCAAGTTATGGCATGACTAGTCATGGTATGATACATATTTATATCCTTGATAGTGGACCTTATTTTCTCCTAACAAATCAACGATTCTTTTAAGTGGAGTAGCGAATCAGATTGCGTTTTTTTTTTTCTTTCTTTTGCGCAAATCAGTCTTGGTTGATTTTCTTTTTCGCACAATTTTCTTCTACTGGACCGTAAATTAAATCCAAGAGTAAATATTATATCCATTTAGGATAAGCACAAGTATAAAATACCATTGAATCTATAAAAATTTTGAATCCATAAATAAGCACTTGCCTACCTTGACTCTTTTTGGGTCCAGTCGGTCAATAAATCATGTATAATTAAAAGGAGCCTGCCCCTCCTTGTGGTATAATTTTATATTTTTTTAATATTAAATATATGTTATAATTTTCATAAAAGCATACAAAGAGAAATATAATTTTTTATTCTTTTTTTTTATGGGGGGCAATCGCCTCCCTCCGACTCTATACGTCGTATACGCTTCCCCCATTTTTATGAGGATTAAAATATGTCGTACGAAACAGACACGTGGAGGTAGATATATAGTTAGAGTTTAAAATTAATTTAGACGGCTTAATCTAAAACAATTAACTATCCAAAACTTCCCAATAAAATTATTCTAATAAAAGCTGCACAATTAGAGATCGACTCCCTACGAATTCATGCAAAATCGAACTTTTAGTACCTCTTTTTGGTGCGAGTACGCATTTTGGAGATTATGTCATCTCATAAAACATTGTATTTGCCCATATCTGGTCAACATTTAAATAATAGCCCGTTTCCGTTTAATTTCTTTCAAAAATACCATCTTTCATTTTAAAAAAATTTAATACTATCTAGAAAAGACGATGCATTCTGTTACTTGTTTATGAATAATGAACCTCAGTTCCCTTTTGGTTTTCTTAAAGGCCATTCCGTTCTTTTCTTTCTTTTTTAATTTTCATGTTTAGAAAATTGTTTATTTAATATATATATATGTAACGAAGTCAAAGACGTGTCATTCTTTTATCTTAAAAAAATAGTATAACATGACGTATATTTTGAAACAGAGATATGCACAAATATAAATATCTTGAAGGGAAAACATGTAAAAATTTGTTAATTTAAATTCGTGGACGAAATTGGATGTATACCCATCAAAACTTCTCTAATTAGAAATTTCCCCATCAATTCTATATCTCCATCCAAATTGAAAAACCTCCCATATTTCCCCATTAATTGAGTATGCTCAGTGTTCTAAATAGCGCGCTATAGCGTTTTTGGACCCCAAACGCTACGCTACGACATCAAAATGCGCTATTTGCGCTACAACGCTATAGCGGTCCGCTACAGCGCTATTTGCGCTATACAATATGAGTTTTTTTTTTTTTTTATTTTTAAGCAATTTATATGGGTTTTAAATTAAGATAAAAAAATCTCAAACCGAAATTGAATTTGTTGCTACTTGCTACAAATAAATCAATTTGAAATTGGGAATAGAAATTGAAATTTGAATAGAAAAAAAGTCCAAACCGGAATTAAAATTTGAATAGAAAAAAAAATAGATTATGTCATGAATCATGATACTTAAGATATTTTTAATAGAAAAAATTAATAGTTTATGATATTACTATGGATATTTTGAACCGCAATTTGGACTTTGTACGTGTTCAATATGAATATTATAATTTCTTAATTACTTTGGAGTTATTTATTGTTTTATGAGACCTTAGATAATGTTGATATTTAGTACAAATATTGAATATACGAAATGTAAAAAAAAAAAACGCTATTTGGAATAGCTTCCGCTATAGCTTTTTTTTTAGTCTTCCCGCTACGACGCTATAAACGCTATTTAGAACCTTGAGTATGCTAATTAAAAATAAGTGTAGTTTACAATTTCATTTGAAAAAGTTTTTTGAGTAAAGGTTGGAAGTCAAACCGCTCAACTATATAATACCTTTGTTATTACAACAAATGATTTCCCCCTTTCAGGTTTCGAACCCATAACCTCCTACATAGAGACTATGTGCTTTTGCCACTAGATCAAATACTAGTTCTTAATTTCATTTGAAAAAGTTAAAAAATAACAATTTTGCCTCTAATTATTTCTCGCTCTTGCTCCTCTCTTTCTCACTTTTTCTAACTGCTCTAAACTTTCCCACTTTTTAGAACAAAAACATAGAAGTTATAGAATAATAAAAATGAAAATCTGACAAAGAAATGTTTCATCCGAGAGATATATAGTGCTAGATCTTTTTTTGAAATGAATGAGTTTATAAATAGAAGAGATACTAGGGTCAAAATAGTCATTTATAATATAATTTAATGTCAGTCATAAATTAAATTTCATTTAATTAGCATAATCATCTAATGAAGATATAATCTTATAGAAGTTTTTTAAAATTTTAAAAGCAATATATTCAATACCTGAGATTTGATGATGAAATTTAATTAGAAAAATTTCGAGGGGTATACACCCAATTTCGCTAAATTTCTTAGATGTAACATTTTTAAACTTTAAAGTGATCTCCCTACAAAATAGCTCCCAAGTTCTGGAACTCTGGAAGCGCGCCTCACGCGGGAAATAAATCTACTGTTATTCCACAGGGATAACAGGACCCAGTTATTCCGATTCCAGCTTGTTGACTTTTGTCGAGATTCGGGTATGAATTTTTTTCTTGAGATTCGCGCATGATGAAGTTTGAACGGTTGGGATAGGAATAACAAGGTCCTGTGATCCCTTTGAATAACAGCAGATTTATATCCCTCACGCGCGCCAAAACGACTGGGTTGAAATCACGATCGAGTCCAGCTTTCAGCCAGAAGAAAGTTTTAGTAATTTTTTAAAATTTCCATGGAAACAAGAGAACATTTTTTAAAATAAAAAAACTAGTTTTCCCAGACGAAATCCTCTTCAAATTTCAAACCCTCACGATCACAAAATCAGAAGGCACACCACACGGTAAAGCAAAAGAGCATCAAAGCAAACTATTTCCCCTTGTATTTCTTCCCTTTCTTCACCGATGGAGACCCCCACCTCTTCCTCCGAGTTTCACCTTCACCAGGTGCGCACAAAGGCCAAGATGCCCCTGGAAACCACCTCATTTACTGGGCTTGCCACCACACGTTCCCCCAATTTGTTCCAGCCAACATCTCCGGCCTCAACACGGTCAAGCTTTGGTGTGCAATCCTCCATTAATCGTGGTAAGAGCTCAGAACTCCGATTCTCACCTCGGTCGGCCCGTTCTAACATACCAGACCCATTTGCATTACACAGTGAAAGCCCATCTCAGGCCAAGAAGGAAAATGCCGATTCTCTTATGGTTGGTTCATCATCTGACATGGCTCATATTTCCTGGAAAGATTACATTCCTGAAATAAACCGGGAGGTGAGCAGGGTTAATTTGGGGGAACAATCTGTGAAAAGTAATGTAGAAAATGTGAGTAAAGACCTAGACCCAGATATTAAACATCAATTTAAAGGTTCTTATAGAATGCCTCGCACAGATTCGGCACAATCTTTCGGATCGGTTTTCAATTTGAACGAATGTATTCCTGAAAAGACCCAGGAGGAGAGCAAACAAGGTACAGGTAACGAAGGTGAAAATACAGACGGGTTCTCTTTTAGTGATTATATTAATCATGATGATCAATTTGGTGATTTTCATGCAAGTCCGCGAGAAAAGTCTACACAGTCTTTTGGTGCACAATCTATTGGGTCTGGTTTTAACTTTCAGGAATTTATTAGTGAAGTAACCCAAGATGCAAGCAGGGTTAAGCTGGGGAAACTGGCTGGGAAGGATGATGTACAAAATCAGAGTATACATGGTCTCTTTAGTTCTACTACTGGTACAGGAGGTAAAAACACTGATAGCCTGTCTTTTGGGAATTACGATAAATGCAAAAATCAATTTGGTGAGTCTCATGAAATGCCGGTAGTAAGTTCTATACAATCTGTCGGAACACAATCCCTTGGGTTCAATGCAAATAAGTTGAGAGAACGAGTTGAGAAATTAAGTGTACATAATCTGAGTAATGATGGTTTATTTTTCGGTACTGGTACCAGAGGTGAAAAGACTGAAAGCCTGTTTTTTAAGGATTACATTAATCTTGAAGAGATATCTGATAAAGTTTTTGAAATGTCCCGAACAAATTCTACAGAAAAAATAGGCACCCAGTCTCTTGGGTTAGGTTCTAATTTTGAGAAATATCTTCCTGAAATAACTCAAAATTCGAATACAATTCATCTGGGGGAACATCTTGATATACCCAGTGAAGAAGAAAATAATATAGGAGACTTGTTTCTTTTTGGTAATGCTGGTGAAGGTGAAAAATTTAAGGCCCTTCACGATAATACAAATTTTGGAGATAGGTTTAAAGAATTGAATGAAATGCCACCTACGAACTTAACTGAAACTTTATGTATGGAATCTCTTCTGTCCGGTTTTAAATTTGATGATTATCTTCCCGAGACAACACAGGAGTTGAGAAATTTTAAAATGGGGGAACAGTTTGGGAATATAGATGTACACAGTCAGGGTAAAGATGACCGTTTCATTTTTAGTAGTGCTAGTCAAGATGAAGGAACGAGGTTTACTCCATATGAGAAGGGGCAAAACTTCAATTCTACATCTATCGAGTCTAGTTTTTCATCTCCTGTTGGTAGTTTTGCTTTCACCAGCAAATATGGTCGATCTGAAAATAAAACAAAAGAAAGTAAAGGCCCTCGGCGCAGATATATCAAAATTCAGGAAAAGGGTGAGCAAAAAGCACGAACAAAGAAAATTGGTGAAATTAGTGAGGAAAGGCAGTTTAATTTTAAAGAGAGCTTTGGTTCTAAACCCGAGAATACTAGAGGTGATGCAAGCTATTCAAATCGAAGCAGTGACAATACTCCCTTGTTTAGTACTTCCATGGGGGATGCAAAAATCAATGGAACCAACTTTTCATTTTCTGAAGCTACTTATTTGGATCCAGATCTTATCAAAAGAACTAGTGAAACTACACCACTAGACAGTTCTTTCACAGGGGCCAGGATTGATGCGCCCAGTTCCTTCTCTGGGTCTAAAATTTATGATCAGATGCCACTTTCAGTATCAGAATCGCACTATGGGAAAAATAACTTCTCAAAGATTGGCCACTCATCTTTTATAGCGAGAAGTGCACCTATGCAATTGAAAGGTCCTGAACTTGTGAAAAGTTTTTCTTTGCCTAGATTGAGTAGAAAGGAAGTTCATGAATTTCCAAACATCGGTAAACATGGCACCTCTAGAAGTTCTGGAATGGAGAATGATGGCGAGAAATGGCATGCCAGGTTGTCATTTATCTGATTATATATAATTTAAGGATTTATTTTTACTTTTTATATATTTTTATGCTTAAAGCTTGACAATGCTTGATCTCGATATATTTTACTGGTTGGTCCAGCATTGATTTGATAGCTCAGGTCCAGGGTTACAAAATTCCATGTTGTTCTGGTGTCATTTCATCTTTCCTTGGTGATCCTTTCTTATTCACGGTTTTTGTTGTGTTTAATCGGGGATTTAGTCAGGTTTAGGCTTAACTGAGGCTTTGGCCAAACGAAGAAGCAAAAAAAAAGTAATTAAAGAATCATAATTTTACTCAAGCATTTATGGAATCATAGTAGTTGAGTCCAAGCCTTCCCTCGCTTGACCAAATATTATCTTTTTTATGTTTTTGTTTTTTATCAGGGGTAATGAAGTGTATGAAAAGGGTGACATGAAATCAGCCGAGGAATTCTACACTCGTGGCATAAAATCTCTGGCCTCTGGTGAAAGCTATCAAAGTAGGAATCGGCCGCTTGTGCTCTGCTACAGCAACCGAGCAGCTGTTAGAATGTCCCTCGGACAGATAAAAGAAGCCTTGAGAGACTGTTTGGCTGCCTCCAAGATTGACCCTGCCTTTCCCGAGGTGCAACTTCAAATTGCAAAGTATGTTCTTTTTGGAGTTTTAAGTCTATCACTGTAGCTTGCTGTAGCTTATCTATAAAGCAAATACTCACCTGTTGGTGTTTAGTCTAACATTGCCGGAGTAGATGTTCGTATGGTTATTTGTTAATTGAAATGGGTTGAGTGGTCTACCTGTACCTTTGTTAAATTATTTTTGAAATTGAGCTGTTGGTTGGTCTAGAGTAGTGGCTGCCACTTGGGTTGTTTTCTTTTTCTTTTATTATCTCTCCTTCGAAAATTTGGCAGCGGCTGCAAACAAATCTTTTATTCTCTCTCTCTCTCTCTCTCTCAATGAACCTACTGGGTTTGTTAGTTACAGTATAATATAATATTACATCACAGACTTCCTATGTGGTTCAAAAACTTAATAAAAAACAACTTTTGTTTTATTTTGGTCCTTACGAAGCCCAATGGAAGGAAAAGAACACTATTGATCTGTATCAAA
This sequence comes from Carex kokanica, assembly GCA_025461125.1. Classification (NCBI taxonomy): domain Eukaryota; kingdom Viridiplantae; phylum Streptophyta; class Magnoliopsida; order Poales; family Cyperaceae; genus Carex; species Carex kokanica. Next base: position 420,180 of record JAJGRX010001195.1, read on the forward strand.
TGAAAAGAAAAGAAAATATCATCATTGATCTGTGAAAAATAATTTTTAGTGGTCTTCAATCTCAATAAAAAAAATTCATTTCTAATAGAAGGCTTTCACCATGTAAATGTTATTGCCCAGAGAGGGATTTAAAATGTATTCTTTTACTTTTCTTATTGCATCTTTTTTGCATATTCTCTGTCATTGTATAACCTATTACATAATTGATCCAGCTGCCTTGTTGGTTTGGGCGATCTTGAAGAAGCAATCAAGCAGTTCAACAAGTGCTTGGAGTCGAATGACTATGATAATTTAGACCCTGCAATCTTGACAGAGGCTTCTAGTGGTCTCAACAAAGCTCATGTACTCCCTCCTTTCAGAGTCTATTTATTTTTTTTTCTTTTCTAAAATATATGCCTTATGTCAAACAAACAAACACTATAATGGTGTCTTGATGCTTTATTGGTTAACACCAGCTCTATTCACTTTCAGTATGTGGTACCCAAGTGGATTAACCTGAAAAATACTGAAGGTGAATTGTGTTACGGTGCTTCCATCAAATCTTATTTCTTGAAATCAGATAGAAGCTGCAAGCAGTTCAATTTGATGTTCTAAATTGACTTTTTGTTCATATGCTTATTTCTTTGTGTAAACAGAGATAGAGAGAGAGAGAGAATTGAAGAGTGTAATCTTTATTTCATTCTTGATTGATTGTTACAAATGAGTAATACATCTATATATATAAAGGCAGCAACTTAATCTCTAATTACAGTATTGCCACTAATTAACTCTGTTTCTCCTTCACTAATTAATTACATCATTACCACTTGCTAATTACAACACTATCACTAACTAGCTAACTGATGCACTATGTGATCTGATGCTATCATAGCACTGGTGCGCCAGTGCTATGGGTTTTTCTCCAACTGAGTATCTGCTCCAATACTTTGGCTTCACTTGGTTATGTCAATTTGGTCCCTTGTTAAATCCTTTAGGCCAGATTGGAAGAATTAACCTGACAGCCTTGATATCCAAAACAGTATTTAGTGGTTCTTAGTTTTATGGTATACCATACTTAAACCAACGTTTTTATATAGTAATATTGCTTTCTATATTTGCTAATCACAGAAGGTTGTGGAGTACATATCTCTGGCCGAAGATCTAATGAAACGGGATTCAGATCAAGTACCAAAAGCATTGGACCTGATTTCTGATGCACTGTCAATAAGTTGTCATTCTGATAGATTGATGGAGATGAAAGCAAATGCACTGCTAAAGGTATGTACTTTACCAAGTACAGATGAAAGATCGTTGGCTCTGATTTTAGTATAATGCTAGGTACAGTACATCATTAGGTTATTATTGAATATATTTTAGGTCATGTATATTTCGAAGGTCAGTTTTGAATATTTCTTTGGGTCTTTTTTCTTTTTGTCTTTTCTTGTCTTGGTCTCTTGTGGAGTTTCTATGTACATAATTTTTCCTTCTCTACTGATCTATACAAGTTATATAACGGCCTTATGGTAGTGTTTGATGGAAAATATAAAAATGTTCGTACAAATCATCAGTGTCTCATTCTCTGTAAACTGTTTCTATAAAAAGCTGTGGAGATACGAAGATGCCATTCAGTATTGCGAGCAGATTCCTGATTCAGATGGAAAATATTATATTAGCAAGCAATGGAGATTAAATATTATTGCCAAATCTTATTTCTATTTGGGAAAACTTGACGAGGCGCTTGAAGTGATAAAAAGAAATGAACAAGCAGCAGTTGATTCTGAATGGTACTAATTCACTCTAAGTTCTATGAAGCAGCAACTAATATTTATTACATATTTAAAAGGGATGATCATAAGATAAGAGATATTGCTGTTACAAATTGTGTTGATCTATTAATGGCAATAACATTTTAGTGAATGTCTATTACATTTTTCTATGGTGTCAATATTGATCAGGTATGAATCTGATTCTTCATCCTCCAAAACAGAGAACGACGTTGAGCCATATGAAAACAAATTTCCAGAACCCGATACATCGTTCATAGTCACTCTGCGTGAACTTGCACGCCTCAAGGTCTGTTATCTTACTTGATTTTACTTTGATTTTATTCTTTATTGGTTTCATTATTTCCATTAGTATCATTGCAACTGTTCTTCTTGTTCTTATCATCATGGTCATCATCACTCGTTAATAACAACCCTCAAGGTTGGCACATATTAATTTATTTATAAAGTACTGATATGTCCATACTAATGTGACTTCAGTAACAAATGAACACAAATTTTCTGCATGATCACATGCTTTTCATCCATGGACGTGGTCAAATAACAAAAATAAAAGAAGTTCAAATGTCAAGATTTTTTTTTTCTTCACTGTTATCCTTCTATGACTTTACTTTCTTTTCTTGGCCAGGCTGCCGGAAATGAAGCCTTTCATGCTGGCCAATACACTGAGGCAGTGGAGCACTACAGTGCTGCTATTGCTTGCAGTAAAGAATCCCCTTTTTTCACTGCAGTATGCTTGTGCAACCGTGCAGCTACCTATCAAGCTCTAGGTCAGATTGTTGATGCCATTGCTGATTGTTCTCTCGCCATTGCACTTGATCCTACCTACACAAAGGTCTTTAACCTTAAGCTGTGATTTTTGAATATCTTGATATGATTAGATTGTTTAAATAGGCTTTTGTTTCTTTTATTTTTTTTATTTTTAGTAGTATTAGACAAAATTTAAAGCGAAAGGTACTAGAGTTTTCAATCGTGCAAATTTCTCTTGAAAGAAAATTTCGTTTTACATTATAAAGTTCTTCCCATCTTAGTCATGATTGCTGTGTTTTAGGTGTTTTCCAAAAGGGCTGGACTGTATTATATGATCAGAGACTACAATCAAGCAGCTAATGACCTACGCGTGCTAATTTCTCTACTTGAGAAGCAACAACAAGAAAATCAGGCAGGGAAACCTAGCAAGACCAATATCACTGACGACTTAAACCGGGCCCGCCGTCGGCTTTTGTCTGCTGAAGAATCAGCCCAAAAGAGAATTCCGTTAAATCTGTACTTGATATTGTATGCCCTTGAGATCACAGATATCTAGTTTCATATTATTATCTCATCTTTTGAGCACTATAATACCATTGCAATATTTCTATTTATAGTAGTCTCAGTACTGAACAAGCTCGGTACACTACTGGTGCAGCTGAATTTTGGGGGTATTGTATTCCATGAATAGAATTTCAAAATTCGGCTAAATTAACTGTTTCACCTTATTTTCGTAGAGGAGTTGAAGAATCTGCTTCAGTAGATGATGTGGAGAATGCATATGAGAAAGCTGCACTTAGGCATCATCCTGATAACGTACTAAGAATTAACAAAAACATATGCCTTTCAATTTTTCTGTTCTTTTCTTGGGGAACATCTTTTTTCCTAAGCAAATTACCTTTATTAATGCATTGCAAAATTATATGCGCTGTTAATTCTAAATAGAATCATTGTTGTATCTAATTATCCATAATACATATATTCATAAATTTTTTCATTTCAGGCTATTCAGTCTTTACCAAAGAATGAAAAGACAGACAGCGATGCGATATGGATAGAGGCAACTGGAAGAGTTCAAAAGGATGCTGATCATTTGTTCAAAATTATTGGTGACGCTTATGCCGTGCTTTCTGACACCTCCAAGGTTTTACTATACGAACTATGATGCTATATATTTTATTCTTTTCTTCAATACTTAGAGTCTCTGAGGAAATCATCCTTGAAGCCTTGCTTTTGATTGTTTAGTTATTTTATATGGACCTAAGACTACACCTATATAAGAACTTAAAATTGCCCAAGTCTACTGTTCAACCTAGTGCTGTTAAGCATTACTAGTGGCTTTGATATCTCAGCAATTTCATGCAGATCATATATCCTTGTGAAAAGATTTACATTGCATAAAAATGCAGATTCATAGGAATTCTAACATATATCCTGTTGAAATTTAAAAAAATGGTAAAGGAAAATAAAACTCACCCTGTTTTATGCATAACATTTTCAAGCTTCCATTATTGCTGTTTTCTAAATTTGTCGGTTGGCAAAAAGGTGTGTTACTGGGTGGGTTATCACTGTGAAGAAGAAAAAAGAAAAACGAAAAAAGAAAAAAGAAGGGAGGATACAAGAAATATAATGGCCTGTGTTCGGATGAGCATATGTGATTGATATTTCATATGCTGATGTGATGCACCGAAAATTCAAATACTTGTAAAATGCTCTGTTGGTACAGCATTCATACTAAACAAACAAACTTATTCTTATTATTTCAGCGTGCAAAATATGACTGTGATGAGGAGAAATGGCATACCAAGAAGACGCGTCATGCTACCGGAATTCCACGTAAATCGACACTTGGCAGATGATACTAATTCAAAACGCTCATGATAATATTATTTTTGAAGGCAATAAATCGAACTTAATCTACTTGTATAGAGCTTTTGTAACTTTTCAGTCAATAGGCTGATGTAAAAATCTAAATAAACAAGAAAACTTATTCTCTGTTTTTTAATTTTATTTCCTTTTGTTTATTTTTATTTTTACTGAGGCTTATTACTCATAAGCCACAATTGTTTTGTAGAATTTAATGTTACAAAACCTTTGTAACAATTTATTAATGAATGAAATGAGGTCTCGACTCTCATTTTTCCTAAAAAAAAATAAACAAGAAAACAAAAAAATGCATTAGAAATATTCCATGCAATAATGCTTTATTGTCATTGACATCATTATTTGGGTGTTTTTTTATTTGTCTTGCAATAATGCTATATTGACATCATTATTTGTTTTATTTTATTTTATATGTTTTCCCTTCCGTTTTATGATAAGATACGTTTGGCATGAGAAAGTGTATATCTTATGGTTTGTCATTACAAGATGAAGCAATTAATTTCTGTACTTCAACCGATAAATATATATAGGACAAATATTTCACAAATATATATAGCACACTGTCACTGTAAGTGATAATTTGGAGAATTTATAGCACCGATTTATATACTTATAATGCCCCTTTCCATCAGATTAATTTTTTGCCATTCGCTACTCATGTACATGCCAATTATGTTCTGTTAATTTCATGAATAAAATTTTACACATATAAGGATATGAAATAATCTTATCCGGAAAATTAGGAAGAATGAAAATAACTTTGCAATCAAAAAGACACAATTTATCGTTTAATTTATATTTCTATCACAACTTCGTATTCGAGAAAAACAGTCTACCGCACATATTTTTTTTTCATATAAACCGACAATTTAGACTAAACTATCAACACTGACTATTCATTAAGAGAACCGTTAGTATAGGTTGTAAGCAATACTAACGGTTCAATTGAACTAATTTGTCGATGTTGGTGCACCATCGGTTGGTTAAAAGTGAACCGTCAGTGTTGAGTTCTTTTTATTTATCATTTTGCCACATAATCCCTACACTGACTATGACACATTAGAACCGTCGGTGTTCGAGGGTCGATGTAGATGTCTTTTGTAGTAGTGTCTAAAGTGTGCTGCATACTAGAGAAGCTAATGTCTTTCAGGTATATTACTATTAATCAATCTAAAATTTAGAAAAAAATTTCCTATTCACCTAATCGATTTGGTGAAATTTTGATATCTAGGTAAATCGGAATTGATTATCCCGTCCCACTAATCCCGTAACCCCGCTAACTTAATTAACTAAGCAGAGAAATTTTTTGCCTTCTTCTTTCTTCTTAGTTAATAGGTTAAGCAAAGGAAAAAAAATAAAAATTTGTGGAATGGGATAATCTATCCCGTCTCACAATTTTTTTATTTCCTCTCTTCTTAGTTAATAAGTTAAGAAGAGGAAAAAAATGTGGGACGGAATAGATTAACCCGTTTCACAATTTTTTTTTTCTCTTCTTAGTTAATTAGGTCAGCGGAGTTACAATTTAGATTAGTGGGGACGGAATAAATTATTCCGTCCCACGGAAAAGAATAAATGATCATGTTTTACCTATATTTCAATTTCCAACAAAAATGCCATCCTATCGCGATATTTTTTATTTTTATTTTCGATTAATAAAAAATCGGTCTTTATTGGTGGGAGGGTTAGGGGAGATGAAGAAGACAAGTAGAAGGGTATGTTGGTCAATTTAAATTTTAAAATAATTAAGTAAAATGCTAACTAAATAAATGGGATAGAAGAAATGATGTTAAATTTTAGTGGGATATTGGATAACCAAAATTTGTATGAATATAGTAGAAATTTTCCGAAGTTGGCTAAGATCAAAGTGGTATGACCAAGGTCTTGGTACTACTAATTCATTTTTACAATTTTCAAAGTTCAAATAGTCGATCTGAAGTGCTCAATGTATTCTCCATATTAAAATGTACCTGGAGACCAAAATTTACATTTTTTGAAATTTTTTTATGAATTTTTTAAAATCACTGTTTTTCAGATTTTATTTATTTATTTTTTATTATGAAAAACAATGATTTTCAAAAATCCATAAAAATAGTAAAAAAATTCAAAAAAAATGTAAAATTTGGTCTCCAAACACATTTTAATATGGAGAACACATTGAGCACTTCAGATCAACTATTTAAACTTTAAATTTGTAAAAACTAAATGATAACACCAAAATTTTGATAATACCACTTTGATCTTAGTCAACCTCGAAATTTTTCCTTATTTTTATTAGTTAATTTGTACTTCAGTACAAAAGGCCTCGCCAAGAAGAGCACATGGAATCCCGAAACTCACTAAAATCTGTGCTCCACGCGTCGAACCAGATATGAGTCGTATGACTGACTACTTGATTGATATGCCTACGGGATTTTCTCAAAAAAAAAAAAAAAAAGACTACTTGATTGATTCACCGGTTCAAAAAAAAAAAAAAATATGATTGATTCACATATTTTCTTTTCTGCTCTGCTCCAAAATCTGTGCTCCATCCGGTACCGGTCTTTATTATTAAAATAATGTGATTGAATCTTATCCAGTACGTTGACTCTCCATTTCGTTCTCAACTGAACAAATTACGTATTTGCATGCAATAGAGAGAATTAATGAAATTTTAGAAAGTTAATCTCTTTATTTGAAACATAAGGAAATTAAGGAGGATCAAACTAAGATTTTTAGCTTATAATATATTTTAAATCTTGTAACTAATTTTGTAAGTGTGTATTAATTATTACTAAAATTAAAGGAGGACGCGTCACTGACAATGGAAATGGAGAGGATACAGAGGACAAGGTCACAACTCACAAGGGGCACATCAGATCACATGGTGTGTCCGTCCGGGATTGCCTATATGGGTATAATACGAGTTCTGCTTTAAGATTCGTGTCGGATTAAAACCAACCGCCCAGATCTCATTCTACACGGTGAGGTATTGCACTGGATCCAAAGCAAAATAAAAATTCGACTCAAGAAGAGAAAAAAAGGAATAACTTCATGATTATTTATTTTAACAATCGCATAAAGTTAATTTAAATTTACATTCAATTTAATGTGTATTTTACTATTCATCGATTGATGATGATGCCTTTATTAGGGAGATACAACTTTAATGGTATACTTAATTAAAAAAAAGGTTAATTACAAGAAATAGATATTTCAATAGACAATAGTGAACATTTGTGTATAGGCCTTCAAAATATCTTTTATGCAGCTAAAATGCATAATGTGACCACATTAATAATTCGATTCTTTTGCATATCCACCTATCTATACTAATCTATAGAGACCAAACATCACTGTTATTACTCTTTTTACTTTAACAAACTAGAATTCTCCACAAAATTAGCTAGATAACAGATAAGGTTTGCCACCAAAATATCGTGACCAAATATTGTCACATGAGACCAGCAAACTATATCAGTTCTCAAATTGTAAAAATGCAAATGATTTTTAGACAAATTTGATCTTTGCCATGAGAAATGTCTGTACAAATAGTCAAAGAGTGAGCCTATGGTGCTATGCATAGCACCAATGGCTAGTGTACTACGGCTCAATATGGTACTTTTTAAAATCCTAACGGTCGATCCGATCGTTCAATGTGATATCCATATGAATATGTACTTGCAAACTAAATTTTATATTTTTTCGAATTTTTTTACTATTTTTTCAGATAGGTAGAAAAATTAGTGTTTTTTGAAAATTCTGGACCATCAAAATTCTACCTATCTGAAAAAATAGTAAAAAAATTTAAAAAAATATAAAATTTAGTTTGCAAGTACATATTCATATGGTTATCACATTGAACGGTCGGATCGACCGTTAGAATTTTAAAAAGTACCATATTGAGCCGTAGTACACTAGCCATCCGTGCTATGCATAGCACCATAGCCTCACTCATAGTCAAATACCAATAGTTTTGATAACATATAGGCGCATGAAACAAGATCGGTACCGGATTCACTGGTGTATGAGACAAGAAATAACAAGTATGTAAGAATTACACACTTATTTATCTGAAAATGATCACTCACGCACCACATGTCTATATACCAGAACTTGAACAGAACAGAAGAGACGAGACAAAATGTGTTAGGTAGTCAAAATCTGAATAAAAGAAGTTGGAGTAATGTGACGAATCAAATCGCATGAACCAGTAGCAGTAGACCAGTAGTGTATAGTAATAATTATTAGGCCTACAATTAAGGTGGTTGAGGGATCAGGATTTAATTTTTGTTGGTCTGTACTCTGTCTGGTCCCATACTCCCATTATACATTAATACAGATAGCAACAAGTAAAAATAAAGAATGCTCAAGGAACAAGATAAAAATCTTAGCACAGTCAAAATGAGCAAAGTACTTCCATTAATTGTACTTGATCATATCATGTTTATGAGAAAAAAGGAAACAGAAACCAAAGTATGTATATTAAAGATACTTCAAAATTTTGTGGATTTGGTGTTTTGATGTCCATGCCATTTAAATTAAACATGTACACACATCATTGAAGAGAAAAAGAAGGAATAATGAAAGAAGAAGACCGATTAAGAAGCTGACGATGGGGGCTACTGCACCTTGCAAGCGTATAGAAGAAGCGAAAAGCCAAGATGAGCTTCAGGCATTGTGGCTGTGCCGGGGGCAGTGTAAAACATGAAGACGGCAGCATTGGTCCGGGCCCCGGCTCCAGCCCCGAAGAGCCAGCTGTGGACGTCCCAGAGCACCTCAACAGGGGCATCGTCGACCATGATGGTCTGGTTGCCCCTGAATTTCCAGGGTAGCCTCTTCACCTGCATCACGCGCTTCCTATCAATGCGGATCTCAAGACAGGGCTCCTTTGCCTTGGAGCTGCTGCTGCTGGGGGAGGCGTCGCATTCACATTCGATGGCAATGTCATGCCACCTGCCACCGTCACAGAAGCAGGCCCGGGCAGTGTAGACCTTATTGCCGGAGATATGCTGCTTCTTGGCCACACAGACAGAACTGGGGCCAGGGGTGGGGCTGGGGTTAGAAGCACCGGTTATGTGGTAGGCCTCCTCGGCAAGATCGCCGAGAAGGAGCACCATCTTGAGGTCGGACATAATAGCTACGTAGAAGCCCCCTGATGGCTCTGGCCCAGGGCCGAGGCCAAACTGGGCGGCGGAGAAGTCCCAAAAGACATGAAGCTGGAGAGTGGGCCCACAGTGAGTGCTCTTGGAACCCTTGGGCTTCCACTTGAGCTTGATGTCAAGCAAGGACAGCTGCTGCTTTTTGTGAGCGGCATAATCTGCGATGGAAATGCTGATCCCAACCTGACCTAACACTGTCTTCGACCAGACCACTGTCATCCTGCATTCTCCGCCCCGCCTGTCACCATGATCTAGCCATGTTCGGTACACGCACGTCACCGCACTCCCGTTCGTGCTCTGCCCAGGAGACGATGAATCCGCGATCTGTACGCCGCTCTCACCGAAACAAGAAGGGAAATCTCTCATTTTCTCTTCTTCTCTGAGCGCTTACACTTACAGACTTACAGTGAGTGGGAGTGACTAACAGTGACACAAACAATGTAAAATGGGTAGTCAAGAATGTTTGATTGCCGCATTGGATAAAGAAATTAAGATCTGATGCAATCCAAGCACAGATCGGAAAAGGGGAAAGTGGTGAAGAAAAAGAAAAGAAAAGATTTTAGTCAGTTGGGAAGGAATGAGAAGAAATCGACGAGTGGGAGTTGCTTGTTCGTTGCTTGGAAGAGAGAGACACAGTTGGGTTGGGTTGGGTTTGGGCCTTAATTACTTTTTTAGTTCTATTTATATTTTATTAACCCAACAATATCTAGATATTAATTATTTCTCTCTCAGATATTATCTCATAATATATTTCCTTAAAAAAATATTTATAAATTGTTTTATTATGTTTAAAATTTATTTCTATCCTATGTTATTACATAATTTTTTTCCTTAAAAGTTAGATTTATAAAATAAATTAATATTATGTGGTTCTTTGTATTTCGTCACATTTTTAAGATCTTTAGAGATAATAAAACAATAAAATATTATATTATATTATGAATATTCATCAACATCGTATATAACAATTTATTTTACCGAACTCCACAAGTTTTATTGACATTCATTATTTTGACAATTAACATTTTATCTTTATTTTACAAAAAATATTGAAGAAAATGACATGATTACTTATATAAATTAAACATGAACTAATAATAAAACATACTATATACAAATTATCATGAATAAAATATTCCAAAATTTACTCAATATCATATTTCTACGAGTTTAATACAGTTTAAAATGAATGGCAGCCTGTACATATTCAAAGAGAGTTACACTTGTCCATATATTTTTTTGTTGTTGAGAAATTTAGATATGTGCTCATCAAACTTCATCAATTAGATATTTAATTAATTAAAAATAATGATTAATATTAATAAAAAAATAGAATGACATTTTTGTCTTTACTTTCCTTCTCTTTCCTTCGCTGATTACTGGTCTCTGATCTGTTTCTTCGAGTGCCGCATCACATTACTTCTCCCTATGACATAAAACGTTGTTCTATGGGGGCTTTTGTGGAAGAGCTTCTATCTCTGATAGGCAAAGATGAAGTTTGAGCTTCAGACTATGAAATTCTATTGTATGATCCAATTGTAAGTATTTTGACCAGTTTTTCTATGCTGGTTATCAGATTCTATTCTGACCTAAGCATTAGACCCATAACCCATTATTCCTACTAGATGCATCCTTATTTGTATTACGTATATTTTTTCAAATAGAATGAGATTTATTTTTCTTTGTTGAGCTGTAGGGCCCAAAGAAATCATAACAATCCAAAGGCTGATGATACTTCCACAATATGCAACACCTGTATGAATAAGCGTAGAAACATATTCAATTTCTACACAAAGTAATTATTTATGATTTTGAAGAATTGACTTAGCTTTATTATTCAATTTTTCTGTATCCACTATTTTACAAGTATTTATACTTGTTTTTATACAAGCAAAAATTCTAGAGCAACCAAGGAGGCTGTATTTCATACACCAAATATTTCATCAGCATATTTGACCCTTGTAAGTAGGATGTAAATTGGAAAAAAAAAATGGCAGTGTGTAAGCAAAATTTTATTTTTTATTTTCTATAACATCGCAAGATAAACATTACCACCTTTCGCTTCTGAATCGTCGCCGTCACCGTCAACTATGGATTTCAAATTTTCAATTTCTCTCCTGAAGTCCCAGACAAATCATTGGATCGTTGAATTTTTAAATTTTTACAAGTTTATCATTATTTAGAACAATAATTATTAAGTATGTTTTTATAATTTTTTATGAAAAAAACATAGAAAAAAACTAATAAGATTTGGTATAATTTTTAATTTTTGAATTTGAAGTATATTTTTATATTTTTTTGGTGAGAAAAAAACAGTAATAGAAAATATTTTTTGAAAACTTTTTTGAACAGAAGGCAAGTGCCCCTCTCCAATTCCATGTTACTCTGCTCCTGAAATTTTATTGGAAGGTCCAAATCAGATTTGAGTCCTCTGATCTGAAATATACGGTTTAGATCAGTGTGGAAAAACCCAAATCATGATTTCTCACAGCTGGAGAGGAGCTGAGTCCTTACAAAAAGGCCTCACCTGGAAATCCAAGTATGGATGGGCTTTTATGTTAGAAAATAAATATTAATAATAGTTTAAGTGAGGGCTTTTGGGCCTTTAAATAGACTTTTGGGCCTTTATTCCAGTGCATTACACGCGCTCCATGTGAGTCTGGAAACTCGAAATCAAATGAAAAAAAATTGAAACGGGGTTGGATACATACAGCGTTAACTGTTAAAGAGCACAGTTGCTTTGCTTACATTACACTAGCTTGTAGCATAGAGCTGAGGTTGGTTGTTTTGTGATGGGCAAATATGTTCTGAAACAGTATTCTTTGAGTGTGTTTGGATCAAAAGAATAAGAGTGAGGCTATGGTGCTATGCATAGCACGGATGGCTAGTGTACTACGGCTCAATATGGTACTTTTTAAAATTCTAACGGTCGATCCGACCGTTCAATGTGATAACCATACGAATATGTACTTGCAAACTAAATTTTATATTTTTTCGAATTTTTTTACTATTTTTTCAGATAGGTAGAATTTTGATGGTCCAGAATTTTCAAAAAACACTGATTTTTCTACCTATCTGAAAAAATAGTAAAAAAATTCGAAAAAATATAAAATTTAGTTTGCAAGTACATATTCATATGGATATCACATTGAACGGTCGGATCGACCGTTAGGATTTTAAAAAGTACCATATTGAGCCGTAGTACACTAGCCATTGGTGCTATGCATAGCACCATAGCCTCACTCAAAGAATAATGCAAAAATACTTTTATTTTATTTTATTATTATTTGTGATTAAAGGCCCGCAGCATCTTTTAACTGCTAAGAATTTGTGCCACTGCGCTAAATCTGTTGTTCTCATGAGGCAAACATACTAATATTTAAATAGTATGGAAAGAATATTGCAAGAATACTGTGTGGGAGAATAGTTCTAGAAGAATCCTAATATTTGAATGGTATGTAAAGAAAATTAATTTTATGCTATTCGGAATAATGTAGATACTATTTGAAATGTATATTTCGAAAGTGTTACCAAATGTACTGATTACATCCTAATGAAAAGTGTTGGAAATTTTCCAATTAAATTGAATAAAGAGGGCATCAAAATATTTTTATAATTTTTTTGTAAAATCGATATTCTGCAATTTAATTTTAGTACATCAAAATAAATTAAATAAAGTGTGTGAATTTTTATAGTATTCCGTGCAATCGAGTTAATATTTTGTCGCAAGGATAAAGTGTCGTTTTTAACACGGTATAAATCGGAAGTGTATCCAGTTCAACGAAGATAGGGCATACACCAAATTTCACCAATTATTACAGAAATTTATTTATGAAAAGGAAGGCTAATTAATTATTTTGTTTTATTTTGTATTTGTCAATGATAAGCAAAAAAAAGAAAATGAATTGCCTATCAAGGAAGCCTATATGAGAGTTATACAAAGAGAATTCAGAATTGGGTTACTTTTATATCTCATCTGAGGCTCAATTTTCTCAACACTTATAAGGAATTGGAATAGAGATATTAACAACACTAGTTTAATTAACTTTATGCAGCGCAATAGAATTAAAAAAAAAAAACAGAGACTTATGCGGTTGATAAACTATCAATGGTCAAACCGGACCATATATTGTACACTTTGATTATTGGTGTAATTATATTCTTCTGAAAATTTATAATTGTAGTTAATCAGTCATAGTTTATATAACTACTATTTTATTCATCAATAAAATAATACATTAGCTGATTAGCAGCACAATTTTCGAGAAACATACTCTTTGTGTGCTTAAGTTGCCTGTTTTGGACGGTTTGAAGGAGTTTGTTTTTGGAATTCAACTAATACCGTGTTAACATGGTTAACCAATGTATAAGAGCTAGTTTTAGTTCTTTGCGTCTTCTAAGGATTAAAATTAAGAATAATTATTTCAGTACCCACGCTACATTATCCGCACTGTACGCACTACAGTACCCACACTGTTATTTTAGGAAAATTCATATATGATATGTAGTTCATTGTATAGGTATAAATACTTGCCCTGCTTGAGCTATATACTTCACAGTGTTACTATTAAAATTTGTAAAACAAAATTACAGTTTTGGAATAGTTGCGGTCCCACATGCCGTTTGAGTGGTCCCCTAATGCGGCTACAACACGAGAATTTTTCAAGAAAAGGTGCGGGTACAATTATTTAGGAAAATTCATATATCATATGTAGTTCATTGTATAGGTATAAATACTTGCCCTCTTTGAGCTATATACTTCACAGTATCAAAATTTGTAAAACAAAATTACAGTTTTGGAACAGTTGCGGTCCCCACATGTCGTTTGAGTGGTCCCCTAATGCGGGTACAACATGAGAATTTTTCAAAAAAAAAGGGCGGGTACAGTTATTTTAGGAAAATTCATATATCATATGTAGTTCATTGTATAGGTATAAATACTTGCCCTGTTTGAACTATATACTTCACAGTATCAAAATTTATAAAACAAAATTACAGTTTTAGAAGAGTTGCGGTCCCCACATGCCGTTTGAGTGGTCCCCTAATGCGGGTACAACATGAGAATTTTTTTAAAAAAAGTGCGGTTACAGTTATTTTAGGAAAATTCATATATAATATGTAGTTCATTGTATAGGTATAAATACTTGCTCTGTTTGAGCTATGTACTTCACAGTATTATTATTAAAATTTGAAAAACAAAATTACAGTTTTGAAATAGTTGTGGTCTCCACAAGCAGTTATGACAGTTTAGGTGTGGGTACAGTGCGGGTACTGTAGCATGGGTACTCATATCAGCTTCCTAAAATTAAACATCCAAAATTATTAAATAAGCTTGTATTAAAACATTAAAACATATTAAAATTTAACATTAAGACCGATATTTTAGTCAGAAATTTAACCAATTCAAAAAAATTATAATGGAAGAATACCATTTGGATATTCATGTCTTCTTCTGAAAAAGTAAACAAGACAATTCTTGAATCTTAGTAACTCTTGGTCAAATCTTTTATTTTGATCAAAGTTTAATTTACTATTAATTTGTTATAAACTATTATGACGAAATTTAATGGACTAATGGAGAAAAGGAAAACTGTATTTTGCACGTGCGGAGTGGACACGTGTCCAGGAAAACTGTATTTTGCACGCCAAGTACACTTATTATTTATTTCCTCCTGGACTCGGAGTTGCTAGTCTTATTTTAAGTTTTTAATCTCTGAGCACACTATTGGCATATGACTCAAATTTCATCGTTATATTTTTAAGATTTAATTTCGCATTAAATTAGGATTAAAATTACAATAATTCAAACCATTCGCCTACTATAAGATAACAAAGACAGTCCTATATAAACATCATCCGACCATATTTTTTTTCTCAGTATTTGGCGACGTAATTATTATTCCAAACTACCCACTTTTATTATTGTCATTTTCACTTAGTCAATTTAATTATATTTCAATAATAGTAACTTCACAAGGAAATGCATAGTAATTAGGATCTTGAATGAAAGATTGAGCTCAATTAGGGAAATTTTAGAAACCTAAATTAAACATGAAACAAAAGGAAGAAAAGCAAGGAAGAACCGAAATTTTTATTAATATCAAAAAAATATATTAAATTTCAGAATCTACACCCTCTTTGATAAGATTTCAAAAACTGTTCAAGCCGCATATTTATTTCCTGGTTTTAGGGAATTACTGCAAATTTATTTTCCGGTTTTGGAATTCCAGAACCGGGAAATAAATTTCCGGTTTTGGTTTCGGAATTCCAAAACCGGGAAATAAATTTCCGGTTTTAAGGTTTTTTTTTAAATACAAAAAATGTTATAATTTATTTATTATTTGTATTAAAATATTAGAAATATTTTATATATTTCTTTGAAAATAGATGGACTACTATATAATTTGATTTATTAGAAAGACTGCGACAAATAACCCGGATCAACACTTTTCAGGCCGAATTTTCCCCGGCTGTAAGAAAAATTAAAATATTACTTTGTGTGTTATTGGAAAAAAATAAAAATATTTTGAATCTCAGTTATTGATCCCGGTTCAAAAGTCACTTTTTAAGTATATACAGAAAATATTTGGATTTTTCTATTTTAAAAAAGAAAAAAAGGTTTGTCAGAAAAAAAAATTCAAACAAAATTATTATCAAAGTTTTGTCAGAGAATTTTTTAATTTTTTGGAAAATAGAAGGATATATTTTCTGTATTTATCTAGAAGTAACTTTTGAAAAATGTTAATCCGGATTATTTGTCGCAGTCTTTCTAATAAATCAAATTATATAGTATTCCATCTATTTTAAAAAATATATAAAATATTTCTAATATTTTGATACAAAAAATAAATAAATTATAAATTTTCTGGTTTAAAAAAACTTAAAACTAGAAATTTATTTTTCGGTTTTGGAATTTCAAAACCAAAACCGTAAATTTTTTTTTGCGGTTTTGGAATTTCAAAATCAAATCTGCAATTTTTTTTTACGGTTTCGGAATTCTAAAACCTAAAAATAAATCTGCAGTTTGGACAGTTTTCAAAATCTTGTAAAGCATAGATTTTGAAATTTAATATTTTTTTTGGATATTAATAAAAATTTCGGAAGGAAGAAACGTAACAAGCATGTGTGGAAGTGAGAATATAATTGTTGTTGTAATAGATCGAGGGAAGGTTTAGAAAATATAAGTATACTTAATTTCACGTAGAAGTTGTTGTAATAATCATATTAGAAAGGTTAAAATTTAACAGAGCTTAATTACATTATAGAGCATCTTACAAATTTCATTGCTAACAAAACCATAAACAAAATAAACAAAAATAGGAGAAAGGAACAACCTTTCTTCCAACGCAATCAATACCTTAACCCTCCATGCAACCTTAGAAGAACTCTTTCTCTCTATATTATTCCAAAGGGTATTATATTAAACCTCCATTCACTCAAACCCTATACCATCTCCAAATTAAATGGCTTCAAAAATCATCACAACCATACAAATTCTCATTGCCCTCTTGGTAATACCACTCATCAAAGCACAATGGCAACCAAGTTCCTTTGAGGCCTCCTTGTTGCACCAAGCATGCTTCAACACGGAGAACCGCACCGCATGCCTATCCCGCATCAGTACTGCACACCGGCAAGGTGCCGGTGGCCCCATACCGATCCTACATGCAGCAATAAATGGTGCCCTTGAAGAAGCGACCGAAACCATTGAGCACGTGTCGGACATGTCAGCTGTGTCAAATGACGTTAGGGAAGAGATGGCGGTGCGTGACTGTGTTGAGCTTCTCGGTTACTCATTAGATGAGCTGAAGTGGTCCCTTGAGATGATGGAAGAAATCGACCCGGAAGTCGGGAATTCACACCGTGAGGAGAGCCTGCGTTCGTGGCTTAGCGCGGCACTGTCGAACCAAGAGACGTGCATGGAGGGGTTCGACGGGACCGACGGCCGCCTTCATGTCCATGTGGAGAGCAAGGTTGGTTCATGTTTTTGTCTGATAACTAAATTAAGAAAGACGGTTTTGTTATCTAACTTGTTAAACTATCTCATTAATTTAAAGGAAATAAACACCTTGCTGAATTCAAGGACAGAAAATAATGAAGAGACAAGAAAAGCAGTTCCTGAAACAAACAGGACAATAAACATTTAAAAATTGTTATTTAGTTAGTTACACTGACCAAATAATTACGTAATTTAAAAGCTTAAGTTGAAACAAATTGGTTTTGAGAAGCAAGTAAAACGTAAATGTGTTTGACATGAAATTGCACGGTAATATTTGACTTTACTGGTTAATTTGACTGCCAAACTGCTTTTGACTCTTTATATTCATAGCAGTTTATTAATTTTTAATTTAAATTAATTTATTTTGAGATGGTATCTTTTAGAAAAGTTGAGCTAGCTTCCATTCTTCATCCCAAACTTTCCAATCTTTCTCCCAAATAAATAAATAAACGAAGCTTTGAGATGGTGCCTTCAAAGAATACGATTCTTGCTCCTATACTGGAACAAAGTTTGCATATACCTTGCTAACAAAATTATAAATCTAAATTCTTATCTTAACAGGTGAGGCAATTGACACAGCTAGTGAGCAACATCCTAGCTCTGCATAAGCGCCTGCGAAGCATCATTCCACACATGGTGCACGAAAACAACACCGGTAGTGCAACCTTCGATTTGCCGCCACTGCCAACCTGGCTGACAAGAGATGATGAGGAGCTGATGCGCAAAAGAAGGAGATCGGTCCATGCCGATGCAGTCGTGGCGTTAGATGGTACTGGACATTTCAGGTCGATCGGCGAGGCGATTAACAACGTGCCGAGCCATAGCTCAAGGAGGTATGTGATATATGTTAAACAAGGGGAGTACAAGGAGAATGTGGATGTGAAGAGGAAGAGGAGGAATATCGCATTGATCGGGGACGGCATGGGCAAGACGGTGATATCGGGGAGTCGGAGCTTTGCCAGTGGATGGACAACCTTCAGGAGTGCTACTTTTGGTGAGAATTCTAGCTAATAACCGGTACCATACTACCATCATACCCAAAAAAAAAAAAAAAAAAAAAGATAAAAAGGAAAGGAAAGACAACTTTTATTCAGTCGGACCTAATCACCTAAAAATTAAACCGTCGGATCTGGAAATTTGTGCAAACGAATTAGAACTTAATAAATTTAAATGCCTCCATAAATCTAAATTTTCCATAAATTTTGGTCATACAAATGGGATGATTTAGATCTAGTCAACGCCGGTCAAAGAGAAAATGTATTGGGCTGGCTGAGGATCTAGTCAACGCCGGTCAAAGTATAATTGTAGAGGAATTAAAATTGAAGAAGGGGTATGTGTAGAACCCAAGTCTAGTCAACGCCGGTCAAAGTATAGGCATCCAGGCAACCTCTAGAAATGTTAGACACCCCAATTTTGTTGGAATAAAAATGTTTTTAGTAAAACCAACATTAACCAAATCTTTTTAGAAAATAGAAATGAAAATCTTTATCTTTCAAATCAAATCTAATACTCTATTATTACACCAAATAATATTTTGCATTTAGATTTTGAACCTATAATCTCTCGTATCATAGAACATGTGCCTTTACCACTAGAACTAAAGGCGGTGGTTCTCGACCAAAGATTAACCAAATTTTAGTAACTACTTTTTATTGATGTCTAAGCAAAACATCATTTTGGTTATATTTGGTGGTTCTGGCCACAATGACAATCCATTTTGTGCTAATCGAAAATGTAGATGGCTTCCTTCAATAAATATTTCATAAACCTTTTAATTACCGAAGTAATTAACAATATATGATCCATGGTACATACTTAACCACCAATAAAAACACTCCAAATTTCTAAAATTTCCTTTTCTTTTGCAGCCGTCTCAGGGCCGGGATTCATAGCGAGGGATATAACCTTCCGGAACACTGCCGGCCCACAGGGTCGCCAGGCGGTGGCATTGCGTGTCGACTCTGATCGCTCTGTCTTTTACCGATGCAGCATCGAGGGATATCAAGACACTCTATATGCACACTCCCTTCGCCAATTTTACCGTGACTGCACCATTTACGGCACGGTCGACATAATATTCGGGAATGGCCTCATTGTAGTTCAGCACTCCAACATCTACAATAGGATTCCGCTGCCGGGTCAACAGGTAACAATCACTGCACAGAGTCGTAAAGACCCGAACCAAGACACCGGTTTCTCAATGCAGGACTGTTTTGTGGATGGCACGTATCCTACGTACCTTGGCCGCCCGTGGAAACCCTACTCGAGAACGGTTTTCATGCAGTCGTATCTGGGCCCCCAGGTCAAACCTGCCGGGTGGCTCGAGTGGTACGGGAATTTCGGACTTGATACTCTTTTCTACGGAGAGTATATGAATCATGGCCCCGGTTCAGGGCTCGGTGGGAGGGTTAAATGGCCTGGATATCACATTATAAAAGATCCGGCGATGGCGGCTATGTTTACCGTGCGCCGGTTTATTGATGGGCTCTCGTGGTTGCCAAATACTGGGGTGATTTTCACGGCTGATTTAGACGGATGAGTACAGAGTACATAATATATTTTGATAATTTCTCTCCTTTGTTTTCCTTTTTTGAAGCCTGGTTTAATGGTATATTTCTTCTTTAATTTTTTTATTAGGATTATCTTTTTTTTGAGAATATTGGCAGCAGCTCCCAATATGAATTATCATAGATGAAATTCTTAGATTAATATGGATTAGATGTATTCAATTGCTTACAAAAAGTTTGTGGACTGTTCAATTTAACCAGAGAGCCAGAGAGGTATAGTGTCAGAATATTTACTTCGACAAATTAGTTCTATATTTGTTCGTATACCGAATTAGAGAAGGAAATTTGTCACGGCGTGATCAGTCACGTCACGTTCACGTCACGTGTGTCGATTACGTGACGTGACTCACGTGTTACGTGACGTGACTATTCGCGTGACGTGACTGTATTTAACAAAAATTATACGTCACGTCACGTCACGTAAACAAATCACGTCACGTCACGTTACGTGATCACGTCACGTCACGTCACGTTATAAAACACATCACGTGATCATGTACTGTCACGTGTAATTATGAAATATGTGTTTGAGGACAAATTCTAGTAGTCCATATTCCTATTAGCACTATTAGGCTATATTTTTGTAATATATTCATAGTATATTCAGACTTTTCTTTTGTGGCTGTTTGTAAAAACTATGTTTCTTAATGAAACGGACTTAAATATCTTTTATCCAAAAAATTTGACAATTTTTAGAATATTATTTACTAGTTAATTTTTGCAACATTATTTACTTATTTTACAAATTTATAATTTTCATATTTTTTGATATATTTTTTCTGAAGTTTCAACAATTTAAATTAAAATATAAAAAAAGTTTAATGTGACTAATTTATGTCACGTCATATCACGTCACGTGTAGTCACGGCGTGACTACGCGTGACGTGACCATTCGCGTGATGTGATCGTCTACCACTATTTTGATCACGTCACGTGAAAAAAAAAACATTGATCACGTCACGTCACGTCACGTGACCAAATCACGGCGTGTTTGTCACGTCACGTCACGGCGTGTCACGTATTTCCTTCTCTATACCGAATGTAGAAATATTTCTCTATGGATAAATACTAATGTATGTCCTTTTATCTCATTGTTTATGTCGGCATAATTAACAATTTACTACTTGACAAGAAATTCGAATGCCTTTCTTTATCTTAATATATACCAGAAGGTTTTTTGTAATATTTTATTACAATTATTTATATTATTAAATTTCAAAATTATAACACTTAAATGTTGTATATATGTTGATAGGCATTATTATTTTTTATATATAACAACATTCAGCGATTTATTGATATATTGATTATCAATGATTGAATTTCATTTAGAGAAAAATTAATGCAAGTTTGATGTAATTACACCGTGACACTAAATGAAATTCCTGTCATTTTACAATTATTACTCTATTAATCAATTGTATTAATTGAACACAAAGCATACCATTCATAACTTCAATACAATTTTTAATAGAGAGTAATTTGGAGCATTACTCAATTGTGCTGCATTTCCTTTTATTCTTGCATTTACTTCTCTTTAAAAGGTAAAATAAAATTGAAGGAACAGTCTCATATATTGCTTTGACTACAAAATGTGGATGCATTAGCACCTATGTTAGATGGATACGGATACGATACGTCTATTATATATGAATATGGTAATTTAAAAAAATATAAGATACGATACGTCTATTATATAAATTATTTTTTATTATTTTATATATTGTATTTAGATAATCGTAACTTAAATCAAATTTGTATAAAAAATTAAAGGCTTAACATAAGAATATATTAAATACTATAGTTACTAAAATGTATCACAAACGAAACTTTGGTGTAATGGATAAAGGTTTTGACGCTCATGTGGGCTTCCCAAGCTCGATTCACGTGCGAGGCAGAAAAAAAATTCATTTACGCTGGTGCATGCGCGGCTCACAGGCGCTCACGGATGCGGGCGTAGTTCACGGGCGCGGCTCACCGGTTCACGGGCGAGCGTATCGGCCGTTTCAGCATATCAGCCGTATCCAGCCGTTTCAATAGAGTATTGGTGACCGTATCGGTCGAGTTAGGATACGCCACATAACGGATATGCCAGCTGACGTATCGGATATGTATCGGTGCCGTATCGGACACGTATCGGTATCCGATACGGATACAGAGCCTATATTAGAGTATCTGAGTACCACAGAACCAAAGACCCTTAAGCCTAGTCAATAGTCAATACAATAAAACGCAATTGCTATTTTTTTTTTTTATTAATAAACGCAATTGCTATTAGAAACGAGAAAGTGATAAGTGCCACCTGGCATGATCGTCAGACTTCGGGTACCCGACGGCCCGAGGCCCGAAGAAGAAGAGGAGACCGGGCTTTGAAGCCCGATGTGAGAAGCAGAGGTGATCGGGCTTTGAAGCCAGTTGCTTTATTGCAATGCTCACATTTTCTGTGTGTAAATGAATGAACTTTGATACAAGATGTTGTTTTAAAACTATTATTCAATGTCCCCAAGAATTAAAAAATATTCCTAATCAGCTAGCAATTTTCAGAATAAAACCAAACCGTGCTACTTTTTGAATTTTTATTTTTTTAATGCTATATCATTTAAAAAGAAGCATACACTTGAATTATAAATGAATAAGCGTACACTTGAATTATATTTTACATTTTTGTATTTATTTAACAATAAGCATCATAATTTTGAATTGTATGCATATCATTTAAAAAGAAGTAAATATTGATAATTAAATGAAGGTGTTGTTAGAAGACTCAATGCGATTATCCTTGATGAACAACCTAGGTTATTAAAACTCCCAACAAATATGCACTCCAAAATGAGGAGGGATCCAATTACACCTTTTTTGGTGACACACTTTGACACCTACTATTTTTAAAGTCCAAATAGTCGATCCAAACCGTTCAACATGATGAATATATTAAAATGTACTTGGAGATCAAATTTTACATTTTTTTGAATTTTTTTACTATTTATTAAGATGGTTACAAAATCGTTGTTTTCAGACCATTGAAATATAACGATTTTGTAACCATCTTAATAAATAGTAAAAAAATTCAAAAAAATGTAAAATTTGATCTCCAAGCACATTTTAATATGGTGATCATGTTAAACGGTTCGGATCGACTGTTTGGATTTTGAAATCGCAAAATTGACCTATAGAAAAAACGGTGTCATGGTGTGTCAAAAAAAAAGGTGTACTTGGATCCCTCCTCCTCCAAAATATGAGTTGAGCTATTGTTCTTTGGGAATAATTAAAGAGACTATTTTAGTTCGCGCCCATATTGCAATTTTAAAGTTCAAACAATTGATCCGAATCGTTCAACATGATCTCCATATTAAAATGTGTTTGCTAAATAGGTAGAAAAACACTTTTTTATGATACAGGATCTGAAAAATAGTGATTTTTTACCTATCTAAAAATGGTAATTTTTTAAAAAATGTAAATTTTGGTGGCCAAATACATTTTAATATGAAGATCATGTTGAACAGTTCAAATTGACTGTTTGAACACGAATTAAAACATTGTCTTTAATTCCCAAAGCACAATGCAATGATTTTTATCTGAAATTTTAAATTAAATGTTTTTTTGCTTCTAGAATTTTATAATTAACACGGGCTTTTCCAAAACCTAATAATATCCGACCACAATCAATTGCACGTAAATTAAAAATGGTAGGCATTCATCCCGAGATTTTTATTTTTACCCCAAAAAAAATATATTTTAATATAATTATCCAAATTTTTGAAAAATTTAAATTTATACCCAAACCGTAAGAAAAATTTACGGTTTGAATTCGGAATTCAAACCGTAAAATTTTCTTACGGTTTGAATTCTTAATTCAAACCGTAAATTTTTCTTACGGTTTGAATTAAGAATTCAAACCGTAAATTTTTCTTACGGTTTGAACTCTTTTTTTTTTTTTAAGAGAAAAATAGCTAAAATGCTGAAATGAAATATAAAACAAAAAAATCGAATTGTTTTTTAAAATATTTGTTAGAAAATACGCTACGAACAGAGCTGATTTTGTGCTAAAATACGGTAAATTACAATAATTATGCTAAAATACGGTAAATTTACTAAAATGCTGAAATTACAATAATTATGTAGAATTATGCTAAAATACGGTAAATTACGCTAAATTACGTATGAATTGGGCCGATTTTCTGGCATCTTTCATAAATTTACTAAAAGGAGCGTAACTTTTGATCCGTCCGTCGGATCGGGCTGAAATTTTGACAGGAACTCCACAATCCAAAACCCGATCCAAAACCCATCTACGATCAGTTTCGCCCATTTGCGGGCTCAGATTCGCGATCCGAGTCTTCTTTCATGGACTTTTGAACATTTCTTTATAATTTTAGAGTTTTTAGGGTCTTTGATGTATCTTTTATATATATTTTCTGTTTTAGGGTTTGTATTTAAACAGACGTCATGTCTTTTGGCATAATTATTGTAATTTAACATATTTTAGCACAAAATCGGATTTGTTCGTAGCGTATTTTCTAACAAATATTTTAAAAAACAATTCGATTTTTTTGTGTTATATTTCATTTCAGCATTTTAGCTATTTTTCTCTTAAAAAAAAAAAAAAAAAAAAAGAGTTCAAACCGTAAGAAAAATTTACGGTTTGAATTAAGAATTCAAACCGTAAGAAAATTTTACGGTTTGAATTCCGAATTCAAACCGTAAATTTTTCTTACGGTTTGGGTATAAATTTAAATTTTTCAAAAATTTGGATAATTATATTAAAATATATTTTTTTTGGGGTAAAAATAAAAATCTCAGATAAACAATAGTCCCCTAGGGGTGCAAATGGATCGGATACCGATCGGATATTAATAGGATACAAATACGGATCGGATATTAAACGAATACGGATACGGATCAGATATTTTCAAATACAAATACAAAATATATATCTAATTAACTTGTTACGTCATTACAAAATATATATCTAATTAATTAAAATTCACCAACATAACTATAACTTTAAATAAAATATACTAACACAAAAGATATTTTCTCTAAATATATATAATTGTAACACAAAAAATAAATGAACACAAAAGATATTATCTTAAATCTTAATATAACCGTGCTATTTAGTTTAGGGAGAATTTCATGTATACCCCTCAAAAGCTTCAAAATTACGTATTTCCCCCTCTAAATTTTAAAATTACATATTTCCCCCTCTAAACTTCCAAAACTCACATATTTACCCATTTTATTGTTTTTTATATTAAAACACATTCTAAATTTATAAAATACCCATTTTACCCTTTATTAAAAGTATAAAACCCCCATCAAACTCAAATTTGAATCTAAAGGGTTCCTCTACTGTCCGATCCGCGCGCATCGCAATAAGATATGTGTGTGTTCGCTTCAAGATTCGTGCTAATCTAGTGTGCACGGATCTTAAAGCAATTTTGATTCGTGTGCATTGCATTAAGATCTATGCATGTTGCTTCAATATCCGTGCGCATTCACTTCAAGATTTGTGCTAACCTAGCACGCACAGATCGTAAAGCAATTCGGATGATAGAGAAACTTTTCAGATTCAAATTGAAGTCAGATGGACGTTTTATGTTTTTTAATAAAAAGGGTAAAATTGGTATTTTATGAATTTAGAATGTGTTTTAATATAAAAAAAAATAAAATGGGCAAATATGTGATTTTTTTATGTTTAGAGGGGGAAATACGTAATTTCAAAATTTATAGAGGGAAATATGTAATTTTGAAGTTTTTGAGGGGTATACGTGAAATTCCCCCTTTAGTTTATAACAACGATGGAGGAGAGGATCAGCAGTGATTTCTTTCTGTTTCAAGTCGCAGGAGCACAGGCTAGTGAGCCTCGTTGAGAAGGGAGCCTCGACCAATACTGGGTTGCTTATACTGGGATCAGTTTGCTCACTACACTAGCAACTTTTATTTGTATTAACTTAGGTTAAGTTGTTACTTTATATTTTATCTGATGTAACAAACTCTTATGGTTTTTAATGTTATGCCTACGGGCCTTTTCCTCAAAAAAAAAAAGAAAGAAAAATGTCGGATAGAGAGATAGAGATTTTTATCGGACATCCGGAAAACTAAAATATACGGATTCGGATAATTATCCGTATCTGTATCCGTATCTGATTTTAAAACTCAAACTGTATTTGTATCCAAATCCGTATAAAAAATATTTGTATCTAAATCTGCAACTATCCGTATCCGTAATCCGGATACGGATCCGAATTCAGACGGGTAATATCCAACCCGTTTGCACCCTAAGTCCCTCACTCCCTAAAACATAAGGGATTGGGTTTTGTCCAAAGGACTTTGGACAAAGTCTCATCCAAAATCAACCTTAAACGTCCGATTTGTATTGAAATTTGTACAAGCATATTTAAAACTTAATTATGTTTATCTAATTGATATTACATAGTAAGGTACTTTATATTTAGTATTACAGCATTTATATCTGATATTATGTACAAAATTGTTCGAAAATTTCAATATCAGATGTTTTAATATGCACCGCACAATATCTAATATTTAGCATGCATGATGATTATAAAGGGGGAATTTCATGTATATCCTCAAAAGTTTCAATATTACGTATTTATCCCTCTAAAATCAATAATTACATATTTATCTTTAAAAATTATAAAAACTCACATATTTATTCAATCCATTATATTTAACATTAATTTTCTATGTATTTCCATTTTATCCTTCTTTTATTTTCCCTTCTAAGGTCATTGTTAGAAAACAGTATTAAATCATACCAGTACCAATATTGAACAGTACCGTACCAGTACCAACACTGAGCTGTACCAGTACCAAAACTGAACCGTACCAGTACCAACACAGAACCGTACTAGCACCAGTACTGAACCGTACCGTGCCAGTACCAGCACTGAAACCGTACCAGTACCATTGGAGAGAAGAGGCGAGATGTTTTGGCGCTCTCAAGACTCAACAGATTAAAGGAGAGAGGAAGAAAGGGTATATTGGTCATTACAATATTAATTAATATTGTAAAATAAATTTTAATGTTTAAAAAAATATTATTTAATTATTTTTGGAGATATTTGATATATAATAGAGTTAGATTGGATAAATACGTGAGTTTTTATAATTTTTAAGGATAAATATGTAATTATTGATTTTAGAGGAATAAATATGTAATATTGAAACTTTTGAGGGATATACATGAAATTCCCCCTATATATAATATCATATAAAATATTTGAAGTTATATTGTCAGATATGTAATATGCACTGCACAAATTATTTTTATATTTAATATCATACATAAAATTTGAAGATCGAAAGGGCACAGAAGAAGGTAAAGGAACCAAAAAATTGAAAGAAATAAGAAAAACACGATGTCTTCTCACTATTGACTTTCATTCTTACTTTTGAAACGAGTACGAGAAAAATAAATAGATAAAAGCTAAACTTTGATCAACTGAAGAGGCCCGATTGAGCCCGAGCCCGAGCCCGACTAATTTATTATAAAAGTCTTTTTAACCCTTTCCTTCTTTCTTTGAAAATTGCAATAGACCCTAAGCTTCCCCCTTGTTTCTCTTCTATAAATATCTCGTTCCTTTGTTAAATACACCCAAAGCCAAAAGAAATGGCAAATAATGGAATTCTTGAAGGATTGCCAGATGAAGCATTCAATCCTAACCCAGAGTACACAAATCGACCGGTGCTTCTGGTGCAGCTGGGAATCTTCATCGCCTCGGCTGCCATGCTGGCTGTCCTCAGTTCTCCACCGGATGTCGGGTTATTTGGAAATGAGTACGCTCTCTATGTGTTGTACATCTCTCTGACCGTTCTCCTTCTCTTTGGAATCGGGCTCATAGTGCTCGGCTGGTTGGCAGCTGATGGCAATGGAGATTACAATGTTGCAACCAGGACTGCACTTCGTGCGTCCCAGATTATGCTCGTGTTCGCTGTCGGGCTGTATGAGGTTAATTCAAATTCATAACATAGCAACTAGTATATGGGAGCAGGGGGGTTTAGTCGTTCGATTTGTATTTAGATTTATGCAAACAGATTTAGATATGCATAAATTTCACACATTTCGTAAATCCAAATTGACAGTGTACGGATTGAACGATTAAAATCGAACATCGAATGGCCATCAAAATCCCTCTTTTCCCACCACAGGTACTGAGTACCATTGTAATATTGTTATTGTATTAGTTTGGGACTGGCCGACTGGGTGAAGAGAGTGCATTGTACTATAGTAGAAATTTTTGTTGTATGTTTGTTAATTGAGTATTAAGTCTGTATTTTTTATTCAAAAAAGGAAAGTGATTGATTTTGAGTGGATTGTGTAACTGTACCAGTTCTCTCCAGAAGCTTTTTTTTTTTTTTTTTCATTCAACTCTGCACCGCATTATATTCATTAAAGATAAATGCATCTGTCCGTAAAATATATGGTAATCGTGAATTATCAACCATATTTCATAATTTTGTACGAACAATTTAAATTCATGAAAATTTAGATTCATACAAATTTAAATTCGTTTGCACGAATTTCAATACAAATCGGACGGATGCCAATATGCAATAGCCATAAAAAAAATCTTCCGCTCGCCCGCAACTCGCTCACTTCGCCCTTTAATTTGGGTATCTTTATAAGCAATATATAGTATAGGTTCTTTAATGACGAGCACTTCGCTTTGACCTTTGAGGCCTCAAATGTCCGATCCGGCCTACATTTCCAACATTTTATCGTCTTTCTCCTAATATGTACAGTATTTAGCATAGTAAGAAATAGGCCTGTTAAACGAGTCGGGCCGACTCATGAGCTTTGAGTCGGGCTCTTAAATGAGTCAAAGCCGAGTTCAATTTGAGTTTAGTCCAAACTCGGCTCAAATTCGAAATAATTAATCACTAACCTAATCGAGTCGAGCCGGGCTGGGCCGAGCCGAGTTTGCGAGTCGAATCTCTTTGCGCACTGTCTCCCTCCTCATATCGCTATCTCAGCAGATCATTGTGCCTTCATTATTTGACTCCTTTTACGAAGACTTCTTCATATCCAACTCGGACTCCTACCAGATCAGAACAGTAAAGCTCGAAATATTATCCACTGTTGCCACCGAGTCTTCTGTTCTCTTCATTCGAAGAATTTCAGCTAAAACTTTTGTTATTGTTTAAATTTATCATCAGTACAGATGTGAAGTCCATCTAACATCACAAATGACTTCTTATTTGCATCTTTTTAAGTAGCAGCTGGAATCACAGGAATACTTATGTGGAGATCGAATTTGAGCACCAAAAAAGGCGTACTCGATCCAAACCAGATTTATTATGGAAAAATTGACATGTACAACAAATGCAATTCAGCTACTCTTTATTAACGAGCCGAGTTCGGGCCGAGCCGAGAGGATCAAATGGACCGAGTCGAGCCGGACTTTTTCCTTCATATTTGATCCGAATCTGAGTTGGACCTTTAATGAAGGTTGATAGAGCCGGACCGAGTTTTGGGTTTGATCCGACCCATTACCAGGCCTAGAACTAAGAAATGAATAATTCGGGTTCGGTTCGGTGGAGTCAAAAATTCGTGATTTGGAAATAATTCGGAATTGTACATTGAATCAGATCAGAAATTTTAGTCTGGCCGTAATTCTAATCGGACGATCCAGATCCAAACTTAAAATTTTATTTAGGCTGCCACGTGAAGATGCTCTAGGGCCATTTGAGTTTAGATCAAAACTTGACGAAGGCCGACTTTTCAGATCAAAACTTAATTTTTGACGAAGTCCAATTGG
Organism: Carex kokanica; assembly: GCA_025461125.1. Lineage (NCBI taxonomy): Eukaryota > Viridiplantae > Streptophyta > Magnoliopsida > Poales > Cyperaceae > Carex > Carex kokanica. The sequence goes on from JAJGRX010001195.1 coordinate 450,066, forward strand.
GCTGGTAGAAATGGCCTACGTCACTTAATTGACTTTTCAGGGCCATTTGAGTTTTGATCTAATTGGGCTGGTAGAAATGACCTACGTCCAATTGAGTTTAGATAAAAATATTGAGTTACTTTAAATAAGTGGGTCTTACTGTCATATTTACCTTCTTCTCTTTTCCCCCTTTTCTCTGTCCCGTTTCGATCTATTCTAGATCTATTCTTCAGTTGATTTTCTGCTGAATCTTAAATATGTTTTGAGCCAGATCTTTCTCTAAATGATTCAGCAGTTCTTCAGTTAAACCTGACCAAATTTTTGAGAAGAAAATGCAAATAAAACGGAAAATTCGTAAAATTCGCGAATTGACAGTTTAATTTGTGAATCACCATATTAAACGCGGATTGATCCGCTGATGGCTCAAAAACGTTTAATTCACGAATAATTCGAATTAAATGCGAATCTTGTTACTGTGGTATTTAGGTGTTGGGTTAAAAATAACGAAACGCAGTTATAAATTAATTTGCCCACAGAAAGACTTGGTTTGTTCCAACCTATTAATGTGAATCTAGGAGGGAACAACTTCCTGCACAGGTCAACAAAAAGTATGTATTGTGTAGTTCATATTCAAAAAGTATTCAGTACTAAATTCAGATTGAAAGTAAATTTATACCAATTCTGCACAACATACTCTGAATTACATTACGTCATACGTGTATTGGACAACATGCTCTGAATTACATTACTCTGATAAATGTGTTGAGTACGGGTCTAAAATATTTTATTTATTATAAAAGAGTTGGCCCAAGTCATGGCCCATTTACCCGTCTCGACTTGTTGAATTAAAAACAAAGAAGAAGAAAAATTTAACAAGTACAAAAGAGATTACGTGAGAAAAAAATGTTTTGTCCATATGAAATTAGCCAGCAAGTCTAAAATCCCCTCATCAATTATTCATCCAAATTAAAAAAAAGGAAGTTTTGCTAGAAATGCTCTTGTCAGTATTGTAAAATTTGTTCCATCGACCACCACTATTGTATTTTTAAACGCACCAAATGAAATTACGTAACAAAAAATACGCCTTCAAACGAAGTGACTTTCGTACTTCGTACTTAGTTATGTGATTTTATCTACATTAATTACTTATGCTTTTTTTTTTTTTTCATTTTGCTGTTGCTTTTGTATCTTTCTGATACCAAGAATCAATACGTATTTCTAGTTTTTTACGAAGAGGAAGAGGAGAGAGACAGCGGCACAATGTCTTTGCTTGAATATGCAGGTGCCATGAATAATGATACTGACCTTACTTTTACTACGAACTTGGATGCTTAAAGCTTATTTTAGATATTTTTGTTTGTCAGATGTTTAGGTGGGGTCATGGTGTTGACCGTTTAATATGTATTGGTACTTATGTTCATTATCAATATTTTTTAAGTAAAAGTTGGAAGTCAATTTTTCTGACTCTTTAATATTCATAATGAATTTTTTATTCGAATTTTAAATTTATAATCTGATTGTTATTGTCACTAGAAAAAAGAAGAAGCTAGTTGTCAGTATTAATATTTTTTGTATTTTGGTTATTTAGAGAAGTTGGTCGCAGACTGTTAAAATTGGTATCTGGTGTAAGTATATGTTTATAAAAGCATATGTAGAAATAAAAGTATGTTTTGGAAAAACAGAAGTAGAAACATATTATTGATTTTTTTCAAGTCAAGAGAATAAGTCCCACTCTCTGATTCTATATATGCGATTCTACCACGTCATTTACTCTGATTTCAAAATGCGTAACTAATTTAAATCATAAATGCTATGGTATCTCAAAAAGGCGTTGTGGTCAGAATATGATGCTTAATATAAGAAGAAAAAAAAAGAACTCAAAGATGAAAACAATATGCAAAGAAGAAGAGTTTAAGCCTATGCAGAGATTTAGAAAAAATATGCTATTGTTTGTCATAAAAAAGTTTTATTTGAGAGATACACGCGGTGTTGCACTTGATGAGTGGATCCGAACATAATTAGTTGTATGTACACGATGAATTTGTATGCTTCTGTGATGTCATGAACGAAACCTATTTGAGATACATTCAACGACCTTTTTTATATAAATGGATATGGATCCAAATCCAATTAGTTCCATATATAGACCAAAATAAAAAAAGAATCCTCATGCTCCTTTAATGTCATTTAATGGTCATAAATTTCAGTGACCTAAGTTGGGGCCTTGGGGGTGATTGCATACAACAAGAATTTTACATTTAAAAAAAATGATTTTTTTAAAAGATCTTTAATTACACTTTGCCTATCTTATGCGCACGCACTTTAAGAAATTATCAAATAAATTAATTGATTGTAGACTCTATATAACATAATTACCATGTGTTTGAATTGCTACCAAAATATTTGGTAAAATATTTTTGTGCTTAGCTTAAATTGAAACAAAGTTTTCTGAAAAATAGAAAAAGTTAAATTAAATTCATGAGGCGAATCAAATTGAGCAAAGCAAACTATGGTGTAATTTATTCCTATTTTAAGAAGCAATGCATGCATTCTTTCCTCTATGATTCGACTATGAATCAGTTTCCTAATTGTTAGTTACATTATGAATGCTCTGAATATATAAAATGAAATGGATGTCATGTATCAATTATTCAATTGCATTGACGGGCAATTAATGGATTAAAACATTAATTTTTTGCACCAAGGCATTAAAAGGAAAAAAAGAAACATAATTATAATGAGATTTATATAATGTGGCGAGTAGCGTTGAGTTTGCTTCGGTATTGAATCCCTAGAAATATATTTCTCAATAACATTTGCTTCCACAAAAAATAGAAAGAAAAATATCTATCTACTCACACAACAAGATATGAATGCGCAATTAATCCATCACCACAATGCGCTTTTTTTGCCTCTTAATCTGATTACTTAAAATAGTTAATTAAGATTTGTGTTTTTCTATACTGTTATATGTAGGCAAAACTCACGAGATTTTAGACTGCATTTAGAATTTGCATTCTCATCTTTACATAATGCTCATCATGCCAGGTTTTAATTCAATACATGCATGGATAAAAAAAAAAATCATGCATAGCGGAACTACACTTTGCCCGGGTGGCTAATTAAGCCACCCCATAATTTTAATTTTTTTAATAATGTATATTGAAATTTAATTAGTTTTTAATTTTTAATTTTTTTTATATATACTTTAATTCTTGAGTGAGGCTATGGTGCTATGCATAGCACGGATGGCTAGTGTACTACGGCTCAATATGGTACTTTTTAAAATCCTAACGGTCGATCCGACCGTTCAATGTGATAATTATATGAATATGTACTTGCAAACTCAATTTTACATTTTTTCAAATTTTTTTACTATTTTTTTAGATAGGTAGAATTTTGATGGTCCAGAATTTTCAAAAAACACTGATTTTTCTACCTATCTAAAAAAATAGTAAAAAAATTCGAAAAAATGTAAAATTTAGTTTGCAAGTACATATTCATATGATTATCACATTGAACGGTCGGATCGACCGTTAGGATTTTAAAAAGTACCATATTGAGCCGTAGTACACTAGTCATGTGTGCTATGCATAGCACCATAGCCTCACTCTTAATTCTTTTATAAAATGTTAGATGTGTGCTTGTAGTCAAGTAGTTGGAACTCTATTTTGTAATTCATGAAGTCTTGGATTTAGATCTCACTAATCATAAATTATGCATTTTAAGTTTTAGCTTCCTCTATCTAAATTTTATAAAATTTCTAGTTCTGCCTCTGTGTGCCATTGGTTCGGATATTAATTTCTTTTCGTTGTGTGAATATCATAAGTTTAAAATTTAATATATATCACTGAAGGGGATTGTAAAATTTGACTTTACGTTATTCGAAGTGGTGTAGATGTTATTTGAGTTGTATTTTTCAAATTAATTGCTTATTTAAAAAGTACTTAATTATATTTACCCGCTATTGGTACAAAATATTATAGACTCGCAAAATAACATTAACTCTCAATACAGTTCTAAAAGAAAAATGTATTTAATATAGATTCAAATGAAATTAATAATATTTTTCTCAACTTAAACAGTAAACATAATTAATGAAGTAACTGAAGTTCAGAACTTTTAGATGAATATTGGGAGTTACTATATCTATCTATCTATATAATGAAGCCCACTAATATTAATGACGTCAGAATCTACTATATATATATATATATATATATATATACTGGGCTTCATTAATTGATTAATTTGACTCGGAGTGCGCTGGTAGTTGGAATCCAATCCCAGATGAGAGGAACATTACTGTAATTAACTAATTATGGACGTCACAACTAGGGCCGCCAACGAACCGAACCGAACCGAATCAAACTTACCTCCAGTTTAAGTTTAGTTTGAATTAATTTCGAACTAGGTTTGGTTTGAAATAATTTCGAACGAACTCAATTTCGAATCGAACTTTTTACGAATTTTTTCGAATCAAACTCGAATCGAATTACGAACTATGAATTTTTTGTGCAGCCCTAGTCATAACAGACATTGCATCATAAAAAAAATTATGTTTTTTGTGAAAATATTTATTTCCCCTACTTTCGTTTCAACAATGTCTCCACATACAATAGATAATCACTATCTTCTGTAAATTAAAATGGCTCAGTTATTTTAATAAAATGTAAAGCGTCGATCAGGATTTGATGGAGATAAAAATAATTATTCCATAATTTTCATTTTAGTGTACTAGAGGATGATCCACTGGTTATTTATTATTTTAACAAATTGTGTATATATCAAATTTAGATCAATTTAAAAGTCGTTTAGCATTTTATCAATTATTTTTTTAAATCTTGGTAGAAGAAGCTACCAAGGGACAAATAATTTAAAATTTTAATGGTAAAGTTTTAACAGTTTTATGAGTGACAATAAATTAAGTTTCAAATCGACTCAAATCTTAAAACGCACTCTATCTAAAAGATGGAGATTATAGTTTTAACTTTTTTGCTATAATCTAAAAAATTAAATAAATATGCGATAAAATTTAGATGTATGTTAAAATTGTCATTACATGAGGCAAAATAATGGTCATATATGAGACTAAAAAAAGCACAATGGTTTATAAAGCATAAAATTAAGGACTAAAACGGTGTTTATCCAAATTTCATGGTACTAGAATATATTCAAATAAAATGAGAAAGCGTATATAGCTAGAAATCTAGAACACACAAACTTTATTAATACCAAACGTTGATGCCTACCATTGCCAGCATGCAGTCATGCAGTCATGCACAGAAGACAAACACATAACAACAACAGAAAACACAATAAAAGCGCATATTAGGATTGACAAAATCCTAATTCGGCTTTCTTTCCTTAAACAAACAAAAGAACAATACTTAACAACACACGTTGACACAACTACGCGGCAGACACTACAACTGGCTACCTCAAGGGCAGAATAGTGCTCAGTTTTAATTACCAGTAATCTCCTGGTTTTGGAACCGAGTGACCACTATTTATTACTCTAAATATTAATTAACAGATTTTGTATATAACAAATTTTTAATAATTTAAAAGTGGTTTACCATTTATTAAATTATTAATTTTTTTTTAAGGTTAGCGGAAAAGACCAACTAACGATTGTATTAGAAAAGGAAAATTATGTATAACGCCCAGGGTACCTGGATTAACCTCGATTGAAATTCGTAATGGTTGATTTTTAACTGTTTTATGATGGATAACCAATTAAGTTTCAAATTGACACAAAATTTAATATGCACTCTATCTAAAAGATTGATAATTTTAACCCTCTTTTGGTTTTTATTATTATTTATTTAAAATATCAAATAAGTATGTTATAAATAGTTAGTATTGTATGTTGAAATTGTCATTGACATTACATGAAAAAATGGTCATGATCAGTAGAAAAATGGTTTATGGAACATATAAAGGGCTAACCATCGATCAAGTGAGTTTAAAAGGCTTTCATGACTAGAAAATGATGTTTATCCAAATTTCATGGCACTAGAATTCAAATAAAATGAGAAGGCATATATAGATAGAAGTCTAGAACACACCAACTTTATTAATACCAAGCATTGATGTCTGCCATTGCCCATTGCCATCATACTTGCACACACAACGCAAACACATAAAAACAACAGAAAACACAATAAAAACACAAATTAGGATTATCAAATCCTAATTCGGATTTCTTCCCTTAAACAAACAATAACACAATACTTAACAACACACATTGACACAACTACTTGGCAGACATGCAACTGGCTATCTCAAGGGCAAACTAGTACTCAGTTTTACCAGTACTCGCCTGGTTTTTAACCAGGCCTTTCTCAGTATCCAATTCAGAAGCCTTATTTTTGAGATACAACTCAAGCTTGTAGTCTAGGAATTCACGCATCATGCCGATGAGCGATATAGCAGTGGCACAAGAGATAACAGCACAAAGCCCCTTGGTAACGGTTTGAACTGTTTCGGCAGTTTCTTTATAGCCCGAGATGCTCCATAAGTTGATGAAATGGGTAGCACCACAAAGGATGATGAAAGATCCAAATTGCAGCAGGATCCTGCGGTATGGGGCGAGAGACGAATTCCTGGCCAGGTACAATAGCTCCAGTGGGATCGAGAAGTACGCCACAGAGATGAACAAATCAGAGACCAACTGGTACTTGGCTAAGGTGTTGTTAGAGGACCAAAGGGAACCGGCACAGCGGCATGCATCCATTGGAAAACAAACTTGCAGCAGGAGAAAGACAGTAGGAAGGAAGAAGGTGGAGAGATAGAGAGGAGATAATGTGCTATGTGAATACTTCTGTTTTTATAGGTAAGAATTGATTCCCACATTCATTGAATGGAGATTTAATTAGTTCATTCATTGAATCAAAGGAAATGAGAGAAAGAAAAAAAAAATAGATGGATCTTTTGTGAACCATACGCTGCTAAAATTTGTAACTAAAATTTTGAACAAACTTAATGCCTCAGTTATTTTAAAAAAATGTGAAGCGTCGGATCAGGATCTGACATCTCTGAGAAACTAAAATATAGAGAAAATAATAATTATTCAATGGATATGCTCATCAAGGTGTCATATCCAATTGTCCATTATGAAAACGTACAAATATCATCAAAATGGTTATCTGTATTCATTCATAGCATGAGATGTATATTTACTTCTTTGTCGTTTAGTACTCCAGAAATCACTTTAACACGGCTTGTCATTGAATTGATATGCTAGCTAGTTTTATCAAAATCTAAATTTATGGATCCGCATGTCATTTTTTAAAATCTTTATACTGGTTAAATTTTACTGTGTATAATTTTGAAAATAGATCGTTGAAAAGCCCATTAGTTAAATTCCATATAGCTAAGAAGAAGAAAAAAACAATACAAGAAGCAGCGTATCAAAATATCAGACTATTATTTTTACATATAAGGCCTTCTTTAGAGAGATATCATATATAACTTTAATATTTTACATCCGAATCTTTCCATTGATCTACTCCCTAATATCAGACTATTGTTATAAATACGGAAAATAAAAGATAAATTAACAAGGTTTATGATTTTTCAGAACTAGATTTAAAAAAAAAAAAAAAGGCAAGATGCCATTTCCATTTACTGAAAAAAAATAAAAAATTATTGCTATACATGTTTATAATTTAATAGTGCTCCAATGACGAGGATCATGTCTATCATTGCCAACATATATATAAAGAAAAATGGTAGAACGAAGATTTCTCTCCAATTAAAAGTGTTATCTCAATTTTGTCACGATCTTTCCTTCATAACCATCCTCTTACAATGTCTTCTTTTACATCTTTTTTTTTTCCCCATAAGACATTTGACCCATACTTATAACATCGCTCTGTTTCACTGGATTCAATACGCATGAATTATGGTGGTATTAGAGCTCACTGTTTTATATCAGTACTTGCGTGGTTGGGCTTTTGACACAAGTATTTTTGTGTACCATCGTGCCTTTATTTTTAAGAAATTTTAATAATTCGAAATTTAAAACTTAAAAACTTAAAATAAAACCATTAGATGTGATCTATGTTATTTTCTCTATGTGCTCATAAAAAAAGTATCACATTTCAATTTTGTTTTTATGTGAATCAATAAGTGTGAAAAATCAACGTCTAGAAATTATCAATATTAGTACATTTATACAAACTCATGATAACAACCAAAACAAAGTTGAAATGTCACAATTTTTTACACGTGTATAGATAAAATAATATAGATTATATCCAACGTTTTATTTTAACTTTTAAGTTTTAAATTTTGAGTTAGTAAACTTTTTAAAAATAAAAGCATGATAGAGACACAAAAAATGAAGGTATTGGAACGCTCCTCTTAATTTATATCCAACAATCTACCACAAAACAAAAAAGAAATAAATCACTACCTAGGAGACGCAATTTTTTTTAACATTCATGCCTGCCATACAACTATAAAAGCTCACAAACTCACGATGACAAAAGAAAAATTAAGATTGATAAATTCTAATATCACTTCTTTCATCCTGCAACAAACAAAAGCATGGTAGTATATAACAACACATGTTTTAGCCCAGTCAAAGCATATTAACATTTCTTTTTTATAAAAAAAAGAGAGAAAGAAAGCAAAGTTACCATTTATGGGCATTCTAGTACTTAGTCTTGGCAAATACCCTCCTAGATTTTAACCAGGCTTTTCTCAGCATCCAATTCAGAATCATTACTTTTGAGAGAAAATTCCAGCTTATAGGTTAAGAAAGCACGGATTATGCTCATAAGTTCTATTGCAGTGGCACATGACACAATGGCACACAGCACCTTGGCAACGGTCTGAACAACATCAACGGTTTTTGTACGGCAGGATAAAACCCATAAATGGATTAAATGGGTAGCGCCACAAAGGACGATGAAAGCTTCAAACAGCAAAAATATCATGCGGTACGGGGAGAAAGACGACTTTCTGGAAAGGTACACTAATTGAAGTGGGATGGCGAAGTATGCCAGAGCGATCAACAAATCAGAGATAAACTGGAACCAGGTTAAAACATCATCTGAGGACTGAGGCCCATAGGGACCAAGCACAGCGGTATGATTCCATGAGAGAGAGAGAGAGAGAGGTAAGTTGGAGAGAGGATATAGCTAGTGTGATATGTACGTAAATTCTTCTGTTTTTGTAGGTGAAGTGATAGACCCTTCCATGGAATTCCCATAGCACACCATTTTATTGTTTGTATCTGAATTTGTTACGTGAGGAAACTACCATTTATTGTTTGTTTGTGCATTTGCTTTGGTTCATCGAATGAAAGTAATTGCCAAGTCTACTGAACCAAAGGAGATTCAGAAACAAACAACAACTGGAAGTTTTGCAAATGATACACTGCCATATCCGCTGCTTTATTGTTTTAGATGGAGACAATTGAGTATACTCTCAAAGAAGATACCCTGCTTGAAGAAGATGATATCAAATTCTCCGTAACCAACAAAATATCATTATTTGCTGTAATTAGATAAGTTGAAAGAAATTTAATGCCTCAGTATTTAACAAAATGTCAAGCGTCTGATGAGAATGTGACTTTAATTTCTGAGAAACTAAGGTATGGATATGCTCATGACGCACTGCCATGATCCGCTCACCTTACCTAATCTTACTCAATGGATCCGCACATCGTTTTTTTTTACTGAAGGCAAAGAGTTGATAACCCATTATCAATTAACTGAAAAACAACTGCACTATAATACAGATCTAGTCTAGGAGAAATGTAATGCGACTAATTCATAACAGAAAAAAAAAATTAACAAGAAAAAAGGAGACTCGCAAAAATTTAATAAATAATTAGAATAACAAAATTGCAATTGCAAATCGAGCAAAATGATTCCACTTTGACAGCTACCTTATAATTTGTAAACTACTCAGCACATATTTTTTTTTTTGAAAATCTTCACAGAGGCTGCGAAGTCGTAAGCGGGGCTCGAACTCTCGACCTTTGGGTAACCGGAGTCCTAGGACTTTTTCTCTAGCCAACTGTGCTACCGCCCCATCTCTACTAAGCACAGAATTGAACCTTCAATTTTTGTCATTGATCATAAGCTGCTTCGTGAAGGCCTTACATCATACCTACATTTAATATGTCAAAGCAAACCATGGATGTAAACATACATTACACTACTCGCAAGAGGTAATGGTACATGCCCAGAGTGCAAAGGCACCATATCAAAGTCCCCTTCTTTGTGTTTAGCTTTTCAAGTTTTAATTCAAGTTGGTTTATTTGCTTTTACTTCAGTACGGGGAAGTACAAGTCAATGAGATGCAAGAATACTAGATATGGTACCGGAACAATTTATTTTCTGGTATAGAAAGAGAGGAGATAAATGAAAAGAATCTGAAATTCCTTAAATCTATTTCACCTACTAGGATTATTTCTATTCCTCAAAAACTGACAATCACCCCCATCATAGTCCACATTCAAAGCTACTTCCTACTACGTTTCTTAGCTCTCTTGGGGAAGAGTTCTCGGCCTTCTAGAAGAATTTCTCTCTGCATCTGGGCCCAATAGTCAGCATACATATGTGTATACTTCTGTTGAAACCAATTCTTAATTTCATTATATAAAAAGTTTGGATTACTGCACCAAATTTCTCTCAAAGCTGATCTACTATCCACTGCCCTCGTACCAGCACCCGTCTTCATTCTACTCAGTAGGTCCCCAATCCTTATCTGACCCTGTGACTCTGGCCTCAAAATAACCGATGGAGGTCCCACAAGGTACTTCTGAGCAGATTTAAGACATGGTAGAACATCTCCTTCGAGTAATGCACATGCAAAGACTAAAACCCTAAGACTCCTTTTCTCTATCTGTGAGCTGTGCAAGGGAATCGGCCAGTTGTGGGGCCCAAAACTCGGGCTGACCCAACTGAAGACTTGATCATTTAACGGATCATAGAAAGGTTTTGGGTCCGTTAATGGTGCAGAGAAAGTGCAGAGTGCACTAGCATATTTTACAAGCCATTCTGGCTTGATAGTTGTGACCCCATGCATGTACAGCCTTTTCTTGTGTACCAGCTCAGTGTATACCAAAAATTCAGTAGCAGAGCGAGAAACTGAAGATGAACGGTGAAGATATACTGGCTCTTTCAATGCACATGATAGGTAGCACACAGCCCGAGTCTTTCTATCTTCCTCAGGCAGATCACGTATCTCATTAAACTTGGCCCGTTTTGCAACACGGTCAGCCCACCCGGCACACACTGCCTGGGCTATGGCCTCCTCTTCTTCTATCTTTAATGGGTTCTTATCAGGTCGGGTCTCCCACCAAGCCCCCTCTACCTCCTCTATGGACCCGCCTCTCCATGTGAACTCTTCGCATGATTTACTATTGTGAAACACCAGTTGCAAGAGTTGCTTTCTAAGCTTTGACATGTCATCCAAGGTCTTTAGATGGAGCGAATTATCTTTACAAAACCCAACCCGGTTTCCTGATAGCTCAAATTGGTGCAAGGCAAAAGCAACTGTTAAAGCATCGCTCGAAGGGTTAGAGAACTTTGAAAATGACTCTTTTGCCCTTTTTCTATCCAATATGGGCTCAGCATTATCCTCCTGTTTCTCACCAAAATGAAAGAGGAAAGGATTGGGAAAGCTCAGGGCTGATGTGGCAGCAATTGTGTATGCAAGAGTTAGCTCAGGTCTGTCACTATGAGTTGTGATAAGGTTGATGGATGTGAGAAGCATGCAAGAATGACGTGGGCTCATCGGGTACTGTGCCATTGCACGACCAATTGGTGTTAATCTGTTGTTCGTGTCAATTGCTTGGAGAGCCTTGAGGCACTTCTCAGCTTCAATAAGTGCTTCCTTTTCAGGAGAAGTTGGAAATGGAAAGTTATCAACCTAGAAAACAAATAGTGTAGAAAATTAAGAATATAGAGATACTTATGAAAAATGAGAAATTATATTAGTATAGTCCAATAAAACATACCACAAAGGCATATTCACCACAAACACCAAAAATGATATTGAAATAATTTCCTACTCCCAAGTTCTACAAAACAAATGGAATGCGGCCTAGATATCTTTCTTTTTTTCAATTTTTTTCAATTTTTCGCTTATTTGTTGCAATTAATAAACGAATCACAACAGCAACTTAATTTAGGTTCAATATAAGCAACTACATTAATTCCATGATGTGTACTACCTTTTCGATACCCATGTTCTTCAAGAGAAGCACGACACCATCGACTGGTGTTTTCACAATCTCAGGAACAGAAAATTCTGGAAAAACTTCCTCTTTCCCATAGGCACCACTAGAGTAGAGCCTATAGCAGTGGCCAGGCCCCACACGCCCAGCCCGACCAGCCCGCTGTGCTGCCGAGGCCTTGCTTATCCAGTTCACATCATAACTTGCCACCCCAATGGCATGGTTATAGTTCTTTACCTTCACCTTGCCTGTATCTACCACATATTTTATGCCTAAGAAACAAACACCAAACAAAGTAGCCTGTTAGGCAAGCTTCCATTTATAAGTATACTAGTAGAGCTGGTAATGTGTCAGGTTGGGTAAGCCAACGGGTCAAGCAACTCACAAGAACCCAACCGACCTCTGGCATAAAGTTGAGTAATATTGAACAACTCAACCCGATATACTGGTATAACCAAAGCATTGAAATTGATTGCCTTAAGATACACATTTGGTTTTGTTGTTCTCAAGTAATATAGTACTTTGAATAATTGATAGCCTTGTCAAAACCCATAAATTGCATGCTAAACAGGGTTGGTTGAAACAGACCGTCCATTAGGTCAAGAAATGCTGACCTAGACCTCAACCAACTGACCCAATGATCGACCCTAAAATGGCATGGATGGGTAAACAAGTTACAGCCCTATATTCTAGTAAACTGTGCAGGTACACCACACCCAAATACAATTCCAGCCCTATTACCCTAACTGGAGTAATGGTAGAAATCCAATTTTTACCTGGTATCGTCAGAGAGGTTTCGGCAACATTTGTTGCTACCACAACAAGTCTTTTTGACTGAGGTACATCTTGGAATACACGGAGCTGCGCAGATGCAGGTAGCATTGCATAGAGAGGCAAAACGTGAAGTCCAGCATGGTAAGCAGGGACAGAATTGTCCTTTTGTTTTAGTTCTTCTCTAGTGGATGTTTCTTCGGCTATTGGTTTGGTTCCCTTACTTGCTAAGACATCAAAAGAGGCCTTCAAGAAAGAGAGACTCTCTTCATCTCCGAGGAAATTCAAAACCTTGTTGGAATCTGTTTCAGGGGCATGAAAAGTTATCGGATCCTCTTCTTCACTATCAGAATCTATCTCACTGTCAAGTTCTGACCCAGAAGAATCAGAATCTGTATCCGGGAAGTGGTTTCCGTCACCATAAGAGCTGCAGATGTGAGAGAAACTGAACATTAATAAAACCCAACCAAGTAAAATTAATCTGGTGTTCAATATCAAGCCTGTCAGGAACTTTACCAGTATTGCACCAAGAGGTACAGGACTATGCTTGTCAATACCAGCATATCCACATTCTTTTAATTGAGGTTGCATGTAAATATTGAGGCATAATATAAACCAAAATACGAGAACAGTGTTGGTTTTTCATGATAGTTGGGACCATTGGGTCATATATGATAAGATTTGATTATACCTGTCATCTTGGTGCTCAGGTGTACAGTTCTCCCCATCAAATGCTTCACTTATTTCTTTGATGCCATCCACATCAGCATCCATGGGCTGCACAATTCCCTCTACTCCCTTAGCCCTTTTATCGTCAAACCGTTTTGACACCTTCCTTAGCTTCTTACACAAATAATCGACCTCTCTTTGTCCTGTGACAAACACCAAAATTCCACCTTCTGGAAGCCTCTTATGAATTGAAAGAACCTTTTTATAGGCCTGTCCAAGGTAATCTTCACGAGTGCTTTTGGAGAAGTGGATTGTTACAGGGAACTGCCTCACAGGAACCTCTATGACAGGCGGAGCTGTGTCAAAGAGCTTTTTGTTTAAAATGAAATCCTCGACTCGAAGTGTGGCACTCATCAGTATGAGCTTCAATTTTGTTATCTGTTTATCTAAAGGAATGCTGACACCTGAGCTTATCTTCTGTTGTTGTTCTTCAAATAATTCCTGAAGAGTGATTGAGTTGGAATAAATTATGAAAATAAGCAATAAAAGATATTTTATTTTCTCGGGAAGAACACAAATAAAGTATTGGTATAACGAAAATTTTGCAGAGCATCTTGAAATCTTTTTTACATTGCTTAGTCAGCATTGGCATTGACTATACCACCTGACTATTACATGGGGATACCGAGTAAATACCAATACTGCTGGTTCTACTATTGCTTACTAGGCCTAAAATGCACGTTTGCGGTCACCATAAAGCTCTATCAGGTTTTAGTTGATATCAAAAAACCTAGATTGCTCCCAATTCCGGCCTTTTTTATATTGAAAGACATTCACTACAATTCTGGCTTTTTACAAAACTAATTGTCATGGGATCTATCAATTCAAAACTAGGAACATTTTTTGAAACAAATTGTAACCTGGCGGGCCTTTATAATACGTGATAGCATGCCAATTAGTATGTCCGTGTTTAAACTCCTCTCATGAGCCTCATCCAAGATAATCACAGAGTACCGTTTCAGCAAAATGTCACCCTGAGAAAAGACAAAAGGAATTCAGTATCAGGAGGAAGAGAAATGATAAAGGCACATCATATGTATGAGTATCAGGCACATATGTATGAGTATCAACCAAGTTTATGTCACGCATTAGTCTTTGCACCAAGTCAATTGGCAATTATTATTCTTCATATTAGCATGGTTTGAAGGCACAATAAAACAAAAGGTCAGGTCAATATATTCATTATCCGCATTATGTTATCTACATTATCGGGTGAAAATTATGAAATTTCAATTGCGTAGTCTACTTCCATCCCAAGCTAAAGAAGCATCCTTTCTTTTATTCATATCCTCACATCTCACTTCACCTTTTTTGAAAAATGAAAAGGAAAAGTAACCCAAGTTGACAGGCATAAACTAAAGTTTCTGGTACTGTTTCAGTTCTGGCTGGTACTGTAACAATACCTAATTTTACAGTAAAAATACTTGATTGATGTAAACCAGCGCCATAGAGGTGTTGCTGGAAGAAATCGCCAGAACAACACCATAGAGGTGTTGCATCTAATATACAGAGTACAGTAAGATGAGCATGAGTTTGTCTGTTATGGTACTTTATCTCAAATTTTGAGTGCTCAGTTAGGTTCTCTTGATGGTATGATTCAGGTACAAGTACAGTTGAAGGAAGGTTTTGCTGTGGAAGGGCATAAATGTGAAAAGGGCAATAGAGCAGGACAAAAAGGACAATAGAGCATGACAGAAAGAACAAAAGAGGTGTGCCTGAAATGTCAGAGTAAGGAAGAGAATAATGCCGAATTAACAGTACAATGTGGGGCATGAAACTCATTTTTTTTAATATAGGGCAAGTTGAACGATTTGCTTGATGTAATATACAACGTGGGGAGGGTGTAAAAATAGTTTTGATTGATTGGAATGGCAGTACATTGATACCACCTTTTTCAAAGAGAGAGAGGACCTGCAGTTCACGAAGCAAGATACCATCCGTCATGAACTTGATAGAAGAATCTTTTCCGATCATCCTATCGTGCCTGACTTGAAATCCAACCTCCCTTCCCAAATGAAGCCCCAACTCAACGGACACGCGCCTGGCTGTAGAAAGGACAGCCACTCGCCGTGGCTGAGTCACCCCTATCATGCCTCTCCTGTCAAGCCGATCACTGGAGCCAAACCCGGCCTCATAAAGAAACTGTGACACGAAGTGTAAGAACAATTACTCGCTATATGGTATCAAGTCTGATGTCATTGTGCAAACACTTTATATACAGAAAAATAAAAATAAACAAGTTTTGCAAGAGTTACTTCAGGGGTCAATTTAAGGTGTAGAAGCAACCTTGAACACAGCTTTTATGCTTACAAATTATCCTGTGCACTCCTTGAGAAAGGAGAGACTGTTCATATTAACCCTAAAAAAATTTAAAGCTGGGTAGTGCTGATAAAGAAAGCAACATATCCAGTGTTTTTCCGGCAAAAGAGAAAAAAAGAAGAGACACAAGAGAGGAACATGGAGATATATTCCATGTCTGGAGCGAAATATGGAATGATTTTTTTTTTCCTGGGTGCATATGATAACTTTTTAGATATTCTGGAGGCATAGTACAACTTTTTATTATAAAGATGGTAGGAAGAAAAATTTACCTGTGGGACTTGGGTAGTTTTACCACAACCAGTTTCACCACACAGAATCACAACTGAGTTCTCGTTAATTGCCTCCATTATTTCTTGCTCCATCATTATAATAGGGAGATCTCTCCTTTTCTCTTCTATCTCAGGGGGCCTTGACACTTGCACCACAACAGGAGCAATTACAACTGATTTCCTGTGTTCCAATTTCTGATTTTCTTTCTCTAAAATTCTATCTGGTACCATGACAGGAGGACAGACTTCTGATTTCTGGTTTTCACTTTTCCTGTCTTCTCCCTCTACCTTTGAAGGTGACAGCACAACAGTAGAAGTTTCATACGATTTTTTACTTTCCATATCTTGTTGCTCTCTCTCTAACTGATTCTTTACATCAGATTTCTTGATTTCAATACTTTGTTCTTCTCCAACAAATATTGTGGCCTGGAAAAAGAAAGTATAAACAAAAAATATTCAGAACTTAGTTCAATCACTAAACCACCCTTTACCATCATAACCAAAACCAACACTGCACATATTAATATGGTTTTATTCTACCAGATGGCTCAAGAAAATACAAAAATGCTAATCAATTTAGGACAACAGATGAAACAGTGGAAACTAAATTTAATTGATCCCTATGTAAAAACAAAAATTGACAAATCAGTCAGCACCTTGGAATCATGAACACCTGCAGTATTGCAAGTCTTTAAACCAGGTACTGAACTCCCATCTTCTATCATGCTACTAACTCTGACCGGACCTTCTATCATGTTCTCAATCGGCATATCATATTGTCGATCCGCTAAGTTTTCACTATAATAATCCATATTAATTTCCTTCTTGAAAATTGAAATTTCTTCTGGAACCTCCAAACCAGCTTTTGAATATTGCACGGCTCGTCTACGCTTTTCCTTCATGGTCTCAACCTACAGTGTTGTAATTTACATATTGTAGATGAGACATTGATTCTCAATTCCATAAAGAATTGTGCCTAACAAAGTGAGGTATCATAAAATTTATGCAAAACAATTAACAGCTTGCATTTTGACACTACGCCCATAAGGCTCAGTTAGCTGCTAGGAGTAAATACACCCAGCAGGATTGACCAGTAATGAACAAAAGCAACTTGTTTTGTTTTTTACTATTCAGTTCCCCCACTACGATGCTGGAGTGTCCAATTGGTCATAGCTTTATTTTATGTTTTGGCTAGAATATAATCTAATGGATAAATAAGATAAATCTCTAATTATTAATTTCTTAAACTAAAATAAAATAAACATATAGGTAATAATGGATAGTAGCATACTTGGCCTATAGTTCCAGAAGAATGGAGAAGTGAATATGCCCCATCAGATATCTTGTATTTCCTATGTTAGTTAAGACAAACTTTTAATTTGATAAATTCAACTAATATAAAGACAAAGTATGTGACCATAATGAGGTAGACAGAGAGTTCAAACCCAAGTAGCTCAATGCTTTTAGCTTGTAAAAGCTTCTGCTTCTTCTCCTCCTATAGGTAAAAAAGAATAATCAACAAAAAAAGAAGAGAGAAAGATTAAAAAAAAGGACCCATCACGAAATACTTGAGCAAAGACATGAAACCAAAAGTTTTACTAATACAAAATTAAGCAAACCTCCAATTTTCTTAGTTTCCTTTGCTTGCTTTTGCTCAAAGCAGGAGCTTCATTCTTTCTCTTTAAACCCTGAATAGATACACGGACCGTGATTCAATCCAATATATAAAGTAGAATAAGAAATTTTAATTAAAGGTCCAATGATAAAGTACCTTCTCTTTCTCCTTTGATTTATTTTTCCTACTACCGGGCAAAATAAGAGCATTGCTTCCATCCCCGCTCGAGCTGTAAATTTAATAAAAGAAACAAACACATAACCCATTACTGCTGGGCACTCCAAATAATTTTCAACTTCAAAATTAAGAAAAAAATTAATTAGGAGAGACAAATAAGGAGATGTCCTTACTGTAAAATCTCTTGGATTTCTTCTGGTTCCTTCTCCTTGCTCAATACCATCTCTCTCGCCTTCTATCAGAACTCTCGAACTACTTGAATTAAATATCTTCGTTTAAATAGCTGGTATTGGAGTGGCTGCTAATTTAAACCAGGTCAGTCGAATAGAGAGAAGGAGAGTCGGAGAGAGAGGGAGCGCGGCCAGGGAGTTGGGGTCTTGGGGAGAGAACCTGGAGGCGGTATCTCTGTAGAATGCGAAGCGATTAGCGACGAACAAATGGGCTCGGAGCCCAATTTGGACATTCTATTAAAAATCGTCCAAATTTAATACATCAATCGCCCAATTTGGGCATTCTATCTCTATCGTAACTGGAGGGTGGTTTTACCTCTCTGAGATAGGAATTCGTGGAATCATGGTTCAACTCAGAATTCAGATGAGAGGTGGCGCGACGGATGAGAGGTGGCGTCGGCGAGAGAGAGATCACTTTGCCGGGAGATTGGCGGCGAAGGGGGAAAGAAAGAGAGATCGGAGTATCGGACTAAGAGAGAGAGGCGATATCGCATTATCGCGAGTCGGTCAGTCGGTCTGCTGGCTGCTGCTCGAATTCGTATCCTCTGCATTAACTCAAAAGGGAATCTTTTGAGTTAATGAATATAGACCGTCCGATTTGTTTGAAGATTCGTGTAAACTAGATCTGCACTAATATTAAAGAGACCCCTATGTTATAGGCACGAGCCGGATTGGCTCCGTTTCAAATCAAACGGTTGAAATTCATTAACTCAAAAGATTCCCTTTTGAGTTAATGCAGAGGATACGGATCCCTGCTGCTCAGAACCCGTTTGCTGCTAAAAACCTGTTCAAACGGGCTTCTCAAATAAGAATGAGATCTGAGTCCGTCAATTTTAATTTGACACGAATCTCAAAACAGATCTTCTTACATCTAAATAAACACTATTACTTGTGGTCCGACTCAGAATGCTATACTCAATTTTTTATTTTTTTTTGATTGATTTATGCCCTTAGGCCATGTTATACTCAATTCAGTACCTGAGAAGATACACACTCGTCAGTATTCAGCTCAACGCCAAGTACCCAGGTGGCTAGTTGTGATCATGACAAAGTATCATGGCGCAAACTTTTTTTCCTTAAAAAAATATACAATTTTGAGATAACGATGAGACAGCCTGGACCAAATTTTAAACTTGTACCAACCTGGGATACAGTCATACAGAACATGTAAGAAATGTAGTTTTTCTTATTTGAGACTAGAATAGTAGGATGACATAAAATGAGTACTGGTTGCTAATTATATTTATATATTTCTAATAAAAGCATCTTCGCTTCAACTGCAAATGCTTATATAGTTCATTACTAGTTTAGCAATTGACGGAAATTATCACATCAACGTGTTCGCAGTTTTTATAAATTACTAGAATGTGCTTGCAAAAGAAACATATTATAAATTCATACAAAATGATATATTTTCATAAAAAAATTTAAATTAAATAACAAATAATATTTCTTAAGTGACATATTAAATGACAAATAGCATTTCTTAAATGATATAAAAAATAGAAAGAAAAAAATAAAGACATGATCAATCAATTATCACTCAATTCAAAAATTCCTTAAATGACATTTAAAAAATAAAAAGAAATTATGATCAATCTTAAAAATGATACAATTTGCACGTGGCGAGTAGTATGGTGATGTGTCTAAATAAATTTAGACTTCTACACGTAAAAAAACATAAAGAAGATGCATATAATCAGAATATTTGATCAGATAACTGATATTCAATCCAAAATTTCATCTTTTAATCAAAATTGTTGGCGGATCAGAACATCTACGTGCTTAATATAAGAAAGAATAATTATTTGAGTACCCTCACTCCAGTACCTCAAAATTCCCGCACCCTATTTAGAGAAATTATGTACTATGGTCTCACAAATTATATGGTCCCTCCTTTCCCAGTCCTCGCGTCAATCTTCATTGATATAAATACTTAGAAGATAAAATATTAACACTTGAAAATTAATATATTAATACTCTGATGCGTAACTTGTTATGATCATTCATTTTTCAGTCTCCCAATCGTTCCCGCATTAACCTTCCTCTGATGAAGTAGTGGAGACCCCGTGTCATCGCATAATCGTCCCCAATTGTCCTCGCGTCAACCTTCTTCTAACAAAAATAGTTGACCACTTAGGTATAAACACTTGCAGTACTTGATATCATAGTAACAATACTCGCGTTTTATTCGCGTTTAATTCGCGAATAAAATGTTTTTGGGGTGTTTCCGAACCGAATGGCGTATTATTCGTTGACCGAATAAAATGCGAATTTAACGAATTTTACGAATAATACGCGTTTTTTCACTTTTTTTTCGGAGAAAAATTTGAATTTCTCGCACAGTATAAATTTTGATTCTGAAACTGCTCCTGCCACCCCTCCACGTGCTTGCTCCCAATTGCTCCAAGTGCTTGCTCCCAATTGCTCCAAGGCCCAGCCACCACGTGATAAGGCTCAATTTTCCATTTTACACACCTTTTTGAATATTATTGATCTTCTGTGGCAACTACAAGCACTACCTCGTATAGTAAATCATCAGTAAAGAATTAAATATGCACTGAGGTCTCGTATTGTAATTCCGAATCATTCCCGAATTATACCCGAATTATTCTCGAATCACGAATTTTTGACCCTGCCGAACCGAACCCAAATTATTCATATGTTACTATGCTTGATATCAATACTTTTAGACGTCATCCAGTGTCATATGTAAAAAATACTTGCAAGTATATATATAAATATTTGTACGACGAGGTATAAATATTTTTATGACGATGAGTCCAAAAGTACATCGTCATGGATCTCATTTGAGAGAAAATTACGTAGAAGATGTTTGTGGTTTTAGATTCGCAAAATTTCTCACAGATTGTCAGAAATATGGACGAGATTGAACGGAGACAATTATTTACGTAAAAATTGTTCATCTCATAGGTATAAATACAATCCGCGCATAAGTATAAATACTTCCTTGCATAGGTATTAATACTTTAGAAAAAAAAATCAGTGTTGGAGTTTTTGCGGTTCCAGCAGGTAGTTATGGTGCGGGTACAGTACGGGTATTGTAGCACGGGTACTGTTATCAGCTCCCTATAAGAAAATGGAGATAGATGTCTCATTATTTTCTTGCTCCAATTATGTCTCACATTTTTATCTTCGTTTTCAAAATCCAACCCGGTAATTTGAACCATTCAATATAATATACATATTAAAATGTGTTTGGAGACTAAATTTTATATTGTTTGGAATTTTTTTTAATAATTTTCTAGGTTGATACAAAATATTATTTTTGAATGGTCCATAATTTCTGAAAAACAATGATTTTCTACCATTTAAATTAATAGTAATTTTTTTTTGAAAAATATAAAATTTGATTTCCAAGCACATTTTAATATGAATTTGAAAAGTAGATTCAAACTGTTTAGATTTTAAAAATAGAAATAAAGATGTGAGGTATGATTAGACTACAAAAACAATAAAACATTTTAATCTATAGATGTAAAACTAAATATATTATATAGCCTCAAAATTAAAATGAGAATGAAAAAGTGATGATGAGGATGATTTGATATTGTACCAACCGTTGATTCCAAAAACATTGATATGATAGAGAGATTATCTTTTTGTAATTATAGAAATGAAGATACTCTCGTATTACATTTTCGACATTATATTCTGGGATACTGATGGCACGGCACTGCAACGGTATACGAACCCAGTTAGCGGACCTGTCACATGAAGTTGGGAAGGAATACAAGTTTTTAGCGTTCATATTCAGGACAGATCTACTATTTGATTTGAAAGTGCTTAGTCACCTTAATTATTTTAAAATTTAAATTATGTATATCGAAATTTAATCGATTTTTATAAAGTGGTTAGAATTCTATATTGTAATCGTAAAAATTTGAATTCAAATTCAGAAGGTTAAATAACTTTTCCAAGTTCCGGCCCGGCCCTGTGCATGATATGTGAATAACTCTGATGCCACAACATATTAGTGACACAATTAATGTAACGTCATTTTTTGTATTAAGGATAAAATACAACTTTTTGGCAAGATGACATGTTTAGAGTAGCGCAAGCGCAATAGTCAGCATAAATGGTAAGATGACATGTATCCAATAAAAATAACGGTAGATCCGACTGGGGAGCATATCAGTGGTCCGGATCCCCCTTCCTTGGCAGTGCGTATCCTCTAAGATCTCTCATATTTTGCGTGACCGACCTGTCCGGTGCCTATTCGGGAATAGCGCTGGGTCAGTATTATTTGAGCTTTCAGATTCGAGCAGAGAGTATTTGAACAGTTGTGATTTTCCAAAAAGTTATGCAAAATATGAGATTCTCAGGAATTCGTGCGAACTAAATCTGCACAAATATTAAAAAGACCTTTATGTTATAAACACAAGTCGGATTGTCTCCGTTTAAAATCAGACAGTTAAAATTCATTAACTCAAAAGATTCCCTTTTGAGTTAATGCAGAGGATACGGATCCGATTCTCAGAGGATGAGAATTCCTTCCTTGTCTTTGGAAGTCCGGATCAACAATCAATACATAATCCATAGTTCCATACACATCGATTTCTATTTTCATGTTGGGCACCTGCCAGTGTTCACGAAAGAAGGCTTTGTTGTTCATTCTCATTGAGTTTAGATCCGGACCGTCCAATCAGAATCCAGAGTAATCCGATCCGATTTACAATGCACGGGTCCCTTTAATATTCGTGCAGATTGATCCATATTTACTTTGTGGGATCTGTGTCGCATATCAGAATAGCTAACACGATCGATACGTTGGATGTTGATCCAACAGTTGATATCACATTAGAAGAAGTCGACCCCACCTGCAGACTGCAGTGTTAATAGGTGGGGTGGAGGTCGAATTCGCATCCTCTGAGATATCTCAACTTTTGCGTGTTATTTTGGAAAATCTCAACCGTTCATATACATTCTACACGAATCTCAATTCATAAATAATACTGGTCCCCGCGCTATCCCCGAATAGGAACTGGACACGTCGGTCACGCAAAAGTTGAGATATCTCAGAGGATACGCACTCGTGGAGGTCTTGGGGCTGGGGCTGAGGGATGAAATCGCTCGGCTCTATCCAAGCGCAAGCGGCAAGCGCTAATGCGCTATAGTAGCGCAAGTCGCTCTACTCCTGCCTCCGCCCGAAGCGATGCATCCTACAGCCACAACCCCATCCTACCTCCCTTTTTGCACCCCCTTCTTACCAACTATCCACCACATCACTGGAAGAAAGCTTTCTTCCAAAATTAAAAAGCACGCACCTTTTGTACGAGCAATGGCTACCAAAGATCGAAAGCGCAAACACAAAGATCAACTGTCAGAAGACAGCACGAATGAAGGGTTATCGCGAATTCTGAGGACTGAAGCGGCCTTGCTAGGGATAGGCCGTAAAGCGGCTGCAGCCATGGCCAATGCCAAGTCAAAACGGAGGTTGTCGCCGCGAGCTGTTCTGGAAGCGCTTGATGAGGCGATTGCGAATAGTAGATGGGATTCTGCTCTTGAGGTGCCAATCTCTTACCTTTTCTTTTATGTTTATGTTTAATTCGGGTAGTCCGAGAAGCACTCAAGCACGCAATCACCGGTTTAGGTCATTTCGAGGTGTGAATTTTTCACCTCTATGGGGTTTTCTGTCTATAGCACTGGATATCAATAATACATTTTTTTGATATTAACTTAATGGAGGCTTTGGTCAAGCTATTTCTTGCATAGATGAAGGCTCAATTTCCTCTTATTTCTTATTTACCCTTAAGTCAATTTCAGTATAGTCACATAACATAAGCTCCAAGGACCAAATTGAATTGCAAACGGACTTGAAAACTCCGAGGACCAAATTGAATGCAGCTAAAGAGGAATAAGCTAACGCAAGAGAAAAAAAAGTGTGGAACAGTAAACTAAAACTGAGAAGATATCATCTTTTGATTACATTCTTTACTGATACTACTTCTCTTAACAATTGCCCTTATAGCTGAGGTTAGCTTGGACCACTGGCATCATACAGCTCTCACATTACTCAATAAACTCTAAGCTCAATCGTAACAAAAACAAATCACCCAAGCCCAGCTATTAGAACCAAACAAAATGAAAATATAAGAGGTGGTATCAGCAGACCTAGAAGCCCATGGGAACAGTTCTCTTTTATTCTGCCCCTCTGAACTCCTTAACCCATGTCTCAGACTTCCTCTAGCACTCACCTTTGTCTACTTGCAAGTTCTTCCCAGCCAATTCAACCTGAGATCTAACAATATTTTTATGGATACTCAATTTGTATTATATAATTAGTGTTTTGAGTGTTGGTACTGACTACTATTGGTATTTATATTGACGAGTGTCATTTTTTTTCACATATCTGCAAAAATTGCCTTACTTGAACTGTTGTCCCTCTTTTTTTCAAAGTCTATCATATCGACCCTTTAGAAGTCAAAGTACATGCTCCATTTCTATCTAACACTTTCTCTAATTGAGTTCTCTTTTTGACCTTTAATTATAGATCTTCACATTGCTTCGAAACCAACTGTGGTATAAGCCAAAATCCCAGACATATGCAAGACTGATAACATTGCTTGGCAAATGTGGCAGAGCCAAAGAAGCCAAAGAAATCTTCCATTTAATGCGCTCAGAAGGGTTCAAACCGACCATAGATGTATATACATCTCTTGCTGGTGCATATGGCCATGGCGGGCTTGTAGAAGAGGCATTTAAAATACTAGATGAGATGAAAATATTGCAATCCCCACCTGACGAGTACACATACACTGTTTTAATTAATGCCTGTGTGAGGCTGAGACGGTTTGATCAACTACAGCACCTTCTTGATGAAATGTCGTATGTGGGAATTGAAAGTAATGTTGTTACATACAATTCGATTATTGACGGGTATGGCAAGGCAGGCTTGCTAAAGGAGCTGGAATGTTTCCTTTGTAATATGCTAGAAGAAGCGAAATGCATACTGGATCTGTATACCATGAATTCTGTTCTATGGGCTTTCGGAAATAAAGGAAAAATAGATGAAATGGAAAGGTGGTATGGTGAGTTTCAACTTATGGGTATTGAGCCTGATGTGCAAACTTTTAATGTATTGATCAAATCATATGGAAAGGTCTGTGAATATGGGAAAATGATTTCGGTATTGAAGTATATGAATAAACGGTTTTTTACTCCTACGGTGGTGACATTTAATTTACTAATTGAGTGCTTTGGTAGAAATGGGGAGATTAAGAAAATGGAGTATTATTTTCGCTTGATGAAAATTAAAGGTATAAAGCCTAATTCCATAACTTATTGTTCATTGGTTAATGCATATAGGAAAGCTGGGATGCTATCCAAGATTTCAGGTGTTATCAGACAAACAGAGAATTCTGATGTGATCCTTGATGCACCCTTTTTTAATTGCGTGATTAATGCATTTGGTAAAGCTGGGCAGGTTAAGATAATGGAGGAAATATTTTCTCTAATGAAGAAGAAGAGTTGTAAGCCTGATAGAATTACTTTTGAGACTATGATACGAGTGTATGACTCTTGCGGTATGGTTGAGGCTGCTAAATCTTTGGAAATTGACATGAATGAAGTTGGAAACAAGTTGTTGGTATGAAATTGCTTGTATCAGCAGGTATGCTACTGTCTAGACCAATGGGGAGGGGGGGGGGGGGGGGGGGGGGGGGGGGGACAAAGTGAACTTTAATTGATGGTACTGATGATTGTGGTTAAGATTTTTGCATGGTCGAGGGTTGGTCATTGTTTTTAGATTAATGTATAATGGGAAGCCTAAGAAATGGATATTGCCTTAATCCTTTATGCCCAAAAGAATATTAATCGCCTCTTTTTAGTGTTGTCATAACTGAGGACGTCTGCTGTAGTTGTACACTCTGGCCTATGTAATGATGTATATATCATTTTTTTTTCTATAAATAGATACCTTGAAATTAAGACTATTTTGTATTGCAATATTAGATTTCTCTGTCGGAAAGTTACGATTCTTCCACATTTACCCATTTGCTGCTTTAACTAGGTATACCTCATGTGGTTGCTGTTATTTTCCTCTTTTACCAAATTCTTTGTTAATTGATAACTTGTTCCCATTTGTAGAAGGGCTAAAACATAGTGATATAGTCTTGACCACTCACTTTTCTAGTGTTGGCTTGTGATATCTCTCTGATTTTTTTTTTCTTTTTCTAATGGTCCACAACTCGAGGACATTTTGTTTATAACCTTTGAACTATTGAACTTGGTTCAATTGAGCCTCGGGAACTCTCATTTTTGGTTCAGTTGGCCTACTAAAATATTCCACTTGGTTTACTCAAGCCGTTCATTTTGTTAGAAATTAAAAATGATGATGTGGCATGTGCAAGTCATGACGTGGCACCATTTTGACGACATGATAACAGTGTTGCATTCAAATAATTGATCATGTTGTGCCACATCATGTTCTTTTTAATGAATTGGGTGTTTGATCAAAACCAAGTGCAATAGTTGAGGGAGTTGATGTTACATGAAAAAATTTAAGATCCTAATTGAATCAAGTTAGGTAGTTAGGGGTAAAACAGTAAAGACAAGCCTATAAAGTACATTTTAGTAACAATGTATCTAGCAAACATGTATTGTACCTATGCCTATTTCTTGGTATGAGTACAAAAATATATTTTGTTTATTTTTTTCTTCCAATGTGTAATAAAATGTTTCAAGGGTTTTTTAATTAAATTTTGGACTTATATAGCTTTTGACAGCACTGCCCTCTCCAGTGGCTTTATGTCCCCCTGTGGTACCTTTTTGTCAAGACTAAAATTTTACCACTCTGTTTGCGAATAGGAAAGGATTGTCATATTGGTGCTCCGGCGGACCTTTTGCCTCTACTTTTTCCAGTTTAGTAACTTCCTGCACTTGTGCAGATCTTGGAGGAGAGGGCAGAGATTTCAGGCACTGTATCATTGCAAGTCGTAGTTGTGAATTGGATTGCAGTGCATCGGCAATAATGGTAAAAATGGCAACTTAATCTAAAGTTGATTTGGTTAATTTCAATGTATTAGAATTTATGGTTTAGTAACCGCCTATCTATCTACTCATCTACTTATTCCCCACCCCTCTCTCTCCCCTCTCGCTTTTTCAAACGCTCTCGTTCTCTCTCTCTCTCTCTCTCTCTGTCTGCCTTGCTTGCTCCCTAGCTCGCTTGCTCGCTCGACCTCGTGGCCCCTCAGTTTCTACCTCCACGCAAGTCCTCGTCATTTGTAAGGTATCTTCCAATAATATTTCTTGATTTCTTTTTGAAAACCTTCTTGATTTCTTGTTAAACATTTAAAATCTAGACTTGTGCAATGTGAGTTACATATTTCTTGATTTCTCTTCTGAAAGAAATTATACAAATTAAATAGCATATTTTTCATACTTCACTGTGTAAATGGAAATATTAATTTCAATTGAATCTAGACTTTCTGCAATGTGAGTTATGTTTGTGTCTAGTTAAATTGGGAGTGGTTTATTTACGGGTTTATTTCTATCAGGTTTTGGGTTTTTTGGGTTCATATTTTTGCAGATTTCAAATCAATTCAGATTCCGGTCCATTAAGTAGAAATTCGTTCAGGTTTGGGCTGTTGCCCATTAAATTATTCAAGCGTGACTTTTGGGCAATTCTCAGGTTATTTGATAGGTTTGCCCAACAGATCACATATTAACTGTATTGAGCATTTTTACAGGTTCATGTGTGGTATTTATAGGGATCACATACTATTCTGGTTATGTCAGAATATTGTGCTATAGATATCATGCAGCTTCCTGTTGATTGGGGTTACTGTTAAATATTTTGGATTTGGATGCATTTTCCTTTAGCATATATATTTTTTGATCATTTAGGTTGGGTCTGGGTAATTTAATTTTACAAAATTTGTGGGTTCAGATTTTAAGAGCAAGGCAGATTTCTTGTGTCAGATCAGGTTTTGCCAGTACTTGCATGTAGTTGGTGTTGGTAATTTTCTTATTCTGTGAGATAAGAGTGCCATGTCCATTATATTGATCATGTCAAATTTGTCCTACATTTGTTCTCTGGAAACTGAGAACCAGGCCCTTCCCTCTACTATCACATTCCCAATAATCTAACAAATTCTGGTTATGGTACTCAAATTGGAGAATTTTTATTATGTTTTCTAACACGTTTAATGTTACTGCGTTGTATTTGATGTGCCATCAATTCAAAGTACTTTTAATATTTCTCACTCTCAATTTCTATTATATGAATTTGTAGTGGTAAGTTATACCCTCAACAAGGATGTTTGTGATGCCGGACTTCAATCTCAACAAGGAGTACATTGATTTAAACAGCTCCCCTGCTGATAATGATGCTGGATACTTACCAGTACCATCATCCGAGAATGTCCCCGTCATAACTGAAGAACACAACGATGTTCAACCCTTGGGTGGACCCACCCTAATTGAAGTGAGCATATTTTTTTCATGTACCTGTATCAAATAATTACTCGATATGATTACTAAAAAGTAAAAACTAAAATTTGACCATATCTATCCTTGCCAAAGTTTAAGAAAATATTATTTAGATTTGGCGTCACCATTGTAACTTCTCCATGTAGTAGAGCTTTTAGTGTTTTAGAGTAATTCTGAAATCTTAATACAGTCTGAAAGTTAGGGCACAAGATTTGTAATCTGTCTTGAAGACTTACTTTGGCTAGGGATTATTGACAACCATGACAACCAACAAAATGCTTACTAAAATCAGTAAAATAAATTGTAGATATGTTCTTTGTAGTTTAGATTGGTTATAACCTATCCTTTTACTTTCCGGAGACTTTGGGCTTTCACAAGTGTAATCATGATAATGTTGTATATTTCATGTAGAATTCTAGGGAACCTTTATTTCCCTCTATGCCTGGTGAAACTAGCAGCCCACCACCAAAGAGAAGGAGCAGCAAGAGGTTGCCAGATTTGCCTGCTGGTTGGACAATAGAGGAACGGGTCAGGCATTCTGGCAAGTCTGCAGGGAAAACAGACAAGGTACTTCAAACTTGTCTTATCCATTTCCTTTGGACTATTGCAAAATAGAAACCAAACCTGATGTGCTGTACTATTGACTACTAGGATGATTTCTATGTTATCTGATGGTTTCAGACTAAATTTAATTGAACTACAATCTAGTGCCATTCCTTGGAAGAATGTTTTGTGTGTGTGTTGAAAGCAATTTTGCCTGCACTTGAAAAGAATTGCAAAGCTATTTAGGTTTTTGTAGGCTTGGGACGATTTGGTCTTGAGTCATTTGTTCAGTTTTTTATTGTCTTGGTTAGCATCAGCCTTGCATGATCCAGGTTTGTATACTCTCTAGTTAGGGTCATTTCATGTTCATGTCATTTTTGGTCTTGGGTCATTCAGATCTTGTGGCAAGCGAGTTGAGGTATTGGTCTATGAGATTGCTTCTGGTTATATTTATAAAATTGATTTTGGAGTGTGTTGAGTTCTTTCTGGTCAAATTGGGCAGTTAGTTGAGTTGAGCATGTCAGGTGTCTGCATCTGGTGGGTCGTATTATGTATCAGGTCTACACTGGCTCGGTAAACTCAGGATCAGGGCTAGTCTGGATCCCTTGAGCTCGGGTCATGTTAAGTTTCATGTCATTGATTTTTCAAAAGAGTGATTTTGAAATATAGTTTCCTGGAGGAAAATAAAACTGAAACTTGCTTAAAGAAATGTTTCTCATTGTTAATTTTATTGTTCTTGTTCATTGCAGTTTTTCATCGAACCAGGGACTAGGAAAAAGTTCAGATCAATGGCGGAGGTTAGGCGTCACCTTGGGATGGCAGATCCAAAACCCTGCAATAATAATCCCATGAAGTTTCAAGTACATGGAGGTATATTAACAATGCTATTGTATATTATTTCTGTTCCAACAACACATATAATTTATCAACTTCAAAAATATCATTTGTTCGCAACTGTTTTGCAAATTGGAAAGGCATTTTCTTTGTTCCTGTATGAGTTTCAGAGACATCTGACTTCTACAATTCTTATTGCCTTGTAATAGTGCCCTTAGCAAAATTAACGTATATACAGATAGAAAAGTCATCCTATACTATCTGAGTTATCTGGCAATTCTGTAATAAAATATCATTTGTTTTCTAATTCCTTTAGGGAGTGGGAGTCTGTTGAAGGGGAAAGGCCAAAAAGGATTTCTGCTGGATAGGATATCACCAGGACGATATATAGCTGACTTTAATGTTGGATATATTTCGGCATCTGAGGCCGTTCATTTTAATAGCCATCAGGGTAGGCATTAAAGTGCCAAAATTTTGTTTGTTGATTTTGTTAACTCTTGACACATACCAATATATATTCAAAATGATATAATTTTTTGTGATGCATGTCGTATGATATTTATAAAATATGTAATAAATAAATTGGTTAATTAGGTTATTCCATCATTAGAATGCTAATTATCGACCGTAGCCTATTCCATCATTAGAATGAACAACACACGTTTCACTACACAAGGATGATAAGGAAAATCATGGAAACCGTTGGCTCTCTACAACTATTGCCCCTCGTTCTTTGACGCAACATTTTCTCTCCAGTGAGAAGAAATATTGCTCTTTCACATCTGTGATTGGCTTAAAAATGAAGTTCTTTAAAAAGGTTTGATAATCAACAACATTTTTATGTACTTTTCACGCATTTTGAAATGCATGTCTACATATTGTGTTGTCGTCTTGATATTACAGACTCATTGTTTCAAAAAAAATAAAAAATAAAATAGAAGGCACACTTGACTATTGCTCAAGACACACTTAGTTATTGCGTCAATACATTTTTATTCATTCATTTTTTTAATTAAACAAAAAATAATTGGAGATTAGTTAATAAGTGAGAGATGAAATTACATATAATATTACAAAAAAAGCTTGGATATGATATCAGCTCTCCCAAAAAAATCAAGAAAAAGAATGGTCATGTAAGTATGAACCCCAGACTCTTTTTGAGTTGTAGTTGAAATTAGGTAGCATGTTGGTGTAATAAGTTTTTATATATTGAGTATGATTCACTTCATCATTTCATGGATGAAACACTTCTATTCGAGCACAGAGAATTTTATTATTATTTATTGTGTGTTGTTTTATTATGATCGAAAATTTTACTATTCAATGAATATTTATATTATTTTAATAGGATCAAATTCACATGTGGTTATTTTCTACGACTTTTCCGAAAATGATATATGGTTAATATAGTTGGTAATTAAAAAACTTCTTATTGATTCTTATATTTTTATTGTACTGATGGACTATGGAGCTAATTCGTGTAATAAACGTTAATCCTACACAAAATCAAGTTGTACTGTTCATATTTGATTAAACAAATTTGTACGAGATTTGCTTGTTAATTAAGAGTGAATCCTATATATATGTTCAGCCCTAGATAATTATATGATTGACATTTCACAAATTTAATTTGTATATAGTTCATGCTTGTAAAGAGTGAATTCTATGTAAATTTGTACAATCTAGCAAAATTTTGCAAATTCAACCATACACAGATCAAATTTTTACATAATTTAAACTTGAGAAAAATAACCTTTAGACATTTTTTTTTATCAAAATATTTTAATAGAAAAATGAAAAAATAAATAGAAAAGGCAATATAATTAAGATGTTTCATTGAAAAAGTTTGCTGAATATTCAGAAATAGTTTTTATAAAATAACTGTCTTTCAACTCACTCTCTTACCTTTTCTTTGGATTATATCTGATAAAGGAGTAGAACTAGGGTGTTCTTAAGCTCACCAAGTTCCTTTGTGAGCTTAACTAAAAAATCCATCGAATTGGTTTCAAACGACGCATGCAAACCGTTGAAACCGATCTACTTCACGAGTGATGCATTTACATGTCAAATTTATAAAATTTTGAACTAATTTAGTATAAAGTCAAGCTGTAAAAAAAAGATGGTTTATAAGTTAATTTTAATGTGTTCATTTTTTTACTGCTTGACTTTATATTAAATTAGTTCGAAAATTTAAAAACTCGACATGTAAACTCATCACTCGTGAAATAGATCGGTTTCAACGATTTGGATGCGTCGCTTGAAACCAATTCGATGAAATTTTGAGTTAAGCTCACAAAGAGGCTTGGTGAGCTTAAAAATATCCTAGTTCTACTCTCTGATAGAGATATAAATGAGATAATTCTTATCACTTGAGAAAAAAAAATAAGAAGAAAACTCTTGTCACATTAAATAAAATGATAACTCATATTATGTAGGGATAAGAGCTATCACCTTATCCACCTTATTTCTCTACCAAACATAATTGTACCTAACAATGCCATGGAATTGTCCCTTTGTACTGTTGTACATTCACTTTATTATTTCACTTTATTTTCGCATAAAAGGGTTAGTAGCTTTGACCGAAATTTTTTTTCTTACCACCCTCGAAAATCGGAATTAAATCAATACCACCCGTTTAATCAGAATTCAGATTCCGCCACGTACGCGCCTTGGATCTGCGCACGGATCCCAAATCCGTCCGCATAGTGGATATGCGGACGGATCGGTTCGCAAGGTGGATATGCGCACGGATCGGTTCGCAAGATGGATATGCGCACGGATAGGTGCTCATTGTGGATATGCACCGATCCGTGCTCATTGTGGATATGCACCGATCCGTGCGCATATCCACCTTGCGAACCGATCCGTGCGCATATCCACCTTGCAAACCGATCCGTCCGCATATCCACTATGCGCACGGATTTGGAATCCGTGCGCAGATCCAAGACGCGTACGTGGCGGAATCTGAAATCGGAAATCCGTGCGCAGATCCAAGACGCGTACGTGGCGGAATCTGAAATCGGATTAAACGGGTGGTATTGATTTAATTTGGATTTTAGAGGGTGGTAAGAAAAAAAATTTCGGTAGCTTTGAACACTCTCCGGATGAGAACTTTGCCAATATTAGAAGAAAGGTTATTGACATCAGCATATTAGTGGTCAACATGTGATAGGGAAATAGCGAAAATAGTTTTTTTTTTTTTTTTCTTGAATGCCTTGCATTGTTCTCTTTAATTGAAAATGAATTCATTGATTCGAACATTCACTAAATCAAAGTCCATTTCTGAATTTCGATATAATTGTTCATTACATTCATCAAGTTACTGTAGAAAAATTATTTGATTCATTACTTTTCTTATTTAATAGGTTTTCTATTCACATTTATGCATTAATTTGAATTACTAATTTCCGTATTTTTCTAAATTATGAATCGATATTCTAATTTAATTCTCAAAATTTATATATCCCAAATTTGAATTGTATTCATTAATTGTATTAATTTATTGAATTAGCATTAAATTTGCATGTTTATTGGAATTGTTTGTTGAATTCATCAATAGTTTTTCCCTAGTTTAATTTTCATGTTTCTTTCAACATTTAATTAGAAGGTAATTATTCACATTCCTGCACTTTAGATGAGCAAACATTCTTAATATTAAATGATGTTTAATGCTGTCATTAATTATTGTATTTATTTATTATTAAATTTATCGTGGCGCCGGCCCTAATTTATTCAATTTGTTTATGAATTAGAATTTGAAATAGATACAATAGATACGAACAATAGATGATGTCATTTTACACAACACACCTACTATAAATTTAAATTATATTTTACATCTTTTAAAGTATTGTTTCTTTTCATCACTTTTGGATGCCACAACTTCACAATTGAATATGATTATTCATTAATTGTAATAATTTATTGAATTAATATTAAATTTGCACGTTTATTGGAATTATTTATTGAACTCATCAAATTTTTTTCTTTAGTCAAATTTTAACTGATTCCGTCATGTTTCATTCAATATTTAATTAGTAGGTAATAAATCACATTCCTGCACTTTAGAGGAGCATCATATTCTTAATATCTTCTTATTTGAATTGAAATGATGTTCAATGTTGTCACTAATGATTGTATCTATTTTTTTTATTGAATTTATCATGCCGCCGGCCCTAATTTATTCAATTTGTTGATGCACTAGAATTTGAATTAGATGCACCATATATGACAATAAATGACGTTATTTTACACAACACACCTACTATAATTTTGAATTATATTTTTGCATCTTTTAAAATATTGATTCTTTTCATCAATTTTGAATGCCACAACTTCACAACTCAATATGATTATTAATTAAATGTAAAAATAATTTATTGAATTAACATTAAATTTCCACTTTTATTGGAATTATTTTTTGAATTCATCAATAATTTTTCCCAAGTAAAATGTTTATTGATTCGGTCATGTTCTTTCAACATTTAATTAGTAGGTAATATTCAAATTCCTGCACTTTAGATGAGCAACACATTTTTAATATCCTCTTATTTAAATTTAAATGATGTTCAATGTTGTCATTAATTATTGTATTTATTTATTTATTATTGAATTTATCAGTCCGCCATGCTGGCAACCACTACCAGTTCCATTGAAAAAAAGAATTTGTCATTCCGCCGGCCCTAAATTATTCAATTTGTTCATGCACTAGAATTTAATTTAGATACACTAGATATGACAATAAATGACGGTATTTTACACAACACGCCCACTATAAATTTGAATTATATTTTGCATCTTGTAGAATATTACTTCTTTTCACCACTTTTGGATGTCATTATATCAAATTCAATATGATTATTTGCAATTAATTAAATACCAGTGTTCTAAATAGCGCGCTATAGCGTTTTTGGACCCCAAACGCTACGCTACGACATCAAAATGCGCTATTTGCGCTACGACCGCTATAGCGGCCGCTACAGCGCTATAGCGGTCCGCTACGGCGCTATTTGCGCTATACAATATGGGTTTTTTTTTATTTTTTATTTTTAAGCAATTTATATGGGTTTTAAATAAAGATAAAAAAAATCTCAAACCGAAATTGAATTTGTTGCTACTTGCTACAAATAAATCAATTTGAAATTGGGAATAGAAATTGAAATTTGAATAGAAAAAAAGTCCAAACCGGAATTAAAATTTGAATAGAAAAAAAAAATAGATTATGTCATGAATCATGATACTTAAGATATTTTTAATAGGAAAAATCGATAGTTTATAATATTACTATGGATATTTTGAACAGCAATTTGGATTTTGTACGGGTTTAATATGAATATTATAATTTCTTAATTACTTTGGTGTTATTTATTGTTCTATGAGACCTTAGATAATGTTGATATTTAGTACAAATATTGAATATACGAAATGTAAAAAAAAACGCTATTTGGAATAGCTTCCGCTATAGTGACGCTATTCGCTATAGCTTTTTTTTTAACCTTCCCGCTACGACGCTATAAACGCTATTTAGAACCTTGTTAAATACTAATCAGAATAAAATATTCGGGGCCACAAAAGTTTTCAATTTTTTAGAGGACTAGAAATGCAAAAGTTCCAATCTCTCCTATAAATAGGCTCTGTCTTTAAGGTAAACACACCCAAGATATATAGCTTCCTCTTTGAATTATTTTTCATTAAAGCAATAGAATGATGAGAGAAGATACCTGTGGGAATATTCCATCCTTGTGACTACAATTCGCACAAAGTATTGTAAGTGAATGTATTGGAGCATTTCCTTTTATTCTTTTCTACTCGTATATTATTTTCATGAACTCTATCCTGTTAAACCAAACTTCACATTACAAATTCATCTGATAAATTGAGTTCCATATCAATACTACTTTGGACACAAACAAGTGGTGTGATTTGCTAAAGATGATAGATCGTCGACCAAATTAATTATCACATGGGACACGGCTTTTAGCTCAACTGGGAACACAAAATTCAAAAATTACAGTTCCCCCTTTCATTATAGAAAATTACTACTAAACGCTATCCATCTTACTGGTCAAATGAGCCATGCACCAAGTAGTGTGCTGCTCGTGGTTCTGGTAGAGAATTTATCAAACTTATTAAAGAGAGGAATTATTTTTAAAATCAATAAATAGTTTTGGTTTTTTTGAGAGAACAATAAATAGTATTGTTAATATAGCTTGTGGTGTTTCATTATAAAATTTCCTTGATGGCAATATAAAGGCATGCATACTTCCGTTCAATATTTAATCTCATTTTTTTTTACATGCTTTTATATCCTTTATCAATTAAACTACAAAATGACAAAAAAAGATAAATCTGAAACTAAGAATGTGCAAACTTATACAAAAGAGTTAAGCATAAAATATTGATTAGAACTATAAACATCATAAGGTAATTTTCTATGCCAAAGAAGAATTATACTCACTATTGTTACATAAGTTCACTGAGCTAAATGAAGAATTGATTTGTTTGGAAATAAAAAAAATATTTTCTTTGGCTCTGTGATGATTTCAAACGTCTTAAAAGAATATTAAAATGTTAATAATAAAATAGAATATTTGATAATTTACATTGTGTGTCAATTATGTATCGCAAAGAACATTTGCGGGTTCTTTGAGGTTAGTTTCGTATTCTTAATTAATAATATAGTAATATTTGTTTGAATATACTAGTTCAAAAATAGTGATATCTATTGAATTAAAAAAAATCTAATATAGAAAAAGTTTCCTATGACAAGATAGCATAAAACTTTTTAGTTAATTTTTGTTGTTTAGTTTATAATTCGTATAATTTATTTTACCGGAAAAATATTTTTCTTACTATATATGTTTATGCAGTTAATGATGCTGGAGATCAATCCCAATAAGGAGTTCATTGATCTGAACGGCACCCCTGCTGTAGATTTACCAGTATGGTCATCTGAGAACGTGCGACCCATGGGTGGACACGTCCTAATTGAGGTGTGTAATTTTAATTTCCATGTACCTGTATCAAAGAAGTAAGACTCCTATGCTGCACTGGTATAAATACTCGATTTGATTACTAAATTCTAAAATTTGGATATATCTATACTTGCGAAACTTGAAGTAGAGCTTTTGGTGTTTTAGAATAACTCTTGAATTCTTAATAAAATCTGAAAGTTGGGCACAATGATTTGTAATCTGTCTTCAATACTTTTGGTAACCAACAAAATGGTTATCAAACTCAGTAAAATAAAACCGAAGATGTTTATTTTTCGTAGTTTATGTGTATAAAATTTGGAGTAAGTAATTAAAACCAACTAGGTCTCACAAATTCAGGGAAGTGAAGTTTCAGGTCTAAGCTGGACTCCATTATGGTTGATTGGATTCAGGTTGTGTTAAGATTTGGGTCATTGATTTTTCCATGTAGTGATGCAGAAATAAAATTATAGTCTTAGAGAAAAAAATGAAATTTGAGTTATTTAATTGCTTGAGGAATTGTACGTTTGTAATTCATAATTTTGTTCTTCTTCTTTAGTGCAGTACTTCATTGAACCAGGGACTAGGTAATTTGATTTTAATAATTTTGTTGATTCAGATTTTAACAGCAAAGCATATTTCTTGTGTCAAATCAGGTTGATCAGTACTTGCATGTAATGGGTGTTGGTAATTTGCTTACTGTGAGATAAGAGTGCCATATCCATTATATTGATCATGTCAGATTTGTCCTACATTTGTTCTCTGGAGACTGAGAACCAGGTCCATCCCTGTACTATCACACTCCCAATAATCTAACAAATTCTGGTTATGATTAGCTTTAGCATCTCAAATTGGAGAATTTTTATTATGATTCCTAACACATTTAATGTTACTGTGTTGTATTTGATGTGCCATCAATTCAAATATTTTTTAATGTCTCACTCTCAATTTCTATTATATGAATTTGTAGTTGGTAAGTTATACCCTCAACAAGGAGTTTGTGATGCCGGACTTCAACCTCAACAAGGAGTACATTGATTTAAACAGCTCCCCTGCTGATAATGATGTTGGATACTTACCAGTACCGTCATCCGAGAATGTCCCCGTCATAACTGAAGAACGCAACGATGTTCAACCCTTGGGTGGACCCACCCTAATTGAGGTGAGCATATTTTTTTCATGTACCTGTATCAAATAATTACCCGATATGATTACTAAAAACTAAAATTTGACCATATCTATCCTTCCTTGCCAAAGTTTAAGAAAATATTATTTAGATTTGGCGTCACCATTGTAACTTTTCCATGAAGTAGAGCTTTTAGTGTTTTAGAGTAATTCTGAAATCGTAATGCAGTCTGAAAGTTGGACACAAGATTTTTGATTTGAAATCTGTCTTGAAGACTTTGGCTAGGGATTATTGACATCCATGAGACCATGACAACCAACAAAATGCTTACTAAAATCAGTAAATAAATTGTAGATATTTTCTTTGTAGCTTAGATTGGTTATAACCTATCCTTTTACTTTCCGCAACAAAAAAAATATATATACATATTGAATGAATATTACCAAGATGCAGAGAATATATGTGCATAAGACTACTTGAAAATCAAAACAGGACGAATGCAACTTATATGTACATCGAATGATATATTTGCCTTCCCCGAAGACTTTGGGCTTCTACAAGTTTAACCATGATAATGCTGTATATTTCATGTAGAATTCTAGGGAACCTTTATTTCCCTCTATGCCCGGTGAAACTAGCAGCCCACCACCAAAGAGAAGGAGCAGCAAGAGGTCGCTAGATTTGCCTGTTGGTTGGACAATAGAGGAACGGGTCAGGCATTCTGGCAAGTCTGCAGGGAAAACTAACAAGGTACTTCAAACTTGCCTTATTCATTTCCTTTGGACTCCATTGCAAAATATAAACCAAACCTGATGTGCTGTACTATTGACTACTATGATGATTTCTCAGTTATCTGATGGTTTCAGATCAAATTTAATTGGACTACAATCTAATGCCATTCCTTAATTGGAATAATGTTTTGTGTGTGTTGAAAGTAATTTTGCCTGCACTTGAAAAAAACTGCAAAGTTATTTAGGATTTTAGGCTTGGGACGTTTTGGTCTCGAGTCATTTGTTCATATTTTTATTGTCTTGGTTAGCATCAGTCATACATGATCCGGGTTTGTACACTCTCTAGTTAGGGTCATTTCATTTTCGTGTCATTTGGGTCTCAGGCCATTCAAATCTTGTGGCAAGCGAGTTGAGGTATTGGTCTATCAGATTGCTTGAGGAAATGTTTCTGATTGTTAATTTTATCATTCTTGTTCATTGCAGTTTTTCATCGAACCAGGAACTAGGAAAAAGTTCAGATCAATGCCGGAGGGGAGGCGTCACCTTGGGATGGCTGATCCAAAACCCTGCAATAATAATCCCATGAAGTTTCAAGTACATGGAGGTATGTTAACAATGCTTGTATAGTTGTATATTATTTTTGTTCCAACAGCACGTATAATCCATCAACTTGAAACATAATATTTATTCGCAACCATTTTACTAATTGGAAAGGCATTTCTCCTGTATGAGTTTCAGAGACATCTGACTTCTACAATTCTTATTGCCTTGTGCCTTTATTAAAATTAACGTATACATTCAGAAAGGAAAGTAAAAATAGAAAAGTGTTATCCTATACTAATCTGAGTTATCTGGCAATTTGGTAATAAAATATCACTTTGTTTTCTAATTCTTTTAGGGTGTCGCTGAAGGGAAGAGGCCATATTTCATGGATGAAACACTTCTATTCGAGCACAGAGAATTTTTTTATTATTGATTGTGTTGTTGTTTTTTATTATTATTTTAATAGGATCAAGTTGACCCGATTTTTTTTATTAATCGAAAAAAATATATTGCGAAAGGGAATCGTTTTACTGGAAAATCAAAATATAGGAAAAACAGGATTGATTATCCCGTTCCCCGGATGATACAAAATTTCCCTTCCAAATTAATGCCCCGCTAATTCAAATCCTTAACCCCGCTAAGAAGGGAAAAAATGCTGGATGGGATAGATTATCCCGTCCAACACTAGCAATTTTTTCAGCATATTAATTAGATGAATAATGCAAATAATTATATCCAAATTATGAAGTTTTAATACAGAATAAATAAATTATCCGATTAATTTATGAATAATTCAGTAATAATTCTTAAATTTACGAATAATTTGTGAATAATTTGAATTTTTTTTTCTTCAGAAATTCCAATTAACTCATCTGTTCAATCGATAAGGTGCTGAAAAAGATTACGTTACAACTAATTCGTTAATTATCCGCAAATGTTAGTATGAAAGCATGTACTATTTTAATATGAAATGTGATGTGTATTAAAATAAAGAACAATATGCTTATTGTCCTTGTTATTTTATTAATTGTGAAAAGTTTAAGAACTGAATTATGAACAAACAAAAAAGTACTTAAGATATTAAGAATATCATAGTAATTTCCATTTAATGTTTAATTTAAAGTTGAAAGATAATTTTGAAGTAAAATTAATTTCTTTGCAGTATGAAAGATTGCCACATTCTATTTTGCAAATAATTAAGGGCCCGTTATTGAAATTTGGAATTTTTTTTTCCAAAATTTAAACCTCAGAGGTCATTTTTTCACGAAACTTTTTAGTTAGCATTTAGTACCATTTGTAAAATTTCCAATCTTGTCCGGAATGCATTGCTAGCATACCAATCAGAGTGGCGCACACACATTAATTGGTGCACAGGTAATGCATGCGCAACCATTTTTTTTTTTTGTTTTTTTACAGATTTCTAGTTATGTCTTTTTTTTTTGTATAGATTTGATGATGAATAAATGAAAATTAAATATATTATATTTTTTCACAAATAGTAGTTTTCGAGTTGGAAAATAGTATGTTGAACAAAACACATTACTCATATAAAAAGTATGAAAGGCATTGCCCGAGATGACACTACACAGGTATTATATATTTGTATACCATTAAGGGACCACACAGATATTACATGTGTGCCCTTCTAGTTGGTGCACAAGCAACATTATCAATATTTGTACAAAATATATATGCCAACTTAATTTTTTTATTTTCTTTTAAAAATGCTAACTAAAAATATTCGGTCATTTGTCCCATTGGAATAAGTTCGGGATATGCAACGGGACGACCAGACTGGACCTACAACAGTTGAATTTACTGAATTATGCATTGCTTGACATTTATTAGGGAGTTTTTAATTTCAAGTTTCGGTTTCACTGACTGCCATAAACTTGCAGCGCATTAATAGATAACTGTAGCATCAATAATTAATTGCTTGCATCCAGACATGTAATTGACAAAGTGAATTGCTCTAAGAATAACAACAATCTTCATAAATTCACAAAACTTAAATTGACGTAACATAAAAACATATTGATTGTGAACTTACCAAAGCCCATAAATAGTTTCCAAAAGCATCAATTGCAAATATTGAAACCTTCATCCTTTATTTTACCTATAAATATCCTACTATCTTCCTCCATTAATATGTAGAAAAATACTACATCCTTTCAAACAAGAACCTTAGTGCAAAATCAAATCCAACACTTCAGCAATAACCAAATAGCTATGGCACAATCAGCAATGACCGCATTCATTCTTCTTCTTCTTCTCATAGCTACAACAACTATGTCCACTGCTACCCTGGCATCCACCTCAACACCTGCACCGGCTCCCTCTGCAGCATTGCAAGAAGACCCATTGTTCTTATTTCCGCAGGGAGGTGACATTGCACCATGTTTAAAATCTATCATGAAGGTGGAGGGATGTGTCATAAGCCTTCTTACTTCAGTGTTGAACAACCGTTTGAATGTCAATAAGCAGTGTTGTCATGCTATTGTAAGCGCCGGTGACGCGTGTCTCTCTGTTTTGAACTCTTTCTTACGTCCTCATCTCCAGTCTTTCTGCGGTGTTGCGTCGAACTTGGCACCTTCGCTCAAGTAAACTCGAGAAGATATATGTGATAGGGAAATGGCAAGAAATAACATTTTTTTTTCATTAATGCCTTACATTGTTCTCTTTAAGTGAAAATGAATTCATCGATTCAAACATTCACTAATTTTTTTTGGTTAAAAAGGCCGAGGCCCAGTTTCATTTTATAAAAAACGAAACAGAGTTTAATTACAAAAAGAGGGCATTCCATCAGCTGCCATAGTCCCCTAGCCAATCATGCTTAACTAAAAACTACCACCCATACCAACAGAAACTAGAAACACAGTATATAAAACCACATGAAGGAAACCAAACTCTGACAAGCCTCGCATCACAGGGCAAGGTTCGATCATACAAAACAAGAACTGGTACTAAGCATTCAACAGTTAAGTGCTTTCTTGAGCTGAATCAGGCTCTCTTTGATCTTGAGCAAGGGCCATACTCTCCTCCTCGCCAGGCCAGATCACCCTAAGGGGAATGATCTCCAAAGCATCGGCAGTTGGAAGCCATCTCTGAGTGCCCTCTTTCACCTTCTTCTTTATCTTCTTATTTCCTGTCCAGTAGACAACCAAAGAAAGAATGAGATAAATCAAAGATCGGCCAGATTTGATTGCTATACCTTGGAAAATAATTTCATTGCGGTGTTTCCAGACCGTCCAGCAGACTGCGCTGAAAACCAACAGAAAAGATTGTCTGTGAGAAGAAGATAAAGTTAGTGCAAAAGTACTAACGTCCTGCATAGTATACCACTGTCTATAAAATTGTTGATTAAGTCCTAAGTAGAACCAAATTTGTTGAATATGGCGACATTGGAGAAATAGGTGGTTAACCGTTTCATTGTTGGAACAGAAAACACAGTGTACATTGCCTTCCCAACCGCGTTTCCTAAGGTTGATTTTGGTAAGGATTCTATTTTTGAATGCTAACCACATAAAAATACGAATTTTGGGCGGTACAGGTATAGACCAACAGAGTAATGGTGTTGTGGGTAAAATTCCTCTAAAATTAAGTATGTGATATATAGATCTCACAGTAAAAGTTCCTGTAGCATTCCATCTCCAAGCCAATTTATCAATCTCATGTGTGAATGATAATTGACTAAGGGTATACAACAAGTTATTCCATTCAATGAAGGAAACACCTGTAAGTGAGTCGTTAAAGGACACATTCTGTCCTTGAGAATTAATAACCTCTGAGAGAAGAATGTTTTTATTGGTGCATTGATTATAAACTTGTGGGTATTGAGATGCTAGTGGACAGTTTCCAAACCAGATGTCTTCCCAGAATCTCACATGAGATTGCTTCCCAGGTGTATGTAGGACACTACTGTTGCCCAAGTTATTTAATTTCATAATTGCTTTCCAAAATGGTGAAAAGGGAGTATTATTCCTATGTGAAGAGTATATATATGTAATCAGATTTTTCCATGTACTAGAATAGGTGGGGTCTTTATATTTCCACCACCACTTAAGTAAAAGGGCTATATTCATATCTCTGAGATCAAGAATGCCTAATCCACCAAACTGTTTTGATAAACAGATCACTGGCCACTGAACTAAAGCATACTTTTTCCTATTTCAAGTGCCTCCTTGCCACAAGAACCGACATCTAAGTTTATCTATTTCAAGTAATACAGTAGCAGGAATTTTATATAAAGATAAAGCATAGAGAGGAATGGCTGAAAGAACAGAGTTGATAAGGGTATGTCGGCCACCAATGGATAGTAATTGCCCTTTCCAATTTTGGAGTTTTTTATCAATCTTATCTACCAAGAATCTCCAATCAGTAATGGTTAATTTCTTATCATGAAGAGGTATTCCTAAGTATTTAATAGGGAATGAAGCAGTTTGACATTTAAATATTTGTGCTAAAGTAGATAGTTGATCGGTATTGATGGCATACATTTCAGTTTTGTCTAAATTTATCCTAATACCTGAAACGGCTTCAAAAGCCTGCATGGCCCACCATGCAGCAGCAATGTTATCAGGTTTAGCCTCTAAAAATAGAATAGTGTCATCCGCATAATGACAATTTGTAATTGAGGTATTATTAAAACATGATGGTCCTAGGCCTGTAAGAACCCTGGCTGCTGTACCTTTTCTAAATATCCTACTTAATACATCAGCAGCTAAGATAAAGAGGAAAGGTGAGAGTGGATCACCTTGTCTCACCCCTCTCTTACAGTAAAAGTATGGAGTGAGTTCTCCATTAACATTAATACAAGATTGAGAGCTTATAAGCCATTTATATATCCAAGTAAGCCAACGAGAACCAAATCCCCTACTATGCATGACTTCTAAGATATAGTCCCAGTGGATTTTATCATATGCTTTTTCGAAATCGACCTTAACTACTACTCCATTTTGGCCATGGTGTTTACTATAATGAACATTCACTAATTCAAAGTCCATTTCCAAATTTTGTTAGGATTGTTCATTAAATTCATCAAGTTACTCTAGAAAAATTATTTGATTCATTACTTTTCTTATTTAACAAGTTTTCTATTCACATTTATGCACTAATTTGAATTACTAATTTCTGATTTTTTTCTGAAATATAAGTCGATATTCTAACTTAATTCCCAAAATTTGTATTTCCCAAATTTCTATTGTTTTCATTAATTGTATTAATTTATTGAATTAACATTAAATTTGCATGTTTATTGGAATTGTTTGTTGAATTCATGTTGGACCCTAAAAAATAGGGAAAAAAAAGAGAGGAAAGGGGTTATTTATAAAAGAAATGAAGGTGTCCAATGCCGTGAGAAAATAGGAGTGAAGAGCACCGAGTCTAGGTCGAAATAAAAAAAATCTGTGAAAGAGAAGTGGCAAATTAATAGCTATAGAACTGGGCGTTTGATCCTCTATTCGAGAGATTGAAATTTGTCGATATTGTTGGGGTTTTAG
Source organism: Carex kokanica (assembly GCA_025461125.1). Classification (NCBI taxonomy): domain Eukaryota; kingdom Viridiplantae; phylum Streptophyta; class Magnoliopsida; order Poales; family Cyperaceae; genus Carex; species Carex kokanica. The sequence continues at coordinate 495,058 of JAJGRX010001195.1, forward strand.
GTATATCCAAAATCTAATCACCCTTTTTAATGGGGGAATTTCACGTATAACCCCTCAAAATCTTAAAAATTACGTATTCCCCCCTCTAAACTTTGAAATTACGTATTTTCCCCTCTAAACTTCAAAAACTCACAAATTTATCCATTTTATTGTTTTTTATATTAAAACTCATTTTAAATTTATAAAATACCCATTTTACCCTTTATTAAAAGCATAGAAGTTCCATCAAACTCAAATTTGAATATGAAGAGTTCCTCTACTGTTCGATCCACGCGCATCACATTAAGATCTGTGCGTGTAGCTTCAATATATGTACGTGTTGGCTTTAAGATTCGTGCTGATCTAGCGCCCACAGATTTTTAAAGCAATTTCGATCCGCGTGCATTGCATTAAGATCTGTGCACGTCGCTTCAATATCCGTGTGTGTTCACTTCAAGATTCGTGCTGATCTAGCGTGCGCAGATCTTAAAGCAGTTCAGAAAGTAGAGGAACCCTTCAGATTCAAATTTGAGTTTGATGCGCGTTTTATGTTTTTAATAAAGGGTAAAATGAGTATTTTATAAATTAAGAATGAGTTATAATATAAAAGACAGCTAAATGGGTAAATTTGTGAGTTTTTGAAGTTTAAAGGGGGAAAAACGTAATTTCAAACTTTGGAGGGGAAATACGTAATTTTGAAGTTTTTGAGGGGTATATCTGAAATTGCCCCCTTTTTAATTGTCTCTCAGCCTGTTCATTTCAATTTCTGCCCTTCCATTTGGATACTTGATTTCTGTGGTGCGTTGTCTCAGAAGAAACCTCTTTTCCAAGAGCATTTAGGGCATCAGATGGAATCAATGTGTTGGAATGGAATTGTGAAATCATTAGTTCTTGTTAGTTTTGGTCATACACCAGCCTTTTTATATAACTTATGGACCAGTTTGAGCTACCATTACATAAAATTTACCAAAAATAAAAGCAAGCATAAACAATTTGGAAATAGTTAGTTTAATTTTTCGGTCTGGTTCCTCAACATTTTATAATTTGAAGTGCCTCTATTTGGAAGGAATCTCTTGGGGTCGTCATTTGACTCATTTCATTTAAACAATATGTCCAATTTCAAGATGTTTTCTTAAGTCTTCCAATGAGCATCTTTCTGGTAATTCTTTTTGTGCAATTATTGATATTAATTTGTATGAGGTACTTAAGGTCAAGAATTTGAGCCAACTGAGATTCCAAAAGTACTGGCAGGAATTCACATCCCCTCAGGTTACCGGACTGAGTACAATTGAATCGGACGGCCCAAAATTATTCTTTTTAATCCCGAGGAAGAACCGGCTGAGAGTAAATCTGGGCTGTCTTTTCAATTGTACGTGTTGAATCAGGTACCTGGGAGGATACGGATCCTATTGGCAGGTAGTTGATGTATCAATAGCTCACTGGAACAGAATTGTAGCATATATTTTATGGTTGAGAACTCCTTGTTAATAAATTTTTTTTTTCGGCCAATAGCCCGTAGACACCTTATTGATATTTCAATTTAAATAAAAGTAACAGAAAGAGTTTAATGTATCAGACTATGAATGTACTGGTGTGAAGCTTGAATTTAAGAATTTTTAATCATTATCAAATGATTGAATTGACAGTACTAAAAGATATGAGGTACTAAGATTTAAGAATTTACGTGCCTTATAAATACATCTGGTGAGATAATGTGTCACATGATTATGGTTCCCTTCCAAGTTTTCAGGTTTTACTTTTAGGTGGTTCACCAAATTTTTCTCGTGTAAAACAGAAATTTTGCACTGGACCTGGCCATCAGTATTATTTTGATTGAACAGTGCATGCATGCTTAAGTACTCTAAATTGGAGTTTATGGGGCTGAGATCCAAGCCTGAATTATTATAGATCCACCACGGGAATGTTGAAACATTGCTTGTGTTGTTCATAATTGATGAACAACTAGAAAACGGTGCCCTGCAGAATATTAGTGTTTGAAAATTACTAAAATTCAATATTTAAATATTATATCAATTAAACAAGTACACCAACAATATACAGAAAAATAAAACATCAAGATTTAAGAATAGTACATAATTTGTTCAGGAATATAATAAAAAGATAAAGAACTACAATTATCAAGAAATGAGCAACTCACATTACAACTAATATTATTACAATTACATTGCAACGTTGTATCAATTCCTGCTGTTTGGTCAAGTAGCATCTTGCTGCATCTCCTTTCCAAAATTTGAGACAACCAATAATGTTTTCCATGTTGGTTTGAAATGACATTTGCGTCAAATTACCATGTCAACTTGTGGACTTAATTAGCTCAGTGAAAACAAGTTGAACATCTTAATTACCTATTTGTGATTGAAATGAACTACCATGGTCAGATTCCCTCGTTTGTCTTGCTTCCTTAGTTCAAAAAGGCAAAGATCCCCATGTTTTAGTCCATTTCTGCGTGCAAATTGGCGCCAACCTTCTTTTATACATACTATCCTTTTATTCTTCAAGTAGTATTTTGTAGTACATGTCTGGCTTCGCTTATCTAAATCGGCAGGTAACAGAGTAATCTTCTTCTTATGCTTGCTTAGAAGAACTTTGCACGCAAAGCCGCTTGGTAAACTCTGGTACATAGTTACATAGTAAGATTGATTGCATATGTACTTGATATATTTATATCATGCATTATGTAATTTGTGTTGTTTCCAGCGTTGCAATTTTTAGTGACAATTTATAATGGAAGAAATGCTTATGTACCAGTACACAATATCTATTTGTAGGGGCATTGGTTGGAGTTAATATTCTGACAAACAAATCACTATCCTTTTGAGTTTTTCCTGTCATCCTGTTAGCAATCTCCTCTTGAGCTTGTGTCAAATGAGTCATATGGGATACGACATATAGCCTGAAAGCTTTCACAGCCCTATTATCCTTTCCTGAGCTAATCTCACTCTCAGTTGATTCTTGTACAAAATCTACAACAAGAAATTAAATGGCATAAGTTCATTGATCTCTTGTTTTCTTTCAGAATAACGGCGAAACTATTATAGGATTAAAATTAGTTACTTCAAAATTTAGAATTTGTCACTTGCTGATGCTGTTTTGAAATTTCCAGAACACAGCTACTTGCCATCTTCATAATACTAGCAGGGGATTTTTGGAAATTAAAATTATTCAAGTAGAACTGTAGAAGTCTGTGTTTGCTGCTCATATTTTTCTAAAAGAAATTGACCTAGCAGGTTTGACCGTATTTGGAGAAATGCTTGTGCGAAAATACATCATTTATCCTTTAAATGCTTGATACATATACTAGGACATCTGAGGTTATTTGATTCCAGGAGGATGCATATATTCTTTTCATATAACGAGTAATAAAAGTTTCCGGTATACTATTAATTTATACATTGATCTTTGAAGAATCAATCTCATTCCTTCGCAAAATGATATCATTAATGCATAAAAAATTAAAAAGTTTAAAAATAACGAATATGGACAATATATACCTACCTCTTTGTTTCCACTTACCACAAACCCTTTCTCCAGTTGTGCGTGCTGGAGCGGCATGAGTTGAAATCTCGCGAGAAGATTCCTCAGTAGCACTACTACCAAGTGATAGAGATATGATCTCTTTCTCCGGCTCCGCGCTCATATTTTTTGCAAAGAAAGGAGCGACTTTTTCGCATCCACTCCGATCAAAGATTAGCACTTTGAAAGAGGAGTTATCTTTGTATCTAAATACTATAAAATCATTTTCATCTATTTTATTAGTAGTTACAAATTCTTTCCAACGAGATTGCAGAGCAAATGTTTTGTCAGACCTCATAATTTTCGCATACCAAGTATATCCACTTGGACCTTCCAGTTCAATGTTTTCGCTCATGGATCCAACGAACATTTTTGCAAACTTGTTTGGAATATTCTCAGAACAACATTTGTCAGTGGCAAAACTAAGAAGAACTAAAACTTTTGAGGGACTGAAAATAAAAATAACAACGATACATTATGACTTGCCATTGTATGCATCAAGGAAAAATTCATTTCCACATGAAAATTATTCATTCTTAGGAAAAGGTATCATGAATTCAGTTTTTTTAGAAAAAGGTATCATGAATCGAAAGGGAGAGAGAGAGAATGGTGAGGTGAAGATAGAGGTATGTTCTCAATTTTGAAGTTACTGTTTTCATCGGTATGAGTGAATTGGAGACGGAGAGAGAAAATAGAAGGTCCGATTGTAATTTAAGATTCGTGTTATATAGACTTTTGCAATTAGTATTATTTCGGCGATGCAACTGATTTGCAATTAATTGATAATTTTAAATTGACAGCTATTTTGAAATTGCAAATCACTTTCAGCGTTAGACCTGATTCGCCACTTCCTTTCATGATGTCTCTCTCTCTCTCTCTCTTTTGTGTTTCGTTCTTCCACTGGCTGAATCTCCAAATCTCTACATACACAATGAAGTTTCATTAAATATTCTCTTCAATTTTCACAGTCGTTTCAACTTCTTTACAGTCAAATCAAGAGTTGACAGACCTCGAATAATACCATGCACACCGGTTTACTATATGTTTGCTTCTGTTTTTTGCTCTTATAATTAACCTTCCTATAGTGAGTTACATCCATGGGTCCTGTCCAAAAAGTAACTAGTAACAAGGATACAAACTTAAAAATTTCAGTTTCTATGTGGGGCCCATCCGGCAGTAACTAGTAATAGGGGTTGAATCAAAAAGGTTGAAACAGAGAAACATCCATGGGTAATTAATATCTCATGTGTTCTTGAATTTTCAGGAGTCCAGCTCTGCTGCTTTTCTGAGAGAGAAAAGCAGGAACCTGCTCTCCTGCTTTTCCGGATTCAATCATTCAAATTCGTCGAGATTTGTGCATGAAATTTTTTTTTTATCAAGATACACAAAAGGAAAATTTTGAATGGTTAGATCTGGAAGAGCAGGTTTCTACTTTTCTCTCGGAAAAACAGCAGAGTCCATTTCAATTTTCAGTCCGGTTTGGGAGATTTTAATATTTTAAGTTTTGAACGCATCGTCTCTCGTGCAAAGGCCAAAGGGTAATTAATATCTCAGTGTATTAGTGTATTAGTGTAATGGATGGAAATTAACTTGTGACACTTGAATCAGTAAAGCAATTTTTATAATGTTATGGAGTTAGAACATTTTTGTCTTAAATGTAAATGAGAATGAATTCTTTTGAGATCACGGAACTTTATATAGAATTCGTTTATTGTTCTTGAAATTTAGTTTATCTAATTTTAATTAATCAACTTTTATGTTTGTCTAAATTTGCTTACTAGTTTTCTTCAAATGCAATATGAATTATATTAGTGACCCGTGCATCTAATAAATTGGATATGGAGATTCTCAACTAAATAATTTTTAATCCTTACTTCATAATTCCAACTTACTATGTCATGAACTATTATGATTTTTTAAAACCAATCAAGTTAGGGACGTCACCTGTGTAGAAAAATATTTTTATCAAAATATAAACTTTCTATGATCAGAAATTCAAATTTAGTAAATTAAAGGAATGGAGATATATCAATCTCTCTTAATCAATTAACACATAATTTTGTATTCTCAGTTTTGCAATAAAGATTGATAAATATTTTTAATACAAACACTCTGTGGATAAACTTGATATACAAGATGGCTAGTGCCAAATAAATTGATAAATTAATAATCTATACTAATTTATTATTGGCTTCAAATATATATATTGAACATATACATTGCTGAAATAATAGATAAAAGAAAAAACACCTGATGCATTTAATTATTATTTCATTTAATTTAACATTTTAATTAGTGTATATTTGAATTATCATCGATATGTGACTAGAGATGAATCTTTGCAAAATTTGATTAATTTAACGGAGTTTCTAAAACACTGTAGTAGAAATGCCTACCAATATGGAATTTGACATCTCGCTAAGTTAATAATAATTAATTATGAATACATAGAAAAGAGGAAAATTTTGAAACTTCTTGAATATTTATATTTTCCTATCCTTGTGTATTTAGATTGAATGACTCAGGGGTTCCCACACTTCTCTCTTTATAAGAAACAAAAGAGATCGACACGTTTGATAATATCAAGTTTGTCTAATTAGGCCTAGTTAAAGTTGGTGCTGCAATGGGATGATTTAGTTTCATAATATAAAAATTGGTTCCTATTCAAATAATACCGGTGCATTTCTAAATTAGTTTGTATCGTTAATACCTCTAATGACATCTGTTAGAGGTAATTTTTATTGATCATTTTTCTTTGGTTTTATTTTAATGAAGTTCAATGATATATTACATATTCAATAATATTATTATTGATATTTGATTATAAATTATCGTAGCCAAATAAATAAATAATACGAGAAATGATGTATAGGGCTAGATTGTCATACAAACAATCTAGATTAATGTAATGGTTACGAACTTTTTTATTCAATATATTGTTGGCGACACTTTGTTGCTAACCTTCAAAAAAAGAAATGAAAGCTTGCGGAATCAGTTAATTAATTAAACAAAAAATATTAATTGCACCGAACACCTACCCAATTAGTCATTAAAGAAGATTATTATTCCAACAAGTCAGCAATAAATCTACGAAAAAGTAATACATGTCGAATATTTTCCATATAAGTTCAGCATTTAGTACGAAGAACTGATATCTAACGCCTTTTTTTTTTTTTTTGATAGTTGACATCTGACGCCTTTTAATCAATACAAATTTCCTTTTTCCTCGAAAATCTATTTATAAAAAACCATCCCAATTCCCAACTGAACTGATGACCTATGTATTTCCTTAAAAAAAATCATAATAGTTCATAAATAGTAAGTGGTAATTCAGAAGGAATAAAAATTAGAGACATTTTCCGGTGAACAAAAAGAAAAAGAAAAATTGCAACGTAATAAAAACTTGTTTTAGTCAAAACTGTCAAATCCATAATCCACAATGTTAGCTTTCTGATTCGTGCTTAAATATTAACAAATTTAAATTGTCAGATATATCTTATATCATACCATTTACATGCACATAAATATTTAAAGAATTTAGACCTCCAAATCAGAATGTACAAGATCCAAAAAATTATAAAAATTGAGTGATCCATATTTCTTCAAGATTTTGCCAAATTTCATATATATATATATTTTAAATTTCTTCTTCATTGATTTGTTCTCCAAAATACTTACTTTCCATCGACTCTGGACATAAATACAGCAAACTATACCTAATCTTAATACAAAACTTAAACTAAATCAAGAGATTTGATCAAATTCGGGGTAAAATCCTAGTCAATTAAGTTATATGTTTATTTGATGCTTATTAGATATCAACATAAAAAAAATACTTAATGAATAATGTATGCAATTAAAAAATGTAGAGAACCTTAATTAGTTAAAAAAAAAAATAGAACGAAACAAATATAGGAATATATATCTCTATGATAGAGAAACACAATAATAATTAAGGCATTTGCTTCAGTGCACACAAGGACCTATTTGTAAAATGAGTCCTATTTTCATTTTCAAAGTTCAAACAGTCGATCCGACCGTTCAACATTATCTCCATTTTAAAATATACTTGGAGGTCAAATTTTACATTTTTTTGAATTTTGTTACTATTTATTAAGTATTTTACAAAAACTAGTCAAATTCAGACCATTGAATTTGTAAAATACTTAATAAATAGTAAAAAAATTCAAAATAAATGTAAAATTTGACCTCCAAGTACATTTTAATATGGAGATAATGTTGAACGGTCGGATCGACTGTTTGAACTTTGAAAATAAAAATAGGACTCATTTTACAAATAGGTCCTTGTGTGCACCAAAGCATCCCTCTAATATTAATTGTTTGTTCGTGAAGACAACACGAACAAAAAGAAAATAAATTCATGTCAAGCAGAAAATGACAACAAATTGTATAGTATTAAAAAATTAGATTCTTAGCCTCCCAAAAACGAGGAATTCAGATACAATGAAGTAACTCAAAAATTAGATTTTGAATCGGAACCGTCTGATTCGAATCCATGACCACCAACTAAAGTGGAGCGCATGTATCTTGAGAGACATGTTCGAATCCCAAAGCAATCTCAAGTGACGGATTCAATTCAGACGGTCCCGATCCAAAATCCAAAAATTAAGTTACTTTGAGGATCCGGACCCAGGAAAAACGGTCTCGGTTTAGTCCGGGAAAATAAATTCGGCAATACGGATTCACAGAAGGATTGACAATTGCGTGTAGCAATTTGATTGGCCACTGACCAGTTGCAGACAGATAGGAGCCCTGTTATGTGGGTTCGTTTTTTCTTTTTCCAAATCTCATGTCTCTTTTCTACCGAAATTTTTATTATAGAAAATAAAATAAAAAATATCGACATAGAATAAGCATTTGACGAAAATTCAAAATATAGCTAAAACGTGATAGTACATAACGTCCATACGTCCATGATGGTCATTAGTGATCATATTGATCATAACGTCCATAAACGTGTTTTTTATTAGTTAGAGATCATTAGTGATCATATTGGCTGGTCATGATGGTCCATAACGTCTAGCTACAGTATCCTGGACGTTATGAACTATCACGTTTTAGCTATATTTCGAATTTTCGTTAAATGTTTTTTCAATGTCGATATTTTTTTATTTTATTTTCTATTAATAAAAATTTCGGTAGAAAAGAGACATGAGATTTGGAAAAAGAAAAAACGAACACACATAACAGGGCTCCTATCTGTCTGCAACTGGTCAGTGGCCAATCAAATTGCTACACGCAATTGTCAATCCTTCTGTGAATCCGTATTGCCGAATTTATTTTCCCGGACTAAACCGAGACCGTTTTTCCTGGGTCCGGATCCCCTGAAGTAACCCAATTTTTTGGTTTTGGATCGGGACCGTCTGAATCGAATTCATCGCTCGAGATTGCTTCGGGATTCGAACATGTCTCTCGAGATACATGTGCTCCACTTTTCGGCTCTTTTCTATACTTCAAGAGTAAGGACCTTTTGACCCATTCGAACGCTATAATTTACCCGCACTATTATAAATAACATTTTTTTTTAAGGTTGGCGGCGAAATGCCGCTAACATAATTTTGAATAATAAAAAAAAGTTTATGTTACACAATCCTAGCGCAATATATATTATAAATAACATTATAGTTGTCACACAATAAATCGAAAATAACAAAGTTCAAGAGAAATCCTTTATTTCAAAAAATTAAGAATCACAAAAAAATCGAATCTGAGGAGAGATGAACTTAGAATAAGAGGTTAAGTTAATAATTAGTTTCCTCATGCAACGGAAAGACTATTTTTCTACATCAACATTTTCAAACAACACCGCTACTGTCAACAGACCGGGCAGCACAAAACAAGATGGGCTACTGCATTTATGGCAATCATGTGGTCTTTGTGGAGACAGCGAAATGAAGTGATATTTCGTAGTACTAAGCTCTCGCCTTGGGTTGTGGCAAACCGAGCATACGAAGATACATCGCTATGGGGTCAGTTTTGTGGGAAGAGTAAAATGCATCTGAGGTGTAGGGTGCAGCAAAGAACCGAGCGTAGTTAATTATCTGATGTAATGTTATAATAATGCAGGAAATGTTGTTGTAATTACATCTATATACAATCTTGGAAGCCACTTCCAAGTTTTCAAAAAAAAAAAAACATTTTCAAACAACAATATTAGTAAACCTACAGCAAGGTTGCGGTTTAGAACTTGTGTAGTCTCTATTAAGATATACGTCCAACATCTTTTAATTGTATGTATAAATATGGTCAAATTTATAAGGTTATAACACGTCATAACCAAGAATAAAGTCATTTTTTCATTAGAAATTGAGGACAAAACACATATTAATAGAATTTGGATTGTGTGGAATTTGTTTGGTTATATATCCAAATTATGTTATAAATATATATTGCGCCTCAATTGCTTATGGAAATATGGATTTATTATTGATAAGTTATAATCTCATAATTTTGACCATATTTCATTACACAATAAAATGATGTTGGACATAGATTTGAATAGAGAATACATAGATCTTAACAGCATCCCTGCTGTGGATTTACCAATATTATCTCCTCAATTTGTTGATGTCTGAACAATAGATAAAAATAACTTTCAAGAGGCACATCTTATAGGATTCAAATCTGCTGAAATTCGAGATCATCAACAGTAATTCTGAAATTCCGAATCCAGCCATTGAATTGTTTCGAGATGCGTACACAGAAAAATCAACTGTTTTGAGATGCGTGCACATAAAAAGTTGGACGACTGGATCTCGGATTTCAGAGATTTGAGGTTACTGTTCATGAATCTTGGATTTCAGCTGATCTGAATTCCATTTTATAAGATGTGAGTTTAATTTTTCGGTTAACTTATATCAAACAAGTACAACACATTTGTCAATAACTTCCATCTAGTCACCAATTAAGTAGTAACTTTATAATATTTGTATTTCTATATCAAAAACTTGGACATGCTCATCTCAGTTTACTATGCAGTTTGACCAGAAACTTATATAGTAAATTTACAGCAGGGGTGTCGTTCTACGCAACTCAACTTACTGGTAAATTGACAGTAGAAGTGTAGTTCGAATCAATGAGCCCCTTCTTGAGATCGATCTCCAGCATAATTAACTGCAATCATATATAGTAAATTAAAATAAAGTTCAGGTAAAAAATATACAAATTATAAACAAAATGAACAAAATGTTTTATTCTATCTTATAATAGGTTCAGTATTAATTTCTTAATTCAATAGTTGTCACTATTATTCAATAATATTTAAAAAAAAAACTATTACGTACTATATTATTAAGAATAAAAAACTAACCAACACGCAAAGGTTCTTTGCGATACGTAATTGCCACACATTATAAGTTAAAAATGTTTTATGTCATTGTTGATTTTTATTCTATTAATAAATATTAAATCATTACTATACACAGCCAAAGAAAATAATTTTCTTGTATATATATATATATATATATATATTTAGTTTCCAAACAAATTTATTCTTCATTTAGTTCAGTCGACTAATGTAATAATAACGAATACCCCCTTGGTGTAGAAAATTACCTTGTGATGTTCATTTATAGTTTTAATAATTTTTATGCTTTACTCTTTGACTAATTTTGAACATCCTTAGTTTTAGGTTTATCTTTTTTGTTATGTTATATAGCTTAATTAATTGATAAAGGATCTAAATAAGTATGTAAAAATATATGTGAGATTTAATATTGAACTTAAGTATGCATGCCTTTATATTGCCATTATGGAAATTTTGTAGTGGAACTCCACAAACTATGTTAACAATACTATTTATTGATAAATTCTATACCAAAAGTACGACCAACTTAAAAATTCTCGACCAGTGAGAGGGGAAAACTATAATTTTTGATAGATGTGTTCCGAGTTTTGTTAAAAGCCATGTCCCATGTGATAATTTGGTCGACAATTAATCTATCATCATTAGACAAATCACACCTCTTATTTTGTCATAAGTATTGAGCTGGAACTCAATTGATCACATGAGTTTTTAAATATTTTGGGATAGGAGATACCGGGCAGAGATGATGTGACCATTTGAACCTTAATTTGGTTCCAACAAATGGGAGTTCATGAAAGTAACATATGAGTAGGGAAAAAAATGCCAGAAAATGATTCAATAAAATACATGCACACAGATGCACACAAATTGACAAACATATTATTCTATTGCAAAAAAATACACTAACTTACAATTTTATGTGCGAATTGCAGTCGTAAAGATGAATATGGATACAGGTGATGTTCTCTTCTCATTGTATTGCTTGAATGAATAATATTTGAAAGAAGAAGCTAACTTGGGTTTGTTTACCTTAAGACAGGGGGGTATATTTAAAGAAGAGATTGAAAATTTTGCATTTCAAGTCCTCTAAATTTTTTAAAATTTTTGTGGCTCCAAATATTTCATTCTAGTTAGTATTTAATTTCAAATAATCATATTGAATTCTAACATTGTGGCGAAAAGAAACAATATTTTGTGTTATGTAAAATCGTGACATTTATTCTCATAATTAGTATATCTAATTTAAATTCTAATGCATGAACAAATTGAATAAATTAGGAGCCGGCGGCATGATAAATTTATATTGAATTATAATATTGTGGCATCCAAAAGTGATGAAAAGAAACAATAATTTAAAAGCTTAAAAATAAATTGAAATTTGTAGTAGGTGAATTGTGTAAAATATCGTCATTTATTGTCATAAGTAGTGTATCTAATTTAAATTCTAATACATGAACATAATAAATTAGGGCCGGCGGCATGATAAGTTCATATTGAATTATAATATTGTGGCATCCAAAAGTGATGAAAAGAAATGATATTTTAAAAGATAAAAAATAAATTGAAATTTCTAGTAGGTGAATTGTGTAAAATGTCATCATTTATTGTCATAAATAGTGTATCTAATTTAAATTCTAATGCATGAACAAATTGAATAAATTAGGGCCGGCGGCATGATAAGTTCATATTAAATTCTAATATTGTTTCATCCAAAAGTGACGAAAAGAAACAATATTTTAAAAGATTAAAAAAAATTGAAATTTCTAGTAGGTGGATTATGTAAAATGTCGTCATTTATTGTCATAAGTAGTGTATCTAATTTAAATTTTAATATATGAACATAATAAATTTGGGCCGGCGGCATGATAAGTTCATATTGAATTATAATATTGTGGCATCCAAAAGTGATGAAAAGAAATAACATTTTAAAAGATTAAAAATAAAATTGAAATTTCTAGTAGGTGAATTGTGTAAAATGTAGTCATTTATTGTCATAAATAGTGTATCTAATTTAAATTCTAATGCATGAACAAATTGAATAAATTACGGCCGGCAGCATGATAAGTTCATGAATTCTAATATTGTGGCATCCAAAACTGATGAAAAGAAACAATATTTTAAAAGCTTAAAATAAAATTGAAATTTATAGTAGGTGAATTGTGTAAAATGCAAGGTTCTAAATAGCGTTTATAGCGTCATAGCGGGAAGGCTACAAAAAAAGCTATAGCGAATAGCGTCGCTATAGCGGAAGCTATGCCACATAGCGTTTTTTTTTATATTCCGTATATTCAATATTTGTACTAAATATCAACATTATCTAAAGTCTCATAGAACAATAAATAACACCAAAGTAATTAAGAAATTATAATATTCATATTGAACCAGTACAAAGTCCAAATTGCGGTTCAAAATATCCATAGTAATATCATAAACTATCGATTCCTATTAAAAATATCTTAAGCATCATGATTCATGACATAATCTATTCAATTTCTATTCCCAATTTCAAATTGATTTATCTGTAGCAAGTAGCAACAAATTCAATTTCGGTTTGAGCTTTTTTGAATCTTTATTTAAAGCCCATATAAATTGCTTAAAAAAACCAATATTGTTTTTTTTTTGAAAAATTTGGCAGTGGCTGCCAAATAGGTTTTATTAAAAAAAAAATCATATTGTATAGCGGCCGTAGCGCAAATAGCAGACCGCTATAGCGCTATAGCGGACCGCTATCACCGCTATAGCGGCCGTAGCGCAAATAGCGCATTTTGATGTCATAGCTTAGCGTTTGGGGTCCAAAAACGTTATAGTGGTGCTATAGCGAGCTATTTAAAACACTGGTAAAATGTCGTCATTACAAATTGAATAAATTAAGACCGACGGCATGATAAGTTCATATTGAATTCTAATATGGTGGCATCCAAAAGTGATGAAAAGAAACAATATTTTATAAGATGTAAAATAAAATTCAAATTTATAGTAGGTATGTTGTGCAAAATGGTGTCATTTATTGTCACAAGTAGTATATCTAATTTAAATTCTTGTACGTGAACAAATTTAATAAATTAGGGCCGGCGATATGATAAATGAGGAGGGATCCAATTACACTATTTTTTTTGACACATCTTGATATTGTTTTTTTTATAGGCTAATTTTGTGATTTCAAAATCCAAACAGTCGATCCGAACCGTTCAACATGATCACCATAATAAAATGTGCTTGGAGATCAAATTTTATATTTTTTGAATGTTTTACTATTTATTAAAATGGTTACAAAATCGTTGTTTTTCAATGGTCTGAAAACAATCATTTTGTAACCATCTTAATAAATAGTAAAAAAATTCAAAAAAAATGTAAAATTTGATCTCCAAGCACATTTTAATATATCTATCATATTAAACGGTTTGGATTGACTATTTGGACTTTGAAAATAATAGGTGTCAAAGTGTGTAAAAAAAAAGGGTGTAATCCGATCTCTCCTCATGATAAATTCAATAATAAATGAAAACATTGAATATCATTTCAATTCAAATAAGAGAATAATAAGAATGCATTGTTCAGCTAAAGTGCATGAATGTGAATTATTAGCTACTAATTAAAAGAAAAAATAACGAAATCAAGTAAGAATTGTCTAGTGCAAAATTACTCATAAATTCGACAAAAAGTTCCAATAATGTGCAAATTGATTGTCTTTTTATTAAAAAGCCTTGGTACACCATAACATCTTTTAATTAGATGCTATTTTTTATTTTTTAGAGTTGAACATGCAACTCTCTGTAGAGAAATATATGATGATGCGTATCATTAATCTATCTTCTTAAGTTAACAAAGTGTTGGCGCATAGAAAGTTCAATACAATTAACGTTTTTTTTTTGGATACATTCTACCTTTTATTTAAGACAATATTTGGTTAAAGTGGTAAGTGAATAACTTCAAAAGCGTTCTAAAGTGCAAATATAATTTTGTGACATTTAGGTATAAAAATAACTTCGAGAATCATGTTTCGATAAAATGATAATGTAATATGAGTTATTTATTGAGTGAGGCTATGGTGCTATGCATAGCACCAATGGCTAGTGTACTACGGCTCAATATGGTACTTTTTAAAATCCTAACGGTCGATCCGACCGTTCAATGTGATATCCATATGAATATGTACTTGCAAACTAAATTTTATATTTTTTTGAATTTTTTTACTATTTTTTTAGATAGGTAGAAAAATCAGTGTTTTTTGAAAATTCTGGACCATCAAAATTCTACCTATCTGAAAAAATAGTAAAAAAATTCGAAAAAATATAAAATTTAGTTTGCAAGTACATATTCATATGGTTATCACATTGAACGGTCGGATCGACCGTTAGAATTTTAAAAAGTACCATATTGAGCCGTAGTACACTAGCCATCCGTGCTATGCATAGCACCATAGCCTCACTCTTATTTATTTATCTCTTCACTTTATTTCATGTGATAAAGAGTTCTATTCTTTCACTTTATCTATATATACCTAACATCACATAAAAAAACAAAAAGTCATATTTAGTAGAGAGATAATTCAAGTGTCATGTTAGGTAGAGAAATACAAATATTCTAATGAGATTTATTTTTTCACCTCTTTACTTTATTTTATCTGATAAGAGTTCTTATTTTTTAATTTGAGAACCAGCTTTTGGTCTAGTAGCAAAGGCAATGCTCTCCGTGTGGAATGTCACAGGTTCGAAACTCGAAAGAGATAATCATTTATAGATATTTAATAGTTAAATGGCATGACCTCCAACCTTTACTTCAAAAAAAAATTTCTCGACAAGAGAGACTTGAGAGAGTTGAAATGCACCAGTTAATACTTTTTATAATATCCAGCAACTTTATATGTGTGACGTTTTTCATATATTGTTATTTCCTTTTTAATTGTCTTCTCCATTTTCTATTAAAATATTTTGATTTTATTAATTATTTCAAGATTATTTTATCAAATGCTAGTTTAATTTTATGTTAGAGTTTATATTTATAAACGTTTTTTAAATTTGAACAAATTTGTATAGAATTCACTTTTCATAAACCTCAACCATCTGCAATTTAAGTGTAGACTTGTACAAATTTTTTTTATCTCAAAATATAAATTAGATCCAAATTTAACTTGTAATCAAGATATAATGATTGTAAAATGAGAAAGACAAATAGGAAATGCAATACATAATACTTCGCACAGAAAACACTTGATGAATATTTATAAAAAAATATATGAAAAAATTATCTTTCAACTTACTGTTTTTTTAGACTATATTTGTAGAGGAAGAATTATAGAACTCTATCACATGAGATGAAGTGAATAGATAAGAAGATAACTATTGTCACATTATTAGATAAAGTGGGGAGAGATAAAGGGATAACTCAAATTAAAATTGGACGCTAAAAAATGTTTTTTTTTTTGGAAGCTTATGCTACAAAATCAAATTTGTAGTGGATTCATACTTGAAAGACAAAATTTTATAAGGCTCACGCTTAATTTGTAGATGGTTGAAGCTTGTAAAGAGTGAATTATATACAAATTTGTCAATTTACAGAAATCTGAATTTCTGGCAACCACAACAGCCCAACACCACACACATCAATTGGCAAATATTATGCAGTGTAGGCCGGAGGTGTTTCCAATAATGTATCTGGGGTTACCATTATCAAATAAGAAGCTTAACAAGGCGCTATACCTACCATTGATACAAAAGGTGGAAGGCAAATTAACCAAATGGAAGGCTGATATGCTATCGATCGGGGGACGAATAACACTCATGAATACAGTACTCACGGCAATGCCGATTTATATGATGCAGGTCTTTTTATTACCAAAGTGGGTAATAAAGAAGCTTGATAAAATCAGAAGAGCATTCCTGTGGCACGGCCACAGAGCATAGGTGCAGGGATCGAGATATATGAGTTTAGCATCATGGGAATTGGTAACTACATCAAAGCAACGGGGCGGGCTGGGGGTAAAAAATTTAAATACTATGAATAAAGCTCTTCTGGCGAAGATAATATGGCAATGGCATCAGTCGAAAAAGCCACCATGGATGAAAATAGCATATAACGAAAATGTTAGACCATGGGAGGTGCAAAACCCCACACCATTTTGGAAAAGTATGAAGGGAGTTGTCCAATTCATGCAGATCTCGATTAAATTTCAGATAGGTCAAGGTACACGGGTCAGATTCTGGACCGACGTGTGGTTACAGAATTCCATTCAGAACATGTACCCGAACCTGTATCAAAATGTGCAGAATCGCACATTGACTGTCAGTCAGGCATGCAACCGCCAAGGCTGGGACATAGGAGTGCCCCGGGTACTCTCAATCTAGGCAAAACAAGAAAGAATTACACTAATGGAAGAAATTAGGAGCATAAGGCTACACCCGCAGCAGCACGATGAGGTAAGTTGGATATGGACTAAAGAGCTCAAATTCACGACCAAATCGTTTTTTGATGCAATGGAGTATGGTCCCACGGTGGATACAGAAATGAAGAATATATGGCAACTTAGGGGGCCTGGTAGAATAATGATATTTGCATGGTTATTAATGAGCAACCGATTACTGACAGTGGATAATCTGAAAAAAAGGGGTTGGCAAATGCCCAATAGGTGTCACATGTGTAAACGACACGAAGAGACGAGGAGACATCTTTTTCAGGAATGTCCGATAAATTATAGACTGAGAAGGCAGATGTGTAGACATATCATGGCTTGGGAGGAGCAAGACTGTAACACGGGGCTAAACTACAGGTGTCTCACCAACAAAAAAATTCCAATGGCAAAAAGACGGATCACATTGGCGGTATGTTTTGTCATCTGGCGAGAGAGATGTAGACGCATTTTTCAGAAAATCAGTAAAACACACACATTGCTGGCATTGGAAGTGGCGCAAGAGACTCGAAGCTGGTTTGGAATAACTTGAGAAAGAGCAGATTGCAACAATGGCTGCATAGGTCCAGACAGTGTTCTATGCCTTAAAGGCAGCTGTTAGTCTAATGTATTACGATAATTTCATTTTCCTTTCTTCTTTTCTTTTCTTTGCTTTTATGAGTTTTTGTTCTCTATTTTGTAACTTGACGACACCACTGGTGTCTTATCAATGGAATTTGGGAGCTAGACTCCCATATTTCTTCTCAAAAAAAATATACAAATTTGTCCAATCTAAAATAGAAGCTTACAAATATCAACTCTACACAAAATAAACTTATACAGAGTTAATAGTTGATAAAATTACCTTGAAATAATTATTACAATAAATAATAAAAAAAATACAGAAAAGATAATGTATCAAATGTCACACCAAAAAATTGTTGAATATTTTGCAAAAGTTTTTATATGCGACTGTTGCCTTTCAACTCCCTCTCCCTCTCTCTCTTTCTCTTATGATTACGATAGATAAAGTGGAGAGAGAAAGTAATATCTCGCATCACAATATATTTTTATCGTTCTACTAAACATGACTCTTGGAATTATCTCTCTACCAAACATGACTCTTTGTTTTTTTTTTTATTAGGTTTGGTAGAGAGGTAAAGTGGAAGGATAAGGACACTCTAATCACATGAAATAAAGTGAAAGGATAAAGAAGAAACTCATTGGAGTTATTCATGTACCAAAAAATTGGAGTATTTTACTAGACTAGTTAATTAAATTGAAACTTTTTCTTCATTAACAGACTCTTGGATGCAACTATCATCCACATTTCAATGTTTATTAATTCATTCTTAAGAGAACCAGTATATATTCTGGGCCTTCGAAAATTTTTATAAGGTTGATAAAGAACAAAGAGTGTTCAACTAAAGAAAAAAAAAAAAAACGACGATGGCAATCTGAATGCATTCGCTCTTGTAAATATTGTGGATAATCTCTTGAAAGAAACAAAATTGTAAGAACACCATAAGGGAAGACGGAATTCTAAAAACATGTGTTATAGCCACAAGTCCAAGGCAAACAGTTTGCAAAAGGCACAAAGGCATCCAGAAAAAGAAATACATAATTAGATGACACAGAATTTTTGCTCGACAGAAAATGTATTGCAATTAAAAACCTCAGAATATCTTTAGTTTAACAAACCAACCCTTTGTGATTTCAGCTTATATATGAGGTATTAGACCAAAGCACTTCACAAAATTACAATTAAGAAAAAACATGGTCATCCCTTTCTACAGAGCAAAATAGATTTTGAAAAGTCTAAAAATCAAAAGCGGATATAATTTGGTTTCTTTTCTTTTTAACACTTTTACCAATTCTGCTGGTCAGCTTAGAGCCTTAATAAATCAAACTAGCAAAAAAAATGATAGTTGGTCCCTAATCTCATCTGTAGACCAAACTAGCAAACTTCATAAATTTCCAAATCTAAGGGGACTTAATTTGGTTTTTTTTGTCAAGATTTTCAAGGATTTTGCTGTAGAAATCCCACAAATGATGGCCATTGGAAATTGCTGGTTGTCCAAAAGGATTTTCTCTGACGTAGCACTGTACATCATCCGCTTTAATTAAACCTTCTAAATAGCACCTTAGTTTACCACCTGGACCTGCTTGAAACAAAAAACATTTAAATGAATTTTTTTTTTAAGTTAAATTAGCATACTACAATGCTAACGCAAGTAAACATAAAGATGTCAACTTAAAATATCAATTAGATCGATCAAGCCAGAAAAATAAAGAAAGGGATTTGATTTGAGGTAAAACCATCACTCAAACATTATACTTTGATGATAATAAATGCTATTCTGTACATTATAAATAAAGATGGTAACAGAAGCAACTTAGTCACTTACCCAAGGAATTATCCTCTGCATCATCAGAGCTGTAAGGCACAGGGAAAATAGCTGTATGTGGCTGTTACCGTTCAAGTTCGAAAGAACAAAAAAATGAAAAGGAAACAAAAAGAAATTAGTGTTAGAGTGACAAAAATGATTAATGCAAGTTCTTTGACAAGCCAGATCCCAAGTTTTTCGTCCTCATTTCTGTTTGGGTCTAATTGGGTTGGTTCAGAACAATTTAGAATTTGATTTGAACATGGATTGATTGAATAATGTATGTTCTAGGTTAAGGCAGGTATTTAAAACAAAGACTACTAGATGTTTGGTTTCAGATCTTAAAAATCATGTTCAGAACAAAAACATAAAGGGGGGAAAAAGGCTGGAAAAAGACGCACAAAAAGAACTTACAGGATTGCAGAGTGCTTTGTAAGGTGAATCATCAATAAGGAGAGTATTAGTAGGGAAATATTCTCCCTTCTCAAATGGTAGGTTCGGTCCAGTTCTCTCCCAGATTTTCCTCAAATCTTTGAAGAGGAGCTGCTTGTGTATATTTTCCAGTGCTCTATAGCCAGTTTCTGTGCACTCCGATTGATCCTAACACCAAATAAGAAACAAATATTCAACCGAGGACATAATATCCACCTTTACCAAATATCATTTTATATTTATTTGTTTATTATTTCTTTCTATAAAACCACAAACAATAATTTGTGCCTTTGGAGATGCATGCCATTTTTCTCACCATAGCATCTTTTGGTTAATTGCAAATAAAACCCAGATGCTAAGGCCAATGGATAAGACAAATGTCCAAATTGCCCTTGACATTATCTAATATGAACTTGAATAAATCTGTCGTGCCCTTGAAATTCTTTTAATATAAATATGTCACCTGACATCTAAATTCTCTTTTCGCGGGGTTTTAGTTCAATTAAGCTTTGTAAAAAAGAAATAATTAGAGGTAGGGGGAGTACATCATATCATTTACATCATGTGTTCAAAGGAATTAATCAAGTCCTTGCTGTGAACATTTTAATCAATAATCTTATATTTGCAAAAAGAATCAAACATTAAGTTTTATTTGCCAATAACACCCAATCAGAACTTATTTGAGCAAGAAAAGAGAGTAAATTGCCCCCAACTTCTTTACATTTAACACAATCAAATCTCTTCATAACAAGTTCAGATCAACTGAGACCACAATACAAAAAAGATTTACTAGGACAATATTAGTTTCATCTTTGGATTGCAGAGAACTTAAGGTTGTTTGAGTTTGGGCAAAAACACTAATACCTTTGCATCATGTAACTGGTGCACAATGCTTACATATGATGTTATTTACAACATTTTTGTTATTGCCTACCTGAATTCAGTGTTCCAGATCTGAACTAGCAATCGCTTATGTGAATGCAATAGATACAAGACATAGTCAGAACTTCATACCCAACAAAATAAGATATCATATTTCAAGTCTCCAATTATTATGTCGACCACCTTGGTGATATACTGTCTGAAAAATATATATACACGAGGAAGCATTAGGAAAACTGCATAGAATGATGGAAGGCAGACTCCTCAAAGAATACAGAGTAGAGACCAAAAATTAGCATATCATAATGCCACTATCCACAAGCACCTGGCCATAATACCTAAGATTTTTCGACAAAAGGAAATAAAAAAAAAAGGAGTGGACATGAACTTGAACCTCTTTCGAGATGACCAAATACCGATCTTGAAATTCTGAAAGCAAAATCTCAGAAAGTCATCACAGAATGGCCTTTTAAAAGCTGTTACAGAAGTAATTAGCACATTAGCACTAAAACAACAGATAAATATAAAACAAGTACAGGAACAGCCATGTCCATGTTGTAATTTGCTTATTCCTTCAGATGCACATATTTACAGCCTAAATTTATTTCCACAACTCATTATGCAACCATAGAAACTAACCATGAGAAATTAGTGTCGGCATATGTCAGAACAAAGGAGAAACATAAATCAGAATAAAAACAATTGAATAAACAAATTACCTGGCTTTCCATTAACCCTAAAATCAGATTTCTTTCCAGCCCTATTTGCCTGACGAATATCAACTAACAACCCGTTAAGATCCAGTACCAGGAGTTTCTTTCCTCCATGATCTGGTACTGGAGCATTAAGAGAAACTGGTATTACCTCAACCTTACCATCCTCCTCACCAAAATCATCAGAAATCCCCTTCCCGACACAACCATTTGTGATACCAGTAGTACCTTCCTGTGAACAATCCTCAGTGGCATTTTCAGAAACTTTCACATGCTTTTCACCTTCCAAGTGGTTGTTGTCCTTAACTTCAGGGGTTCCTTTTCGTACCAGGTTCTTTGTTTCCAAACCTGGACCCAATGTACCACTGCAAAATTTACCAGATAAGTCACCATCCTCCTTTCCTTTCACTCTTCGTTGGTGCCTTCTCATCACCGCAGTAGCATCCAATAATGCAACAGGTACCAGTACCGGGATCTTCCTGTCTGTAGTACAGGTAGAGGAATCCCATCTCCTCCTTTTGTAGATTACTTTTGAAGAGTTGCTAGAAGTTGGATTTTGGCCAGGATCAGTAGACATTGTATTATGATTTCTTAAGATAACAATGTGGTTCAGGCTACCTGCGTATGTCTTAACAAAATGGCGCCTATGCATCTTTCTCCATTCATATCAGTGATTTGGACAGATATCCAGGTTGCTGTGCCACTTCTTTTCTTTTGATTTCACTGTCCCAACTTTAATAAGCTTTACACATGCAAAGTACAAAATCATTGTTAAATTATTATTTATAAATAAGTGATGAAGGAGGAATGTTTTGAGAATTTTGAAAAGATAATATAAGATGATGTAATAAATTCAGTCAAAGCATTTCAAGTTTCTACTAAGTTCATGGTTCGTCTCCATTCCTTCCTAATTTTTTAAGATGCCAAAACTAACTCTCATTTCTCTTTTAGCAGTTAAGAAAAAAAGAGCTAAATGATGAGGGGAAGAAACTGACCAATAAAATTCCTTTCATACATTTAGGCGGCATTTACTGTATTTCTAAGATTATAGTAGTACACATGAAAACTGCCCTTAAATCAACTAATTGAACATTGATGTAGTGTATTAGAATATAATTTATGAACCAGACTAGGACAAAGTCAGATTCACAGCCATTCAGTGAAGTCATTCTGTTTCAACATTTATAGTCTGAAATAAGTAAAATGGACAAAAATCAGAACCTGCTGATTTTGTTCTAAAGGATGCACTTAAGTGGAAAACTGGAAAATTTCGAGTTCATTGTGTAATAAATTAAGAGGTAGAAGGATCAATTGAAACCAATATCTTACAATGGCACAGTTTGACTTTACGGCCACTGGTCATGTACAAGCAAATCAAACTTTAATTGTATTTGATATGCACTCGATTATCACTTGTAATATAAAAACACGATCAATGACAGAGATTTCTCATTTAGAATTCAGGCCTGGAATATAAATGCCAGAAAGCAACTGTGTTCAAGGGGACCTATGCACTTTAGTTTATGCTAACCATGCTCATGTTTCCAAATTACATGTGTAACAGTAAAACATACTGGCACTAACCTGGTTGTTACATGCACCATACCAAAGATAACTAAATAAGCATCAACATTTCGGCCAAAGAGTAATCAGAAATAAAACAGAAAACTGACAAATCGTATCAAGAAGGAGAACGATAACATGGTTAAAAAATAACTTGGTGACAAATCATATGCAGCATTTGCAATATGCATGAACGAAAAACGATATAATTGAACTGAGAAAAAAGAAAAAGCAAGATAACATTTATCAATTCGCAAAAAAAAAGAAGCATCTTTACATGGAAATAAAAGAGGGAAAATTGATCTTCAATTAATTCATAGAGCAGAGGCAACTTGGTTAGGAAAAAGGCTGCTCGCAAGCTATCTATAATCTAACAATTCTAGAACTAATTGCAAATGATTCAGAATAAAATTCTAAAATGTCAGAATAAACAGTTTAAAAAAAAAAACAAAGAACAGGAAATTAGTTATAAACTCAGAAATGCAGCCACCCCCTCCCAGCATTTCCTTAAATTTAAAGAAAATTCAAGAAAAACTAAAGGAAAAAAAAAATGATATTTTGAAGGAAACCAACCAGCAGAAGATAGGGTGTGGAATTGGTGATTCATGGCGCCACCTGGGAGGAGAATTTGCGATTCGACTTTAGGAGTTCGTATTTCTCATGCCATTAGGCCAAAAAATCTCTTTTAAGCGGGTCTGTACGAACTGAGCAGTGCAGTGGTGAGATCAGATACTGAGATTGGATTGGTTGCTCATCCCCTACGCCGCCGAAACGCTCTTAACCATTATCAGCCGTTCGATAGTAACGAAGCGCTTTGATGAAATAAACACTAATCACAAAATAAGATGAGGGTTAGTGGGCCAGTGGGGTACAGCCGTACAGCCTTAGATATTGATTTGGCTCGTCTCGATTTGTACCAGTGCGTATCCTCTGAGATATCTCAACTTTTGCGTGACCGACGTGTCCGGTGTCTATTCGGGGATAGCGTAGGGGCAGTATTAATTTTTCTTTGAGATTCGTGTAGAACGTATTTGAACGGTTTACATTTTCCAGAAAAACACGCAAAAGCTGAGATATATCAGAGGATGGGAATTCGATTTGTACGAGCTTTGGGGATCTCCTGGAGTATCTGAGACGTACGTTCCTTTCAGATCGGATGGCTCGTATCATTCTTTACCAAAAAATCTAGCAAATAAATTCTTGGATGACTTCCAAGTTTAAGCATAGAAAAATATAAGTTTTAACCATATCATCTGAAATCATAAAAGAGGATTCACATTTTATTTTTTGAGTTTCTGTGAGAAAAAAAGTTGCATAGTTTATGTTTTGTCCCAAATTTTATATTAATAGAAAATAAAAAAATTAAAAATTGGTTTTTCTTTTTAATATTTCGAATCATAAGAAAAACACCATAAACTATGGCATCCTCATGGAATGCAATAATTTATGGCGTCTGATTAGCAACAACAATTGAACCAAAAAATATATTTAAAAAAAACGGATGTCATAGTTTATATATAAAGTTCACCCTGGACGCCATAGACTATGGAGTCCAGCCATGCACTTTGTATTTTAAGTCACATACACCTTTTTTTTTTAGAAGACAGTTGTGGCTTAAAAACAAAGTGCGGAGTTGGATTATATAAACTTTGGGTATAAGGTTGTCTCTACAATCTATGGCATTCACAATTATTTTTAATTTGTTTGTTGTTGTTACTAGTCAGACGCCATAAACTATGACCTTTGCATTATACATTTATACTTATGATCTCAGATATTTAATTTTTTTTCCAATTTTTAATTTTTTCTATTAATAAAAAAATTCGAATGGTTTTGCCAGTTAGACATGATCTACCTGACATTTCATGTTAATATCAAAGTAATGGGAGGAATAAATACATGAAAGTTTAATTACCCACCGGCCGAAAATGCCTCTTTGATTATTTGTTGAACCTCGCCTCAATACTCTACTAATCCAATGATTAACACTGTCACAGGCACGATTATCCAATTTGCTACCGGACGTTAATTTCTACTAATCCTATGATTAATACTCTACTAATTAATTTCCTCAAACACTCTACTAAGGGGTAATTGTTGGTATATCCTCAAAATATCAAAATATCTTATTAATCTCTACATTAAATTGAAATTCCTTTCTTTTTCTCTATTTCTTCATTTATTATTTTGAAAATATTAGATTTAATGACCGCCAGACTTTTTTATTAAGTTAAAATGACCAATGTACCCTCTTCATATATGCCATAATAGGCACATACGTTTTTGTTCATATGAACCGAATAATTAACTCAAGATTTTTGTCCATATGAACCGAATAAATTACAAAGAATAAAAATTAAAATAATTAATAACAACATATCGAAGATCATTATCCGAACTACATTCAAGCATGTCAAAATTAAATAGTTAACAGAAGAAATTAATTAGCCACCATAGCTAAACTTTGTGCCCATCATTGTCTTTAGAGAAGCAGCTTAATTAATTCGATGAGTCCATAGATCAGCGGCTCTCATTTGGCCTTGCAAATGGCTTCTTTATCTTGGCTGTTCTACTCTGGGTGGTGGAGCCACAAACCGCCTCCTGACAGCTTCCTTAACCTCTTTACACATGTCAGATATATAATCCCAGCCCTATGCTGGATGCTATGCCAGTTTTGTTTGTCATGGAACTAGAGAACCCTTGCACCTCACCAGTAAAACCTTTATCAGGGTTCGGCTTCATCAAAGTTGGCATGGTAGTGTACTGGCTTGTTATTTAGGTGTTGTTGGAGGTGACCGGCATGTAGGTTGTGGCCCGATTTGACTTTAGTTCAGAGGATCCAAGTTTGAGTTCATTTATAGAAGTAATTGGGATTTGCATTAGAGAAACAGGTCCGTCTCAGCCAGGAGTTCTCGGGTCGTGTTTGTATAGGTCATGCATTAAGTTAGGTTTCTGATAGTTTAATTAAGAGCATGGCTTCACTGTCTTGGCCATGATTTACTCTCTGGATGGTGGGGTTGCGAACCGTGATCCGTCATGGTTTACTCTCTGGGTGGTGGGCCCTATGGTTTACTCCAGTTTTGTTTCTCTTAGAAGAATTTGATATTATCTATCTTATATATTACAATCTCAATATTATGATCAACTAAGAAACTTTTTAAGTATTTTTCTTTCATTAGGATTATGATCTAAACCTCTAGCATTCCAACAGAAAATGTTAATCATATATACAAAATTAAGTTCCTCTAAATGTACAGCTTGTATAACTTTCTCTTTAATTATATATAAAGATAATAGCACCAAAGCCTTTTTAGCGTCATATTTGAGATGAGATATTTGGTTCAATTCCAATATCTCACAGAATTTGTAAATATGATGCATATGTTCATAAATAACTGTGAGGAAAAATAATTTCAAATCAAATATATAATAAATGAATCACACTTTTTACAATTTTGTTCAATGTCACTCATGCAATGGTCTTTCCAAATATATTCAGTTTGATCATTTAAGAGATACATGTATTCATGAGGATGAGGTGAAACTTTTAAAATTACTTCATGATAACATATACAATTTTAGCGTTCATATATTATAGAAACAAATTGAAGTTGTTGTCATAAGGCTGCTAATGAGCTGAGCCGGCTCATGAGCCAATGAGTTGAACAGCTCAATAAATTATATCGAGTCAGGTCTTAAACTAAATAAAGTTCAAACTCGGCTCGGCTCATATTTTATCACTCAAACAGCGCTGAGCTAGAGCCGAGCTGAGCCAGCTCATGAGCCAATGAGTTAGAGGATATACATATGAGGTTTATGAATTTTAGAGAGCTGTGGTAATATTCCATGTTAGAATAGCTTAATAAATTATACACAGATGTACTTGTTGCTGATGAACGTACTTTCAAATAAATAT
Organism: Carex kokanica; assembly: GCA_025461125.1. Lineage (NCBI taxonomy): Eukaryota > Viridiplantae > Streptophyta > Magnoliopsida > Poales > Cyperaceae > Carex > Carex kokanica. The sequence goes on from JAJGRX010001195.1 coordinate 522,176, forward strand.
TCTTAATCATCTGATCATGATCGGATGGTTTGTGGTACTTCTAACTGATCTTTTTTATGATACTAATTTTTATATTTGAAAATTTTAATAGTTCATTCTGATGCAATAACAGTAAAATATTCTGCCTACTACAGAAAAAATAGAAAACACGTTGCATTTATTAAATACTTATCCTGTGACAAAAATAATTTAAATAAAAATAATATTATAGAGGATTCAACTTGACGACGAAAGCACTATCCAGTCCCTTAGATTAAGCTCCCAAGTTTTTGAGTAGGCCTACTAATGAGCTGAGCCGGCTCATGAGCCAATGAGTTGAGCTCGCGAGTTATGAGCCGAGCTGAAAGCTCAAACTCATTAAATTGAGCCCAGTTTTTTTTTCTTCAAGACCGAATCGAGTTCGAGTTGAGCCTGTTTAGTTATATGACAAGCTGAGCTGAGTTTTGAGCCGAACTTAGCTCATTAGCAGCCCTATGTTGTCATTTGACACTAATATCATACTAGTTGAACTCCATAATAATTCATAGAAAAAACGTACATTAGCAATTGAGGCTGCTTTAGTATAATTGTACATGAGTACACATACGTCATACGGGTTTTGGTGGAACTGGAGATGAGAGATAATTGTTGGTCCAGTGATTTTTGGTTCCCGTAGAAGAGGAGCAGAATATGAAATTACTTGAAAATGCATGGCCCACGGGCTTTCTTTGAGTATCCTACTGGACCAGGTGCATTCTATTATTCTAACCCACGCACAGTCCAAGCTTTTGCGGCCTACTTGTTGCTGACGAGTTGAAAAAAAGTTACATTTTCAGTTTGTCATATTAGGTGTTCATCGGCTCGGTTCGGTTTCACTAGACAAACCAAAGTAATAATTCAATTTTTGAAATAGAACCGAACCGAACCGAACCGATTTCGCATTGCAACCGAACCAAACCAAATCAAAGTTTTATTTCGGTTTGTTAGGTTTGTTCAGTTCAAATTAAAATATATTAATTTTTTATTTAAAGCAATTGATTTATAATAAACCTAAGTATATTAAGAAATAAACTAGGGTATTAAGAAATAAACCGGGATATTAAGAAATAAACCGAAGTATTTAAAACAATTGATTAAGAAATAAACCGGATTTTAAGAAATAAACCGGGGTGGTCCGGGCCAAATTCATAATATATAAAAGTTCAGTCTGTTCGGTTATTTTGGTTTTGAAAATTTCTAAACTGAACCGAACCGAAATTATAATTCGGCTTTAAAAAGCAAACCAAACCGAACTATTAAACCGAAAAAACCGAACCATTTGATCCAAACTAATTCGGTTCGGTTCAAAATAAACTAAACAGAATCCAATGAACACCCCTAGTCATATATTACAGAGAACCAAAAAAATTTCAGTTTGTCATATATATTACAAAAAAAACATTTCAGTTTGCCGACAGGCTTCAAATTAACCCCCCAAAAAAAAAAATAATAACAGAGAGCAATTTAAAAATGCTTCCATCCCATCAGAGTATGTGTCCCTTCAGAATTAACATATAGTCCAGATTATGTCAGTTGAACCAAACTCAATTTGATGTTTATTGAAACTAATAGAGATTCGTGCCAAGTTAAACCAACGATTCAGATTTATCACTTGCAATATTAACTCAATTGTGATAATATACGATAATATATGAACAAAATTACATTAATCACCTTCTAGTTTGAGCAAGCAATTGCATCCAATTTCCAAGGTCATTAAACACACTAGAAATTTTTTTATTCTTTTCTCAATTTATTTTCCAAACTTGTTTACATGGAGCCAAAAGACAGCTATAATTATGGCCTCTATATATACAACTTACAAGCATGTGAAAAATAACTTATCCCAAAAAATTAACAAAAGCACCCTTTACAGGGACCTGAATTTGATGGCTTTTAATTAAACAAACTTGATCTAGAATACTTGTATGCAAACAGCTAGAGGATAATACCCGATCCAAAACCCTAGTTTGAATGGTTCAGATTTAACTACTTCTCTAGCCCAAGGTTGAGGCATTTTCTTTACTATCATCTTTATTTGCTGGCACTACTACAAATTAAAAAGTCAACCATACATATACCGCATATCATACATAGAAGAAAATTTTCATAAAACTTGTGTGTAAAGTAAGAAAGCACACACGCGAAAATGAACTCTAACATATATACACGGTCAATTAAAATATAATGTATATAAATAAACTCCAACATTTATACACTGTTGCTTAATTAACAATTGTGTATGATTGGAAAAAATTGTACATAGTTGTGGTTAGAGGCGGAGTCTAATTTTCAAATTATGAGGGTCAAACATAAATAAAGGTCAATTATATCAATTTTTCATGCTACGAATGAGAATCAATTTCATAATATCCACAACATTTTACTCTAACTATACATAAAATAGATTTTATAAATAAACATGTTTTGAAAAAAAAAAAATGAGGGTCAAATGACCCCCATTCAATAGTAATGGCTCTGCCTCTAGTTGTGGTTAACTTAACCGTGTATACATGTGTAAACATTCTTACACATTTTTCTTTCTAGCAACTGTGCATGAATGTTCCGTAGGAATTTGCATAAACAAAGGCCACTTGTAATCATACACGGCTTTATGTCTACCAACTTTTATGAATGTTTTATTTTATGATCCGTGTATGATGAAAGAAACACAAATTTTTTCACATCATTGATACGCGCCTCTATGTTATAATACCTATCTATTTTGTAAGACATCTTTATCATTTTTAAAGTATTTCTTGCATGTACATGTATTTTTGTAATGAACATATTTTAAACGGACGAGGTTAAGATCAGGGGTAAGACAAGGGAGACGATATCTTCGCCGAGAAGGTGATCGAAGACAAAAGAAATTCAAGCAGGTGTAACTTTTTTTTCTCGAGTGTCCGATTTTAGCTTATGACCACAATTTGGAAAGCTCGCAAGGATATCTACAGGTTTTCCTGAGCATATGAGGATTGCAATTTTGAGAGCAAAAAATGAAGAGAAGGGCCTTAAAATTTGAGTTCAAGTTCCGTATTAATTTTTTCTTTCTAGTTTTAGGTTTTGTCCTTTACTATATTTTTGTTAGGTATTGTTCATGTAATTATATGTAAAGTCAGATCTAGGATTTTTGGTTGTTTTTTTTTTTTCTAGTTAGAATGGTTATAATGAATGAATTAATACTTAATTTGTGTAATGAAATTGTAAATGTAGTATTTTTTTTGTATGAATTCAGATCTAGGATAACCATAATTTTCTTTTAACACAAATAAGAATCATATATGGTTTTTAAAATTAAAATTGTGTTTGAAAGGTAATTTCTTATGCGTTTTTTATTTAAATTAAAATGTTTTATGAATGTTTTGCAAAAAAAAATCTGGATTTTTATTTTGAGAAATGCACACAGTTCTACATTCACGTACAATTTATCGAAACTTTCATACAATATGCGGGTTGTACGTACATGGTTGCAGAACCGTGTACAATTAGCGTTTTTAACCATGTATAATCGCCTATTCTGTATTAGTGCATGTGGGAAGCACATATTGATTCTTTATATATCCAGCAATTAATAGTAAAACTTAAAGCCTATAATGTGCTATCTTCAAAAGTATCCTTTTTTTCGTCTGCCAGTTCCATATCACGGGACATTAATCAAATAAATTTGAACTCATTTCATTTGTTTATCTATCTCTTCATGCTAACAATTAAAGCACAAAAGAAAAAAAAAAACTAAAAATAACAAAAATATGTCAAAAATCATGATTATGTGATTGTTCTCTATCTGTGTGGTGTTGCTGCTCATAGCCTCCTGATGACAGCTTAATTATCCCTATGATTGGATGTTGTTCCGGTTTTGTTTGTCTTTTGGAACTAGCAAACCCTTGCACCTCCCCAGTAAAACCGTTATCAGGGTTCGACTTCAGAGATGACATGATAGTGCACTGGCTTGTCTCTGAGGTGCGTTCGCAGGTGACTGGCACGGAGGTCACGTCCCCAACCCGATTTGATTTTGGGTTATAGTATCCAAATTTGAGTTCATTTATAGTAATAAAGGGAATTTGCGAAGCGTCTAGTCTCTTATAAACTGTCTTACAGAAACGGGTGCGCCTTATCCAAGAGTTCGGGTCGTCTTTGTATATGTCCTCCATTAAGTTCTCTATGACAGGTTTCTAAAAATGCATTATAATGGGAAAAAAAAAATGAGTTTTAGAGAAGATTGAAACCAAACAGGCTCCCATTTACTTGAAGCTAGTACATAAATTGTCAAAACGAGAATTAACAATCCAGATATATATTGTAAGTCTTTATTCCTTTATAGCGAAATAAGATTGGTGGCTTAGATTATCTTGTGCAAAATTTTGCCAATTTTGGTAAGAAAAGAAAAGAAAATTTGATTCGGCAAAATAAAATTATTATAGGCTCTAGCTCAAACAATAACAATAGACAACTCTTTTGCAGCATAGAATCAACAGAAAAATAAATTTATTCCATTCTTTTTTCAGGGAATTTCCAGATGCAAAACTTGCATAAAAAATAAATAAGAAATAGATTGAAATCAGGCTAGTAATTTCTTTATTTTTCTGTCGTACTGAAATTATTAATAAGATCCATGCAGGTTTGTCATCCAATTAATTTCATAAAATAAATATTTTCTAGGTTAGATTAGAAATATTTTATTTCATGCAATGTGAAATACGAATCATTTCCACCACATAGCCAACAGAAATGATAATCTATCACATTTCAGATTAGTAGATTTCTGAAAAAAATTAAAAATTTCGCAAAAAGAAGGAGATGGAAGCAAACCTCAACTTCAAAGAGAACGTAGCTCTGCTAGTGCCGTGCAAGAGAGAAGAGAAAGAAGCGCTCCTTTCTTTAGAGATTGCAAAACCTAGTCTCTCTTCTTAATTTTCAAACTGACTGTTGATATCTATCCCCTACTTATAGATCCGCTCTTAGCAACGGGCTGATTCTTTTTTTAACGTTCCTATTTATAGGAAATATTCTTTATATATATAGTTCAATCATCTTTCCTTTTTGTATTGTTTAAATAATCTCCTCTGAACAAATATCTTAGTATTTAATTTTTTTGTAGTTCCATTTATTTTCCTTATTTATAACCTTCAAAAATACTTTTACATGTTTACCTATCCTTTTATTAGAAATTGAATTAATTTCCCTATTTAACGTTGCTCTTCTTTTACATGTTAAAGTTGGTTTATAATGGCTTTAGTATTGGACTCTAATTTTGTTTTGAGGTTGTTTTTTTTATTTGCTGTTTATATTGATGGAAGTTTAATTTACTTTTCAAAATTATAACCTTTAAGTAAAATTTTAGGGGGAATTTCATGTATACAGATTTGAAATAGTAAACCTATAATATAGATTAGGACTTCTAAAATATACAGAATTGAAATAGTAATCCTATAATAAGTAACTTATGACTAAGGATGTAAACGGAGCAAACTAAATTCAGAACAGACATCGCTAAAATATTTTCGTATCTACATTTTCTTTAGTGAATATAAATACATATATGTGTATTTGATTAATGTGAAAATTTAAAAATCAAATATGCACCAATTGATACGGATGCGTAACTGCTAATTGATGAATACATATCCAAATTTAACAAGGATAATTGATCGATATTCCTATAAATATACATGTATGAAATATTATGAGGAGGGTTCAAATTATTAAGTTTTAGTTTATAAAATTTAATAAATTGAAATTTAAAAATTAAATGTCAAAATAAAATACTTAGATATAATCTATATCATTTTCTCCATACACATGTAAAATATTATGACATTTGGACTTTATTTTGGTTTCAAAATTTTGCAAAAAAAATGCACTAAAGGGGATAATTTTTGGACGTACGTTGATTGTTCCACTAATTGTTTCATATAATTTTTTTTTTTTTTTGAAGGAGAAATAAGGGAGTCAAGCTCCCATATTCCATTAAAGATTACACCAATGGTGTAATATAAAAGTCTGTACATGATAATATTTACAAAAATAGTGAGAAAGAAAGAAAGACAGGAAAGGAAAACAAAAACAAAATCCTAAATGACAGTAAGGCTTATTCCTCAGGAAACCAAAGTCGAACTTCTCGTTTTATCTCATGGCAAACTTGCAACGCTACTGTGCTTTTCTCTTGAAAAATTCTTCTACATCTTTCCTTCCATATTACAAATACTGTTGCAAGTTGTACTCTTTGAACCACCTTCAGTTTAGATTTTAGGATTGCATTTCGGTAGTGCCCCTGATTGAAAAACACACATTGACCCAGTATAGGTTGGTCCACCTGCAGTGCTCTCCCCACCGATTTTGTAAATTTGCAGTGGCCAAATAGATGCTGGACAGATTCTGACCGTTCCTTGCACAAGCAACACCTATTTACCATTGCCCATCCCTTAAGAACCAAATTGTCAATAGTTAATATTTTATTGTTTAGCATTAACCAACCAAAAATCATTACTCTCATGGGTGCTTTAAGCCTCCATATCCGGGCAACATAGTCCATGGTGTACGGTCCTATCTCATGTGCTGCATAATACGAAGCCACTGTGAAGTTTCCGGTTTTATCCCATCTCCATGACAATTGATCCTGCCCCACACATGTTGTCGATATAATCGCGAGCTCCTCCATGAGTGATTGTTGCTCCACCACTGCCGCGTCAGAGAGCTGTTGGGAAACCGGTATATTCCAACCGTCCTCTCCAATAGCTTCTCTTACCGACATGTTCTGATTTTCTGCAAGGGTGAACAGTAGCGGGTACCGATCCATTATAGGACCTTGTAACCACGAATCCTTCCAGAATCTACAGTGTGTGCCCGCTCCTTTGGTGAATTGTACCGAAGCTCGCATGAAATGCTGCATTGCCCTCATATTTTGCCAAAATGGAGTAGACGCCGTAATCTCCCAAGGCCTTATGACTGCCGAACTTAGCTGCACCAGTGACATCCATGCCGGCCTCTGCACTTGCAACCACTGCCACATCACTTTTGCCAACAAAGCATGATTAAAAGTGTAGAGGTTCTTAATCCCCAAACCCCCCAGCTGTTTCGGCTTTGTCACAATGTCCCACGCCACGAGACTCATGAACCGCGCATTTTGCTCCTTATGCCCATGCCACAAGAATTTTCTTCGCACCTTATCAATCTGTTTAATGACCCATTTAGGCATTAAAAAAGTCTGCATCATGTAAATTGGCATGGCCGTGAGAGTGGCATTAATGAGAGTTACTCTTCCACCAATCGATAACATTGATGCCTTCCATATCGCCAACTTCTTAGTAATCTTTTGTATTAGCACTTGATAATGTACCTTCTGTAGTCTTTTATTGGATAAGGGCATACCAAGGTACTGAATAGGAAATTTCGTTGCTCTACAGTTCATGATCTGCGCCAATTGTTGCGTTTCTTGCATGCTTGCAGCCGTCATTAAAAATTCTGACTTTTGCAAATTAACCTTTAACCCTGATAGGTCATAAAAGATGACCAAAATGACTTTTAGAAATTGCATTTGCTGCCGAGTAGGTTGCATGAGAAATAAAGTATCATCGGCAAAGAGGAGGCAAGTTTGACACCCTCTAAATGGTGGCTGTAGCAATCCCCTATGCACCAGATTTTTCGTCCACAGTGATAAGAAATCCATCGCCAAAATGAAGAGATAGGGTGATAAAGGATCCCCTTGCCTAAGATGGTGGTTGTAGCAATCCTCTTGCTTTTTGTTGGTGATCCGTAACAGTGATGCCCTCTTGCAACACGGCATCAATCCAATTTTTTCTTTTCCTTACGGATGCAATCTGATGAAAATACCTACTATTCCTATCGCCCTTGTTAATCCAATTATGTTTTGCCCGTTGATACCACTTATCTTCAGCTTCAAGCATGAGATTGTTATGCCTATCCTGAAGGAGCCGCTGCAGCACCATTTCTGAACCAGTGAGCGGCCTTGCCTCAGCTTGGGCTACCAGCCATTCTAAACAAGCCATGCAAAGCTTCTGCTGATATGCCCCTGTTTTCATATATTCTTTCTTCCAAGCTATGATCTTTTTTGTAAGGCTCCCCAGTTTTGCACTGAGTTGTTGCACCGTATCCGAGGTCGGCATAGAGGTCCAGGTTGTTTGCACCATCTCTTTAAATTGGTTATTTCTAAGCCATGAATTCTCCACTCGAAAAATATTGGAGGTTGGGAATTTTGTTTGGCTTGTACATACAAGAGGGCAATGATCCGATATTGCCGCTGTTACTGCCCTTTGCACCGTATTTGGGAAACTGACAGCCCACTCAGGTGACATAAGAAAACGATCCAGTCTTACAAAAGTTCGGCCATTTGTCCACGTGAACTTTCTCCCTTGTAGCGGCAAGTCAATAAGCGCCAACGCATTTATAACTGATCTGAATCTAAGCATATGCTGCACTGGATGCCCCATATTCGAGCGATCTTGCATATTTAAAGTTACATTGAAGTCACCCGCAATAAGCCATGGCATAGCAATTGCGGGCTGCAATTGGCTTAACTCCGTGAAGAATAAATGCTTATCTCTTTGATTAGAAGGCCCATATACACCTGTGTATTTGAGTACTGTGTTATCTAGCTTTAAATGAAGTACCACCGATAAGCAATATGCACCTTGATCATGGTCAATTTTCCCAAAGATCGCCTCATCCCATGCCACAATTACGCCTCCTGCTGTACCATTTGCCGGGATTGTAACATAACTTGCAAATCTCGGCCCCACTGCCTCCCTAACAGTGAAACTATTAACATCCGACCACTTGGTTTCTTGCAAGCACACGATGTGAGGATTTTCTTTTTGTATTTCTTGTTTAACCAACGACCTTTTTTGTTTGTCATTCAATCCCTGAACATTCCATGAGAAGATCTTAATTTTTCTAACAGAATTCATTGATTAAACAATTTTACTACAAGCAATACTGATTCTAAACTTCTCCAAAAGACCTTTTCAGAATCCAGCATGAAAAAATACACCACCTCCTTACTACTGTCCATCTTTCTCCTCCTGCCATTCCCAACCTCCTTACCCCATTGACTTACATACTCTGAAAATAAAACACCTACGATACATGCAAGACCTTTCTCAAAGGCACTTGCGCAAACAAACAAACTACACTCTCTAATATTTAAAGTAAGTGTACTGCCAACATCAAGACCTCTCATTCCCCTTCCTGAAATCAGAATCCTTTGGTCTAACCTATTTTCGAACTGCCTATACATTTGCACCTGTTTCACTTTCAATTTGAAGACTTGGGGTTGATTCTTCTTTTGCTACCTCTTTGATTTCTGCCTCCGTCATTTGCCCTGCCCGTGCCTGAGCGAACATCTCCTTGATTTGCGGTGTCAGCACCATGCCCGATTCCTCCACAATTCGAATTGCCAAGTCAGCCCCTATCTCTTCCGTTCTGTTCTGAAAATTGATTTGAATTTTTTCCTGCTTCACTCGCTTCGCCTCCGCATAGCTTTTCTTCTCAGAGATCCGTTTACTGCGTCGCGGCTGGTGTAGCTTCCCTTTCGGAGTAGCGAGCTGGGTTTTTAGATATTTTGGTTCAGGAAAACCCGGTGGGAAATCGTCAGATGAGGCATCGCCCAAGCCCATGAGTTGCACATCATCTCTCCAGCTGGGATTTTTGTGGTTACATAGATCCCTTTCCTCCCAAATTTCTTCATCCCTTGGCTCCCTCAGACTCTCTTCATGAGCTGCCCCTCCTCCCATAATAACGCCTACAATAGGCTCAGTGGCAACAAGGCCGCACTCAACAGGCCCATTTTCAATAATATTGAAATTTCGGCCTTGTTCCTCTATTGGGCTTTCACTCAGTCCAGTTGGAGATATCTCATTCTGTACACTCTCATCCATTAGTCCAACAAGTCTATCTTCCATCATGGGCCCATTTCCTTCATTTTGCTGATCGTTTTTTCCCTGCCCCACAATGAATTGTACTCCTGTTGCTCTTTCTTGCGAACCTTCTATTTTATTTTATTCCTCCTTGTCCTGTATTTGATCCCTCATTCTTTTCACACTTCCAAGGACCATACTCCCCAGCCAGCTAAGATTTTGAAATATCTCGCTCTGCTCCATTCCCTCGGAATTCACTCCATCAAGTACAAAGCATTTAAGATCCACTCTCATCTGAGTGAACAGGTGAGAGATTGGTACCCCAACTTTACTCAGCTTTTTCCCTGTGTGCTCAGCAGAGACGAAAAATGTGCTTGGAGACCAAATTTTATATATTTTTTAAAATTTTGTATATTTATTCAATTTCAAATTATTTTTTTGTATATTTATTTATATAGGTACAAAATTATTGTTTTCAGAAGATTATGGACCATCCAAAAACAGTGATTTTGTGCCTATATAAAAAAAATAAAAGATTTCCAAAAAATATAAAATTTGGTCTGCAAGTACATTTTAATTTGGGATCATGTTAAGCAGTTTGGATCACCTGTTTAGACTTTAAAAATAGAGATAAGAATATGAGACATGATTGGAGTACGAATACAATGAGACATTTGAGCCCTCCTTCTAAATTTAGATTTCATGGTCAAACTTTTCTGAAGGTGATTATGAGATTAAATTTTAAATTTTCTGAAAACAAATCGAAGATGCTAATACAGAAGAAAGACTAACTGAAGACAGTGCTCTGCTTAGGTAGGTCAATCTAAACAAGTAGAACATTTGTTGTTGCGGCTCTGTGCATTTTTTGATGTAGCTGACTTTATAAAACTATTACACGAGTAAAAAACTTTGCTGTCCTTCTTCGGATAAGATGAAAATATTGTTATTGTGCTGTTCACTTGAAAACCTAACAATTAATGTGATATCTTATTTAACAAAGGTCATTCTAAGGGACGTTGCATGAGATGGCGGCCCGCAAAGGTTATTTTTCCTCAACTTGTGGATGTTGGGGAAAAGGCCACGCTTTTTTGAAGAAAAATCATGAGCCCATTTCGTTACTGAAATTGTTAAATACAGCCAATCAATCCAGCAATTTAGAAAGCAAACTCTAACCTTTTTCCTAAGAAACTCTAGATACTGTAAAACTCCAACAAAACTCCACCGGTACCCAGCTGTAACAAACATAGACTAAAACAGAACTTTCAGCTTACTAATTACAACCTAAACAGTAAATTAAATCAACAAAACCGAATCACATAAATAACTAAGAGAAGTTAATTAGTTACATTGCTCTGCGTCCAATTTGTTTAGACATGCTGAGCTGGTACAAATACAACTCATTCCTCATTATCCATATATGCACCAGCAAATTGCACTTATCATAGTAAGGAATGCTTTGTTGACATTTCTCTAAAGATAAAGCATAACTAAGTATATTTTCGAAAGAAGTTCATTGTTGGTAAACAACCTGACAAGTATCTATCCAGGACAAAAAAATTGGGAAGCAAAGTGACACAAGATAAACAGATGATCTCTAGATTCAACGACATTTGTATTTAGACATAGAGAACAGCTAGGGTCTCCAGACCATCCTCTTCTACTTAAGACCTCTATAGTAATTAGTATTCCATTTGTGCACCAACCATATGAACACTTTAATTTTGTATGGTATGTTGAGATTCTGCCATAACATAACATTTTGCAGTCTAACCCTTAAAAAGCCACACTTACATTGGGAAAAACAACAAAGATCGTCACTACCGCAGAACAGTCTTCTAGATGGAGTAATAACTACCAATTGGAGACCAACTTCTCCAAAAAAAAAAAAATCACTGATGATGCATGCGTTCAACAAAACCTTCCAATAAAAATAAACTGAAAGAGTAAGGAAATATGATTCAACCTCAAAATCAACTAAATGGAAGGCTAGTATATTGCAAAAAAATAATAAAATTATTGCTCTTTCTTAATTGCACAAACCTTTTAGATCTAAAGGATGCCTTTGCAAAATTGCAAGGAAGCAATGTCATGAGAGAGAATAAATTTCTCTACTATCCTGTATAGGAGTGATGATTGTCCATCTGTCTATCTTGCACATTTTAAAAAATAAAAATAATCCATCATTGACAAAGATGTATATATGCAGGACATTAATAAATAGAATTCACCGTATGCCATGGCGACTTGATCGCCTTTCCACTTTGCTAGAAAACAAAGAGATAGGAATGAATGCCCATGCCCTTTCCTTCTGTTAGCAACTCTTCTCCTGTGGTGGTTAATTGTCTCCGGTTTGCCAAATTTTCCATTTCAAGAACAAAACAAACCTGAAGTATTATTATGTATGAATCTATAGAAGTGGTGATGAGAAGAGAAACTTTTGGATATACTCCAGACAATCACCAGTACATCGAGTCCACAAAGAATTTTTCAACTTATGGTTTGTTGCTATTAATGATATCTTTCCTCTTAAACTTTACAAGTATAGAGTGTACTTTTGTTACCAATTAACCAAAATTAAGTTGTTCAGTACAGGTTGTACTTTATTTACCAGTTATAAGCTAATTGACACGTCTATTAACAAAATATGGCTTGCTTAATGAAAAAAAGATGGAATTACAGTGCAAAATAATAAGATGGTTTGCTCTTTGTGGACCCAGTGTACTGGTAATTGACCTAGAGTACCTCAAATTAAAATTTTCTAGCTACTCATAGCCACCGTCTACATTCACCAAATTAAATTGAAGTGCGCCATGATTGCTTTCTCATACCAGCCATCTCAGGAGTGTGTGTACCAGTTGTACCAGCGGATTTGGAAAACTGATAAGCCCAAAAGAAAATTCCAGCAGAAAATGTTAGCGGGACATTGAATTGATGGTGTATATATGTATTAGCTTGGAATGAAGTTGCCTTCACATATATAAGGGAGATAATTCTCTTTCTGAAGCATATTAGAGGAGATCATTCCTATATATGTAGTTGGAATTTATAAAAAAAATAATATAAGGATCTAGAATATGCTGTTTCTATATGCTTTGTAATCTTTCTATATGCTTTGTAATCTTAGGAAGTAGAATTTGTTCCTTCTAATTTTGTTTTATTTCTTTCTTTAGAGATGTGGGGTGTAAAGATTTGTGTACATAACTTTTTTAAATAATTAATGAAATAGTCAGTAAGCGCTTTGCTAACTGGCCTTCAAAAAAAAAAAAGAATATGCTGTTTCCTGCTGAAGTGGGGGACCATAATGTAAAAACATTTTAAATTTACTAGGTTGCATCCTTCAATATAAGTTCTGACTCAAAAGATATTCCTGTCCGGATATTAATTGCAGATACTTATTAACAAGATATTATTTAATTTATTGATGTACAATTGGTACAAAATATTAGTACAGTTCCTAAGACCTAGTATTTCTAGATTAATGTCCTTCTCATCCAGCTTGGGAATTTTAATTTTTAATTTTTTAAATGAGTTGACAATGGTACTCGTCGAATCATGCAGCTGAGATGCCAAGGTATAGATATTGCCATACAATACTCTGCAGGAACTGGAAGGTTTGCTAGATAAAAAAATAAAAAATTCACTAGAACATGACTTAAGTCGAAACTATTTAAAAGAACCATTACTTTTTAAAAAGTTGCTGGACATATCAATCTCCTCCGTATATATCACCATAAGGAATGATAACCAAAGAAGAAGAGTTGCAAACATGGGCACTCTCACTAATCCTTTTTGTTCAATTTCACTCTCTTATTTTTCATTTTATTTAAGACAAGAGTGAGGCTATGGTATTTTGCAATGCACACATAGGTTCGTGCTATGTATCCATATCTTCTTTATATTTTTTTAAAGTTCAACGGTTGATTAGAACCGTTCAACACAATTTCATATGAAACTGTAGTTGGAGATTATATTTTACATTTTTTTAAGAAAATTACTAGGCTTTTAGATAACAAAAGAATCATCTAAAATTTACTAGGCATTAATAGTGATTTTCTTAAAAAATAAAATATCATATCCTCATTCTTAATACAATATTTTGGGGAAAAAAAAAATATGGGCCGAGTTTTGGACCACAAATTTGGTCTAGACTTGTCACTTGTGCGACAAGCTTTTATTTTTCTAGAGGGTAAAAGTTCAGGCTTTAGTTCCTGGATTATGCCGGAGAAATCAATTGGTTCTGCACTTTTATTTATATCATACTGGTTTTTTAAAAATAAAAGTGTTTCTGAATTTTAAGTTGCAGGAAATCAATCTTTAAATTTTGAAGAAGACTAGATTGATCCTTTTATCTTCTTTTTTTCAAATTAATCAAATGAACTCTTCCAACTTTTGTTAGAACTCGTAGGACCAATTTAGTGCAAAATAAAAAGGGATAATTGTTGGCATGCATTTGAAAACATCCTAAATTTTTTATTTCTCCATAAAAAAACATTCAAATTTCTTATTTTTCCATTTTCTCATTTTAAGTTGAGATCTCCTTGTATCGATTAAATCTAAAAATTTAAGTTGAATTCATAATTCGATTTTATTTTGGAGTTTAAATGTCTATTTTGTCTCCCTTCTTAAACTGGACGTAATTTCTACACAACCTCTTCTTCTTGGTACATATCTAAACTTTTGTCTCTGCTTCCATGAATATAGAGAGTTTGAATTATATGAATAAGTTCGGTACAAAGTTCCATTAAATACAAACAAGAAAAGCAGAACAGGTTCATGAAGAAATTTGATTGGAAGGTGGATGCATGTTTAACTCTATATCTTGGGTCTTAAACAAGTCACTTGGGAAGTTCTCTTCTTCCTTGATGTTTTGTTGGTCTTTATTTGCATAAGCACTTCTCGGTTGAAGGCCTGTGTCGGGAAAACAACAACAATTAAAGATGAAAAAAAAAATATGTGTAAACCATAAATAAACATCAAGCTCTATCTCTCTTGGGAATTCTCACAAACACCACAGATGCACCCCCAGTGTTGAACAGAAATGCAAATTATGGTAGAAAATGAATACTCAACAGCTCTTTAAACTGGTCACAGAATTTTATTAAAAAAGACAACAAATAGAATGTGAAAGACAATCAGTAGAACATGAAAAATAATCAGTACAAGATGAAAGACAACAAATAGAATGTGAAAGACAACTAAGCGAACATAAATTGGTACAACATGAAAGATATCTAGAATAATATGAAAGACAACCGGTACAACATGAAATACAATCAGTAGTAGATTAAAGACAAACAGTAGAACGTGAAAGACAACCACATGGAGATGAAAAACAACTAGTAGAAAATGAAATACAACAAGTAGAACTGAAATACAACCATTACAAGATTACAACTAGTAGTAGAAGAAAGACAACAAGTAGAACGTGCAAGACAACCGATAGAACATGAAAAACAACCAGTACAAGATCAAAGATAACTAGAATATGAAAGACAACCAGTAGTACATGAAAAACTACCAGGAGAAAAGATAACAAGTACAAGATGAAAGACAACTAATAGAACGTGAAAGACAACTAGAGGAAGATGAAAGATAACCAATAGTACATGAAAAACTACCGGGAGAACATGAAAAACAACTAGAAGAAGATGAAAGACAACTACAAAAAGATGAAAGACTACTACAAGAAGCTGAAAGATAACATGTAGAACATGAAAGACAACCAGTACAAGATGAAAAACAACTAGAAGAAAATGAAATACAGATAGAGAAAGAAGAATACAACTATAAGACGATAAATGACAACTGGAACAAAATGAAAAACAATCAGTACAACATGAAAAACGACCAGTACAAGATGAAAGACAACTAGAAGAAGATAAAATACAACTAGTAGTAGATGAAAGACAACAAGTAGAACGTCAAAGACAACCAGTAGAACAGAAAAGACAACAGTACAAGATGAAAGACAACTAGAAAAAGATAACAAACAACCAGTAGTACATGAACAACTACTAGGAGAATATGAAAGACAAGTACAAGATGAAATACAATTAGATGAAGATTAAAGACAACCAGTAAAACATGAAAGACAACCAATATAAGATGAATAACATCTAGAAGAAGATGAAAGACAATCAGTAGAACATGAAAGACAAACAATAGAACGTGAAGGACAACCCAGTTGAAAATGAAAGACAACCAGTTCAAGATGAAAGACAACAAGAAGATGATGAAATACAACTAGTTGTAGATGAAAAACAACCAGTAAGACATGAAAGACAAACCATACAACTTAAAATACAACCAGTAGTAGATGAAAGGCAACTAGTAGAACATGAAAGACAACTACTTGAAGATAAACAACTAGTAGAAAATGAAATACAACTAGTAGTAGATGAAAGACAACATGTCGAAAATGAAAGACAACAATTAGATGATGAAATATCACTACAAGAAGATGAAAGACAACAGGTAGAACATGAAGAACAGCCAATACAAGATGAAACACAACTAAAATAAAATGAAATACAACTAGAGGAAGAAGAACTATAAGACGACGAAAGACAACTGGAACAAAATTAAAAAACAACTAGGAGATCATGAAAAACGACTAGTACAAGATGAAAGACAACTAGTTGTAGATGAAAGACAACAAGTACAACATGAAATACAAACGATAGAACATGAAATACAACAAGTACAAGATGAAAGACAACTAGAAGATAGTAAAAGACAACTAATAGAGCATTAAAGACAAACCAGTACAATATGAAAGACATCTAGAAGAAGATGAAAGACAACCAGTACAACACAAAAAAACAACCAGTATTAGATGAAAGACAAACAGTAGAACGTGAAAAACAACTCAGTAGAAAATGGAAGACAACTACGTGAAGATGAAAAACTAGTAGAAAATGAAATACAACCAGTAGTTTATGAAAGACAACTGAAACAAAATGAAAGACAACCACTAGAACATGAAAAACGACCAGTACAAGATGAAAGACAACTAGTAGAAGAAGAAAGACAACAAGTAGAACGTGAAAAACAAATGACAGAACATGAAAGACAACCAGTACAAGTTGAAAGCCAACTAGAAGAAGATGAAAGACAACCAGTAGTACATGCAAAACTACCAGGATAACATGAAAGAAAACAAGTACAAGATGAAAAACAATTAGAAGAAGATGAAACATGAAACACAGCCGGTAAAACATGAAAAACAACCAGTATAAGATGAAAGACATCTACAAGAAGATGAAAGACAATCTGTAGAACATGAAAGACAACAAGTACAAGATTTAATGCAACCTGTAGTAGATGAAAGAAAACTAGTAGAACGTGTAGGACAACCTAGTTGAAAATGAAAGACAATCAGTACAAGATAAAAGACAAATAGAAGAAGATTAAATACAACTGCTAGTAGATGAAAGACAACCAATAGGACATGAAAGACAAACAGTATAGCTTAAAATACAACTAGTAGTGGATGAAAGACAAACAAAAGAACGTGAAAGACAACTC
The DNA here is from genome assembly GCA_025461125.1 of Carex kokanica. Taxonomy (NCBI): domain Eukaryota; kingdom Viridiplantae; phylum Streptophyta; class Magnoliopsida; order Poales; family Cyperaceae; genus Carex; species Carex kokanica. Next base: position 539,596 of record JAJGRX010001195.1, read on the forward strand.
AGTAGAAAATGATAGACAACTTGAAGATGAAAAACAACTAGTAGAAAATGAAATACAACCAGTAGTAGATGAAAGACAACAAGTCAAAAATGAAAGAAAACAAGTAGAAGATGAAAGACAACAGGTAAAACTTGAAAGACAACTAGTACAAGATGAAAAACATCTAGAAGAAAATGAAAGACAACTGGAACAAAATGAAAGACAACTAGTAGATCATGAAAAACAACTAATACAAGATGAAATACAACTAGTAGTAGAAGAAAGACAACAAGTAGAACGTGAAAAACAACTGATAGAACATTAAAGACAACATGTACAAGATGAAAGAAAACTAGAAGAATATGAAAGACAACCAGTAATACATGAAAAACTAATAGGAGAACATGAAAGACAACAAGTACAAGATGAAAGACAACTAGAAAACGATGAAACACATCTAGTAGTAGATGAAAGACAAGTATAATGTGAAAAACAAATAATAGAACATGAAAGACAACTACAAGAAGATGAAAGACAACTATAAGAAAGATGAAAGATAACAGGTAGAACATGACAACCAGTAAAAGATGAAAAACAACTAGAAGAAAATGAAATACAACAAGAGGAAGAAGAACACAACTATAAGACGACGAAAGACAACTGGAACAAAATGATAGACAACTAAGATGAAAGACAACCAGTACAACATGAAATACAACCAGTAGTAAATGAAAGACAAACAGTAGAACATAAAAGACAACTCAGTAGAAGATGAAAGACAAACAGTAGTACTTGAAAAACAACTAGTAGAACATGAAAGATAACTAGTAGAAAATGAAAGACAATTAGAACAAAATGAAAGACAAACAGTAGAACATGAAAACTAATCAGTACATTATAAAAACAACTAGAAGAAGATGAAATACAACTAGTAGAAGAAAACAACATGTAGAAGAAAACAACTAGTAGAAGAAAGATAGTTGATAAAACGTGAAAAACAACTCAGTAGAAAATGAAAGACACTACTTGAAGATGGAAAACAATTAGTAGAAAATGAAATATAACCAGTAGAACGTGAAAGACAACTTGAAAAAGAAGAAATACAACCAGTGGTAGATGAAAGACAACTAGAAAAACGTGAAAAATAATCAGTAGAACAGAAAGACAACTAGAAAAACGTGACCGATGAAATACAACTAATAGTAGATGCTAGTAGCACATGAAAGATAACCAATAGAATATGAAAGACAACAAGTTCAATATGAAAGACAACTAGATGAAGATGAAATACAACTAGTTGTAGATGAAAGACAACTAGAAGAAAATGAAATACAACTAGAGGAACATGAATGACAACCAGTACAGATGAAAGACATCTAGAAGAAGATGAAAGGCAACCAGTAGGACATGAAAGACAACCAATACAACATGACAAACAACCAGTACTAGATGAAACACAAACAGTAAAACCTGAAATGAAACACAACCAGTAAACTATGTAGAAAATGAAAGAAGTTACATGAAGATGAAAAACAGCTAGTAGAAAATGAAATACATCCAATAGTAGATGAAAGACAACAAGTAGAACATGAAAGACCACCAGTAGAAGATGAAAGACGATTACATGAGAAGATGAAAGACAACAGGTAGAACATGAATGGCAACCAGTGCAAGATGAAAAATAACTAAAAGAAAATGAAATACAACTAGAGGAAGAAGAATACAACTATAAGAAGATGAATGACAACTAGAACAAAATGAAAGATAACCAGTAGAATATGAAAGACAACCAGTACAATACGAAAGACAACTTAAAGAAGAAGAAATACAACCAGTAGTAGATGAAAGACAAATAAGACAGCGTGAAAGATTAGTAGAACATGAAAGAGAACTAGAAAAATGTGAAAGATGAAATACAACTAATAATAGATGGAAAAACAACTATTAGCACATGAAATATAATCAGTAGAACATTAAAGACAACAAGTTTGAGATGAAAGACCACTAGAAGAATATGAAATATAACTTGTTGCAGATGAAAGTCAACCTGTAGAACGTGAAAAACAACTAGTAGAACATGAATGACAACCACTACAAGATGTAAGACATCTAGAAGAAGACGAAAGACAACCAATAGGACATGAAAGACAACAAGTACAACTTGAAATACAAACCAGTAGTAGACGAAAGACAAAGAGTAAAACGTGAGACAACTCAGTCGAAAATGAAAGACAACTACATGAAGATGAAAAACAATTAGTAGAAAATGAAAAACAACCAGTTGTAGTTGAAAGACCACAAGTAAATCATGAAAAACGACCAGTACAAGATGAAGACAACTAGAAAAAGATGAAATACAACTAGCAGTAGAAGAAATACAACAAGTAGAATGTGAAAGACAACTGATAGAAGATGAAACACAACTTGTACAAGATGAAAGATAACCAGTAGTACATGAAAAACTACCAGGAGAACTTGAAAGACAACAAGTACAAGATGAAAGACAATTAGAAGAAGATGAAAGACAATTTGTAGATAATGAAAGACAACAAGTAGATGATGAAAGACAACCAGTAGTAGATGAAAGAAACTAGTAGAACGTGAAGGACAAACTAGTTGAAAATGAAAGACAACTAGTACAAGATGAAAGACAACTAGAAGAAGATGAAATACAACTAGTTGTAGATGAAAGACAACCAGTATGACATGAAAGACAAACAGAAGAACGTGAAAGACAACTCAGTAGAAAATGAAAGACAACTACATGAATATGAACCACACTAGTAGAAAATGAAATACAACCAGTAGTAGATGAACAACAAGTCGGAAATGAAAGACAACAAGTAGAATATGAAAGACAATAGGTAGAACACGAACGACAACTATTACAAGATGAAAAACAGCTAGAAGAAAATGAAAGACAAATGGAACAAAATGAAAGACAACTACTAGATCATGAAAAACGACTAGTACAAGATGAAATACAACTAGTAGTAGAAGAAAGACAACAAGTAGAACGTGCAAGACAACCGATAGAACATGAAAGGCAACTAGTACAAGATGAAAGACAACTAGAAGAATATAAAAGACTACCATTAGTACATGAAAAACTACCAGGAGAACATGAAATACAACTACAAGAAGATGAAAGATAATAGGTAGAACATGAAAGACAACAAATAAAAAAAATGAAAAACAACTAGAAGAAAATGCAACTATAAGACGACGAAAGACAACTGAAACAAAATGATAGACAACTAATAGAAGATGAAAGACAACCAGTATCAGATGAAAAACAACCAGTATAACATGAAATACAACCAGTAGTAGATGAAAGACAAACAGTAGAACGTGAAAGACAACTAAGTACAAAATGAAAGACAATTACATGAAGATCGAAAACAACTAGTAGAAAATGAAATACAACCAGTAGTTGATGAAAGACAACAAGTAGAACTGAAAGACAACCATTACAAGATGAAAGACGACTACAAGAAGATGAAAGACAACATGTAGAAAAAGAAAGACAGCAAGTACAAGATAAAAAACAACTAGAAGAAAATGAAATACAACTAGAGGAAGAAGAATACAACTATAAGACGATGAAAGACAACAGGAACAAAATGAAAGACAACAATTGGAACATGAAAAACAACCAGTACAAGATGAAAGACATCTAGAAGAAAATGACAGACAGCAAGTAAAAACAACATGTACAGCATGAAATACAACCGGTAGTAGATGAAAGACAGACAATAGAACATGAAAGAAAACTAGTTGAAGACGAAATACGACTACAAGAAGATGAAGGACAACAGGTAGAACATGAAAAACAACCAATACAATATAAAAGACAACTAGAAAAAATGAAATACAACTCGTGGAAGAAGAATACAACTATAAGAAGATGAAACACAAAACACTAGAATGTGAAAGACAACTCAATAGAAGATGAAAGACAACTAGTAGAATATGAAACATAACCAGCAATACTTGAAAAACAACTAGTAGAACATGAAATATAACTAGTAGAAAATGAAAGACAACTAGAACAAAATGACAGACAATCAGTAGAACATGAAAAATAATCAGTACAAGATGAAAGACAACCAGTAGAATGTGAAAGACAACTAAGCGAACATAAATTGGTACAACATGAAAGACATCTAGAAGAAGATGAAAGACAACCATTAGGCATGAAAGACAACCTGTACAACATGAAATACAATCAGTAGTAGATGAAAGACAAACAGTAGAACGTGAAAGACAACTACATGGAGACGAAAAACAACTAGTAGAAAATAAAATACAACAAGTAGAACTGAAATACAACCATTACAAGATGAAATATAACTAGTAGTAGAAGAAAGACAACAAGTAGAATGTGCAAGACAACCGATAGAACATGAAAAATAACCAATACAAGATTAAAGATAACTAGAATAATATGAAAGACAACCAGTAGTACATGAAAAACTACTAGGAGAAAAGACAGCAAGTAAAAGATGAAAGACAACTAGAAAATGGTGAAACACAACTAGTAGTTGATGGAAGACAACCATTAGAACGTGAAAGACAACTAATATAATGTGAAAGACAACTAGAAGAAGATGAAAGACAACCAATAGTACATGAAAAACTACCAGGAGAACATGAAAAACAACTAGAAGAAGATAAAAGACAACTACAAGAAGCTGAAAGATAGCATGTAGAACATGAAAGACAACCAGTACAAGATGAAAAACAACTAGAAGAAAATGAAATACAGCTAGAGGAAGAAGAATACAACTATAAGACGATGAATGACAATTGGAACAAAATGAAAAACAATCAGTACAACATGAAAAATGACCAGTACAAGATGAAAGACAGTTAAGAAGATAAAATACAACTAATAGTAGCTGAAAGACAACAAGTAGAACGTGAAAGACAACCAGTAGAACATAAAAGACAACCAGTACAAGATGAAAGACAACTAGAAAAAGATGACAGACAACCAGTAGTACATGAACAACTACCAGGAGAACATGAAAGACAACAAGTACAAGATGAAATACAATTAGATGAAGATTAAAGACAACCAGTAAAACATGAAAGACAACCAGTATAAGATGAATAACATCTAGAAGAAGATGAAAGACAATAAGTAGAACATGAAAGACAACAAGTACAAGATGTAATACAACCAGTAGTAGATGAAAGACAACCAATAGAACGTGAAGGACAACCCAGTTGAAAATGAAAGACAACCAGTACGAGATGAAAGACAACAAGAAGATGATGAAATACAACTAGTTGTAGATGAAAGACAACCAGTAGGACATGAAAGACAAACAAAAGAACGTGAAACACAACTCAGTAGAAAATGAAAGACAACTACATGAAGATGAAAAACAACTAGTAGAAAATGAAATACAACAAGTAGAACATGAAAGACAACAGGTAGAACATGAACGACAACTATTATAAGATGAAAAACAACTAAAAGAAAATGAAAGACAAAAGTAGATCTTAAAAAACAACTAGTACATGACGAAATACAACTAGTATTTGAAGAAAGACAACAAGTAGAACGTGCAAGACAACCGACAACTAGAAGAATATGAAAGACAACCAATAGTACCTGAAAAACTACCAGGAGAACATGAAAGACAACAAGTACGAGACGAACGACAATTATAAAACTGTAAAACACAACTAGTAGATGAAAGACAACTAGTACAACGTGAAAGACAACTAATAGAACATGAAAGACAACTAGAAGAAGATGAAAGACAACCAGTGGTACATGAAAAACAACCAGGAGAACTTGAAAAACAACTAGAAGAAGATGAAAGACAATTACAAGAAGATGAAAGATAACAGGTAGAATATGAAAGACAACAATACAAGATGAAAAACAACTAGATTAAAATGTAATACAGCTAGAGGAAGAAGAATACAACTATAAGACGATGAATGACAACTGGAACAAAATGATAGACAACTAATAGAACATGAAAGACAACCAATACAAGATGAAAGACATCTAGCAGAAGATGAAAGACAACCAGTAGGACATGAAAGATAACCAGTACAACATGAAATACAACTAGTATTAGATGAAAGACAAACAGTAGAACGTGAAAAACAACTACATGAAGATGAAACAACTAGTAGAAAATGAAATATAACCAGTAGTTGATGAAAGACAACCCTTACAAGATGAAAGACGACTACAAGAAGATGAAAGACAATAGGTAGAACATGAAAGACAGCAAGTACCTACAAGAAAATGAAATACAACTAGAGGAAGAAGAATACAACTATAAGACGATGAAAGACAACTGGAACAAAATGAAAGACAACCATTAGAGCATGAAGAACAACCAATACAAAATGAAAGACATCTAGAAGAAAATGACGGACAACAAGTAAAAACAACATACAACATGAAATACAACCAGTAGTAGATGAAAGATAAAGAGTATAACATAAAAGACAACCAGTTGAAGACGAAAGACGACTACAAGAAGATAAAGGACAACAGGTAGAACATGAAAAACAACCAGTACAATATAAAAGACAACTAGAAAAAATGAAATACAACTAGTAGAAGAAGAATACAACTATAAGAAGATGAAACACAAAACAGTAGAACGTGAAAACAACTCAACAGAAGATGAAAGACAACCAGTAGAATATGAAAGACAACCAGCAGTACTTGAAAATCAACTAGTTAAACATGAAAGATAACTAGTAGAAAATGAAAGATAACTAGAATAAAATGAAAGACAATCAGTAGAACATGAAAAATAATCAGTACAAGGTGAAAGACAACCAGTAGAACGTCAAAGACAACTAAGCGAACATAAATTAGTACAAGATGAAAGACATCTAGAAGAAGATGAAAGACAATCATTTTGTTTTAGTTGTCTTTCTTCTTTAACTGATTATCTTTCATATTCTACTAGTTGTCTTTCATGTTCCATTGGTTGTCTTTTATTTTTTTCTAGTTGTATTTTTTTCTTCCTCTAGATGTCTTTCATCTTGAACTGGTTGTCTTTCATCTTCTTCTAGTTGTCTTTCATCTTCTACTAGTGGTCTTTCATGTTCAACTGATTGTTTTTCATGTACTAATGGTTGTCTTTCATGTTTTATTTGTTGTCTTTCATCTTCTTCATTTTGTATCCTTTTTTCTCTAGTTGGATTTCTTTTTCTTCTAATTGTCTTTCATCTTTTATTAGTTGGTTGTCTTTCATGTTCTACTTGTTGTATTTCATCTTCTAGTAGTCGTCTTTCATCTTCTACTAATTGTGTTTCATGTTCTACTTGTTGTTTTTTATCTACTACTGGTACTAGTTGTTTTTCATCTTCATGTAGTCGTGTTTCATTTTTTATTAGGTTGTCTTTCATCTTCTACTAGTTATTTTTCATGTTCTACTGGTTGTCTTTCAAGCTATATTGGTAGATTTTCATCTTTTCTAGTTGTTTTTTTCTTAGTCTAGTTGTATTTCATCTTGAACTAGTTGTCTTTCATGTTACAAGTTCCATTTCATCTTCTTGTAGTTGTCTTTCATCTTGAAGTGGTTGTCTTCCATGTTCTACTGGTTGTCTTTTATCTACTACTAGTTGTATTTAATCTTGTATTGGTAGTCTTCATGGTCCGCTGGTTGTCTTTCATCTTCTTCTATATGTCTTTCTTATTGTACTGGTTGTATTCATGTTCTACTTGTTGTCTTTTACGTTCTACTGGTTGTCTTTGTATTTCATCTTCTTTTAGTTCTTTTTCATTTTGAACTGGTTGTCTTTCATCTACTACTAGTTGTATTTCTTCTTCTTCTAGTTGTCTTTCATCTTGTATTGGTTGTTTGTATGTTAAACTGGTTGTTTTTCATCTTCTTCTAGTTGTCTTTAATCTTGTACTGGTTGTCTTTCATGTTCTACTGGTTGTCTTTTATTTTCTTCTAGTTGTCTTTCATCTCCTTTCGGTTATGTTTCATGTTCTACTAGTTGTATTTCATCTACTACTAGTTGTATTTCATATTTTTCTAGTTGTCTTTCATATTGAACTGGTTGTCTTTCATGTTCTACTGATTGTCTTTCATTTTCTTATAGTTGTCTTTCATCTTATATTAGTTGTATTTCATGTTCTACTGGTTATCTTTGTTTTTCTTCTAGTTGTCTTTCATCTTCTACTAGTTGTTTTTCATGTTTTAATAGGTTGTTTTTCATCTTCTTCTGGTTTTATTTTTTTACCTTTAATTGTATTTCATCTTCTTCTAGTTGTCTTTTATCTTGTATTGGATGTCTTTCATGTTCTATTGGTTGTCATCTTCTTCTAATTGTCTTTCATTTTCTACTAGCTGTTTTTTATTTTCTTCTAGTTGTCTTTCATCTACTTATTTCATATTTTTCTAGTTGTCTTTCATCATAAACTGGTTGTCTTTCATCTTCTTCTAGTTGTTTTTCATGTTCTAGTGGTTGTCTTTCATTTTCTTCTAGTTGCCTTCCATGTTCTGCTAGTTGTCTTTCATATTCTACGGGTTTTCTTTATCTTTTTCTAGTTGTATTTTTATCTTGTATTGGTTGTATTTTGTGTTATACTGGTTGTCTTTTGTTTTCTTCTAGTTGTCTTACATCTTCTACTAGTTGTTTTTCAGTTTCTTCTAGGTGTCTTTCATCTTGTACTAATTGTCTTTCATGTTCTACTGGTTGGCTTTCACGTTTCACTGATTATCTTCATCTACTACTGGTTGTATTTCATCTTCTTCTAGTTGCCTTCATAATGTATTGGTTGTCATTCATGTTCTACTAGTTGTCTTTCACCTTTTTCTAGTTGTATTTTTTTTTTCTTCTAGTTGTATTTTATCTTCTTATAGTTATTTTTCATCTTGTGCTATTGTCTTTCATATTCTATTGGTTGTCATTTATCTTCTTCTAGTTGTCATTCATATTCTAGTAGTTTTTTATCTTGTACTTTGTCTTTAATCATCCAGTAGTTGTTTTCATCTCTTCTAGTTGTCCTTCATGATGTGCTGGTTGTCTTTCATGTCATATTGATTATCTTTCATCTACTAGTGATTGTATTTCTTCTTCTTTGAGCCATTCTTGTATCTAAAGTATTAATTTTGATCCAAAACCTCTACTTTTTAATATATCTATGAGATATTGCCAGTTGATTTTGTCATATGTTTTCTCAAAATCCACCTTGACCACTAACCCTTGTTCATTAGTTACTTGATAGTGATGTATGACTTCCTGGCTTAGTACTACATTGTCTAAGATATATCTGTTTTTTTATGAATGCAGCTTGACTAGGGTCTATAGTCCTATTCATAATGGCGTCTAACCTGAAGGTCAGCATTTTTGAAAAAAATTTGAAGCTGCAGTTTACTAAACTAATAAGCCTATATTTTGATATTTGTTTGACATCTTTATCTTTTTCTTTAGTATGAGACATATGATGGACATATTCAAACTATTCAAGGTCTCATGATTATAGTATTGGGAACAAAGGAGAAACAAATCCTCTTTGACTAAATTCCAAAAGGCTTGATAAAATTTGAAAGTGGAACCATCTGATTTATGAGCACTATTTGGTTCACAAGCAAATACAGCATTCTTAAGCTCATCTATAGTGAAAAAAATCTCTAGTGATTGTTGTTCTAACTCTGTAAGCTTATCATCATTCCAAAATTGGGCTTCTATGTGTGCACATGTCTATTGCTTTCTTATGAGCTTACTCAGATATCCCATCCGGTGGTACTATTAAATCAAACATTTTTTTGGTCAATTTAGGTGGTGTGATGAGCATGTGGAATTACAGTAGCAGTATTCTAGGTCAATTACCAATTTATTGGGCCTATGAACAGAAAACACATTATAATCTTCCATTTTATTCTACTAAATTTTCTAAGAAGTCAATCTAGCTGAGTAGTGATACGTCCTATCTCCCGAGGAGAGTCGTCCGTATGTGAGAGGTGCTTGAATGATCTCGCCCTGCCTGAGGTGGCAGTCCGAGATGAGAGTTAAGGAGTAAGGTGGTTGTAGAGAGATTATGACTCTGACCTATGCGATATCTCTCTGTGTGTGTAAAATCTCGACCCCCGTTCAATGGAGATTTTTGCCTTATATATGCTGAATCATAACCGCCTCATAACCGCTATCTCGGTGGTTATTTTGCCTTAAGCCGGTGAAACGGTTATTGTGACCGCATTGAGTGGTCATCCCGCATTAAGGCGGTACGGGTCTATTTCGGGCCGAATTCGACCTTTGCAGGCCTTCGGCCTGTTCTGTTCCTGGATCTTAAGTATCTCGGGCTTTGGGCCTCTTTACCTTGGCGCTGGGCTGGCTCCTGAAAGGAGGTTCGAATCTCGGGCTTTCATAGGCCTAAAGTTTATTAAATAAAGGGCCTTGGGAACATGGCCCTATCATTAGCCCCCGAAGTCAAAATGTATAGCGATATGCTTCTGACTTGATATTACTTAGTCATGTAAAAAAAATATGTAAAATTATTTATGATTTCCCGAGATGTTGTTTGTTTGCACTGTATGTTGTAATGTCGTATGATAGTGTAATCTCGCGATATTGTGAGCTCGCATGAAATTTTTTTATTTTTTTATTTTTTATTATTTTTTATTTTTTTATTTTTTTTATCGGAAAGGAAATTCATCATATATTAACAAGGACTTGTTACAGCTCGAATTAAGCTAGACATGCCAAAAAGGGCTAATTTATCTAACTTAAAAAATATGAGAAAGTCCTATTGTAATTTATCAAGTGCGTCCCGGAGGCGGAGGGAGAAAATCCAATAAATCACTATCAGGATCTTCGAAATGATCATCTGCCCAAATCTGGGCCGGAGTGGCTGTTGCCAATGTAGGTTCCGTGGGATGTCGGGTTTGGCAGGATAAACACTTGAAGAAACGACGGCGAGGATCCGATCGGTCATGGATCAAAAAATGAGAGGAATACCACTAAGTGCGACAGCCCCGACATTTGATCATGTCCTCTTTTGGGGCGGACTGCCCACAGGCCAGGCAGTCCCGAAGAGGTCCAAGGAGGTCGGCGGTGTCAATTTCATCATTCAACACTTTGTATGTCGCCAGCTTGTAGTTCAAAAACTCTTGAATGGTAAGGGACTCGTTGTCCAACATCCAATCCAAGTCATTAGGAATGTCTTGAATTAACTGCTCCCGTTCCGCGGTCGTGAGTACACGTCGTTGAGGACCTCGACTTGAGCTGGATGGGCCAGCAAAACAAGGTGGGTTACCTCGGCGGCGAAGAGCTCGACGCTGGTTCTCTCGGTCGACCAAGAACTTTTCAATATGTCGTTGAACTGACATAATTGATGCGAGGTAAAAGTGTTTGTAAGAAAAGCAAAGGGAAAGTGAAAAATTTGTGGTTCAGGAGTACTCTATTTATAATGAGAATCGCACACAGTAGCATTAAAGAGAATAAAGTTGTCAGGACAGTACTGTCGTTTTCCCAACTGCCCCTCCTTAATGCTAATGAATGAGTAAAAGAATTACCCGAGATGTCGTGTCCTCCCGAGGTGATGAGTCCCTCCGAGGTGATATATATCTCGGGATAGAATATGTAATTTGCTATAGTAACACATTGAGTCGAACGGAGAATACCGTTAATCGTAGCGGAAACGGAGTTATTCATGCCGTTCGTTAAGCCGTTAACGCGATTAAAAGATGCGAGTATTCGAGACGTCGCTTCGACATTATGGCGACAGCTGTCACCTGTGAAAAGAGCGTTAATCTCGAAATAAATGGCGGGAGACGAAACGTCGCGTTGATGAATGCCGTAGATTGCGCCAGGTGTCATTCCTCGGGATCCGAGCGGAAAAAAGATTTCCAAATCGGACCTATATATACCCCCGTCCCCGTCATTTTCACTTTTTCTGATCGAACAATCGTTATCTCGGAGAAAAAGAACTTCAAGCGGCTAACTCAAAGTGTGACAGAAGACAGAAGATTAGTGAAAGAAGACCTCGCCTCGATAAGGTTAGTGATTCCGAGACCTCGGTATAGCTCGGTTAACATAAATTAGTACAACCCGGGATCAGGAGTATAAATAAGTAGGCCAACTCGGTATAGTCGTATGGCCAAAAACCCGGATGAACTATGTACCAACCTTGAATAAGTCTGTACCTAAGCCGATCCCTTTGTTAATCGTAGAAAATGGCTGACCATTCTGGTGCAAGATCTGAAGAAAACCGGACTAAGTTAATAGGGCAAAACCCATCTATCTCGGGTGATCACTCTGGTTCCCCCGGGTTCTCTCAAAAGCACACAGCTTCTACCTCTCATCACGGTGTAGGCAAGAGCATAGAGGTCATGCGTGAAATAGCGGCTGACGTGGTTTATGAGGGTGGATCTGATAGCGAGGATGGGACCTCGCCAAGGTCAAGCGGGAGTTTGTATGACATGAGTCCGGAACAAGAAACTGTGGAGGTAGAGGAAGGTGAAGCTACCGACATGGAAGTTGATATACTCAACTCGAGTCCGGACACATCATCTCGGGGTGAGCGTGTGTTGGCCGAAGCCGGGATGTCCAAAGGTAAGGGTCCTGCTCGGGCCAAGAACCCTAAGCCCAAATCCAAGGCCATAGTTAGGCCATTACCCGACGTGGGTCCTCGGCCTGGCCATCCAAATGACACCCAATTCCCCCAGTCATTACAACGAGCCCCTGCACCCGAGGTCCAAGATCAGGCCTGGGCAGAGGCGTTTTATGAGGAGCTGGTGTTAACTAAGGATAAGATTCCCAGGGATCAAATCGTATTACGGGCACCTGGCCCGGAAGATCGGGCACATGACCACGAACGGGGCATGTGTGTTTACTGGAAAATGCCACAATGCGGCTTCCATTTAAGGTTGACCAGTTTTGAGAGAAGCCTCTTAAACTTCATGGAGGTAGCTCCCGCGCAACTGACCGGGGTGGCTTGGAGCTATATACGCAGCTTCGAAGCAGCTTTTAGGACCTTTAACGTTGAGCTCGGGATGAACAGGCCAACCATTGGGTTGTTTTTTCATTTCTTTTCCACACTCTATGTGGACCCAGGCCACCTCGCGCTTCGCCAAAAAACTCCCAAGAATCACCAGGCCTTGTTTGAGAAAGACAAGAAGATGAACAAAATAGAGGCCTGGGACCATGGATGGGTGTATATAGAAAATTGGCGCGATGTGACTAGCTTACAAGATGTCAATGCGAGGTGGAGGCCGTTGAAGTCCGGGAAGGGAATGATCCCGGTATTTGATAAAAAACTTAATCTGCAAGAGCAGGTGGCTGCGCAAGGATTGAGAGAAATTGTGAGAAGTGAGTCCTGTTTTCTCGGGTTTAGTTGCAATTTTATTTTATGCTTATCCCCCATCTCGATATATCCGATTGCGTAACCTAATATTAGTTTGTATGTTTCGTTGTTTTTTGCAGAAGAAGGTTGCATGGAGCTGATCTGGACCAGCGCGTCACATACCTCGAATCGCGCAGCCCCAAAGGAGAGTACTGCCACTGCAACCGCGGGCCAAAAAGCAAAGACAACGGGAAAGAAGGTTTCCCGAAAAAGTTCTACGGCTGCGACTTCGGCCAGTCTCACTGTTGAGGAGCCAGCGCGTGCCCCAACACGAGCCATCTCGGAGGACGCCCCATCCCACAAACGGAAGGGAAACCGTAGTGGTTCCTTTACCTCGGCCGAGAAGGGTAAGGGCTTAGCACCCGAACGCCCTAAGAAGAAGAAATCGAGAAGGGCATCTGAAACGGCCGTTATTGAGGCCAACCCGGTTAGCGGGGTATCTCCAGCCGGGGTGAGTGCACTTCCTCCCCAAGATAATCTCTCCTTGGCAATCACTCCGGGGTCTTCCACCCCGGCCATCCCAGCTGACACAGAGGAACCCTGCGACATCGACCTCCAGAGTTTCTTACAAGCGGCCGTTCCAGGTCAAGAGCTTGCTACTGGGGTTGTGTTTAAAGAAAGACTTGTACCCGGGTTTGCTGATAGCTTGGGTCTACATCTCCCGGGTCATTCCACCATGCAACAATCACGGGATGAGAACAGAAACCTCCACGCCCGGTATGCTCGGAAAGTATTCAGGGTAACCGAGACCGCTTATCAGAAGGAGACCATTCGGGAGAAGCCCGAGGTGACGCTCAACCATGCTATCTCGGCCATTCACGACGTTGGGGCCATCCTTGGTCATTACAAGGATCTGGTTGACAAAGAGCAAAACAACATGCTCTTTGTTGATTCTAGAGGGGAGATGGTCAAGAAGGCTGTTTTGGAGCGGGATTATTTCCGCAACCTGGCCAGACAGCAAACTACCCGGCTCGAGGTTGCCCAAAAAGAAATAAAGGTGCAAGAGAGGCAAATTCGCATCCATGAGGCAACTATAAGAACACTAAAAACAGCTGAGGACCACCTCAAGGTTCGAGATGACAGAATAGCGAACCAAGAGGAGGAAATCAAATCTCTTCAAGAACAGATCTCGGCTCTGAACCTGGAGGCAGCAAAAAAGGATCTCACCATCTCGGAGAAAGAAACCGAGATATCTCGGTTAGAGGGAAATTTGCAACGAGCGCCCGGCTTAACACTTGGTCGGTTCTTGGGTAGCCAAGCTTTTGTGCAAGCCTCGTGTCTGGCCTTGCACAAGCCAATGAAAGCCGTGATTTGTCGCGAGTTGCAAAAGGTCGGGCAACATTATCCCTTTACCCCGGAACATGCTGGGTTTAATCCGGTTCTCCTAGAAGAAGCGAAGGTTCAGGGGTTGGCCGAGTATCGTTGGGACGAGGCGCGAGATCGATTGCTAAACCCGGATGGGTCTACCTTTGATCGGTCCCTCCCCCTTGATGATCATGAGGCGGGAGATTCGAATGGCCGGCCGAGGTGCCTGAACCTGTGGACGAGATGGCTGCGCCTGTAGTAGCAAGCCAAGAAAGGGAGGAAGAGGACGAGGAAGATGATGATGAAGAAGAAAGTGACCAAGGGGATGTACGAGATAGTACTCACCCCGAGGTTGCGTCTCCAGTAGCGACACCTCGGGATCTTATCAAGACTCCCTGATTGGTAAGTTGTTTATTATCCTAATTTACGTATGCCGTAATGGCAAGGTTTATATATCTATATATTTTGATTTGATACAACTGGTACTTGTTGACAGGAATGATGGCCCGAAGCGTGGTGGCAATGCATGGATGAGCGGGTTATTTCTTCCGACTTCGTGCCTTGTTTTATTTTTGTAATATTTTGATGCCCCCGGGATGTGGGGGCTTAACAAAAAATGTATGTAAGCGAATAGTTATTTTTGGTCCCAAGATTGGGAAATTAACAATGAAAAATATATTTACCTGTTATTCCTGTGTTAGCATGTGATTATTCTGCGACGTCGTCTGTCAGTGATGTCGCGACTGTATTTGTTTATCCTTCTTTCCTCTCTCCCTTTTTTTTTGATAAAAATATAAAATATAAAAGGTCGACATAGAAACGCCAGTCAGAATAATACTGTGATCGGTAAACTCGTATTCGTTACCCCGAAGGGTTTTCGTTCGTTAGTTGTTTCCAATATGATAAGAGGCACTGCTAAAAAAAAGCATGCGCTAAAGTGAAGTAGTAATAAGACTTCTTTAAAACTGAAAATTCATATATATTAAATATGCTTATAATGTCGCATACAAAGAATAAAAAGTTACATGAGATGAAAAGGCATCTCTCTAAAAGTAACTAAAAGCCTATCTCGCCTATAGTAAAGTGTTCGGCCTATCTCGCCTTTTATTCGGCATATCTCGCCTTGTATTCAGCATATCTCGCCGTGTTGACAGTTAGTAGCACCACATGTAGTCGGCCTATAACGCCTTTCGATGTGTTTGCTGGCATGTCGCGCCAATTAAGTGTAAAACTTGCGGAGATGGCCCGCGTTCCATGGTCTTGGGAGCGGAGTTCCCTGCAAGTCTTCTAACTCATATGCGCCTTTTCCTCTAAGGGAGACTACCCGGTATGGGCCTTCCAAATTCGGCTCTAGCTTGCCTATATGTTTACCCGTGGCTTCGACTTTTCTTAGCACGAGATCGCCTGGCTGGAAGTCGCGGGGTATAACGTGTTTGTCAAAAGCGCGCTTGACCCTCCTTTGGTACTCCATTTTGCGTATACGGGCTCGTTTCCTGGTTTCATGAAGGAGCTCGAGGTCGATCTCGCGAGAGCCCGGATTTCCTTCAACAGAGTACGTCGCAGTGCGAAGGGATGGTTCTATCAGTTCCAAAGGGGTGACTGCTTCCATGCCGAATACCAGCGAGTAAGGAGTCTGTTGCGTAGCTTCCCGCGGGGTTGTTCGGTATGCCCAAAGGACTTCGTCCAACATATCGGGCCAGTTTTTGCGGTTGGCTTCCACTTTGCGTTTGATGCCTTCCAGAATGGTCCTGTTAGTGACCTCGGCTAGCCCATTGCTTGCGGGGTGGCTGACCGAGGTGAAGTTGTTGTGGATCCCGAGGCCCGATAGGAACGCGATCGTGCTGGCTGCGTTGAACTGCGTGCCATTATCGGAAATGAGGGCATGGGGCAAACCAAATCGGCAGATGATGTTGCGCCAAATGAAGTGTTCGGCTGCCTTGGCCGTGATAGTTGCCAGGGCCTCTGCTTCCACCCACTTGGTAAAGTATTCGACAGCGACTATAATCCAACGTCGCTGGCGAACGGCTTTGGGGAATGGACTTACGATGTCGATTCCCCATAAGTCGAAGGGCCACGCCCCCGAGATAGAGATCTGGTCGTAAGGAGGGATATTGCTGAGCCTGCTGTGATATTGGCACTTATCGCATTTTTTGACCAAGTCTGCTGCGTCTTGCTGCATTGTTGGCCAATAAAATCCCGCTCGAAGTATCCTCTTGGCTACAGTTTTTGCCCCTTGATGACTGCCACATATGCCGGCGTGTACCTCGGCCAACATTTGATGGGCAGTGTCGTTCGAAATACACTTCAGCCAAGGGCGGACATAGCCCCTCTTATAGAGCTGGTTGTTGAATATAGAGTAAAGTGGGGCTATTTTCTTCAAACGTCGCGCTTCAAGCTGGTCTGTTGGCAGGACCCCGGTATTGAGGAAATTCCACATCGGGGTGAACCATGTTTCTGTTGGTTCATGGATGGCATACACCGCAATGACATTTACGTCGATGCTGGAATTGGGTATATCCATAACTATGATAGGTCTATCTTTGTCTAGGTTTCCTGCAGCTCCGAGCTTGGAGAGAGCATCGGCTTGGCAGTTCTTGTTGCGAGAAACATGTTGGATCTCGACCTTATCGAACTGGTTCTTCAGGTGGTTGAACTGCTCCCGGTATTTGCGCAATTTGTCATCCATGACGCGACATTCGGCATTGATCTGTTTGACAGCCAACTCAGAATCGCTATGGAGGTAAACCTCGCGTGCCCCGAGTTCTCTGGCTAACTTGAGCCCGGCTATCATTGCTTCATATTCTGCCGTGTTGTTGGTTACCGGGAACTGAAAGTGGAGGGCGTAATTCAGGACTTCACCCTGTAACCCGATAAGGGAGGCACCGGCCCCGGCCCCTTGTAGGGACGACGCTCCATCGACATATAACGTCCACCGTCCTTCTAATTCAGGCGGTGTTCCTGAGTATTCCGCGATGAAGTCGGCAAAGATCTGCGACTTGAGAGCATTCTGTGGGTGGAAGGAAATGTCGAACTCGGAGAGTTCCAGAGCCCAAGACAGTAATCTGCCGGAAGAGTCGAAGTTGGCAAGGACCTTCTTGAGTGGTACCCCGGTGTATACTTTGATAGGGTGCGACTGGAAGTAAGGTCGCAGCTTCCTTGCTGCCACTACCAGAGAATATGCTGCTTTCTCGATTTGTGTGTATCTTGTTTCGGCATCTCGGAGTACATGTGACACAAAGTATACGGGTCGATGTTCCCGCCCTTCTTCTCGGACTAGGGCTGCACTGACAGCATGGTTGGTAGTTGCCAAGTAAAGGACAAGGATATCGCCTGCTGCGGGTCTGCTGAGGCAAGGTGGGTCAGCGAGGTAAGCTTTGATTTTATCAAAAGCCGCCGCGCACTCGTCCGTCCATTCGAACTTGGCTGACTTACGCATAGCTTTGAAGAAAGGGAAGCAAACGTCTCCTGACCGTGCTATGAATCTGTTTAGGGCTGCCAGCCGTCCAGTTAACGACTGGAGTTCCTTCAAGTTCCGAGGTGGATGCATGTCGAGTATGGCTTGGGATTTAGAGGGTTGAATTTCGATACCTCGCATGGATACCATGAACCCGAGGAACTTACCGCCAGTCAGGCCGAAGAAACTCTTTTTTGGGTTGAGTTTCATGTCGGCTCCATTGAGCGTAGCAAAAGTTTCCTCGAGATCCCGAATGTGATCGAGATCCGACATGCTCTTGACTAGCAAATCGTCGACATAAGCTTCCATATTTCGGTTGATTTGATTTTGGAAGACTTTATTCACCATTCTCTGAAAGGTTGCTCCCGCATTTTTCAACCCGAATGACATTACTCGGTAGCAGTAGAGGCCGGAATGGGTTGTAAAAGCGGTCTTCTCTTCATCGTCGGGACTCATCTGAATCTGATTGTATCCCGAGAATGCATCCATGAAACTGAGGAATGCATGTCCCGAGGTAGAGTCCACAAGTTGGTCTATTTTGGGCAAGGGAAATGGATCCATCGGGCATGCTTTGTTAAGGTCTGTGTAGTCGATACACATCCGCCAATCTCCATTTGATTTTTTGACCAGGACCGGGTTAGCCATCTGATATCTCGTATTCATATCTATATTTTGACCTTAAAATCGTACCAAAAACCTGTGTTTTAATCTATAAATTCGGTTATAATTCATTGAATATATATAGAATGTGGTACTGCTGCAAGTTATTCTTATTCTGCAGGAATCGGGCGAAATCGAGAAGAAATCTGGAATTTAGAAGTCTCTACACGGTCCGTGTAACATTCCACACGGGCCGTGTCAATCTCGACTCGACCGATGACACGACCGCATGAAGACCGCTGACTCAACCGCATGAAGAACACAGGCACACGGTCCGTGTAGAATTCCACACGGGCCGTGTCAAGCAATTTTGGAAACAAATCCAGAATTTGGAAAGAAAGCTAAGGAATGGAAGGTCGGCAAAACGAGTATATAAGCGAGATTTCTTGCACCAGAGAGGTCATTCTGGAGCAGAGAAGCAATTTCTAGGGTTTGGTCTTGACGGCTAAGCTTGGAGACGAAGTTGAGAAGCGAAAGACGCAAGTTTTCGACGGATCTTCTTTATTCTTCGGGTTTTGTCATGGCTAATCTTCTTTTTACTTCTTTATTTTGTTTTAGAACTATGTCTGAGTAGATTTCTTAGTTTCTAGGGTTGTGATGTAATCGAATGATTTGTTTTGTATGTTAGTTATTGAATTCTTTTGTTGAAATTTGTGTTTGCTTGATTGTGATTGATTTTAATTGCTTAGTGTAAGTTATTTGAATTTTATTGGTTTACCACTAGATGAATGATCACATCTAGAAGGTACTTTGGCCCTTATAATCTCTTAACCAAACTAAGTACATGAGGTAGGATTAGTGATCCGAAAGGTGAAACCAAGTAGTAACCGACAGGTGAACATTTCCTCATATCGACGGAATGAGGTTACCTTTAGTATTCCAACCAAGCAACTAGGTAATTCAGACCAACATACGACAGTTGAGGTCTAGAACCCGACGAGGGCATATATTGCAATTCCATACCAGGTTAATAAGCCAACAGACGATAGTTGAGGTTTAGAGACATTAGGTCTGGTCAGTAGAACCCTACACAAAGGAACAACACAAAGAAAACAATAACTGCTGCATTCACTCGAGGGCCACACGGATCGTGTACGACAGTATACGGCCCGTGTACACTGACACGGCCCGTGTAGGACACTACACGGACCGGGCACCTCGAGGCAAAACTTAGATGAAGTCATAACCCTGGAAACGCCTTTTACATCTGATTTAAACCAAGTTTATTTACTTCTTGCATTTTATTATTGTCATTGAACTGTAGGAAATTTTAGAAACCAAAACAACCTTTTCCAACTTCTAGTTTTTATTTAATTTAGGTAAAATTCTAGATTAAATCTGAACCGTCCCTGTGATCGATACCCGACAATATACTGCTCGATAGGATTGTATACTTGCAGTCTGAACCGAAAAGTGTGTTTAAGGTTAAAAAGTACAGTTTACTGTACTGAAACTTCGTACTATACCTTTTTGGTGTAACACCATCCACTCAGGACAGTCAACATTGCGGATGAATCCCGCAGCTAGAAGCTTTGCGACTTTCTTTTTCACTGCCAGTTGTCTTTCTTCCCTCATATTGCGCTTCTTTTGGCGTACCGGTTTGAATTTCGGTTTGATATGCAGCTTATGTTCCGCGATCGACCTCGGAATGCCTGGCATGTCGGCAGCGGTCCAGGTTAAAACGGACTGGTTATTGCGGAGGAAAGCGATTAGATCTTCTCTGGCCGACCCCTGGATGGCTTTTCTTATGTTTAATGTCTTCCCGTCACCTAAGTCGAGCTCGTCAATTTCGTCTGCGGGCTCGAGGGAAGACTTAGATTCCGCCTTGTCTGTGGGATCCAGCGCGATCTGAGTGTTAGGGGGCATGAAGTCGCTGCTGGCCTTCATATACCCGCCTGAGCGGCAGGTGGTTGTTCTGGGGGTGTCGACTTGATGGACTTGGCCGCATCTTTCCTGGAGAGATACGTGGTAGCATTCCCGAGCTATCTCCTGTGCTCCACATTCTTCTCCCACCCCATGACTTGTGTAAAATTTGATTTTTAAGTGAGGAGAAGAAACTATGGCCCCAATTTTGTTCAGCGTACCTCTTCCTAGAATGGCATTGTAGGCGGACGGAGCGTCAACTACCAGGAAGTCGATCATTGTTTCCACCATTTTAGGCGAGGTGCCGAAAGCGATTTTGAGAGAAACCATACCCTTTGGACGGAGGGCATCGCCTGTGAAACCAATGAGGGGGGGTGTTATCCTTTTGAGTGTATCGGTCTTGAGTCCCATTTTGCGGAAAGCGGACAAGTAAAGGATATCGGCTGAACTTTCGGTGTCCACTAGGATCCTTTTTACCCTGTGTGTATCAATTTTTAGGCTGAGCACAATTGGGTCGACATGCGGGCCAACGATCTCGCCTTGGTCTTTTTCAGAAAACACGATTACCTCATCCATTCTTGGTCGTTTTTTGTCTGTGTTTTGTTCAACATTTAAAACGGTGGGGTAAGGTTTAGTCTTTGGGCGGGTTTCGACCTTGCGGGGGTAATGCCCGATACCACCGCTGATCGTGTTGACAACCGGGCTGCCCTGTCGCTCTCCACGCTGCGGACCTGACCCGTCATCGGTGTTGGGTCCTTGATCGGGACGTCGGTCACCGTTGTAATTCCTCTTGTACGGAATTTTCTTCTTGTAATCTCGGCCGCGTCCATTGTACTTCCAAGTGTATTTTTTGTAGAAGTCGGGTTGAATGAACTCGGTTAACTTTCCTTCCCGGGCTAGCCTTTCCAGTATGTCGCGTAATTGGAGGCAATCGCTTGTCGAATGTCCCTCGAACCCATGGAATAGGCATTCCTTAGACTTGTCCTGTATTTCGAAGATGTCTCTGGGCAATGGGGGGTAGATCGAACATGTCATTCACGATATGGTATATCTCGTGTCGCTTTTTGGTGAAGGGGGCATACCGTACGTAATGGGGGCGGTACTCTGCTTCATTCGGTTTGTGCCCTCCTTTCTTGTCTTGATTGTGTCTGCGGGGTTCATTCTGGATCCGAGGTTCGACCTGTGCCCGAGGTTTATCATTTTGAGGTGGCCAGTGGCTCTGTTGTCGGGGTGACCTTGGCCGAGCTCTTGGGGGGCTGCCATTATCTTCTTCGGCCCTGATGTACCCTTCTGCAAAGGCCACAAACTCGCGCAAGGTAGTCATTTTCTTCACGTGCGCGTCATACCTCAGGGTACCGGGGCCGCCCTTGCGCAGCCCTTTTTTGATGGCGGCCAGGGCAAATTCTTCGTTCAGGTTCTGGACCTAACGAGATGCCTGTATGAAGCGGTTGACGAAATCGCCAGTTTTTTCCCTTGGACCTTGAACGATGTCCAGGAGCATCTTGCTGGTGATCTGAGGGGGCCTGATCACGGTGTACCTTTCTAAAAAGGCTTTAGCGAGATCTTCGAATTTAGTGATCGAACCTCGGGGGAGGTTCATGTACCAGTCCCAAGCTTCTCTTTGAAGGCAAGTTGTGAAGACCCGGCATGTGATCGCGTCCGTGGCTCCTAAGAGCCGTAGTCGCTCCAAAAACCCATATACAAAGTTGTGCGGGTCTGCGGGGTCTCCGTTATCTCGGAAACTTGGGAGAAAAGCGGGGTATTTGAAGTCTGTCATAGATGCTCCGTATATATTGGCTGACAGAGGTCCGTCCGCAATCCCCATAGGTTTAGAATAGGTGCCAGCCTTCTGGGACTCGATCTCGGCCATCTTGGCGTTGAGTCGGGTCTGTATCAGCTCTTCCACTTGGGTCATGCTGATACCTTTAGTAGGGGTGGGAGACCTTCGGGTGCGTTTCCTGTCACCTTTGCGAGTCCTATGTCTTCCTCGTAGCTGGCTATCTTCGCGCTCATGGCGAGAGCGAGATTGCTTTCGGTGGTGCGATCGTCCTCGGTCACCGACATGGACAGATCTTTGTTCCTTCTGGGGTGATGGGTTACGTCCCGCCCCGGCTTCCTGCCCTTGCTCCTTCCCCTGGTTCTCATCCTGACCTTCCTGGCGCCCTTGCTCAATCGGCTCAGGGCCGTGCTGTACCTCAGGGTTTCGAGGGCTAGGAGTGTCTGTCTCCTCGCTGTTAGCAGTCCGCACCGCGATAAAGTCGGAGTTAAGGTTTCGGGGCGAGATTGCCGCCTGGAGGTTTTTGGAGGGAGGCTTTGTCGGTTTAGTTGGCGCAGCGCGCGTGGCTACTATCTGGGCAGAGTGTTGCTGCGCTTGTTGGAGGGGGAGATAAGGGGGTGGAGCCAGGGGATAAGGTGCTGCAATACCGGGATGGTGGGTTCCCGGAGGGCCTTCCTGGGTCATTTGGCCGGGCGGGGTCATATACGGGTAGTGTGGCACCGGTGGGCCATACGGTGAGTAAGGGTACGTCCCGTAATAGTACACGGGTGTTTGCGGCTGATATGGCGCGAACGGTTGGGTGCCGTATTGAGGGTTCGATCCCGTGAAGGGTTGTTGGGGTCGCTGCGGCCGAGGTGACATCGGCCGTGTTGCGATCGCACTCAGGGGCGGTCTTATCGGCGTGGTGCCTGGTGGGACAACTTGTCCTGAGGATGGGGTGACAAGGGGGTTTTGAGAGGTCACCCCTAACCCGATCACGGGTTGGTTGTTTGGCGGGTTGTTAGGACGTCGGTTGTCCTTCTCGCCTGCTGGGTTGTTGTCGACCTTCGGAGAGGGTTTGGAGGTGTTTCCGGTATCCTTACCTCCTGCGGGGTCTTTGGTGGTTCCCGGAGGAGGGGGATTCGAAACATCTTGCGCTTCCATCGGGTGCTTCAGTGTTGGAGCGAGGGGGCCCCACGGTGGTTGATACGTCCTATCTCCCGAGGAGAGTAGTCCGTATGTGAGAGGTGCTTGAATGATCTCGCCCTGCCCGAGGTGGCAGTCCGAGATGAGAGTTGAGAAGTAAGGTGGTTGTAGAGAGATTCTGACTCTGACCTATGCGATATCTCTCTGTGTGTGTAAAATCTCGACCCCCGTTCAATGGGGATTTTTGCCTTATATATGCTGAATCATAACCGCCTCATAACCGCTATCTCGGTGGTTATTTTGCCTTAAGCCGGTGAAACGGTTATTGTGACCGCGTTGAGTGGTCACCCCGCATTAAGGCGGTACGGGTCTATTTCGGGCCGAATTCAACCTTTGCAGGCCTTCGGCCTGTTCTGTTCCTGGATCTTAAGTATCTCGGGCTTTGGGCCTCTTTACCTTGGCGCCGGGCTGGCTCCTGAAAGGAGGTCCGAATCCCGGGCTTTCATAGGCCTAAAGTTTATTAAATAAAGGGCCTTGGGAACATGGTCCTATCAAGTAGCGTTATGTGTTTATATTCACATCAACATTTTTATTTTTTCAACAAAACATCATCATGATTTGCGATAATAACTGAACACAATAGTGCCCGATTTTTTTTAATACCCTCAATTAAATAAAAAATTCAAAATATGCGCTCAGTTTTTTTTAATTTGAAAACTAACCCAACCACCAGACTGTGTGGCGGTCCACTTCAGAAGAGAACCGCAACACAACCTGGTGGTTCACTATGGATTTTTTTTTTGGAAAATCTTAAAATGAAAACACTAAACTAAATCTCATCGATTGTCTTTTTTTAAATAGCATATCCTAGATCTGAATCACAAAACACTAAACTAAATCTCATCGATTATCTTTTTTTAATAGCATATTCTAGATATGAATACTAAAAACGCTAAACTAAATTTCAAAATGAAAACATTTATACGAATTACATTTTAACTAAAAAAATGAAAATACAACAAAAATACCCTATATTTGAGACTTTATACATTTAAATGAACAATGTCTAAGAAAAAAACCACATATTATGTCACATATTATTATTTACATGAATAACATTCTAACTAAAAAAATTCTAGATTTGAGACTTTATACATTTACATGAACAATGTCTTAGAAAAAATATGGTAAATGACAAAAAAAATTGAAAATTAGAAATGAAAAATTTAATTGGAAACTTCAACTCAAGTTTTAAGGCTCTTCCCTTTGTTTCTTTGCAATTCTGAAATTCTAATAACCGTTATGCAGTCAAATTCAATATCTTTTTCTCGTAAGATTTATGACAAGTGATCACTTGCTGAAATCAGACACTCGAGCTCTGAGATACACATGTTTAAAGTTTTTTCATCATAAATCACCTTCTCGGTGAAGATATCGTCTTTGTTGCCTTATCCCTCACCCTAACCTCACCTATTTACTAGAGATGTCTCATATATATACATGTACAAGTACAACCTACATGTGCTTTAGAAATGAGAAAAATGACTTACAAGAAATAGACATAAATACATTATAACAGAAAGACACGGATCGATGGCATGGAAAAGTTTGTATTTCTTTTATCACACATTGTACATACAGTAAAACCGTGTACAATTGTTGGAGTATTCATATACATCCGTCTGAAAGAAGTGTGCTCCTTATTTTTTTAATTTAACTAATACAATGTTTTTGTTTTGGTCCGGCTCTATGTCAGGATTTTATATTATCAATTTGATATTATATTTATAAAAAAATAATCGATGAACAATTTTACTACTCAATTAATCTAAATTGAAAAAAAAAATCCATAGTGAACCGCCAGGTTGTGTGGCGGCCTGGCGGTTCTCTTCTAAAATGGACCGCGACACAACCTGACGGTTGGGTCAGTTTTCAAAATAAAATAAAACTAAGGGCATATTTCAAATTTTTTATTTGATTGAGGGTATTAGAAAAAATCGGCGAAGTACTAACAACATATTGTAGCTCAAACTTTGCACTGTAGGGACTTTATACTTCTATGCTGAATATCCTGGGACTCCTCATCACTGCGTGAACATGTTGTGGGCTGGGTTTCTAGATTCAAACAACAAAAGAAACAGAAATCATGTGTTGTTTCCGAAACAAATAGCATGTTAATTGCCAACATAAATTACTCGACTAGTTTAGCAAGATGGCAATACTTTGTGGACTTCACATCGTCTGTGGTACCTCACTAGAAAGGGTGACATCCAAATTGTTTTATTACAAATCTTAAGATACCTCCCCTACAGATCTACCAACATGCATAATCGGACGGTCCGAATTTTGTGGGGAAGCAATTTTACTTTTTTTTTGTTTTTGATAAAAGGCATAGATGTTCATTTCATTCACATGAAACCATAGTTAATTTACAGATAGAAAATCAAAGAGTTCAAAGCTCAGCTAAAAGACCCAAGTATACCTATCATGGAGCAAAACACAAATACTCTGCGTTTAACCGTCCACCAAAACACCGTTATAGCAAAAGAACAAGATAGTACTAAGCCACATACGACAGGGCTAAGGTAAAGTAATGATCCTAAACTCGGATCTATACAAAAATTATTGAATTGCTTCATGGCATAGTCCCTGGAGCTCCAGCCTCACTCAACAGCAAAATAGTTGTTGTCTCCTCCTCGATACCCTTGTAAACTACCATCATGTTATTTTGGCTTATGTGGTTCAGTAGTTTGTCTTATGTGTGGTACAGGTGCGATTAAAATTGTTTTGTAATTTAACTGATAACTATCTAACTTGGTTTTGACAAGTGAAAGCAAATAGCCCATACTTTTTGGTCAGCGGATCTGACTCTGTTGCTTTTCTTAGAGAAAAGCAGAGTCCTGCTTTTCCGATTTCAACAATTCAAAATTTTTCATTCATGTATCTCGATAAAGAAATTTTTTCCTGCACAAATCTCAATGAATTTGAATGGTTGGGATCGGAAAAGCATGATTCTACTTTTCTGCAGCAGAGTCCATTCCTTGGTCAGCACACCATAAAAACTGGTAACTATAGTTGCACTAAACCATAAATGCACAATACAAACAAACGTTGTATTGAACTTCTTTTATTAGTCAGAAATCTCTGCAAGTCTGCATATTACCACCCAACGCCCAGATATCGCCCAGACAAGTATAAAATTTGAATATGTCAAAATTGGATTTGTCAAAAAAATTAAATATGTAAAAAAATTAGATAAGTAAACGATAAATTTCACAAATTCCACCATAGTTGCTGAAGATAATATTAATGTAGTCAATCACATCTTGCAGCTCGAGAAAAAGAGAAAAGAGAGAGAGAGAGAAAAAAATAGTAGTCATGTTATTCTAAGAATAGTAACACATTTGGATCCTTACTTTCATCAGATAATATATCATATATGTTTTACATGTTGTTATAAAAAATGCTGCCAATTCTTCACAAGCTTTAAAATAGAGAAATAAAAAAAAAATATAGATGGAGAGTTAATTAATGACACTATTTGCTAGAAATAAAATTTGTTAATCATAATTCATGATTCATGAGTAAATAAAATATAAAAGTCAGATGGGGTCAATCTCTTGCAGATCATACTTATTTAAATGAGAAATCACGAGCAAATATTTAATGAGTATAAACTCTTTCCAATACTTTGTGATTGGTTGCCAAAAAATCTACATATATACGCAGTCAATCGTCCTATTTTATTATCTTATAAAAATTCAACAATCACTTGAATTTTTTTAAACATTCAAAAAATAATTTTGTACAAATAATTAACTGTAATTTTGGTTCAAACTTTTCAAAGTTCCTGCTTACTAAATCTACTAGTTGCGTTTAGTGGCCAAGTCCGTTTGGAAGAGGCTTGTCAGATGTTCGTTCCACAGGTCGCTATACAATTAGGTTCTCAGAAAACCGAGCTCAACTAAAATATATTAAATATTGCTTTCCCTACCCAAGACAGCCAGAATTCGCATCCTCTGAGATATCTCATATTTTGCGTGACCTTTTGGAAAATCTCAACCGTTCAAGTACGTCCTGCACGAATCTCAAAGCTCAAATAATAAAGCCCCCTGTGCTATCCCCGAATAGGCACCGGACAGAGGAAACGCACTCAGAGAGCCAGCGAAGGGACCTTCACCGTCAGATCTAAATCGGACAATTTTTTTCTCATTAGCGGGAAAGCTTTTCAGACTATGCATTGCAGTAGCCCGTCCGATCTGAATTGAGTGGTACCGTTCTTCTAGCAACCTTAGGCTATCCATTTTGTTCTGTACAGATCGACAGTAATTAGATTAGATGTTGATTGCAAAAAAAAAAAAAAAAAAAAATAGATTAGTTGCAAATGTGTCGCTGACAGGTGGACCCACCTGTCAATTATTCCGGTTTTATTCTGACTTTGGGCTGATTTCTCTTCTTTGTTTACAAGAATACTAGGATCATGTTTATATTTAATTCTTGAACATAAGTACTATAATAATTTCATAAAAACAAATTTTCTTATACTTGATGCACTAAAAAGACTAATCCCAGAATTAATTTGAAAAAAGTACCCGAAACCATTCTGAAATTCACAATTCGAGCTGGCTCAAATTCAACTGGACCCAGCTGAGTAAAAAACATGGCGACAGAAAACTTTTCCCCAAAATGTAATGGTGGCTTGATTTTTTCTTTTGTCAAAATTTTTTGCTACCAATGCTGACAAAACATTGAGTCAAACTTGTTTCTTCCAAGCGAAGGTAAAAACACACACACTTGTATTCTGGACAGAATAATATGCAACATATAATGCTTCCTTGGGAAAGAAATCACGAGCAAACATCTATTGGTATAAACTCTTTCCTATACAATGTGATTGTTTAAAAAAATATATATATCTACTCAGTCGTCATCCTGTCTGGGTTTTATCTTTTGGTCATGAGAGGTGAGTGAGGCTATGGTACTTCGGCTAGTGTACTACGGCTCAATATGGTACTTTTTAAAATCCTAACGGTCGATCCGAACCGTTCAATGTGATATCCATATGAATATGTACTTGCAAACTAAATTTTATATTTTTTCGAATTTTTTTACTATTTTTTTAGATAGGTAGAATTTTCAGTATTTTATACAAATTCTAGACCATCAAAATTCTACCTATCTAAAAAAATAGTAAAAAAATTCGAAAAAATATAAAATTTAGTTTGCAAGTACATATTCATATGGATATCACATTGAATAGTTCGGATCGACCGTTAGAATTTTAAAAAGTACCATATTGAGCCGCAGTACACTAGCCATAGTACACTAGCCGAAGTACCATAGCCTCACTCATGAGAGGTTTATTACTCATTTCCAATGTCACGGGTGTATCGTTTGGTCATAAGAGATTTATTACTCATTTCGAATGTCATAACCTGTGTTATAAAGAACGGCCGATTATTATTGATTATTCCTAATTAATCGCTTAACGGTTGTCCATACATTACCAAGTTGAAGGTTCATACTAGACCCAAATAAAGTTTGGACCAAATCAAAACTATAAAAAAGTAGTTCTAATTCAAAGAAAAATATGATTTATATATAGATTTGAGCATTAAATTATGTTCTTCTATCCTGATCCAGACTGTCAAATTAAGATAGGACAATCCAAGGGACAGTTGTTGAGATTGATTTGTATGTTTGTGTCTTTATATCAAAAGTATAGGGACCTTTTGGTAAGAAAGGAATATAGTCAAATTGTAGGGACTATTAGGTAAGATGTAATGCCTCTATAGAGGCACAAGAGAACCAAAAATGAATTTATCAGTTTTTCTATTATTCAAAATGGTATCAAAGCCATTTCTCTGAAAAAACGCGGCACTGTAGCAGCTCTCCGCCCCACCCCTCCGCCAGGGCCGCCTGAGCTCCGTCTGGCCCCGCAGACCCTCCGCCTTGCCCGCCTGAGCTCCGCCGCCGCGGGTCTGGCCTCAGCCGCCTAGGTCAGCTGCTGGTTCCGCCCGCCCAGGTCTGGCTCCTCCCGCCTAGAGCCGCCGCTCCGCTCCGCCCAGTCGCCGGCCTCACTCTCTGCTCCGCCTTCCCTCTCTCTTGGCCGAGCACAGCTCAGCCTAGGTCCGCCCAGCTGCTGCCAAGCCGCTGCCACTTCTCATTCTTCTTCTCTCTCTCAGTTTGACCTAGCTAGGCCGAGCCACCTCTTCTAGGGCCGGCCAGCCACCTAGGGTAAGCCTTTTGTGCTGATTTGGCCGGCGTGGGGGGCCTATACCCCACGATACCCGAGAAGCGGGTTTGGATCGGGTTTGAGTTCGAATCTTGATGAGATAGATCAAGTTCGGGTCGAGAGAGAAGAAGAAGAAAGAGGAAGATGACCTAGATCCGTCTTGAGGGTGCAAGATCGGGTCTAAGAGGGTATTAGTGATTCGGACTAAGATCGATACGTCAGGCGTAGATTTGAGTCGGATCAATGTCAGAGGAGGAGACCGGGAATGCATTTGCGAAGGCTTGTGCGAAGCTGACTCCTGATGAGCTCGCTGTCGTGGTACGAGCGTTGGCCGGGAGCCAAGCTTCTGTTGAGAGCAAGCTGAAGTTGCAGAAGTTGGATCTTCAGTCTGTGGACATAAAACTGGATGGGTTAGCCACGTATTTGAGCTGGTCGCGTCGGGTTAAGAGGGCCCTAGTAGGGAAGAACCTGGATGGGTATATCACAGGTGAGATGGACGTGCCAGCTGAGGGCTCAGCTGGGTACAGTGAGTGGAGGTCTACAAACAGTCTGCTACACACTTGGCTTCTAAACTCTATGGTTGCATCTATTGCCAAGACGGTTGATGGCATAGAGGCCGTGAGTGATGTCTGGGGGAAGTTGATAGAGGAGGTAGCACAGAGAGGTAGGTCGATTCAGGAGTATGCCGCAGATTTAGAGCGACTGTGGGCAGATTACGATCATTTCTCTCCTGCTGAGTGCTGTTTGGATCCAAATTGCAAGAAGGGTTTGAGAGATGTCCAGAGGAGGACTATGCACTTTCTGAGGCATTTGGACTCAGCATTCGAGCAGAGGAGCGCAGTGTTGCTAGCCCATTCGAAGATCCCCTCTCTGGATGAGTCGATCTCTGCGATGATACAGGAGGAGAGCCGTATAGGATTACAGGCTGGGACAGGAGGACTTCCAGGAGTGAAGTCAGCACTAGTGGTCTCCAACTCAGGTAACACAGGGTACATGGGTGAGACTCGACAGTGCTACAACTGTGGTGAGGTAGGTCACCTGAAGCAGGCTTGCCCTAAGCCACCAAAGGAGAGATATACAGGTGAGAGGGGGCAGTCTGGGAGTCGTGGTCGCGGCCGTGGAGGTCGGAGAGGTGGAAGAGGAGGCAACCGGGCACATCTGATGGTTGCAGAGGAGGAAGAAGAAGCTGGTGGGGATCTTACAGAGGAGGATCAGGCACTCGTGGAGGCCTATTCTCAGGCACTCAGGAACAGGCAGAAGCTGACAGGTGATGGGAAGAGTGTGAGAGATGATGCATCTACCTCATCTTCATCCAGGGGTAACTTTGCTTCTCTTGCCCACACAGCCACAGGTACTCATGATACATTTGCTCTAGCCTCTATACCCACCAGATCACTAGATTGGATAGTCGACTCTGGTGCGTCTCGCCATGTGACTGGTGCTGCTGGGGAGTTTTCTTCCTATACTCGCCTAGCAGTCCCAGAGAGCATTCAGACTGCCGATGGTACGGCTCAGCCCGTAGTTGGTAAGGGTACTGTGAAATGTACCAACACTTTGACTTTGTCTAATGTTTTGCATGCTCCTTCTTTTCCTGTGAATCTCTTATCCATAAGTGTTATTATATCACAACTAAAATGTGTTGTTTTGTTTGATATTCCTAAGGTGATCTTCCAAGAGAAGGGGACCGACAGGTTGCTTGGGACTGGCACTTGGCATAGTGGGCTGTGGTACATGGATGGGGGGGTATGGACTTGGCCCTCTCATCCATCGTAGAGAGGGCTGGAGGAGTTGAGAGGAGTGTGGAGGACTTACTGCTGCTTCATCATAGGCGCTTAGGTCATTCCTCATTTCCTGTTTTGAGTAGGTTGTATCCGTTTTTATTTGAAAAGGCTAATAGGGAAAAACTGGTGTGTGATGCGTGTGAGTTAGGCAAGCATACTAGGAGCTCTTATGCTAGCTCTGGTAGTAGGAGTTCTTATATGTTTGATTTGATTCACTCTGATGTATGGGGACCTTGTCCCACAACTACTTTGAATGGATTTAGATATTTTGTTTCTTTCATTGATTGTTTTTCTCGTGTGACTTGGCTTTACTTGATGAAAAACAAGAGTGATGTGCTTGCTTGCTTCAAAGATCTCCATAAAATGGTTCAGACTCAATATGGTGCTGTTGTAAAGGTATTGAGGTCTGACAATGGAACAGAGTACACCAATAGGGCATTTGGGGAGTACCTGTCATCTCAGGGGATACAACATCAAACCACATGTCCGTACACACCAGAGCAGAATGGGGTAGCAGAACGGAAGAATAGGCATCTCCTTGAGGTAACTCGGAGTATGATGATCTCGATGAAAGTCCCAAAGTACTTGTGGGGGCAAGCAGTTCTGACAGCAGCATATTTGATCAACAGGATGCCCTCGCGGGTGTTGAATTGGAAGTCTCCGATTGAAATGCTGAAAGGTAAGAATGGAAATATTCTTCCCCTTAAAACCTTTGGATGTGTGTGCTTCGTGCATGACAAAAGACCAAATGTAGGAAAACTGGATCCTAGGGCTGTGAGATGTATCTTTGTTGGGTACTCGGGTACTCAAAAGGGTTATGTGTGCTGGAGCCCAGAAGAGAAGAGACTATTTGTGAGTATGGATGTTACATTCAGAGAACTCGAACCATACTATTCCTCAGATGCGACATCACCCTTTGGAGACTCGCTCGATACAGGAGGTATGAGGCGAGAGGGGGAGAGTAGTAGTGAGGATGAGAGGAGGATGGTGAGTGTGGGTAGTATTCCTTGTCCTGTACTTGAGAATTCGGCTGTGGTTGAGCCGGAAGTTGAGAGGAATGAGCCCGAAGGTGGTAGAACTCAGGCTCAGGGGGAGTTGAGATACCGTAAGGTGTATGTTAGGAGAACACAGCAGAATGATGGAACCGTGCCTACAGTGTCACTTGTGCCAAGTCCCTTGTCCCTGCCTACTCCGACTCTTGAGACACCTTCACCAACCACCTCAGACCCAGAATACACAGGTGATATGATTCCTCTCCCTACTCCTCCTACTCCCCTGTCGGTAAGGCGGAGTGTTCGCGAGAATGCGGGCATTCCTCCTGACCGATATGGTTTTCCACATGATATTGCCCAGTTTGTCTCTTACTCACACATATCATCTGTACATGGAGCATTCATTGCATCATTAGACACTGTCTCTATTCCTAAGTGTTGGCAGGTTGCTAAAGGAGATCCGAAATGGAAAGCCGCCATGATAGAAGAGCTCGGGGCCCTCACCAAGAACGAAACCTGGGAGCTTGTGTCACTACCACCAGGCAAGAAGGCTGTTGGATGCAAATGGGTTTTCACAGTGAAGCAGAATCCAGAGGGTCTGGTTGAGCGCTACAAGGCTAGGTTGGTAGCGAAGGGATATAGTCAGACCTATGGCATCGACAATGATTAGACCTTTGCACCCGTGGCTAAGATGAGCACAGTAAGGACACTGGTTTCCATGGCAGCGAATGGAGGATGGCAGTTACACCAACTCGACGTGAAGAATGCCCTTCTTCATGGTGATTTGTTGGAGGAGGTGTATATGGAGGTTCCACCAGGGTTTGGCACAAACCAGACAGTAGGTAAGGTGTGCAGGCTCAAGAAGTCGCTTTATGGGTTGAAACAGTCTCCCCGGGCCTGGTTTGATAGGTTCAGAAAGGCTATGGTAGGCATGGGCTACCAACAGATCAATGCTGACCACACGGTGTTCTTTCGACAACATGGTGGTCACATTACTATGCTGGCTGTGTAT
Source organism: Carex kokanica (assembly GCA_025461125.1). Classification (NCBI taxonomy): domain Eukaryota; kingdom Viridiplantae; phylum Streptophyta; class Magnoliopsida; order Poales; family Cyperaceae; genus Carex; species Carex kokanica. Next base: position 573,121 of record JAJGRX010001195.1, read on the forward strand.
GTTGATGATATGATCATTACTGGGGATGATAAGGGGGAAATCGCAAAGTTGAAGACAAAATTGGGAAAGGAATTCGAGGTGAAGGATTTGGGACAGCTTAGGTACTTCCTTGGGATTGAGGTGGCTCGTGGAGCAGAGGGGATTGTTCTATCCCAAAGGAAGTATGTCCTAGACTTGCTCACAGAGACAGGCATGTTGGGGTGCAGACCTGCAGTTTCCCCAATTGATGTGAAGGCCAAGATAAGAGCAGAGATAGGAGAACAGGTTGATCGTGAGAGGTACCAGAGATTGGTAGGCAGATTGATCTATTTGAGTCATACTCGTCCCGATATCTCATTTGCAGTGAGCGTGGTGAGCCGCTACATGCATGACCCTAGGAAGGTCCATATGGACGCAGTGTATCACATTCTGAGGTACCTGAAGAGTGCACCGGGGAAGGGCTTGATTTTCAGTCATAATGGGCACATGAATATTGAGGGCTATTGTGACTCTGATTGGGCTAGTTCTCTCGATGACAGGAGGTCCACATCTGGCTATTGCATGTTCGTAGGGGGTAACCTGGTCTCTTGGAAGAGCAAGAAGCAACCGATTGTCGCGAGATCGACAGCAGAAGTCGAGTACAGGGCTATGGCATTGGGAGTTGCAGAGATGCTGTGGCTAAAGAGGCTGTTGGAAGAGCTCAAGGTGAATCATGGAGCTCAAGTGAAACTGTGGTGCGATAGCAAGTCAGCGATCAACATTGCCAACAACCCTGTGCAGCATGACAGAACCAAGCATGTGGAGATCGATAGGTTCTTCATAAAGGAAAAGCTGGAAAGTGGACTATTGGAGCTGAGTTATGTAGCTACTGGAGATCAAGTAGCTGACTGCCTCACCAAAGGACTTGGCTCAATTGATCTAGTTAGGTTTTGTGACAAGATGGGCTTGATGGATATCTTTTGCCCATCTTGAGGGGGAGTGTTGAGATTGATTTGTATGTTTATGTCTTTATATCAAAATATAGGGACCTTTTGGTAAGAAAGGAATATAGTATAATTGTAGGGACTTTTAGGTAAGATGTAATGCCTATAGAGGCGTAAGAGAACCAGAAATGAATTTATCAGATTTTTCTATTATTCAAAAACAGTTATATTTTGTCCAGTTCAGTCTATCAAATTTCAGAAATAAATCTGCTGTGATTCCAAAGAATCGCAGGACCCTATTGTTCCAAATCCATCCCTTCATTTTTATGCACAAATCTCAAAACATATGAAGGGGTGGATTTGGAATAGCAGATTTATTTCCTCAAATTTCATCTATATAAAGGCAAACCTACTCCAAGCTCAGCATACCACCCAAAAAATCTGATAATCACAGCTTATTGCCTCCATCTCCTAGCATCTCTAGCTTCTTCAATTGCTTTCTTATGGACTTGCTGGTTTATCCAAATCCAGTGCTACTGGTATATTCCTAGATGGCAGGCATGAGAAAGCAATCAAACATTTTTTGTCAATTTAGATGATGTGATGAGCATGTGAATTACAGCAGCAGGCCAGCAGTATTCTAGGTCAATTACCAAATTACTGGGTCTTTGAACAGAGAGCACATTTATAATCTTCCATTTTATTCTACTAGAGTTTATAAGAAGGCAGAGCTAGCTCAGTAGCATTATGTTTTTATATTCACTTCTTTATTTTTTAAACAAAATATCCTCAAGGTTTGCGCTAATAACTTAACACATAACACTAAGTTACTAACAATATATGTAGCTCAAACTTTGTACAGTAGGGACTTTATACTGCGAGAATTTTTTTCATAGAAAATTAGAAATCAATAAAAAATGAGAGAGAGAAATAGAAAGAGTACAAATTTTCTTGCACCAATAGAAAGATCGGATCCAAAAGTTTGGATCGGATTCAATGTTTCCGATCCAATCTTTTAGTTTCTTTTTATTTTGCATTTTGCCTCAACAACACAGAAGGTTGCATAAATAACGGCATAGAAATTCTTCAATTTTGTTAAAAGGAGAAAGAAGAGGAGGGTCGGAGAACAGAGTGTGTATCCTTCGAGATATCTCATATTTTGCGTGACCGATGTGTCATCTATTCAGGGATAATGCAGGGGCCAGTATTATTGAGCTTTGATATTTGTGCAGAACGTATTTGAACGGTTGAAATTTTTCATAAAGTCATGCAACAAGGAGGAGAGAAACTACAAAAAGTTTGGATGTACTTCAGATCTTTTATGGCCCATGTGAATCCGTTTAAATTGAAAAAACAAAATAATTGGATATGAGCCATTAAATCCGATTCAAACTTTTAGATCGGAAACATTGGATCCGATCTTTCTACCGATCTAACAACTACATTACTCTTTCTACCAATCTAAAAATTTCCTTATACTGCAATTATATGCTGAATGTCCCAGGAACTATACCAGAACAACACGAAATAAGCATGAATTCAAACCCCATTGGTTATTTGGCATATTTATGGACTATAAACAGAAAAATAGAATTATAGATAAGTAATATCTGCTGTTCATATAGTTGATAAATTAGCAATCAAATATAACTTGGGACTCATCATCACTGCGTAAACATGTTGTGGGCAAAGTTTCCAGATTAAAACAACTAAAGAACAGAAGTCGTGTGTTGTTTTCAAAACAAGAATACCATGTTGCCAACAGAAATTAAGATGGCAATACTCTTTGGACTTCACATCCTCTGCGGCATCTCACTAGAAAGGGTGACATCCAAATAATTTCATTACAAATGTCAATGCTGCCTTCCCTACAGATCTACCCATACGCATAATCGGACGGTCCAAATTTTGTGGGCTGACCACTTAATACCCTGAGGTACCACATAGGCACAGACATTATGGACTAATACTCTCTGGTAGTGTCATTCTGTCTGGTTATTTTGTTTGAACTGAATAAATGTTACTTTGTTTTGAATGGTTCAGTATTTTGGCTTATTTTGTTCAGGTGGCTTAAAATTGTATAGTAACTTGACTGCTAACAATCAACTTGGTTTTGATAAGTGAAAGCAAATAACCCATACTCTTTGGTCAGCACACAATAAAAAACTGGTAACTATAGTTAATTGTTGCACTAAACCAGACATAATACAAATGGCGTTGTATTGAACTTCTACTAATCAGAAATCTCTGCATATGATCACACAACCATTAAACAAGCACAAAATTTGGATATGTCAATCATTTAACCACATCAACCTCACAAAAATTAAAAGAGAAACATAATCCAGGTATCATTCTCCTCAAAAAAAAAAAAAAAAAACCTCAAAATTACGCAATCTGCTGAATCTCAAATCAGTTAAAAAGAAATCGAGGTCATGTAAACAATGGGAACTGACACCTTTACCATGTGACCAAACTAATTTGAAAAGAACATAAAGAAGGGCAAGATTAGAATCTCCAACTGCTCCGTCTCCTCGGCTTAAAGAAAATTGCTTTACAAATCAAGAAGCACAACACAAACCCTAGCAAGAAGTACCCAGCCTTGCTCCCCAGTTCTGGTATAACAACCGGAATCTTCATTCTCGCGATCTCCTTCACATTCAATCCGAGCGCGGAGCCCGATGCAGTCGACAAAAGAAGTAACAAAGGTTCAACTCTGGAAGAACTGACGCCTCGTCTTGAGCCGTTGATCAATGGAGGAGCAAGGACATCCAGCGGCGGGGGAAGTTGGGAGGCGAGAGAGGAGAAGGCACGCTTTAGGAGGAAGCCAGGGAATGCGGGTAGTTTGAATTTTCTTCTAGAAGGTCGCCGTTTGCGCTTGCGCGCGCTGGCTACTACAGGAGGGGCCGATGAGTGGAGGAGACCAGCCATGGCCGGCCTTGTTGCTGTTGAGAGGGGAGAGAGAATGTTTGTGCGGATCGAGACCGATGAGTGGAGGAGAGTAGCCATGGCCGGCCTTGTTGAGAGGGGAGAGATTGTTTGTGTAGGCGGATCGAGAAAAATGTGAAAATATTTGTTTTAGATCGGGTTTGTCAAGATATACGGGCCGAAATATGATCCAATTTTATAGGCCCGGAATATACATTGACGCTAAGGCAATCTATTATAAATTTATAACATTCCATTTTATATCAAACGGTTCGGATCGGATTTCGTACCTTATCAACTTAATCGGGACATCGGGACATGTTAAGCAGAAAATCTGTTATAACCTTAGAACCTATCGGTACCGTTTGATGTGAAACTAACGGTCTCCAGTTGTCGTAGAGCATCGAATAAGCGAACAAGTCACTGCTTGTGTTGACTGTTGACAGGATCCCCATTCCGCTTGTTTATTTCCTATTTTCCTTTTTCGGAGTATCGGAGAGCTTGCCCCTCAATAGAGCAACTCGCTCACAAGTGTTTGTGGAAATGTCTCAAAGAGCGATCAAATATGCTGTCGTGTGTACTTTTTCTACCCTTTCCTTGTGGAAGCTAGAGTTGGAGAGGAGAATTTTTATCATTTTTTCAATAAACCCTTTCCTTTTTCTCCTTAAGCGAGAGGAGAATTTTTATCTCCATACTCAAGTTATTAATTTTTTCAATTAACCAGAATACGCGATTCAAGCAAAATAATACAAAGCAGGGATAGATTCCTCTTGTTAAATAAATTAAGCATTTATTTCATTAATTTGTATCCTTTTTTATCATATATTATTCTCATTAAATTTCAGATAGACGCGTTCACTGATGAGGCTTTCAAGGGGAACCCAGCAGCTGTATGCATATTAGAAGAGAATGTTGACGTGGATGAACAGTGGATGCTCTCTGTTGCCAAAGAGTTTAACATTTCTGAGACATGCTACTTAACCCGTGTGATCTCGGCCAATGGATCCTATCCTAATACCTGCAATCAAAGTGCGACTGTCCCACGTTTCGGCCTTCGTTGGTTCACCCCTGTTGCTGAGGTGTCCTTTCTTACTTCTTTATATCTTTATTTCTCAATTTACTTACTGGCAACATGTCTCCTTAATAACTACTAAACATAGTTTGTAACTCCAATTTATTGGATTCTGTAGAATTATATTTGGTAAAAATTCGTACTACAATTAAAATGTATCTATAACTGGATCCTGGTACATTTTCCTTGCATGTTCCTTACTAAGCATAGTTGACTGTATCATTCAAGTATATTTTTCAAGTTTTACCTAGAAATTTCTTCTACTTTTAGGGACTTATCAACATTTAACAAATATTATTAGGTTGATCTCTGTGGCCATGCTACACTAGCTGCCGCCCATTTCCTGTTCACTTCTGTTCTTGTTAATCATGAAACTGTAGAGTTTGTCACGAGATCTGGGCTTTTAACTGCCAAGAACATAAGCCAGTCAAAAGATGGGAAGGAGAAGTTCTTCATTGAACTGGACTTCCCAGCAGACCAAGTTGTCAGATGTGATGCAAGTGAACTTCCATCAATTCCTCTGACTTTGAATGATGTGCCTGTTGTTAATGTTCTCAAAGCAACCACATCAGAGGACTTCATTGTAATATTCTCGTTTTTTTCGTTATTTTCCTAGTTTTTCGTTTATTTTTCATTGGATCATACTATTTGACCTGAACAGAAAACTTATTCTTCTTCTTATTATTCTCTTATTTCCAGGTGGAGCTTTCATCTGGAAAAGAAGTTGCGGAGTTGCAGCCTAATTTTCAAGAAATTGAGAAATGTGCAGGGAGAGGGATTATAGTTACAGGACAAGCTCCAGATGGGTCTGGATTTGATTTCTTCAGCCGCTTCTTCTGCCCCAAATTCGGCATTAATGAGGTAACTTGAAATAAATTATTGAAGTCCCTGGTGTTTTTGCTTCGATATCTATGTAATATTTTGTATATGATCTCTCTTTTCTCTCTCATTAATAGGATCCAGTATGCGGTAGTGCACACTGTTCCTTGATGCCATACTGGAGTACAAAGCTAAATAAGAAAAGTCTCACCGCTTTCATGGTATGCCATTGATTCATTATATAATTAGATAAAATTTCATAGCTTCATTATAAATATATACATCTAAAGAGTTGGCTCGAAGTTCTTAACATTCTTTCATTCTTTTCAGGCTTCACCAAGAAGTGGTGTATTGCACCTGGAATTGGATGAGAAATCTCAGAGAGTGTGCATCAGTGGTGAAGCAGTCACTGTTATGGTCGGAACTCTACTTGCTTAAGGATCAATATTATGCTGCATTTTGTTAATTAATCCTGATTGCTGTAATAAACATTGGCATTGTTTAGAAGGGTACAATGTAACTACCCGGAGGAACTATTTATTTTTTAATATAAAAGTAGAGGGCTCAAGCTCTATTTTTAACTAATTGAAAGGTTCAGTACAGAAGAAAAAAAAAGGAAAATGATAGAAGCTCAAAGGAGGATTCCAAAGAACATAATGTGAAAGAAAAAGATAAAATACAAGAAGAGAAAAGAAAACAAATGTGAAAATTGCATTAAAGCCCATGGCCTTGAATGTCCATTATTGCACAGTTTTTCTTGCCAGCAGAGAAAGAAATGATAACCAGTAAGGCCTGGACTTTTTGGTCAGTTTTCTACTCTTCTTTAAATCAGTAATGAAGCATTGGGATTAGCTTCCAAGAAGGGTTAGCTTCATTCTCACTCAGAAACTGTGTATACAATTCTGCCATGCGGAAATAAACACATCTATTGGAGAAATGTTGTACTGTTTTGGTGTCAGCTCCGCATATTGGTCAATAGATACTTGGAGGTGCGAACATGCCTTGATCAAATTATCTGTCATTAGAACCTTGCTTAATAACAAGAGCCAATGGATAATTAACATCCGTTGCAGGTACTCTCAGCTTCAAAATTCATTTTTTGTTCTGATTTTCCAAAAGTACCCCTTGAAGCAAGAAAAGCATATGCAGATCTGGCAGTGAATTGTGCATTGATCAACCTCTCCAGTTGGTGTCCTTTAGTTGGTTTTGTTAGAAGATATATTGCATGTAGAATATCATTTTGAAGAATCTGCAGTTTTTTTAGAAGTATTTATGTACAATCCCGGTATGAACTAAGTGCAGGGGGCTCTCTGTCAGTACCTCAGCATTGTTTTTTGGTTGAGAACAATTAAAATAAAAAAAATAAAAGACATGGACCTAAATTTAGGTGTCTCACGGACTAAATTGATATTGCAAATAAACTGGAGGAAGAATTAATGAAACTCCAGCTCTATTTTCGACTTTTCACTTAAAGTAATACCCTCCCTGTACCAGAAGTGGAAGGCTCCAGGTTTTGTTCTGAGATAGAACTGTTAGAAATATGTTTTGAAAACACAAAATTTATTTAAATAAATATTTATGTTAATATTAACATTTTTTTTTAACTTTATGAATTATGGAGCTAAATTTCCTTAATCTAATTCTTACACAAAAACTCACTGTACACCACCACAGAAAATCAAATCATATAAATCTTGTCATTTATTCATACAATCAATTGAATTAATTGTCTTTGATAGCAAAGTATACATTGAGTTTCTATATGTGCATGTGATTACCATTTATTTAATAGAAACGGTAATATAATGAATATCAATTTTAATAGTCATGAATGCACAAATTGATTGATATCTATGTTATTTGTCTATAAATAGCACATGCCATTTGGAGAGCATGTATCCAACAATTTCTATTCTCTTGCTCTTTCTCTTAACTCCATATTTCATAAATTCAATTTCTATTCTCCCACAAACAAATATTTTCTTTATAGAAAACATATTATTCTGCTATCATTGTTGAAAGAAGTTACATCAACCTCTATCACGGTTGCGCCCGCAGGCAGAGTAATACCGGCGTAACTTGGGGCAATCTTAACCGATTATTCCTGCGCTTAGGACGGGAAATTGCCTTAGGTCCGCATTTTGCAGCTCCGGGTAACAAAGGTTTAATTTATATTCTTGATTAAATTTTAAATATAGTTTTTACTTATTTTATTGATCAAAATTCAGATTTAAATAGTTGGTTATTTAATATTTTTCCAACAAGAACACTGGTGATACTTGGATTTGATTGATTTATTCTTTCTAGTAAAGTGTTTAGGTGAAAGGAAGATCAGTAAATTGCTTGTATTTCTTCTACAGCAGATATCACCTCATTTTACTGCAAAAAAATATGATTTTACAGTGCCATTACTTGTAAGTTGTTAACTAAGATATATGAAAAATTGAAAATCAAGTATTTGCCTGTATGTATGAACGGTAACTCTGTGGGGTCTCTACCATTGCTTTTTGGTGGAGAACAAAAGAGAAAATAAATTGATGAACCTAACTTTGGGGGTTTCACCGTTTCAGCAACTAATTGATATAGAAAATTTAACTGGACGAAGAAATTCATGAATCTCTAACTCTATTTTTGTGATTTCACTTTCTCCCTTAGTCCCTTGTGGAAGAATCAAATTCGTGCGCTGTATGGTGAATTTTGTCCGATCGAGATCCGCAATTGATATTGAGATGGAAACTATCACGAAAAAAATATCATATTTGATTATGCAGCTACTTACTGCATTTCAATATTATAGATTCCATAGGTTATTTTATTGTATTAAAGAATCTACAAAATTCAAAAATATATTAAATTATATGACCAACACTTTTTTCTGTGCTCACCAAATCAATACGGCATGCAAATATTTTGCGACCACATGATCTAAATCTGGAGGAATTCAAAATTCTCACACATCAAACATGAAACATCTCAACAAAAAAGAATGCAAGAATTGTTTTATTCTGGAACTAACTTTCCAGTATTTTTAAAAGTTCCTCATTTTCTTACACATCAAGCGGACCTTTGTGGAGAAATTAAGGGTCGGCTTCATTAGTATTATACCTCGTATAAATTTTAGATATTATCGAATCATTATTAAATTACGGACTTACTTTTATGTTTGAAAGTGATGGAACAAAACATAATTTAAAAAAAAAAAAAAAAACGTAGGAAGTAAGGCTGAAGAGAAATAGCTGGACTTCGAATGAAGTGAGAGAATCTTTGGTTCGAGAGTAGAGGCCTAGAGGAGGATCCGACTCGGTCCTGCTTTTCCGAACTTAACCATTCAAAATTTTTTAGTTGCGTATCTCAATAAATAAATTTTTTTATGCAAAAATCTCAATAAATTTGAATAGTTGAGATCGGAAAAGCAAGACTATATATTTCTCTAAGAAAAGCAGCAGAGTTTGTTCCCCTAGAGGGCGTAGTCCATTGTAGATTCCAGCCGAGAAGACCAGGAATATGCTCATTGAAACCATACAAATTGAAATAATAACAAAAACTTATCAAATTATTATTAAATTACGGACTTATTACTATGCTAATTCTCAAAATAATTTCAAATAATTTCTTTTCAAGCAAAAGGTTCTTTTAACTGATAACCTAACTTCTCATTCCCCTTCTATTTCTTTCTCTCTTTCTTCCATCTCATTGTTGAGTTTTCATAATTTAACGAGAATCCTTTTTATTTTCCGAGTTTCCATTTTTGTCTTTTCCAATTAAATCTGGTTAAAACCTAAACGGCAAGACGAACATGATTCTCAAACTTTTGAACAACATAAGTTGATTTATCTAATTTCAATTTTTTTAAATTATCACTGGTTAGTAATTTGAAACTTTTTGCATGTTTTTATAATTCGACCATTTCGGTTTTATTATTTCATTTCCACACTATGCAAACTAATATTCTTGTACAAGTATATTTTTGACTGAATAAATTTCATAGCTGAGAAAAAAGTAAATAACTTAATTAGTGAACTATAAAAATTAAAAAAGACATTTTAATTATTATTGTACAATAATATATGAGGAGTGATCCACTTACAACATTTGTAAGTTATAATATTTTACAACAATTCGGTTTTGTGATTTTCAAAGTCCAAACAGTCGATTTAAACCGTTCAACATGATATCTATATTAAAATGTGCTTGGAGATCAAATTTTATATTTTTTTTGAATTGTTTTACTATTTATTAAGTATTTTACAAAACTGTTGTTTTTTATCCAGATCGGACACTTGTGCTAAACAAAGAAAATAAAAATAAATAGACGGCTTAACATAATATAATACATACGATGGTTAAAATTTGCTAAGGAAAGATAGACTTTTGAATTTTTAAAAAAATTGTGCATTTTATGAGGAATAAGTATTGCGATAAATACTAATTAAAAAAAATTCAAATTAACTAGGACAAATTTTATCTTTTATGATTAGTATCAAATAGTTATGTACTTTATTAGCGAGAATCACTGATACGGTAAAAGACTTAAATTTTCTACTCATTTTTATATATTATAAATTAACAAATTCATTTTTTTTAATAAATTTGATCATAAGACACTAGTCACACTACGCTGCATTTTTTCCATTATATCTTCTTCCACGAATATTATGCATGTTATTTCCATCTACTCTGAAAAAAATTTCTTCGCTTAATTTTATGCTGAAAAAAAACAACTAACTATATTTCGATAATAAAATAGGTCTATTATTATTATCGAAGAGTCAAAATTTTATATTATTATTGAAATAGCACGCAAATTAATAATATTATTTTAAATAAAATATTACATAACAAAGTATGCCCTAACAAATAATATTTACAACATATTTTTTATTTATCAAAACTCAGCCTAATCATCTTACTAAATTCTCACAAAAAATGTATTTTGAGATCTTATCTATTATAAAAAATATTAGCTACCATGATTTAATTGAACAAAACTAAATTTTTATTTTTTTCACCCACCATTATTTATTTATTTTCTAAATTACCGCAACACATACCTAATTAAAAAAAATATATGTATGTTTAAATAATCAAGCAAAAATAGCTAGTTTCAAATAGGCTTTATATAGTTAAGATTATTATCACACGCAAGTTTTGCTAACATGCAGAAGAAAAATAACAAAATACGTAAATTGAAGTTATGCGATAAATTTAACATATTTGTATTATGAGTTATATTTTTTTGTATCGGTTTGGTTTACTCCAGTATCTTATCATCATATTTTTTTTTAACAATTGGTCATACAACATGAAACTTAATGTCGTCCATATAATATGTCAACAATGTTAAAAGTGTGATGCTTCACACTTTTCAGTCCCTCGTTCAACTATTTGAAAAAAATAGCTACTAAAGTTTTTATATTCATTAAATGGTTTCTTAAACAGCTTTAACTATTAAAGTAGCTCATAAACAACTTCATATTTGATTGAGGTCTACATAATAAAATAAGAGGTTTAGATCTTAAGCCTCCAAATAAGAATTAATTATTTAATTAGGCCAGCCGTCAGGGCGTCAGGTCTAGATGGCCAAAGTCTAATTTTAGATCCTCAAAATTAAAGCCACCTATCCAAATAGTTTAACCTTTATTCCATCCTGTGGCTTAATTTATTCTATTATTTTATTTTAGCGTGATTCGCCCTTGTTGCCTATCTCCGCCTAAGCCTCCTCTCAGCTCCTTCCTGCCCCAACACCCTCTTCTCCCAACCTCCGTCTCTTCTCCACGCGGACAATATACTAGGCTGAAAATTATAGGAGTTACATGATTAAGGCCCTGTTCGGCAGTAAATAGGAAATTACTGTTCACATGGGAAAACAAAAATTCATTCAGACTGAATTTTTTTTTTCCCACATGAACAATAAAATCCAGTTCAAAAATTTTCTATTCTTATTCCCATTCCCGTTCCCACTGTGTAGCCGAATAGGCCCTAAAGGAAAGATGATAGGAAGAAAAAAATGCGGGCCGGAGCTGGTGACTGTGCTGCTGGGGTGAGGCTGATGGTGACAGGGGCGGATGCAGAATTTTGATTAGGGTAGGGCAAAAAATTATTGAATCGGATTTAAATAAATAATCGGATCCAAACTCATTAGATAATCGGATATTAGATAAAGCATGATAACAAAAACAACAAAAACAGTATTATAACACAATTTACTCCATAAAATTTAGATAATCAACTACAGGGTAGGGCAATATCAATTTCCAGGCAGGGCAAAGGTCCAAAATCCAGTCTTTATAAATTAGTTTTTAATTTTCAGGGTAGGGCAGTTGCCCTACCCTGCGCTACAGTAGATCCGCCCCTGGATGGTGAGAGGCTGCGGTGCTGGGGTAGGGTTTGCGGCCTTGGGAGCTGGAGTGAGGTTGGCAACGACGAGATGAAGAGGAGAGAGAGGTGGCACGCAGAAGTACGATCCGACACAGCGTGCTTAATTACACGTGCAGTGTCCATAGCTGTGAATTTTTTTTATAAACCATAATTAAAATTTTGTTTTTTAGGAAATCAACATCTTTATTTTTTTTTTACAAAATCCATAAGGACCGAAATATCATTTCGGTCCGAAATTTATTTTTATTCCCGACCGAAATGGCATTTCGGTCCGGTCCCTTTTCTAGATTTTTTGTTGTACTGGTTTCATAATTTTTCATATGAGCCGCCGTAGAAAATTAAAAAAGGAGAACGGACTAAAATGTTATTTTGATCCGGAATAAAAAAAAAATTCGTACCGAAATAGCATTTCGATTTTTATGTTTTTTGTAAAAAAAAAAGTAATAATGTTAGTTTCGTAAAAATAATTTTTTTAATTATGGTTTATAAAAAAAATTCCATAGCTGTGTTGTTGTGCTCGGTCCTGGTGTCTTTTAGTCCGACAAAGACAACTATCCCGTCTGTCCGACAAACACGACACAACACAGTACTGACTCCAAATACAATGAAACACGGCACGTCACATTTACAATTTACTAAATGGACGACATGATTGCGGGGCAATTAGATGGTTTGTGGATTCCTTTGTATAACTTGCGTATTGAAGCTCTCTAAGACTCATAAAGTAACAAACACTTATTTTATCCTTTATTAAACAAAAATATATAGTATATGTAAGAGAAATGTTTAACCTTCTAATAAAATGATTTGTGCGGACAAATAGTTTGTTTATCTTCTTTTAATACATATACAGTTACAAATATACAAATGTTTATATGTGCATCATAAGTAAAAAAAAAGAACAATTTGCTCTAAAAATCAACAAATTAAAAGAGTAAATTTTTTTCTTATACAATATGTATATTTTTTATTTTTAATAAATGGTAAAATAAAAACTTAATAAATTTAAAATAAATTAGATGAATTTGTGAGTTTTTGAAATTTAAAATGATAAATATGATATTGTGAATTTAAGAAGGAGAAGATATGTAATTTCAAGATTTTTTTTTAATGATATACATGTAATTGTCTCCAAAAAAAGAACTCCAATTTTTGCTGACATTTTTAAAAATACCCAAAGTTAAATAAAGATTAATAAAAATGCTCACACCGCCCAAATTTTATTAAAAATGTTCAAATTGGCCATTTAATAGCCGATCTCCAATTTAATTCGAATTTATATATAGGCAGCCACACCAATCCGATTTTCTCACATTTCATTCTCTCAAATTTTACACTATTTCTCCTTGGTTGAGCCATTTCTTCCAGATTTCTCCTTTTTTTCTCAGATTTGCAAGTAAGTCCCTCTAATTTTTAGAAATTATTTTTTAGTGCAAAATGTTTGTAAAATGTTAGGATTTGTTAGTAATTACCAAAATTTGAATAATTAGTTGTAATTAGAGAGTAATTAGTGTAATTAGCCAAATTTAGGGTTTACGATTTATGATTTAGGGCAATTTATTGTAATTTAGTATAATTAGCATTGGTGACCATATTTCAGCGTATTTTATGATGTTTTACCATAATTAGAACAATTAAGCCTAATTTCTGGAAATTAAGCATAATTAGGATAATTAAGCCTATGTTGGCATATTTAGTATATTTTAGCGTAATTAAGTCTAGTTTTGCGTCATTAGCCTATTTTACCATAATTAAGCACATTTTGGCATATTTTACCGTCATTAAGCCTATTTTATCCGTTTTTAGCGTAATTAAGCTTATTTTAGCTGTTTTTACCGTCATGAAGTCTATTTTAGCCGTTTTTAGTGTAATTAAGCATATTTTGGCATATTTTAGCGTAATTAAGCATATTTTAGCGTACTTAAGCCTAATTTAGTCGTTTTTAGCGTAATTAAGTCTACTTTAGTCGTTTTTTGCGTAATTAAGCCTATTTTAGTTGTTTTTACTGTTATTAAGCCTATTTTAACCGTTTTTAGCGTAATTAAGTCTATTTTCGCATATTTTAGAAGGGAGAAAGGGACAGAGAGAAAGAGAAGGCGATTTTATTGGCGAAAAAGGCGATATTTGAAAGGGTCAAAGGTATGAACATAGAGAGCGAGGTGGGTCGTCCAATCATGGCCTAGCGAGAGGAGGGTCAAGTGATCGAGGTAAAGAGAAAAAAATCGAGGTAAAAATCGAGATAAAGTCAACTAGTGATCGAGGTACAAATAAGGGAGAAAAGAAATATAAATATTGCGTTCTGGGGAGTAAGGGACATATTAGCTCATCGCCAGACGATGACTTTGTGGCAGAATCCGATGATGACTTTGTTTCATGTACTTTCAAGGCTTGTTCTAAATAGTAGAACTAATTATATTTTTTCTAGCTTGTAGTCAATTCTAGTATAATTTGTAGGCTCTCGTGGCTTTAAAATAAAAAAAAATGGAGACCGACCATTAAATGCATTTTTATTAATCGGTAATTAACTTAGGGTATTTTTAAAAATGTCGGCAATTTTTGCATTGTTGTATTTACGATTTTAAATTTTGCCTTTACATTTTCCCCTTCCGAGTTAACATGTTCCAAATAAATATTTAAAAATTAAAAGTGTTAATCATTGTTCATTTTTATTTACAATGGAGAAAATTTATTTTACCATACCGTTTTTTCGTATTTCCGATTCTACAGATTAGGAATTGTTATTTGTTAGTTTTCTAATTAACTTAAAAAAGAAAAAATCGCGCACAGAAACCGGGTCAGTCTACACTGAGTCTAGTTTCTCTGAAGTAACTCTAATTTTGAATTTCGATCCGGACCGTCCGATCATAATCGGAGCCTTTACTAATCGTGCTTTAGTAGATCCGACGGTTCGTAGATAAACCCAAAATTTGAGTTACTTTAGGTAAAAGAATTCGTTTACACTCCACACTGATAATTCCACTGATACACCCGTTATTTTGGATAATTTCGACTAATAAATTGACAGATTACAGTCAACCAAAAAAATAAAATCAAAATAGAAAAGCAGTTTCAGAGGATTGTCAGAGATAGAGATGGCTTCGGCATTGGTGAGAGGGGCGCGGCGGCTCCCGTCGGCGATGTGTCGGGGATTCTCGAAGGTGGCCTCCGGAGACAACATCGTAGCGGCTGCTCCCGGCGTTGCGCTCCAGAAAGCTCGCACCTGGGACGAAGGCGTTGCCTCAAATTTCTCCACTACTCCTGTCAAAGATCTCTTTCAGGTCTCTCTTTTCTGTCTCTCTCAGCTCAGGCACATTCTAGGAGGTCATATTATAGCCTTTGCTTCAAAATTAAGTCCGTTACTCAGTTTTTTGTCGATATAATGCGCAGTCCTTTTAGTCACTTAGATCTATTTGCTCTGAAATTTGATTAGTTTCCAGTAGAATTTGGCGATTTTTGGTTAAATATTATAAAAACCTCTATCAATCATGTGCTTAGCTGCTTGAACTATCTAAGTTGTAATCTGGCAAGTAAAGGTTCTTTAATTGGTTGTTTAGGTGCTTAAAAGGATATCTTATAGCTATTCTTGTGTAAACATGTTTGAAGTGTGGTGCTGGATGCTGAAATTTGGTCAATTAAAATATCCAAAAGTGTTGGAGATATCCCTGTTTCAAATTGGTGAGGGCAAAATATCTTCTTCTTTTTTCCCCAAGAGTAAAGTGTCACGAAGCAACATACGGGAAACATATTAAATGAAGTACATGACTAGTTTTGTACTGAAATTCGCTTCTTGAGGAGCATCTAATCCCTCAAATTATTTGCCTTTTCAGGGGAAGAAAGTGGTCATCTTTGGTTTACCGGTAAGTTTTTTAGTTCAATTAATCTTCTTTATATATATCTTGAATTATGAGAATTGGCATGTACGCATGGTTTCACTGTCATCAGCCTCAATCAAACACCATCAGTTCTGAATAATCAACTGAAATGAAGTACAAGAAATTTTCTGAGAAAAATCCAATTAGTCTTCTTTGGTATGTTCTTGAACTAGAAATTTAGAACTGGGAAGTACTGGTACTAAACCAAAGGTTCTTTTTCTTTTCTGGAAATTAGTATCACTGTGTAAGACTGGTTAAGGGACCCCTACCTTCAGCCTCAATCAAATACTGTCAATCCTGAATATTTAACTGAAATGAGGCACTAAAGAATTTCTGCAACGAGAAATGAGTCATATGGCATCAAAGACAATGAGATATTTACTAATTTTGTAGGCAAATACTGGCCACACATCCTATGTTTTGTAAGGTATATAGGAATGTATCTCATTTTGCATTGTTAAGTTGAAGGATTAGGATGCATTGGTAATGGACTTTGAGAATTGTCAGAAATGAAGTTTAAATTTGAAACCCAACATCTTGGACACAATCTAGATGATATATTATGCATACAAACATGGCGATAGTTGAATATTTGATGCATCTTTGGCTGTTTTTATCGAACTATTTGAAAATTTCAACAGTCTTGAATTTAATGACCTTTGATGCTTTAGAGATTGCATAAATTTTGATTTACTGTTAATATTATCAAGTGATCCTATTGTAATTTAATGTTTAAACTCTGCATGACCTCTCCCCAGAGGTAATATGTATAACATACTAGGGGAACAATTGGGTCCGATGGGTTCTGCGTCTGTCCGGTCCACTTTAGGATCCGTGCACTAGATCTGCACGAATATTAAAGTGGATGTGCACGAATATTGAAGTGGTGGGCACGGATCCTAAACCGCATCGGATGGATGCAAAATCCATTGGACTCAAATTTGAGTCTGATGGGTGTCGGACCCGAATTGTTCCCAACATACTAGATATCAGATGCTGCCTGACATGTATTGTCTTCACATTTGTTTCTCTACTCTGGTTATGGTATAATGCAAAATCGTTGTACCAGGGGGCTTACACAGGAGTTTGTTCAGCACAGCATGTGCCAAGCTACAAGAAGAACATTGATAAGTTCAAAGCAAAGGGGATTGATTCTGTTATTTGCGTGGCTGTTAATGATCCTTATACCATGAATGCCTGGGCTGAGAAACTCGAGGCCAAAGATGTGGTGACATTTTTTTGCTAGAGTACTCTAATTCTTTATGTATTTTGCTCATTTGCTGTGAACTAACACGCATGTGTCTTGAATGGAGAGCATATTCAACTAGGAGTTTTTGCAAATTTCACCTTGTACTGCAATTTGAGGGTTTACAGCTAAGCATTAAACCAGTGTGATGGAAGGTGTTTGTTTTGTTAATATTTACAATTATGATCTCCTTCCAAATGAGTCCTCTTTCTTTGGGTGAAGTTAATGCAAACTAAATGTTTCCTAACTTTGATGAATGATCATGAAGCAAAAGTTTCCTCTTTTGTTGGGTCTTGTTGGTCCTTTCTGTTTGACATTACCTGTTTTGTAAGAGAACATTTTTAATTCCCGTGGGCATGTTGAAGTGATTTTTGAGCATTCTCCATTGCATTCCAAAAACATTTCAAGGGAATATAATTAGCAGTTAGATTTTGGTTTTGGTAGAGATATGTTATGTATGTTTGGGATTCTATAATAATATGGAGTGTAATTTGCAACCTTCCTAATTTAACCACTGTGGTTAAGATGTAAATTTAGAAATTGGAATCCAGGAATTATAATGGCATATTTTTTTATTTGAAGGCTTTAAAAATTTACCAGTCTTTCAGTATTTGTTGCTTTCGTAGCATTCTAAACAGAAAAGCTGATACTTCCTTGCTCTGAATGCATCAATTTGGTCAGATGTACAACTGATGATTTCTTATTTGTTGTAGATTGAATTTTATGGGGATTTTGATGGGAAATTCCACAAGAGCCTGGAGCTGGATATTGATCTTTCTGCTGCTTTGCTCGGGCCCCGCTCTCATAGGTTGCTTCTCTTTCCGTTTCTAGATAATTAATTAGAAGTGGAAATGATTGTATGAACGAGAAAGGAGGTTCATTTGATAATGGAAAAAAAAAAAAAACAGACAGATACTGTGGGACGGGGGTTTCAAGAGGGGGGGGGGGGGGGGGGGGGTTGTTATGTATTCATCCTTGCTAAACCTGAGCTAAAATGGGTCCAGTACTCTAGCACCTGTATCTGAATGTTTCTAACTGGGACATGATTGTGGTTAGGGGTGTTCAAACGGTTGGTTCGGTTGAAACCGAATTAAAATAGGCAAACCAAAGTTTTATTCGGTTTTAAAAAATAGAACCGAACCGACCGAATTAAACTTTCCAACTGAACCGAACAAACCGAAATTTAATAGACTCAAGCAAGAAATACAAAAAATAAATTTTGGTTTGTTCGGTTGAACTGAAATTTAATTTGAACCACTTCCAAATTTGATCTGATTCGAGCAGAATATCCAGCAAGAAATTAGAATCACATAAATAACTCATCTAGTACGTGCATTTTCCCTCTTTGCCTCGAACAATCTCAGCATTGATTTCCTCAAAAAGGAGGGGCTCAAAGACAAAAAAACTACAAATCAGCCTTCAAGACCTTGGAATTTCTTGTTTTTCTCGTGCATCGCACAAATCAGAAAAAAACTACAAGAAAGAAGAAGAAAGAGAGTAAAGAGAAAAAAAAAGACAAATTTTTGAGAAAGAACTTTGGAATCGGGGAGGAGGCAGAGGTAGTGAAAATGATGCTTTGTCTCTTCGTTGAGTGTAGGAAAGGGGTGGAGCGGAGATTCAAAACTTTGAGGCGGCGATAAAATTCAAGAAGAGAGAAAGGGGAAAAAAGGAAATGGGGAGTCAGGAAGCATGGAAAATGAACCGAACCAAACAGCGTGGGATTATTCAGTAATTTCATTAAACGAATTCAGTCGGTTCGGTTCAACCGATTTTAAAATTCTCTAAACCGAACCAAATTACATAAACTGAATTATATCAAAAAATGAACCGAACCAATCCATTTAAACCGAAAAACCGAACCATTTAAACCAAACTTTCTCGGTTTGGTTTAAAACCAAATAAACCGAACCATTTGAACACCCCTAATTGTGGTAGCAAACTTGATTTCTTTTACAAGAAACTGTCATAAATTGCAATTAAAATGGGGAAATAAGTATTCATAAGCAACTTGTAGGGACTAATTTATGATAGTATACTATATGAAGGTGGTCAGCTTATGTGGATGATGGCAAGATCAAGGCCTTGAATGTGGAGAAAGCGCCTTCAGAGTTTAAGCTATCAGGTGCTGAGGTCATCTTAGATCAAATCTGAGCCAGTCTCTACTTTTGTTTTTAAATTTTGGCTGAATGCATGTTCTCTAACAAAGAAAAGTATCTGCAAAAACATTCTTCAATTTTGTTTTTTTGTTTTTTTTCTTAATGTTTCTCAATAAGTCCAGCTAATAATTATTGCAGAATCAATCTTTCTTTTCTTTCATTTGTTTGGTGTTATTTCACTTTTCTTATGTTATGTTTCGGTGCTTGATTGAAGAAAAACAAGGTGATTTTCGCAATTAATCTAAATTGTGTTTCTGCTGTGCTAAAAGAAAAATATTTCAGAGGAGATTCTAGTTTTGCTATGGAATGACAAGAAATAATATTAACTGGTTCTTAAAAGCTCAATAGGAAGACTAGGCGACAGGTTTTATGAAGAATAGATGAAGTAATTTTGTTTTATAAAGAGGAATACTAAAATTTTGTCCTTGGGTGAGTCAGAGCAAAGTTATATTAATAGAGGAGTTGAAACCTATTATGTAGAAATTTGAATGAATGGAATGTGAACTTTGCTACAGGAATTATCTTCTTCTTTTTTAAATCCCTTGCTACAGAAATTATCAAAGCTACATATTTGATGAATCAGCTAATTAAAATAGATGTAACCAGGCATTGAGGTTTCAGAGTTTGATAGCTTTTTGAAGAAAAAAAAAAATGCTAACCAAAAAGCCCCTAATTCATAGGTCTTGTCAAATTGTCGAATCTCGGATGGTAACTGCAATTCTTGACGTTTAATGCTCCAATCCGACAGCCACTATCGGAGTCAAAACCCGAGAAGTATATACGAATTATGTCAAAACTCAGCCGTCTGCCGGACGTGAACCACTCCATAGACGAAATTTTTATTAATATCTAAAAAAAATAGTAAATTTCAAAATCTACACCTCAATCGTTGGAATTTCGAAATATGTCCAAACCGCAATTTTTTTTTCCGGAAATTCAGTCTAAAACTGCCAAAAAAAAAAAATTACGGTTTTGGGTTTTGGAATTCCAAAACTGCAAATTTATATTGCGGTTTAGGTTTTTTTAATTAAATAGAAAATATTATAATTTATTTTATTTTTGTATTGAAATATTAAAAATATTTTATATATTTCTTTGAAAATAGATAGAATACTATATAATTTGATTTATTAAAAAGACTGCGACAAATAATCCGGATCAACATTTTTCAGGCCAGATTTTTTGCGGCTGTAAGAAAAATTAAAATATTTTTTTGTGTGTTATTGGAGAAAAATTAAAATGTTTTGAATATGAGTTATTGATTCTGGTTCAAAAGTCACTTCTAGATAAATACAAAAATATTTGGATTCTTCTATTTTCGAAAAAACAAAATTGTGAGAAAAAGTTTTTCAAAGAAAATTTTGTCAGAGAATTGTCAGAAAAACTTTTTGTTTTTTTCGAAAATAGAAGTATTATAATATTTTCTATATTTACCTAGAAGTGCATTTTGAACCGGGATCAATAACTTATATTCAAAACATTTTTTTTTCCAATAACACACAATGTTGATCCAGATTATTTGTCGCAGTTTTTCTAATAAATCAAATTATATAGCATTCCACCTATTTTCAAAGAAATATATAAAATACTTATAATATTTCAATACAATAAATAAATAAATTATAATACTTCTGTTTAATTTAAAAAAACTTAAAATTGCAATATAAATTTGCGGTTTTGGAATTCCAAAACCCAAAACGCAATTTTTTTTTGCGGTTTTGGAATTCCGTGCTGTTTTGAGATGCCTAAAATCTTGAAATAATTCTGCGGTAATTCGGTCTAAATCCGTGAAATAAATCTGCAGTTTGGGCAGTTTTTGAAATATTGTTAAAGAGTGTATATTTTGAAATTTAATATTTTTTGGATATTAATAAAAGTTTCGGGTCATGTAGCCTACCATAAATTTAATCATTTGGGAAATACACGAGAAACGCCCATAGTTTTACTTCGAACATGGGATTGGAGATCAAGACGATCCATGCATTGCAAATAAAAGGGATATCTCACGATGCTCTTTGATTTTCCAAGATAATTTTTTTTTGAAAAACTTGACTGATGCAGCCAAGGGTTGTATTGAACTAATAAAGTGTTTTACAGAGCTTACAACAACAGAACTTTTACATCAATTACGTTGTACACCCCTGCGCCAATGCTAACAGTATTTTTTCCATAGTTCCCATTCTTCAACTATGCTGCGCGCCAATACACGTGGGTGTATCTGCTCATCTCGGAAGATCTTTGCGTTCCTCTGTTTCCAAATGTGCACAAATGAACTTGGAAGTCCATTCTAACACTGTGAGCCCCCCAGTCCGTCTTGCCATCAATGCCGACTGCTGCCAAATCTCCGGTAAGCTATTAGCCAGGGACATAATCGTGTATTTCAGAATTTGGTGCAAGTACTGCCACACCTGCAACATCATGCCTCTATTTTTAAGAACTTTAATAACTCAAAATTAAAATTTAAAAGTCAAATAAAACCGTTGGATATGAACTACATCATTTTATCTATGCGCATGTAAAAAAATTATGATATTTCAACTTTGTTTTGGTTGTCATCAAGAGCATGTAAAAATATACTAATATGGATAATTTTTAGATGTTGATTTTTCAAATGATTGATTCACATAAAAACAAAATTGAAATATGATTTTTTTTTTTAATGAGTACATAGAAAAAATAACATAGATCACATCTAACGTTTTTATTTTGACGTTTATAATTTATATTTTGATATATTAACGTTTTTAAAAATAGAGGCATGGTGGAGGCACAAAAAATGGAGGCATTTAAACCCTCCTCATTAAAAAATTAGTAATAATCTTTTAAAATTTTAAAATTATTGTAAACAGGGATTTTCTAGTAGTGTTACTTTCAAAAATGACTAATATGTCATCTTATGATAATTTGGATCACAAATGAGTAATTGAGTTGCTTTACAAATTAGTATTTTAATTTCAATCATATACAGGAAAACTCAAATAAGGAAAATAAAAATTCTTTGGAAGAGGTTTTTAATTCTCGAGTAGTGTTATCGATGTTAAGTCCGTTCCCACAGGTGTCACTGAACTCGTTACTGTGACACCCAAAATTGCAATTAAAGATTCATATCAGTTAGTGGTCTCTGGTGAGGATGTTTTACTTGTTATGTTATTACACGTTACTTCTGGGGTTGTTAATAAGGGCTGAGACTTATCTATTGGAGACCTCTAATTTATCTTGGAAAGCCCTTAAAACGGTTGTGTCGTGATGTGTTGACTGGGACCACATGCTTCCCCAAATCAGTGACACTTGTGATGTGCTGGATGCAATGATTACCAAAGGGCACAAGCCCAATGTTGTAACTTACAACACTCTTATAAATGGATTGTGCAAGAAAGGTGAAATTGGGAAGGCAATGGATTTGCTGCATGAAATGATTTTTAAAGGGCACGAGCCCGATGTTGTGATTTACAATACTCTTATATATGGATTTTGCAAGAAAGGTGAAATTAGCAAGGGTAAGTAGTTGATGCATCACATGGTTTCCAAAGGGTTTGAACCCGATGTCATGACTTACAACACTCTCATTTGATGGATTTTGCAAGAAAAGTGAAATTGACAAGGCAAAACAGTTGATGCATCACATGATTTCCAAAGGGGTCAAGCTCGATGGCGTGACTTACCGCATTTTTATAGATGCAAAAAAGGTGAAATTGACAAGGCAAAGAAGTTGATGCATGACATAATTTCCGAAGGGTTCGAGCCCGATGGCGTGACATATAATATCCTTATGGATGGGCTGTGCAAGAAAGGTGAAATTACAAAGATAAAGGAGGTGCTAGATGCAATGATTTCCAAAAAGGCACGAGCCTGATGTCGTGACTCGTGACTTATACCACACTTATAAATGGATTGCGCAAGAGGTGGAAATTGAGAAGGCAAAGGAGGTGCGACATATCATGGTTTTTAAAGGGCATGTACCTAATGTCGTGACTTGCAACACTTTAATAGATGGATTTTGCAAGAAAGGAAGTAACAAAGGCAAATGATTTCCAAACAGGTCAAGCCCGATGTCATGACTTGCAACACTTTTATAGATGAATGTCGCAAGGTGAAATTACTGAGGCAAAGGAGGCAAAGGAGTTGTTGCATGAAATGATTTCCAAAGATACGGAACCTGATGTCCTGACTTATACCACTCTTATAGATTGGCTGTGCAAGAAACAAAGACAAAGGAGTTAGATTGGCTATGCAAGAAACAAAGGCAAAGAAGTTGCTGCATGAAATGATGTCCAAAGGAAGGTGCCCAATGTTGCGACTTACCACACTCTTATAGATAGATTTTGCAAAAAAAGTGAAATTGAAAATGCAAAGGAGTTGATGCACAGAAATGAAAAATAGACTATGATATCAATTCTTTTAAAAACATTTTCTGAATTAGCAAAAGAAAAAAGAAAGATTTTTCTTTAGAGCGGCATTGAGAATCATGGTTAAGAGTATGGGTTGCATCCAGATGTCATTTACAATATTATGTACTCTCAGTTTCTTTTTTATTGAACTCTTTTTTATTTTATGATTTCAAACATTTGAGAGTTGTCATTGTAGAAGTTCTTGCAGTTGTTAGTATTTGTTAATTTGCATGCTTCTAATGATTTTATGACTCATAAATCTGCCCCTGAACCAACGGGTTGGACATTAAACATTAAATGACTATTCCCCACAAGTCTCTTTGTTTTTTATTTCTTTTCCTATTTTGTTTCTTGGGATCATTTTGTGAATTTTAACTGTAAAGGCATATTTGGAATTCCAGCTTCTGTCTGGATTGTATTCAGATTTTCAGGCCGTTCCAAGATTTATGTAATTCATTGAACAATCTTGTGTTTGTGATTTGAAATGATTAAGAGTTGTTGTTGTAAACTCTGTCAGCATTTCTTTCTTAGTTTAGATGCTTGTACTAACGTTTGTACAAAAAAGGAATAAATATAAAAAAACTAAATAGAGCTATGCTATTTGAAGCGTATGTATGCGGTACGAACCTGGGCAGGGTCGGGCCTACTTTGGGCAAGGCCGAATCCGGACTATCTCCTGTAAATAAGGGCCAAACTTGGGCTGGGTTTTGTTCTCCATACCATGGGTCCGGGTAGGGCAGGGATGAGGACCTGCCCGTAAGCACCCCTGGCCCTGGAGGCCTGGATAGAGTCGTAAATTTTCTTCCAACGCGTTAAACCCAAAACATTTCAATGAATGTTCGGCTTAGGAAGCAAAATTCTATTAAAATTGCTCACTACGGCACTGTTTGAGTTTTAATCTCTATAAAATTTCTCTCCATTTTTTGTTTCAAAAGAAAGGATTCACTGGGCGGGAGTCGTGCTCCCTGGTAGAGATCAATGGAGAAGAAGAAATATAGGAGAGTGAAGAGGGAGGAATGCTCTCGCACAAAACACGACGCCTTCTTCTCTCCTTGGAAGGTTAGTTTGCCAATTTGTCAACCGTCGATCTCTCATTTACTTATAACACTACTGATTATTGATTTGTACTTCAATTGTTTGTATCTGAGCTCCATGAATAGTTTGGTTAGAATTAGTGGGTAAGCATTGACTTAAATCAATTTGTAAAAAATGCAAAAAAAAAAAAATGTTTCTGTTTAATTTTGGCCTAAAATCAAGATTTATGACCTTACGAATTGAAATTCCGCTTTTAATTATTGGTCTTTTTACTGTCCATTCTCTTTTTTCTCTTTATTTTCTTTATTTTTTTGGGTAGATACTTGTGGGACCATCTGATTGGGATGACCACTGGCTTGGTAAGGAGGGGGCCAGCCGGTACAGAATCCACAACCTCCCAGAGAACTTTCCAGGGCTGTACGAGCTAAGCATTGCAAAACCAGGTACCAAAGCTGGTACAAAAACCCTATCTGATGATCTCAAGGACGTCATGGTGGTTTATTTGGGGCAAGCTGACAATGTCAGAACAAGGCTTCAGCATTACGGCCGCACCGGATCCCATTTAGAATGTGGAAAATTGGATTCTCTTGCGAAGAGAGAACATGTACCAGTCAAAAAGGAGCCGGGTCTGTTTAGGGAGGTCTTTGCACGGGGCTTCTCCATTGCCTTCAGATGTGTCCCAGTAAGAATTTCCTCTACAGCATTTGAGTTGAAAAACAAGTTTGTTGGGTCTGGTAAAATTAGGTGCAGGTCATTTCAAAATTTTTGGGTCTTGGGTCATTAGGTCAAGTTACTTTTTTGTTCAGTCAGTTTTGATATCGGGTTGATCTGAGTTTCAGTTTAGGTCAGGTCACTTTCATCTCATTTTGGTCACACAGATTTGGGTTCAGATCAATTTAGTGTCTCCAATTGTTCAGTCTCAGAGTTAGATTTGGTTTTCAGTTGGTATGGTTCTGGATTTAGGTCAATTCAGTTTGGAGTTGTGGACTGAGCATTTTGTGGTCATCCCAGGTAGCCTTGGTTAGACTTTTATTAAGGTTTTTAGAGTCCAGTTCTGTTCGAATCGTGCAGATTGAGTTCTGATTGATTCCCCTCTTTTAGGTATTCACTGGTTTCAGGTTTAGTCATGTTAGGTTCAATTCACTTTTGAGTTTTGAAAAAGAGAGAAAATGGATGTGGTTAGGTCTGTGTTTGACTGAGTCGAGAGGCTATTTGGGTTTGTTCAGATGTTTCCAGCTGTAGTCAGAATTAAGTTACTGCTACCAGCTACTTTGTAATGGTGATGAAATGACTCATTTGAAGGATGAATTTCCTGTAAAATACAGAAAATACATAAAACTGTAAACTGAAAGTAAAAGATGAGAGAACAATTCTACTGTACCAGTATTAAATCAGTTTGGTGTTTCATAATTATGCAAGTAGCATTATAAAGTTTAAACACTTTCACACAAAACTCCTATAATACTGTACTATATAAATAGAGGTTTACTAGCAAACAATAGGAGCTTAAATGTTGGTCATATAAGAAAATTTGGCCATTTTTCCAAATACCACATGGCATGAATCACTTCTGCAAGAAACCTACATATCAGCATGATTTTTACTGATAAGCTTCATGCTTGCATTTGTAGATGAGAAACAAGCTAGAAGCTGAGAAAAGAGAAGCACAGCTCCTAGACTATTTTGACTATGCATGGAATCAAATTCATAATGGTTCCATTCGGTGTGAAGAAATTTTGTCAAAACCAGAGAAAAGATTATCCAGCAGTCAGATGTCTTCGTCCATCTTCCAAAAATTTCAAAACTTGAAGTTTTATGAAAAAAAGGTTGGAGTGAGAATCAACAATAGTGTTGACAAGTATATGGTGCCAGAGGTTCGCAAAGTTGGTAAATCTCGGCCTCAAGTACTTCAACTTGAAACTGAAACTTCTCACACGACAACACCAATTGAAACTATTTGTGGAATTGCCCTTGGAGATGGGGGTGTGTGTGCAAACAGGCCCATACAAGGGAGAAAGAGGTGTGAAGACCACAAAGGTAGAAGAATAGTCGAGACAAGAAAGGAGAGATTACTAAACAACAACAGCCTAGGATATGAAATTGAACAAGCATTGGTAAGTGTTTGCGGTGCAATGAGCGAAATTGATGGGTCCATTTGTAAGAAACCCCCTGCTGTGGGGAGGAAGCGATGTGAGGCCCACAAAGGGAGAAGAAAGTATTAATAAACAGATTCTCATTCCTGTCTATTAGTTCCAAATTATTATTTTAGTGTTCTCTTTTTTTACGAAGAGAACGTTTGACCAACTGTGAGGAGACATTTGTTAGCTTTTTGCACTTGTAATAAACATAATACAAGATATTCAACCCAGCTATTGCTTGATGGATCAGCTAATATTACTCTCAAATTGATTTTTTAATAATTTTGCTCTGCATGTCATTTGCACATCAAGGACAAGCAGCAAAGAAGCAAATTTCGGGATATAACAGTTATATTTACATTCAATTAAACTCTAACAGAACAGTAATTTCGGGACATTCATATACCAGACAAGCCAAGACATGTTAAATTGTTAACCACCACAAACTTAATTGAGTTATAAAGAAAAAAATGGTTCCAAGTTTGATACGAGATGCCCAATGATGCATTATGCAACTCCTAACCGCTTAATTAACATGTTCACAAAATATGCATCAGAAACATCAATCGGAAAATTATAAAATAGTTCCCCATTACCAGAACTATGAATTATTAGGCCACAATCATCCAATTTGTCTTAGAAACAAAACTGGGTAAATTAAAATCATTAAACAAGCAGGGTTCCCAGCATAGTAGTCACTGCCTCACCACGGATGCGCACTCTCTCAGATTTCTCCTCCAAATCCACATACAACACACCACTCCTTGGTGAAGCCTAGAAATACAAAATTATGATAAATACATCCAGTACATATTTCAAACTTTGGTTGACCTTTCGATGAATAAACCCCATTGTATAATGAAGTATTAATTAAGTTTGACAGTGAATGATTGAAGTACCATGAAAGAAGTAAAACTTTGCTTATTCAGCTTTTTGTTCCAGTATGGCGCCAGTGCACAGTGCGCACTCCCACACACATGATCCTACATAGAGAATAACATAGATTAAATAACTGAAAGCATGACAGCATGGGATCTAAGTGCACAGCCATATAATTGAAAGACAGATAAATTAATAAAAAAAAGTATGACCTCATCAACTCCAAATTTGGGACAGAAGACTCGGGTGAAAAAGTCAAATTCAGACCCGTCAGGACCTGGTCCTGTAACTATAACTCTTCTTGCCTCACAGTTTTTTATTTCCTCAAAATTTGGTTGCAACATTACAACTTCTTTTCCAGAAGAAAGCTCTATCTGAGAAACAAAATTCCAAGACAATGCTTAATCATCTAATCACCGGACAGGAATAATAGAAGCACAGAAATATAGGAAATAGAAACAACAATAAATAGCATAAATCAAGTACCATAAGATCATTAGAAGATGTTTTCTGAAAACTAACAACAGACACACCATTCAGAGTCTTAGGAAGTGATGGTTCAAGTGCATCATCGTCAACCATAGGATCTACAGGGAAGTCTAATTCAACAAAGAACTTCTTGTCACCTTCTTTCAATGTAAAGTCTGCTTTAGATATTTTCTTGGCAGTTACAATTTCGATATTGGCAACAAAGTTGATGATATCATGTTGTACAATGTCTGATGAGAACAGGAAATGTGTTGCTGCTACTGTTCCATGCCCACATAGATCAATCTAGGAAGAAACAAAGTGTTAGTGTAGTATATAGTGCTATGTTAATTGTACAAAGACAACAATGGGGCTCAGTCACATTATATTCCAGCTGGTATTTACCAGTATCATGCAAGATGCATGATGGCATTTCTTCCCCAAAATACCTGGTTTAATTGCCCAGACCGGTGTTTGTCGGAGAGAGGTAGGTCCCTTCCTTTGGGTCATGGTGCACCCAAAAGAGAGAGGAAGACAGGTGTTGAATACCGGTGGTATGGCCTAATACTAGTTATGGTTTCTTCTCTTACTTCATGTTATCATTATACTCATCTAGAAATTCACCGGTATGGTGATCTAGGTGTGTCCATGGTGAAGCTTGACAAGATACAGGGATAATGGTATCACTTGGGCAACTCAGTGGAATCTCTACAGTGGATAAACACCGGTTAGCCTCTAACCATGTATAAATGAGCAACTGAGTTAGTTCCTGAGGCTTCTCCAGAGTCTGTTAAGTGCACACGAAACATTCTATGAGAAGTCTGAGTGAAAGTTATATCTAAGAAAAAAATAATTAAGCAGCATATCTAAGAATTTGCATAATATATTACTGACATATACCTCAACAGTTGGGGTAAAAAACCAGATACGAAACCAAGGAACATCATCATCATTACTCTTTGCATCATGTGAATCAGAAACTTGTCGAGAAAGGAAGGCAGTGACAGGAGTGTTGAACTCTTTGGCAACCGATAGCATCCACTTTTTGTCCACCTCAGCATTATCTTCCAACAAACACACTGCCGCCGGGTTTCCCTTGAAAGCCTCAGCACTGAATGCATCTACCTGAGTTTTAGAAAAGAAATGTTAATAGTATAGTCAAGATGTACATATGGCTATGGAGAGAGGAGCTGTTGAGAGAAGTACGGACCACAGCATACTTGATAGCTCGTTGAGGCATTTTAACAAACACCTGATATATGTCTGGTGCTTTTAGAAGTGTGTAGTTGTTGCTGCCCCAATTGATTGGAGAGACTGATGAATTATATAGAGAGTGAGGCTATGGTGCTATGCATAGCACCAATGGCTAGTGTACTACGGCTCAATATGGTACTTTTTAAAATCCTAACGGTCGATCCGACCGTTCAATGTGATATCCATATGAATATGTACTTGCAAACTAAATTTTATATTTTTTTGAATTTTTTTACTATTTTTTCAGATAGGTAGAAAAATCAGTGTTTTTTGAAAATTCTGGACCATCAAAATTCTACCTATCTGAAAAAATAGTAAAAAAATTCGAAAAAATATAAAATTTAGTTTGCAAGTACATATTCATATGGTTATCACATTGAACGGTCGGATCGACCGTTAGGATTTTAAAAAGTACCATATTGAGCCGTAGTACACTAGCCATCCGTGCTATGCATAGCACCATAGCCTCACTCTTATATAGACCCATATACATATTGAATAAACTATCATAAATTTTCTGTTTTTGACCCGGAACTTTTAAAATTCAATTTCAAAAAGTGGAGTTGGAGGTAAAATATTGATTGCGGAATTGCTAAAGAAATTTTCATGCGGATTTTATTAATGGAAGTCTCCAAATTGTACACTCTTACCATTGGTTTAATAGAGCTTGAGGGTCATATTTGGGTAGTTACTTAGAAGGTCAGAAGGACCAAGTCCATTTAATACCAACTAAGCTTGAAACCTTGCCCCCACTTTATTGGGTAGAAAATCCGGACCTTTACCATATGCAATTAATTATTAATCAATTTTGTTTCTATTATAGCAAATGAAATCTCTCTATTGCTTGATTCTTGTTTAATTGAATTTCTGTAGGTCATTAAATTTGAACTATATTAAACCACAAAATCATTCATTCATTCATTTATTGAGCAGGAATGAGGTTTACATTGCTATCAAGTATTTCAATTGAAACGTGAACTAGATTGTGATAAAATTAGCGTAAATGGGTAAAATTGAACCAATTTTAAAAAAATTTGGGGGAACTGATTAAACCAGAATATGTACATAACTAAGCATAATAATTGAAGACCTAAATGAACGAAATAAAGAAGGAAATTTTTGAAAGCGTCGAACCAGGTACGACAATTTGGGCCATATTGAACATATAGTGTAAATTATAATTCTATCAAGGGAAGACGAACATATAGTGTAAATTTTTGAATTAATTTAGTATTAAGTCAAGGGTAAAAAAAAAGATGATTTATAAGTTAATTTTAATGCATTCATTTTGTAATATTTTTTGACCGCTTGACTTTATACTAAATTAGTTCGAAAGATTATAAATTTGATATGTAAATGCATCACTCGTGAAGTAGAACGGTTTCAACAGTTTGGATGTGTCGTTTGAAGTCAATCCGATAGGTTATTGAGTTAAGCTCACAAAAAGGCTTGATGAGCTTAAGAACACCTTAGTTCTACTCCTGAAATATTGTTAATTATAATTTTGTTAGGGCTAGAGATAAAAAGTTCTACATGGAACTCATTAATGAAAGTCTCCAAATTGTACACTCTTACTAATTACTATTGGTTTAACAGAGCTTGAGGGTCAAGTTTGGGTAGTTACTGAGAAGAACCATGGTCATTTATTATATATTAATATTATTTTTTACAAAATTTGGACCAAGCTACTTTGCTAGCAAGTACAGTACCAACTAATTAGCTTGGAGCCTTGCCTCCAGGAGTGCACCCAAAAAGTTGACTATGGATAGTACAAATTAAGGTTCTAAATAGCGCAATTATTTTTACATTATTGGAGAGGATATTTATCCCTTCAATAGACAGTCATGCCTAGGGCTGCAAACGAACCGAACCGAATCGAACTTACCTCCAGTTTGAGTTTGATTTGAATTAATTTCGAACTAGGTTTGATTTGAATTAATTTCGAACGAACTCAATTTCGAACGAACACAATTTCGAACCGAATTTTTTACGAACTCAATTTCGAACCTTTACGAACTTTGTTACGACTTACGATTTATGACTTCTGACTGGGCCATAGTGCGAAATTACAGCACTTCAATAAAAACTCAAGTATTTAAAGTACAATTTAAATAAAATCCAAATATCAATAGAAGTACAATTTAAATAAAAACTCAAGCACTCCAAAGTATTCAAAGTACAATTTAAATATCAATAGAAGTACAGAACAATCACCAAAGTCTTAGAATTATTACAAACCCAAATATTACCCTAAATAAAATATTAAAGTTCATTACAACTAGGCACTAGCTACTGAAAAACCCTTCTAAAAAACCCTCACAGGTATCCAAAGCATCAGCTATATATTCCGCTTCATTAAACTAGCTACTGAACATCTACAAATGACTTTATAGATGCAGTAGCAAGGTTTTCAACATCCCACACTATTTTTGCATCATTAGCCTGGATTATCCGAAAAACTCAGAATCATACCATAAAAAACAAAATTTCTGGTATAAACATGTGAATATTTTTATTTGAGCTTTGTTGTTGAATTTTTTTATTTGAGCTTGTAATTGGACCGGGCTTTCTGTTTCAGAAGTCATAATTCAAAGCAATTATGGACTGGACGGCTTATATTTTCATCAGTGAACATAAGTTATAAGTATAAATTAAAGGTTCATGTTTGAGTTAATTTCGAACTAAATTTGGTTTGCGAACCTATTTCAAACGAACTAGGTCCAGTTTGAGTTTGGTTTGAAATAATTTCGAACGAACTCAATTTCGAATCGAACTTTTTCCGAACTTTTTCGAATCAAACTCGAATCGAATTACGAACTACGAATTTTTTGTGCAGCCCTAGTCATGCCTATCTCTAAACCTTAGTGGGTTACTACAGCAAAATGGATTTTCAGCGACCGGTCAAATCGCCGGTCGCTGAAGACCCAAAAAAAGAAATTTGTTAAAATAAAATAAAAAATATCGGCGACGAGCCTTTCAGCGACCGGCGATTAGATCTTTCGGCGACCGATTTGGCCCGGTCGCTGAAGGGTGCCTCTAAAAAACGAATTCAGATCCTCTGTGTTACTCGAGAAAATAAAGTGAGTCTCAGCTGGTGGATTTAAATTTACACGAATCTCAAAGCACAAATAATACTGCCCCCTCCAATCACCCGAATATCCACCGGCTGAGAGCTCATTTTATTTTCTCGAGTAACACAGAAGATACTGGTTCCTAAAAAACCCCGCGCCAACTCTCTGATTAATTCGAAAGTTTTAGGTTTAGAAAAAAAAAAAAACCCGCCGCGCCAAATCTCTCCGCCCGAGCTCCGACCACCGCCCACTGGCGTTGCCGCCCGATCCCCGGCACTAATCTCTCTACCTCGCCCGCACTGATCTCTCTACCTCGCCGACCGACTCCAGCCGCCTGACCCCCGCCGCGCCATCACTCCCGACTGCCCCGCCTCTCTCTCGGGTAAATCTTACACACCCCTTGTTTATTGTTGATTGTGAGCAATTTGGTGATATGGGAGGGATTTGACGGCCTATCGCGGGATTGTGAGCAATTTGGTACCCTTTTGTTGTGCTGGTACCGACTAGTACCGACTGGTATCGACTGGTATCAGTCCCTGAAATTTTGGTGATACTGGTACCGACTGGTATATACACCTCAACTTTGAATGGTGATACTGGTATCTACTGGTATTGACAGCTTTCGTATATGAAAAAAGTATACTATAAGGGCAACTTGAAAAGTAATTTTGTATTGGATAGTGGAAATATCGAAACCTATAATTAATATAGTATAAGAAACTAGTCCATTAGAAGTTTCTATTATTAATTTTGGTTCATGAAAAAAATCAGCTTTTTAAAAAAAAAAAAGATTAAAATGAGATTGATTAAAATGAGCTTATACTATATTAATTATTTCCTCATAAAAACAGAAGTATTCAAATTGAGATTGATTGACTTATTTCTCACCTGCCTTGTTTTATGGTATGATTAAAATGAGCCATCTGATTTCAATTGGATAGATGAATTTCTCAGACTGATGTTTTTTCCTTATTATGAAATTATAGGCAATCAACAATGGAAGATCTTTACTTCAGTATCCTCAGCAGATAAGTTAGATTATACACAGTGAACTGTGAAATTCATTCTTTCTGCATCATTTCTCATACTTAGTATAATGAGGTAACGATTAGACGTTGCTTAAGTGAGTTGTAACATCTTTGTTGTAATTTTTTGCTTTGAGACATGTAAAACAAATTAGACTTGAGAAATTTACTTCATGTATTGTGGTTCAATTACGTATTTCTTGTAATTATGTATATCTTGTAATTTATATATGAGGAGGGATCCGATTACACCTTTTTTGGTGACACACTTTGACACCTACCATTTTCAAAGTCCAAATAGTCGATTCAAACCGGTCAACATGATGGATATATTAAAATGTGCTTGGAGATCAAATTTTATATTTTTTTTACATTTTTTTGATATTTATTAAGATGGTTACAAAAATCGTTGTTTTCACACCATTGAAAAACAGCGATTTTGTAACCATTTTAATAAATAGTAAAAAAATTCAAAAAAATGTAAAATTTGATCTCCAAGTACATTTTAATATGGTGATCATGTTGAATGGTTCGGATCGACTGTTTGGATTTTGAAATCGCAAAATTGACCTATATAAAAAACGGTGTCACGATGTGTCACCAAAAAAGGTGTAATTGGATCCCTCCTCTTTATATATTTATGTATATCTTGTAATTCAGAATGGGGTGTTATATTTGTTTGGAGAAATATAAATGAATAGAATGGGGTGTTACAGAACGTGTGGTACCAATTATTAAACGGGAGAAGAGTAAATAACAAAAAGAATCCATAAACCTAACAGAAGAGTATCAGCGACCGGTCTTTTTGGTCTCTGATGCCTTTACATGACGTCAGCAAAACCTAACAGCGACCAAAAAAATTTGGTCGCTGAAAAGGCATCAGCGACCGGGATGACGTCATTCAGCGACCGGTGACGTCATCGGGTGAGGTTTATATTTGATAGGAAATACGGAGTTTAACCATATGGGATTATTGATTGTTTCGTTTTTATTATATAACTAGATGGTTCCTAACTTTCTACAGTAGGGTACATATTTGACATAGTAATTTTTAAATCATACATAGCACGAATCATATGCAGTATTATTTTGACTTTATTATTTGTATGTTGCATGAATTAAAAATTGCTCTATCAAAATGTGTATCCCTACGTAATGAGGTTTATATTTGATAGGAAATACATTGGTTAATCTCACTATTGTTTGATTCTTGTTTAATCACATTTCTTTCGGTTATTAAATTTGAACTATGTTAATTCACAAAATTATTCATTTATTTAATTATTTTATGTCTCATCATAATAAGTTTTTGTTCGTAATATCCATTGCGTGCCGTAAATGAAAATAAGAAATTATTTGTTGAATGCAAATAATTTCCATAACTTGTTGAGCACTTGAGCGCGTTTAACATAAACATTGTTCGAAAAAATCTAGCTCAATTGGATAAACTATTCATCAGATATTTTGTTTATCGTATGTTGACAACGTTTATCTTTATAGAAAACTAATATGTTTAACGCACTAACTAATCTATTTATAAACTAGAATAATGTTCAAATGCACTATATTTATAATAGAAAAAATATAGTAATAAAATTTTATTATCCGTACTGATGAAATTGTGAATTGGAAAAACAGAGAGTTTGAATGAGAAGTAAAATTGTATTTTTTTCTGACTGCTCTCTTTGTTACAGTGTATTCTATTTATATGAAGAAAAGTAACGGTTGCCTATTGCCTATATTCTGATCCTATACTAAAGTTCTAACGGTAACTTTTACAGAAATACTGTACATAAAGATTCGGTTGCTTTTATTTATAAACAGTAACTCTCTTTATGTATATCTAAAGTTCTAAACCCTATGATGGATATCCTAAACGGGTCTGAGGGTTATTGGATCCGATTAGTCCATTTTCTCAACACTTCCCCTCAAGCTAGGGTTGTAGATATCGATTAACCCTAGCTTGCTTGTATTATTAGTAAATTGTTTCGGATCAAGACCCTTGGTGAATACATCCGCTAATTGGTCTTCACTTCGTACATATGGAGTCTCGATTTCTTTCGCTTGAATTTTTTATCGAATAAAATGACAATCCACCTTGATGTGTTTTGTTCTTTCATGAAATACTGGGTTGTATGCAATGTGCCGTGCCGCTTGATTATCACAAAACATCTCCATTGGTTATTGAATTTTAATTCCCATATCCTCAAGGAGTTGTTTGATCCATATTAATTCGCTAGTGGTTGACGCCATGGCACGATATTTCGCCTCGGCATTTGATTGTGCCACCACGTTTTGTTTCTTGCTTTTTCATGTGACTAAATTTTTGCCTACAAACATGCAAAAATCGGTTGTTGATTTTCGATCAAAGCTACCGGCCCAATCTGCATCGGAATAGCCACACACTTTGTTAGAATTATTGCATTTGATGAAAATTCCCATACCGGGTGTCCCTTTTAAATACTTCAATATTCTATTTATAGCCTCTAAGTGCGGTGTTCTTCGACTATGCATAAACTTGCTAATTTGGCTTATCGAGTATGATATATCCGGACGAGTTACCATGAGGTAGATTAATTTTCCTACAAGTCGTTGGAATTGATTTATATCATCTAAAGGCTCACCATCCTCGGTGTTTAGTTTGTATTTACCATCTATTGGTGTGGAAGTTGGTTTACACTCTATTTTTCCGGTTTCTTTTAACAATTCTAAAGTATATTTCCTTTGAGATATAGATAAATCCTGGCTTGAATATGCTACTTCTATCCCCAAAAATATTTTAAATAGCCTAAGTCTTTAATGTCAAATATTTCTTTTAATTGAAGTTTTATGGTTTTAATGTTATCTAAATTGTTTCCGGTAATAATAATATCATCTACATATACTAAAACAATAGTGGTATTTCCTTCTTCAATTTTGACAAATAGTGAGTGGTCGGCATTACTAACTTTAAAATTACAAGAGATTAAATAAGAGCTTAATTTTTCATACCATGCTCTTGGAGATTGCTTCAACCCGTAAATTGACTTCTTTAATTTGCAAACTAAGTCACATTTTTGGTCTTTTTTGTAACCGGGTGGTAATGACATATATACCTCTTCTTCAAGTGTTCCTTGAAGAAATACATTTTTAACATCCATTTGGTACAATTTCCATCCTTGATTTATTATAACGGAAAATAAAATTCTTACGGTGTTCATTTTTGCAATGGGTGCAAATGTTTTATAATAATCTATACCGTACGTTTGTGTGTAACCTTTAGCAACCAAGCGAGCCTTGTACCATTCCACGGTACCATTGCTATTATATTTAATTTTGTATACCCATTTGCATCCTACGGGCTTTTTATTTTCCGGTAATTGAACGATTACCCAAGTTTCATTTTTTTCAAGGGCTCTTAATTCTTCTTTCATGGCATTGTTCCATACAGGATTTTTTATGGCCTCTTCATAGTGATTTGGTTCTTGTTCTTTTTCAATTGAGGTCAAGAAGGTTCTATGGTTGGAGGAGACATTATCATATTTAATAAAATTTTGGATCGGATATTGTACCTTGTAGGTTATAAAATCTCTTAGCCTTGTTAAAGGTTGAGTTGTTCGAATCGACCTTCTTATCGGTGTTTCTCCTGTGATTTGATCTCCTCTATTTGAGGAAATTTCTTCTATTTCTTCCTCATTTTCACTTTCATTTTCATTTTCGGTTGGTATTTCAACTTCCATTGTTTTACCTCTTCTATTGATGGATTAAATTGGGGTAATGTACTTTCCTTGGAGAACTCTCTAATAAATTCCTCATCATTTTTTTCTTTGTAATATGACTCATTTTCTAAAAAGGTTTCATCTCTAGAAATGTATAATTTTTTCTCCTTGGGATCATAACATTTATATCCCTTTTTTTGTGATGAATAACCTATGAAAATAGCCTTAATAGAAGTGTAATCCAACTTGTCTTGTTTATTCTTATGTACATAACATGTGCACCCAAATATCTTCAAATGTTCAATATTAAGTTTTCTTTGATAAAGAATTTATAATGGACTTTTATAATTCAAATTAGTACTTGGCAATCTATTTATCAAATATGTTGCGGTGAGAACGACATCCGGCTAATAAGTTTTTGGTACATTATTTTGAAATAAAAGTACTCGAGTCATTTCAAGCAAGTGCCTATTTTTTCTTTCGGAAACCCCATTTTGTTGTGGTGTATAAACACATGTTGTTTGGTGTAAAATTCATTTTTCTTTAAATAAGTTTGAAAAATTTTGATTTACAAATTCCGTTTCGTTATCGGATCTAAAAATTTTAATTTTTGCTTCATATTGGTTTTCTATGAAGTTATAAAAATCTAAAAATTGTGAGAATACTTCACTTTTATTTTTTTAGTAAATATGACCAAGTTGTTTTAGAAAAATCATCAATAAAAATAACAAAATATTTGTATCCATTATAAGAAATAATTGGGGCGGGACCCCAAACATCCGAATGGACCAAATCAAAAGGTTTTTCACTTTTACAACTTGATAAATTAAAAGGTAATCTAGTATGCTTTCCTAGCTTACATGTCTCACAACTACTATTATCTAATTTTGAAAAATTAAATAGACTCTTTAAAATCTTGTCGGAAGGGTGTCCAATTCTTCTATGCCAAAGTATGCTTAATTCTTCCTTTTTGGTTGTATTGAGATTGAATTTTTCTTCATTCAAAAAATAAAGTCCATTTTCTAGAAATCCTTCACCAATCATAATCTTTGTTATCCGATCCTGAAAAATCACATTTTTTGTCAAAAAAATGAGTTCACAATTCAACTCTTTTGTGATTTTACTAATGGATAATAGATTTTATGAGCAATCTTTTATATACAAGACATTTCGAATTATTTTTGAAAAAAATATTTATTGAGCCTTCTCCAAGAATTTCCATTTGTTCACCATTTGCAACCGTAACAATTGTTTGGTTTCAAATTTTCTAAATGAGGTCAATAAATTTCTATTACCGGTCATATAGTCAGTTGCACCTGAATCCAATATCCATCTAGAATTTTTAGAAAAAGTTGACAAATTTGAGATGCAAATCATACCAGAGGTCTTTTTAACTTCTATTTTTTGATTGAGCATCACGGATAGCTGTTGGAGGAGCTGTCGCACGGGATCCAGAGAGTCGGATGGAGACGTTTTAACAGCGGGTTCGGATCCCTCACTTCCTTCCGCAAAAAAACCCTTATTTTTTTCGCCTCTGTCTCCGCCCCTATTTCGTTCCCAGCCGCCTCTCTCCCCCTTGCGATCTCCACCTTTGTTGTCCCACTTTGGCCGGAGGTGAGGGTGGAGAAACCAGCAAGCCTCCTTGCGGTGCCCTTCTCTCTTGCAATGCTCACATTTTTCGGCTGCTTGGTCTCCTCTCGCCTCCGCCCGATAACTAGGGTTATGGTTATGGTTTGATCTGGCGGATATGAACCCCTTTGATTCTGGGTTTTCAGGTGGCTGTGACCCCATTACTTCTCTTCTCGTTTCTTCTCCTTGAATCATGCAAGCCACTTCATCAAGAGATGGAAGTTCGGCTAGGAGGAGAATTTGCGACCTCACAGCCTCATAGGTTGAGTCAAGGCAAGCTAGAAACTGAAAAACCTTATCTTGTTCCTCTCGTTTTTGAATTTCAGCAAGGTCAGTGGTAGGGGGTCGATAAACCCTAATTTCATCATTTTTCTTTTGGAGAAATCCGAACAAGTCCATGGTTGGTTGACCTTGTTGTTGTTTGGCTTGTTGCATTTCTCTTTGAATTTGGTAAATATGGGCATAATTTTTTTCTTGTGGCCATATAATTTTTCGGCTCTTTGCCAAATTTCCAATGCGGTATCTTTGTATGAAAGCAAATCGGATACCTGTGGTTCCATTGTTGTGAGTAACCATGTGATCACGGTATGATCGCTTATTTTCCATCTTGCTAATGCTCTTTTTTCGGGTTCAGTTAGGGGATCTGATTGCTTGGGTGCCTTGCTCTCTGAGTTGATGTGGTCACTTTTTTCTCGGCTGTTTAAGGCAAAGATGACTTGTCTTGCCCATACATGATAATTTTTACCATTGAGCATCACTCCGGTGAGTTTTTCGTTGTTCTGTGCCATTGCGATTTTTCTGGCTTTTTCTGGTAAAGAACAGCACTACTGTTGTGCTAGTTTGTTTTCTGATGAGATCAAGGCTGATCTGTATTTGTTGCAGTTGCTGGTACTGCTGCTGATTTTTTTCTTGAGTCAGAATTTTAATCCTGCTCTAATACCATGATGAAATTGTGAATTGGAAAAACAGAGAGTTTGAATGAGAAGTAAAATTGTATTTTTTTTCTGACTGCTCTCTTTGTTACAGTGTGTTCTACTTATGTGAAGAAAAGTAACGGTTGCCTATTGCCTATATTCTGACCCTATACAAAAGTTCTAACGGTAACTTTTACAGAAATACTGTACATAAAGATTGAGTTGCTTTTATTTATAAACAGTAGCTCTCTTTATGTATATCTAAACCTTTTGATGGATATCCTAAACGGGTCTGAGAGTTATTGGATCCGATTAGTCTCTTTTCTTAACACGTACAAATAAAGATAAATAGAAATATTTACTTTACTTTTAGAAGTAGCTCAAAAATTTATTATAAGAAAATATTCACTAATAAATATAAATTATAATAAAATAACTTTTATATCTTTATCGATCAAATAAATATGTATCATCCAAAAAACTTAAATGTATATTTATTATTATTATTATTATTTCAATCGAATGGAATGAACAAATAATAATAATTATGCACTCTGCTCGACTGATCCGTCAAATATAAACGACCTAAATTTTGACGGGACCATCTACTATCTTTATTTTATTTTATTTTTATTTTTTAACCTTTGGTAGAGGCTGCCAAAGTTGACCATCTACAAAATCTAAATCCGGACGATTTGACAGGAGACTATTCCGAGTGCTTGTCACTTTCTCAGCATTAGAACGGAAAACCAATTAACGTTTTAAGCCAAAAGTTAGTCCACATTCTTAACCCTTGGTTGCATACTTGTATTATTTTAAATAATAAACAAATATAAAAAATATAAAAAATGAGATTCTTATCGGATCAGTAGGATTATCTGGGGCAATAATCTAATGCCCATTTGTGTTATAATATTTTGTATGTGGGATATATAATCAAGTAATTTTGAACTTCTGTTTTTTCTTCAGAAACTATTGGTATTAAAGAAACACTTGAGGTCCGATTTTTTTATTAATAGGAAAAATAAAAAAAAATATTGATAACAAGGTATAGTTTCGTGAAATTTCAAAAAATAGAAAGAACATTATGATTTATAACGTCCAGCTACTACGCGAAATTTCGAAAAATAGAAAGAACGTTATGGTTTATAACGTCTAGCTCAGTAGCTAGACGTTATGGTTTATAACGTCTAGCTCAGTAGCTGGACGTTATAAACCATAACGTTCAGTTAGTTCGGTCGTTAATGATCACTAATTAACCAAAAACACTATAGCTGGACATTATAGATCATAACGTCCAGCTATAGTGGTTTATTTTAATGCTTCGGTTTGTGAATTTTTAGAAAAAGAAATCTCACTTTTTGCAACACTAATGAAAACGAAAGAAGAACTAAATTTTCACACTGGTGAGTTTAAGATCAATGGTTCTTCTTTAATGCTTTAAATCAAATTTTGGTATATTGATCTTGAGCGAAAAATTTCATCTTTCATTCTACTCATCAAATTTTAGTAGCTTTGCTCTGATTATATTTTTATTTTTCTTGTGACTATGAAATAATTTTGTGGATTTAGAGAATTCATTATATTTTCATAAAAAGAATTTTGCATTATGATTTAGATTGTATTAATTTCAAATATTTCACCTCAGGTTAAAGTTATGTTATTTGTTATCAAAGAAAAAAATAAGAGGAAATTTGGCCTATTAGTTACCAGTTACCTGTACACTTGTGCCAGTATTTGCTGGTCCAATTTTACTTACTAGCACTGTGATTTTATTTTATACTTTACAATATTAGTGACAAGATTTTATGCTAAATTATTCCAGAAATTTGAAGTTATCTTACCGGTCTATACCGACCATCAGGTACGGAAAATAAATCAAGTTCAATATGTCCTGTATACACTTAATTTTCTACAGGAAAGTAAGGTTTTAAAAAAGAAAAAACTGTAGCTAGATGTTATAGACTAGTGTTTTTTTTGTTAATTAGATATCACTAGCGATCAGATTAATTAGACGTTATGATTTATAACGTCCAGCTACAGTGTCCTGGATGTTATAAACCATAATATTCTTTCTATTTTTCAACATCTAGAGAAATTGTTCCTCATTTCGATAATTTTTTTTGTTTTTCCTATTAATAAAAAAACGGCACTTGAGGTCTCCCGGCATATCACTAATAGCGAATATTAAAAATGTTTAAAATTGAATGTTACTAATACTCATAATGAACACTCAGTAGAAAGCTACAAAGAATCCACATGTTAAAATAGCATATGTGTGATAAATCATATCTTTTGAATTGTGTTGATGTACATAAATAAAAATCTCGTTAATTTAATAACACTTGCACAAATGAACACGCTTATGTTAATTATATTAATATTTTGTGATGTTGGAGACAACTGAATAAAATTAATATTTTCCAAAAATTTTAAATAATATTATATATTTTAATTGTTGTTACAATATAGTCAATATATGAATTTTTTTTATTGTATTGAAAACTTTTTACATGAATAAAAGGTTCATCCTTGTTTTTTGTTATTAATTAATATAATGACCATAACTAATTCATTTTAGGTAAATTAAAACTAGAAACTTATTTTTAGTTATTTTAGTTTAAATCGTACTAATATGTTTAAATTTGCATTTTACAAAAAAAATCTATGCGCTTTAGTTCATTTCGCCATCTGTGACATTATAATGGCATGCAGTTTACTGATTGCTTGTATGACAATCATTATGATATGTGGCATCCAAAGAGATTCAGATGTGTGGTATTCCAAAAAGATACATATGTGTTTAATCGGCCGCAAAATGTAGGCTAATTCTTAAATATATTTTTATTTTAATTATTAATTTTCGTTGCAAATTTTATTTTTCTGACAAATATTTTTATGTTTTAAAAATAGATATACGCATGCACTTTGAAGTTCTGGACTGGCATAATGGATGCGATCCTCAGTTGAAATAATATATTATGCAGTCATACTGCAAACAACTAATTGGATTGTTTTATTGATTTATAAATATTTTTTGTAAAACTTATGACAAGAGTTAATTGGTAAGTCATACTGCAAATAACTAATTGGATTGTTTTATTGATTTATAAGTATTTTTTGTAAAACTTATGGCAAGAGTTAATTGGTATTGCCTTTTGAATGTCAAACCATAAGAATATGAAAACTGCTATAATCCTTCAATTATTTTGATTCACATCCTTAATTCTCTACATGTTAAATTTTGAATATTTAATGTACACTAGTCAAGTATGAAATTATATTTTTGGTTTTTGTTAAATCTACACTATTTATTTATAAAAAAATATGATATTACATTTTCCAGGACT
Source organism: Carex kokanica (assembly GCA_025461125.1). Lineage (NCBI taxonomy): Eukaryota > Viridiplantae > Streptophyta > Magnoliopsida > Poales > Cyperaceae > Carex > Carex kokanica. The sequence continues at coordinate 616,343 of JAJGRX010001195.1, forward strand.
AGAGATGAAAATTGAGAGTTAGCATTATCCATATTGTATTATTAAATATTACTTGGGTGAAAATGGATCGGATACGGATTGGATAGTGGTAAAACCATATCTATATCTGTTTTTTTTTCTGGATGGAGCAGATATTAGATGGATATAAACATATAAGGATAAGATATTAGACAGATACATATCGAATATTGAATATCCGTAGATATATACATAAATATTTTCATAATATATAGAGATGAGCTATTGTGCTTTGCAAAGTAAAGCGAACGTTTTACTTCGGGTTCGTTTTTGGATTTTCAAAGTCCAAACAGTCGATCTAAACTGTTAGATGTTCAATCTATATTAAAATCTGCTTGCATACCAAATTTTACATTTTTTTGGAATTTTTTTACTATTTATTAAGCCACTTTGAAAATTGCTGATCACATGGTCCAGAATTTTGTTGCACGATTTTTACTGTTCACATGTGATCAACAATTTTCAAAGTGGCTTAATAAATAGTAAAAAAAATTCCAAAAAATGTAAAATTTGGTATGCAAGCAGATTTTAATATAGATTGAACATCTAACGATTTGGATCGACTGTTTGGACTTTGAAAATCCGAAAACGAGCCCGAAGCAAAATTTTTGCTTTACTTTGCAAACACAATAGCCCATCTAATATATATAGAGTGAGGCTATGGTACTTCGGCTAGTGTACTATAGCTAGTGTACTACGGCTCAATATGGTACTTTTTAAAATCCTAACGGTCGATCCGACCGTTCAATGTGATATCCATATGAATATGTACTTGCAAACTAAATTTTATATTTTTTCAAAATTTTTTACTATTTTTTTAGATAGGTAGAATTTGTAGTGTTTTATACAAATTTTGGACCATCAAAATTCTATCTATCTAAAAAAATAGTAAAAAAATTTGAAAAAATATAAAATTTAGTTTGCAAGTACATATTCATATAGATATCACATTGAACGGTCAGATCGACCGTTAGGATTTTAAAAAGTACCATATTGAGCCGTAGTACAATAGCCATAGTACACTAGCCGAAGTACCATAGCCTCACTCATATATATATATATATATATGAGTAGAGCTAAGGTGCTCTTAAGCTCACCAAGCTTTCCGTGAGCTTAACTCAAAAACCTATCAATCCGACTTCAAACGACATTTTCAAACCGTTAGATGTTCAATCTATATTAAAATGTGCTTGGAGAACAAATTTTACATTTTTTGGAATTTTTTTACTATTTATTTAAGTCGGTTTGAAAACCGCTGTTTTTATTAAAAATCTGCACCATTAGAAAACAGCGGTTTTCAAACCAGCTTAATAAATAGTAAAAAAATTCCAAAAAATTTAAATTTGTTCTCCAAGCACATTTTAATATAGATTGAACATCTAACTGTTTGAAAATGTCATTTGAAGTCGGATTGATAAGTTTTTGAGTTAAGCTCACAGAAAGCTTGGTGAGCTTAAGAGCACCTTAGCTCTACTCTATATATATATATGAGTAGAACTAGGGTGTTCCTAAGCTCACCAAGCCTCTCGTGAGCTCAACTCTAAAACCTATCGAATTGACTTCAAACGACATTTCCAAACCGTTAGATGTTCAATCTATATTAAAATGTGCTTGGAGATCAAATTTTACATTTTTTGGAATTTTTTTACTATTTATTAAGCCGGTTTGGAAACTGTTATTTTTATTAAAATTCTGCACCATTGTAAAACAGCGGTTTTCAAACCGGCTTAATAAATAGTAAAAAAAATTTAAAAAATGTAAAATGTGGTCTCCAAGCACATTTTAATATAGATTGAACATCTAACGGTTTGGAAATGTCGTTTAAAGTCAATTCGATAGGTTTTAGAGTTAAGCTCACGAGAGGCTTGGTGAGCTTAGGAACACCCTAGTTCTACTCTCTCTCTCTATATATATATATAGAGAGAGATAGAGAGAGAGAGAGAGAGAGAGAGAATGGCTAATATACAAACGTTTATTCCTGGAGTCAAGAACAAACGATTCAGTTCTCCGATTTTTAAAATTCAAATAGTTGATCCAAACCATTAGATATTTCATCTATATTAAAATGTGCTTGGAGACCAAATTTAAAATTTTTTAGAATTTGTTTTACTATTTATTAAGCTGGTTTGAAGGTCGTTGTTTTTCAATGGTGCAAAATTTTAATAAAGTGAGCTATTTTCAAACCATCTTAATAAATAGTAAAAAAATTCTAAAAAATGTAAAATTTGGTCTCCAAGCACATTTTAATATAGATTAAATATCTAATGGGTTTGGATCGACTTTTTGAACTTTGAAAATCAGAGAACCGAATCGTTTGTTCGTGAGTCCAGAAACAAACATTTGTATATTAGTCATTCTCTCTCTCTTTCTCTCTCTCTCTATATATAAAGAGAGAGAGAGAGAGAGAGAGAGAGGTTGGCTAATATCAAAGCATTTGTTCCGGAGTCGTGATTTTCTGATTTTCAGAGTCCAAACTGTCGATCCAAACCATTAGATGTGGTTTCTATATTAAAATGTACTTGGAGACCAAATTTTACATTTTGGAATTTTTTCTATTTATTAAGTCAGTTTTAAACTCTCTGATTTTAATAAACAGTTAAAAAATTTGGATCATTGAAAATAACGATTTTAAAACTGACTTAATAAATAGTAAAAAAATTCAAAAAAAATGTAAAATTGGGTCTCTAAGCACATTGTAATATAGATTGAATATTGAACGGTTTGGATTGACTGTTTGCACTTTAAAAATGTAAAAACCGAAGCATTTATTCGACGGCCTAGGAACAAACGTTTTGATATTAGCCAACCTATATATATATATATATATATATATATATAGTGCTGGGCTTAGCTAAGCCATGGTGTAAAACGACTTGGTGCTCCACGCCTCATTATTTCCATTTTGAAAATCCAAACGACCGATCCAAACCGCTGAAGTTGTTCTCCATATTGATATGTGCTTGGAGACCAAATTTTACATTTTTTGGATTTTTTTTACTATTTATTAAGCCACTTTGAAAATCACTGATCTGGCGGTCCAGAAATTTTTACTGTTTTTTTACTGTTCATAAGGATTTTCAGATTTTCAAAGTGGCTTAATAAATAGTAAAAAAATTCCAAAAAATGTAAAATTTGGTCTCCAAGCACATTTCAATATGGAGAACATGTTGGAAGGTTCGAATCGACTATTTGAACTTTGAAAATGAAGATATGGCGTGGAGTACCAAGTCGTTTTACTCCATGGAGTAGCCTAGTCGGACTCTATATATATATATATATGAGGAGGGATCCGATTACACCTTTTTTGGTGACACACTTTGACACCTACCATTTTCAAAGTCCAAATAGTCGATTCAAACCGTTCAACATGATGGATATATTAAAATGTGCTTGGAGATCAAATTTTACATTTTTTTGAATTTTTTTGCTATTTATTAAGATGGTTACAAAAATCGTTGTTTTCAGACCATTGAAAAACAGCAATTTTGTAACCATCTTAATAAATAGTAAAAAAATTCAAAAAAATGTAAAATTTGATCTCCAAGTACATTTTAATATGGTGATCATGTTGAATGGTTCGGATCGACTGTTTGGATTTTGAAATCGCAAAATTGACCTATATAAAAAACGGTGTCATGATGTGTCACCAAAAAAAGTGTAATTGGATCCCTCCTCTATATATATATATATATAGAGAATGGCTAAGCTCAAAACGTTTGTTCCTGGGCTCAGGAACAAACGGGTCGGTTCTCCAATTTCCGAAGTTCAAACAACAAATCCAAACCGTTAGATGTTCAATCTATATTAAAATGTGCTTGGAGACCAAATTTTACATTTTTTGGAATTTTTTTACTATTTATTAAGCTGGTTTGAAAATCGCTGTTTTTATTAAAATTCTGCGCCATTAGAAAACAGCGATTTTCAAACCAGCTTAATAAATAGTAAAAAAATTCCAAAAAATGTAAAATTTGGTCTCCAAGCACATTTTAATATAGATTGAACATCTAACGGTTTGGATTTGTTGTTTGAACTTCGGAAATTGGAGAACCGACCCGTTTGTTCCTGAGCCCAGGAACAAACGTTTTGAGCTTAGCCATTCTCTCTCTCTCTCTCTCTATATATATATATATATATATATAAATTATATGATATATATCAACTATTCAGATACATATAATTAAAATTTAAAACTACATATGTAAATACGGATCCGGATTCAGTCGGATAATATCCAACCCGTTTTCACCCCTAAATATTACACATTAGTCATACTCGTATCATATTTTAATATGTTAATGTTAACGAATAATGGACGAATAATGAATATTTATTAAATAATTTGATAAGCATATAATATACTTTGCATATATAGAAAATATTGTACATAGATATAGTAAATAAAATCATATTTGATCATCTCATTATTTAGAAAAAAATGTAAATTAGTAAATAAATAATACTACACGAAATGTTACATAAATCAACCTTAACATCATTACAACCATTTATGCAATTAAATAATTGTTAAAAACATTATAATGTACAATTTTCATTTAAATATGTAACATATATATAGCTCTTATTCTTATTCTTACTCAATAAACTAATATAAGTTCTTCTTGTTCACTATCTTTGTGTTTCTGTCCGGACAATAGGATGAAGCTTGTTAAAAAAAATGAAATTCTATTCCGACTTGTGTCCAATATGCAGCTCACAATACCGGATTGACAAAAATATTTATTCTGTATGTGACTCACTGCACGAAATAACTATTAACGAGTAAGTTCGACTCGATTCATTCTTGTACGAGCTAAATTTGAGTTTTGCCTAGCTCGGCTCATTGACAACCCTACTTCAATCTCAATTTTCTATTGCCACCCTTATATCTAAAGAAATTAAGCCACTAAAGATATGTTTTTTTTTTTAATTTTCAAACATGCATCTTCTAAACCGTCCAAAATATTTTATTGCAACAACGTAAAGAAAATACAATTAAAATGCACTGATTATTGCTATAAATTATGACAACAATTAAACAATTAAAAGGCAACAACTAATCATGACAACAATTAAACAATTAAAAGGCAACAACTAATCATTATTATATATTCCTCTTATCTCACAATTTCATAAATTTACGTATCATATAGGCTATATTTATACATCTGTAGAAAAAAAATCTCTTCCTTAAAAAATTGTCGCTCTTCTCTCTTTCAATCAAAACCTAATAATCCTTGTAACTTCCTCATTCATTGAATCATCGACTGTTTAATTTATCTCTTTTGGAAGTTGAATCTCTGGATGGAGAAACCAAAGAGAAAAGCAAAGAGCACCGTAAATCCCAGGACGACGACAGCAACCACCGGCAGGAAGTCATGTTTGAATCCAAAGTATGATTCCACATAATCCTTCACGGTTTGTTGAGTACCATCTTCCATTTGTTCAGTGATGTCTCCATATTGCGACACTACTAATCCGTATAAGGTCCACGCCACGGGAGATATCCAGTAGTACCATATCCACCATCCCGGTATTTGCTGAAAACAATACGAGTATATATATATATATATTGTCATCTCATTGGCAAAACAACAACCACAGTAGCAAGTGGTAGCAAAATAAATTGTCTCTTTGTGCAAATAAAATTTGTGTATCTTCTACCATTTTTAAAACCAGTATTTCAGAAATAGCAAAAAGGAATACAGAGAGAGAGAGAGTGGTAATTGATTAATAATTGTATGTGACAAGCTACTGAGACGAGTTATGAAGCATATACTGGCATAAACAATGAGTTGGCACTGGTGAGCTTTGCTATTTATATAAAAGAAAACAGAAATTTTCTCTTTAGTATTGCTCAGATCAAGGGACGTCAATTTCCACCCATCCCAAACCTAACTGATATTTAAAAGGGTCGGGTACAGATAGAATTTTTGACAGGCTCGGGTTGGATCTGATCCGACCCATTTCATTGTGTTTTATTAGATTTAGTTAATTTGAAATTTAATACAAATTAAGGTTTACTACATGCTAATTAAGATAAGTTACATAAATAAATACAAAATTAATAAGTAAGTGTTTAAATTATATGGTCGGGTTGAGCCAAGTCAAATAATTATGAGCTGACCCATTGACCCCGCTACTCTGATCCTTGTCGTCTCCAAGGAAAGACATTAATGTGTTGATCCTAATAATGTTGTGATTATTGAAATGAACACGGAAAAGACAATTTAGAGTTGCATACCGTTTTAGTGATTAGAAAGCCGGAGAAGAGATTCCATAAGTTATAAAAGGCTGCTGAGACGATGGACGCCACATTATAATTTGGGGTGAAGCCAACGCACATCATGCCATAAAAGGTGAAGTAAAGCAATGTGAAATAGTTGAAGTACAGGTACCAGAAGAACTTGGCAGCTGTCCAGTCAAAGCCGATCATGGCGTACACAACCAAACAGTATGCCAGAGCTTGAGCGAAAACATAAGGTAGTTCAATAATGGCCTACAGAAAATTATTGAAAGTCATGTTAATCTGTAGCTTAAATTTTCCTTTTTCCAAGTATACTCAATATTTGTTCTATGAAGTGTCTGGCATGTACCTGACCAAATGCATATGGTAAAGCAGAGTACATCCCAGCAGCTCTTTCTCTGTAAAAGACAGTTCGCTCGATTGACACTATTGGCATGACCGTTGATGAATTTTGTACTCCAATAAACAAAGTAGCAATATACATTGAACCCAGGGAGTTTATCAGATCTGTTTGTGTTTTCCTGTTATAAGAGAGAAAATGAAATAAGTTTCGTATGCAATTATTGTAGCACCAGTCACACAGGTAAGGCTGTTTATAGGAACTGATAGTTTAGCCAACAGTTGTGTATCAGTTTCCATTTTTGTTCCTTTTGCCGCTAGTTTAGTTAAATTGTAGAAGAACACATAAGTGCAATCATGAAGAACGAAATTGATGTTGATTTGTTTGTGCAGTATCTATTGTTTCATTGACAAACATATATATGAGCTAATTAAAAGAATATAGTCCAAGTACATTTTTTTGCCGAGCTGCCAGAATATGGAACCCAACAAAAGAGAGCAAAAGAGAGTGAAGAAGAAGCGAACGGCAGTGTAAGAAGGATTTCTCCAGTATGACAAGTGCTGCTTCCACAAACAAGCCATGCATTGTGTGAAGAAAGGTTGCGAGTACTGAGTCAGGAAGTGCAGGTCACTTGATCCAGGTGGTGGGACACTAAGATCACTGATCAAAGCCTTGTTTCTCCTGAAATAAAATTTTGTGTTAAAATAGAATATACACCAGTTTTATTTTTGTTAATGTATATAATAGTCAAAAGCTTTGAGCTGAACCACAATTTAGGACAAATGAAAGCAGACAAATGGGAATTGTATCATGAGAGAATAAGTGAATAAGTGCTCACTTGTATAATTCTGAGTTCTTGTATAATTGACTGAACTCAACCCCATGAGCCTCCTCTTGTGCCCCTGAAGTCACCTCCAACATCCATGTCGCGGGATTATAGCCATCTTTGATCTTTGGTACCCCTGGAACCGCCTTAACAAATTGAAAGCAAACAGAGGTGAGTGGGGATTTTTATTTTTATTTTAAATCCATGGTAGAGGAGTGGGGATTATTATAAACCGGGTTCAATTAAGGAAGAACTTTGGGTTTCAGATTAGTTATTACCTCAAAGTATTCGATCAGTTCTGAAGAACTACGCCCCAGTGGACCTACATAGATCTCTTCCCCTCCCCTTTTCAATAGCAAAAGCTGTAATTGATCATAAATTCGTAAGTAAATCAGTGTCACGTTAAAAAAACAATAATAATTGCAAACACCATAGTTCTAACAAAAGATGATGCTATACCTCATCAAAAGCTTCAAAGATGTCAATGCTAGGTTGGTGAATGGTGCAAACAACAGTCCTACCAGTGTTCACAGTATTCCTAACTGTTCTCATAACAATGGCCGCAGCACGAGCATCGAGTCCAGAAGTCGGTTCATCCATGAAAATGATAGAAGGATTCGCAACAAGCTCGACTGCAATTGTAAGCCTCTTCCTTTGTTCAGTTGACAAACCGTTCACACCAGGGAGCCCCACAATCGAATCTCTCAACGGGTAGAGCTCCACAAGCTCCATCACTTCTTCAACAAACATCTGTGTGGGCGCAATGTTATATAATTGTGAGAAACTAAAGCCAAACTTCCCAATAACAAATGTTTCTTTCTTTTAAGTGAAGCACCCTCATATAAATTTTTCTTCTCAAAGTTTGATGTTTTTCCACCCTTTTCTAACACATATTAGGAAGATTTACAACTTTTAATTAACTTTCCTTTTAATTTTCACTTGTAATGATATTTTGTATGTAGTTTCAACAAATACCCACTAGGCATTTTCCCGTCTAAATTCAGCAAGCCAATTTTAATTGGTAATTTGGTATCGATAGTTATATACCTTTCTTGTCTCAGCATCAACATCAAGAGACAGCCGAAGCCATGCTGAGAACACAAGAGATTCATAGACAGTCACTTGAGGGGAGTGAATATCAAACTGCTCACAATACCCCGAAATGCGGGCAAAAGTCTCTTGTTTCTTTGGATAGCCTGATATGGTGATAGACCCTTCAATGTATCCTCCCGTCTTCCTCCCGGCCAACACATCCATGAGTGTTGTTTTTCCAGCTCCACTGACGCCCATCAGTGCTGTCAGGACTCCTGGTCTGAAGGACCCGCTTACATTATTTAGGAGGACCAATCGGTCTTGCTCCATGCCTTGTGCTTTCATTTCCTGTATTTGTTTTATGAAATTTACTATGTCAAGATTAAAATCGGACAAAATTGAAGTGATCACACTTGACACCAAAATGCAAGGAAATTTAAATAATGAATGAAACATAAAAGAGGAGATATATTTTATTTTTGAATAAAGGTTGGAGGTCACTATTTAATATCCACAAAGGATTGCTGCTTTCGGGTTTCGAACATCCGACCTCCCATACGGAGAGCATTATCTTTGCCACTAGATCAAATGCTGGTTCTTAAGAGGAGATATCTTTTATATTATCCTGTGATAGGACATACTTTCAAGCATTAGTAAATGCATTTTTGCATGTGGATTATATTTTTGAAGAAGGATGCAAGAGATGAGATTTAATTGTTCAAATTCAGTGCAGTACTACAGACAAGACACTTGCACATGTTCACAAGCACACACACACAAATATGAAACACATACCTGTGGCATGTCGACTGAGTACTTGATTTCATCAAAAGTGAGGGAGAGTGGCGTAAATGGAAGGACCATGCCTTTCTTATCTGATCCAATGATCTCACGTGCAGAATTTGCAGAAGTGCTATTGTTTCTAATTGAACTTCCACATCGGGAACTGCGATGCAGAGAAGACAATCTCTTTCCTCTATATGATCCTTCTAAAATCTCACCAGTTAGATTTGCATGCTTTTCTTTTAGCATCTCTTCAGATATAGAAGGCTGATCATTGCCATATGCTGCATTTAATTAAGGAATTTCTGGTTAACATTTGTTACAAAATGAAAAAATTGTAGACCTTCTACAAATCATTTGAGTTTCTTTTTTTAACGTTTTAGTGGTGTTTCATCAATTGTGAGAGGTTTGTGCTGCTAAAAACCCCCCTACTAGTAGAATAAACCTAAGCTCTGGCAAAAGAATATCTCTATAGGCAGTTCTCTACATTGCAGGCCAAAATTTTTTGATACCATTTCTAATTTTGGTTTTAAAAAAAAAGTTTAATGAAACAAGCAACTGGGAAACAATACGCACGTTCGAGGATGGTGGCAGCAAGACTATAGAGAAAATTGAAGAGAAGAATGAACCCAATCAAGGCACCACAGCCTATCCAGTACCATCTGGATTCAGCAAATATTCCACGGCTGTTCAAAAATGTTGTCCCAATTCTTTCTCCGTTAACAATCTGGAAAAATCAAGCGTCTATATGTTAGCTTGTTTATTCATTTTATTTTCTTACGTTTTCAGTTCTGATTTGGATGTACACCTTTTTGAAAGAACTCTATCAGACTAATTGCATAGGCTTACATGTTCCTTCTTCTTCTTCTTCTCATTATTTTATTATTATTATTTTTTTTTTGAGATAGACTGCTTTGCCTTGCCTTTTAGTTTTGGGCATGTGCAACACATCTATGTACTTCTACCATTTAGCACAAATTGAACCTAAAATATATGCCTCTTTTCACTTAAAACCAATAGCTGTCGTGTCTTTACTCTTTACCTTGTCCCAACTGTGTCCCATAAACTCGTTTACTGATATAGCATTTTGCACATACATCAATGGAGAAATCCAATAGCCCCATATCCACCATTTCATGATGCTCTCTGTGAAAGAAAAGTAAAAAGAAGTTTGTAAACACATACACTGCTGGGTATTCTGCCAGTGATAAAAGTATTACAAGAATAAATGTATTTGTACCTCTTGTAAGAAGAAATCCACCCAAAGCCAGCACAATTAACAAGGCAAAGGATCCAAATGTGTTTGCAATGACCATGTTTCTTGCTAATCCACCAATAAATCGAAAAAGACCACCGGACATTTGATTGGTCAAAATAAGAAGAAGACACTGCTTAAAAAGCCTACAAATTGATCAGAAAGTAAGAGTAAAGTAAACTGCTAGTTTTATATATATACTTCAAACTGAAGTTACTTAGAAGTTAGAATATATGGCTACAGTTTCACCAAAATTAAGGAAAGAAAAACAATGTTAATTTCAGCCTAGTATTCAAGGACATAAAGAGGAGATTTTTCATCAAACCCAAGTTTTTTTTTTCTATTATTTTGTTTATAGTAATCAAGGTTGAAGAAACCCCACAACAATTAGGTCCACCATCATCATATACAAGTGCATAACTGCAACAAAATGAATGCGGCAAAGGAGGTTTTATTACCTTCCAACATTTGGATCAAACCCTATGACATAGTATGTCATAAAAACCCAAATGAACACTTCAACAAACGCAATGGGGATCTTGACAATCCACCCTGGTATGGTGTAAGTCCATGCAGGGAAGAAGAGGAGGTCACGTTGCTTAAAAAAAACTGGCAGCTTTATGATTGTCATGGCCATCTCAGAAAACCCATTGAACATGATCATCAGTGCTCCAAAGAAAAGTGCACTAAAGAATTTGTTTCCGTCAGTTGAGGCATCGCGGTGCATCCTTGTACGCAAGAACACCGTCATTACAACGAATGCTATTATTGTCAACTGAAATAAAATGCACATAAATAAATGAAGAGATCTAGCAAACAAAGAATTAAATAGTCATGATTACAATTTCTATATTCTGACCTAACTTGTAACATCTTTTAGTGAATTTTAATATGACTTACTTGAGTAAACATATAGATGTAGACGAAGGAGTTCCTTTTTATGAGCAAAATTTCCCTATCAATCTGAGCCTTCAATAGCTCCTTCATGCTGACGCCATATTTCGATGTTGTCAGAGCTGCAGGGTGGCTCTTGCTCCTGTCAAAAGGGACTGCTAGCTCATTCCCCATGGCCCGACCGACATGGAAAGACTTGAAAGCCTCCGCAAACTTCTTCACGGGCACAAATCTATATGGCTCATCACTCCACACCCAATATTGTTGTTGGTCTTTCCTTGATGTTACCTAATTTAATCAAAATCGAATCATTGTTGCCTGTAGTATTGACTTAATAATATAGATAGAAGTTTTGATGACGAATATAGGTATTCTAACCAAACTGTGAATTTTTTTAATATAGTCAAAGTGATTATTTAAGCTTCCTACCTCTTGCAAGAAGTCGGCAACTCCCTTTCTCTCAGGGCATTTGAAACCCATGGACTCAAAGAACTCAAGAACATTGTCACGGGGACCATGGTAAACAACCTGACCATCAGAGGTAAGGATTATGTCATCAAATAATTCATATGTCTCTGGTGCCGGCTGGAGTAGTGAGATGACAGCAGTTCCTTGGAGGATGTGGATTGACTGTCTGATGGAATTCACTATTTGAAATGTGGTCGAGCTGTCGAGACCAGTGGATATCTCATCCATGAATAGAGCTTTTGCGGGACCCACTAGCATTTCACCTATACAAATTAAAAAGCAGTGTTATGTTCAATAATTAGTATCACAGTAAATGGTGAAGACTTGAGATGTATACTGATGCACACAACATTGCATCAATGAATAGAGCTTATTTATAACTTGGTAGCATCTGACCTATAGAAAAAAAATTGTGTACTGGTATTTGCCATGTCAGCAAATGATATTGATTTCAGATGTATATGAAATGAACACAATTATAATTGTGGACTTTTACCTGTAGTGACACGCTTCCTCTGGCCACCAGAGATACCTCTAATCATGTCATTTCCTACCATGATATCTGCACATATGTCCAATCCCAATATCTGCAAATTGTATAAACAAGAAAAATGAAAAACAGAGAAACCTCCAGTCCTATCAATGCTATTGATAATTAAAAAAAGCATTTTCCTATTTAAAATGAAGTACCTTGATTATGTAATCAGTAACTACAGTGGCTTCTTGGCCTCCCATTGCAGACGCCTGGTAAATAATGAAAATAGGTAACTAAATAATAATGCAATTACATTGTCTATTTGTCAAATTAAATAGTATAAATGAACATTTTATATGAGAAAGTTTATTGGTTCTACTTCTGGAACTGAATTCAACCTTCATGAGTAAATCAATGTCGGGGTCAGGTTTGATGTTTGCTGCTTTCTCCCTTCTCAGCAACTCAGTTAGCATATCTGAAATTGCATTGAATAATTGTTAAGCACGAATTTACTAATTTGAGTTTGGTGCATACCACAATAAATAGTTTTTTTTTTTTTTTCTGGGCCTTTACTTGGAGCAAGTACCCAACTATAATTAATGAACCACTATTCTACCATACTTTTATGTACCTCTTAATCCAGGGAATATTCTAGTAGGGGAACAAAAAGATCTTTGAACGAAAAGAATTCCCTTTGAAGATGATTGAGGAATGTGTGTTACAAGATGCAAAGTTGTGGATGAAATACTGCTAGAAGCTGTTTGATCGATGTTTCTCTTTTTGTTTGTGGTTGTAATTGTAGTTTTATTTTTCTGGTTTTTACTTTGTGCATTTGTAACTGACAGCCACTGTCAGCATTTTCAAAAAAAAGGGATAGCCCTAATTAAATACTAGGCGCTTACTGAGCAAGTAGAACATGTGTTTGTAGCATATATTGTAACTAAAGACGAAGAAAAAAAAAAGAACAAGGCAGAGAGAGAGAGAGTTGTACTGTATCTGGAACCGACTCCTTGGCACCGAGCAGAAAATGCAAGTGTTTCTCTGACAGTCAACTCTCCTATGTGCAGATCATGTTGGCTGATATAAGCAGATGTTCTCTCTGGTACAAACTCGTTCATTTCATGCCCGTTATATGTCACTTTTCCTGAAACCTGCATTCGTTTTTTTTGAATTATGTGTTAGGTTATGCGGATTGAAATGAATTTGGTAAATTTGCAAGGAATCAGTTAAGATGGCCAACCTTGAGATCTGAGCCCAACTTCCCGGCCAAGGCTAACAGTAAGGTGGTCTTGCCAGATCCAGGGGGACCCAAGAGCAATGTCATCCTGTACACAATTGTTGTAATTATTTAAATTCAAAAAGATTTAACGTAGTTCAGGTATTCATGAATTTTTATCTTATTTTATCATCTTGTTGAAACAATTCCTTGGATTCGTTCTCAAATTATTTATATTGTTAATTTAAACATAAAGAAAAAGGTTGACACTGATAAGCATCAATGATCATTGACATTAAATCCTTTGTCTTATAGATAATAGTTACTAGTGAACTAAATATGTGCATGGTTGAAAGTTTCAGGTGACAAGTACATACAAAAACAGATCTATCTGCAGAATGTTTCTGAAAAGCATTTTATATAACAAAAAATAATTACCTGCAGGGTTTAATGATACCACTAACATCATGTAAGATTGGCATCTTTGTTTTCCGGCTGGGTAGGATGTGGAGAGAATTTGCCATTGACTAAACAAATAAATTATTAGAAAAGAGTCAGATAAATCATTACTTTGTAAACAGAAAATGTAATATATGAGAAAATTCTTGTAACATTATTTGAGTCCTTTGGAGCACCTCAATTGTGTTCATGGTGGCATTGAGGAGAGTTGGCAACCCTCTGTTTCCCACATGAGTCTCTGCATCGATGCTCAGGTTCTCATATCTCACTTCTATTGTTGGAAGCTCAATCCCCACTCTGTTAAAAGTACAGAAGAACAACACCATAAGTACCAAATATTATTATTATTTTATTTTATTTTGCTATTGTTATTGATTTTATTATTAGCAATTTTTGGAATTATGTGTTTGGTTTATAGGAATGTTATGTGGCTGCTATTCATTTCCTCTCTCATGTGTTTTCATAGCTCTTCAATAACTGAAGTTGTAAGTAGGGAATTAAATTTGTTTGGTTGGATATGACTTAATTACGTAGTAACAGTAACAGTAATAATAGCAATAACAATAATAAATGCTGTTGATGACAAAAATAATGATGATGATGTTAACAATAACAATAATGTAAAAAAAGTTAACCCATTTCTCTCTGTGGGTTAATTTATAAAAGTATAATAATTTTTTATTTCATATTATTCTATCAGATTTTATTCATAATTGATAGAATAAATACAAACTAAGATACTTATTCCATGACTTATGCCACAATCAAACATAGACAATAAGAATAGTTTATGTCAATCGAACTTATAGTTATTAACTTAGACCTCCTTTAATCTACATATATATATATATATTGAGCTTATTTCAATATCATCATTTTCTTTTTCAAATACTAATAAACAATGTACCGATCAAAACGCTCCTTGAGCTTGAGCAAAAAGCGTTCATTGTCCTCCTCGGCAACCCTGATGAGGCGGTCAAGCAGCGCCTTCTTCTCATGAACTCCGAGGTTCTCCACATGGACCTCATTAAACTTCCCGGAGACTGATGCCAGTATCCCACGCTTGATACGGTTGAATGTAGGCAATTTCTCTAGTGCGGCCCAACGTAGAGCCTCCTCGTCGTCCTCCTCCCGTGATGACCTTGAGAACACGTCCCCGGTTTGTTGCCATATTGAGCCGCTTTGACCCAAGCTGCCTATACTAGATAAACCCTCCACTGAGGAAGGATCCATCTTATACACTCTTTAATTATCTCTCTAGGTTTACAATACAGATAATGTACTATTATTTGGAGGGATGACATATTTGTGGGAATAATGTGGCCTTAATATAGGGATGATAATGTAGATAGAAATTAACCAACAGATAGAATTAAAAATGTGGGGGAGCGAGTTACTTGGGAGGCAATCAAGCCGCCAGCTTCTGAGGTGTTTGAATGGAAAAGTATTCAATTTGGGGAACACGTGTCGTCACTTAAAAATTGACAGCTTCCGAAAACTACTACAGTCGTTACTTTGTAGCATTGCAATGTTTCCCCAAACACGTGTCGTTACTTAAAAAGTATTCAATTTTGGAGGCATGTAGTTTAAGCTGTCAATTTTTGAGGCATTCAATTTGGACTATAATTCTCGTGTGCAAATATGTGCAGAGATGAGTCAAGAAGTCTTTTTTGTCCTCTTCTCCACATAAAACACCCAACACCGGGAAGGGAGAAGGTTGAGAAAAGGCACCACACAATATGTGATTACAAATTTTAAAAGAGACAATACTATATATTTAAGCTTTTTCAAAGGTATATACAAAATTCTCCATATTTAGAAAGTGTTCGTTATTTTATATTGCAATAGTACAGAAAAACATTAATATTTCCAAACAAATAAAAAATCTTTAATTTTACAAATAATATGAAATAATTTAATTAGACGATTACGAAAATGACTGCAAAAAAAAAAAAAAAAATTATATATATATATATAT
Organism: Carex kokanica; assembly: GCA_025461125.1. Taxonomy (NCBI): domain Eukaryota; kingdom Viridiplantae; phylum Streptophyta; class Magnoliopsida; order Poales; family Cyperaceae; genus Carex; species Carex kokanica. The sequence continues at coordinate 632,331 of JAJGRX010001195.1, forward strand.
ATATATATATATAGATGGACTTAGCTACTCCATGGAGTAAAACGACTTTGTACTCCACGCCATATCTTCATTTTCAAAGTTCAAATAGTCGATTCGAACCTTCCAACATGTTCTTCGTATTGAAATGTACTTGGAGACCAAATTTTACATTTTTTGGAATTTTTTTACTATTTATTAAGCCACTTTGAAAATCTGAAAATCCGGGTGAACAGTGAAAAACAGTAAAAATTTCTGGACCGCCGGATCAGTGATTTTCAAAGTGGCTTAATAAATAGTAAAAAATTCCAAAAAATGTAAAATTTGGTCTCCAAGCACATATCAATATGGAGAACAACTTGAGCGGTTCGGATCGGTCGTTTGGATTTTCAAAATGGAAATAATGAGACGTGGAGCACCAAGTCGTTTTACTCCATGGAGTAGCTAAGCCCAGCACTATATATATATATATATATATATATATATATATATATATATATATATATGGGGTTGGGATTAGCTAAGTCATGGAGTAAAATGACTTTGTACTCCACGCAATATTTTCATTTTGAAAATCCAAACTACCGATCCGAACCGTTCAAGTTGTTCTCCATATTGAAATGTGCTTGGAGATCAAATTTTACATTTTTTTGAATTTTTTTTACTATTTATTAACCCACTTTGAAAATCGTTGATCCGGGTGAACAGTAGCAAAACAGTAAAAAATTCTGGACCAATGGATCAGCGATTTTCAAAGTGGCTTAATAAATAGTAAAATAAATTCCAAAAAATGTAAAATTTTGTCTCCAAGCACATTTCAATATGGAGAACAACTTGAACGGTTCGGATCGGTAGTTTGAATTTTCAAAATGAAAATATGAGGCGTGGAGTACAAACTCGTTTTACTCCATGGCTTAGCTAAGCCCAGCCCTATATATATGAAGGAAAATGCTAATATGCTACACGTAGCATAGAGGGTCTCCGTGCTACAGCTCAATATTTGAGTTTTTAAAATCTTAACGGTTGATCCGAACCGTTCAACATGATCTTCATATGAATATGTACTTGCAAACCAAATTTTACATTTATTAGAATTTTTTTATTATTTTTTTAGATAGGTACGTAGAAAATCACTTGATCTGAAAATTATGTACCATTCAGATCAAGTGATTTTCTACCTATCTAAAAAAAAGGTAAAAAAATTCTAAAAAATGTAAAATTTGGTTTGCAAGTACATATTCATATGAAAATCATGTTGAACGGTTTGGATCGACCGTTAGGATTTTGAAAACTCAAATATTAAGCCGTAGCACCGTAGCCAACTCCTATATATGAATATTCCCGAACCTCATTACTAGGAATGTAAACGGATACATGATATTGATGAATAATAGTTAAATTGTATCCATATTTGTTTTTAATTTTTTGATAAGGATCGGATATTAAATGAATACATACAAATTAAATAGAAATGAATTCTAATATAATAAATACAAATACAATTCAGATATTCAAATTGATTATCACATATTTCATAAAAACATACACATTGTATATACATTCGTATAAATTAACTTCATATTTTTTTTCATAACAAATTATAAATCTTGACGAAAGATAATCGTGAATATATATTACTTAAATTGTGATCAAATGAATATTCTTATTTCAAAATAATCGGAATTTTAATAATTATTCAAAGAGTGAGGCTATGGTGCTATGCATAGCACCAATGGCTAGTGTACTACGGCTCAATATGGTACTTTTTAAAATCCTAACGGTCGATCCGACCGTTCAATGTGATATCCATATGAATATGTACTTGCAAACTAAATTTTATATTTTTTCGAATTTTTTTACTATTTTTTCAGATAGGTAGAAAAATCAGTGTTTTTTCAAAATTCTGGACCATCAAAATTCTACCTATCTGAAAAAATAGTAAAAAAATTTGAAAAAATATAAAATTTAGTTTGCAAGTACATATTCATATGGTTATCACATTGAACGGTCGGATCAACCGTTAGAATTTTAAAAAGTACCATATTGAGCCGTAGTACACTAGCCATCCGTGCTATGCATAGCACCATAGCCTCACTCTTATTCAAATCTGTAATTATATCCGCTTTTGAAATTGTATCCACATTCATAGCGGCTAAATTAAATATTATCCGAACTCCGTATTCAAATGTCCGGATACTACAGTCGTTACTTAAAAATTGACAGCTTGTCCAATTTGGGGAAACACCTGTGACAAGGAAAGTAAAGAAAAGTACAGAGGAAAGTTCTGGCACCTTTCTCGACTTATTGGGACTCAACGTCTTATGCGACGCTTCATTTATAGCATCTGTGTATCGGATTAATTTTATTTAATATCCACCCGCTGAATCTAATACAATATTGAAGCTTATGTAAGCGCTATTAAATTATATCACCATCATCCTGCATGATACCATATCAAATGTATTATGTATAAATAATTAATAGTGTAGAAACTTGCTTGACAAGAAACTCACTATAATTAAATAATTAATCAACGCTAGCTAAAAGACACATCAATTAAACACATGCTTTATAATTAAGGACTGACTTGGAATATTCCAAAAGGTTAATTTGACTGTAGTCTCCATCGTTTCTTCACTTCTAACCATAAAAAAATTGAATCAAATACAAACTGCATGCACTTCTATTTGTTCCGCTTTGTTTTTTCTCCGTTGATTTAATTTTCAATATTTTTCCATTCAAACACCTCAGAAGCTGGCGGCTTGATTGCCTCCCAAGTAACTCGCTCCCCCACATTTTTAATTCTATCTGTTGGTTAATTTCTATCTACATTATCATCCCTATATTAAGGCCACATTATTCCCACAATTTTCAGTTTTTTTATTTTTTTTTATTTTTTTTCAGCAACCTATACATTTAAATTAGTAATCTGACAACGGTTAACATTTACGAAATGTATTTTGTTAGCCATATCAATGATGATTTCATTACACTACTGTGGTGAAATTTTTTTGACTAATACATAAGATATTCATTACACTACATATGAGATTCATTCATGGTTGATGATGATACCTCAATTTGAGACTTGAAGTCTATGATTTACGAATGCACTGGTTATAACCCAGAAATGTGAAACTTAGAATTGAAAATCCGAGTGAACTCTGGAACACCTCCAACATATATCAGAGTTCCGATATTAAGTGATGCTGTATAGAGAGGCCTGTACGAGCGTTTAAAGGCCACTAAAAATTTTATCATACAAATATATGCCAAGAGAGTTCCGATAAAGTTAGGAGTTGGAAGTTATTGCCAAATTTCGGTTGTGCCAAATTATACATCACAACCAGAACCTCTGATAAGCATAAAATATATACACATTTGATCTAATTTTTATCATAAAATAACTCCAATTATCATGTATTTTGAATATAAAAGGAATAAATTACACCTAGAATCAAGTTACTGCGGTAGTTTGGCTTTAAAATGCAGGAAAAGACGAAAAATGATGTAATTAGGGCTGAGTGCGGATCAACCACCCGCACTGAGATTCAGTGCGGACGCACTCAGTACTTAGCCGATTTTCCAGCCTCTCAGCACAAGCCAGGATTTTTCCCGAGCGTAATGCGTCCGCACTCACACGCCAATGCGGGTCATCCATCCGCATTCGGTACTTGGTCGGATTTTCAGAAACTGCAGAAGCTCAGCAGTGCGGGTCCTTCACCCGCACTCTCCACCAGTGCGGACGCACTCAGAGGATTACGCAGGATTTTAGCCAAGTTAAATAAGGAAAGTTGAATCCAGTGCGGATCAACCATCCGCACTCACAGCCAGTGCGGACGCACTGAACACGCAGACAGCCAGAATTACCCGGTTTCAACACTGTTTCTATTTTTGGCACTCCAAGGACACGTTTTAAGAAGCCAAAAAATAGCAATACTTGCCAGGAAAGAAATGTAAAAAGAGCACCCACTAACTCCACATTCTAGCCTCTAAATTGGGTATGATCTCTTGCTATAAAAGGGTTAGAACTTTCCCTTCTAAGGCATCCACTATCCACTACCAATCTCTCTCTACACACACAACTCAGCCATATTTTCTGAAGAAGGTGAAGCTTTCAAGCAAGGAGAAGAAGAGTTTCCTGAGCAAGATTCGGCAAAATTGAGGTTCTAGATTCAAAGGGTGTAATTATTCTTTATTTCATTTCCTTTTATTCTTTGCCAAACTTTGCAATGTTTCTCTCCAAGAGGGAGTAGTTCTCTCTCTAGGGGTTTAGGTCAATATGCATGAACTTGTTTAATTCTATTTTATTCGATTATTTGCTTTTATTATGATTGTTTTATCGGATTTGATTGTTAATTTCTAGGATTTTAATAATTTGTGTTAGAAACATAATTAGTACTTGAATTGTAGCATCTCGTTTTGGTTTCAAAAGAACCAAAATTGACTAGGATCAATAGGATAGTACCAAATTGTGAATGCAAATACCTTAGGTTTTAGATTAAGATTCTAACCAATTTAATCTAAGCCGGAACTACAGAAATTAAGGTTAGGGTTTTGGTGAAGAACCTAAACGAGAAGTCAAACCCTAATTAGGACATCTCAAATCGAGTCGGATATTGGTATCATATACTTAATTGAGAAGTACCAATATTTGAGGAGAGGAGAGACTAACAAGAGCGTATAATCTAGGTAGCTAGGGTGAAGAACCTAAAAAGTGAAGTCCGAATTACTTAGACACGTTATTAATTCATGAAGGTGACCCTTAATGACATATTAGGTTAGAAACCTCATCAAATCATACATGAATTCAAGCAAATACCGAATAAATTGAATTAACAAGGGATTGTAGACCAAAGACCCCTAGATTCTCTAAACCTTGAAAACAAACCGACTTTTCTTTCTTTTACTTTACTTTTAATTGTTTAAAACTACTTTCGGGTATTGAACCCAACCTTAGGACTTTTACTACAAACCCCCCCCCAATTTACTTTATTGCACTTTACTTTATTTCTTTTCTGAAATTTATTATCTAAAGTTGAAAATTTAGTATTTATCTTACTCCTTGTGGTTCGATACCCGATAATATACTACACGGTAGGATTGTATACTTGCGATCTAAACCGAAAGTGTATTTGAGGATAAAGCTTTTTACATATACCCTTTGCACGTATCAACCTCCTTTATTCATACCTGACCCAGAACCATACACTCCCTGGATCCTTTATTCGTACCTGACCCAGAAACATACAGTCACTTCACCCCACCAGCACCCCAACCACGACCTCATACAAGAATCTCATCTAGACTCATGTATGTGGCGCCTTTATCATTACATGCACCAGCACCTCACCCCAGATTGGCACCAATAGACGACGAAACTGGGTCATATTTTAAAAATATTAACGAAATTTTGCAAACTGGGGATGAATTTGAGGGAGGAAATTGGGAATATGAGAATATGAGAACATGCCGCTTAATGGCCGGACTGATACGCACTTGTTCGCAAACTTCAATGATATATCTGCTTTTAAAGAAACAGATATTGGTTATTATGGGAGATGGATTGAGTACAAAGGTGAGCTGGCGCCATCACAATATTTTAAAAGTAAAGAAGAGCTAATAAAGAAGATTAGATAATACCATATTGATAAGAATCAGGATATTAGAATGAAGAAAAGTGATAGTGATTGAATTTAGGTGGTATGCAAGACTCTGGGTGGTGATTACGAACTTAGGGGAAAAGTAACGAATTTTGGAGATACATGGGTTATAACGAAACAAGACAAGTCTCACACATGCAAATTTGAATACTCAAGCAAGACCATGAATGTCTCATGACATCAATCATTGCCGATATCATTGAGACCTCAATTAAGATGGACCCCTAGAGTATCCAAGGGGTGGCAAACTGTGTGAGGGTGTAACACCGTGAACTTTTAAAATTCAGATTTAATTAAAATGATAAGTGGTAAATCGAATAATATATATATACGTATATACGAATTTTTGCGTTAAGAGAGAAGAGTAAAATGTGTAAGAATTCAATTATATCGAATATGGGACAAGTGTGAGGTTTTATTTACAAAATTGTAAACTTACAAGTGGGGCCCTTTGTCATTTTCTCATTTCTCCTTCTCTTTTCTTTCTTTCTTTTCCTGCCTTCCTTCTCCCTTTCTTTTCCTGGTTCCGCCAACGAGAGAAAGAACGAGAGAGTGAGAGAGAGACCCCCCGGTGACCATTTTGAGTCAGAGGAATTATTGCGGGCCGTAAGAGGGGTGGTTGCGGGCCGCAACAACTTGAGTCAGAAATTAGAAAAAGAAGCAGAAGGAAATTCGAGTAGAGGTTGCGGGCCGCAATGGGCCCTACTGCGGGCCGCAATGGGTGTTCTGAATTCACTGTTTTGAGTATAAATGGGCCGAATTGAATCAGATTTGAACCAAATTAAAATTTAAATCAAATCATATGATATGTGTATAAATTTTAAAGTGTTTGGTTGAGTCGATTATATCGTACATGCCTTGTGAATATACGGGAAACTGTATATTCACGGCGAGAACTGCGCGACCCCCTGTTCCGGGGTGTGACAGAGGGTTAAGTATGACAATGTAATCCCGAAATACAATTGACTGTGAAGGGGTCGTAAGCTTGTAATAGCTTGAAAATTTGGGAGCTGGGAGGGTTCATACAGCTTGCTGAAACCACTTCTTATGAAAATCTGCGACAAGAATCCCAGCTCTAACTTGGAGAGCTTATTGAAGGAGTTGCTCAATTCAGGGCGGTAGCTTGGGCTTTTGGTCCATGCATGCAGTGGTTTAGTACTTGAGACCAGTTATCAGTATAGATGCATGCTTCTTGTCTGGCAGTATGAGGGGAGGTTTTTGATAGCTTGCGGCTATGATGCCAAGAACCAATTACTGCCTATTGCATTTGCAATTGTGCATAAGGAGGATAGTGATAATTGAGATTTTTTCTTATAGTGGTTGAGGAATGAAGTGCTTGGAGCTGATATATTCGTCTGTGTTATATCGGATCAGCACAAAGGGATCAAATCTGCACTGATAGCAAAATATGGATGGTCTCCAGAATTGTTTGTGCACAAGTTTTGTATGCAGCATGTTGCTGACAACCTGGTTCAGAATTGTGAAAGGGACAAGTGGTTCGGATGGAGGTTCAAATAAGGAGCAAGGAAAAAGAAGTCAAGAAGATTGAAATAAATGTTCAAAGAGTTTGCTGTGGTATGTTCGAAGAGGTTGAAAGAGATGTTCGAAGAGTTAGATGGCAACGGTTAAGAAAAATCATGTACATGCAAGGTCAAGGACCTCTTCTAGGTAACTGAGAATGCAATGACCTGTTCTAGGTAACTGAGAATGCAATTGGTATTTCTTAATTGGATGTTTTTATGTATTAGTCCAGATAAAGAGTTCAACACTTTCTACCCGGCCGTTTCTACCCGTTTGAGCATACTTCCAAGTTTGCAGTTTACAAAAGTAAATCTATGTGCTCATTTCGCGATATGTGAAATTGTAGTGGCACGTGGTTTAATTACCGATGACAAGTATTATTTAGTCTGTCGCAACAAGTATGCCAATTTTTTAATATCTTTTTATTTTATTTAGTACTTTTATTTGCAAATATTGTCTGTTTTGACAAGTATTTTTATATTTTTAAATTAGCTTTTTGCACTTTGAAGTTTTGGATTGGCACAGTCAATGCGGCTATTACGGCCAATTTTCTTATGAGTTAGTTGGAATAATATTTGTTGCTGGCATGTTTATGGGTGTCACACCAGACAAGTATCATTGTCTGGTACAGAACGAGTTGTTTCTGTTAGAAATATATTTTGAAAACACAAAATTTTATATAAATTAATACTTATTTTAATATTAATGTTTTTAATTTTATGAATTATGGAGCTATTTGAGAATGAGTTATTTTGATCTAATGTGTACATAGAAGCTCATTATTTAATCAAATATATTGATATGAGCTTTCCGTGACCTCAATACATATTTAATATAATTTTGTGCAAATGACTTGATCATGATCTAGCTTTGATATGCAATTTATTGTATATGACCATTTGAGCTTTGATATGCAATTAATTGCATTTGTCCGTTTGAGATTTAATTAATTGCATTTTTCAATGGAGTTACAAACGGTAATATATATAATGATGAATATTATTTTAATGATCATGAATGCACAAATTTATTGGTGTCTATGATATTTGCTTATAAATAGTACATGATATTTGAAGAGCAAATCAATTCAATAACCATTCAATAATTCACATACTCTCTTGCTCTTTCTCTTAGCTCCATAATTCATAAATTCAATTTCTTTTCTCCCACAAACAAATATTTTTTTTTATAGAAAACATATTATTCTGCTATCATTGTTGAAAGAAGCTACATCAACCTCTACCACGGTTGCGCCCGCAGGTAGAGGAATACCGGCGTAACTTGGGGCAAGCTTAACTGATTATTCCTGCGCTTAGGACGGGAAGTTGCCTTAGGTCCGCATTTTGCAGCTCCGGGTAATAAAGTTTTAATTATATTCTTGATTATTATTTTTTATATAATTATTATTTATTTAGTGATCAAAATTCAGATTTAAATCTAGTTGGTTAGTTAATATTTTTCCAACAATCTAAGGCAATAACCCGTAATCTGAATTTGATCAAATTAAAATTCTGATTTTAATTATTTTATAATTGTAAAATTAATTAGGTTACCGAAATGCAAGATAAAAAAAAAAATCAAAATCAAAAATCAAAATTATGATCATAGCAAAACCTATTTCCCTGATTCGGGTAGTATTTTGTATGAACTATCACTCTGGTTTTGTGATTTAAATTTGACCGTTATGATTACTCTAAAATTGCATTCAATCATTATTATTTGATTTATCTGAATTTGGGTAGATGTTGCGATTTATGAAATTAAATTTAATCCCTTACATACAAATTAATGTTATGCTGATTGAACGCATTAGGAATTATATTTGTTAATTAATTTCCAAGTATGAGAAGGCTTTCTGCTATAAAAAAATAAAAATAATCTTAATAGTAAATTAAGTTTCTAATTTAGTTGGTGCTAATCTTCTTGACTGAAATTTTTTCTTGAATTTTATTTATTCGATCAAGTTAACAAAGAACTTTGATCACAACAGTTAATGTTATTCTGAGATCTATTAATATATTGAAAATTCTAAAAATTAAAATCGGTAAAGTTTTAAATTAAGTTATAATTGAATTAGTGAAGTGCTATGTGTGCGCCAGATTTTAATTATATGATTGTTTTTTAATCTGGTCACTGAGAAATGAAAACTGAAATTCCTAAGTATTTTTTTTTTTTTGTACTATATATATGACGAAATATTATAATGATGAAGAAGCCTTCTTTGGCATCTCTTCGTTTGGTATTTCAAGAAAGAAATAAAATCAAAACCGTCTTAATTTGTTTCTATTACTTTGATCTCAATCATAACCTCAATCAATATCTGATTTCTTACTAGACATTCTAGATTTCTTACTAAAATATAAATTTAATTTTAGTAAATGGAAATTTGAATAATAAAAATAGATGATTCAAGTTGATGTAGTTGTTGATCTATGAAATATTATATAATTGAAATCGTAATAGAAAGTTACGAAGGTGTTTTGTTATCGGAAATTTTAACAATTGTTAGCATTTATTGATATAATAATTATACAAAATTAAGTCCGTTAATAAGTTAATATTTGTTAAGTATATAATCTGAATGTTATCAATAAAATTCAGAAATCTGATTATTACTCATAACTCAAGTAATTAGATTTACAAATTAATTTTTTGACAAAAGAAGAATATGTAATACATGAAATATTTTAGTAATGGACTTCTTTGTAATAAAAAAAAAATTAGGGTTATCGGCAAATAAATCTCTAAGGTCATCGGTGAAAAAATTTACCATTAAATAAAATAACAAAATAAAATAAAGAAAATATTAATTTTGAATTACGATTCATCATTACTCCAGTATTTTATAACCGATTAATATAATTAATTATAATAAATAAAAATATTTAAAAGCCCTAATTAATGCTCTTATAATTGCCTCTGTAATTAATATCATTAACCACCTTGATTACCTCTTTAATGAGCAGAGAAAACCAAAAGAAATTGTGAGCGTTTATTTCTTAAATTAACACATGAAATTAGTGTTAGTTTCATATAATTAAAAAAATAGACGAATTAACAAAGTGGTACAACCTATCTAATCAATATTAATATTTATAATTACTTTCATCTAATGCCTTCATAATTAATGCCATATAATTAGATGAAATATTATATTTAATGTTGCGGAAGTTGTGACTTACAAGAGTAGTATAATATGATTTTATACAACTGTTTTTTTTTTAAAAATTAAATTGTTAATCACGGTAATTATATCTTTAATGTTTATATATTTAATGATTGGGAAAACTAAACAGAGAATATTAAGCAGTGTAGATTCTTAGAAGACATTCTCACTTGTCCGATCAGAAAATGCAATGTCATTTTTTTTGTATCTAATCAATATTAAATTGATTTTAGATTTCAATAATTTGATTTTAAGGGAAATTAAAATATGTTTTCTAAATGGATATTTAGATTAATCAACTAAACTTGACTTCGAAATCTATCTTAGGTTATTATGCAATTTAAAATTTGATATATAATTCTAGTAGATGGAATTATTTGAACAAATGTTTTTAAGATAGACCAATACCTACTATTCGTGATACTATTTTTAATTTACCCAGAAAATAAAAATGAAATATTAGAAATTCTATCATAACCGTTTAATTAATTTCTTAGTTATATTATTAAAGTCACGGTAATAAAATATTATAATTTATTTCCAATAAATTTTGTTTTATACAATAATATTAATTTAAATAACTGCATCTTTTAATTCAATTTTTAAACACCATTATTGCATCTTTGATGTTCATAATTATCTTTAATGATATGGAAAATTGAATGGCTAATATAAGCATATAAGCAAATATTGATGTACACTTAAATGCACTAATAATTTGTATTCTCAAACTTTACCCAACGAACTAAACTATTCCTTTATTAAAAAAAGAATTGTCTTGACTATACTACTATGGGTACTCAGACTCTCTAAGTCTTCTATGTATACAAATAAGAAATAATTAATATAGTTATTAAAATTTATGTTAGTGAAGCAATTGAGTCACTGTATTTGCTAAATAAATGAATATATATATCCGTCTTATTTTTAGATTACATAAAAGTAATTGACATCTAAAAATAAAAATAAAAACTCCAACATACAATTCTCGAATCTGATAAATATTGTAGGATTCCAATTTTTATAGATATAATAATAAATCAAATTATTTGTTGTCAGATTAGATATTTAATTATATATTATTATAGTCTGAAAGATAACTAAAGTAAATTGAAAATATTTAATACTAATGATAATAAAGAAGAAAGAGAAATGTGGGGTATAATTAAATACAATGTCAACCTTATTATTTGATATATAACATAATAATATGAGGGTTCGAATGTTTATTAAAATATTTATAAACCTACCCTAAATCATATATGACATGAAATTATAAATGTATAAATTAACTTCTAATTGCACAATGTTGATTATGAGTTTCATAAAATGATAGAATGATTATTATTATGTTATATATAGTAAATTGTGGGGATTAAAATGTTTATAGAAATATTAAATTAACCCTACGATATGTATGGCATAAATATACATAAATATTGAATAATGTCTTTAATTTTATGAGGAATTATGATAAGTGTATTAATAAAACGAAATGTGGGGGTATAAAATAAAGAGTGCTCACTTAATTGATCATGATAACTAATATATATATATTTGATTATGATTATGGCTAATATATATTATAAAAATTAAATGAGAGTACATTATAGTTTTCTCAAATGTTGTAGAAAATGTGAGAATTTAAATTATCATATATCATGGCATGAGATGATAAAATTGATTGAGTTATACTATGCTTAATCTATTAGAATGCATGATCTTGACATTCTATTGAAAATACTATTGTTGTTAGCGCATATATTTTATTTATCCTAAAATATGTGTGATTAATTTTATGTCACATGATGCTACAGATAACAAGTTTATAAAATTAATGATATGTTTTTGAAAGTATTATCACTAATCATAACTATTTGGTGAATACTCTTTTACAAGTTTGTTGGAAAAAAAAAATTACTTACATGCTCGAGCAATAAATAAAAATTCATTGATATGAAAATGTTGATGATGGACTAAAAATTAAAGTCCTTATGTATATAGGACGAAAGTCCTAGAGTCATCGAGGGGGATGGGACTTAGCCTAATGGGCCAATCTGGTGTGGGAACCCAACCTCTGTGATGGGCGATCCCCTGAAGGGGGTTCAATGGGTAAGAACAAGCAGATAGGTTGGCCAAGGAGCACAAGAATATTTTAGATATGGAACTTCTGTTCCAAACCCATCCCTATGGTGATCAGTGCTCCTGTGTAGTGTAATAAGATGAGTATCTCAAGTCGTTAATTCGCGAGATGTGACTCTACACACATCCCAGAGGGAACTCTTCTATATGAGAATGACCGTATAAGGCCGCGGCTACTGAGTTTAGGCAACCCGTAGAATATTCTCATGAAAAAAAAATCAAGTTAACGTGCATGGCCTCAAATGCACAACCCGCGATGTAGTTTTCTGTATTGTGTGTGTAATAATGTAAGTTCCGATCAAAGGAATCGTTGTTCAAGACCTGGTTCACTCCGATCTCCTCGGACTGAAATTATTGACACTAAGTAAAATCAAAACATTTTGCCCAATGCACAATATAAACAATGATAGCAGAAATATTTATATATATGTTTTGTTTTTTTTTTTTTTAAAGTAAATTTTGAGTTTTGTGGGGGATTGTTAGAAATATATTTTGAAAACACAAAATTTTATATAAATTAATACTTATTTTAATATTAATGTTTTTAATTTTATGAATTATGGAGCTATTTGAGAATGAGTTATTTTGATCTAATGTGTACATAGAAGCTCATTATTTAATCAAATATATTGATATGAGCTTTCCGTGACCTCAATACATATTTAATATAATTTTGTGCAAATGACTTGATCATGATCTAGCTTTGATATGCAATTTATTGTATATGACCATTTGAGCTTTGATATGCAATTAATTGCATTTGTCCGTTTGAGATTTAATTAATTGCATTTTTCAATGGAGTTACAAACGGTAATATATATAATGATGAATATTATTTTAATGATCATGAATGCACAAATTTATTGGTGTCTATGATATTTGCTTATAAATAGTACATGATATTTGAAGAGCAAATCAATTCAATAACCATTCAATAATTCACATACTCTCTTGCTCTTTCTCTTAGCTCCATAATTCATAAATTCAATTTCTTTTCTCCCACAAACAAATATTTTTTTTTATAGAAAACATATTATTCTGCTATCATTGTTGAAAGAAGCTACATCAACCTCTACCACGGTTGCGCCCGCAGGTAGAGGAATACCGGCGTAACTTGGGGCAAGCTTAACCGATTATTCCTGCGCTTAGGACGGGAAGTTGCCTTAGGTCCGCATTTTGCAGCTCCGGGTAATAAAGTTTTAATTATATTCTTGATTATTATTTTTTATATAATTATTATTTATTTAGTGATCGAAATTCAGATTTAAATCTAGTTGGTTAGTTAATATTTTTCCAACAGTTTCTGGCACCGCCCAACGTCAATGTATAGCTTTAAGCATTTAGCCTTAACAACACTATATATAAACAATTTATGTAATTAAATAAATGTTAAAAAAATTATCTTGTACAATTTTAATTTAATATACAATATATAGCTCTTGTTCTTATCCTTATTCAATAAACTAATATCAAGTTCTTCTTTTACGTATTCTTATACCCTAGTTATAAACTACTGGTTGGCTTGAAAGTCATCCCAACTCAAGAATATGTTTGCCTCTTATAAATACATCTAGCTAGTTATAAATCCGTGAACAAATCATTTACCAATATCCATTGCTTAATTCTGAATCTTGAAAAGATTATCTATATTTTGCACCTTGTTCTCCCATGGATTTCCAATTGTTGGAAGCGATCTCTAAGCCACCATTGTTGTATAAGAGACAAAAAAAATCGTTTATAGAGGCCACCGACTAAATTTAGTACCCATATTGCTAAGATTCTTTTGCCTCATCTGTAATTTGGGTGTCACATTCTTCCATCTTTCAAAAAATTCAAAACTTGAAGAACATGTTTTTATGAAAAACAGGTTGGAGTGAGAATATATCGACAAAAGTGTTTTATATGGCAAGTATATATATGGTGCCAGAAGTCGCAAAGTTGGTAAATCTTGGCCTGAAGTACATCAACCTGAAACTGATACTTCTCACAGAACGACTCCAATTGAAAATATTTGTGGAATTGCCCTTGGAGATGGGGTGTATGTGCAAACAGGCCCATGCAAGGGAGAAAGAGGTGTGAAGACCACAAAGGTAGAAAAAGAGTCGAGACAAGAAAGGAGAGATTGTTAAACAGCAACAGCCTAAGATGTGAAATTGAACAAGCATTGGTATGTGTTTGCGGTGCAATTTGCGAAATTGATGGGTCCATTTGTAAGAAATTAACCCCCTGCTGTGGGGAGGAAGAGGTGTGATGTTCACAAAGGGAGAAGAAAGATTAATAAACAGATTCCTATTCTCATGTATTAGTTTCAATTTGTTGTTTTAGTGTTAATATTATTTTTATTTTTAAGAGAACCATTTAGCCAATTGTGATCAGACATAATTGTTATCTTTTTGCAGTTGTAATAAACATTATCCCAGATAACCAACCCAGCTATTTTTTTGACGGATCAACTAATATTATTCTCAATTTTTTTTTTTTTTCATTATTTGCTTTGTATGTCATTTGCACCCCAAGGACCAGCAGCAAAGAAGCAAAAAGTGATTTATCTCGATAAATAAGTGAAAAAAATATACCTGACATTTCTTTAACGCATCTTTTGTTAGTACTTGGGTCTTAGGAAGTTAATTAGTACCACAAGCTAAATTCCAGACACTAATATGTCCAAACACTAATAATTTCGGTTTAATACAGTTATATTTACATTCAATTAAACTCTAACAGAACAGTAACTTCGGGACATTCATAATATACCACACAAGCCAAGACATGTTAACCACCACAAACTTAAATGAGTTATAAAGGAATAATGGTTCCAAGTTTGATAAGAGATGCCCAATGGGGCATTATGCAACTCATAACCTCTTGATTAATATGTTAACAAAATATGCATTTATTTCAGAAACATTAATCAGAAAATAATAAAATAATCCCCATTACCAGAACTATGAATTATTGGGCAGCAATTATCCAATTTGTCTTAGAAAAAACTGGGTAAATTAAAATCATTAAACAAGCAGGGTTCCAAGCATAACAGTCACTGCCTCACCACGGATGCGCACTCTCTGAAATTTCTCCTCCAATTCCACATACAACACACCACTCCTTGGTGAAGCCTGAAATACAAAATTATGATAAATGCGTCCAGTGCATATTTCAAACTTTGGTTCACATTTTGATAAATATACCCCATTGTATCATATGAAGTAATTATACACAAGTTAGACAGATAATGAATGGAATACCATGAAAGAAGTAAAACTTTGCTTATTCAGCTTTTTCTTCCACAATGGCGCCAGGGCACAGTGCACACTCCCACACACATGGTCCTACAAAGAGAATAACAGACATTAAATACTGAACGCATGACAGCATGGGATCTAAGTGCATAGCCATATAATTGAAAGACAGTTAAATTGATGATTAAATTATATATCCAAAAAAAAAAGTAAGACCTCATCAAATCCAAATTTAGGGCAGAAGACTCGGGTGAAAAAGTCAAATTCCGACCCGGCAGGAGCTGGTCCTGTAACTATAACTGCTCTTTCCTCACATTTCTTAATTTCCTCAAAATTCGGTTGCAACATCGCAACTTCTTTTCCAGAAGAGAGCTCTATCTGAGAAATAAAATTCCAAGATAATGCTTAATTATCTAATCAACTGACAAGAACAATAGAAGTACAAAAATATAGGAAATCAAAACAACTATAAATAGCATAAATCGAAGTACCATAAGGTCACCAGCAGATGTTTTCTGAAAACTAACAACAGACACACCATTCAGAGTCTCAGGAAGTGAAGGTTCAAGTGCATCACCTTCAACCATAGGAACTACAGGGAAGTCTAACTCAACAAAGAACTTCTCGTCGCCATCTTTCAATGTAAAATCTGCTTTAGATATTTTCTTGGCAGTTACAATTCCAATATTCGCAACAAAGTTGATGATATCATGTTTTACAAGGTCTGATGTGAACAGGAAATGTGTTGCTGCTACTGTTCCATGCCCACAGAGATCAACCTAGGAAGAAGCAAAGTGTTATTGCAGTATATAGTACTATGTTAATTGTACAAAGACAATAATGGGGCTCAGTAACACTATATTCCAGCTGGTATATACCAGTATAATGCAAGATGTATGATGGCATTTCTTCCCCAGAAAACCTGGCTTAATTGCCCTGACCAGTGTTTGTCAGAGAGAGGCAGATCCTCCCCTTTGGTTCATGGTGCACCCAAAAGAGAGATGAACACAGTTGCTGAATTCCAGTGGTATGGCCTGATAGTAGTTCTGGTTTCTTCTCCTACTTCATGTTATCATACAAATCCACCAGCATGGTGATCTAGGTGTTTACAACTTTACATCCTGAACCTCGCCAAGATACACAGGAATAGTGGTATCACACGGGCAACTCAGTGGAATCTCTACAGTGGGTAAACACCGGTTAACCTCTAACCATGTATAAATGAGCAACTGATCAGTTCCAGAGTCTTCTCCCGAGTCTGTGTTTCATCATTGAACAACAACATGTGCATCGTGTTCTTTCTTGATCGCTCCAATTAATACATAACATTAATCTCTCAGTGCACACAAAGCATCCGGTGAAAGCTGAATAAAAGTTTCATAGGTATATTGGAGGGATACTTAGAAATGTTAAAGAAGGGATTGCTCTGGATGGGTAGTTGTCAAGACTTATTGAATACCTACCTGGTCTTCATTCAGTGATATAGTACAGTATGCTTTGACTTTTAGGGATACTTAGAAATGTTTTTCTGATAGTGGTTAGTCTTGTATCATATGTTTGACTTTATGGAAAGTTGGAAACACAGTAATGAAATTTGCTGTACTGGTGCATCTATTAAAATTAATAGAAACTTGATTTTTCTCATTATATCTTTGCTTCAATATTGGCTAGGCAAGGTTAAATAAGGGATTGTTGCAACTCAAAACTGAATTCCTGGAGAGATGGAGAACATCCCCTGCAGGAGGTGGCTTATGGGGCAACTTATCTGACAATGGGTGATGAAGGGGATGAAGCTAGTGGAGATGGTGCTGATGCTTAGTGTTGCTTGTGTGCATGCCTTTAGTTACTTTATATGATAAGCTAGCTTCTTACTTAGTGAAGTAGATGTTTTGTAATAAGCTGTTGTTACTACTAACTGCTGGGTATTTGGTTCTACTGGTGTGTGTGCCAGTGTTTTGGGGTTTAAAGGGTATCCAGGCGATTAGGGTTTAGATGTGAATGGTAATATGGGACTAAAGGAGGCCAAGGATGAGATCACTCCCCCATATGTGTTCATAGGCTACGGGATTTTTGGGATGAAGTTTAGTCCTAGATGATACTGTATGCGGGGTGTAATTATGACCTCCCTGTTTAATACAAATGGGCAAAATTCCCCTTGTTTTAGATAAAAAAAAATATATTGGAGCCTAATGAAATTCTAAACAAATGTCATCATTTGGAATTGGGTTTCTGGTATGATTCTGACAACACATGAGCGTCCCTTTCCTGGCAGGTACTAATGTCTAATACCCCAGTAACAAAGATAAAGAAGCATGCATATGTAAGTATTTTGCTTAAGATACCTCAACAGCTGGGGTAGACCACCAGATACGAAACCAAGGAGCATCATCATCATGTGCATCTGAAACATGTCGAGAAAGGAAGGCAGTGATAGGAGTGTTGAACTCTTTGGCAACCGATAGCATCCATTTTTTGTCCACCTCAGCATTCTCTTCCAACAGACACACTGCCGCCGGGTTTCCCTTGAAAGCCTCAGCAGTGAATGCATCTACCTGAGTTTTAGAAAATAAATGTTAATAGTATAGTCAAGATGTACATATTGCTATGGAAAGAGGAGTTGTTGAGAGAAGTACGGACCACTGCATACTTGATAGCTCGTAGAGGCATTTTAACAAACACCTGATATATGTGTGGTGCTTTTACAAGTGCGTAGTTGTTGCTGCCCCAATTAATTGGAGAGACACTGATGAATTATATAGACCCATATACATATTGAATAAACTATCATAAATTTTCTCTTTTTGACCCGGAACTTTTAAAATTCAATTTCAAAAAGTGGAGTTGGAGGTAAAATATTGATTGCGGAATTGCTAAAGAAATTTTCATGTGGATTTTATTAATGGAAGTCTCCAAATTGTACACTCTTACCATTGGTTTAATAGAGCTTGAGGGTCATATTTGGGTAGTTACTTAGAAGGTCAGAAGGACCAAGTCCATTTACTACCAACTAAGCTTGAAACCTTGGACCCCACTTTATGAATTCAGATCCAGCGAAAATTGGGCTTTTGATCAGGATCGTCCGATTCGAATCCTTGACTATCTAATTAAAGTGGAGTGCACGCATCTCAAGAGACAAGTTCGAACTCCGAAACAATCTCGAGCGACAGATTCGAATCAGATGGTCCCGATCCAAAACCCAAAAATTGAGTTACTTTAGGGGATCCGGACCCCACTTTATTGGGTAGAAAAAACGGACCTTCACCATATGCAATTAATTATTAATCAATTTTGTTTCTATTATAGCAAATGATTAATCTCTCTATTGTTTGATTCTTGTTTAATTGAATTTCTGTAGGTCATTAAATTTGAACTATATTAATCCACAAAATTATTCATTTATTTATTTTATTATGTATCATCATAAGTTTGTTTTCAATATCCATTGCGGGAAGTAAATGAAAAGGAGAATTTATTTGTTGAATGCAAATAATTTCCGTAACTTGTTGAGTGTGGTTAACGCATAAATCGCTCGAAAAGATAGCTAATTTTTATAAATCTAGCGCAATTGGATATTTTCTTTGTTGTTTCTCGATAACGGTTATCTTTACAACACAAAAAAAAAAAAAAAAAAACCTAGTGCTATTAATTAGGAGTGCAAACGGATCAAATACGGATCCGATAGTGATAAAATCATATTGTATTCAAATAAAAACTTTTAATTTTCGGATACGAATACTAATTGAATATTAAACGGATACGGATCAGATATCCGTAGATCTATACATAATTTTTTTCATAATATATATTAAACTATGTGGTATATATCTACTATTTGAATATGGATAATTAAAATTTATAAAAAATATCCGTATCTACGCGGATATTCGGATATCCATATCTAATTTTTGGATACGAATTCAGATACAGACAGATTATATCCAATCCATTTGCACCCCTAGTTTAATGTACTACCTCATCTATAAACTAGAACTATGCTCTTATACTATATTTTATAAGAGAAAATATAACAATTATTTTTTACTCTCCGGAAAAATAAAGATAAGTGAGAAATGTTTACTTTGCTTTTTGAAGTAGTTTAAAAAATTATCATAAGAAATATTCACTAATAAATGTACTTATAGTAAAATTATCGTTATATCTTTTTTATTATTTGATTTTAAACAAACTTAAATAAATTGTATAATTATTTGATCAATTGTAAATTGTAAATAAGAAGTAGGAATTAATCTAATGTACAGGGACTAGATTGTAAAAAAAATTATATGTAATGCAATGTCAGACGGTAACTTGCCACCTGACCTTCAACAAAAATAGTTATTTGATCAATGAATATGAATCATTCAACGAAAACTTAGTATATTACAATATTTTTACTATTTTGGAATTTCATTTGAAATAAACAAATAATAATAATTATGCACTTTTTTCTACTGATCCGTAAATAGTAAACGATCTAAATTTGACAGAACTATTTACCAAATCTGAATCTGGACGATTTGAGAGGAGACTTATTCTGAGGGTGTCTGTTTTCTCACTTTCTCAGCATTAGAACGGAGAATCAATTAAAGTTTAAAGTCAAAAAGTTATTCCACATTCTTAGCCCCTTTGGTTAAATTATATTTAAATTATAAAAAATAAAAAACAATAAGCTTCTTATTTTAGGATGAAAACAAAGTTCTGGCTAGTAGGATTATCTGTGGCAATAATATAATGCCCGCTTGTGTTATAATATTGTATATTGTGGGTACTTTTGCCGTTTCTTCAGAGAACGTAGGTATTAAACTAGAAACACTTTTGGTCTCCCAGCATATCACCAATAGCGAATATTAAAATTGTTTAAAATTGAACGTTACTAATAACACTCAGGAGAAATACCTTTCGAATATTGGTGTACATAAATAGAATCTCGTTATTTTAGTAGCACTTACAAAAATGAAAATGCAAATGTTAATTATAATAATATTTTGTGATGTGATGTTGGAGACAACTGAAAAATTTATATTTTGAAATTTCTAAAAAAGTATACATAATTTAAAATGTTGTATTTACAAGTTAATCTATTAAATTTTGTATTGTATTGATGGTGTTACAACACAAATTGGGTCACCATTTTAATTGTCAACATGTCTTTTAAATCTGGTTTATGCACCCAATTGAATCAATTTGAATTGAATTTTTTTCATGAAATAAAAAAAAAACAATTCAAGATTTTTTGCCACTAGTTAATATAATGATCATTCCTAGTTAATTCAATGTAAAATTAAAAACAGGAACCTAATATTTCATTATTTAATTTTTATTGTACTAACAATTTTAGATTTGTAGTTGGTATAAATAAATCTGTCTTTGGTAGAGATCTTCTGGTTGGAATATTTTAATTATATTTTGATAATTTCATAGGTACATTTTTATGTAATTAATTTTGTAATTTGTGTTATATTACTGATTAGATTGTCTATTAATTTATTTATATATTTTGTATAACTTATGGCAAAAGTTGATGAGTTCCACGTTTTGAACTTCAAAACATGAAAATGTGAGAAATTCTATAATCACTTCAATTATTTTGATTCACATTATTAATCCTCTATATTTAATTTTTTTTAATATTTACACCACATTAGTCAAGTATGAAATGATAATAGTTTTTGTTAACTTTTTCAGCCTGGGACTATACATGGCAATTGAGAGTTAGCATTATACATACTTTATGTTTATTATTAAACATTAGTCATATTCGTATCATAATTTTATATGTTAAGATTAACAAATAACTAATGAATAATGAATAATCATTGAATAAAATGATAATGAATATAATATAGTTTGCATAAATAGAACAAAAATGTATATACTACTTTAAATTAGGATATGTTCATAATATCATAAAATATAACCAAAATATGTGTATTTGATCATCTCAATGTTTAAAAATGTAAATTACTAATTTAATAATACTACTCGAAATGTTCCATACATAAGTTTTATCATCATTATAAACAATTTATGCAATTAAATAAATAATCAGAAGATTATCATTCACAGTTTTATTATTATCAATCCTATAACCTACTAGTTCTTCTTGTACGTCTTCTTACCATATCAGCTACTAGTTGGCTTGAAAGTCATCCTAACTCATGAATATGTTTGCCTCTTTTAAATACAACTAGCTAGGTATAACTCGGTACACAAATCATTTACCAATATGGCAATATCCTTTGCTTATTTATTCCTGACATATTCCCACATTTTTTATTTTAATCTTGATCGGTGCTGTTCTGCAACAAAGGATTAAGTCTCCTTAAACTTCCTTAATCGTTTACTCCTACCGAGCACCAGTTACTTACCAAAGATTAAGATCATCCTTAGCAATTTCTAAGCCACCGTTGTTGCAATAGAGATGGAGAATTTGTTCCCAGAGGCCACCGATTAAATTTTAGTTCCCGTATTGCAAAGATTATTATGCCTGATCTGCAATCTGGGTGTCATATTCTAAATAAGCAGATAATGTAGTAACTGTGCACTTAACATTTTGCCACGTGTCCGCTCATTGTGTATTCGCTATAGCTTCATGGCATATTTTCTCAGGCCGGTGCATTTGTTGCCACGGTAAGACAGCTTCATGGCAGATAAAGAAAGCAACAGCAGCAGTCTTCTGGGTGCATGGAGAACCACTAAAGCAGTTTCTATGGGTCACCCCAGGCTATTACTCTCCTGCTTTGCTGGTACTATTCTTCTTGCATAACGGTGGCAATATGGAGTACTCACCGACTTATAAGGAAAAAATAGTTTACTCCCTTAAATGGCTTGGCTTGGAGGATGATATTGATAAAAGTTAATAAGAAAAGAACTAGGTCGTTTCTTTCTTTGCTTGATATATGCCCGTCAGCATTTGACATCTGCTGAAAACACTTCAAGCTGTATCAATCACTATCTCATTAACAATTCATAACTACTTAAATAAAACCAGTCCCATCACAATACCAATGTTGATAGACAGTAGATGGAAATATATAAAAAGTGAAAATTTGCTAGAGTTACAGGGGATTCAATTCCAGAGCCCATAAAGTTATTTTCAAAAATTGGTTGTATTTTCTCTAGCACAAATCATCGGGTATCCATGTCAGTGGGTCCTGCACTGACCCCTTTGAAAGAAACCCGCAATTTCCTAAGAGAGGAGCTCCTCTTTCCATTCTTCTCTGTCATGCCGCTCACGTGTACTGTATCTTTTGCCACCTTGCCAAGTAGGTCGTACAATGCAAGATTGAGGTTAGAGCGTGTCATCTCCTCTAGAACTGGAGGTGCTTGCATGTAAAGATTGTTGCCTCTATGAGTGACACTAGCTTTCGACATGAGTACATTAGGGTGTTTCTCCAATTTTTCTATGAACTGAAGTGCCAAAAATTAGCATAAACACCACAGTATGTTTAAAAAGGTACCTACATAATGTGAAGAATGACTCCAGAACTACCAAACAACTATTCCAAAGATCAAAGAAGTCACAGTACCACAGAAATATGATACTAAATTGAGAAGATATATGTGATCCAATAGAGGAATATATAATAAAAAGTAGTCTCAGGTGGTCATTTTCTTTGATATGAAAAGTCCGATATTTTGGTAATGCAGGAGGTCAAGATATCTTGTGTAGCACCATTAAATAGAAAACACACTACCCCTGTCTCTCCAACTTATTCTCTAGCAGTAACAAGATAGAATAAAAATATGCTCCTTTCCAACTTACTCGAGTGAGGGGCAGTATGGGAAATTATGGAGAAGATGGAAACAAAGTTTAAAAAGACAGGAAATTCCCATGCTTTATAAAGTTGCATGATCTCTTTAAGTTTTTGCAAGGTTAGTTTTCCTTTAATAAACAATAACAAGAACAATTTTACCTCGGCAAGAGTGACAGAAGGTTCAATCTCGATGAGAGTACCGGGCCCACATACCAGGCAGTCTGTCTCTCTAAAGAAATCTGTTACTTTTATATGAGTTCCTTCTTGACCATTGTACCTAAAATAACAGTACCATTGACATAAGAAAATAAAAAGGAAATCTCTTGGAATTAATACAAGATATTCAATTGCTGTCGCAGATTCAGAGAACTAAATCACGATTCTGTACCAGTAAGGTCCAATACTAATGCACTACCAGTATATACAGGGTAGTACGAGCCAAGGCAGGAGAAAATTGTTTTTTTTTTAAATTTGTTTTTCTCCAAATTTGTGGGGCTTCAACAAGTGATCTCGTACAAGTTCCAAAAATAGAAAAACACTTACGTCATGTAATTGGATAAAGTTTTGCTACAGCCAGAGACAATCTTCAAAGCTTCCAACGCACATGCAGCTGATACAATTGCATTTGTAGAAGCTATGGCCGGTATTATATTCTTAACGACTCCCTGTTTATAAGTAATTCAAGCAAGCATTTCAGTCCTTGAACTGAAAACTGTACCGGTTTAGTTAAGCACTGGTACCTATGAAGAAGTACCGGAAGTGCACTGCTGTACATGACAGAAAATAAAACTAGCATCCGAAAATAAGTTTGGTATACCTGGGTCAACGAATAGGTTACTCCAGGAATACCGAAAAGCTCAGCCCTCTTTAAGGCCTGTATGACAATTGACAAGAACATAACTTGAATTAGAAGCAAGAATGGATAAATGAGTAACAGTGAATTCAATAAATAAAATCAGACAATGGTAAAACTAAAGGGACCTCATTGTAGACCCACTGCATGTGATCAGGATTGTCAGCATCAAAAGCTTTCCCACTATGCACCTGTATAATAGAAGCAAAAAATTCAAATTTCATAATAAGGCTTCCATCAAGCTTCAAAATTAACCAAAAACAATATTATGATGAATTTCTGATTATTACCAATATTTTGGGTGCTTAACAGTAGAAATGTGTTTAATTATGATTTTTTGACTGGTTTTGCAATCATATTATTAGTTTCTAAAGAGGCCTTGTGCATGAAGCACAGAACATGAAGGGACAATGTATCCAAATTGGTTGCCAAGATAAAATTTAAAAAAAAAAAAGTAAAATTTTGAGCTGAAAACACAGTTGAAAGATAAGGTAACATACCTCATCCCATTTGATGAGATGGGCGTACTCGATACAATGTGCAGGGGTTCTAGGCGTCTCCGCAAGTGTACATAGAGGAAACTTGACCTGAGGTGGGAATAGCCATATGTTGCACTCAAAACATGGGGTGGTTCCAGGCATAATCACTCTAGCATGCCCCTTGAATCCCTCAGTACCACCATCTACCATTGGCTTCACTGTCTCTATTACTGGGTTGTCATCAGCATCATACTCTGGCAATGTAAGAACCATTGAGGAACTAAAATTAGGAAAAAAATGGAGAACTTTCAATGTGAATAGTATTCAATATCACTGCTTCTTTAAAGAAAGGTCTGCAAATTAAACTGAGTATGCAGACATTTTGCCAAAAGTTTGTTCACTTAAGCCAGATTTAACCCAATTAAACATAGAGCCAATTATAGCTCATTTTGCATGCACAGTTAGCCTAATTTAGCCTCACAAACCCAAATCGTGCAATTCAGCCCTTACCTGTCCTCAGCACAGTTCAACCAACTAAACCTCAATTCTGCAATTAAGCTTTCAAGTAACTCTCAATCACATGAAGGAAAGAATGCACGACTCAATTTGCAATTAAGCCACTTTAACTATTTAAGCTGTAACAAACCCTAACATGAGCGTTAACTTAATCCAATTAATCGCAACTAGACCCAACTTCACAGTTAAGGATGACTATACTCCACTTTTGCTTGGCCACTGCTTAATTGCACAACTTATGCCTTTCTTTTCCTAAAGTTAGTCAATTTTAGCTTAGTTTATCCTAACCCCACTAAACACCGAACACGTAAAGAAAAGATAAAAAAAACATCAGATACAACATTAAATTTTATCCTGGTAGGATTTATTATATAAGTAATGAGAATGGACTATAAATTACCAAGAAAACCACAAGCAACCGAATTTATATAACTCCTAGCCTCAATTGAATCAAGGCCCAGCACAATTATGTCAAAGTTGCTATAGAAGTCGAGTTCTTTGTCTTCTATTCTCCCAAAGTGTGGTACAATATTGACACCACTGACCCGTTCCATTACCCGTTTTGCAGCTACCTCAGCCTTCGACTTCCCCACATCTTGAAGTCTGTTGTTACAATAGAAAATCAGGAGCACATAACCATAAAACAATGAACCGCAGTAGCTATTGAACAGGTGGTATGGAACAGTATGGATTTAGTAGAGACCATATCACAATTTTATTATTTTAAAACATTTGAGTTGCTTGTTAGGTGCTTAAGTTGAGGTTCGAGTCATGTGTCATGCTTAGCTGAGGTTAATATCAAGGTCACAGCTGAAGAACCTTAAAAAACCAACTTATTTAATCCCTGTTACCAAACTAACGACCTTGTTGAAACAGTTTTTTCCAGTGCTAGAACCAGGCAGTATGTCAACACTTGACACAACTCATCCAGGACCAAATCAAAATAATCTCAAAACATTGGTACTCAAATTAATTTTAACTTGACACTTCCTCAAAACAAAAGAGAAAAGGAAGAAAGAAAGTTATACCTGAAGAGGAATTGACGATTTAGATTGGAGACCTCAATGGTATCCATGTCAATGACATCGATGTTTTTGAAACCAGAAAGAGCAAGGTCTTTCAGTAATTCACAGCCAAGACCGCCAGCTCCAACCACTAGTACTTTTACATACTCTCCTATATCCTCTCTCAACTGCATTATTTTGTCATTTTAAGGTTTTTTAGTGTAATTGATGCACCACATACACCCTTATTATATGCTCTTTGATATATATAGTGCAAGCAAATCCAATCCTAATTCTTGTTTTGCAAATTGATAAAATTATAATGGAATTTTTCCTATAGAATTTATTTATTATTTGAAATCAAAATATTTCGATACAGGTTTCCCTCTTGACAGTGATATGTTTTGTATATGTAAATCCTAGAAAATAAGCATAAAATATTTCACAAAAATAATTCTGAATTGGCCCAGGAGTGTGCATTTACCCTAACAAAATTGTACACTAAAAGTACTACCAGATCAATACCGAACCAACCAAACTCCAAAATCCAAATAACAGCCAAATCAGAGAAGTACCATATATTTTAGTTTATTCTTATAAGCACTAATTATACTTTTTAATATGGTCACCCACCCAGTTCATATGTTCTCATAGCCATTTTAACACGGAGGTCTTTGAATTTTTTTATTTAGGTTTGATTATCCATACCATACTCTACAAATCAAATAGGATTTTAAACCCCAATAATTTGATTCACGGCTTCAACCAAAAATTTGGATGCTATAAACCCTAAACCCTCTAATTAGATATCAATGGGGAGAGAGCGGAGAGCGAAGAAGAAAAGGGAAAGAGAGCTGACATTGGGACGGGGATCGAATCCAGCAGAGACAAGGTTTCCATGGCGAGATAGCAACCTGTCGACATCTTTCCATCTTCCTTCAGTTGCTACCTCGGCCATTATTCTTCTCTCTCTCCCTCTCTCGCGCTCTCTCTTAACTTGTATACACAGGCACCGAAGTAGAGACCAAATTAAGCTTGATTAAAAGGAAAGAAAAGAAAAAAAAAGCTGAAAGAAATACGGAATTCCCTCTATAGCATGGAAGGGGTCAGGTTCTCATTGGACCAAGAAATGATCCGGTCCTACAGATGCCTCTACCGTTCGATTAAGAGGTCAAATTAGATTAACGGATTTGGTAAACGTGGACCCGTTAATCAAACGGCTTAGGCATCCCCCGGACCCCCAGACCAATTTTTGTTCGACTATCACTGGGCTCCCGTTGGTCCTACTTTGCGTGGCTTTAACTTTGGAATCGTCCCATAAATAGGAATGACAAAAGTAAACTTGTAAGAAGTCGAAATGGCAAACACACCAATTACATTATCTTAAAAATGAGCTAATTAAATAATTTTCATGTTTGTTCTCGATGAAAAATGACATTTTCAATTCCTTCAATGTAAAGCCCCGTTCTTCATAATAATAATAAAAAGAAAAAAAATTTAACGGTTTGAAAATGTAAAATGTATTAAGCTCCAAAGGGTATTATTGGATTATCAGAAGCATGAAAATTTATTGCGACAATAGAAGAGATGCACTGCTTCCCTTTACCGAGTCTTTCTCTATTTGAGGTTTTGTATAGAATTTGACTGGTTAACGCAGAATTGAATTTGTTGAATAACCTAATCAGCCCCATCATAGCTACTTCAAATTGGGCCTGATTTAGGCCTGAAGACCCAACAATATTCCCTCTTGAATTTTGATCTGCCAAAAGCGCTCATCTGATGACATTAATATGATTATCGCAAAGTTATATATATTGCCATGAGGAATGTTAATAGCATGTATTGTTGTGTACGGGGTTATGTCAAAAGTATCAGAAACCACAAATAACCAAGGAAGAATGTATACTATTATGTGGCAAAAGAGGAATTAGCAATTTCCATGAATTATAGTTGAAGTATTATTGATGATGATGATGATGATGATGATGATGATGATGAGAGCATACCTGTAACTAAATGTCACAGCATCTCCATTCCAATTGGAAATCAATTGCAAATACAACCACAAATTGCGGTGATTTAAACAAATTGTTGATATTGAAGCATGCTTAATTAGCAATTTGTTGAAATTATCACATCGACATTTGCAATTGATTTGTAATTACCAATTGTAGATATGTAAAAGAATAAACTGTCAATTGTATAGATGAAGATATCAAGATAGTTTAAAATTAAGTAATTAACTGAAGATAATTGCAAGAGTTGCTAGTGTGGCAGAAAAAAAATATCTTTTATAATTATAAAAATGAACATATTTGTTCTTAACAATGAATCAATAATGAATTAATGATGGTTAAATCTTTACAATTGAAGTACAAACACACAATATGAACTGTGATCGAGACATCAACCTTGAAGTCTAAAAAGAATGAAAAATTGTTGCTTAAAAGTTTCATTTTAATGCATATAATTAGCATTTCCAATGGTAATTGTTATTAAATTGCTAATCTGATGTGTCAATTGCTAATATAATTGCTGGGATGTATCAGAATTTCTAAATTAGCAAATTTGCTTTAAAAGAAAACGTTTTCTTTTTTATTTGATTGGTTAAAATTCTCTCTATGTATCTGTACCTCTCAATTTTTATTTTTTTGGCTGACGTAGCATTAATTGCAATTCTAATTAAATTTCTGGGATGGAGTCCTTTAAAAATTATGAATGTCTTTAATTGCTAAATTTAGTGACGTGGAACAAATTAATTGCTAAACATTTGCTGGAATGGAGATGCTCTAAATAAGTGTCATAAATTAATGCTTAACATGCCGCACTCAATCATATTCTCCTTCTTTTCCACTTAATTCGCAATCATCACAACATTGCGACGGTATCCATCGAGTGATCTGTCTTTCATCTACAACCCATTACATTAAGAGCAACACTGCCTTGGCCACACCATTGCAACCCCTAATTGCACAATGCAAATCCGACCAAACCCTCAATTTGAGTTGGGTTATAATTTCAAGCATGGGATTGGAGATGAATATTAGCGCAAAATTTTTGCATTTCCACCTTGTACCAGATAATTCCATATTTTAAGCTGCAATTTTCACAACAAAGCCAATTAAAAATAAATAACAAGTTGCTTTTAGTCCAAATTTATTCTCTTAATGTGCAGAACTAGTTTTTGGTCTCCATTAACGAAACTAGAAAAATTTAAATTGAGGAGATTGAAATGTAAAAATTCATAATGTATAATTGCTGAGATTTGAATTCAAGTCTCTGCAACACAAAGTTGAATTCTAATTACTAAGTAACAAGTACACATTTAATATTTTATGAGGTGAGTTGTATTATATGAACAAATTTATAAAACATATAAGTTTTAATATACATGATTAAAATTTAGAATTATGAAACTAAATATTCGGTTGTCTCGTGAGAATTATCATGTTAAGTGAAATCTCCTAAATTAATTTGTGAATTCTCCCATACCCGTAAATTACATGTTGAACATTCACGTGAGATAAATTAATTTACAACCGAAACCCATATCCATAAATCCACAAATTAATTCACGAGAATCATCATAGGAGACATGGTCAGAATGTGACCTTTCAGGTTTATCTATACGTTACTTGTCCTTAACAGTACAATTTATATGCGTAGTAGTATGTACTATTGGATTTAGTGTTAAGGGAATGGACTCTGCTGCTTTTCCGACTCTGCTTTTCTAGATTCAACCATTCAAAATTTTTTATTTTGCGTATCTCGATAAAGAAACTTTTTCATGCATAAATCTCGACGAATTTGAATGGTTGGATCTGGAAAAGCTGGTTGCTGCTTTTCTCTCAGAAAAGCAGCAGAGTCGGACCCAGTGTTAAGGTACTTAGAAAGGAATATGTATCCTCTGCGTTAATTCAAATTTTGAGTTAAGATCTACTTAGAAAGTAATATCTTTCCTCTGCGTTAACTCAAATTTTAAGTTAAGATCTACTTAGAAAGGAATATGTTTCCGCTGCGTTAACTCAAATCTAGTGTTAAGGACCGTCTGATTTAAATTCGCATTAATATTAAAAAGCCCCATACATCATACAACATAAATGTGGACTGAATTGGTCTAAATTTTGATAATACGATTTAAAAATTAACTCAAACGATACGTTAATGCATAAGATGTGGATTCGTCTAAGAAACCCAGCCTCAACCAGTTCTTAATTCTCTGGTGGAGAATGTTAAGAGTTGGGAATGTAATTTTTACTAATTAAAATCAAACAGCTACCTATTGCAATCCGTGATTTTTATTAATATCCAAACTTAACTACAAATTAATAAATATACCCAACAACCATTGGAATTTATAAAACTACCCATACCGGCTATTTTCTGGCCGGTTTTCATTTTTTTCGGTACCGGCCAGAAAATGGCCAATACTAAATAATTTTTTTTTAGAAACAAACAGCAAAAATGCTGAAATCTAACACTAAAAAAAAATCTTAAAATACAGTAAATTACAATAATTATGTTAAATTATGCTAAAATACGCTAAATTACGCTAAATTACATATGACTAGGGCCGATTTTGTGCCATATTTCATAAATCATAAAAAATAGTAAAAAAAATTCCAAAAATAGTAAAAAAAAATTCCAAAATTATAAAAATTGATATTCAACAAGTTTACTATATAACTAATTTACTGAGCTACGTAAATTGAACAAGTTTTGAGGCTCTTTCCTTTGTTTTTTGGTAATTTTAAATTTCGAAATGTGACATCGCGAGCACTGACACATGCGTAGTTTCGCAAGCTTTCCGAAAAGTGGTCATTTGCTGAAATCGGACACTCGAGCGTCGTTTTATGACTGTTTAAAGTTTCTTCATCATTTTTTCCCATTCTCAGTAAAAATATCATCTCTATTGATACGTAATTTACCGTATTTTAGTATAATTTAACATAATTATTGTAATTTAGCTTACCGTAATTTAGTGTAATTCAGCGTAAGTTAACATTATTTCAAGTAATTTAGCGTATTTTAGTATAAATATGCTAATTATATATAAAAAAAGAAGTAATCTAACAAATATTTAAAAACAAAATAGATTTTTTAGTGTTAGATTTCAGCATTTTTGCTATTTGTCTCTAAAAAAAATATATTTAGTACCGGCTATCTTCTGGCCGGTATGGACAGTTTTATAAATTCCAAGGTTGTTGGATATATTTATTAATTCGTAATTAACTTTGGATATTAATAAAAATCACGGTATTGCAATCATATTAAAGTAAACTAAGGTGGTGGTTTGGGGAGGCGTGTGTGTCTGTGTGTGTGATTTTACTAACACGAAAGGTTGTATGCTTAGCGGTGCTATGAATCATGTTGTAAAAAACAGCTGTCGATTAATCGTTGGCGGTGATCAAACCGTTACGAATTTTTCCGATTAATTGGCTGATTATTTCTAATTATAGTCTATTATTTCCGATTAATCATTTGGCGGTACCCTGTTCATTAAATGAGCGCATACCGTTATTTACAACACTGTTCTGAACTAAAGGAAAAGCGACTGAACCTTATTACATATTTTTTGAAACGACCCTGAAACTTTTGAAAATAGAAAACCTCCATTTGTACAAGTGAATTGAGATTTTTGAAAGCTTACATCTTCTACTACTACAATCCAATCATGTTAATTCTTCCCCATAATATTTTTGCCCAATATTAAACATATTTAAGCATATTTTGGTTTGCTTCTTGATATTTTTTTTAGTATTTTCTTTGTTTTAATCCCTACAAGTTTTGAGTATCTTTACATTTGAAGTTTTACAATCTGATGTATTTTTTTTTATATTAAGTAAATATTCCTAAATTTATTTAGCTTATTTTAGTCTTTTTTTTGCAGTTTTTCTAAAGCCCTTTCATTAGTTCATTTTAGTCTTTTTTGCATTTTTTTTAAATCCTTTGTGTGTGTGTGTGTGTGTGTGTATATATATATATATATATATATATATTTCTTTTAATCCTTTATATTTTTGTAATTGTTCCATTAGCGCTCATTCTTTATTATTGTTGTTGATGTGTCCTTTAAATACGCTTTAAATTACTAAATAACTCTCTCTAATAAGAAATGTTCGGAGTTCTTATAGAATATGTTTATTATAGATTATTTAAAGTAACTTTTAGATAAAGTTTTTCTACATTATTTTTTTTATCAAATCTGAGATGTTGTTCTATCCTTATAATGTGCTATTGACTATATTTGTTACGGAGAATGTTGATTTTTTTTTTCTTCTATTTCTTGTGAAAGATACATATGTAATTTTGCTAACAACCTTCGTTCCTACACTATAGTAATCACAAACTATAAACACAATACTTATCACAAACTAAATACATAATTATAGTTCCGATTGCAGTAGTTTTAAAATATTTATGCCATCATTTTGAACAATAGAACATATACTCCTGCGCCTACAAATCTACAATACGAGAACTAAACTCCATATATTTTTTTAGTACGAGAGAACTTATATTCACGTATTTATCTTCAAGTTCGGCTATTTTATGTTAATAACAACTTTTGTTGTTTATCCATACTAAATTTTAGATTCCACTTGAGGCAATAAAAAAAAAATACAAAAGTACAACTATTCAGACACAGATTATATTCCTCTGAAAAACAAAATATTAACCAAAAGTTTTTTTGGAAAACAAACCAAGGTTTTGAGACAGGATCGGTTGAATGCAGTGATCTCAAACAGCACCAATTGATACAGTTGACCAATATAAAAAAAAAAAAAAATCTGAAAATTAGCATCAAATTACCAGACAGCAGAATTATGTAAAACCACGAGACCAAAATAAATCAATAAAAATTAAAACCGGAAAGAAATTTAAAACGAAGCTTAAAAGCTTCTGAACAACAAGAAAAAGGAAACTCAGCCAAAATAACTAATGAATACTTTCATCCATACAACAACTAAGAAAATAATGAACCAAAATATATAGCACCCTATATCCGTTCCTATGAAACAAGCCAACCAGCCCCGACAATATAGTTCCATTATGATATCATTCCAAAAGCGTTCTCAATTAATTTCACCTTCCTTGCACAGCCCACCTATTCTTAAGAGCACATCAGGCTCTAGGAAGGACTTTAGAATGCTATATGTCACGTCATCCGGCTCATGCCCTTTAGAAATCATGTCATGTACAAAATTCACTGCCTTCTCAATTTCACCTTTCTTGTACAACCCATCAATAAGAGTACTATAGGTCACGACATTAGGCTCATGCCCTTTAAAAATCATGTTATTTAGTAAATCCAATGCCTTGTGAATTTCACCATTCTTGCACATCCCATCAATAAGAGTGCTATATGTCACAACATTAGGCTCATTCCCTTTAAAAATCATGTCATTTAGAAAATCCAGTGCTATATCAATTTCACCTTTCTTGCACAGCCCGTCAATAAGAGTGGTATAGGTCACAACATCAGCCTCATGCCCTTTAGAAATCATGTCATCTACAATATCCATTGCCTTCTGAATTTCACCTTTTTTACCCAACCCGTCTATAAGAGTGTTGTAGGTCACCATATTAGGAGCAAACCCTTTAGAAATCATATCCTGTAGGAAATCCATTGCCTTCTGAATTTCACCTTTTTTACACAACCCGTCTATGAGAGTGTTGTAGGTCACTACATTAGGAGCACACCCTTTAGAAGTCATGTCATGAAGGAAATCCATTGCCTTCTCAATTTCACCTTTTTTACACAACCCATCTATGAGAGTGTTGTAGGTCACCATATTAGGAGCACACCCTTTAGAAATCATATCCTGTACAAGATCCATTGCCTTCTCAATCTCACCCTTCTTGCACAACCCATCTATAACAATGGAGTAAGTCACAACATTCGGTAGGCATCCAAGCTTAGGCATTTTGTCGAGCACCATAATCACAGCCTCACTAATCCTATTCTCGCGACAGAGGCCTTCAAGTATTGGACTGAAGATGTGAGCATTAGTGTTGTGACCCTCTTTGAGAAATCGTCCCAGAAAACCAAACATTAGGCTGACCCGATTCATTTCCACACAGCATTTCATCAAGAGCAAATAGGTATAGTTATCAGGATAGATTCCTTCATCTTGGGTTAAGCAGGTGAAGAGGGAAAAGATAAGGTTGCTTAAATTTTTAGTGCGTACCAAGGCGGCGAAGATCTTATTGAATTGACGGATGTCGGCTGGAGTATCCAACAGCTGTTCGAACTGGTGAAGTACCTCTTTAGCAGAAATGGCATCACCCTTCCGCAGCTCCCCCTTCCTATGCTGCTGATGCGGCCTCCCAGTCTTTCCAAAAAGGTCATCAAAATTTGAGTTGCTCGGGGAATTAGTAGTAGCTGGTGGTGGATTTGGTTTGTTGGTTATTCTGTGGGGTTGAGATTTGGATTGGGGGAACGCATAACGGACTAGGGAGAGGCCTCGATGAGAAGCAAATTTGAATGAGGATTGGGATTTGGAAGGTGAAGGTGAAAGCGAAGAGGAGGGGGCACAAGATATGGCACACACCATCTGAGTCTTGTTTGGTTTGGTTGTAGTCTATTTCAAAAAAAAATTATCTAACAAGGTTGAGCTTGGTTTCCAAAATTGTTCAGCCTTACCATACACTGAAGGAATATGAATTTAACAAACAATTAGAAGCAGCAGTTTTATACAGCCACTAATTAAATGCGGAGGCTAAATCTAGAGCTGTTCAGCCCGGCAAAGCACAGCATCAAGAGAGGTCTAGCAAGCACTAGCATTTAAATCGAAAAAGGAAAATGAAAAGAGAAAAGAGGCTCCAAGCTAGAATAAGAAGAACGGAGAAGGAACGGAGAGAATGCTAATTATTCTCCTGCGGCGGCCTCACTGCTGTGCTGGATGAACGGATAAATTTGAGGAATAGTTTTGTTTTGGGAGATTCTAAAATTCGAAGGACTGCAGAGAGATCCGACTCCGAGTCCCTCAGGTACCTGAGGCTATTGCATGGGAAATCAACGGCCCATATTTATCTCATCAGGGCCAAATTCAATCCGGTGTCTACAGAAACTATAGTGTTCCGTTTTGAGATTCATGCTAGCTTAAAAGAACGGTCTGGATCGATATATTGCACCTCAAGTATTGCACTTGATGTGAATTCCAGAGATCTGGAGCTAGCTGCTAGCGAGTCCGACTCCGCTGCTTTTTTTGGAGAAAAGGAAGAGGCTCTTTTTTTGAATCCAACGATTCAAAATTTCTATTTGCGTATTTTGATAAAAAAAAAATTTCGTACACAAATTTCAAAAAATTTTAAAACGTTCGATTCAGAATAAGAGGGTCCTCCTCTTCTCCTAGAAAAGCAGCAGAGTCCGATTCGCTGCTAGCACCTGCAAGTAACTGGGCGTCGATAAAAGAAAATTTGAGCTCGCCGAACCTTTAGATTGGAATTGAGGCTACAGAAGCCCAATAAGGAGAGCCACTTGGGCTACCATGTTATTTTGTCTTATGGCTTGGGTAGAGTCTTTGTGTGCTACCAGCCTACCAGAGTTACGACTGAGTGCCTTTCAAATGTTCATAATCTCAAGCTGCCTGGTGTTTCTGAAAACCGGAATCCGAATGGAAAAACTTAGCTGACCATAAAACAAATTCAACCAGTTGGATATGATATATACCATAAGTAACATATGGTATAATATACCATAAGTGGGAATATACCGTATATTTCTACTTCTAAGTCACGATTCTAGTTGACTTAGTGTCCAATTCTAAGTCACGATTTTCCAACAATTTCTTAAGTCTCTTAAAACTGATGCAACCTCAACGATTTGCGACTAGAAATCCAATATGACCCAACCCAACTATTTGCCAATTTCCAGGTTTGTTCCTTCCTAATCTAATGCTTGATATCTTTTTAAATTATCAACAAAACCTTAACAATTTTCCTTTTTTCGATTGTTTGTTTTTTGTTTTTGCATGAAAAGATCAGGTTAAATTGATGAAGTTTAGGATTTGCAGAATATAGTAGAGTGTACCAGGATGTCAGGAGAAAGTGCATAAAGCCGTAGACCTGTAACATTTGAAAGGATGCCAAGAAGCATCAGGTACTGGTTTGCAGAATTTGATAAATATTTATTCTCAAATGACAGGTTTGCCATCAGTAGAGATGAGATGCTCTTCAAAATGACTCTTCCTGCATTGTCAGAACTAATTTCGAAGGACCTAACACCAGTGCAATAGTAATCTATGCTCTCTATTGTCAGATTCTTGAAAACACTAGAAAATATTTCATGAACCAAATAGTAACCAATTACAAACAATTCTTCAAGGATGGGGCACCCAACAAAAGCTGTTTCATGAAATCATCACTTATGGTTACATAATCA
The DNA here is from genome assembly GCA_025461125.1 of Carex kokanica. Classification (NCBI taxonomy): domain Eukaryota; kingdom Viridiplantae; phylum Streptophyta; class Magnoliopsida; order Poales; family Cyperaceae; genus Carex; species Carex kokanica. The sequence continues at coordinate 669,034 of JAJGRX010001195.1, forward strand.
AGCTCTAGTTTTTCAAAGAAGGGAGTTTCATTGATTCAGGTGGCATGAAAACATCCCTCAAATCGCAAATTTGTACTGACATCTCCGCAACTAACGCACATGCCAGAAATGAGGCAGGCAATTCAATAGGCTGCAAAGGTGTACATAGATGTTATCCAAGGCGAGCACTCTGCTGCGTAAAGAAGAAACTCAGAAACATGATGATTTGTGAAACTATATTTGCCACACCATGATCGTGCACACTTCTTCTGTACTCACGAAGGAGGGGATGTAAGTTGAAATCGAGTCAGAAATTTCACCAATTCTATCCACATCAAAATATGCATCCTCCATCACTAACCGTTCAGACTTATTTCAAAACAACATGCATCCATGATCTGTTTTGAAATGCATCAAAACCACAAACAATCTGGGTCAAGTAAAAAATAGAAATACAATAATACAATAATAGTATGAAGTGTGATGTAATAAGGATCAGATCCAGTTATCTCTAGTTTTGCTTCTCTAAAAGACAGGGGAAAGAGGGGGATAATGCCACTAACGAAAATAATCATCTAAGTTCACAAACAATAATTAATCACGGCATGGATGCAGGAGGTAGAGGCAAGGGGTTGCTAAGCCCTCTTTAAAAAAAAATTCTGTCTTTGTACTTCTGAAATTTCTACTTTTCGCAAAAAATCAAATACTATTAGCTCCCGTCATAAAATAAAATTACATTGCATTTATTTGTTCAGCCTCCTAATCTTAATGGGACGAACTGCGCTTACAATATTTCACCCTTCACGGACACATTTTCACAAAAACCTTCTATGCATGGTAGCCTTTCATTTCCCAATTCACTTCTTGTCTTTTTCTTCGAGCCATCCTCCTTCGGAACAGAAAAAAGTTGTGAATGACAAAGAAATAAAAAAAATCAAACATTGACGACCCAGACGAAGCAATTATACTAACATTGTTCAGATGTAGTCATAAAAGAAGTTAATCCCCAATTATTAGAATAAAAGCTATAGATCTAATTAATCTAATATTTTCTCTTATAAAAAAGGCTGAAATTCAAGGGATAATCCAACTAAAGCACTACATTACAATGAAGTAATTAATTAATACTACAAACAACTACCAACACAACGAGGATTAGAGAATTGCAACAAAGGGTCATCTATTCATGATTTATAGTCGATTTTATAAACACTAATTAACGGGGACAGTACTAAAGGTAACAGACTGGTCAAGAAAATAACAGTATGGTATATTCCATGCATGTAAATACTTTTGGGAGATTAAAATAATCTGCATGAAAAGGAGAAATAAATCAAAATGGTTTTGCAGCATAGAGAGAGAGGGAACAACAACTGCCGCAAAATGATTCTCGCAGCCGGTAATGGTGTTTCTCGGTCTCAACAACTACCACTTGGAAATTTGGGAAAGGTTTATGTTTTTTTTTCCTGAATTCATCTAAAACATTTGCAAGTGTACAAAGCTTTGTTGGTGGGTCATTTTGTTTGAACAAAAAGGTCATTTCTCAATGAAGATTAATGGATGATGAAAAGGTTATATAAATATACCATATAATTCTTTAGAGTGAGGCTATGGTGCTATGCATAGCACCAATGGCTAGTGTACTACGGCTCAATATGGTACTTTTTAAAATCCTAACGGTCGATCCGACCGTTCAATGTGATATCCATATGAATATGTACTTGCAAACTAAATTTTATATTTTTTCGAATTTTTTTACTATTTTTTTAGATAGGTAGAAAAATCAGTGTTTTTTGAAAATTCTGGACCATCAAAATTCTACCTATCTGAAAAAATAGTAAAAAAATTCGAAAAAAATATAAAATTTAGTTTGCAAGTACATATTCATATGGTTATCACATTGAACGGTCGGATCGACCGTTAAGATTTTAAAAAGTACCATATTGAGCCGTAGTACACTAGCCATTGGTGCTATGCATAGCACCATAGCCTCACTCAATTCTTTATGTCTCATCTGCTTCGAAATACTGTGTTATTAATAGTCAGCCAAGATCTAACCTTTTTTCTTCTTTTTTTCCTTGAGATTTTGCTCTCGATTTTAAAAATGCAGAACATTTCCAGTAAGTTGGTTGTTCCTTTCAAAATTTTGATATACCATCAATTAGTACTATTTAAAATACTTTGCATGCACTCCAAGGATGCAACATAGATTACATCAATTAGTACTGTTTAAAATAAATTTGTTTATAGATATTTGCATTTCAACATTGCCCTACAGTACTCATATATGTTCCATCATATTTCACATGCTAAGTTTTACTCTATTGCAGTACTTTTTCATACATATCTTGTTTACATGCACCTGATACTAGTTTGCCTATTAGTTTACCTGTTTAAATAATAAATGAACAAGTCAAACTTCATGACCAGAATTAGTATCAAATTTTGAGAAGTGGAAAGGAATTTAAAACGATGCTTAAAAGCTTTGAAACAACAAGAAAAAGTAAACTCAACCAAAATAACTAATGAGTACATTAATCTACACAACAATTGAGAAAATAATGAACCAAAATAGCACACTATATCTGTTCCTATTAAACAAGCAAACCAGCAATGACAAGATAGTTCCATCATGATACCATTCCAAAAGCGTTCTCAATTAATTTCTCGTTCCTTGCAATGCCCTCGTATTCTTAAGAGCACATCAGGCTCAAGGAAGGACTTTAGAATGTTATACGTCACGTCATTCGGCACATGCCCTTTAGAAATCATGTCATTTAGAAAATTCAGTGCCAAATCAATTTCACCATTCTTGCACAGCCCACCAATAAAAATGTTGTAGGTCACAACATTAGGCTCATGCCCTTTAGAAATCATGTTATTTAGAAAATCAATTGCCTTATCAATTTCACCTTTCTTGCACATCCCATCAATAAGAGTGCTATAGGTTACGACATTAGGCTCAACCCCTTTAGAAATCATGTCATGTACAAAATCCATTGCCTTCTCAATTTGGCCTTTCTTGCACATGCCATCAATCAGAGTGCTATAGGTTACGACATCAGGCTCATGGCCTTTAGAGATCAAGTCATCTAGAATATCCATTGCCTTCTCAATTTCACCTTTCTTGCACATCCCATCAATAAGAATGCTATAGGTTACGACATCAGGCTCATGCCCTTTAGAAATCATGTCATCTAGAATATCCATAGCCTTCTCAATTTCACATTTTTTACCCAACCCATCTATGAGAGTGTTGTAGGTCACCACATTAGGAGCACACCCTTTAGAAATCATCTCATCTAGAATATCCGTTGCCTTCTCAATTTCACCTTTCTTGCACATCCCATCAATAAGAGTGCTATAGGTTACGACATCAGGGTCATGCCCTTTAGAAATCATGTAATCTAGAATATCCATTGCCTTCTCAATTTCACCTTTCTTACACATCCCATCAATAAGAATGCTATAGGTTATGACATCAGGCTCATGCCCTTTAGAAATCATGTTATCTAGAATATCCATTGCCTTCTCAATTTCATCTTTCTTGCACATCCATTTAATAAGAATGCTATAGGTTACGACATCAGGTTCATGCCCTTTAGAAATCATGTCATCTAGAATATCACTTGCCTTCTCAATTTCACCTCTTTTACCCAACCCATCTATAAGAGTGTTGTAGGTCACCACATTAGGAGCACACCCTTTAGAAATCATGTCATCTAGAATATACATTGCCTTCTCAATTTCACCTTTTTTACACAACCCATATATAAGAATGCTGCAGGTTACCACATTAGGCTCATGCCCTCCAGAAATCATGTCATCGATAATATCCATTGCCTTCTCAATTTCACCTTTTTTACTGAACCCATCTATAAGAGTGTTGTAGGTCACCATATTAGGAACACACCCTTTAGAATTCATATCCCGTAGGAGATCCATTGCCTTCTCAATTTCACCTCTCTTGCACATCCCATCTATAACAATGGAGTAGGTCACAGCATCGGGTCGGCATCCAAGCTTAGGCATTTTATTGAGCACCATAATCGCAGCCTCACCAATCCTATTCTCGCGACAGAGGCCTTCAAGTATTGGACTGAAGATGTGAGCATTAATGTTGCGACCCTCTTTGAGATATCGTCCCAGAAAACCAAACATTAGGCTGACCCGATTCCTTTGCACACAGCATTTCATCAAGAGCAAATAGGTATAGTTATCAGGATAGATTCCTTCATCTTGGGTTAAGCAGGTGAAGAGGGAAAAGATAAGGTTGTTTAAATTTTTAGTGCGCACCAAGGCAGCGAAGATCTTATTGAATTGACGGATGTCGGCTGGAGGATTCTTGTTTGCCAACAGCTCCTCGAACAGGTGATGCGCCTCTTGGGCAGAAATGACATCCCCCTTCCTATGCTGCTGACGCGGCCTCCCAGTCTTTCCAAAAAGGTTATCAAAATTTGAATTGCTGGGGAAATTAATAGTAGCGGGTGGTGGATTTGGTTTGTTGGTCATTCTGTGGGGTTGATATATGGATTGTGAGAACGCATAGCGGACAAGGGACAGGCCTTGACGAGAAGAAAATTTGAATGAGGATTGGGATTTGGAAGGGGACGACGAAAGCAAAGAGGAGGGGGCAAGAGATATGGCACACACCATCTGATTCTTGTTTGGTTAGGTTCTAGTCTATTTCAAAAAAATTATCCAGCCTTACCATATACTGAAGGAATATGAATTTAACAAACAATTAGAAGGAGCAGTTTTATACAGCCACTAATTAAATGTGGAGGCTAAAATCTAGAGCTGTTCAGTCAGGCAAAGCACAGCATCAAGGGAGGTCTAGCAAGCCCAATCATGTGAAAATAAAAAAGGAAAAAAGAGGCTCCAAACCAGAAAAGAAGAACGGAGAAGGAACGAAGTAAATGCTAATCCTCCTGCGGCCACTCTCTGCTGGGTGCTGGACGACCGGATAAAATTGAAGAATTGTTGTTTTATTTTGAGTTCAGACTGAAGAGAGATTCGGAGGTAGCAACTGTAAGTAATTGGGCTGTGCTTAACTACTTTTTTCTTCTGGGTTGATAAAAGAAAAATTGGGCTTGCAGAACCTTTAGATTGAAATTGAGGCTACAGGAGCCCAATAAGGAGAGCCACTTGGGCTACTATGTTATTTTGTCTTTTGTTTTATTGCTGGAGTATCGACTGGACACCACTTTATTGTCACTAAAGAATTAAAATTATTTTGAGTTGTGGGAGGAATCTATGCAAAATCCAACAATGTGCATATAGATGAGTTCTTTCTGAATCCAACCAATATGCACATTGTTTAAAATAATTGAAAAACAACATATGACAACTATCAAATAGTTCTCTTTTCATATATTAGATAATAATTAAACGATATTTTTCCCTCAAAATCTAATTCAAATATTTTGTCGTCCGGTCAAGATGTAAACACTGCACAACCTTGGACATGGCAAATGTGGCCACTCGTGATTGGACGAGAGAAGATGCCCTTATTTGGACAATGCAGGATCTACATCGGACGGATCAGATTAAGAGATGTTATAAAACGGTCGGATTCCCTTTTATTTGATTAGAAATTTTGCATCCAAATTACACCCACAAATATTATGTACCACCGAAATTGTTGTAAATTGCTGAAAATTTAAAAAGAAAAGAAAAGAAAAGAAAAAATGATCATTTTAACCCACCGTTAAAATAACGATTATATGTGAGGGGAGCAGTGTAAATTTTATTGAAATCACCATTTAAACGCTGCTGAATTTATTCTGATGACTAGTTTATTTTTATTTTTTTTGTTATTTTATCATAATGACTATTCTATAAATACCACACCATATTCACCATTTCATCGATCCAAAGTTCAATCATCTCAAGTAAAACAAGCTCTAAGAATCTCAATCTCCCATTTTGATTTCCAAAATATCCGATTTAATTTCCTAATTTCAATTCATTTCATATAAAAAAAATTATTGGAGATACAAATTTCGGTTTTCTTGGAGGAGTGAAAATTACATTTTGAAACTTTTTTTTTTTGAAAACTTGGTAGCGACTACCAAGCATCTTGAAACTTGGGTATGAATTTTATTTGTTGTTTACTACATATTTGCAAAAAAAAAAAAAAGCCATTTTTTAAGAATTTTGTTTAGTTGATTATATTTTTACTTTAATTTTAAAAACACAATATAGTTGTAAATGTCAATTTTTTGAAAAAAAAAAATTGTATATACCGTCTACATTAGTTTTTTTTTTGTAGTATTTGTAATTTTGTTGTCTATTGGTTAATTGTATGAATCCGAAATAGTATTCTAGAAATATTCTGAACTCGTCTTTCTTTGAAAACAAAAGACGTAAAATAAAATTTAAATTGTAAATGTCATATTGTGTACTTTGTAGTACTTGTAATTTGTTTGATGTCTTTTTTTTAGGTTGGTGAAAAATCTGAAGAACAAAAATATTGAAAACGCGATATCCAAGTCTGATCAAAGAATGTGGTGTCACTGTCAGCAAACGTCACTGACCACTAGTGTTTTGTGACAAGTGAAACTGGAGGTTACAGTTTATTTCAATAAAGTTTATGGCAATGCCAAAAGTTCTCTACAGTTGCTAACTGAATAACTGCTGAACCAAGCAAGAGCAGGACTAAATCTGAATCTGGTAACAAAGTTGCTTAACTTTTAAACTTACAGAGTTGGATGCTAATTTAAGTTCTCTTTGTAACACGAACAACATCTCCTACACTTTTTACGGCATCCAAGTACCAAGTATTCAAAATTACCACTAAATTAAATATTACCAACAAAAGACTAAGCCTAAAACCCGAACAAATCAAACCAAAATCCCCCCCACAACAATGTGTTAGCAGCTTAGCATCAGAAAAATATCTGCACTTCAAATCAAGGGCAAAGTCGTATTTCACGTCTCCACTATTGAACCCTCTTTTTCTTGTTTGTCTCTGGGAACCCATCCAGAACTGCCACGTCATCATCTTCATCATTTACCTCAACTTCTTGTGCAATCCCCTTGTTTTTTCCATTTCCTTCGGAGACTTCTTCCAATTTACGTTTTGCACCAGCCGCTGAAGAGCTATCGCCGTTGCTTGAAGAACTGCTTTTCTCTGGTTTTGTGGTGGGTCCAGACCAACCAGTCAGCACCATGCCATCAGGTTCTTTTTCTTCGTCAAATTCATCCCTGCATGCATATTACAAACCATATTTTACACAAAGGATTTAACATAGAACTTGGCAACATTAGATACTGGTAGTACAGTATATATATTCCCTACTGGTCAGGTCTCAGTCTCTCAGATAGGTAGTACTTGCATATGTCATGTACAAAACCATTCTGCTCTGGTATTGGATCTACTGGCAATATGTTAATTCAAGATGTGGATAATAAAAAACACCTGTGTTTGATGTTTATGTTGCATGTTAGTTCCTGCTGGAAATCTTCGACAGAAAGAGTTGTACCATTTGTTACTGGTGTAGGAAGCTCACTCAAGACCTGCAAGAAAGAGAAAATCAGATTACAATAGGCAGAGAGTGAGTGAGAGATGATAATGATGTATAGTATAATACAGTATTCACACTGCATACCAGACAATGTAAGACTAATCTGGTACTCCTGAAAAAAGTAAATGCACCGTCCTCAGTTGTAAATTTGTAATTCTTACATATGTAATTCTTTCATATTTCTCATGTTCTTCTCATAAAAACATGAAACATCCTGCAAATAAGGGAAATATCCATCTTGTTCATTCATGGACACAAAATATGTTCTTCATCTATCATAAGCCTACAAGATATTCAGTTTTCTTCTATCCTTATTGTTTATTTTTCCTGAAAATACAAGGCACAGAAATAACCTTGTCAAGATTAATAGCATAGGTGGCGACCATATCAGCATCGAGATCATCACCTTCCTCATAAATTAGTGACAAGCCTTGCATGACTAAAGGTAGGTTCATCCCGAGCTTGCTCTTCACTATCTTATCTATCACATCCCTTAGTTTAGTCGTGGCAGTGTTTACTTCCAACATAAGTGGTGTCTGACACACAAATGAGTTAACAAATTACTCGATGGAGGTATACAGTTTATCTTAATTAAGTCTAACTAGATTTTGCTTTAGTTGATTATGACTTAATAAAGCCTTAATTATAAGTTTTGTCAAAAGAGCCCTATAAAGCCCATTGGCATTGACCACTAACAGGAAACATGTACCTCAGAACAAACATAGCAAGAAGGGTTGGCTTCAAATGGTTCCACTGGCATAAGAAGCATCTTTCTATTTGGATGCTCCAGACAATACGTCATTCTGTATACAAGCATTCCTTTTTAATCATACAAAAATATAGAATATAAAATCCTGCATATATATCAGCATTGTGAAAAGTAGAAAGAGTTATTTTTTCAATTTCCTTATGATTACATAATAAAATCTTTTGTGCTTAAAAAATGTCAGAATGTCAAGCCAACAAAAAGTTACAAAACCAAGAAGCAATTGAGCCTAACCGTCTGGGTAATTAAAAATTACACCTTATAATCTCCAACTGTATTTGCATATAGCCCGGAAGATTGATCCTTCATTAGTTTAACTAGAACTAATGCGTCCACCTATTTAAGTGAAAGGCTATACAGTTTATAATCATGAAAAAAGGGCTCTCATAACTTGTTCTGAATGCACCTTTCCATTGCAAAAAAATTCACCAGGAGTAACAAATCTATCTATTGTAGGTCCTGACATTCTTGACACACAGTATCTAATAGTTTACCTGTAATTGTTAGAATCTCTCAATAGCACCTTAGTGGCCTCGATAACAATAAGACCTGAAATTATAGCATTTGTGGTTGCCACAGCATGAACTATATTGCCAGCAATGCCCTTGGCCTCGAACAGGCTGTGAAGAGGGATGCCAAAAGAAGATGCACGAATATTTGCGGAAGCTGTCACAAATTCTACTGCTAGCTGATCATCCTTGTCAAAAGTCAGGTTCCCAACTTCCTACAAGTATGGAAATGAAAGAATTACATACATTAGCAAGGATTTGTGCATCAAACATAGAATTCCAGACTGTGTACAAGTTCTTTTCTCTGCTAATATTTTGAACATTTTTGTCTTAATTTTCCAATTTCATCTCGGCTTTCCTACAGGTAATCACATTTTTTTTTCTAATTTGCATCTACTACAATTTCATTATGTATCCTTTTTACAAGTGGGTGCTGTGTATATGTATGTATGCTTGTCGGATGTGAGCCTGGTAATGGCATTTTTGTTTCCTGTATTCCTTACAAAAATTGATGCTCTTGAATTAAGAACTATCCCACCCCTTAGAATAGAATCATTAACCAACAGGAGTGCTAGGTGCTAGAATAAGCTCTAGCATTTCATTTACCAGTGCATAGGTAGTCAAAGATCCTATGACTGAGTCTTCTTGGCCATGTTGTTACTATTTGACTTTTGATGGCCGGATTATGTATTTTTGTGTTCATTCATACTGATCAGATGCATCACATCTGAACACTAGTCAACATCAGCATCAGCATCAGCAAACATATAAGTAAATAAAAAATAAAAATATATATGTATATGTATCAGCATCAGGAAGAAACCTGGACAACATCACTTGCTTTACTACAGACAATTCCAACAAAAGATGAGAAACAAATGAAAAATGGAACTAAGATTTTGCCAATAGATCATACCATACCTTATCTCTTTTTTCCAAGAACAACCTCACAACCTCCAAAAACACCCTGGTGTTTTCAGACAAACTCCAAATCTCCTGGGGGTTCTTCAACCCAAGCAACCCCATAGCTGACGGAATAGATCCCACACCATCCTCATACTTGACGCCTCCAATTCTTTCTCCTTCAGGCAGCACATCCCTCACATAAATCGGCCTCGGCCGTCTCCTGTTCTTCCAAGTCTCCTCATTTGACAGCGCAGCCTCAATATTGCGGCCAAAGACATGGTCATATATCTTTCGTGCATACTGATCAGGAGACTCATGTGGACTCTGCTCAAACACATCTTTTGATGCATCTGACGAATTGTTCCCCTCTGAGCCATTGGATGAGGAGCGGACATTCAAATCATTCTCTTGTTTTCTGTCACCAAATAGTTTTGCAAACAGAAGGTCCTTGGCCCAAACTATGCAGTGGACGAACTGAGGCAACAGAGAAAGTTAATTAAAAGATATTAAATGCAGAACAGCAAATAAATTATCCTATAGATATCAACAGCTGTTGAGCAGCCATAATATCAGAATTGAGTACGTTGGATATGCTACGAATATAGGTCAAGCACATTTGCAAGCTCCACCAATGATACTGTGCAATTTGCAATCAATCTAGCATTGTGCTGTATTTGCAATTACAACTAACATTTTAGTAGACATTTCGCAAATGAACTCAACTATTAGAACATTATGATCAAGCAACCTACATTCTGTCAACATTTGACAATACTTTCTCATAACTAAATAAGATATTTCTTCACCAAGTCCAAATTAAACTAGAATCAAACTAGGAAACATGTAGGGCTCTGAACATATAGATTGGAATTTGGAAGCAGTTTATTTCTAAGAAAATAAAACAAAGAGGCATTTTAAAATTCTTTACTCTGCTTGACCTTGATTTAATAGCTGGACTATTCTGCTGCAAATCCACTGACATAACATGCATAAACTACCAAAAAAACCTTATAAGTTAATTGTTTTTTTGCTTGCACTTATGTGGAAATCTACCCCAAAGCTTAACAAAAGGATATATTATGAAAGCCTTGTACGCCCATGTCTTTCTCTATCTTAGCTTAGGCTGAGAACGGTATTTGAAGAGATGGCGGTATAAGGCGTGGAAATTGATAAAACATAAGGGCAAATACTTGCTGTGATTTGTAGAAATTGTTCAATTTATTCAACAACATTAAAACAGGTGGCAACACGTAGCAGTTTTATCCAAAAAACCAAAGATTTACTGCAAACTGAAATGTCAAATAACCTTAGAGGGGGTGCTAGTGATGGTGCAGACAGGATAGGTCTTGGGAGTTGGTTTTGTTTGGCATTCATAGCACTCCGTTCGACCCTTTATGTGAACTGTCACCTATACCAAAAAAAACATATCAACATAAATAAAACAATATAATCGTGTTTCCTCATAGAAACAAAAGAAATCTGGCAACCTGATTAGCACTCCTTGAGTTCTCATGGCAGATCATTTTCTGTCAGTACTAATATATTTCAGGTTGCAGTACCAGGGTTCGGTACAGTCTCAGTGAGGTGAAGTAAAGATATGAACTGGCAATGGTCTTGTGCATGTGCTTTCATTTTTTTTTTCCCTGACTCAAAATGCCCTTTATTACATAACTAATAGGAAACTGGGGCAGAGTTAACTTCCTACTTAAATTTGTCTACATTTCAGCTTACTGGATCCATGTGGTGCACTGACATTTATCAGATGAATTCAACTCCATCAATGCAACTCAATGAAAAGGAGGGAATAAATTTACCTGACCCAAAAAACCAGTGGTACCACTTTCGACCAGAGGTACCTCAGCAGCAAGGCAGAGCCTATTGACATGCCTCCTTGCATCAAGATTATCAAGCCCATTTAGCACCACATTAAATTGCTTGAAGAATTCGACGTTGAATTGAGGATCCTTAACGTTAGCATGGTAGGCGGTTATGTTAATGCGAGGCCTAAATTTTAGAACAGCTTCCCTAGCAACCTGTGTGAGAGAGAGTGGGTCAAAACAAACAGGAATTGCAAGTGCTGTGCCATATTGAACGGTACCACACAAGTAACATATAGATACAAGCAGGTTTCTTGAGAATTTTTTTTTTTTTGCTATACCTTTTAAGCCAAACTGAGCCACCATACTACCGGTAATAGACCAGTAAACCCCAAAGCTTATTTGTACTACTATTTTGGATGATAAAACTATTTAAAGCCTAAATAAAGCTTAGGTAATTTAGAATCTCAAGCAAAACTAAAGGAACAACAGGTAACAGCCAAGAATATGCCATACTGAACCAAACCAGTAACAGTTGAGACCTTGTATTGTATTGATTGAACACAAGAAGGCATGTACCTTAGCCTTGGACTGGCCAACATGGCTCTGACGAAAGAGAAACTGCCGATTTAGGTTACTTACTTCAATAGTATCCATATCTATCTGATAATTAGAATTAAAGATAAATTGTCAATATAAGTCAAAACAATTAAAAATACAATTACACCAATGGAAGGTTAATTATGAAAAATTCAAATTTTGAGTAGACAAAATTGAAGCTGAAGTTTGCAGTTTGCCAGCTAACCATAAAAGAAAGGTTCCCACAAGTCCTAACTGCAGAATTATTATTTTTTAGTAGCTTTGTGAGTGCTTTGAATTCTGTACAAATTCCTCAACTAAAACAAAGCATAACCTACCAGTTGGGTTTCTAAACGCTGACAAATTAGATAAGATTTAAGAGTATTGAAAAAGTAACTAGTAATTAACTTGATGCCAAATTAACATAATATAAATAAGCAATAAACCCCCAAGGAGGCTTACGCACTATGTGAATATCTTGAAATCCAGATAGAGCAAGCGTCTTGAGCAGCTCGCAACCTATACCTCCAGCACCAACCATTAGAACTTTCGCCCCCTAAAATTTGAATTTGGCAACAAAAAAATTAAACCAAAAACCCAAAGAGGGTATCGAACTTAGTCTGTTCGAACTAATTCAAGAGGGAAACAAGAGGAGAGACGCTACGACAAGGTTCACTAAGTAGGGTTTACATGCTGTAAGAGCTAGGTTTAGTAGGTCCCGCTCGTTGTCAGTCAACGAGAACGTAAGAGAGCGTTCGCTGCGTACCTTAATTGCTTCCCTTTGAGAGGTAGAAGCCATGGCGACAAGACGCGAGCGGGAGCGAGAGAGACGGAGAGGGGGCGTACTAGCGAAGGCGTCGATGAGCAGTTAAGTAAATAAACCCGAATCCGAATTCCAAGAGACGTAGACAGACGGAGAAGATGCTTTGTTTATGTTATTTCTAATCTTCTCAAGTTTTACAAAACAGGATTCTTCGGTGATACTGATCCAAGTATAAATCTGAATTCCTTAGGTTCCTCTCCAGTTGTTTGGACGATTTGTAGTTACAGATAATTTGAACCGTCCATTTTCAGATCTGACTGTCAGAGTTTGCAAGAGACCCTGTAATTGTGCTGTACAACGGAAGTGGGTCCGATCCGAACCTCTTAAACGCTTCATTAGCGAGCTTCCTTGCTCTTTCCCTCTAGTCAGTCAGTCAACTCTTCAATAATAAAATATAAAAAAAGAAGAAGACCAGTTTATGTACTGGATTTTTTCAATCTTCATTCATGACATATTTTGATATTTGGTATTTTTACAGTCCTTGTGTGGCTCTATGGCACGCAACTCTGGGTTCCAGATCCCAAAACCAAAAAAAAAAAAAATAGTTATAACTATAAAATAATTAATTGATAAAAAAAATAACTATGTCCAAGTTATTTGACTAAGATAATTTTTCTTGTGAGAGATGAATTCGAAATGAATTAGATATTTTCAGTTAGACTTTAAACTGGAGGGGTATAAGCACTTCCGTTAACCAAAGAAAACTAAAAAGAGCTAACTACTTTTATCTTATACAATGTAAACTAGTAAAGGTTCGCAGAAACAGCTACTTCAATTATTAACCAACACATGATTGCATGCAGATACAAATAATTACTCGGTCTTATCCATTGTTGGGACTATTTTGACCTCTACGTTGCCTCACGGAAGACCACATGCGCAGGGCCCACATGAAATCCGTTCTTTACAAGTACCATAATTGGGCCCTTCCTGGATCTTTTTGGGTTAACACGCCATCCACTAAATCTGCTAGCATCAGCATGCTATCTTCCCCCATTTTCATAAGAGTCTTGTTAATTGTTATTTATGAAAATTTCTATATTTTTTTCGGCAAGTTAATTTTTTTTCGTAAAGTTCACTATCTAAATACGAGGAGGGGGGGGTTCAAATATCTTTCTTTTTTTTGTGCCTCTATTCTGTCTCTATTTTTAAAAAATTTAATGACTCAAAATTTTAAAATTAAAAATCAAAATAAAACTGTTGGATATGATCTACATCATTTTATCTATACAAGTGTAAAAAATTAAGACGTTTTAACTTTATTTTGGTTGTCATTAAGAACTTGTAAGAACGTATTATTAATGTGGATAATTTCTAGACGTTGATTTTTCAACTTATTAATTCACATAAAAACAAAACAAAATGTGATAAATTTTTTATGAGCACAGAGAGAAAATAACATAGATCACATCTAATGGTTTTATTTTGACGTTTATAATTTAAATTTTGAGTTATTAACGTTTTAAAAATGAAGGCATAGTGGAGACACATAAAATAGAGATATTTGAACCCTCCTCTTTAAATATATATAATTTTCATAATTTTTGAAGAAAAAATAACTTTTTACATAACGAAATATGAACAATTGTCTCGGACGATCAAAATTATTGTACTTCTTTTGAAAGAAAAATTGAACTTGTCTTTGGACCAAGGGGTCCATTGGCAATTAATGTCAGACTCACATATCCTTAATTTGAATAGATTTTAAGTAACGAGACAAATTCAAACCGAAAATAGCTACATAAACCTAATGACAAAGGCATCAAAGTTTATCCTCTACAGAACTTCGTCAGTTTAATTCAGCACCCTCTCAAAATATAACTGGCCACAGAAGATCTAATGAGCTTGATCTCCGGGGAAGCAAAGAAGAAGAAAAAAAGGTGAAAAAAAGAAAATTCGCAACTTGAACCGCTAAAAATTTTAAACATTAAATAAATAATCTATTCGATTAGTCAAAAACAATATATAGCTGAAGCAACGCAATCAGTTTATAATTATCCTGTAGAAAAATTAAGTCAAGAATTTTAACTTGAGTATGCTTAGCAGAGAATATATATATGAGGACGGATCCAATTACATTATTTTTTTTTGACACATCATGACACCGTTTTTTTTATAGGTCAATTTTGCGATTTCAAAATTCAAACAGTCGATCAGAACCGTTCAAGATGATCACCATATTAAAATGTGCTTGGAGATCAAATTTTACATTTTTTTGAATTTTTTTACTATTTATTAAGATGGTTACAAAATCGCTGTTTTTCAATGGTCTGAAAACAATGATTTTGTAACCATCTTAATAAATAGTAAAAAAATTCAAAAAAATGTAAAATTTGATCTCCAAGCACATTTTAATATGGTGATCATGTTGAACGGTTCGGATCGACTGTTTGGACTTTGAAAATGGTAAGTGTCAAAGTGTGTCACCAAAAAAGGTGTAATTTGATCCCTCCTCTATATATATCAGTGTTCTAAATAGCGCGCTATAGCGTTTTTGGACCCCAAACGCTAAGCTATGATATCAAAATGCGCTATTTGCGCTACAGCCGCTATAGCGGTCCGCTATTTGCGCTACGGCCGCTATACAATATGAATTTTTTTTTTTAATAAAACCTATTTGGCAGCCACTGCCAAATTTTTCAAAAAAAAACAATATGAGTTTTTTTAAGCAATTTATATGGGTTTTAAATAAAGACCCAAAAAAGCTCAAACCGAAATTGAATTTGTTGCTACTTGCTATAGATAAATCAATTTGAAATTGGGAATAGAAATTGAAAGTTGAATAAAAAAATAGATTATGTCATGAATCATGATGCTTAAGATATTTTTAATAGGAAAAATCGATAGTTTATGATATTACTATGAATATTTTGAACTGCAATTTGGACTTTGTACTAGTTCAATATGAATATTATAATTTCTTAATTACTTTGGTGTTATTTATGTTCTATGAGACTTTAGATAATGTTAATATTTAGTACAAATATTGAATATACGGAATGTAAAAAAAACGCTATGTGGCATAGCTTCCGCTATAGCGACTCTATTCGCTATAGCTTTTTTTGTAGCTTTCCTGTTATGACACTATAAACGCTATTTAGAACCTTGATATATATATATATAGAGTATGGCTAATTTGCTTCCGGAAGCATTTCGACCGAGGTGCTTACGGGGGCATATCTTGCAATTTGATGTTCAAACAACAAATTCAAACCGTTAGATGTTCAATCTATATTAAAATCTACTTGGAGACCAAATTTTACATTTTTTGAAATTTTTTTACTATTTTTTAAGCTGGTTTGAAAACCGCTGTTTTCAATGCTTCAGAAATTTAATAAAAACAGCGGTTTTCAAACCAGCTTAAAAAATAGTAAAAAAATTCCAAAAAATGTAAAATTTGGTCTTCAAGTAGATTTTAATATAGATTGAACATCTAACGGTTTGAATTTGTTGTTTGAACATCAAATTGCAAGATATGCCCCCGTAAGCACCTCGCCGAAATGCTGCCGGCAGCAACTTAGCCGCTCCCTATATATATATATATATATATAGAGAGAGAGAGAGAGAGAGAGAGAGAGATGGGCTATGGTGCATTGCAATGCATAGGCACCCTTGTGCATTGGACCATAAATCACCCATTCAAAGTCCAAATGACCGATCCAAACCGTTCATCTTGTTCTCCATATTAATATGTGCTTGGAGACCAAATTTTACATTTTTTGGATTTTTTTTACTATTTATTAAGCCACTTTGAAAATCGCTGATCCATTGGTCCAGAATTTTTCACTGTTTCGGAGCTGTGACCATTGGATCAGCGATTTTCAAAGTGACTTAATAAATAGTAAAAAAATTCCAAAAAATGTAAAATTTGGTCTCCAAGTACATATTAATATGGAGAACAAGATGAACGGTTTGGATCGGCCATTTGGACTTTGAATAGGTGATTTATGGTCCAATGCACAAGGGTGCCTATGCATTGCAATGCACCATAGCCCATCTCTATATATATATATATATATATATATATATATATATAGTCCGACTAGGCTACTCCATGGAGTAAAACGACTTGGTACTTCACGCCATATCTTCATTTTCAAAGTTCAAATAGTCGATTCGAACCTTCCAACGTGTTCTCCATATTGAAATGTGCTTGGAGACCAAATTTTACATTTTTTGGAATTTTTTTACTATTTATTAAGCCACTTTGAAAATCTGAAAATCCTTATGAACAGTAAAAAACAGTAAAAATTTCCGGACCGCCGGATCAGTGATTTTCAAAGTGGCTTAATAAATAGTAAAAAAATTCCAAAAAATGTAAAATTTGGTCTCCAAGCACATATCAATATGGAGAACAACTTGAGCGGTTCGGATCGGTCGTTTGGATTTTCAAAATAGAAATAATGAGGCGTGGAGCACCAAGTCGTTTTACTCCATGAAGTAGCTAAGCCCAGCACTATATATATATATATATATATATATATATATATAGTGCTGGGCTTAGCTACTTCATGGAGTAAAACGACTTGGTGCTCCACGCCTCATTATTTCCATTTTGAAAATCCAAACGACCGATCCGAACCGCTCAAGTTGTTCTCCATATTGATATGTGCTTGGAGACCAAATTTTACATTTTTTGGAATTTTTTTACTATTTATTAAGCCACTTTGAAAATCGCTGATCCGGCGGTCCGGAAATTTTTACTGTTTTTTACTGTTCATAAGGATTTTCAGATTTTCAAAGTGGCTTAATAAATAGTAAAAAAATTCCAAAAAATGTAAAATTTGGTCTCCAAGTACATTTCAATATGAAGAACATGTTGGAAGGTTCGAATCGACTATTTGAACTTTGAAAATGAAGATATGGCGTGAAGTACAAAGTCGTTTTACTTCATGAAGTAGCTAAGTCCATCTCTCTATATATATATATATATATATATATATAGAGGAGGGATCGGATTACACCCTTTTTTTTGACACACTTTGACACCTACCATTTTCAATGTCCAAATAGTCGATCCAAACCATTCAACATGATGGATATATTAAAATGTGCTTGGAGATCAAATTTTACATTTTTTTTGAATTTTTTTACTATTTATTAAGATGGTTACAAAATCGTTGTTTTCAGACCATTGAAAAACAACGATTTTGTAACCATCTTAATAAATAGTAAAAAAATTCAAAAAAATGTAAAATTTGATCTCCAAGCACATTTTAATATGGTGATCATGTTGAACGGTTCGGATCGACTGTTTGAATTTTGAAATCGCAAAATTGACCTATAAAAAAAATGGTGTCAAGATGTGTAAAAAAAAGGGTGTAATTGGATCCCTCCTCATATATATATATATATATATATATATAGAGAGAGAGAGAGAGAGAGAGAGAGATAGACTAATGTGCTTTTGGTAGCACTTCGGCCGAAATGCTACCGATTCAAAATCGGATTTTCAAAGTCCAAATGGTCGATTTGAATCGTTCAAGTTGTTCTCCATATTGAAATCTGCTTGGAGACAAAATTTTACATTTTTTGGAATTTTTTTACTAATTATTAAGCCACTTTGAAAATTGCTGATCACATGATTCAGAATTTGGTTGCACTGTTTTTACTATTCACCCGAATCAGCAATTTTCAAAGTGGCTTAATAAATAGTAAAAAAATTCCAAAAAATGTAAAATTTGGTCTCCAAACAGATTTCAATATGGAGAACAACTTGAACGGTTCGGATCGACCATTTGGACTTTGAAAATCTGATTTTGAATCGGTAGCACTTCGACCGAAGTGCTACCGAAAGCACATTAGTCTATCTCTATATATATATACATACTGGCATATTTAGGCAGGGATCTCCATGAGCCTTCCTTAGAGCTGTATAAAAATTTCATAACTCGTAATTCATTCATGACTCATTTAGTATCAACTCGCTAATAACTTGCTCGTTACCAATTTGAGTTGGAACTGACTCGTTAAACTCGTAAATTGAGTTTGAGCAGGCTCCACCTCGCTCATTAATTACCAACTCGAGTTAATTATATGAAATCGGACCACATAAGATCCCAACTGAACTCAAATATCGAACTCAATAGTCACATACTCGAATCGAACTCAGGTGCTTTTCCGAAGGAAAAGTAGGAACCTGCTTTTCCAGATCCAACCATTCAAATTTTCCATTCGCGTATCTCGATAAAGAAACTTTTTCATGCACAAATCTCGACAAACTTGAATGGTTAGATCTGAAAAAACAGGTTGCTACTTTTCTCTCAGAAAAGCAGCAGAGTCGGACTCCACATACTCAATACTCTCTCTCTCTCCCGGACTCAGTAATGTACAGAAAATTTAATTTAGTTTAATAATTTTTGTAAGGATAGAAGTGAGTTTTCAATTTTCAATGAAAGCAGATGAGTTATTAGATGAGTTGCGAGTTAACTCGAGTTGATCGATTTCAAGTTATGTTTTCAGTTAGGTACTGCATATTCAACTCAAGTTGACTCGGCTAAGTATCATACTGAACTGACCTTGAGTTAGTTCTAACTCGCTAAAACTCCGTTCATTAGCAACCCTATATTACGTCAAAGAAAAGGGACAATAGTTCTAGAGAGCCAACGGTTTCCATGTTTTTTTCTTATCATCCTTATGTAATTAATGAAACGTATGTTGTTTTTTCTCATGATGAAAGAGTAGGCTATGGTCGTATAATTAGCATCTCTTGAATAAAATTAGAGGAGTGATCAATACCAAAAGGAATCTAATGTTGTTGAAATTTGGTATGAAAACTATTTAGTGTGTCGATTACACGAAGAGATGTGTCTTTTCGCTGAAGAGATGTGTCTGAAGAAATGCGTTCTTTCGCAAAAGAATGTGTCAATTTGCAAGTCTCCTCATCTTCTAGGATGACATACCTCACAACTACAGCACTCAGAACATAGAAACACATAACAAAATTTTTAGCAAAGGGAATCCCGAATACTAGATACTTCGGTTGTGAATCAGTAGGACACGTTTGGTATACTGTTTTCAGAGGCTTAACAAGAAAAAAGCAGGCATGACAAACTATGAGAGAGCTTATAAAGACTTGACGTAAAAAGAACCTCCAAGATTAAATTGTTTTTCACTGCGGTAATTCTAATCTTGAATATTTTTACAATTCAATTATTTCTAACATATGTCAACGAAATTAAATCTCACAAAGCTATATTCTAATACTAATTAACTAATTTATTTATTGGATAAATTATAGATATCATATGTTATATGCATACAAATTATTATAACATTTTGAATATATTTTGGTATGCGTCAAGAGTTAACAAAATCTTGGTACTTGAATCCCAACCTTGATGGCTATCAAAATGAACGGCCTCAAATGCCGAAATATGGTCCAACATTACGGTTAGCTATATTATATCGTCCTGGTGAGATCCTATCCAACCGAAATCATTTTGGCTTCTTCCTTTCAACGACTCCCTAAGGAATTATAAAACAAAGTGATATTTTATTACCAAATTGCTAGATAACTCAGATTAGAATAGGAGGACGTTTTCTATTTTTCCTGTCCTTTCTGAATGTAGGTTAATTTTGCTAAGGGCACTATTATAAGGCAATAAGAATTGTAGAAGTCAGATGCTCTGAAACTCATACAAGAACAAAGAAAATGCCTTTCCAATTTGCAATAGGGATCTTGACTAGCCCTAATCCTGAGTTTACTGAACCAGTGTAGACCTGATACATAATAAGACCACTCCAGATGCAGACACCTGACATGCTCAACTCAACTAACCACTTTGACCCCAATAAAAAAACTTGACGCATACTCCAAAATCAATTTGATAAATATAACCATAATGAAGCAATTTCATTGACCAGTACCTCACTTTCTTGTCACAAGATCTGAATAATGGCAATAGATTGTAGCTAGTTCAATTAAATTTGGTTTGAACCTATCAGATGACTTGAGTTCTCCACAACCTATTCTCAACATAATATTATATTAGACTACTATAAGTAATATTGAATTGTACAACACATCAGCATTGATTTTGATTTTGCAATGTTGTCCTAAGGAAATGGATAAGAAAAATTTGAAGTACCTTGTCATTTATCCCAGTAGACTTGCCAGAAGGCCTGACACGTTCATCCACTATCTGACCATCAGGCCACCAATCTTTCGACCTCTTGTAGCTCCTTTTCTTTGGTGGTGGGCTGCAAGTTTCACAAGGCATATGGGGAAATAAAAGTTCTCTAGAAATCTGCAAGAAACATACAACATGCATTATCATGATTAAGCTTGTACAATTTCAAAGTCTTCGATGAAAGCAAATATTATGAATACTCGTTGTATCTATTTTTTGTTGCAAACAATATAGGATAAGTAAAATAATAGGTTATACGGACAACAAACTAATTTGGCAACCATGTCAACCAATTAAACAGTTATCAAAAAGGTAAAATTACAGATAATCTTCTCTATATCAAGTCTGATGTCACTAGTTCATTTGCAAGATATATAGGGCAACCAATTTTTTTGTCTTAATGAAAATAAATTGGTAGCAATATGAAAACGGATCTGATGTGTATCAAGTTTGATGCAATATGAAAACAGATTGATCATCCATATATCAAAAAGATTGACAGTTCAGTTTCATTGGCGCTTTATTGGTGATCAAACAATTCTCAAATTACACCAAATTTTATACACACAGTAAAAAACATATCTCCGATTTTATTTTACTGATTTTGATAATTATTTTGTTGGTTACCAAAAGTAAGCCTTGAAGACATGTTACAAATCATTGTGCCCAACTTTTGGACAATATTAAGAATTTAAGAATTATTCTAAAACACCAAAAGCTCTACATAAACTTTCGCAAGGAAGTACATATATAATCAAATTTTAGGATAGTAATCAAATCGAGTAATTATACCAGTGCAGTGCAGGAGTCGTACTTCTTTAATACAAGTACAAGGAACTAAAATTACACTCACCTCATCTTGTTCTTCTGTTGAGACCTGGACTTTCTCAAATGCTTGTACTGGTAAATCTACAGCAGAGGTGCTTTTCAGATCAATGAACTCCTTTTTCAGACTGATCTTCATCATCATTAACTGCATAAACATATATAGTAAAAAAAAACTATTTTCTGGTAAATTAAATTATCTGAATTATAAACTAAAACAACAAAAATTAACTAAAATGTTTTATGCTATCTTGCAGAGGTGAACTTAAGTAGAAAGAATGGGGGTCAATTGACTCCCATATTTTAAATAAAAAGTTTGTATTTATGTATGATTTTCTATATAATCTAGATTAAAATGTCATGTATTGTACATGGGCGGAGGCAGGAATTATACGAATTCATGGAATGGGAGTCAATTTTTTTTTTTTTTAAATAAGAATGGTGAGTGAGAGAGAGATAATATAAAATAAGAAGTGTTACATGTGAGCTTTTGATTTGGGAATTTCACGTATACCCCTCAAAAACTTCAAAATTACGTATTTCCCCCTCCGAAGTTTGTAATTACGTATTTCTCCTCTAAACTTCAAAAACTCACAAATTTACCCATTTTATTGTCTTTTATATTAAAACTCATTCTTAATTTTAAAATACCCATTTTATCATTTATTAAAAGCATAAAAC
Organism: Carex kokanica; assembly: GCA_025461125.1. Taxonomy (NCBI): domain Eukaryota; kingdom Viridiplantae; phylum Streptophyta; class Magnoliopsida; order Poales; family Cyperaceae; genus Carex; species Carex kokanica. The sequence goes on from JAJGRX010001195.1 coordinate 691,580, forward strand.
GCCCATCATACTCAAATTTGAATCTGAAGGGTTCCACTACTGTCTAAACTGCTTTAAGATCTGTGTACGATAGATCAACATGAATCTTGAAGCGAACACACATGGATATTAAAGTGACATGCACAGATCTTAATGTGATGCGCGCGGATCAAAATTGCTTTATAATCCGTGCATGCTAGATCAACACAAATCTTAAAGCAAATCACACATATATTGAAGCTACATGCACATATCTTAATGAGATGTGCGTGGATCGGACGGTAGAGGAACTCTTCATATTCAAATTTGAGTATATGATGGGCGTTTTATGCTATTAATAAAGGGTAAATGGGTATTTTATAAATTTAGAATGAGTTTTAATATAAAAAAACAATATGGGTAAATTTGTGAGTTTTTGAAGTTTAGAGGGGGAAATACATAATTTCAAAGTTTAGAGGGGGAATACGTAATTTTGAAGTTTTTGAGGGGTATACGTGAAATTCCCCCTTTTTTGATTAAAAAAAGTTCTAAAATGCTAGAAATCCCTCAAATTATACACAAATTTTTTTTTTTAAAGAATGGAGGCCAATAGTATAAAATTCACAAAAAATATGGGGGTCAATTTCTTGTACCCCTAACATTTTACTATAATTTATATAAGAGAAGTATATTTTTAGTACTAATTTTTGAAAAGAAAAATGGGGGTCAATTGACCCCCATTCTTGTATAGTAGGTCCGCCTTTGGTATTATAAAAGTGACTCTCATTCTCCATAGAAAATTTTATATGGTTGATTCCCATTGTGTGTTTGACTCTTATAGTTCGAAAGTCTAGCTCTACCCCTCCTATCTTGTGATAGTAAACTTTTTCTATATTAGATTTTTAATTCAATAGTTGTCACTATTTTATATTCCAAATATTACAATATTATTAAGAATAAAAATTAATCCACCCGCAAATGTTCTTTGCGATACATAATTGACAAATATTACAATATTATTAAGAATAGGAAACTAATCCACCCGCAAAGGTTCTTTGTGATACATAATTGACACATAATGTAAGTTAAGAAATGTTCTATTTATTATTGATATTTAAATATTCTTTTTAGAAATTTGAAATCATCACAGAGCCAAAGAAAATATTTTTTTTTAATTTGACTTTTTGTTTAATTTCCAAACAAATCAATTCTTCATTTAGTTCACATGTAACAATAGTGAACTGAGTACTTCCTTTAATTGGCATATATAGAAAATTACCTTATAATGTTTATAGTTCTAATCATTATTTTATGCTTAACTCTTTGGTATAAGTTTGCACATTCTTAGTTTCAGATTTATCTTTTTTTTGTCATGTTGTAGTTTAATTGATAAAGTTCTACTAAAATAAAAGTGATATTAAATATTGAACGGAAACCACAAACTATATATATTAACAATACTATTTATTGATTTTAAAAATAACTCATCTCTTTAATAAGTTTGATAAATTAATTCTCTATCAGAACCACGACCATCACACTGCTTGGACCAGCTTGGTGCATATATGGTTGATGGCTCTTTTGACCAGTAAGGTGGATAGTGTTTACTGTGTAGTAGTAATTTTCTATAATGGAAGGGGGAAACTGTAATTTTTAAATTATGTGTTCTCAGTTGAGCTGAAAACTGTGTCCCATGTGATAATTAATTTGATCGACGATCTATCATCTCTAGCAAATCACACCTCATGTTTGTGTCCGAAGTATAGATCCGTAACCCAATTTATCAGATGAATTTTTAATATGAATTATGGGATAGGAGAAGCAGGGAGAGGAGGTGAGATGATTGGAGTTTTGTTCCAGCAAATTAAAGTTCATGAAAATAATAAATGAGCAGCAAAGAATGTAAGGAAATGCTTTAATAAAATACATGCAAACAAACACACAAACAATATTAAATAATTGCAAAAAATACATTCACTTACAAGTTTATGCGTGAATGGTAGTCATAAGGATGGAATATGCACACAGGTGTGTTTACCTTACACGGAGCCTATTTATAGAAGAGATTGAAAATTTTGCATTTCAAGTCCTCTAAAAAATTTAAATCTTATGTGGTCTCAAATATTTTATTCTAATTAGTATTTAATTGCAAATAATCACATTGAATTCTGGTATAATGGCATATATACAAAAGTGATGAAAGAAGCAATAATTTAAAATTACAAAATATAATTTAAATTATAGTTGTGTTGTGTAAAATGACGTCATTTATTATCATATCTAGTGTATCTAATTCAAATTTTAGTACACAAACAAATTGAATAAATTAGGGCCGGCGTCATCATAAATTCAATAATAAATAGATACAATAATTAATGACAACATTGAACATCATTTCAATTCAAATAAGAGGATACAAAGAATGTGTTCCTCATCTAAAGTGCATGAATGTGAATAATACCTACTAATTAAATATTAAAAGAAACATGACCGAATCAATTAAAATTTGACTACGAAAAAATTATTGATGAATTCAACTAAACAATTCCAATAAACGTGCAAATTTTATGTTAATTCAAAAAAAAAAATACAATTAATGAATACAATTCGAATTTGGGAGCAAATTTTGGACATTAATTAGAATATCGATTCATATTTAAGAAAAAGTAAAAATTAGTAATTTAAATTAATGCATAAATGTGAATAAAAGATAACTAATTAAATAAGAAAAGTAATGACTCAAATAACTTTTATAGAGTAACTTGATGAATTTAATGAACAATTCCAACGAAATTTAAAAATGTACATTGAATTTGAATTAGTGAATATTTGAATCAATGAATTCATTTTCAATTAAAGAGAATAATGTGAGGCAGTAAATTAATTAAGAAAATAGAAAAAAACTATTTAACTCCATTTGCTTAATCCTTATAGACGAACACATTCTTCCTTTTTCATAAAGGCCGTGTTTGATAAAAGAATAAAGTGAATGTAGAAGGAGATAATTTCATGGCATTGTTAGGTACAAGGATAACTCTAAGGATCATGATTACTTAATATTTTAGGTATAAATACTTCAACGTGTATGAATGAATACTTGATATCTTATGTATAAATACTTCAACGTATATGTATGAATACTTCAATTAAGTATGTTTTGTTTCTTTTAAATATTATTTTTGTTTTTTTGTTTATAACATTTCAATTATATATGAATACTTGCGCGCATCACTTGCAAAATATTTCAAATATTAGGCGGTTCCCAAATAATAAGTGGTCCCCTCAAGTAGTTAGTAGTTAAAATAACTGCGGGAAGAAATGAGAGAAGGTTAGGGGGATAGCTAGGTGCTCCCTAAAATAAAATTGACTTATTCACTAGGAGATAAGTGAGTTTTAAAATGAACAAGCAAATAAATTAACTGGTAAATTGAAGAAAAGGTACTAAGTGACTTTTCTATCAAATTTGATCAACAGATAAAAAGAATTGAAGCAATACTTATGACTTATCCAAATGATGAACTAAATAAATTAACTCATAAATGACCTTTTGTGTTTTGGCCACTGACGACGACTCAAGTTTCCTAAAGTTCAACTTCAGAAAACAAATTTCCCAAACTAAAATCTTCCCGATCTGGGTTGGATGATTGCTCGCGTAGAGAGAGAGAGAGATCAGAGATGTACTGATATTGTTGTGGCAGCATGGTCGCGTCCAGTGTGCTGGCAATGCATTGCGACAGGGCTGAATGAGTATCATCGGCAGCTCGGACTAGGGGTTGATCGGCGTCGCAGCGCTAGCAGTGTCATCAGTTCATTAGCGTGGATTAGTGATTGGGACTCCATTCAAACACTGTGCTCCGCCGCTTGCGTCAGCTCCTGGTGGCAGCGCATGGCACAAGGACGAGAGGATCTGGGAGTCCAACTGCCTCCGCCACTGAGCGGCACTCAGCAGTGCACCTGGCCAGCTCCAATGGGTGATAATTACTCCCTAATCCCTTAAAATAATTTTATTCTTATTTAAATGGATTTTATGAATTCTGCTACTATATATATTTCAATAATTCGTGACCATTATTAGTCTTCAGTTGTTGCTTCTTTGACCAACGAGGTATAAGGGTCCTTAGAACAGCACTCTATATAGTTTTGGACTCTTTTTACGAAATAGAATTTTTCTTTTAAAATGTGATTATTTTGTCCCGGAGCAACACATTTCACCATAAACAAGTAACTACCCCTCACCAAAAGTACAAAACCAGAACCACAAAATAAACATAACAACTGAATAAACATTATAATAAAATAGCAATTGCAGGTGCTATATTTTATTAGTTTCCCAAAACATTAGCGACTTGTTACCATGGAGATGGGATCATCCAAAATGATCGAAAAACTTCATTCCGAGCCTCTCCATTGTTAAACTTTTTCTTTGCAATATCATACATACCAAAAGAACGATTATCATCATGGTTACTTCACCCAACCAAAAGCATTTTCTGTGAAGTAGATGCAGTTTGCTCTGCTACTGTTGCTTTGTGCCGGTAGAGAGAACGAGCCGTTATTTCCTATGAACAACAATTGATCACCTACAGAGTTTTTCTCAACCCAGTTATATTGCCAATCATGATAAAGAGCAGACGGACTGCATTTATTCAGTAAATGAAATTTAAATCTATCATTTCCAGTTTTATAGAGTAGCAATAGACGTCCTGATGCCATGACCAAGTGGTTCCTTCTAGGGTAGAGAAAATCAATAGGAGGTGCCAAGAAATTTGTTCTAGTGAAATTTGTATCTATGAGGTCGCAAGACACTAAGTAACCATAATCGGTGGTGGCATAACATTTTCCGTTGTAATATATTACATCACAAAATTTCCCAAAACAACAATTGATATTCCTCCATTTTTTATCTCCAATCTTACAATAGGAAAGTTTCCGCTTTCGTCCAATTAACAATTGCCAAAATGATGCAATCTTGTTCCGATATTGTTGGGTTTGTAGATAAGATTGCTTTGTGTATATAATTAAAGCCCTTAACAGGAACATCTGGTTCACAGGTGAAAGTATCGACCGAGGGAAGTCGTATTACACACCTCGTGAATGGGTTCAAAAGACTTACTTGCCTACTATCAGTACCCTCTAGAACAAGCCAGCCCCATGAAGATCCACAAACAAACATGTAGCTGCCTCTTGCATAAATATATTGTCGCTTGCTATTTCTCCATTCATTTTAACAAACTTGTGCAAATTTGAATCTGCTTTGTAAGCATTGAGCAATAATATTGGAACTCCGAAAGGTATACTTCTAGGAAGACAACAAAAGCGATCGATGTACATCAACCCCACCGATTTGCAGACTGCAGGAAATGTTGAATAATCAACATAGCACATCTTCTTGATAATCTCATCTAATATGTCTTCGGGAAGATTAGCCCAATTGCTCGTGAACAATGCTAAGCAACAAAGTTTAGTTATTCTTTTATATTGATTCTTTAAAATAATTTAAACAAGGAAAATAAAATTCAAGAAAAATAAATGATTCAAGAGCTACAGTTTATTTAGTTTCAACCTTCCAAGATATATATATATATATATAGAGAGAGAGAGAGAGAGAATGGCTAAGCTCAAAACGTTTGTTCCTGGGCTTAGGAACAAACGAGTCGGTTCTCCAATTTTCGAAGTTCAAATAACAAATCCAAACCGTTAGATGTTCAATCTATATTAAAATGTGCTTGGAGACCAAATTTTACATTTTTTGGAATTTTTTTACTATTTATTAAGCTGGTTTGAAAATCGCTGTTTTTATTAAAATTCTGCGCCATTAGAAAACAGCGATTTTCAAACCAGCTTAATAAATAGTAAAAAAATTCCAAAAAATGTAAAATTTGGTCTCCAAGCACATTTTAATATAGATTGAACATCTAACGGTTTGGATTTGTTGTTTGAACTTCGGAAATTGGAGAACCGACCCGTTTGTTCCTGAGCCCAGGAACAAACGTTTTGAGCTTAGCCATTCTCTCTCTCTCTCTCTCTCTCTCTATATATATATATATATATATATATATAGAGTACGGCTAACGCGCTTCCTCTAGCATTTCGGCCGAGGTGCTTCCGGGGGCATATCTTGCAATTTGATGTTCAAACAACAAATTCAAACCGTTAGATGTTCAATCTATATTAAAATCTACTTGGAGACCAAATTTTATATTTTTTGGAATTTTTTTACTATTTTTTAAGTTGGTTTGAAAATCGCTGTTTTTATTAAATTTCTGAAGCATTGAAAACAGCGATTTTCAAACCAGCTTAAAAAATAGTAAAAAAATTCCAAAAAATATAAAATTTGGTCTCCAAGTAGATTTTAATATAGATTGAGCATCTAACGGTTTGAATTTGTTATTTGAACATCAAATTGCAAGATATGCCCCCGGAAGCACCTCGGCCGAAATGCTAGAGGAAGTGCGTTAGCCGTACTATATATATATATATATATATATATATATATATATAGGGATGGGCTATGGTGAGCTATGAAGTAAAACGAGTTTGTACTTCACGCTATATTTCCATCTTGAAAATCCAAACAACCGATCCGAACCATTCAAGTTGTTCTCCATATTGAAACGTACTTGGAGACCAAATTTTACATTTTTTGGAATTTTTTTACTATTTATTAAGCCACTTTGAAAATCACTGATCCGGGTGAACAATAGCAAAACAGTAAAAAATTCTGGACCAATGGATCAGCGATTTTCAAAGTGGCTTAATAAATAGTAAAAAAATTCCAAAAAATGTAAAATTTGGTCTCCAAGCACATTTCAATATGGAGATCATGTTGAACGGTTCGGATCGGTTGTTTGGATTTTCAAAATGAAAATATTGAGGCGTAGAGTAAAAACTTGTTTTACTCTATAGCTCACCATAGCCCATCCCTATATATATATATAGAGTAGAACTAGGGTGCTCCTAAGCTCACCAAGCTCTTCGTGAGCACGACTCTAAAGCCTATCGAATTGACTTCAAACGACATTTCCAAACCGTTAGATATTCAATCTATATTAAAATGTGCTTGGAGACCAAATTTTACATTTTTTTGAATTTTTTTACTATTTATTAAGATGGTTTGAAAATCGCTGTTTTTATTAAAATTCTGCACCATTGGAAAACAGCGATTTTCAAACCATCTTAATAAATAGTAAAAAAATTCCAAAAAATGTAAAATTTGGTCTCCAAGCACATTTTAATATAGATTGAACATCTAACGGTTTGGAAATGTCGTTTGAAGTCAATTCGATAGGTTTTAGAGTCGCGCTCACGGAAGGGCTTGGTGAGCTTAGGAGCACCCTAGTTCTACTCTATATATATATATATATATATAGAGGAGGGATCAAATTACACCTTTTTTGGTGACACACTTTGACACCTACCATTTTCAAAGTCCAAATAGTCGATCCAAACTGTTCAACATGATGGATATATTAAAATGTGCTTGGAGATCAAATTTTACATTTTTTTTGAATTTTTTTACTATTTATTAAGATGGTTACAAAATCGTTGTTTTCAGACCATTGAAAAACAGCGATTTTGTAACCATCTTAATAAATAGTAAAAAAATTCAAAAAAATGTAAAATTTGATCTCCAGGCACATTTTAATATGGTGATGATGTTGAACGGTTCGGATCGACTGTTTGGATTTTGAAATCGCAAAATTGACCTATAAAAAAACGGTGTCATGATGTGTCAAAAAAAAGGGTGTAATTGGATCCCTCCTCATATATACATCACCATATTAAAATGTGCCTAGAGATCAAATTTTACATTTTTTTGAATTTTTTTACTATTTATTAAGATGGTTACAAAATCGCTGTTTTTCAATGGTCTGAAAACAACGATTTTTGTAACCATTTAATAAATAGCAAAAAAAATCAAAAAAATGTAAAATTTGATCTCCAAGCACATTTTAATATATCCATCATGTTGAACAGTTTGAATCGACTATTTGGACTTTGAAAATGGTAGGTGTCAAAGTGTGTCACCAAAAAAGGTGTAATCGGATCCCTCCTCATATATATATATATATATAGTGAGTGGCTAAGCTACAAACGTTTGCACCAAGGCTTTGGTGCAAACAATTTGTTTTCGGATTTTCGAAGTCCAAACGGTCGATCCGAACCGTTCAAGTTGTTCTCCATATTGAAATGTGCTTGGAGACCAAATTTTACATTTTTTGGAATTTTTTTACTATTTATTAAGCCACTTTGAAAGTTGCTGATCACCCGGTCCAGAATTTTATTGCACTGTTTTTACTGTTCATCCGAATCAGCAACTTTCAAAGTGGCTTAATAAATAGCAAAAAAATTCCAAAAAATGTGAAATTTGGTCTCCAAGCACATTTTAATATGGATTAAATATCTAACGGTTTGGATCGACCGTTTGGACTTTGCAAATAGGAGAACCAAAACGTTTGCACCAAGGGCTTGGTGCAAACGTTTTGAGCTTAGCCAGTCTCTCTCTCTCTATATATATATATATATATCTGTGTGTGTGTGTGTATGAGAGTGACTAAGTTACAAACGTTTGCATCAAGGCCTTGGTGCAAACGATTCAGTTATCCGATTTTCAAAGTTCAAACGGTCGATCCAAACTGTTAGATATTTAATCTATATTAAAATGTGCTTGGAGACCAAATTTTACATATTTTGGAATTTTTTTACTATTTATTAAGCCACTTTGAAAATTGTTGATCCAGGTGAACAGTAAAAACAGTGCAACCAAATTCTGGACCATGTGATCAGCAATTTTCAAAGTGGCTTAATAAATAGTAAAAAATTTCCAAAAAATGTAAAATTTGGTCTTCAAGCACATTTTAATATAGATTAAATATCTAACGGTTTGGATCAACCGTTTGGACTTTGAAAATCTGAAAACCATTCGTTTGCACCAAGGCCTTGGTGCAAACGTTTGTAGCTTAGTCACTCTATATATATATATATATATATAGAGTAGAACTAGGGCGTTCCTAAGCTCACCAAGCCCTCCGTGAGCTCGACTCTAAAACCTATCGAATTGATTTCAAATGACATTTTCAAACCATTAGATGTTCAATCTATATTAAAATGTGCTTGGAGACCAAATTTTACATTTTTTGGAATTTTTTTATTATTTATTAAGATGGTTTGAAAATCGCTGTTTTTATTAAAATTTTGCACCATTGGAAAACAGCGATTTTCAAACCATCTTAATAAATAGTAAAAAAATTCCAAAAAATGTAAAATTTGGTCTCCAAGCACATTTTAATATAGATTGAACATCTAACGGTTTGAAAATGTCGTTTGAAGTCAATTCGATAGGTTTTAGAGTCGCGCTCACGGAAGGGCTTGGTGAGCTTAGGAGCACCCTAGTTCTACTCATATATATATATAGAGAAAGAGAGAGAGAGAGAGAGAGAGAGAGAATGGCTAATATACAAACGTTTGTTCCTGGACTCAGGAACAAACGGTTCGGTTATCTGATTTTCAAAGTTCAAACCGTCGATCCAAACCGTTAGATATTTAATCTATATAAAAATGTGCTTGGAGACCAAATTTTACATTTTTTAGAATTTTTTTTACTATTTATTAAGATGGTTTGAAAATCGCTGGTTTATTAAAATTCTGACCATTCAAAAACAGCGACCTTCAAACCAGCTTAATAAATAATAATAAAAACTTCTAAAATATGTAAAATTTGGTCTCCAAGCACATTTTAATGTAGATTAAATATCTAACGGTTTGGATCGACTGTTTGAACTTTGAAAATCAGAGAACCGAATTGTTTGTTCCTGAGTCCAGGAACAAACGTTTGTATATTAGCCTCTCTCTCTCTCTCTCTCTCTCTCTCTATATATATATATATATATATATATATGTATGTCATAATCCGGATGAGTAAATGAACAGAATAAAAACAATCAAGAAAAAATCTCACTTGGACTAGAGAATGACCTGAGTGCCGGATGGGTGAGGCATTGGATTTTCTTTTCCCGCAATTTAAGATTGAGCTGTATTATCTTGAGCATTAGTTTTAATATGATAATTTGTTGGTGCTCCTAAAATTTATTAGGACTTGAATCATGGAGAATAAAGATTTAGGTATTAAGATAGTCTTGTCTAGCTACTTATTTGAATAAAAAGCAAGATGACTAGCTCCTAATTAAGAAAAATGTATATTTACTATCTTGAGCCTATTTAATAGGCTCTATTTTAATGACTATTTTCATTTACTTTTATTGCTTGTTATATATATATTTGCTTTTAATGACAATATCAAGTTCCACATAAAATTACTTCTATACGTATAGCATTTTGCTTTGCAATGATTTGTGTTATTCTAAATTCACCATGTATATAGACAATGCAAATTGATTACATAAGGTTCACGTGAAATTCAATCTGTTATGAACTTAAAATAGAAATCCAAATTTAAGTTATAAGACATCTCTTCCAAATGTATTGTTAATTTAATGCTAAAACCTATGAGACTACATCCTTATTGAACCAATTAAAAGTTTTTAATCTCTCAAAAGCCATAACTATCTTTAATGTAAAATTACCTTCTTAATTCCAATCCTAGATAAAATAGACATGCAATCCTCAAATGTATGGATGGCAAATTAACACGATTGCGTATTTAATTAAAACAAATTAATTCTCCAATGGTCACCAAAGGCCGCATTCCATACATGTCGTTCAAACAAACATGTCACACAACCCGCATATTGTATCTAAAAGAGAATTCTCCAATGGGCCCATAAGTTGCATCTCATGCATTTATGCACATGTATACCATTCATGCGGTCTATCAAAAAATAAAAGAGAATCAAGTCGGTACTGAAGAGGAGTGTTGAAATTAAACAACACTGAGGGCCCATTCCATTAATCTCTTCTTGAATATTCAAGGAATTTTCTAACCGGCTTACATAGTCGGTAATTATGAAATTTGGTTGAAATTTCCTTTGTAATAATTTTATGTTTAAAAGTGTTTATACTTTTGTACACAAAGTACAATCCAGAAAAGTTCTAACAGACATATACTAGTATAAATAGGATGTAAAGCTCATGTGTGAGTGAAATATATTAATGAGTGAATGAGAGTAGAATATATCAAAAGCCTTTTACGTGTAAACATACTAACTTATGTTGAGCTGAGCATACACTTTTTCTTGTTTTGATTATCTTTGACGTCAGTTGTGTTAAGAAAATTAAGTAAGATCAGTGTTAATATTAATATCTTCAATTAAACCCATACAAAGTCATCTTTTAATGGGTAAAATAACAAAACAATCAAAGCTTAAGTTTATAGCACATGACAATAAAATATAAGAATTCTCAAAGAATATCTTCATGTACAACAATTAGCTCAAGATTCATGCAGAACTAATAATCACATTTCAATCTAAAACTAATTCATCCTCCATAAATCTCATGGAAATATGGAATTAGACCACAGATCCAAATCCCACAAAAAATCAAGGCAGCTCATCTCCTCCAAGCAGCCCTCTTCATCCTTTTCTACCTCAATTTGAACCAACAAATCATCCATTATATCACCTAGCATGTTTTTATCCCCATGTTCTACATGTGTTTCATAAATTTCACTATCTAATAAATTGTCTATTTCATTGAAAATTGAACTCAAGTCCGGGCTACTAGGCACATTTATGATCTCATCCTTGCTCATGCTACACTCATCAGCAGTGAATGAAAATTCATTAGGGGCTTCTATGGGCTCAGATTCTAAAATATCAAATATTCTTGGGCTACTAGGCCCATTTATGATCTCATCCTTACTCATGCTACACTCATCAGCAGTGAATGAAAATTCACTAGGGGCTTTTATGGGCTCATATTCTATAATATCAAATATTCTTGGGCTACTAGGCCCTTTTATGATTTCATCACTGATGCTTGAAGATTCACTATGGACTTGATCGTTACAACGATTAGATGAATTGTGGGGACTTGGAGCTTTGCAAACTACATTTTTCTTCCTTGTCTCCTTTGTAGTTTGAGCATTTTTTGAACTATTTTTATCACTGTTCTTGGTTGAGGTCTGGACCGACTCGGTCTCGGTATTTTTACACTTGTTGAGTAGGAGGTAGCTGTGTACACTTCTGCTGAGGTGAGAGTTCCAGTAGTTCTTGATTTCATTGTCTGTTCTTCCAGGAAGCTCACTTGCAATTTGGGACCATCTAATTAACATTTACAAGAGGTCAATTGTATTAATTACAAGGTGCTTACTGTAAAATCAGAACATTGATTATTATTTCTTTTGGCATTTGACCTCCAATACATAAAATTTAATCTCTTAGAAAAAATTAATTAAATTTTTCGTTAAAACGTTTAAATTTTTTATGCGATTAAACCGTTAAGTAGCAACAATTTGTTAAGTTCTGTTAAAGTTTTCTTAAAAGCTAAATAAAATTTGATTAAATTATGTTAATCTTAAATCAATATAATATTTGAGCACTTCCTCTACAAGTTATTGAAATTTCCAAAAAAAAATAAAAAATTGGATGTCCAGAAAATCATTTCTTTGAAAACAATTGATTATATTTCTGTGTAATTACTTTCATTAATTTATTCTTTGAAAGCAGCGAGGTGATGGCACCTAATGTCATAGAAAAGAAGAAGAAGGATAGGTAATAACTAATTAAGGATATCATTATTCCTAATACCTATTTCCAAGACTGTCATGGAGCTTGGTAATCAACTCCTCTTCCTCTCTAGAGAAGTTGCCTCTTTTGAGACCTTCTCTCAGGTAATTAATCCATCTTAACCTACAGCTTTTGCCACATCTCAGCAAACCTAAAGAAAAAACATGTTAATTAATTAAATGAAATGCATTAATGTGAACTCCTATCTGCATGGATTATAGTACATTGTAAAGGAAGTAAAATATTATCATTTCTTTGACATACATAAAATCCTTTTTGTATTTAGGGAATTAATGCACTCTCTCCTAATGAGAAGTATACGTAGAACTGAAGGATTCCATAATTAATAATTAGAAATGAAATGAAGGCTTCCAATATCAGACTGTTGATCTTGTTCCTTTTCATGAAAGATTCATTCACATAATTTTTTTATTTTTGAGTTTTTTTTATACTAAATTAAGATGTAAACAAATGCATAAAATGAAGTAATTATAGTTAATAGACTCGTTTATTTTTTGACCATTTGATCTAACTAAGATGAACTCCAAATTAAAAATCACAAAATTTTACGTACATACATGCATTTCTAATGAAATCAAGCAACTCAATTATTTGAATTCAACATTTAAATTTAAAATCTGAAATATAAATAATAAGGTGACTTTCACCCTCTTAAAAAAGCCATCCAAAATAGGTAAATGGTAAAGTACCGTTCGAAGACGTATAGCATATATAAAATAGTATATTAATTATCAAAAATAAATATTCAATCCAACATAATGTAATTTGCTAGCAATATATCCAATATAAAATTAATTGCAAGAACATATATATATATATATATAGAATGGCTAAGCTCAAAACGTTTGTTCCTGGGCTCAGGAACAAACAAGTCGGTTCTCCAATTTCCGAAGTTCAAACAACAAATCCAAACCGTTAGATGTTCAATCTATATTAAAATGTGCTTGGAGACCAAATTTTACATTTTTTGGAATTTTTTTACTATTTATTAAGCTGGTTTGAAAATCGCTGTTTTTATTAAAATTCTGCGCCATTAGAAAACAGCGATTTTCAAACCAGCTTAATAAATAGTAAAAAAATTCCAAAAAATGTAAAATTTGGTCTCCAAGCACATTTTAATATAGATTGAACATCTAACGGTTTGAATTTGTTGTTTGAACTTCGAAAATTGGAGAACCGACCCGTTTGTTCCTGAGCCCAGGAACAAACGTTTTGAGCTTAGCCATTCTCTATATATATATATATATATATATATATATATATCTAACTAGCAGAGAATTTATATATATACCAGCTTTTTTAGGTAAGGATCTCCATGAACCTTCGCCATGGGCATTGATGTAATTAGCTAAAATTTCATCCTCCTCTTTTGTCCATTTTCCTTTCTTCAAGCCTACCTTCTCACAGCATGGTGCTCTCCCCATTTTTTCTCTTCACAAACACTCTCACTATAACTCAAAAGGAAGCGAGAAGAGAAGATGGATAAATGATTTATTTGCCTCGGTCTATATATATATGGCAACGGTTGGTGAAGACCAAAGGGCTGTCTATCTCCTCTAGAATATTCTGCGTCAATTAATAATCCCTAGAATTAATTAATTTAATAACAGATAATTAAAAAGTGATCCACCTCATTAAAAAAAAATATATATATAGAAGGGATGGAAGATAACGGGTGATTGGATCTGATCGGATTTATTTATTTGCTCAGCTCAGAACAATGATTTTGTAATTCTAAATCAAAGTGTAGAGTAGGTAAATTTTTAGGGAAAAGATTTATTTTTCCTGGTGTCTTTCTTCCATTTCTCTCAAACATTAATTGTCTGGGGGATCACAACTTCGAGCACAAAAAGACAAAAGAAAATGCGTATAAATCATTAATTACGGGGATACCGCTTGTATTTGAAAATTTTTACAACTGACGAGCGCAAGTATTCATATATAATACATCAAATATTAAAAAAAAACTGGACACATTACTCACCCATCTTTTACACGCTTTTAGAGGTGATTTTTTTTATCCGTTCACTCTAACCAATATTTCTGACAATTTGTGAAGAATTTTGCGAATCTAAAATCACAAACGTCTTCTATGTAATTTTCTCTTTCAAATGAGATACATGATTAAGTACTTTTGAGTAATATGTCGCGCAAGTATTCTTACCTCGTAGTGCAAGTATTCATATCTCGTCGTGCAAGTATTCATACCACGTCGAGCAAGTATTCATACCTCGTCGATCAAATATTCATACCTAAGATATCAAGTATTTCGGAAAAATGAAACTGGATACATCACACGCCCATCTTTTACATGTGTCTAGTTTTTTTTTTTCCAGTGATTGAGTGTACTGGACACTTCCAGTGATTGAGTGAGCTGGATCGGACAAGGAAACCGAAGAGAAAGATAGAGTGTACTGGACACTTCCAATGATTGAGTGGTAATGAAAGTTCAATCGGTAAAAAATGAGTGAATGATGTGTCCAGATTTTTATTTGTGAAATACTGATGAGGTATGAATACTTGAATGACGAGGTATGAATACTTGTGCAACGGACAACTCGAAAGTATGTCATCATGGATCTCATTTGAAAGAGAAAATTGTGTAGAAGACGTTCGTAGTTTTAGATTTGCAAAATTTCTTACAGATTGTCAGAAATATTTGTTAGAGTGACGGAGAAAAAAACTACCTCTAAAAATGTGTAAAAGATAGGTGAGTGATGTGTCCAGTTTTTTTTTAAATACTTGATATCTTAGGTATGAATACATAGTGTGTTATATATGAATACTTGATGTATTATATATGAATACTTGCACTTGCTGATAATGGCGCGTTTTGTTTTGTCTTTTAGCGTTGAAATTTATGGTCCTCTCTTAATTAGCGATCAACAAAGGTAATTATTGACTGGGGATGAATGAAAAAAATGATTTGAGAGATAGATAGTCGGTCTCAAATTTTTATTGTGCTTAATTATTTTCTCTTCCCTCTCTCCTCCTTTTTCTTCGAGGTTGTTCCGAAGAATGTTCTTAAACTTAGTAACTAAAGTCTAGAGCTAGAATGTCATATCTGGAAATGCATGTATGAGTTGGATTTTTTTTATCTATATTTACTTGTACATACGTATTTCAAGTTTTCAACAAATACAGGTGGGGTGTGATCATTTTTTATTTGTTCTCTGAAAATAATAAATAATAGATGTTATTACTTCTGTTATACTATAGGATATATAATCTACAAAAAAAATTGAAGTAAACATAATAACTATATATTAATATCATATGTATAATAAGATGTAATTTGCTGACTTAAAATATATATTAATTATTACTAACTATGTTTGAAAAGGCTTCTATATAAAACTTTTTGAAAATTAAGTTTTCAAGGCCAATTAAAGCACCTCTTTCGGTTTAAATTTAGTGTCACACAACCCAAATCATTAATGCTACTTTTCCGATGACTTCTATTTGTCTACTTATATATTTAGTTGTTATTCATACTAATTTGTGATGCTTATTCAATATTAGGTTCAATGTTATTATATTCGAATTTAATTGGACGATCTCAAAAGGCGAACGGGGCCTATTCGAATTTAATGAGAGGTACCAAATAGCCTATTCGATACTTATGTTTTAAAAAAAATCAATCAAGTCGGTTCCCTAAATTTACTTTTTTCTAATTATGGTTTAAAAAAAAATCCAAATAATTATTAACTGTAACACCCGGTAATTCTTATAATTTTTTAAAATTATTTTGTACCTATCTGCAATATTGAAAAACTAAAAGGTTTAAATTATTAAATTGCAAAACTTGAAAATAAAAAAAAAGGAGGCCAACGTGGCACACATGTCACGGGACCCATGCATATCCCTCCCCCCGAATAAATAAACTTCTTTATTTACTCTCTATCTTTCCTTATCGTTTTTTTTTTTCTTAAATTCCATGGCAGAAGCTGCCAGGATTTTTGCATTAACAAGTGCAGCACAACACAACGTCCAGTGTTGGTGTATAAAATTACAACATACATAGCACCAACAGTGCCCTACTCAATAGGTACGTTAGAATGAGTTACAATGTCTCATCTAACACAAAAAACAAAAAGCAACAAAGATGTAAATTAAGATCACCTAACCATTAACAGAACTTCCTCCAAAGATGAAACTCAATTACAATCCTATCTACCAGCATTAATTCCCGGCTGTAGAGACTTCCCTTTGAACACTCGTTCATTTCTCTGTTTCCAGAGGGCGCCCCACGCTGTACACACAAACCATTAATTGGATCCATGTCTTTACATTCGCTCTTCTGCCTCTAACCGCCTCAGTAGAAGATATCCATATTTGTTGTATCGTTACTTCCCGCTTGCATAGATTGAAACCTAGGTTTGATGAGAGTGTTGTCCAAACTTGTACAGCATAAGAACACCTAAACAATCCATCACCTTACGTACTGATTCAAAACGGAAAAATAAAGAGAGAAATAAAAGAGAAAAAATCGATGAAATATTTTGATAAAAGATTTTGATATTGTTTATTATTTGATTTTATGTTTGATTGGAAGTCCGATCCTATAATGTCCCGATTGATTCTGAATGATTGATGCAACTCGAATTGAAATGATCTAGATTCTATATTGATCGCTATCAGGTAATTGTATTTCTCTATAACTGTGTTT
Organism: Carex kokanica; assembly: GCA_025461125.1. NCBI lineage: Eukaryota > Viridiplantae > Streptophyta > Magnoliopsida > Poales > Cyperaceae > Carex > Carex kokanica. Next base: position 708,914 of record JAJGRX010001195.1, read on the forward strand.
TTGATATGTATGGTTAATTGGGTATTGAATTGAGTAATCGGATTATAATAATATATTTAATTGGAACATGGTTCTGAATATTGAAATTGTTTTTAAAGAACTAGAATACTAGAAATCATCTGTTTTAGGGGTTTCAACTAAAAATGGATTGTTTTTTTATTGAGATTCTAGACCTAATTGTTATCGCCGGTTAAATATGCATACGTAATTTGATATATTTGTGTGGAGTAATTCAGCTCTATTAAAAAAGTTATTTACTGTTATTAAGTCAATTATAGAGAAGCGTGTCGTTAAATAACTGGTTGCTCAGTTTTATAGCTAACTCTATATTGTTTTTATGTGTTTATGTTGCGACGTAGGTTAACAGGACGATAGATGGATGTGAATGTGTTGTTATGTCATGTCGCGTGCCCGGCCCGGTTCGGGGTGTGACAGTAACAAATAAACATGTAGGATAAAAATATAACCAACTTTTAGTGAGAAAATTACTCTATTACATCAATTTGTTATTAACTGATTCATATTAATTTGATCGGATTATTATGCTATGTTATTGCGATTTTGTAAAATCATATAACAACTAAATAAAAGTATTACAATTTGTATTTATTAACTATTCTAATGCAACCTTTTAATACCTACTGTAATCAATTTTTAGTTACCTTACCTTAGTAAAGAGAAAATATTATAAAGAAAAAACAAATGTTTCTCTATTTATTCTTATATGTCAGGATGGTCAAAATTAATTACTAATTTTTTTCTCATAAAATAGAATCCGTTTTGAGTTGTGTCACAGAGAAGAAATTAGGTAATAAATCGGATCGAGAAAGGCAAGAGAGAGAATTTGCAATAAACTTGAGCAATTAAAACCAATACCAGTACTGATGTCAAAGTCAAATGATAGATTCAATACATCGACAATTGTTCTATGAAAATTGAATAATTTAACTACTCTTAGAGAAATCTTAGTTATATTCCTTTTTTTTATATCTCATTATTGCGACTTATTCAAGTCAGCATGATATATGACTACGAAGACTTGTTCCTTCTTAAGTCATTTAGCTAGGTTACAGAAATATACTAATTAATTAATGCTCTAGTTAATCTATAGTTTTCACTAAGTAATAACATGTACATATCTTCAACATATATTTTTAATTCAAAAAATATACAGATTTCTATTCTATGATACCTTCATGGCTCCCTACTAAAGAAAATTTTGCACCTCTTTTTCTATTTTGCATATTTGCATGTCTTAAATATTATTGAATGTATGAAAACTCTGGTCTTTGATTGTGAAATGGTGCAATTTGGCTAAAAACCTCGATGAATACTATAGCCTTAATATTATTAATTGCATAAGAAGAAATATTCAACAATTTTTTTAGGAAGCTGATAATAATTGTCCTCGCAATTTAATTCTCCAAACGTTTCTGCACCATAGCTATCTGGGGGCTACTCAAAATTGTATGAGGGAACCATAACTATCTAGGGAGGACCGCAGAGCTTCAACACGAATTTTTTTTTTATAAAAATATTAATATTGTCATTCTAAACTATTTAATCATATGCATGAAAGTATTTATACCTATGAGGTGGACAATTTTTATGTAAATAATTGTCCTCCCAATTAAATCTCCCAAACGTCCCCACACTATAAATACTTGGGGGGGCACTCAAACTACAGGGGGATACGTTCTTACGAGTGAGTTTTTTTTTCTCTGTTCAATCTTGTCCATATTTCTGACGAACATCTTCTACGCGTTTTTCTCTTTCAAATGAGATCCATGATGAAGTGTTTTCAAGCTCATTGTCACCAAGTATTTATACATCGTTGTGCAAGTATTTATACCTCGTCATGCAAGTATATATTCTTTTCCATATGGTACTGGATGACGTTTGAAAATATTAATATCAAATATTGCAAGTATTTATATCTCATCATGCAAGTGTGCATAGTTTATGTGTCAAGTGTTTGTACCTAGCATATTTAGGAGAAAAGTATTAATATCAAATATTGTAAGTATTTATACTTCAATATGCAAGTGTGTATAGTTCATGCATCAAGTGTTTTTTTTCCTATTAGATACTGCTTTTTTTCTCCTAAACCAAAACAAATCAAGAGAGAGAAAGAATCAAATAATATCTTTTTGCTCGAACAGAAAAGCTAGAAATAAAAAAAAAAACTAGACGAATGATGAATTTAGACTTAGAGAGATAGAGAGAGCGAGAGTATCATAGATGGTTGCGGCAGGCAGAGCGGGGCCAAGGTCACCTCTGTGGTGAGGCATACGAGACAAATCTAATTGTCGGAAAGAGTGAGGTGAGGAGGAAGATGAATGTGAATATATATATTAGGATCTAGTTCAAATCGAAGAGAAAAAAAGAGAATTAATAGATGGAGAACTGAAAGTGGGGGACCATATAATTACTCGTTTTTTTAATATATAGAAAATAAAAAATAAATCTATATATATTACCGTGTCTCTGAAATCTCACTTTATACATGCATGAAAGCAAAATGCTAAATTATCTGGCGTTCCTGCATGAAGCAAAACGGTGAATAATTCAGCGTTTTAACCCAATATAGTTATTAATCAGCGATTTACCCAATCTAATTATTAATCAGCATATCGGCCCATGCAGAAACGTTGAATAATTTAACGTTTGTAGTATAAAATGAGATTTGGATGATTCTTTGGTATGGATTTAAATTATTTCTGATAAGTTATGGATAAAAAAAAAACTGTTTTCCTCTCGAGTGCATGTACCGATATTTTTATTAATAACCTCAAACAAAAGAAAAATATCAAATCTAACCCTTGTTTGAAAAAAATTTCAAAAATGCCCAAACCGCCCGAAAATGGGGCGGTCCGCACCCCCCCTACCCGCCCAAGCATTGGGCGGTCCACCCCCCCCCCCCCTAACCGCCCCCCCCATGGGGCGGTTTAGTGGAAATTTTTTTTTTTTTTTAATAAAACCCGCCCCACCCCCCACCCCACTGCCCTAACCGCCCCCCTCTACCCCAGCCCCCGCCCCCTGCCGCCCCGCACCCGGCCGCCCAGCCCAGCCCCGCCATCCCCGCCCCTCCCCTCCCCTCCCCCCTCCCCTCCCCTCCCCTTGGCCGGCCACCACCTCCTCCCTCTACCCGGCCGGCCACCACCACCTCCTCTCTCTCTCTTGGCCGCACTCTCTCTCTCCCTCTCTCTCTCTCTCTCGACCACCTTCTCTTCCTCTCGATCGATCGTCTTCGGGTAAGTTATCGTAACTTATTATTTTATTTTTGGTAGGAATTGAGGTGTTAACCGTGTGCGGGTTGTTGATTTTCCCGACGCGATTAAATTGTGCGGTTTAGGTTAGAAATTAAATTACGGTTTAATTAGGGTTTAGACTTTAGTTTAAAATTTTAATTGTTAAATTGTGCGGGTTGTTGATTTTCCCGACGAGATAGAATTGAACAAAACTAGGAGTTAGGGTTTATAAATTAGGGTACAAAATTAAATTAGGGTTTAGGTTTTAGCGAAATAAATTAGGATTTAGGGTACAAAATTAAATTAGGGTTTATGTTTTAGCGAAATAAATTAGGATTTAGGGTACAAAATTAAATTAGGGTTTATGTTTTATAAATTAAATTAGGGTTTATAAATTAAATTAGGGTTTAGGTTTTATAAATTAAATTAGGGTTTAGGGTTTATAAATTAAATTAGGGTTTATAAAGTAGGGTTTATAAATTAAATTAGGGTTTAGGTTTTATAAATTAAATTGGGGTTTATAAATTAGAGTTAGGGTTTATAAATTATGGTACAAAATTAAATTAGGGTTTAGGTTTTAGCGAAATAAAATAGGGTTTAGGGTACAAAATTAGCGTTTCAATTTAAAATCCCTACATTATACATTTTTATATCTAAAATTGTGAAATTTAAGTTTTTTGCAAATTGTGCACTGCAGATACTATGGAGAGGGGCGGTAGTTCGTCCAGCACAGAGGCTCCCAGTGCATCCGGTGCAGAGGCTCTCGGTGCAGACCACGCTACACATGCAGCTGATACATTCAGCCCTCTTCTGTGGATTCCACACGTTCAGCACAGGGTCGCGCTCGCATCTACGGAGGTACGTTGTTTTTTAAGCAATTCAGTTCAAATTACAGATTTTTAATATGGCATATAGTAAGTCGCTCAGACTGAAATCATTATTAAATACAGGACGAGACGATGTTGACCGTGAGACATCGCACCTCCGGGATACCGTACGTCGGTCATCCTCTGATGGAGCAGTGCATTATGAATCTCGGATTGTATCAGCTCGCTACCATGCCTCAGGGCCAGATCGACCAGGCTCTGATGAGCGGGCTCGCGGAGAGATGGCGACCGGAGACTCATTCGTTCCACCTACCCTTTGGGGAGATGACCGTGACCCTAGCAGATGTGAGCGCTCTATGGGGTCTACGGATCGATGGGGAGCCTATCAGCGGTGTCTCCGACAGTCCACTTCACGTGGGGATGATACGGCAGCTTCTGGGGGTAGAGGATCCAAAGACGCTGCAGAAGAAGAAGAAGAAGAAGAAGGATGACGAGGAGTTCCGGTATTCGGGGTACTGCATTAGCCTAGCGTCGCTCCGTGATCACTTCTTCCTGCATCGGATCACAGCCGAGACCACTGATCTGGAGGCTGTCAGGAGGTAATAATTAAAATCTTGAAATTAAAATATGTTACGAACTCAACAGTGAAAATTATTATTTATCTGTACTACTTTATATTTTTAGGTATGTGAGGGCCTTTGTGCTGGATCTCTGTGGCAGCGTCATGTTCGTGGACTCCAGCGGTGACGCGGTTCCGATTATGTTCCTCTCTCTGCTGAAAGAAATTGACAAGCCATCGAACTGGAACTGGGGCGGAGCTGTGATCGCCCACTTATACCGGAGCCTGTGCCATGCTTGCTTGGTAAGTTTTCACAAATATTTCGGAATTTACATTACAATAATTAGGGTTCAATAATCACCAACATATTCACCTCATGTCCAAAATATAGGTGAAGAACATGCAGATCCACGGACCGCTTCTTCTACTGGAGCAATGGTCGTGGTCTCATTTGCCGGTATATCGGCCAGTTCGTCCGTCTCTTGTCCCATACTTGAGGAGACAGGATGCCGAGAGGTGTCCCGCGTACGGTGCCATATGGGGCAGTCACCACAGGTACGAGAACACGGGCAAGGGGAGAACTGTGGGGATTTCATATGTCCGGAGTCAGCTCCAGATGCTTCACGAGAGTAGCGTCGACTGGTTCTCCTACCGGGAGTTCTACGAAAGGAACGCATTTTGTTGACTGACATTGGAGCAGAGGCATCTTTGGTTTTATCGGGGGCCGTGTGTATGTTATTGGATTGTTGAGTACACGTGGACAGATCGCGTGACCCGACAGTTTGGTCTGGACGCATTTGTCCCACACTTCCCAGACCTTGGAGAGGCTGAGACCACCAAGTTGCACAAGTAAGTTAAAATTACTTAATTGCTCTCCTACCGTTACTTGTTCAGTTCTGCACTTGATTAACATTTTTTTTAATTTAAATGTACTGCAGGACTAAACACAATAAGCCCAACGTCGACTGGAGAGCGCGCCACGCAGATCATTTCCTCCGAGCACAGTCTCCACAGTTTCACATGTGGCAGCCTCCTACGGCCGATGATGTCACACTGGGCGCAGGGCCTGGGGGATTGAGGTACTTAGTCTGGTACCAGAGGTGGGGCATGCCCTCGGTATACCTCACGGGCCATTGGGGTGAGACCCTTCGACGGAGGCTTTCTCGTACAGGGTCCAGTGGTTTTATGTCTTTCGGACCGATGCAGGCTCGCCAGGTAATTACTTACGAAACTAACATATTTAAAGCATTAAATGTTTATTTAGTTTTTCCTAAAAAATTAATAAATACACTTTGTGCAGATTCTTACCGATATCAGAGGAGTGGCACACAGCTTGGTGTGCATGGCACGAGAAGGTTGGCGAGCAGTGAGATGTACAATGCTCCAGCACACTGCTCCTATGGTGGAGGACTCTGGCTTTGACGGCCGCCTCATTAGCATGTTGCATGACAGTGGGGAGAACATAAACTGGCGCGAGATAGAGCCCACATCACTAGATCCGGATCAGCCCAGAGTCGTTATATACAGTGATGAGATGCCGCCACCTCCTCCAGGTAATTTGATTTTGTCGTACACAGTCATTTCTCGGTACAAAAACTATTCTCATTAATTTTTCTTCAATTATGCAGTGGATGAATCAGGTTGGGGCTTCCACGAATGGGTGTTGAATAATAATGCGTGGAGCGCTTACTACAATGAGTATGGAGTTCCGGTGCAGGTTGGACAGGTAGCAAAAATTTATTATTTATTCAACTTACTATTTATTTGTATGTAGCAAAACTAACATTGTTTTCATTAAGGATGGAGCTCCCCCACGACATTCCACTCCGGAGTTCACTATGGATGACCTTACCGGAGATTATACCGGGGATGAGGGACCGAGCCTCCACATACCACGATATCCGGAGGCCAGACAGCACAATGACGAGGCCAGTGGGAGTGGAGCACAGCATGCAGATGCCTATGCATCTGCTATATTTGGCACACCGCCTCCTCCGCCTACGTATCCATCGACCTGGGAGCCATGGGAGGTGCCTACTATGCCGCCCATCCCCCCACTGGTGGAGGATCCATGGGCCGAGGCGGATACAGCCGCACAGGAGGAGGATGTTCACGTGAGGCGTGTACAGCCGCATAGGGACCGCCATCCACCTCGTAGGTTGGATCTCTCTGGTCGTCGCCCTCGTCCTTGTCGTTAGATTTTTTGTTCTTGTAGTTTGATAGCTTTTCTACTATTGTATATTCGGTTTGGAGTGTTTTATCTTATGTTGCGGATCATCATTATTACGTAGTTTGGATGTTTTTTTGGTGGACTTACCATTTATATTACATATTTTCCACTGTTTATCACGTTATCCAAATCGACAATCAATACAACACCCGTATAATCGACAATTATTATAAAATAATCGACAGTTCTAACGTTAAACGACTCATCCACATTCAACCAATTTTTATTTAAAATTACAATAAAATAAATAAATAATTTTCATATAAAAATTACAATAGAAAAAATATATCTTACAATATATATCTTAATATATCTTCATATATGTTGTAAATATATCTTAATAAAAATATATCTACAAAACAAATATATATTTAATATATCTATACAAAAATATATATATATCTTATAAATATATCTTAATGAAAATATATTTACAAAAACAAATATATCTTAATATATCTTAAAAAAATATATATATCTTATAAATATATATTACTAAAAAAAAATACCCTAACATATCTGTAAAAAAAAAAAAAAAAAAAAAAGCATAACCGCCCGATTGGGGGGCGGTTTGCATGGCCGTGTGGACCGCCCAACCATTGGGCGGTTTGGTGGGTAGAGTGAACCGCCCAATGATGAAGCGGTTGGATTAGATTTGAAAATTTTATGGGGTTGGGGTTATATTTGATATTTTTCTTTTGTTTGGGGTTATTAATAAAAATATCGGGTGCATGTACAACCTAATAATGAATGATATTGTACAGATACTGACTACTTTTTTTTTTTTTTTCTCCTGTCTTTCTTTTATATAGTATACATTTCTTAATTCACTCCTTAATTATGACAGGAGAAAAACAAAAAAGTAGCTATTTTTTGTGTTAATTTTGCTATAGCAATGTACTAGTTACTTTTTAGTTTTTCTCGTGTCAATCTTCTAATATACATTTGTAACATTTCTTAATAGCTAATTTTTTTCTAGTGTGTCCATACAAACTTTTAAAATAACTAATGTTTTCATCAATACATTATAATATTCAATATGTTCATAAAAACTTAACATCATTTCTTCTATCTTTATTTATTTATTTAACTTTTTATTTACTTATTTTAAAAATTAAATCGACAAATATACATTTATTTTAAATGAAGGTGTTCCTTATTTCTTCGTTAAGAATCAATGAGAAAAAGTAATTCTACTTTTTCTTGGAACTCATACACACAGTGACACATAGAGTGGGAAAAATGGCACGCCGGAGCCGGATCCGTCACGGAACGGCACGGTAACGGCACGGAACGGCACGGCACGTGTGTCGGTCACGTGCCGTGACTCGCGTGTCCCGTGCCGTGACCATTCGCGTGCCGTGACCAATTGTTGGCAAAGAAGACACGGCACGGCACGGCACGGAAATTGTCTTGGTCACGGCACGGCACGGCACGGAAACACGGAACGGCACGGCACGGGACACGCGAGTCACGGAACGGAAGACACGCCAGTCACGGCAGTAGCGAAGCAATACACTAACATACCTTCCTATAAGGTATAATTTTATTTTAATTAAAATATTTACATTTAAATTTCAATTAAAACATTTGAATTTTAAAGAATCGTTTCATATTTTTTTTAAAACGTTAAATGCGATCAAATTTGACTAACGCGCGTTTGGTCATGGCACGTTTGGTCACGGCACGAATTAGTCACGGCACGACTTAGTCACGGCACGCGAGTCACGGCGTGACTCGCGTGCCGTGACCATTCGCGTGCCGTGACCACCCCTCGTAATTTTTGTCACGGCACGGCACGGCACGTGAAAAATTTACTTGGTCACGGCACGGCACGGCACGGCACGTGACCAAAGTCACGGCGTGTTAGTCACGGCACGGCACGGCACGGCACGTTTTTCCCTCTCTAGTGGCACAGGTCCTAGCTAAGCAAAGGTCCAAAAAAATTGTAGCCATGCAAATAAAAAATAATAGGCGTTTTCCGCTTTATCCTTGTTTCGTAGGGGTGTGAATAGTACTCTTTTGTCCGTTAATCCGATCCGTACTGTATTCAATAAGACAGGTACGTACGGATAAGATTTTTTTTTTCGTAAATTTATCGGATATGGGTATGGGTAAAGATTTTTTTCCGTTATCAAAACGGGTAAGGGCACGGGTAAAACCTATTTCGTACCTGTTACCTGATCGGGTAATTATATAAAAAAACTTATATATACTATATATCTTAATGAGCATTGAATTATTATCTATCTCCAACAGTCCAACTGGTAACTACTTTTGGTCTTAGAAAATAAAATTTATTAAATTTTCTAACATGCAATTGACCATCTATGTAACTGTGTTAAACATAATTCATCATTAATTAAAGCACTTAAATAAATTCATTCTTTCCAGCAAATTCCAAATTTCCAATAAAGTTTAATCCTTTATAGCCTACTGAACGTAATAGTTTTGAAGCACAAAAGACTTCTTTCAACTAGCTCTCTTACTCTGAAGTCTGAACGGTTTAGAAGAAAGACATTATCTCTCTAAGCACAAAACAATATCTCTCTTAAAGTTTACTAGAAAGATGTCATCTACAAAAGATTCTGACATTGCCGAGCAAGATACAGAGTCATACAATAGCATAGATCATGATGACGAGTAAGAATGAAATCTTCTGTGTATTTCAATTTTTTTTTGAAAATTGCCATTCATATATTGTTGTAAGTATTTCTATGATACTTGTATTTTAGTGCAAAAAATGTAACTCCAGTATGAGAACGGACTCCAACTCAAAAAAAAAAAAAAGAAGAAAAATTGAGTTACCAGTATCAGCCTAGGGGCAAAAGGGAATGAAAAATTAGTAATGTACATTTTAAAATAGTAAATATTTTTACTAGTTCAGGGCTAATATATATAAATAGTAATTTTTTTTTAAATAATAGTTGTTTACTAGTTCAGGGCTAATATATATAAATAGTAAATTTTTTTACTAGTTCAGGGCTAATAAAATATAAAAAAATGTACTTGTCCAGAAGATGCATATGATAATGTTAAAAGTAATAATTAGTAATTTACTTGTTAAAATTAATAGAATGAAAAATTGTATTTCTTTTGTTACAAGTAAGATGTTGAATTTTACTTTTATTTGCATGCTTGTTTTTTTAATTAAAGAACAAAGATATTTGTGTTTTTAAATTTTTGTGTTTTGATAAAACAACAATTTAGTTGGAATTAATTTTCATATTAGTAATGTGATTGTATATGTGAGAAATAAATGTGTTTTAGTGTTTTATTTAATTAATAATAAAAATAATTATTATACAAGTATTATCCGATATTTACCCGCTACTGTTTCGTTATCCGACAACTATAACGGGTAAGAGTAGGATACAGGTAAGACAATTTGTAATGGATAAGGATAGAGTACGGATAAGGATAATTTGTAACGGATACGGGTATAAATTAAAATGCTTCCACCCGACCCTTACCGTACCCGTTGACACCCCTATTGTTTCGGTTCTTTTTTTCGCTGGCATGTGTGGGATTTATGTGAGAATGGATTTAATTCCTGTGTTGTTGAAGTATATATTTGGTTTCAATCCCATGAGATCGATGTTATGAATATATACTCTCTATTTTGGAAGAAAAAATATGTTATATATATCGTTATTAGTTGCATATGTTCTCATTATTTCATAGAGCAGGCTTATGAGAAAAGTATTATTTAAATAATTTTAAATAATCTCTCTAATTAATAGAAATCCATACAAAACTTCAGAGCCATATATATTCAACAATCTGAAGGTATATAGGATTCAAATTGAGTGAAGGAGATGACTATAGGAAATTCAGCATAGACTGTTTTCCAGCCTAATTAAATATAATATAATGTTCTACTTAAAACTAATTATTCGATCTTGTATGTCAGTTTGTGCATGTGTGAGAGGAGAGATGGACTAAAAGTTCTCAAAGATCGATGCTCCATTATTATTCTCCTTTCGAATATTATAAGTAAATGGACTCAAAAAGTACAATTCCCATGCTTCATCATATCATCAAATCTATTTCTAAGTAATAAATCATTGTTTCTTATTATTAGGATAGGAAAGATGAACTTTGCTCCTTAATAGAAAACTAGTGTCGTGCAACGCATGACGAGAGAGAGATAAACTTTGCTCTCTAGTAGAAAACTAGTATTGTATTTATCCGTTGCAACGAGAAGCGTATTTTAATACAAAATATATATTTTCATAAAAATAATAAATCAATAAAAATAATTATTATTCAGTAATATTCATGAATGATATTAAAATAGATTAATGCAAAATGAAAATATCATAATAGAAAGAAAATATTCAACATCTCTAGTTATTTTGACTTTAATTACTCATTGAATTCTTCCGAGTCTAAGTCTAAGAGCATCTACATTCCTGAAACTCTTAGAGTTTCTAATCTTATGTGGCAGTTGCTAAACCAGTTTCAGGGATGTAGATGAATTTCTTATTTAGCAACTTTGCTCAATAATTTCTTAATAAGAAATCGTTTATAAACTGTGACGTGGCGAAATGATTCGCTGATATTTCTTTCTCTTGCAAATATATCTTAATAATAAATTTTATAAGTTGTGACGTGGCAATTAGGAAACTCTAATTTTAGTTTCAGGGATGTGGAGGCTTAAAAATTAAGAGAGGTTTAATTTCTAAAAAACAGTTAACAGTTATTTAGAAACTTTAATAGTTTCAGAGATGTAGATGCATAAGGGCACATAATTTTTTTTTTTTTTTTTTGTGAAATGACCTGGTAGTAACTACCGGTAGAATAAGTAAACGAAAATCAGTACCTTACATCCATGAATATGATATCATGCATGTACCTACCCTTGAATAATTAAACGAATCTCTCTCACCAAAGTTTTCTGTACCCCTGCCCCCTACAGAAAAATACAACCACAACACCTCTTCGCTTATCTTCTTTGAGACCAATTCAGCAGGCATATATTTACCTCTAAATATTACTTAAATGTATCTTCTTTGAGACCAATTCAGCAGGCATATATTTACCTCTAAATATTACTTAAATATTACTTAAAGAGTGAGGCTACGGTACTAGGCATAGCACGGTTTGGTCCATGCTACGGCTCAATATTTGAGTTTTCAAAATCCTAACGGTCGATCCGAACCGTTCAACATGATTATAAAATGAATATGTACTTGCAAACCAAATTTTACATTTTTTCGAATTTTTTTAATTTTTTTTTAGATAGGTAGAAAATCACTTGATCTGAAAATTCTGGACCATCCAAAAACAGTGATTTTCTACCTATCTAAAAAAATAGTAAAAAAATTTGAGAAAATGTAAAATTTGGTTTGCAAATACATATTCATTTTATAATCATGTTGAATTGTTCGGATCGACCGTTAGGATTTTGAAAACTCAAATATTGAACCGTAGCACGAACCAATCCGTGCTATGCATAGTACCGTATCCTCACTCTTACTTAAATATATCTTCTTTGAGACCAATTCAGCAGGCATATATTTACCAATTCATTTGTATTGTTAGAACATGTTATTTCTAAGAATTTTTAAATTTAGCTATTCTAATAAAACAAACAATATTTTAGAGGAATTAAACCTCACCATGCCATGCTTTGGTGGACTGTACCTATTCCACTGAAAATCCGAGTATTCATGTGGTTGCTTGCAAAAAATAGGATCTTAACTAAAAACAACTTGAGAAAACGAGGCTGGTTGGGAAATCCAACATGTCACTTTTGTCATTCCACCGAAACTGTCAATCACTTATTTGTTAAATGTAAATTCACTCAACAACTATGGTTTTGGATGGGATCTTGTCAGGATATTAGTCGACAACGACATTCTTTTTCTGATATTCTCAATTTTGCTAACCAATTACCTCTTTTTCACAGGAATGCACTGCTCTTAGTATGTAGTGCTCTATGTTGGATCCTTTGGAAGCATCGGAATGATCTCTGTTTTAATCAAGGTATACCTAAAACTCCTCGACAAATCATATTATTGACTATCTCTCTTATGCATTATTGGTCAGGGACAGTGAAAGAGAACGTGAACACTTGCACGGCACTTTGGTTACCTCCTATACTGGACGAGATTCCTCTAGCTAGTTGGCACCCTGATGAGGATGTAGAGGCGATAGCAGCTCTTGCAGGGGATACCCACCAAGCTCCATGAGGACAGCCAAGTATATCAAGACCTTGAAGGAAGTTTATTTTTTGTTTCATATTAACTACCTCAGCCCCATGTGTTTGGCTTATTTTGGTGCCAAATGCTTTTCTATTTTTCAATGGTGTTTCAGTTCTGTTATTGGTTGAATTCTGTTGTTTTTACGGTAACAACTTATATCAGCTTCAGCAGTGTAACTTAACTGTTTCAATGAAACGGACTTTGACCTTTTTATCAAAAAAAAATAAAACAAACAATAATTATTTTTCATTTGACTATTCTAGCTTATTCTTATTTTGCAACCAAACATATATACCCCTTGGCGCCAAATGAACCAATCAGAATCAGTAGACGTGCAGCTTGCCATGAACTGTGGAAGATCTCTTGTACCGACTCCCCTAATTAACTCAATATGTTATCCCATACCCGTTTGGCACAAGGGCATAGGAAAAACAAGTGAAGCGATGTTTCAATCATACACGAGTCACACAGAACAATTTCAACATAAGCAATTTTAAGTTGTGATTTTATACATACATTTAGAATCTGAGAAATTGTTATAAGTTGATTTTCTCAGGTAGGAGGATAGATTATTTGTTGTACCAATCGGTAGTAGAGTATAGAAGTAAAGATTTTATTATATTTAGTTAAATAAAACGAAATTAAATTTTCATTCAAAATAACAATTTCAATTAGATTAAAATAAACCTTGACCATATCAATGTAACAAGCAGTGTGACAATCAATTATAAGTAACTAATTAGGATATAAAAGAAAAATCAAATAATTATAAGCAAATTGCCAATGTAACAAGCAGTGTAACAATCAATAATAATTGATATAAAAATTGAACCAAATGAAGACATTATCAATCAATTCAAAATTTCCTTAAATGACATTTTAAAAATAGAAAGAAATTATAACCAATCAAAAAATCGAGTATTTGACAATCAAATAAGGGGGTTTAGGAAAGTTTTTAAAAAAAATGTGAAAGAGGAGGTAGCATAGATTATGTGAGATAGATAGCGTTGGAGAGGTAGTTGGCGAATATGTGTCTAAATAAATTTAGAGTTCAACACGTAAAAAATAAAAAAAAGGTGCATAGAATAAAAATAAAGACAAACTATTTGATCGAATGACTGATATTTAATCAAAACTGTTGGCAAACCAAGACATCTAGGGGCTTAATATAAGAGAAGAGATATGCATTGGATACCTCTATTTAAAATAAAAGATATATTTGTCAATTTAATTTTACAATAATTAAATAAAAGATTAAATAAATAAAAGAAAATAGAAGGAATAATATTAAGTTTTGATGGGAATATTGAATATTATGATGTTTTGATGGAAAAATTAAGTTGATTTGTATGGGCACAATATAAATTATCCCTTTCTAATTAATTGACTCCCTATGACAATTAATAATCTAAATAGTAATATAATAATATAAAATATTTGGAGTCGGTACTGTGGTAACAAAGTTGTCAGCATGAGGCATCAAGGATTCGGAAGGAGTTCAAATACAGGTCATATTGATGTAATAGCATAAATATCTTGTAATTCTTTAGAGAAGGATGTTGTAATCACATTTATTAATACAACCTTGGTAGGATCTTGGTAGGATCTACCAAGTTTTAAAAAAATATATATATATAAAATATTTACTGTAATTTGTTAGGATGGAGACTCCCCGTGGGTCCATATTGTCTTTACGTTTAGAGAACACAAGTTGCATTAGCGACAATATACGAATGGTGGTTTGCAGTTGTTGTGGTATGGCATGAATGTCTGATTTTAGGTTGTTATGTTTTTTTTTTTTCTAATTTTTTAAAGTATAATAGAGAAAGTCATGTCTAATGATTTTCTAATATAATTATATTAGGGGATATTATTTTCTGACAAATTTTAGTTTGATAATTTGCCAATTGAAAATTTTAAACATAGAATTTGAAAATCAATCATATGGACGTGATCCATGAATTAAATACTGTTGAAAATCAAGAGAATTTTTAAAGAACATATAATAATTTATATGCATTAGCCTTATAGATATCATGTTGTGTATTAAATTTTATACAATTTGAGTGTCATTTGACATTTTATTAAAGATTGTTGAATGACTAAATTTCAAGTCATTTGTTGAATGACAAAATTTGTATAAACTTTCATCATTTTGTACTTGTATAATATGCATAAATTAAGTCAAGATCACACCTAATTCAGGTGTCAGATTTATTGTAAATTATTTTTAACTGCTGTTAAAATCGTTAACTAATTTGTTATACATGGATAACCCACACAATATACACACGTAAAACCTATAAAATATGATTCATGTTTTACCATTTAATTATCAAATAAAGGATAAAACATCTATAAATTTATTTAACATTTTTTATGGATTGTCAAACCACGATTCGAAATTTCAGTTAGTTTAGAAATCTTATAGGCAAAATAACACACCTACAATTTTAGTTTATTTTAGTATTTTAATTTTTATCTACATAATAATATTAAAAATTACCGAATTGAAGTTTTTAAAGAGACCTACCCCTTTTGTTATTCATATTTAATTTTTTATTTTCAATTATAAAAAGGAAAGCATTATTACACAGAGAGATTACCATTTTTTTTTAATTTAATCGCGATAACAGAAAAAATCTGCTTCAAATTAGGAAAGAAGATTTTATAGACAGATTTCTGATACAAGCAGAATTCGAAATGATTGCATTTCTGATATTTTTGTGAGGTAGCAAGTTTCATTATAAAAATATGCCTACGGGCTATTGGGCAAAAAAAAAATATTCTGGTCATAATATGTAAGATGTTTACATAAATAATTGTTCTTTAGGGTTACAAATATTTGTTCTTACTTCATTTTGGTGTAAATCTAATTAATTTGGATGATTTTTTTTTTAAACTTTGATCTTTTCCATGGATGTTATTTATTTAAATCAGGCAGGTAACATTATTATTCTAGCAGATACCGATACTCAGGAAAAAAGCAAGCAGTCAGTGGAACTCAAAGAAAGATTTATGTCTTGGTTTAGAGGGCTCTGATCTTTCTGAGTATCTTAGAGACCGTGCTGAGATTGATGTTTTGCATGCTGCTTATCTAGCTACTGACACTGGATCTTCCTTTGCTAGTACTTCTGCTCCTAGTTCTACTGTCAGGTTTGATTAGTCTGGATTTAAGTCTGTGATTTTGTAATTTTGCTTTAGTTTTCCTGGCAAACTTTTATGAGCTTACACTTTTGTTCTGTTTTTAGATATTCCCTTAATGCTTCTCACCTCGTGGAATCTTGATCAGTAGCAAAGTGGCTATGAACAATATTGTTTTTAATGAAATAGGTAGGTACTCTCTACTTTTGTCAAAAAATAATTGCATTATCATTTTAAGTTACTGTTTCTTAACTTGCATCGGTTACCTAACATGGTTAATTAATGAGGTTGAATGAATCCAAGGTTGATTCGATAGAAATGGTCGTAAACATGAAGTCTAATTAGGCGGCAGGAAAATTTTCTATTAAAATTATAAATTTCACACAATTTAAGTTTGTATATATCATTCACATTTATTTATAAAAATATGCAGTTTACAGGGCTTACAAGTATTCTGCTGGAAGTTGTGGATGAATCAGAAGCAAAAATGTTCTAAACGAAAAAAAAAAAAAATTCCATGAATTCTTTTTTATTTTATTTACAATGCAATATTTGTCATTAGATGTTTAATTTCCATGCTTAATTAATAGGTTCATTTTTTCCAAAATATTTGGTTTATTTGTTGGTGTCCACTTGCTGACCATGCATGTTTCTATGAAGTTGGGGTATATATAATATAACAATATCACATCGAGTAATGCTACGGTGCTTTGGGAAGTAAAGAGGGTGTTTTACTTCCCGCTCATATCTCCATTTTCAAAGTTCAAATAGTCAATCCGAACTTCTCAACACAATCTTCATATTGAAATGTGCTTGGAGACCAAATTTTACATTTTTTGGAAATTTTCTACTATTTTTTTTGAATTTTTGAAAATCAGTGTTTTTCTGAATTTTTTATTATTTTTTTATTTCATGAAAAACTGTGATTTTCAAAAATTCCAAAAAAATAGTAAAAAATTTCCAAAAAATGTAAAATTTGGTCTCCAAGCATATATCAATATGAAGATCATGTTGAGATGTTCGGACCGACAATTTGAACTTTGAAAATGAAGATATGAGCGGAAAGTAAAACACCATCTTTACTTCCCAAAGCACCGTAGCCTATCCCATATCACATATATACTTCCAAAGTCATTAAGTCAATCTCAATTTTACAAGAGCTGGTCAAGTTCAATTTTTTATATTCCTTTTAGATGTATAACCTCAATTTATACTCTATCCACATCATGTTATCATTTCTTGACTTGGGGACTCTGCATTAATGAGCATATCCTCGTTTACCATTAAATAGTAATTAATATATAATTTTGATTTGCGAATCATAAATTAACATAGAATTATGAAAGTCCATTTTACAGTATATGACGTTTTATTCGAAATTATATAGAAAATTATACATTAATACAAAAAAAAATTAAAAACTAGGAGTCAGTTGACCTCTAAAATACAGATATTAAACAAAATGACAAATTGTAAAATCATACATGCACCGAATAAATAGAAAAAAAAAACACATAAAAGATAATTGACGAATATAAATTTAGATATGAATTCGAAGAAGATAATTAATTAACAAATAAAACTAACAAAATGCAAATGTAATAAAATATATTTTTGGGATAATAAATACAAAGTTATAATAATAACATTGATATCAAATTTGCGTACATTAGTTAATATTCATAATAGATAATAACTGCATAAAATATATCGATATTTCAAAAGAAAAAAAGAAGTAATTTTTTAAATAAACAGATAAAAATATATGTTGATAATTTGACATCGTCTGCAATAAGGAACTTATAATATGAAGTAGGCTTCCTTCATTTCTGTTGTATTTTGGATGAAGATAACTGCATCAAAATATAAATAATTTATTTATAAATATATTACATTTATCAAACATCATTTTCTTACGGACGCGGTATTTTGTCGTACCATTAATTTATTTACAAATATAATACATTTATCAAACATAAGTTCTTACGCGGTCTTTTGACGCCACTAATTTATTTGCAAATATAATACATTTATCAAACACATGCAGTTCACAGTTTAATTCAACCATATTTTAGATGCTATGTTTTGAAAATCAAAATTGTCAACACGTAACCCGAAGGAATTTTGACTGCACACCAGTGTTGTAAATAACGGTATGCGCTCGTCGGACAGACAGGGTAATGCTAATTGATTAATCGGAAATAATTAGAACTAACTGGAAATAATCAGAAATAATCAGCCGATTAGTCGGAAAAATCCATAACGGTTTGGTCGCCGCCAACAACTAATCGGCCGATTAATCAACCTAAACAACCGTTTTTTACAACACTGCTGCACACTGAATGAGTGTATGCAGTGCGTCACTATACAAAAGACAACATGAAAATCTTTTAATTAAATATATATGTCAGCTTCAGAATGGAGCCCATGCATAATTGAATAAAATTATCTATTTGATGAGAATTACGTCTAGTCTGATACTAATGTATCGTCATTTGTATAGGAGATTACGGATTTAAAATTCAGCGCTTCTATTAAAATTTAAAAGTAAGTTGAAACTTCTATATTTTCGAATGAGTCTTTGGTTCAATTTACCATTCATGCTTGATAGTAATTACTTCAATCTTACTACATTTAACAGCGAAACTTTTTAGATACCATTTAAAAAAAAAAAAAAAAAAACAGAGTTGATATGGGTTTGAAAAAATTCCAACATTGCACGGGTGGCACTCTTGTGGATACAGAGATTATCAAATTCTTGGGTGGTATCAACTCCGTCTATTCTTCTTCTTTTTTTTAAATGGTAACTAAAAAAATCGGATTTACTAAACTTAGTTTTGCAAGATTACTAAATATGAAGTTGATATTGTATAAAACTGGAATAATGCTGAAAAGAATATATCAAAGCACCAAAAGGGGTCTACAATCAGGTGGCACGTACCACTGGTACGGCAATTCAAACAATGATGGCACCAACAGAAGAAATTATATTGCACAACCATACAAGAAGCACAAGGAGTGTAATGCTGATAACTCAATTTGTCATTTGACGAGAAAGGTGCGGCCGGATCTTCAACGAAACAGAAAAATGCACTGCCGACCTAATAGAGGAAATTATACAATTAATAAGATACAATTAAACCTCTACTTTTTGTATGAACAATATTGTTTTTAATGAAATAGGTAGGTACTCTCTACTTTTGTCAAAAAATAATTGCATTATCATTTTAAGTTACTGTTTCTTAACTTGCATCGGTTACCTAACATGGTTAATTAATGAGGTTGAATTAATCCAAGGTTGATTCGATAGAAATGGTCGTAAACATGAAGTCTAATTAGGCGGCAGGAAAATTTTCTTGTAAAATTATAAATTACACACAATTTAAGTTTGTATATATCATTCACATTTATTTAAAAAAATATGTAGTTTACAGGGCTTACAAGTATTCTGCTGGAAATTGTGGATGAATCAGAAGCAAAAATGTTCTAAACGAAAAAAAAAAAAAAAATTCCATGAATTCTTTTTTATTTTATTTACAATGCAATATTTGTTATTAGATGTTTAATTTCCATGCTTAATTAATAGGTTCATTTTTTTTCCAAAATATTTGGTTTATTTGTTGGTGTCCACTTGCTGACCATGCATGTTTCTATGGGAATCAGAGTAGGTCCGATGCCCATCGGACCTACCTTGGTTCGATGGGTGTGATGACCATTCGATCTGAATCACGATTCGTGTGCTCTGCATCAAAATCCATACAAGTCTGTATCAATTTCCGTGCACATAGATCTTGATGCTAATCGTACGGTCCTAGAGCTAATTGAACCTATATGTAGGTCCGATGCCCATCGGACCTACTCCTATCTCGTTTCTATGAAGTTGGTGTATATATAACAATATCACATATATTTTTTTTTGAGAAATTAAATGGGGTCTAGTCCTCATTTTCATTAACCATGATCGGTTACAGCGGTTGAGTTTGTGAGAAGAAACCCTGTGAAAGTGAAGGAAAATACAAATTGCCCGGGGGCAATTAGGTAAAACAAAAAGAAAAAGAGAGAAAGCAGAAATACAAGAGCTGAAAAAAGAAAACAAGAGTTCAGAATGTATAATATCACAGATATATTTCCAAAGTCATTAAGTCAATCTCAATTTTACAAGAGCTGGTCAAGTTCAATTTTTTATATTCCTTTTAGATGTATAACCTCAATTTATACTCTATCCACATCATGTTATCATTTCTTGACTTGGGACTCATTAATGAGCATATCCTCGTTTACCATTAAATAGTAATTAATAATTTTGACTTGGGACTCATAAATTAACACATCTTAGAATTATAAAAGTCAACTTTACACTACTATGACATTTTACTCTAAATGATATAGAAAATTATACATTAATACAAAAAAATTAAAAAAAAAGAAGTCAGTTGACCTCTATTAGTCCTTCAATCTGTGACCTGTAACCAGTGTTCTAAATAGTGCGCTATAGCGGCGCTATAGCATTTTTGGACCCCAAACGCTAAGCTATGACATCAAAATGCGCTATTTGCGCTACGGCCGCTATACAATATGGTTTTTTTTTTTTAATAAAACCTATTTGGCAGCCACTGTCAAATTTTTCAAAAAAAACGATATGGGGTTTTTTAAGCAATTTATATAGGTTTTAAATAAAGACCAAAAAAAGCACAAACCGAAATTGAATTTGTTGCTACTTGCTACAGATAAATAAATTTGAAATTGAGAATAGAAATTGAAATTTGAATAAAAAAAAATAGATTATGTCATGAATCATGATGCTTAAGATATTCTTAATAGGAAAAATCGATAGTTTATGATATTACTATGGATATTTTGAACCGCAATTTGGACTTTGTACTGGTTCAATATGAATATTATAATTTCTTAATTACTTTGGTGTTATTTATTATTTTATGAGACTTTAGATAATGTTGATATTTAGTACAAATATTGAATATACGGAATGTAAAAAAAAACGCTATGTGGCATAGCTTCCTCTATAGCGATGCTATTCGCTATAGCTTTTTTTGTAGTCTTTCCGCTATGACGCTATAAACACTATTTAGAACATTGCATGTAACAGACAATACTAAAATTGTATCTCTATTTTATTAAATAATCGAATACACTGAATACTGATAAAGATACAGATATTAAACAAAATGACAAATTTTAAAATCATACATGCACCGAATAAATAGAAAAAAAAAACAGAAAAGATAATTGACGAATATAAATTTAGATATGAATTCGAAGAAGATAATTAATTAACAAATAAAACTAACAAAATGCAAATGTAATAAAATATATTTTTGGGATAATAAATACAAAGTTATAATAATAACATTGATATCAAATTTGCGTACATTAGTTAATATTCATAATAGATAATAACTGCATAAAATATATCGATATTTCAAAAGAAAAAAAGAAGTAATTTTTTAAATAAACAGATAAAAATATATGTTGATAATTTGACATCGTCTGCAATAAGGAACTTATAATATGAAGTATATAGGCTTCCTTTTTTCTGTTGTATTTTGGATGAAGATAACTGCATCAAAATATAAATAATTTATTTATAAATATATTACATTTATCAAACATCATTTTCTTACGGACGCGGTATTTTGTCGTACCATTAATTTATTTACAAATATAATACATTTATCAAACATAAGTTCTTACGCGGTCTTTTGACGCCACTAATTTATTTACAAATATAATACATTTATCAAACACATGCAGTTCACAGTTTAATTCAACCATATTTTAGATGCTATGTTTTGAAAATCAAAATTGTCAACACGTAACAGGAAGGAATTTTGACTGCACACCAGTGTTGTAAATAACGGTATGCGCTCGTCGGACAGACAGGGTAATGCTAATTGATTAATTGGAAATAATTAGAACTAACTGGAAATAATCAGAAATAATTAGCCGATTAGTCGGAAAAATCCATAACGGTTTGATCGCCGCCAACAACTAATCGGCCGATTAATCGACCTAAACAACCGTTTTTTACAACACTACTGCACACTGCATGAGTGTATGCAGTGCGTCACTATACAAAAGACAACATGAAAATCTTTTAATTAAATATATATGTCAGCTTCAGAATGGAGCCCATGCATAATTGAATAAAATTATCTATTTGATGAGAATTACGTCTAGTCTGATACTAATGTATCGTCATTTGTATAGGAGATTACGGATTTAAAATTCAGCGCTTCTATAAAATTTAAAAGTAAGTTGAAACTTCTATATTTTAGAAAATGTGTCTTTGGTTCAATTTACTATTCATGCTTCATAGTAATTACTTCAATCTTACTACATTTAACAGCGAAACTTTTTAGATACCATTTAAAAAAAAAAAAAAAACAGAGTTGATATGGGTTTGAAAAAATTCCAACATTACCCGGTGCGTATAATATCAAATTCTTGGGTGGTATCAACTCCGTCTATTCTTCTTGTTTTTTTTTAATGGTAACTAAAAAATCGGATTTACTAAACTTAGTTTTGCAAGATTACTAAATATGAAGTTCATAGTGTATAAAACTGGAATGCTGAAAAGAATATATCAAAGCACCAAAAGGGTTGTCCAAATGTGAATTTCATATTTTTAGGACTCCAGGAACACTTGTCTTATAACAATCATTCCTTCTGAATAGAGAAGATATTATTATTTACTTGTCTTAAAGTCTTGTTAAACACCTATGATATGTGCTTATATATGGGCATATGTAGTGGGTATGCAATGAACAATTCCTTTGCATCAGTTTTGCAAAAACAACCTTAGCAAAAGCAACAATAACAGAACATAAAACCTGACAAGCATACAAGTTTTGCAAAAACAACCTTAGCAAAAGCAACAATAATAGAACCTAGAAACAGCTTGCCAATCAATCAATCTTCACCTGTCCTCCTCACCAGTAGAAATGATATCTTGAACAGGCATAGGGATTGTATCCTGTCCCCCCTCCAATAATTTGGTAAGAGAACTTCCTGATAGGGCCTTTGCATCAGAAGGTAGCATAAAAGATAGATTCTCAAAAGCTTCATATTTTTTTATGTCTAGCCCAGAACTGTGCAACTGAAATAATTTGGGTACCTAAAGATCGTAAACTTTTGCAATTCCACCCCTAAATATAAGTCTATTTATTTCCAACCATATTGTCCATAAGACAGCCCCTCTGATATGTTCCACAAGATTTGAATCTTTCATAGGGATGCATGTATCAATTTCCCATAGTTCTCTAATATTAGTACACCGAAAAAGATATCCATTATATGTGGCAATCAAAAAATAAGTGATTAACTGTCTCAATTTCTGTGCAAAAAATACATTGTTGATCACCTGTCCATCCCCTTCTTCCTAAGTTATCTTTAGTCATAAATTATTTCCGTATCATAATGGTCAAATTTCCTAAGCAAATTCAAAGATACCTGATACTTTGACTGATGGGTTTGCGTTCCATTTCAGTCATTGAGTTATTGACAAAGGGGTCTTGCAAAGTAATTATTTAAAGTAATTATGAATCTGTACTCAATGAATTTAATATATATTTATTTCTTGACTTGTGTTTCTAGATAGAGATGGTGCATATAATTAAATGATGGAAATGAAGGGACTCTAACAAGCATTTTTTTTTCTCCTGTGCATGTCCAGTCCCCTTGAATATTATAGAAGAAGCTACCGCATTCTCTCTTTTTTTATTATTATTGAAGATACATGTTGCTATTGAAAATGAGGCCAAAACAGTTGTCAATAGAGTGATCACAACCTTTGAAATGGTTACTTAAGTTCACAATATTTTGTTAATTTAGAAGATCAATTTGCACAATATTCACACTTGATAAACAAACATGTAGTGAGATGTGGCGGTAACACAGTTGATTAGGAAAAATATCCTAAGACGACTATGGCTATCTAAAGATCGAGTTCAAGTCTTGCCCATGACTTGACAACCTCTGCAAAATTTTCCTAAAAAAAAATAATAATAACAAACTTGTACATAATTCACGGTTGATTAATTAAATAAATATGTAAAGGATTCACACTTAATATAACTACTTTTTTATATTTATAAAAGTTTCACACTTGACAAAATAAATTCATACATGTTTCGCACTTAGCATAGTAAATTTATATAAATTTCATTTTAGACAATTTTATAGAATTCACACTTGACAGTTGTACGGAATTCACGCTTGACAGAATAAATTTTAACTTTGATAAAATTGTTATATCAAGTGTAAATTTTATACAAATTTTTCATGTCTAATGTAAACTTTGCAAAAGTTTAAATTTATACATAGTAGGCACTTTGTAAAATAAATTTTAACACGATTTACCCATGACAAATATGAACTATGTACAAAATTTGAACATGTCAAGTCTCAATCCAAATAACGGATTCACATCTAGCAAAATAAATTTGTATATGTTTGACGCGCCTTAAGAAAGTTAAATGGAAATAGTCTAGGTACTATCAATGTTTAGAGTTCCTTCAGGAGAGGTTAACATCAAGTTATTTAATTGTTTAATATTCAATAGATATTTTTTATCTGAATTTTGAAATCACGATATGGTATTGTCTTTGCTAACAAATAAAAAATTGATTCTCTCAGTCAAAGGAGAGTTGAAACCATGGATTTAATTTTAATTTTATCAATTTTCATACATTTTTTGCTTTTTCTGTTTATCCTTTCATGCTCAGCTGTTTGAGATCTTGTTATTAGCTTTAACACGATTTACCCATGACAAATATGAACTCTGTACAAAATTATTTTAACAATTCCTGCTTGAACGTGTCAAGTCTCAATCCAAATAACGGATTCACACCTAGCAAAATAAATTTGTATATGTTTGACGCGTCTTAAGAAGGTTAAATGGAAACAGTCTAGGTACTATCAATGTTTAGAGTTCCTTCAGAAGAGGTTAACATCAAGTTATTTAATTGTTTAATATTCAATAGATATTTTTTGTCTGAATTTTGAAATCACAATATGGTATTGTCTTTGCTAACAAATAAAAAATTGATTCTCTCAGTCAAAGGAGAGTTGAAACCATGGATTTAATTTTAATTTTATCAATTTTCATACATTTTTTGCTTTTTCTGTTTATCCTTTCATGCTCAGCTGTTTGAGATCTTGTTATTAGCTTTAACACGATTTACCCATGACAAATATGAACTTTGTACAAAATTATTTTAACAATTCCTGCTTGAACGTGTCAAGTCTCAATCCAAATAACGGATTCACACCTAGCAAAATAAATTTGTATATGTTTGACGCGTCTTAAGAAGGTTAAATGGAAACAGTCTAGGTACTATCAATGTTTAGAGTTCCTTCAGGAGAGGTTAACATCAAGTTATTTAATTGTTTAATGTTCAATAGATATTTTTTGTCTGAATTTTGAAATCACGATATGGTATTGTCTTTGCTACCAAATAAAAAATTGATTATCTCAGTCAAATAAGAGTTGAAACCATGGATTTAATTTTAATTTTATCAATTTTCATACATTTTCGCTTTTTCTGTTTATCCTTTCATGCTCAGCTGTTTGAGATCTTTTTATTAGCTTTAACACGATTTACCCATGACAAATATGAACTTTGTACAAAATTATTTTAACAATTCCTGTTTGAACGTATCAAGTCTCAATCCAAATAACGGATTCACACCTAGCAAAATAAATATGTATATGTTTGACGCGCCTTAAGAAGGTTAAATGGAAACGGTCTAGGTACTATCAATGTTTAGAGTTCCTTTAGGAGAGGTTAACATCAAGTTATTTAATTGTTTAATATTAAATAGATATTTTTTATCTGAATTTTGAAATTGCAATCTCGTATTGTCATTGTCACCAAATAAAAAATTGACTCTCTCAGTCAAAGAAGAGTTGAAACCATTGATTAATTTACATGCGTCAATTGGCTTTTGGTAGGCGACCATACCAACGAGGGAAAAATATATCTTCATTCTAAAATTAAAAATTATTATTGGAAGTAATTCTATTATTGTAATCCAGGACAAATCATTAATTCTTTATTGTCTGTACTTCAAAGATTATTCCAAATTGCTATTTTTTTTTTGGGTGAAGCTATTTTAAGTGCATCAATTAAGTTTTTGAGCTAAGAGAATTTTTTTTTCGTAAATTCTTATATTACCCCTGCTTTCTCTTTCTTAATTGAAAAACAGCGCTATTAAAAGTAGTGGGCCCTTTCCAAAGAGGAGGGGGAAATATACTTATCGTATTTTATCGGATATTGTTTCTTTTGGAAACTTTTTATCCATAGAAATTATAAAATTTGGACGTACGGAGAAATAGAAAGAGTGTCTCGTTTCTATCAAATATAATAAGATCAGATTCATTGTGTCCGATCAATTGATTTTTTTTGTTTTTGTTTTTTAAACTGCACATAGGGAAAAAAAAAAATATGGACCATGAACAGTGATTCCAATCCATAAAGGTGTTGATTTTCTGCGGCACAAAACTCTATGTAACTAGTGATTTTCTACGAATACAGAAGATTTTGTACCGCATAAAATCAATCCCTTTATTGGAATCACCGTTCACGATCCATTCACTAACTGATTGATTTTCTGCGGCACCAAACACTCTATATCCGCAGATACAGGGGGTTTTGTGCTACAGAAAATCAACCCCTTTATGGATCGAAATAACTGTTCACGGTCAGGAATCACTAAATTTATATATAAATTTGGTTTAATTAGAAGTATTGTACTTCTAATTACTTGAAACTTAATTTCTTTTCTTCATTGTTTGAATGAGTTTATTATTTAATTGCAAACTTTAATTGGAATAGCATCTGCATCATGGAGTATTATATCAGAAATATTAAGATCTGTGTCTAAGTACTGGGGTTGAGCAAGGCAATTGTTCTGCATGTCTAATACCATGGAAATGGAGGATCATTTGAAGGCGGGTCCTAATTATTCAGTCATTAATCACAAGAACATAGAACAGATTATAGCCTAGTAGCCAGATTGTCATGTGCTAACCTAATATATACTTGTTTACCGGGTCGATGTTCAGTTCTCTTATGATAACATTGGAAAAT
Organism: Carex kokanica; assembly: GCA_025461125.1. NCBI lineage: Eukaryota > Viridiplantae > Streptophyta > Magnoliopsida > Poales > Cyperaceae > Carex > Carex kokanica. The sequence goes on from JAJGRX010001195.1 coordinate 736,245, forward strand.
TGAGATGTAAAACAACTATTCCTTCATTAAAAGCATAAAGCACACACCAAGTTGCGAACAAAATGACATGAACGAAGGTAAAATGGTACTGGTATTTATCTCTATGGGTACCTAAGGTCCAAATTTTTTTGAATTAAAAGATTAAATTGCAAAACAAGAATTTAAGAAGAAAGTTTTCTCTCGGCGCTCAAAAGCTTAATTGATGCGCTTAGAATAGCCGCTCTTTTTCTTTTCTTTTTTTCCTTATAAGGCTGAACAAAGAATTTGATATTTTCAAAATTTGCTTCTTTTATAAACGAAGGCAGCAACGTTTCATGAAAATATCTGCTGCTACAATTAATGTAGATATTTCTCAGATATGATCATTTAATGTTTTTGTATTTATGTCATCATATTTGCAAAGTTAATACTTGGTTTATGGCTATCTTTACCTTAATGTGATATTATATTTTTAAGGTCAGTAGATGATAATTTAGTTAAAATAATTAAAATTTATCAAAATATATAATGAAAAATAAGAGTAAAAAATAAAACATTCAAACTCAAAGTCTTGAAACCTTCAAGGTATCAAAATGTTGAGGTTCCAAAAATCAAATTTGTCAACAACCCATGACAGGGGAGAAAATATGGACAAATAGCTTTAAAAAATGCACTGCTGGTAAGGTCACAGCTCACAACTCACAACTTAGACTCTTTTTCATACTGTCAGAAAAATGTGAGCTCAACCCACCTCATAATGTATATTATTGGAAATTTGGGGAATTCATTGAGTTCTAGTTCTCTGTTTCTAGTCCATAAATTTGAACAACAATAGTAGCTCAAGTAATAACTTATTAAGTTAATTCTTAAGAGGTCTTGTGTTTCAGTAGACACAAAATGGTAAGAGATTTGTGAATCTTTTTTTATTACTAAAAAAAATATATTCACAAGTATTTAAATTTGTACATTTTTTTCTGTTAGTAACTTATGATAATGACTGTGCTAGAAAATTTATAATGAAAATCCAAAACTGGAAATATGGTTTAATTCCAGCAGTAAAAATTGACTTCACCAACTTCCCTATGTATTTTGAAGTCAATATGAACTGCTCTTATTTAATATGTCAAGTTCAGTAGAAATAATCAACCAAAGAAGAAAAGTACACAGTAAATCTGAATTTTGACTTCTTATTGTTTGACTAATTAAGTCTGAATTTTCTAATTTAATACCTTTAGAAAAATGATCATAATTGACTAGATTTTTTTCTATTATTGACAAGCGAGTTAATGAATCAAACGTTATCAATTCTCAGTAGTACAGTGAAGTATAATGTAATAATTAGATAAAGCAATTAGTTGGCATTAAACAACATTATTATATAAAAGATCATGTGACACCATATATCAAGGAAAAATATATGATATAAGATGACATAATGGTTTCATAAACAACTTGGTTTTTGTGAACCTGTAAAAATTTTAAAAATAATTTGTGAATCTTTTGCTGAATTCGAGCCCATGTATTTTTTTTTTTTGAAATATTTTTATGCAATTAGCAAGGAAATTAAGTTTTATATTTTGTTTACAAAGAGTTAAGATATATAATCAAATCCGGCCCAGCCTGTAACTAAGATAGTGTATCCAATTAAGCAACTGGATTCTATTTTGGGCTTTTAAACTTAGTTTCTGGATAAAGTGAGAAGCCCAACAAAGTATTACATATGGGCTTTGTCATATAACCGTAGCTCATCCATTATGAATTTATGATACTACTAATATCTGCTAGCTAAGTTGAGAAAGAAAGGCCTTCTTTAAAAGAAGAGGCTTCATGATTTTTGACCCAATTAGCTTCTGCAATGAATTTAAGTTAAAATAAATGTTAGAAAAAATGTATATCGTCATTTATCTGAAACCAACCATTCTGGATTATGTACCGTCCGGTACTATATTTTTTACCAGTAATTTTTCATATCCAGTACACTAGGATTGGTTTGAGGAATTCAATTACTTCTCATTTATCAGGTATATTAAATAAGCAACAATTGCTGTTACGTGGAAGTTACAGTTTGCATATTTTTCCGATTGGTACGTCTACGTGTACCAGACACAGTGCTAATGACAATAGATTTGACTTGAAATTCTCAGCCAGACAATCAGGACCTTATTTTTGTCTCTGTGTGTTTGCCCAACTTAATGGATAGATGCTGCTTACACAACTGGTATTCCTGTTCTTTCGTGACCTGTTAGTGTTTGCATCTGTGCAACTATTCATCTATGATTGAAAGCATGCCAGATAGAGCAAACATTTGTTGCTATTGAATTCTCAACTCACTACATGATTAGCTGCATCTTAAATTCTTAATATCTACTGGAAATCTTTATGCTGAGTTGTGAGGCCGATAAATGCTCATCTCCAGTCGCAGTATGCCACATGTGTTGTTCAAAAGAAACAGCAGAGAAAGTGTTTATTTGATTTCTCTCATTTTATTTTGCTTTGGAGTCGTTGTCTGACAAATAAGATTGAGAAAGAGAAACATTTGGAGCTGATGTAATATAAATGGAAAATAAAAGAGATATTTGTAATCATGTTGAATGTTAGGATACTTACAATTGAATAGGAGCCACAAATAACATTTAGGCAAGGCTTCCAAGCAAGGGGCAGCCCCATGTGAAAACCCTTGCTGGACACGGCTGTATTACTATTGACATTTCGTGTTCTTTAATTAATTGGAAAGATTGATTATTTGGTCAATATACTTTGTGCCAGGTTGATGAAAAATAAAAACTAAGAAAATGTAGGTTCACCAACACAAGCGGCAAAGCAGTAATCAGCTGGAGGACATAAGTAATCTTTAGAGGACCAAATCACAAAATAGCCAAGATTATGTACAGGGAAGGGAAAACATATAGATCAGCTTTAACACACAAGATAAAAAAATCACCAACAATATCTGAAAAATGAATTTAAATTTAATTGGTTCTGAATCAAGTTAATAATCATTCACTTCATTCCTCCAACATTTCAAAATCAATTCAATAAACCAATGATTTACAATTTGTCCCCCCCCCCCCCCCCCCCATTCACTTCTAGAACCTATTCATCAATGAAAGAATTTACCTAGGTATTACTTACTAAACAAGTAATCCTTTAATGGGTAGACCACAATCACCACAGCCCTAGTTTAACCTGACAAGTGATAAAGGTCCCATAATCAACAATCTAGCCGGTAACAAAAAGACTATGACTAATAAATGCATGTTTTGTGAAACAACTAGCCGCTTGAATCGTCCTAAGGTTTCTCTCCCTCCTCTGAACATTCTAGAGAAGTCGAGTCTCGCATTGTCACCAGTGGCATGTGAAGTCCATGCGTCAGGAGGGCCCATGATGATGCTCGGATCCGTACCATGTGGCACCACAAGGGGCCACCATACGTGCCGCCTCTGTTGTCTCTTCATTTGTTTTCGTAGTTTCATTTCGTGCCTGATCACAAACCTCACGGCCTTCATGTATGAGTTCATGTCGTGGTCCCTAAAAATAAAAATGTGAAGCTCACTCAGAAAATTTAAAAAAATAAAAATTGATGATATCCATACCAGAATAGCATCTGCTGGTATATAAGTGATAACCAGTATGGGAGGGTCAAGTACGTACTTAAGGCTTTGATACTAAGAAACCAAGATCTGCCAGGTATCCAACTGGTACAGATTAACTTTTTCTTGATGTGTACTGGTAATAATGCTAATAAATTGATTTGTACGCTACCTATGGATGGTGCCACCAGGGCCATATGAGCCACGATCACTCAAAATCTCAAGTGGGTGTGGAGAGTTAAAGAACGCAGACTGGGCAGCTCGCAAGAGGCTTTTTGGCTCGTCAGATATGGATAGAAGGTGGAGCCCGCAACCCGGAGGAAGGAGGTGGTGGGGAGGAGAAAATCTCTCATCTGGCTGGAGAATTACCAGCTTACCCATTGGTTCATATAACAGCTTCTGTTTCATGAAACAAAATGTACAGATCATATAAGATCTTTCCAAATTAAAAAAAAAAAAAACATTAATGGAGGTTGCAAAACCACCCAAATTTTTCACCTATTACCTTTTTCTATTATATCCTTCATAATGTATTTAAAAACACATATGCACAATGTTATAACATTGACCCTTCCCATTGTTCCCAGCTATTAACAAAAAATCCCCAGAAGTCCTTCCTACCTCATTCTAGCTCTCACCACAAACAACTTGTGTTTGGGGTAACTTTTTTAGAAGGCAGGCAAGAATAGCTGTAAAAGGAATGCTTGAATCTTTTGATGCCACTTCCAATATTAAAACTTCCTAAATAACAAGAAGTTACCTGATTCACCAGGCACCGATGTTTTCGGAAGTTTCCATTTACCGCTTTCAAAATTTGCGTGACATTGTCAGGATAGTTACAGGAGAAGGCCCTCGGCACAATATCCCGATGCATGGTTATCCCATGGACATGATCCATGGAAAGACCGAGTTTGCGGAGCAAGTAATCACCTCCGCACATCACAGCTGGAGCACCAAAGGTTATAACCGGCAATAAAGCTGAGGTGGGTGCCACACCTCTTATCAAAAGCATGAGGTTAATTAGCATAGCAAGAGACCCACCAAGAGAGTGGCCGGTGAACCGAAATTTAGCTGAGCTACCACGAGAGTTAAGGTGCGATTTGACCAAGGGAAGCATTTGCAAGTAGATACCTTTTGCAGCCTCATAAATACCTCTGTGTACCAGTACATTTAGCCCCTGAAACCAACATGAGAAATGAACATCTTATATCCAGTAGAGTTACCTTGTTGGTACCAAAGGTCAAAAGATAAGAACTTTTCTTGTGACAGGCTGATGGAAAATTATCAATCAAATAATAAGCTCATTTAAATTGTGGACAACATTATTCTTTACCCATGTCGTTAGGTTTTTGACGACAGAGGCACACCCCACCACCCCCTCCCCCCCCCCGCCCTCCCTCACTACCCAGCGTGTGACACATGTAAACTTTTTTTCTGCCAAGTGCAAAATTAAGTGAACCTTGTACAAATTTCTGTCAAGTGTGAATTTTATACAAATTAAAATTTGTGCAAAGCTCGTATTTAGCGACAAAAATTTAGGACGACATGGCACGTTCTGGTTGGTAGCCGAGCTGGGGGCAAAAATACCCCTGATGATCGTCAGCTCCCCTTTTGCCAAGAACCTTTATTCTATTTTCCAGGTATATTGCTAGCTAGGTCACACCTAATCAATGATGGTCCATACTATAATACTTATATGCCCCTATAATATAATGGCACATTGAATGTTTGATGTATGTTAAAAAAGAAGGAACATAACATACAAGCCTAAAAGCACATTTAGGCCCTAACAGAAGTCAGGATAATGAAATGCAGAATATTCCATTTACCTTAAAAAAAAAAAGGTAATCAGTATAACCAAAAAGAACCTATAGAATTATCCCATTAAGTATTGAGCATGTTGCCATCAAAATGATATCCTTGTAGGTCCACAGATAAAAAAAAAAAAAATCAAATTGCTATTTTAAATCATTTACTTGCTACCTCAAATTAGATGCAATATAAAATTGCTACATTCTTAGCAATGATAGATTTTAAGATTAATTAAAAATAAAAAATAAATTCTAAATATAGCTGTTAAGTTTGAATCTTATGCTGTCACCAAAAGGGCAATTATTCATTTTTATGATTATTATGTGTTCCAAACACAATCTAGTTTTTTTAATATATTACCTCAAATTTGACTGGTTCAAAAAAAAGGTTTGCCTGCCATGACGCCAATGACTCCGAACCCTGAATAATTCAAACATGAACTCATATGTCACATATTTCTATCATTGCCATATATCAAAAGAAAAGTATATGCAAATACCACTTTGTATATATACCCTTGGGAGAACATCAAACTTCCCTAAACTACATCTGCAAGTAACATTATATCATGTTGAGACAATCAAAACCTCCCAATCTTCCATGTGGGCCCCTCCTAATACATTCTATACTTTCCTAAGAATTACACACCAGAAAGCTTTTCCAGGGGTGTTCATGGAAAACAAAAATTCCCGTTTCTCCTGGACAGGACAAATTAAGATCAACCAATAAACCATTCATAAGCATCCTGGCAGAAACTTACAAGCTCAGAAAACCTACGGTACCCTATATTCTAAGAAGAGAATTGAAGCAGTTGGAGCTGTATAAAAAAAAAAAAAAGATCATCGACCTAAAACATCTGAAAAATATCTCACCTGAATGACGAAATATCTCGTACCACTCTGATCTTCATCACAAACAAACCATTCACAAGGCGAATTCACAGATGAATTCAAGTCCTTTGCAATCTCTTCCTTTCGCTCTTCCTTTGCGGCCACCACAGCCGTGACCGAGTTAGTAGTAGCTACAAAGGAGGCCTCATCCAGAACTCCAGTTAGGGCACTCTCCTTTTCACCAGTTTTTGGATCCATTTTGTTGCCTTTGCGGGCTTTATTTGAACCAAATGGAAGGATCCCTATGGCCGTGGACTGGAGATAAGAGGCGGCTGAGGCTGCAATGTCATAAGCAAAAGAGGCATTTATTTCATGTTGTTGGGATTTGGGTTCTGGGTCTTCAGTCTGATCAGATATCGGATCAGGATTGCTGCCTGTTTCCAAGCTGAGTTCTTTCTTCTCCAATGAGGAGGTTACAAACCGGAGTTTATGGTACTCAAGCAGGTTTTGGGGCTGAAAAAAAAATTAAGAATGATTGAATTAAAAGATTGATCAATCCAGGTTGATATAATGAGCTTTATTTTTCTGTTAAGAAAGGATCACCTGGGAATTTTATCAAACACTTGAAGATCAAAAACCAAATTTTTGTTAGTTTTTCAATATAAATCAAATTGGAACCCTAATTCTTCAAAAAGGAACTGAAATGGTGCCACAATCATCTGAAATCATAAATTAAAGCCTTGATTCTCCAAAAAAAAAACAACATATTATTACCTTAATTCTCTTGATGTTATACGTCAAGTTACTCAGATATGACATTTTGGCATAAACCCGCATCTCGTCCAAAGAAATTCTCTTTAGCAATTTCCCAAAGGTATTCCGATCAAACACCTTTTCATCCTCCCTTTCTTCCTCGTCATCAGCTACAACGCATCCAACGGCGTCATCTTCATCCACTTCATCAACATCAGTTTCACCATCAACAGATTCGATCTCAGCCCGATCTCCCGTCTCTGATCTCACCCGCAGAATATTCAGCACCCAGTTCGCCTCCCTTCGTTCCTCTTTCGCTTCGCTTAGTTTCGACGTTGAGGCCTCTGGCTCCGCCACGTGTTCTCCTTCCCGAGTGTTCGTGTTTTCTCCATTGCTCGTGGCCCCCAACCCCCCTAGAATCCACTTCACCTTCTGTCTCTCTTCTTCCTCCTCAGATGTCGACGTGGACGCCTCAACTGACGCCACGTGTCCCTCCTGCGATTTCTTCTCTTCTCTGATCGATTCTCCATTTCCCGGCCAGAGGCGCCCGAGGGGACGAAGAAACATGTACGGGCGGTGGTTGTTGAGAGGACCAGCACTAACCTGCGCCTGCGATGGCTTGCTAGCGTGCGCCGGTGTGCTCAACTGCGCAGGAAGGGGCGCCCCACCTGCCCCGACCCCGTACGGGCCCACAGAGACGGGTGGAGGCGTGGGGATGCCACGCATAAATCTCAAGGCTTCCATGGTTTCGTAATGACAACTGATCCAATTTTGTATCGTTTCTGGGTACTGTTACTGAATTAAATTTCGAAATGGACGAGATAGGTGTGGAGTTGGCCAGCCAGGCAGCCAGCGATGGTTTATATATATACTAATAAAGGGAAGGTGGTCAGGGAGAGAGAGAGAGAGAGAGAGAGAGATTGACGTGGAAGGAAAAGAGAGAGAACTCACCTAGGCAGCCTCTGCCAGGTTTTCAAAAAAAAAAAGGAAAAGAGAGAGAACTCAAATAAGTAATAACTGAAGGTAGTTGCCCAAATTGGACAAATGGGGCCGCTACGGTTGGCACGGGGAAAGAGACCGACATTTTTATTAATACCCCACGTTAATTAAAGATTATTAAAAATACCCACGGTCCCCGAAAATTTTTAAAAATGCCCCTCCCGGCCATTAAATGGCCGGTACCGAATAAAATGCCCTACCGGCCATTTAATGGCCGGTTCCGATTAAACTCCCCTACCGGCCATTTAATGGCCGGTTCCGCCGAAAATTAAAATCTATATATTGGAGGCAGCAGCGAAATTTTGGTATCAAAACTCATTTTATCAGATTTTACACTATCTCTCCTCGATTGAGTTTTTTCTTCAAGATTTCTTCTTCTCTTCTCAAATTTGCAAGTAAGTCCTTCTAATTATAATTATTATTTTTTGTAGTCCAATATGGTTATGTAATGTTAGAATTTGTTAGTAATTACCAAAATTAGAATAATTTGTTAGTAATTACCAAAATTAGAATAATTTGTTGTAATTAGAGAGTAATTAGTGTAATTAGTCAAATTTTGGGTTTACGGTTTATGATTTTGGATAATTTATTTTAATTTAGTATAATTAGAATTAGTGACCATATTTAAGCATATTTTATGATATTTTACCAAAATTATGATAATTAAGTCTAATTTTTGGCAATTTAGCATAATTAGGATAATATAGCCTGGTGTATATGTTATTTAGCGTAATTAAGCCTAGTTAAGCCGATTTTAGCGTAATTAAGCCTATTTTGAACGGTTTTTACCGGTATTAAGCCTATTTTAGCCGTTTTTTAGTGTAATTAAGCATAATTAATCATAATTTTGCATATTTTGAGCGTAATTAAGCCTAGTTTAGCCGATTTTAACGTAATTAAGCCTATGTAAGCCGTTTTTAGTGTAATTAAGCATTTTTTAGCATATTTTATCCTATTTTGAGCGTAATTAAGCTTAGTTTAGCATTTTTTAGCGTAATTAAGCCTATTTTACACTGTTTTTACCGTTACTAAGCCTATTTTAGCCGTTTTTTTAGTCTAATTAATCATAGTTTAGCATATTTTGAGCGTAATTAAGCCTAGTTTAGCCGATTTTAGTGTAATTAAGCCTATTTTGAACTGTTTTTACCGGTTTTAAGTCTATTTTAGCCGTTTTTAGTGTATTTTAGCATATTTTAGCATATTTTAGCATATTTTGAGCGTAAGTAAGCCTAGTTTAGCCGATTTTAGCGTAATTAAGCATATTTTAAAATGTTTTTACCGGTATTAAGCCTATTTTAGCCGTTTTTAGTGTAATTACGCATATTTTAGCATATTTTGAGCGTAATTAATACTATTTTATCTGTTTTTAGCGTAATTAAGTCTATTGTAGTTGGTTTTCAGCGTAATACAGCATATTTATGCTGTTTTGACCGTTGTTAAGCCTCTTTTAGCAGTTTTTACCGTTGTTAAGCCTATTTTAGCGGAATTAAGTATATTTGTAGCCTATTTTAGCGGAATTAAGTATATTTGTAGCCTATTTTAGCTGTTTTTACCGTCATTAAGCTGTTGAAACCTATTTTATGCGTTTTAGAAGCGTAATTAAGCTTATTTTATCGGTTTTTACCGTTATTAAGTCTATGTTAACCGTTTATTATCGTTAGTAAGCCAATTTTATCGGTTTTTACCGTTTAAGCCGATTATACCAGTCTTTTAGCGTAATTAAGCCTACTTTACATTTTTTTGCGTAATTATCCCTACTTTAGAAATGATTTATTAAGCGTCGGTTAACATAATTTTATTAATGAAATTAGGATGGTTAGAGGACGGCCTAGGCTTCGTCCACTATCACCTATAGGTGGCGAGCCGATCGGGACTGACAGCACAGAGCATTTCAGTCCTCTTCTGTGGGTGCCCCACCGCGATCACCGGGTCTCACTGGCTTCTCGTGAGGTATGTATTATTTTTTTAAATTTCATCAATTCTAATTGTTGTAACTCACCATGTGGATTAAATTTGTCAATGTAGGATAAAAATCTTTTAGATGTGAAGCTTCGGTGCGTTCGTTTGCCGTACTACCGGTTGATGAACCGGTACCTCGTCAATCTAGGCCTATACCAGATGGTGGACATCTTGGAGACTGGGAGTGGGATCATCAACGCGTCTCTCATAGCAGGATTGGTTGAGAGATGGCATCCCGAGACGCACACGTTCCACATGCCGTTCGGAGAGATGACGGTGACTCTCCAGGACGTGAGTTCTCTCTGGGGGTTGGCTATCAGTGGCACCCCCGTCTCTGGCGTATCTGACAGCACGACGTTTGCTGCTCAGATTGAGGAGCTTTTGGGGGCTGATCCTGACTTCATCATTGAGAATAGTGGAAAATCGAAATTTCACTTAAGGATGAAGAGGTTGCGCGAGCACTTCAGCGCGGGTCTGACAGCAGACTCCACCGATGAGGAGATTCAGAGGTAAAGACTTCAAATCTCTCGTATTATTTTTATTTATTTAATTTTCGTTTGTTGATTAACTTATATTCCATGCTTGTTACTGCAGATATACACGTGGATACGTGATGGACCTATTTGGTTCCGTCATGTTTCCCGATTCTTCCGGTGACTGCATGGCGATGATGTATCTCCCGCTGCTGGCAGACCTGGAGCAGCCATCACGTCTCAATTGGGGTGCAGCCGTCCTAGCGCATCTGTACTTCCACCTGTGCCGTGCTTCTATGGTAAGTCCCTAACTATTATCTTACTATTTTACCTAATAAATCAAGAAGTGGCACCCAACATATAAAATTATTACAAACTGCAGCCAGATGTGAGACAGATGTATGGGCCAGTACTGTTGCTTCAGCACTGGTCGTGGTCACGACTACCGGTGGGCAGACCCATACCGAATGCGACACCATCTTGGGGAGATCCCGACGATGTTCACTGCCCGGCATACGCCAAGATGTGGCACGGTACGCACCATTATCGCGATGCGACTCACGGGGGTACAGTGGGTATCAGGCCAGTTCGGTCACAGCTGCAGACTTTGACGGCAGAGCGGGTTGAGTGGACACCGTACGCCAGGCTGTACGATGAGGGGAGGCTACCGACGAGATGTTTCCAGTCGCAGGATATGTGGTTCTACATAGGGCCACTCGTACATTTCTGGATAGTGGAGCACCACTATCCGGATCGTGTACTCCGACAGTTTGGACATCCGCCGTTCATACCGATGGATCCAGCTTTGCCGAGTTCTACCACCGCAGACCTGCACAAGTAAGTCGTATCTCTTTTCTATTATTTTCTATTTACTTGATATATTTTTATTGAATTTAACGTGTTCATTACAGGTTGTCTCACTTATCGCGTACGGAGCGCGACTGGAGCGATCACCACGCCTTCTATTGCAGTATATTGGCGCAGCCGCAGGACCACCACTTCTATGTACTCCCGGATGAGTTTTTTCAGACACCGGGGGATCCCCTGCTGAGGTACGAGACTTGGTACTTGCGGGTCGGCATGGCGAGCGTATATCTCGAGGGCGATTACGGTGCACACTTGCGTGACAGGATCATGGACGACGACGGTTACACGCCCAATGGTAGTAAATGGGCTCGCGAGGTAATGCACATATAACTTTACTACTTTTTTCCTTGGCTGATTACTTAATCAATGTTTGATCTAACAAATTGTTTTTGTCAGCTGTTGAAAGCGCTCAAAGGCGCCGCGCATGGTATCACAATGTTGGGGAAGAAGAGTTTTAGGCGTCTTGGGTTCAGCTACATCGAGAGGAGTGCCACTTTCATCGAGGATTCTGGGCACGGTGGTCAGCTCATCGGCATGCTGCGGGACGCCAGAGAGAACGTCAATTGGCGTGAGATAGATGCGTCCGAGTCCGATGATAGTCCTGTTCGGCTGCGAGACATGCCATCTCCCCCCGAGACGGTTCCAGCGTGGGACTACCATCGCTGGGTATTGTCCACGAAGGGATGGCACGCATTCTACGACGAGCACGGTCGGCCAGTTCATCCTCCGGTATGATTCATTTAATTTGATGTGTGGATTAGTGCATCTATCTTCGGTGCAGTTCTAATTTAGTATATTTTGTGTGTGATTGCAGGGTCCAGCCGAGGTACCGGGGGCTGCTCCAGAGTTCGCTCCAGAGTTCGGTCTGGACGAGCTTATTCATCCTGACTATGGGATGCCGCCGATGGCCCACGATGGAGAGGCCGGTGGTAGCGGGGCTCAGCATCAGACATACTATGGGATGCCGCCGATGGCCCACGATGGAGAGGCCGGTGGTAGCGGGGCTCAGCCTGAGTTTGGGACTGATCTTGCTGCATCTATCTTCGGTACACCCCCGCCGGTTTCTATTCCTGAGTCTGACTGGGATACTGCAGATAGGATGTATAGAGAGGCCGACGAGCGCGTGGTGACACCGAGAGATAGAGCATGGCCGCATCGAGCGAATGCGGGAGTTCCAGCTGAGCGATGGTCCCCTTCTCCGTGGCGGCACTGATTTATTGTTGTATGTTAGGTGTTTTGTTATTTTATTGTTGTATGTTAGGTGTTTTACTATTTTGTTGTTCTATGTTCGGTGTTTTACTATTGTATTGTTATATTTTGTTGTTCTATGTTCGGTGTCTTACTATTTCATTGTTCGCCAAAAAAATAAGTACAGTAAAATATATCAAACCGACACACTTACGCAAAATACTTAGTATAAATTAGGAAATCCACACAAATTAGAATAAAAAGGGTTCATAACATATAAGTACAAAAATGTGATAATTGGGATAAATCACCTACTACTACTACTACTACGCCTAAAACTAAATCCCCTAAAGAGACCGGTTCCCATAGATGACCGACTAGAGGGCTCAGCTTGGGTTCCGGACGGCCCTGCTTGGCTTTCAGATGCCCTTGTTGTACGCCTACTAGTTGACCTTCTCGGTGGATCTCTTTGCAGTCCAACCGCCTCACCCCCTAAATTAATGGCATCCCCCATTGCTTCTGCAAACATAACTGAAGCATCTAAATTGCTTGTAGCGGGGGAACGCCGTGACCCTCCGGACACACTTGCCCTTGCACTAGCCGGGTCATTCTCGTACTGGTTGGTCGCGATTCTTGCATCTGCATTTGTATATGTTATTTAGTAAGTTGGTGCAAATTGAAAGTAAATATAATTTCTGATAAATGTTACGTACCTCTTCGTTGCCTATCAACAGTAGAACGTCGCGGTTGATGCCCCCGTCGTCTACCTTCCAGTTCATCCATTGTCATTACATGACGGACGTGTTTTCGCCGACCCTTCCTAATCCATCCTTGCGCGGGGACAATTGTTGGTTCAGTATTAGGAGGCCAAGTTTCCATATTGCCAACGGAAGAAAACACCCCGTTCCAAGTACTCAAAAGGTAGTCCACATTGTACCAGTGTGCAACAAAGTCATCCTCACACCAATTCCGTTTTCGACAAACCGCTAACACATGAGCGCACGGAATAGAGGTTAACTGTATACCTCTGCAATCACATTCCATTTGGTTTCCAGCACCGCGTCTCACAATGTACATGCACTCCCTGCTTGTGAACTCCATAACCCCCAAGTCGTTGCGACGGCAAGGGATATGCTCATTTGGAAGTGAAACTTGGTACTCACCTTGGCCGTGCGTGTAAGGCACCAATCGCATTCTTGCAGCTTTCTCCCATTTTCTTCTCAACTTCTCCAAAACCCGATTGGAAAACTTCTTGTCATTGTCTTTTAATTCCATGGCTCGCTGTCGCCGTTCAACAAACCATTGGTTGCATTTGTAGAACGTATCCTCCACTATAGCAGCAACGGGCATTCTACGGCTATCCCGGAAGACATTGTTGAGGCACTCAGAGCCATTTGTTGTCATTATACCAAACCGGTATCCTCCATCACATGTCTGGAAAATCTTCTCGTAATTGGACGACTCCGTCGGATCATTCGGGCGAACTTTGCCAACCTTCCGTAAATATGCATTGCACCTTGGATTTAGCTGCACAAAACAAACATATGTTATTTCATTTTCACAGTATAGTTAAAAAAAAATTTAACGAAATGTTTTACATTGCAAATACCTTAGCAAACTCTTCGAACATCTCTTTCAACTTTCTTGGCTTCTTCTTCTTTGCTCCTTCTCTGAACCTTTGGCCATACCACTTTTCTTTTCCACAGTTCTGGACCAGGTTGTCGGCAACATGCTGAATACAAAACCTGTGCACAAAAAGCTCTGGAGGCCATCCGTATTCTGCAGTCAGTGCAGCTTTGATCCCCTTGTGCTGGTCTGATATAACACAGACAAATTGGTTATATCCAAGCACTTCATTCCTCAACCATTGCAAGAAGAAACCCCAATTATCGGCATCCTCCTTATGCACGATTGCAAACGCAAGAGGCAACAATTGATTCTCGGCATCGTAGGCACAAGCTATCAATAGCCTACCCTCGTACCGCCCTGACAAAAAGCATGCATCTATGCTGATCACCGGTCTCAAGAACCGAAACGCTGCAATACATGGACCAAACGCCCAAGCGACGGCCCTGAACTGAACTTCACCTTCCTTTATCACTCCTGTGTCTTTGTCTCGTATCGGACTGGTCAGAAAATGATACTTTGATCCAGGATTCTTAGCGCAAATTGCCATCAATAGTGGTCTCAGCAAGCTGTACGAACCTTCCCAACTACCAAATTCGCGGGCTATTGCAAGCTCACGACCCCTCCACAGTCGGTTGTATTTCGGGGTGACGTTATCATACACGGCTGTAACACAGTTTGCCACCGACCGGATGCTCATACAGGGATCGGTCTTAATGCTGTTCTGGATGATATCGGCAATGATTGATGCCGTCAGACATTCATTGTCGGTCCTTGTATACTCTGTCCTGCATGTGTGAGGCTTGTCTTGCTTCGTTATAACCCACGCATCTCCATTTCCCGATGGGTGTCCCCTGAGCTCGTAACCACAACGCCGGTCTTTGCACACCACATAAATCCGGCGGCTATCACTTTTCTTCATTCTTATTTCCTGATTCGAATGAACATGATGCTCTCTAATCTTCTTTATTAATTCATCTTTGCTTTTAAAAAATTGGTTTGCAGCCAGCTCACCGTTGTACTCGATTCGTGGCCCATAGGAACCAGTATCTGCTTCTCTAAACCGAGATATATCATTGAAGTCTGGGAATGGGTGCGTATCACTCCGCCCGGTAAGCGGCGCTGAGCCAGAGCTGCTTCGAATGGGCCCTTCGCCTGTTTCATCTGGATCATCAGAGACCCAGTCATCTCCATCATATTCATCTCCACTCTGTAGACGTTCACCAGGAATATCATTGATATTTTCAAAATCTGACCCAATTTCATCACGTATTGGTCCTGGGAATGGTAAAGGCACCTCTTGCACGGGTCTAGGTGGGGAACAAATTTGGAGTATTGGTTGAGGTGGTGATTGCGGGGCAAGTGGATAGTTGATTTCTGGGTTGGTAGGTGGATATTGGGTTTCTGGGTGAGTATGTGGATAGTAGGTTGCTGGATGTGTAGGTTCATAGTAGGTTGCTGGATGTGGAGAAACGACGGGAGTTTCCATTGCAACTGAGTATTGGCTGGAACTTCCAACCCCTGGCTCTCTCGGAACTCTTTTAACATAGATCTCTATTACAAAATCTCCGTTGTCCTTAAAATACCCACACAACCCTCTCCATGTATTTTCATCTGTAATTTTCACAAGTGAATATTTCCCGGTTTTTCCATTACAAACTCGGGTCCCCAATTCAAGGTTGCACCTTTCTGGATTATAACCGGTGTAATCGAAAAGTATGACTTTCAAGTCCAAAAGAGATATATCATCGTTAACCATAGCTGAAGCAATTGGTTCTTTGTTGTAATAAGGCCCGTCTGTATTTTTTTCAATTTTACCACCACAGTGTATTGAAATCAATGGCATTGTAATCAAGCTACATTTCGAAAGTGATAATCATTTGTCAGGTTACTAATTTACACAGTTACTGAATAAAAAAAAAATTAATGAATTACTTACAATTAATTAATTAAAATTAAGTATAATTATTTAAAGTTAATCAATTAAAATTAATTAACTATAATTAATCAATTAAAATTAATTAACTATAATTAATCAATTAAAATTAATTAACTATAATTAATCAATTAAAATTAATTAACTATAATTAATCAATTAAAATTAATTAACTATAATTAATCAATTAAAATTAATTAACTATAATTAATCAATTAAAATTAATTAACTATATAATTAATCAATTAAAATTAATTAACTATAATTAATCAATTAAAATTAATTAACTATAATTAATCAATTAAAATTAATTAACTATATAATTAATCAACTAACTATAATTAATTAAGGTTAATTAACTACAATTAGTTAATTAAGATTAATTAACTACAATTAGTTAATTAAGATTAATTAACTATAATTAGTTAATTAAGATTAATTAACTACAATTAGTTAATTAAAATTAATTAACTATAATTATTGAAAATTAATTAACTTTAATTAATTAAAATTAATTAACTAAAATTAATTAATTAACTATGATTAATTAATTATATTTAATTAGCTATGATTAATTAATTAATTAAATTTTTTTAATTAACTATGATTAATTATAATTAATTTATCATAGTTAATTAATTTTAATTAATTAATTAATTAATTTTTAGATTAAAAAAAATAATTAATTAAAAAAAAATTAAAAATTAAAAATTAAATTAAAAACATAAAGAAAACGTACCTTTGAAGAGGCTGCTGCTGCGACTTCGGCTGAAGAATTCTGAGCGTCTTCGGCTGCATTTATAAGCTGTGGAAAGTGGAAAACCGAAAAAGGCACGGGGCCGGCCATTTAATGGCCGGTTTGGGATTTAATAGGGTACCGGCCATTTAATGGCCGGCTGGGGAGTTTAATCGGAACCGGCCATTAAATGGCCGGTAGGGCATTTTATTCGGTACCGGCCATTAAATGGCCGGGAGGGGCATTTTTAAAAATTTTCGGGGACCGTGGGTATTTTTAATAATCTTTAATTAACGTGGGGTATTAATAAAAATGTCGGGGAAAGAGAAGTTGAACGAAAGTAAAGACCCCCGAGGTGGGGTCATGGGGGATTCAGGATTTCAGATCCAGTAGGCCCTACCTGTACCGTCCGTTTATTTCATCTTAAATAACTTGACACGGATATTAAAGATCCCCGTATATCTACGATTAATCTGAAAAAACATCGTTCGGCTGGAATTGCGTACCCTCTGGGATACCCCGAATTTCCGGGTCATGGGTTGGACGACCTCCTCCCAGCGAGAAAGTATATTAGATTCGTTGTAAACCACCTTTTACGGCCTTCGTGTGGCCTTATACAATGCATACACAATGTTTTTGTTAATTCAACTACGTAATAAAAAAAAAGGAGGAACTCTGGATAGTTTATTTATAATAGATTAATTTAAAATTAAAATTGGCCATTTAAAATTGTCTGTGAGATACATGTAATTGCTTGTCTTATTTCTCGTTGAAGAAAATACACAATGCATACATATGATTTTTATATAATTTTCTTAAATATTATTATGTAGCTAATATAATCTAATATAGTCGAATATTTTTAATATATATTTGTTTGAATTGCATTTTTTTTGTTTTTTTTTAAACAAATCAATCTATTGACTTCATGACTAAGTTTGAGGAAGGACATGGTATGTACCAGTGTTCTAAATAGCGCGCTATAGCGCCGCTATAGCATTTTTGGACCCCAAACGCTACGCTATGACATCAAAATGCGCTATTTGCGCTACGGCCGCTATAGCGGTCCGCTATTTGCGCTATACAATATGTGTTTTTTTTTTAAGCAATTTATATGGATTTTAAATAAAGATAAAAAAAAAAATCTCAAACCGAAATTGAATTTGTTGCTACTTACTACAGATAAATCAATTTGAAATTGGGAATAGAAATTGAAATTTGAATAGAAAAAAAGTCCAAACCGAAATTAAAATTTGAATAGAAAAAAAAATAGATTATGTCATGAATCATGATGCTTAAGATATTTTTAATAGGAAAAATCGATAGTTTATGATATTACTATGGATATTTTGAACCGCAATTTGAACTTTGTACGGGTTCAATAGGAATATTATAATTTTTTAATTACTTTGGTGTTATTTATTGTTCTATGAGACTTTAGATAATGTTGATATTTAGTATAAATATTGAATATACGAAATGTAAAAAAAAAAACGCTATTTGGAATAGCTTCCGCTATAGCGACGCTATTCGCTATAGCTTTTTTTTTAGCCTTCCCGCTACGATGCTATAAAAACGCTATTTAGAACCTTGGTATGTACTATGTACTATGTAGCTTCATTCTCTTATTTAATGGATATTCTTATAGTAATGCATAATTTTCATCTTAGCTATACTACTTCTATTTTAGCAATGTATTGCTATGCATTAGTTCCTATTCTCTCCAAGTGAAATATACAGACCGTTGTTGGCTTGTATAAAAAAGTTTCATGATCTGCTAATTTTATATGAAAACTTTAGTCTGCTTCAGGAGAAATTAGCTACTTTTATTTTTCAATATTATTTAGACATGATATAAATCGAAATTATCATAAAAAAATATGGTATTTCATTTAACAGTACAGATAAAAATATCAGCTGTTTAGGACCACATTGAAATAAAATCCTAAAAAATCAAAGATACATTTCTTGTACTTTCCGGATGCGCTGCGAATGGAATTCGCATCCTCTGTGATATCTCAACTTCGTGTTTTTCTGATAAATATCAACCGTTCAAATACGTTCTGTACGAATCTTAAAGCATAAATAATACTGGCCCTCTTCGCTATCTCCGAATAGCTTTTTCTTCTATTTCTGCGAGAAGAAATAGTTGCTCCGTACACGTCGGTCACGCAAAAGTTGAGATATGTCAGAGGATACGCACTCCTGGGAATGGATACATGACCACGTCATCAGCTGGATCTTAGAAGGCCCCAGGCTCACCTGAATAAAACTGAAACTGTAGTCAAAACGGGTCGGATATTTATTCACTCCGACGGTCCGACCGAATATATCGGAAACGCCATAGACACGTCATATAGATAGATGTGATCTTGTCGGCGTCTTTTTTCTGCATTTATTGTTGACTCCGTATGCAGCTCTTGTACCGATGCGGATATCGGATCCCAGAGACTCCGATTCACCAACTCCGGTTTATTAGACCATCCCAGTTTTATGCTTTTAATGAGACTCCTTACTACCGTAGTAACAAATTAAAAATTTGGGTTCGGTTCGGCAGGGTCAAAAATTTGTAATTCGGGAATAATTCGGATATAATTCGGGAATGATTCGGAATTACAATACGAGACCTTAGTGCATATTTAATTCATCACCGATAATTTACTAAGAAAAACGTGATAAAAACACGAATAATTCGTTAAATTCGTTAAATTTGCGTTTTATTCGGTCAAAGGTTCGGTCAACGAATAATACGCCATTAGGTTCGGAAACACTCCAAAAACATTTTATTCCCGAATTAAACACGAATAAAACGCGTATCTTGTTACTGTGCTTACTACTATAGTGCTATTGATTAATGGGTGTTATATAGTCCTTTACTAGCCCTTATTGTGCCAACGGCTACCTTATCAGAGTTATTAATGACTACATTCCAAAAAAGATTCATGGAAAAAAAAGTTCGATAGAAATTAATAAAAATGAAGAGGGAGAAGTAAAAAGAATATAGTAGTTTATCACTGATAGAAAGATCAGTAGAAATTTTATTTATTTTAAAAATCAAATGTGTTTGGAACGGTAAAAAATTTACTAATCTAAATCCTTTTCTTATTTTTTTTAATTTATCCGTGGCTAGTGTTACAGACAATAAGAATAATTTAATCAAATTACCGATACAAACAATAGAAATATTTTTAATCAAATAACATATCATATTCTCTTCTCATATGAAGAAATATGGTTTCCATTCAAATTAAAAAATATTCTAAAGTTTAAATCGGTATGAGTTATACCGACCTAAACTCCAATTTGTTTATTCTTGTAACGAATTTGTAACAACTCTCTCGTTACTGCAGACAAATTAAAAAAAAAAAAGGTTTTGATCGGTGGATTTCTTACCGTTCTAAATTCATTAAATTTTTATGATTGGTAGAATTTCTACCGATATTTCTATCAATAATAAAACTAATGTACTCTTTTTGTTTCTCTCTATTCCTTTTTATTAATTTCTACCGATTTTTTTCTCTGCGATATCTCTTCTACTTGACTGTTAATATTGTAATAATTAATAGATTAAAAATTGACATGAATGAAGTTTGTGCCTTGTTGCATGTAAATTTGTCAACAAACAATTAGAATTGAAGATATACAGAGACAAAAATAAAGTAATTTGTATGTTGCGGTATGATTTGGCAATAGATAAGCCTAAATTTATTAATTACCCAAGTTATTGAAATTTACATGATAAACATAATAACATAAAATCATTATCAATTATTGAAATTGACCCAAGTTACTGAAATTTATAAATTACCCAAGTTTTTGGGATGCGTAGCCGCCTCGCCGGTGATTGAATTATTTTAACTAAAATAATTTTGTTGGTCGGATTATTTTTTTTCCCATGTCTTTTTGGGATGCAGAGCACACGAATCGTGATGCAGATCGAATGGTCATCACACCCATGGAACCAAGGTAGGTCCGATGGGCATCGGACCTACTCTGATTCCCATTGTTGAGATAGGAGTAGGTCCGATGGGCATCGGACCTACATATAGGTTCAATTAGCTCTAGGACCGTACAATTAGCATCAAGATCTGTGTACGGAAATTGATACAGACTTGTACGGATTTTGATGCAGAGCACACGAATCGTGATGCAGATCGAATGGTCATCACACCCATCGAACCAAGGTAGGTCCGATGGGCATCGGACCTACTCTGATTCCTTGCACTGTGTTGCACTGCTGTTGACAAACGAATTATTGACAAAATCATACCGCTTCAATTAATAAAACCTCTTGATGTGTACCTGTGCTCTATCAACAAGAGAAGCAACACAATAATCAGTCTCACTTGATGCTGATTTATCATCATAAATTAATTATCCTTCACATCAACAACATTTAAAATTATACGGAAGTCACAAGAGTGAGACTTGATAATCTAATCTTGTGTTTTCTTTGACTTGCTCTCTGACTCTCTGTAACATGCAGGTGAAAGAAAAAACAGGTACTTGGTTATAATTTAAGCAATTTAATGCAATTTAAGGCATGCACCAAACAGGTACATGCATATCTAAGTACTTTAAAATTATTAAGAGGAGGGATCAGATTACACCATTTTTTATGACACACTTTGATACCTATCATTTTCAAAGTCAAAATAGTCAATCCAAACCGTTTAACATGATGGATATTTTAAAATGTGGTTGGAGATCAAATTTTACATTTTTTTGAATTTTTTTACTATTTATTAAGATGATTACAAAATCGTTGTTTTCAGACCATTGAAAAACAACGATTTTGTAACTATCTTAATAAATAGTAAAAAACTTAAAAAAAATGTAAAATTTGATCTCCAAGCACATTTTAATACGGTGATCATGTTGAACGGTTCGGATCGACTGTTTGGATTTTGAAATCGCAAAATTAGCCTATAAAAAAAACAATGTCAAGATTTGTCAAAAAAAAAAGGGTGTAATTAGATCCCTCCTCAATTATTAATTTAAGATGGAATATAGTTAAAGGCAGCATCATATTTACTTTAAATTTTTACACTGTATTTTTAATACTTCATTTACTAACATAATATATGAAGATATATAATTTGATACTTCTTTTATTTTATTACAGCTACTTATTTCAGTAGTAGTTACTTCGTTTAAATTTTGCTAGATGCAAATATTGAAACATATTAGACAAGTTACATTTAATTACATTAGGATCATTTTGATTCCCGAAATTGTAAGATTAGTGTTATATCTAAAATCAATTAAGTGTTTTTTGGGTTTGGATTTGGATTAAACTAATTTCATAATTCAAACCCGTGTTGCATTTAATATGAATATAATAATCTATGGATTAATATCTCTGTGTTTAAAATCTAAACAGTCAATCTGAACCGCTCAGCATGATCTTCATATGAAAAATGTACTCGTTGATTAAATTTTACATTTTGACAATTTTTTTACCATTTTTTTAGATAGATAGAAAATCACTTGATCTAAAAATTCAAGATCATTCAGAAAGTAGTGATTTTCTACCTATCCAAAAAAATGGTAAAAAAAATCCTAAAAAAAATATGAAATTTAGTATGCAAGTAATTTTCATATGGAGATCATAATTGAATTGTTCAGATTGACTATAACTTTAAAAATAAAAATATAATGATTCATAGTACAGACCAATTCGTGTTGTGCATAGTACCATAACCTCACTCTTTTATAAATAAAAATTGGAGTCTTGAAGTAAGAAAAAAAATAAGAGTGATCATGTTATGACTTTGTGAAAAATCAGTTTTTTATTTATATACGAAATGCCACAGATTTAAAATTTCAATGACTTTTTTTTGTAAATATTTAAATTAAGAAGTTGAACTGCCATCTTTACTTAAAAATATTATGTCTTGATGAATTAAGAGTACGCTAACTTTTGGGTTAGAAATACCTAATTTGATAGGTCCTTGAATCTAATTAAGATCCAGAATTATCAAAATAATTTTGCTCCTTGTAAAATGTCCCTTTTCTGTTGCCTATTGGATTTTAATTTGCTCACACTTCAGATGTGGAAAATTATCTGAAAATTTCGTTATGGGTATGCATCAAATGATTACATTTTTAATGATGATAACTGCTTAATTCCTAAGTCTAACGACGAAGGACATTAGCATCCAGCTGCTTTAAATAAAAGTATATGTTTCCTGCCATATGACAAAATATCTAAGTACTTTAAAATTATTAATTTAAGATGGAATATAGTTAAAGGCAGAGAAGTATCAAATTACTTTAACTATATGATGTAGTTAAAGGCAGCATCATATTTACTTTAAATAAAAGAAGTATCAAATTACTTTAAATAAGAGAAGTATCAAATTACTTTGCATATCAATTTTTTTGGTTCTTACATGGCCCGTAGGCCTACATCATATTAATTTAAGATGGAATATAGTTAAAGGCAGCATCATATTTACTTTAAATAAAAGTATATGTTTCCTGGCATATGACAAAATATACGTTTTATAAGAATTTATCTTTAGAATAGTGGTAAAGCTAGGTACATGATTCTCATGTGAGAAATTGTGGGTTTCAAACTCATGTGAGACGTCGTGACTACACGTGACGTATTCAAACATGACATATCACATTTGTCCTATTTAGTCACATTTTACTTTTTCATAATATACGTTAGTTTACTTAGGATTCACCATTTGATCAATATCTAACGGTCCAAATCATGCGTGACTCGCGTGACCATGTGATGTAATGTGCCAAAGTTTCCGAAGGTTGGTCACGCACTAGTGGAAAATATGGAATCAGGATCGGTTATATATGCATATTAGTATCGGAATCCAACTGATTCTGATGGAGGCGATACTGATACTTACAATAATCTGGATCGGTTAAATAACCGATCCTGATAGTTACTATCAGGATCGGTTGTTTCAAACAACCGATCCTGATGTTATACTATCAGGATCGGTTGTTTGAAACAACTGAACAACCGACCCTGATAGTTACTATCAGGATCGGTTTTGTTGAAAAAACCGATCCTGATACTTTTTTTTTTTTAATAATGTTGGTTCTGAAAAAAAAAATCAGGATCGGTTGTTTTGAAATAACCGATCCTGATACCTTTTTTTTTTTTAATGTTGGTTCTGAAAAAAAAAAAAGAATCAGGATCAGTTTTTTTGAAACAACCGATCCTGATGTTATATTGGATCTAAAAAAAATATTTTTTTTATTTGGCCAGCTTCCATATATATTTGCTGGCCAGCATAAATTTTTTTTTTATTTACCATTGATTTATTGGAGCTCAAAACCAATTAAGAACACAAAATAAAATTCATGAAACACAAAAAGAAGTACAATAGTTGAAGAAATTTGGTGCAATAGCAAAATAAAATTGAAAATACAAATGAAAAAAGATAGTTGATCGGTCGGATAATTAAGATAAATAAAAAGATAGTTTCAAAAAGCCTTGCTCAAATGAAAAAAGATAAATAAATAAATTGAAAATACAAAAAAAAAATGTGTTTTAAAAGTATAATAATGAGAAAATTAGATAAAGCTAATACCGTGATAGTTGATCGGCCAGATGATTAAGTAACTTGAATGAGATGTCCTCAAGACTGAAAAACAATATACAAACACCATTAATTAATTTTTGAAACAATACAAAAAATTAAAAATTGACACGGAGGTTCGAGAGGTTCGAGAGGCTTGGCTTTGAGAGGGAGAGACGGAGACAGAGAGAGAGAGACACGGAGGAGAGGGAGAGACGAGACGGAGACAGACAGAGAGAGACACGGAGGAGAGGGAGAGATGAGACGGAGACAGAGAGAGGAGAGACACGGAGGTCTGAGGATTTGAGAGGGAGAGACGGAGACACAGAGAGAGAGAAATGTTGTCCCTAAGGCACCACTAATTTACTTTAAAAAAAACTGAAATTAATTGCAAATAAAGTAAATAAAAAGTTTAGAGAAAATTGACACGCGGGATGTTAACGGAGTTCGGCAAAATGGCCTACGTCTCCGGGGCGTCGCAACCGCTTCTCGGTGCGCCTTTCTATTACCCAATGAGAAAGGTTACAACTTGTGAACCGGTGAGCCCTTACAACCAACGGGAAGTCACACGGCCAACTCGAGTAGAGAACGAAGTCTCTAAGTTTAGATTCTCAAGAGAAACACTCAAAAACTTACTCTAACCTAATCTAACTCAAGATTAGTGAAGTAGATTTGAGGTTGTTTGAGGGATTTTGAAGTTCTAAGCTCTCTCAACAATGGAGGGACTTAAGCACACAGAAAATTCGCTTTTGAAAAGATGGGGCGGCTCCTCTTTTGATGGGAGAAAACCTAATTGCTCTATTTATAGAGGCAGCTTCGGAATGAGTATTCTGCCTACAATCGTTACCAACGTTTGTCTAATCATTATAACGATTAGTATTTCATATGCAATTAGGGTTTCAGCCAAATTTGAATTTCTGCGAGAATTTGATAATCGTTACAACTATTATATAATCGTTGGTAACTATTATAATCGTTACAACGATTATATAATCGTTGGTAACTATTGTTCTCTGGAAATTTGATTTCCTGTGCAGTTTTTTATAATCGTTACAACTATTATATAATCGTTGGTAACTATTATAATCGTTACAACTATTATATAATCGTTGATAACTATTGGTCTCTGGAAATTTGATTTTCTGTGCAGCTTTTATAATCGTTACAACGATTATACAATCGTTGGTAACGATTGTTCCCTGTTTCAACATCAAATCTATTTTACCAAGTCTATAATTTTACAATTTAAATTCTTGATAAATGTCTTGATGATTTCTTCAGGTCAACTGATCCATATTGCAATTCCAATTATCTTGAACCTGTGAAATATCTTAACTCCAAGAAATTGTTAAATTCAATTATTGTATGTTTTGCAAATTAGTCAAATAGCATAATAAGAGTAATGCTTGCAACAACAAGAAAGACGCCAAGTTGAAAATGAGAGGCGCGAAATTAAAATAAGAACTAAGCAGGAGTTATCAGGATCGGTTATTTCGAAGTAACCGATCCTGATTGTTTTTGTAAGTACAAAGGCGCGAAACAGAATTAAACCCTAGCGTCAAATTAGCATTAGGATCGGTTATTTCAAAAAAACCGATCCAGATACCTTTTTTTAAGTTGTTTCTGAAAGAAAAAAAATCAGGATCGGTTGTGTTGAAAAAACCGATCCTGATACTTTTTTTTTTAATGTTGGTTCTGAAAAAAAAAAAGTATCAGGATCGGTTCTGTGGACAGAACCGATCCTGATACCTTTTTTTTTTTTTTAATGTTGGTTCTGAAAAAAAAAAAGTATCATGATCGGTTCTGTGGACAGAACCGATCCTGATACTTTTTTTTTTTTTTTAATTTTGGTTCTGAAAAAAAAAAGTATCAGGATCGGTTCTGTGGACAAACCCGATCCTGATACTTTTTTTTTTTTAATTTTGGTTCTGAAAAAAAAAAAAAGTATCAGGATCGGTTCTGTGGACAGAACCGATCCTGATACTTTTTTTTTTTAATGTTGGTTCTGAAAAAAAAAAAAAAAGTATCAGGATCGGTTCTGTCCACAGAACCGATCCTGATACTTTTTTTTTTTAAAAAATTTTGGTTCTGAAAAAAAAAAAGTATCAGGATCGGTTTTGTCCATAGAACCGATCCTGATACTTTTTTTTTTTATTTTGGTTCTGAAAAAAAAAAAGTATCAGGATCGGTTTTGTCAACAGAACCGATCCTGATACTTTTTTTTTAATATTGGTTTTGAAAAAAAAGTATCAGGATCGGTTTTGTTTACAGAACCGATCCTGATACTTTTTTTTTTTTCAGAACCAACATTAAAAATATATATATATATATATATATCAGGATCGGTTCTGTTGTAACAACCGATCCTGATTCTTTTTTTTTCAGAACCAACATTAAAAAAAAAGGAATTAGAATCGGTTGTTTGTTAGAACCGATCCTGATACTATCAGGATCGGTTTTTAAGAAATAACTGATCCTAATATGTGTTCCATTAGGATCGGTTGTTTGTAAAAACCGATCCTGATAGTATCAGGATCGGTTCTAATAAAAAACCGATTCTAATTGTTCATAAATTAGGATCGGTTAACCATAAAACCCGATCTGAATAGTTTTTAGGATCGGTTTTCTTAAAAAAACCGATCCAGATAGATATTAGAATCGGTTGTTTCATATAACCGATACTATTAGGCCGATCCTGATTCCAGTTTTTCCACTAGTGACGTTATGCGAATGGTCACGATACGGGACACACGAGTCACGACACGTGACCGACACACGTATTGTTCGTGACAGAACTATCGTGTCATGATGTGTCCAGTCACGACATTGCTTTTTTACATCTCTAGACACAGCATGAGATTTTGGACTCAACAAGGTAGGACAAATTTATTTTCTGTGTAGGACAAGAACCCAATAGTATATGCTGAGAAGTTTGTTTTCAAAATCCAGAGTAAAATACTGGTTACATGTGGCCGGTTCGTCTCTAGATCCGGCCTCCTAACTTTATTTTTGAGAAGAGACTTTGAACTTGTAACCTTTTACATAGAGATCATTATCTGTGTCACTAGATTAAAAGTTAGTTTTTTACCTGTGTATATTTCAACTGAGAAAAGACAAGTTGACGGATTAAACGGGTGTTGATGAATTTTGCCAATAATATCCGTATTATATATGAAATATTCATGCATGTTATGAACTTCAAAAATATTATCCGATTTATACCTGAATTGTTAAAATTTTATTATATTTTTTTGTTTGCTTCTAAATATATTCTCAGTATATTATTTGAATTAAAAGAAAAAACAATCTAAATTATACGTATTATATTATCGGCATAGAACTCACCGAATTATTTCTTAATTGCAAATATTTATTATGCTATTAATTAAAAATTAAATGTGAATCATGTATAATTTTATACTGGCACGAACATTGTGCGGATAAAAGTTGTATTAAGTTGACACATAGCAGTTATCACCGTAGTGACAACTTAATTGTTCGGGAAAGGTTCGGCGAAGTCAAAAATTCGTGATTTGGAAATAATTCGGATATAATTCGGGAATGATTCGGAATAATCCGGATAAGAGATCTCAGTCCTACAAGGAACCAAAAAAAAAATTTCTGGAAAAAAATTTGGAAAAAATTCGCGAATAATTCGGAAAATTTGGAAAAAGTTCGTAAAATTCGCGAATTATTCGGGTATAATTCGGTCAAAGTTCGGTCAACCGAATAATTCGGCGTTCGGTTCGGCATCACCAAAAAAAACGAATTATTCGAATATAATTAGAATATTATACGTGAATCTTGTCACTATCGTTATCACAAACATATAAAATTAGCATGACGTGTTGGAAGTGGTAGACGGGTCTAGAACATGCAAAAATATCCTAGAAAATGGTTAAGGTCGAAATTTAACAGCTCCAAAAAAATCCAAACTAGCATGCTTGCACTGAGTTTGTGTAACAACAATTATTTGTCAAATTTAGTGCCGCCAAGTGTCATGTCAATATCAGAATCAAACAAAATTATATACTTGTCTTTGTTCTTTTAATAATCTGTTACATACAGTACCCCGTTTAAACTCACCTGGGTCTGTTTGTAAAAGCATC
The DNA here is from genome assembly GCA_025461125.1 of Carex kokanica. Taxonomy (NCBI): domain Eukaryota; kingdom Viridiplantae; phylum Streptophyta; class Magnoliopsida; order Poales; family Cyperaceae; genus Carex; species Carex kokanica. Next base: position 764,655 of record JAJGRX010001195.1, read on the forward strand.
TCTAACTCAGCAATTCGTAAAAAATTAAAAATAAGCTGTAAAGCACTGTTTAAAAATTAAGTTCATTTTAATTTCTTAACTATTCCATCTCAGAAATTGAGTCAGAGCCAATAAGAAAGAAAACGAAGGGGTCAGAGCCAATAAGAAAGAGAGAGAGTACCAGCATGTTCAAAAGAAATCGTTTGTTTTATAAGCAAATTTTTTTTTTCAGAAATAGGCCTACAACCCAGCAGTTATATTAGCAATTTAAAAGAAATTACCATTGTAGATGCTCTAACTGAATCTATTATCAGTAACATAAGTTTAATAATAAAACAAATGGGGATGTAGCTCAGATGGTAGAGCGCTCGCTTAGCATGCGAGAGGTACGGGGATCGATACCCCGCATCTCCATTATTTTTTCATTTTGTTTCGTGGCAATCTATTATTTTTTTGGGCTAGAAGCCCGTAGGCAGTTTTTTATTTATCAAAGCGCAGGATACTCTCAGTTCATCGGTTCAAACCGATTAAAACAATATTACTCAGCTCATCATCTCATAGTCATAGCTTTGCTGCCTATTTATTTAATTTCCCTTCTATATTTCATCGACACTGCTTCCCATTAAGATTTTATCTTTATATTTTAACACCATAATTTTTCAGAGTCATCCTTTTCTTTTGGCATTCATAATTTCTCAAGAGTCCGATTTCTTTCCTTTGGAAGTAACTCTTACATTAGTAGCTTCTAACTAATTATATCATACATGTTTGGTAACTGAAGTTTTCGAACTACCATTTTTGGTCTCTAAACTTTTAATTATCATCAACCGTTCTTTTGAATAATCAGTTAAAGTTGATGCCGAAATTAAACAAATGAAAAAGGATACAAGATATTTATGGCCGGATATTAGTTTTAGGAGTAGAACTTGGGTGTTTCTAAGTAAACTCAACTCTAAAATCTGTTGAATTGGATTCAAACGATAAATCCAAACCGTTGAAATCATTCTATGCATCTACATGTAAAAATTTAAAAATTTTAAATTAATTTTGTATAGAGTCAAGTGGTCATTAGAAACTTTATAAATTAATTTTAAATGCATTCATTTTTTGGACATCTTTTGACCACTTGACTCAATACAAAATTATTTTAAAATTTTAAAATTTCACTCGTAAGATAGAAGAATTTCAACTGTTTAGATTCGTTGTTTAAAACCAATCTGATAGGTTTTAGTGTTGAGTTCACAAAAGAGCTTGATGAACTTAGGAACACCCTAGTTTTAGATACTATTAGTTGAAAAATCATTTAATAGTTTATGTATATTTGAACTACCACTTTTGTCTCTACACTTTTAATTATTATCAACAGTTCTTTTGAATAGTCAGTTAAAGTCCATGCCAAAATTAAACAAATGAAAAAGAAATAAGATATTTAAGGCCTAAAATCACTTAAAAGTTGATAGTTCAATTTGGATAAAAAGTAAAATTTACAAACTAAAATTGTATAAACCAAAACTGAGTGTTAAAATCAGACAATATAAATTTGAGTGACTTCATGTGAAATTTATCATTACATTTTTCGGTTTTGCTCCGAGAAAATAATGATATATCAACTATCAACAGCAGCCAGCCAGAAAGGAACAACACCAAATCACGAACTTTATTTAAGTTTATAGTTTAAAAATCATATAAATAAAAGTTGATTGTTAAAAATCGGACTCTATAAATTTTGACTGACCTCATGTAAAATTAACCCAAAATTTTTTCTGTTACTTTTATAATTTAATAGGATAAAAAAAAATTGGAACTAGCACTTGTATCAATTTAATTTTAATTTGATACTGTCACGTCTGAATCTTAATAGAACAAAAATATTTTCAAAACGAATCAAATAAAAAAAAATATATGTTCTGAATTTTTATACCAAAAAAAAAATGAATCAAAATATTAAATTTGAAGGGGGCACTAAATTATACCTATTTATTAAAAAAAATCGATCCTATCCGTACGATCAAATTGGATGGTCCGAAATTTGTACAACCATTGCCATGATATTAAGATAAAAAATGCAGCAGGAGAAAATAAAAAAAATTCAAACATCATAAATCACGAGAAAGGGAATGAAGAGAAGTAGGATGGATCATGGATCCATGATTACATTTCGAATTTCATCGTCGCTAGTAATTATCAACGGTACTTTTACTAAATCCATATTTGAAGTACAACTCGTTCGGAAATAAAGCCCAATTAGGCCCATCTAATACGGATCCATATCTGATTCAATAAAGATCCGGACCTAAATCTCTTCTCTTGTAAGTTCTAAAACAGCAATGCAGCCACCAGCCAATTCGATTTCAATTCACATCTTGATTTTGACAAGCACATTGTTTCCCCTTAATTTTTTTAACACACAATACATAGGGATGAAAACAGAGCGGATTCGGAGCAGATAATGCTGATATCATATCCGTATCTGTCTTTCAATGAGTAGATACGAATACGGATACAGATGGATAGTAAACGGATGTCAAAATTCAAAACCAAATTCGCCTTAAATGGATATAGATATGAAGCGGATAATTCACGAATACGGTTTCAAATACGGATACGTAACGAATATTTGTCGGATAATCGATTCATATGAACTTTAAGAAAAGAAATCAGAAAATAAAATTAAAAAATAACATATTTATGGAAATAACAATACCTCCGTTTATGTTATAAATATCTAATTATTTAAAAAAATAAATTTATGCAAATATAAATACTAAATTATCTTCTTTGCAATCGGAAAATAAACAAAAAACAGAAAAAAAAAATGGAGATGTCCATGGCCATTACGAATGGAGAAGAATAGAATAAACAAAAGTACTATTTAAGTGATTTGTAAACAACATTGAAGGCGGACAGACCAAGAAAAAAGTTGAAATCAGTGAAACTTTAGTCCACTATTAGAAAGAAAATAAACTTAGAACCTTTATACACCAAGTTAGTCCGCTGATAAACGAAAAGCTCTAAATGTTTCGGGGTATGTTTGATTAAATTGAGAATAAGCTAATTTAGGAGTTAGACTATTCGAAATAAGATTATTTGGTATTTGGTTAGATTAGATTAGTGAATTCAAATTTCTTGTCTTATTAGTATAGATTATTTTTAAGAGTTTTAAGATTTAGCTATTATAATAAGACAAACAATAGCTATTTTTAATTTGACTAGTCTAACTATTTTTGATTTGCAACCAAACATACCCATAACCTTATGGGTTAGTGGGTTATGCATAGAATGGATATATGGATCCAGATATATGCGGATATCCACCCCGTTTTCAATTATTAGAATTATTCGTATAATCCGAAGCGAGTTCGGATCTGTTTTCAGATTTCAGTTTTTCACCCCTAAGGTCAATACTTCTCCATCGCAAATAAATAAATACAAGGCAAAAGTAATACACAGTTGCAAAGCAAAAGATCTCACTCAAGTCTGATTATAGTCCTGGTATAGTCGTTGCTAGAAATCATTTGCAATGTTCCGCCACTTGGGAGATGACAGTTATACCAAGTCTACTTAAGCGGGCTACAGAGAACTACTCTATTTTTTGAAATAATTGCAACCCCAATTTGGAAGAGTGTATATATATTTGTGACATGGAATGTCAAAACCATCCAATACAAATGTCCGTTTGAATTAATAGTTAACTAGATTCTTCCTTATATTTTGACTCTTTGATCTAAATATAAAATTAACTTCAAAAAACAAAAAAATGATCAAAATCAACGTTTTCAATTAACATTCTTTTATGACACCAACAACTTGTGATATTAAAACCCTCCTACCTACACATGAATGCTTTGGAAGAGAATCAGCTAATGGAGATATGGGTTTTGCATTATTTTATTTTCTATGAAATTTATTTTTACTGTCTCGAAAATATGAAGTCCCAATTTTATAAGAAATGGATTTTTTTTTTTTTTTGAGGTACTGGCCAAGCATATACTAGTTCCTCTTGAGAAAAAAACTTGCGATCATATGATTGAAGAGTTATTGTTTTTGACATGTTGGTTTAATAAAGTTCAGTGGAGTAATTTGCTTCTTCCAAGGATGCAAAAATTATTTGTATTACACGAGACTGAACTTTCTACTTCAGCTGCTATTGCTATAAATTTAATTTTGAGCTTCAAATCAATACAGAAAACAGCAGGCCGCAATAATTTTGAACAGAAGTTCACCAGCCTTGGGTTTCTGTACCTGGCTTGATTATCACTGTTAATTATTTTTTACTATAAACATAATATTTGCATTTGCGGGCAAAAATGATAACTACCCTTTTATCTGCTTTTTGTATATTTGGAGAATACTTGCTGAAGTAAACATGTCAGCAATGCTTCTCAACAGTTCTACAAGTCATAAACAACAATCAGCACTATCTCAGAAACTGGATCCCCAACAAGTGATCACTTAAAAAGTTTATTAAATAGATAACTATGTTCAAGACGGCCAAAGCAGCTGCTGTGACCAATCAGTTCTCTTGTGCCAACTTCTCAGCTTTTGATGCATCAGAGACACCATGTTCAATGCACTGAAATATGAGAATTATTTTAGAGCGAGTAAAATAATATTTACTGGTGCAAATATTTCCATTTTAATGTCTGGAAAGTCATTGGTAAGGACAAAATAAATCTACTCATTAAAACAAAATCTAACTAATTAAAGCATATATAACAAATTTTCGCAAAAAATAAGTATGAGAGAAGATTTACAAAAAAAAAAAAGCACCTGTAGAAGATAATTGTGGAGTGAATCCAATGTCTGGGTGAATGTACTTGCTGAGATATTCACAACATTTATTCCCTGATTTAAAAGATATAAATAAGTAATGCCAAAGGAATGCTTCCTGAGAAACAAAACACGGGGGAAATCACATGGATATATTTGATCCAAACTTCTTTCAACAAATTTCAGTTTCATTTATCAATACATTCATACACTTTTATCCTGTTTACGCATAGTTCCTACATAACCCAACACATTGACATATGTAGGGAAGGAACAAAATGATGTGATGGATATACCATTCTGAAAAGAGAACTTTACTATGAAAACAATATGACAGAAATTATTCAATCTTACAAGAGTTAAAGAGTAGGACAACACACTACCTGTGGTTCGAAAGAGCAAAGATAGTCCTGAATTGTCTTTAAGTTGTTTATCAGCTTCTGACGATCCTATGCACGTACAATTTACAAAAAAAAAAAAATGGCCTTTTAACAAGATGAATGAAAATTAAAACAACTCTATAATCTTTTATCATACAGACCAGATATTACTTACCATAAAAGGCTTGATTTATAAGTATCCCACAAGGTCTAGTTGGCATCTTTACAATAAAAACCAACAAATAATAGCTTCTACCATACTAATACATCATGATGACCGACTAACAACAAGAAAGAAAAATAAACAAAACTCTACAAAAAAAAAAAAAAAAAAATTCCTAGCAGTAGTTGAACTTAATGTTTACCTGCATTAGACTCTTGTCGCCAATAGCCCTAGTTGCTATCCATTCTTCTAATAATGCCTACATGCAGCCAAGACAGTTGACACATATATTTAATTTAAGATATTTAAAGGAGAAAAGAGTAAAACAGATTCCAGTAATATTTACAACCAATGTGTCCCTTACCAGCAAAAGACTAACATTAATATGATTTAACTTTAACCATCTTACCAACAAAAAAACCACTTGATCTGCTATGAACCAAAGAATTCTATAAACCAACAATTTGTCTAATAAATAATTAATGTTTTGGTAGGCCCAACTGCTCTTCACTTCCAAAAATCCTCAATCAAGTATTACAGGAAAAAGAAACATTTCAATCATCAAAGGTCTTCATATCAATGTTGAAACAAACCTTATGATCAAACTCGGCCATCCTCAAAACAATTGGAATTGTTATAGGCTCAGCAGCACTTTTCTCTTTCTTAATAGCCGTAGTATTTTGCAACTCAGTTTCATTTGGCATTTTCTCTGCAAAAAAAGAAAGAAAAGAAAGTAAAGCTAAAGAGTCGCATACTTTTTGAGAGAACAAAACATTACCAAATGAATAGGGGCAAAAATCTAACTGAATTAAATACTTGTACAAAACAAAAACCAGGTAATAGCATTTCTCCAAAATAATCTAAAAGAACCTTTAGTCTCAGAAGAGGCAAGTGATGGATCAGTAGCATGCTTAAAGCTACTCTCTCCAGCTTGGGAAGAAGACGACTCTTCAACTTCGGAAGACGTGCCCTTCTCAGGCAAGCAATTCTCTGCTATATCAGGGTTATTCTCAATTTTGTTTTCTGGCTTTTCTGCTGACTTATCAGTTGAGTCTTTTTTTTCCTCATCCATCAAATAGATGCTCGGATCCAAATGTATTCCCTAAAATAATTATCACAGTTCGCCATGTAGTAAATGTTAAATGATATCATTAATTAAGAATTGAATAATATGATATCTGGTTGCACATGGAGTAATGGTGCAATGCAAAGGCCTAATCCAAGTTTGAGGACTAACATACCAGGTCACAAGTAACATTTCACGTCATGTATTGGTATAACTGCAATGTGACTCATAGAAAACTGGTCGCAGTTGATATATCTATAGGGTTGCGGCATACTTGCATGACAGGATTGATAAAATTCTTCTCCTTTTGGAATAGTTTTGTTTCTCTATTAGTGTTCAATTTGCAAAACTGAGGTTCAGATTAGGCTTCATTGCAAATATTATATCTTAGTTAGCTTAATTTAGAGCATTGTTGCAGAGGGTATGTTAATGCCTTTCCACCTTGATAGTGAACCGGTCATTAGAAACTACCAGTAAGTATCAGCCAAAAGCGCCATACACTATTTAACAACATACCAATCATGATCACTTCCTCTCCTTTTTTGAAGCAATAAAATCCTACTTCATGTACTAACAGTTGTCACTGGAATAACAGAAATACCTCTATTATGATGGGCTTTCCATCTTTCATGGCCTTCTTCAAATCACCAGCCAAACCTGGCACAATGAAAGAAAACTTTTCACTGTCTGGTCTAATGAAGAACCAATAATTTTACTTTCTTGTGCACAGGTGTTCCTCATGGTACACAAAAAGCAATACAATGGTACCTTTGCGAACTATTCTACATTCCCTACAAAATTCTTTAATAAGCTCTTCAGGAGAATTGAAATCTCTAGCCCACACCGGTGTTGATGTAAGTGGTGCACTGCAAAAAGAAACTCGTGCTTAGAGCATGATCTATATATAACAGAGGAACATAACTGAGAACAATGAATAATGCATGCACACTTACTCTGTTGACGTGCGTATCAATTCATGCACCATATCAGTCTACAAAAGAGAAGAAAAACGGATAATAATTAGCTCTTCACCGAAACAGAGAATAACTAGCTTTACTATTGAAAAATAAAATAATATAAAGGGAAAATGATACATACATGCAAAACATTTGGTAAGTTGAGACGCTGTGCAAGCTGTGTGGCAACAGTTGATTTGCCTGTACAAGCAGTCCCACAGACTAGAATAACCAATGGCACCCTCTGATGATGAAACCTAATGGTTTATCATAAAAGCCAAACTTATCAAGATACTATTTGCTTATGAATAGCGTCAGAAGAAATAAACATTGCTAATAGAAAAGAAATGTCCATAATAACAAACTATAATATGAGTTAAATGCACCCAGAGTTAGGTATGGTACACAACTGCAGATGTCCTGCCTACCTAGTCATCATTTTGTACCGGTTGATATACTCCTCACCGTAGCCCCGTCGCTCCATAAGCTGCACAGGTATAGGGAAATCCAACATTTTAAACTCCAATACAGTAGAAAAATTTGATTCGGAAGCTGTAATTTGTTTTTCTAAATCAAAGTAGGTACCATTTTATTTCCTAAAGCAGAAAATATTTAGGGACGGCTCAAATGTAAAAGTACCTTAAATAAGTTGGCTTCTAAATCAGATTGAGATCTGCAAAAAAAAATACACAAATGGATGCAATCACATGAAATTATAATAACTAATTCATTGCTGACAAACAATAATGCAGCACATTTAAACAGACATGACAAACACTAATGCAGCACATTTCAAAGATAATGGTTGTAAATATTATATATTCTGAAGAACTGATGAGAACAAAACAAACGTACACATCAAGAAGACTGTTATCAACTAGAAGCTTCTTGAGTTCCAAAGCAATTTTGATAGCTACATGATTAGGTATCTGTATACGGAATTAAGAGGAACAGAAGAATTATGAGAATAAACATTAGTTTAACAAATTTGACACTCAATTTGTCCTATAATGCCAAAATCAAACCTAACTCCATCCTCAATTAATCTCTAATCTATAGTAGAACAGGTTACCTTGGTCACAGTAAGCATGCGACTCAGAAGAAACCTTGACAATACGTAGTAATGATCAGCATTCTCCCCTAGCCACACTTTCACCTGAATGGCGCAACAAAACCAAATAAAAAGAAAATATCATGATCACAAATGAGCATGATAACAGGAGTTAAGCAGACCGTACCTTCACAAAATCGTACTTGGAAGAGCCGCTTCGGGAGGGATAACGAGCAGGCGGTACATTAGGCTGATCATCTTTTTTCCTCTTCTCATCTGGGTCACGAGGTGGGACCCCAAAGATGTTTTCGGCAGAAGAGGCAGCCCCGATCTCACTATGCGTTCTCTCATGCATTTTGGAAGCAATTTTGCTGGAAATTAACTTATTGGCGAGGTAGTTAGGAGCAAAGTTCTAGAGTGTGGTAGGCAGGGTAATGCTTCTAGAGCTTGTTTTGAAGCCTAAAAATATAGAGTGTAACCTAATTATATGAAACAAAGATTCATTCTCTCATCACTACACTTTCTCTATCTAACAAATACTAGAACCTAGATGGTACCACAGCCTCTAAAGGCCAACACCTACATTTCCCTCATCAAAATCCCTTTTTCCCTCCCTGCTCAAAACTGAGCAACAGATAAAAATTAGCTCCAATCTGATCAAAATCTGCTCACATATAGAAAAAGAAACCAGAAACTACCCTTCACTAGATCACATTCAGTTCAAAATTAGCCTCTGAGACGCATCACAAAAGGTATCCCTTTACCCTCTGATTTCCCAAAATTCTTGCTGAAAGTACCAACAACCAAAAAGTGAGATTATGAGTACCTAATCTCAGCCTAAAAGCTTGTTTACAACTGAAAAAACATGAAAACTGCTAAACCCACAGGGGAAACCACAAAAATTTTAAAGCGGGAGGAAGAAGAAGACGAGGGGCTGGACGACTGGAGGAGAGAGGTCGCGGAAGTGGACGGCCGGAGGAGAGAGAAGAAGACCAGGTATTGGACGTCTCCAGTGGCCAGTGATTTTCTCTAATATAAATCATATATTATTTTACCCATTTTACCCTTTAAGGAATCAACACCTCTCACCAAAAACCGGACGTTTTAGCCTTCAAAACCCTGTCGATTCACAAAGCTGAAAAGTATCCACATTGCATTATACCTGAAATAAATAACAGAACCTGGCTCTTCAGCGTAAAAGCATCGATCTTCTTTCCAAGACCAGCACCTGTATCTGTACAACAGCGAATGGAGATCAGCTGATTAGATCAACCAAGCAACACCGATTCTCAAGATGTCGCACACAATCAAAGCATTACAAGATCAGAATTTTCAAAAGAAAAGAAAAATAATGTACCAGACACACACTGTGTCGTTCAACAATCTTCAGCCGTCGACACAAGTGCCGCGCTCAACACCCTAACCTAACCACCGACACGGCTCTTCACGGCTCTTCTCCACCCTTTATCGAACAAGACGCCACCTCTTACTTTTCCTCTTCTTTATGATCGCACTCTCAACTCTCAAGCCTCCCTTCGTTCCTGTCGGTTTCGACTGGTTCGAACGGGAGAGAAAGGAACCGAATATTTTTTTGTTGAAAAAATTTAGATATATGTCCATTGTAACTCTTTAATTAGATATTTTCTCTATCTATAAATATAACAGTTTTATTAATATATTCATTTTTATTTTTTTCACTTAAAAATTAGATCAATATTATAAAAATATTTAACAGACTATTTTACCCTACACTCCTACAAAATTGTTAGATAAAATTCCATCTCCCGCTCAGTCCTTCCGATCCTTCCTCTTTCAGTGAAAAAATAATTAAAATGAGTATATTAATAAAATAGTTGTTTTTAAATTAAAAAATAACTAATTTTAAATTTGGATTGAAAAATATTTAATTAAAAAGGTTGCGATGGACGTATATTTAATTTTTTTTATTTCGGATCCTGGATAGAATGTTCAGGCACAATTTTATATCACCCGGACCCGATTTCTCCTCTCTCTCATGTTGCCTAAACTTACAAACTGTTGGAACAAATTTAAATAAAAAAATCAATAGTATCAAAATAAAGTGAAGTGAAGTGAAGTGAAATAATTAGAAAATTGTTATTCTCATCAGAATATATTATTCTTAAGTATTACGTCTTCTACGTAGAAGATATGAAATATGAAATTGTTATCAAAATAATTCGGAGTTACCACTTTTTAAGGTACCATCATAAAAGCGACATTGATAGCTCATTTCAATATCCAGCAAATTGTATCAAAATAAAATACATAAATTAATTTGAGAAATTATTGGATTAACTATTAGTGTAGCACCCAATTAATTATTTAACTAATTGAAAATTTAGGATTAACAGACATGAAGGACCATAAATGGATTAATTAAGATTTGTCAAAGGGCCATGAATGGTGAATAAAGCAACTGTTGACGATGGAAATTAGGGGTGGCAAAAAAGCTCGTAGCTCATGGCTAGATCGTGACTCGCACCTGACTAGCTCGTTCGTTACTGTACCGAGCTGTTAACGAGCCAACTCGTCACTAGCTCGGTCCATAATTAACGAGTTCAAGCTGGGGCCTAGCTTGCTCACCAGCTCGCGAGCTAGCTCGGCTAGGCATCAATTTGTAAATTTGTGTGCATTTTATACTATCTAGCTCGGTCCAGCTCGGTTAAAACAAGATCCAGCCAGACCCAGCGAGCCAGCTCGTCAGCTCGGGAGCTAGTTCGGACTGGCTCGTCACGATTTCAAGCTTAGGTTTTAGCTCAGATACCCTAGATTCAGCTCGCTCGGTAAGAGCTCGGTCCAGAATTAACAAGCTGAGCTAGGACCCAGCTCGTTGACAGCCCTAATGGAAATAAAGGACATGTACATAGTAAAGCATTCATCTTATGCTTGTGATGTACTTATTGGCTCATAATAATATCAATTTAGTTATTAGGTTATCAGAATATTGACTGCTTATTGCTTAAAAACGCGGCTAGTTGTGAAGATCATTTTCCATTCCTTTACTTTGAGAGAGATTTTGCCAGGTTTGCTCGTCGTATCTGCCCACAACTTGTTGGTTGGGAAATGCTGTTCCATTATGCTAATTCACAAAAAAAAAAAGCTTTCTTGCAAGTAATTCCGTTGAAAAACATTTATAGTATGTTACTCGGTGCATTTATTCACTTTTTCTTACCAATATATATTTTCTGGCTAAATAAAAAAGTATGTAAAGTTTGTGCAAACAAATTCCATAGAATGTGTTTATAACATTGCATGCATATTTAAGATATCATTAAATCTGACATGTGATATTAAAATTATATGAAATAGTCGAAATAAGTCTGTTCGTGCAAATCATAAAGGAGACATCAACTTTACAAACAATTCATATCTCGTGAAGTGAGTCTGTTTGTACTTATAATTATTTTAAACAGCATCTAGCATTATATAACCTTCAAACTCAACATCATTCTCTAAAATTAAAATTTATTATTTATTTGTACATAAATCTATTTATACTAAATCTATTAATGGGTTCAAATTAGAGTGGAGTAGGTCCGATGGTTTGATGGACTTCAAATTCGTCCGATCCGTTTTAATATTTATGTGCATAAATTGTAAATTGGATTGGACGAACTTGAAATCCATGGAGCCAAAAGTAAGTCCGACCTACTCTGCTCTCGGGTTCAAATACATTGCGATCTAACACAAAATTATAGGAGAATAGTATACCACTAAAACGAAAAAAAAAAAAATTCAAGTGTTCCACAATCGAATAAAAAAAAAAGAATAAGAAAAAGTTTAGTGCACTTGAATGAACTAGTCAAAAAAATGATGGGATCTGATACTCATACAAGTATACCCAACAAAATTCCAAGAGCAACCGTGTCCCATCTCACAAGTTTTTGCTCTTCTCATACGACACGGCTCCTTTCCCTGTTGTAGGAGAATCATTAAGTTTTGCTTTAAGAACTCTACCGCATAGAAAAAATAAACAGAAGGTCATAAAAATTACTTACTCACTCAGTTCCTGTTTACTTTGATTTGGAGGCAATAAAAGTCGTTGTAAATCGCTAAATTTGTACAACGCACTTATTTATTTATTTTACTTTTTATCTCTCTCCGATTTTACCGGTTCTCTTCTTTCCTCCCCTTTCTTTTCTTTAATGACTATTGTATTAAACATATTCTGAACTGTCGAATTCAAAATAAATAACCCAGATTTACTTAGTACCATTTAATGATTCCCACAAAATAGATTAAATAGTAGAGGTTCTGAATATAAATATCATTATTTTCTACAGTTTCATAATATCACCATAAAGAGCCAACAAAAATACGACCATCTCAATTCGTACGAATTGACCAACTTTATTGAAGCCCTTTTTCTGATAAACAAAAAATTGCCTTCATTAATTTCACATCATATTATGTGGCCACATAATTTCTAAAGTCATTAATTACCTTTTGAAAATTGTCAGAATATCTCATTATTTTAGTTATCAATATTTCCACACAAATTTTACATCCATAAAATTTTGAAAATTATCAGAAGGTCTCATCATTTGGCTTACTAGTGGAGAATGCTTCTTGGTCTTTATTTTCAATTTGCTTCATGGAATATATATTTTCAATTAGAACCCAAACACAATAGTAATCAATAGGACGAAGTTCACATTTTTTTATCAGAAAAAGGACGAACCTTTTACATTTAAAAAGTGAGCTATGTATGAATTTTATAGCAAATAAAAGATAAATCTTGTATTGGAGGAGATACTCAGCAACCCTCATATAGTAATATTACAATTATGATTCATTTTCAATTAATGTTCCACCTAGGAAATGTGTTAATTATTATCATAATTGAACACTTCTGTAGAGTTAATTATGTTTATTCAAAAAAGTAAATACATTACGCATGCTTGTGGGTCTTATGAAGTAATTTAAAAAAAATTATAAAAACTTTTCGGTTGGGGGAGCGCCCAAATTAATGTCCATTTCTGATTAAAACGGCTACCAAACAATTAATTTTAATATAATCTATAAATTAAATTAAATGATCTTTGCATCATTCCTGATGACCTTAATCTTATTTTAATTATATGCTGTACCATAAATTCTTAGTGATATGAATTTTATATTCTGTGTATGACCTCGGTGCTTTGCTGGACTGAGTTCATAAAGTAATAATATACATTTTTTTTATGAAACTGGTACTCATTAACTCAGGAAAAAATATAAGAAAAATAAAATAGCTTTAGCACAAAACTCTGTAAATTCTGTAACAAAAAGATAATAACATAAATTAATTATTTTATATGCTGTAACATAAATTCTGTGAATTCAAAACTGATCATAACATAAACCCCCAAAAAAGAGATTAGATTTAGCACAGGTATTTCTATGCTTGCTCTTAATTAATTACTGTGGATTCATACCGGGACACACTTAAGGGATTTATAACAAAAATTAACAATGTTAATTAATGTACTTTTTCTGTCGTTTTATTAGGTAGAATTGGTTGGTACTTTCAACACCAGAAAGCTACCTGAGAATAAAAAATGAGAGAGGATAGGTGAGGTTGGTGCAGCTTCTCAGTATATTACATGCTAAAATTAGCAAGGCTATACTGTGAATTTTAACCAGAACATATCTTTCTATGCTTCTATATATTAACTACACACTACACACTAAATAAGCTGATCCTTGTTCTCCAAATGGCTTTCTCTCCATCTCTCCAAAGGCTCTGGCTTCTTTTTACAATTGTTTGCTTATTAGCATGCTATAGCAATGCAGGTGGGTTCAAGTTTGCATTAATTAATCAGTGAATTTTGAAAGCTTGGTTACATTTCTTGTAGTTAGAACTACAATGTTTCATGAAATGCATTCGGTGTAATTATTCAACTTACACTCGTCTCATTTTGTACCGGTGCTAGCTTTTTCTCAAAGTTTGAAGCTAGGGCAAAGCCACCTTAAAAAAATTAACTACTTTTGCTGCCCTTCTCAAAATTTGTATATTAGCTTATGGATTACCAAAAGCCTGATAAATTAATGAGCATGCTTTTGATTTGCTCATGTTGAATGATTTGTCCCTTTAATTTTTGATGTAGTTGCTAGTTGCTATCTCAAAATGCTTGATCTGAGTAATGAATTAAACATTTTTGTTGAAGGTGGAATATAGAACTCTTGATGTGCTCTTCCTTCAAGCAACTATTGTCTTTTCTTTTCTTTTTTTCCATTTTCACCGTGTTTAATTATGGTCACTTGTTCTTTTGTATATTTCAGTTACACAATATTTAATCATGCCTTTTTATGATAATTTACAGAAGATGGTGCCGCTGAAATTGTTGGAAGTGCATTAGATTGCTTTAACGACCACTATGTTAGTTCTTACAATGCATATCTAATTTATTACTCTATTTTAGTAATAATACTCCTAGGTTGATGCAATGATGCTTAGCAAATTATGATATAGTCTTGGCAATCAATATTGTTACTTTGTTTTTTTCTTAATTACGAGTAGTTTTACACTGGAATGAACATAATTTGACATGCCAGTTGACATCAGCATTTCAAAATCTAAATACATTAGCACAGAATTATTACATCTAAGCGGAGTAACGTTGTTCTTTTATTTTATTTTTCTTGTTCGGGAAGCAGGTCTACGCTAGTTGCCAGGAGTCATACAGGCTGACGCCACAGGGATCACTAAATGTGCCGCCACAGTACACTGACGAGTTTTGTGACGGGCCATGCTTGGAGGAGACAAATCTCGTGCTCAAATGCATTGATAACATCATGTATAGCTTTCGCTTCTATGATGGTGCCTCTGTTAGTAATGTGCGCTATGCCCTTACACGCGGCTGTGGCCAATCTGCTGGAAGAGGTAACAAATATAGAGCTTCAACTTATCTGTAAAGAGAAAAGGAAAAAAGAAAAAGAAAAACCTACTGTTCATATGTTACAGTACTGGTCTCTTTTGTTTACTTAATATCTATAGTTGAACTTGCTTTGCATAGTTTAGATACTAGACATAGTGTATATTTAATATGATATTTTGCTTATGTTGTTGGTCTGTAATTAACAGGTAATTTCAATGCACTAACGAACTTTCAAGGAGGTGGAATAGGCGGATTTGGAGGAGGAGGAGGATACTACTATGGCCATGGCATCAACTTGATCATCCCCAAATTTTTATTCCTGATTGTATCTCTAAATTTCATTTTATTTCTACTGTAATAGTCTTAACTTATGATGCTAGTTATAATTTTTATTTTTCTGGAAAGAGGAAATCTAATGCTGCTATATTATATGCAGCTTAACAGTGTAAACAATGTACTTATGTACACCATTATATATAATGTGAAAGACAATTAATGTAATGGACCTACTTCTAAGAATGCAGAATCTGATTTTTCTGTTCTTCAATTTATATTTCACAAACAGCACTCTTACTTTAAAGCAAAAAATAAAAAATAAGTTGCATATATTTTGATATTATAGATTTGCGAAAGGGAATTTGGGATGGTTGGCGGGCCCTAGTGTATCAGACAATTAAAATTATCCCAGAGGAAATCAATCTTTAGATTAAAAATACATTTAGTTAATAATTAAGTATAACTAATAACTCAACTAGCAAATTACATTTGCATAAAAAACCTGTATACATTTTAGTTATTGATTATGGGGTAACAATTTCATTAAAAAATTAACCACAGCTGGTTATAGT
The DNA here is from genome assembly GCA_025461125.1 of Carex kokanica. Taxonomy (NCBI): domain Eukaryota; kingdom Viridiplantae; phylum Streptophyta; class Magnoliopsida; order Poales; family Cyperaceae; genus Carex; species Carex kokanica. The sequence goes on from JAJGRX010001195.1 coordinate 780,749, forward strand.
TAGCATTTATGCCCCTCGCACCAGTAAAAGTCTCGCAAATAATAAACACTATAAAACTTATTTATATTAGTAATAACTGTGGCTTCTAAATGTACAGATAATGATGCTCATCCAACAATAAATTAAAAAAGGTAGATTTAGCAGGAATTGCATTTTGGATCTGATTATGCTTCCCAAATCACTATAGGGGCCTAATTACTCCAATGCATCATCTATTCTATTGCACTATGGTGGTCCTTACAATCATAAATATTAGTTTATTATATGAAAACATCTCAATCAGAATTTATTTAGTAATATTAATATTAGTCTAATAATAAGTGCACATCTATCGCAAAAATAGTGTCCATGCTCCCTACTGGTATAGAGTAGGGATAAATGATGGTATCTTACCTTTACCGATCTTGGCCAGACTGGTCACTCTTGTCAGGTTATCCAGCGTTTCCTCTTAGAATTGCCGTTTTACTACTAACTGGGATGATTAAGGTTGTGTTTTGCTCAAGTTGCAAGTTTCAGAATATCAGGCAAGTATATTGCTTTAGCTCTCTTGATAGAACTGATCAATAGAACACCACTGTTCTCCATTCTAGAGGGAAATAAACTGCTATTCATACTTTCTGTCAAGCAAAATCACACCTAGTTGACGGATTCTCTACATGCTATTAACTGATTTGTTGTACTTTATAGCAAAAAGAGAGCTAAAAAGAGCAGAAAAATGATTTGCGCTTAAACTATGACATCTTAGAGAGATACAGTGAGGTAGCCAAGCTAGGGTTGGAGCAGCTGTGTCAATTAAAAATTTAAAACGACATCTTGTTTCTATAAAAATCTAAATTGACATAGTTTTAATACATATATATATATATTTTTTTTTTATCAACTCAATCTAGATGGCTCTGTAATTCCATTGTGATTTATAGGCTCTGTATTCCAATTGTGATCCATAGCCTATGTAACTCTAGTGACAGCTCAAGCAATTGTTCATACCACTTTCTATACGCTCAGATAGATGATGTGGGAAAAAAACTAATGTAAAAAAAAAATGGGAAGGAAGCAAATAACACCCGGAAGTATAGAGGCATGAAAAATGTGACTGACAGAAACTCAGTACCAATATCTGACATTGCAATTCTTCTCTAATGACTAATGATCACAAAAAAAGGGGAAAAAGAATCAGCCATCTTATCAAACCAAATTTCGTTTCTACACAAGCACAGATGCCTAATCTTCAAAAACAGTGTAAAAATAATAACAAAGAATACAAATGAAGTTCAGCGGGCCAAAAGTGCAACCCTGTCTTTTTGCACAGCCTGAGAGAGGTTGAGATCAAACAGCTCGCATCGAATTGGCATTTCCATTTCATAAAAGGGGTTCTTCAACACATAATCAGTATAGAGCTCGTATATCCCCTTTAGTAGTAGTTCCATGTATGGTGCACCCGGCTCACAGATCGCAAAGAATTTTGTCCCTAAAAAATAACAATAACATAAAGATAACATGGCAAAAAAAAAATACCATACATAACCCCACTCAAAGAGGCGAGATCTCCCACATAACTCCTTCAAATGCTTTACACAAAGTTTGCGAGAAAGCTTCCAAAGGTGCCATGCGAATGTAAAAGTCCCATTATGTAAAAGGGAATTGAACTGTAAATTTTTTGTAGTGGTTGCATAACTCCCATTCATTCAAAGCCCTTAACTAAATACCAACAATGAAATTATAAGTACAAAATAATAATATAAAAGGCCATCGATATTCAACCTGGCAGTATCTAGGTGGTAAACTAAGCCTAGTGCCTCCGGTCTAACAGGTACATCATACATGAGAAACAAAGAAAAATAATGAGCAAAAATCAGCAAATAAATTTGGAAGTACCAGTAAGGGACTGAAAGCAATGAAGATCAAAGGTATCGGCACGTAATAAATCGATGCCGGTACAGCCAACGGTGGGTGACAGTTGTTGTGAGATGGCATGCATGGAGTGCCACAAACTTGCCAGCCTCAAACTATCGTTCGTATCCATTCGGCCTGCCGCGCCATAATCCTTTCAATTCAATTCCACCAAAAAAAGCAAAATATAAAAAACTAGCATTTACAACAAATAACATGAATGATTTTGCATATGCCATATAGAACACAATATTTCTATTAATAACCCTGAAACATAAAAGTTATCTAACATGCTCCATCTAAGACCAGAGAATTATCATGTATATATTCCCTTAAGTAACACTTCAAAAACAATATACAAATAACCCTTCAATTATTCACAACTTATGTATAGACAAACACTATATAACATAAGTATTTAGGATCTGTAAGCTGCCTGGGAAACTGGCCAATACAGGGGATAATTTCATGTTTGTCGGGAAACATGTTTATTTTCCCTTCATCCCTTGATATAAAGAGCATGGGAGGCGCTTCTTGTTTTACAGGTTCATAAATAATAAATTTTCCTTTAACATATGCCAGGTCACATTACAGATTATCCTATAATAATAATAACAATATAAGAAAACGTGAAAGGAAAAATAAGATTAGAAACAATAGAAGAAGCCTGACACAGTTAACTACACCTAATTACAAATCTGACTTATGGTGCCATTTTTGGTAGGAAAGTAATGCCTAGGCCTCAATTAAGCACATAAAGAAGCAGGAGCAAATAGAAGAGATCATGTTGACAGTTGACTTGTACTGACCACTGGTACCAACTGGTACTCCTCGCTGATATACAAGTACATAAAGTGACCAATATGAGGTAGTGCTTGCTTGAATCCAAACCCTTACTCCCGATTGGAATTTTAACTATCAATCGGTGGAGCTAATCAAGGGGGTAATGGAGATCTCCATTTCTCTAATGAAAGGTCGGAGAGGAAAAGGAGAAGATCAAGGGACCGCGTAAGCATACCTTGTAGTAGATGAGACCGCCGGATTTGTTGATGATGAACAGGCTATAGATCGCCGCCATAACCTCCAGTCAAGAAGATTTCTCAGCTCTCCAGTGTCAAGATCTCCTCGCTCCTCAGCAAGACGAGAGAGAGAGAGGTAGAAAAACTTTGGTTACCTCTGAAAATGGGAGAGAGGGGGCGTCCGATGAGTATCGGACCGAAATGGCCGGTCGAATCCTTTCGGTTCGCGTAAATATTCGTGCGGATCAACTTTGCGCGACTTTTGATAAATTTGGACGGCTCCGACAGGACACTGGACCGGTTCCCTGAAAATGAACAATTTTGGGTCAAAGGACTGATTGGATTGGGTATTAGGCTCTAGGGTCATGTTTGGTTGTGGCTTAAAAGGTGGAATAAGGGGTTTAGGTCTCTTTATTCCACCAAACGTGACTTAATTAAGCCAGTCTAACATGGCATAAGCCGGTCTTTAGGCCGGCTTAAACTAAACCACCTCACATGGTGGTTTAATTTTATTCCACGTCGTGGCCTAACTCGAATGATTATAATAATATCTTATTGTTATATAATTAGTATATTATTATTAATAATTATTATTAGTATATCATTATATAATTAATATCTTATATTGTTACTATATTAAATAATTATTATAATAATATTATATAATTAGTATATTTTTATCAATAATTATTATTAATATATAATTATATAATTAATATGTTATATTGTTAATATATTAAATAATTATTATAATAATATTATATATATTATAGTTACTATTAATATATTAATATTATATAATTAGTATCTTATTACTAATAATAATTATTAATATATAATTATATAATTAATATCTTATATGTTAATATATTAAATGATTATTATAATAATATTATAATATCATAGTTATTATTAATATATTAATATTATATAATTAGTATCTTATTATTAATAATAATTATTAATATATAGTTATATAATTAATTTCTTATATTGTTAATATATTAAATAATTATTATAATAATATATTGTAGTTATAATTAATATATTACTTTTATATAATTAGTATCTTATTATTGATAATTATTACTAACATATAATTATATAATTAATATCTTATATTGTTAATATATTAAATAATTATTATAATAATATATAATATTATAGTTATTATTAATATATTAATATTATATAATTAGTATCTTATTATTAATAATAATTATTAATATATAATTATATAATTATTATCTTATATTGTTAATATAGTAAATAATTATTATTAATATATAATTATATAATTAATATCTTATATTGTTAATATATTAAATAAATATTATAATAATATTATAATACATTATAGTTATTATTAATATATTAATATTATATAATTATTATCTTTTTATTAATAATTATTATTAATATATAATTATATAATTATTATCTTATATTATTAATATAGTAAATAATTATTATTAATATATAATTATATAATTAATATCTTATATTGTTAATATATTAAATAATTATTATAATAATATTATAATAGTTATTATTAATATATTAATATCATGGATCATATTATTAATAATTAACTAACTTAGGCTACCAAAACTTTAGTCCTCCACCAACTCTAACCAAACAAGGAATAACTTAAGCCGTGATTTAACTTTAGACCTCAACCAAACACGAATAATTTAGACCAGCCTAAGTTAAAATAACAACTTAGGCCACCTTAATTTTAGTCCACAACCAAACACCACCTAGAAGCCTAATTGAGGCCTTAATGAATTATCATAAAACAATTCAAGCACACTCCAGCAATTCAAGGCCCAATATTTAAGATTGTTATACTTCAGGCCTTGTTTGTTTATTTCTCCTTTCTTTCATTTTTATTTTCTGTTGTTAATGTCTTTAACATTTTCGAACATTGCTGAACATTTATTTTGTTCTTTCGATTTTTTTTATTTATAATTACAATCCTTCTTTTAGAAAATGTATTTTTTTTTGTAAACTAGAACAAATTATTCTTAAAATGTTGTTAATTATATCAGCAATGTCTTGAATTTTTTTCGAACTGGACAACGGTCACGCTCTTATTCTGATTTTTACTTTATAATTCTAAATAATTTTTTATTTAAGAATGTGAACGTTTGGGAAATAAAACAAATTATTCTTAAATGTTGTAAATTATGTTAGTTATGTTATTTTTATTAGGATACATCGATTAAAATAGCAGTGAAGATTACATATATCAAGTCCCTTATATTATTTGTGAAACGGTTAAAATGCAGTATTGATTTTGTGCCCAATCATGTCTCTACATCTTTATTTTCATTTTTAAAGTTCAAATAGTCTATTCAAGCTGCTCAATATAATTTCCATAAAAATATGTTTAGAGACAAACAAATTATAATTTTGAAAATTCTTTACTTTTTTTAGATAGGTACAAAATCACTATTATTCACAAGATTTTGGAACCATCCAAAAGCAATGAATTTTTATCTATCTAAAAATAGTAAACAAATTCTAAAAAATATAAAATATAAAATTTGGTCTCTGGGCACATTTTAATATGGAGATCATGTTGAGCGGTTCGGACCGACTGTTTGAATTTTAAAAACGAAGATAATGATGTGGGAGTATGATTGAAATACAAAACAATAATGCATTTTAATCCTACTCACTTAGTATTTTTTATAACAGTTGTAAAATTGTTTATTGAATTACTTATCGATTAATTCTAATCGCATGTAATTAGCTAAATCAGTTTGCTTTGAGCCTTTTAGCCTTTAGAGGAGTTATATACTCAAAAGCTCGTATTAAAAGTTGCCTTTCGTTCATTGGCACACGGCATGTCTTCTGAGTCCGGATCTCCTAAAGTAACTCAATCTTTGGGTTTTGGATCAAGACTGTCCGATTCGAATGCGTCGCTCGGGATAGTCTCAGAATTCGAATTCGTTGTCGGGATGTGTGTGCTCACTTCGGAAATGGATTTTCACAGATTCAAATTGGACGGTCTCAATCTAAAACTCAAAAGTTGAGTTACTTCCCTGGATTCGAATTCATGTCTTCTCGGGTTCAATCAAATAAACAGGTGGGAATCTACAAGCCAAATCAAGAGGTGTTTAATCACCTTTGTGATTTTAAATTTTTTAATCTTGTATATTAAAAATTTATTAATTTTTTTTTTTTTTTTTTATATTTTTCAACCTCTAACGTAAAATATTAAATTTGTTTTTGTAATTTAGTGGTTAGAATTTCAGCTATCACATGTTAAATTAAAGTCTCTCAATCTAAATTTAAAAATTCCTCTGTAAATAAAACCTCTGATACACATATGTCAACTTTGGCGCATATATCCGGGGGGAAAATGAAGTGACAAAAGAAGTTGACTTAGATAAGATGAAAAAATTATGAGAAATTGAAGTTTTCAAATCTAACATTTCTCCATTCGAGCATGCGTCACTTATTTTTGGGAACTTTGACCAAGTTTAGAATTGAATGTTTACTATTCTCCGGCAAAATTCCCCATTTAAAACCAGGTCTAAATCCGTCAAGAATAAAATGCCAATATTCTTGATTTTAGTGACATATTGCACCATCACGTGGATACTGATTGTTCACAGAAAATCCAGTATCCATACTACTGTAAATTAACACAATATTTTATTTAGAAAAAAATTGTGATACGACTAATAGTGATTTAGCTACATCACTTGATAAAAAAAATATGATAAAATAATAAAAAATAATCACATCACATAAATGGTTTTCATAATGTGTAATCACATTATAACCACATATGATATGATTAAACATGACTTGAGTAGTCATATTTAACTAACTTTTTTTAGATTTAAATTTAGTTCACTGTAACAAACAAAAAAGCTAAAAAAATATTAAAAAGTTGCAAAATAAATTAAAATATATAAATGATATTAAAAAAAATAGTCAAGTGGTAACCTGATGTGGCTATATTAATTTGCATGACTATAAAAGAAAAACACATTGTACAACATATAAGTTACGTCACGTGATCGATACGTGTGACATGTCACACAATATTCATGACGTACTGTGATAAAACTGATAATAACATGACTATTTTTTTTTTTTTACTAAAACACTCTCAGTTAGTTTGAGTAAAAATGTTTGATTGTTCATCGTACGAGTCTTTAAGCGTCTTTAACCCGGACTTCTTTGTGAATAACTTCTTTTTAGTACTACCATCATCGATTCCTTTGGATTGGGTAGGAAAGGGGTTGTGTTGATTCTCATTTTGTGAGAGCAATGTATGAGTTGATCTGTTGATGATCATTTCACAAAAAATGTTTAAAAAATGTTTGGTTGTTTGCAAGTAAGGTAATTAAAAATGAGAAAAAATTATTGTTAGTAATCAAGAAAGAAATTACCGCAAGTAAGTTTCTTTCCGATGTTTGGATTGTTGTTGCGTCTTTTGTGGGACTTTGCATTTCTTCGGGAATGTCTCTTAATCGATGTTAGACTAATTCTTGATTTGTCCGCGACTCCAATCGTAAGTCAATTAAGGGCGTTGTAACCTTCTTATGAGACGCCATATCATATTAAATAATATATATATTATAAAATTTAAACTATCAATATAGGCATGTCAAATATGAATGAGAATCATTTGTATAAAAATTTCATATTGAGATGGAGTCAATTTTACAATATCCATAGCATTTTAGTCTAAATTATATGAAAAATCATATATATATATATATGTGTGTGTGTGTGTGTTGTAAATAACAGTATGCGGTCGTCAGGGGACGGGGGTACCGCCAAGCGATTAATCGGTATGCGGCCGATTAATCGAAATTATGCAAACAATTTAACATTTTTATTAAATTTATGTATATATATATCATAATTTATTAAAATTATTTATTTAACTCATTAAACTTATCAAATAAACTTAATTTAACTTAGTTTTATTATTATAACATGACACTATGCTTATTTTTTATTCTTAACACATAAGCATTTTACATGTGTTAGTAACACATTTATTTAATGAAAAAATAAATTTGAGAATTAAGTTTTTTTCAAATACTAATAACATATTATTTGAAAGAAATGAAACATTCCAACATAATATCACTAAATTTAGTTTATGATAACAACTTAATTTCATAAATGAACACGCCGTATCAATTATTGGAAAAATTACATCAGTAAGTAAGAAAAATATATGGTATATAAATAATAGAAGAAGTAATCAATTTCAAAGTAAGTAAAAAGAAAAAACATATATAAAAAAATATTGGATGTATATCTAAGCACAAATAAAACTACAATACAGGATAAATCTTATTATCACACGCTATCACAGAAAAAAATAATTTAAAAATAAATATTCACTGAAATAAACTGAAATAAACGGGAATAAACGGGAATAAACGGACGATTAAACGGTAAACGGTCGATTAATCGGAAAAAAATGGCCGATTAATCGTTTTCATCCGCAAACAAGCATCCGTTAAGTGTATTCGTAACGGTTTGACCACTGTTAACGTTTAAACAGCCGTTTAATCGGCCGTTAAGACCTTTTTTTACAACACTGATATATATATTGGGAGTAGAACTAGGGTGCTCCTAAGCTCACCAAGCCCTTCGTGAGCGCGACTCTAAAACCTATCAAATTGACTTCAAACGACATTTCCAAACCGTTAAATGTTCAATCTATATTAAAATGTGCTTGGAGACCAAATTTTACATTTTTTGGAATTTTTTTACTATTTATTAAGATGATTTGAAAATCGCTGTTTTTATTAAAATTCTGCACCATTGGAAAACAGCGATTTTCAAACCATCTTAATAAATAGTAAAAAAATTCCAAAAAATGTAAAATTTGGTCTCCAAGCACATTTTAATATAGATTGAACATCTAACGGTTTGGAAATATCGTTTGAAGTCAATTCGATAGGTTTTAGAGTCGCGCTCACGGAAGGGCTTGGTGAGCTTAGGAGCACCCTAGTTCTACTCTATATATTGGTCTCCAATCATATTTTAATATAGATTGAACATCTAACGGTTTGGATCAACTGTTAAACATTAATCTTGACAGTTAAGCAATAATATTGTTTTCGGCATTCTATAAAACCCCAACAGGCCCCACCTTTCTTATTTATGCACTTTTATGCGCAATTTGCAAAAGAGTCCAGCAATTATTCTATTATTAGTTAAAAAAAATCCAATTTTGACTAGAAAGATGACAAACAGTAATGCGTTGTCAAGTGCTCTCCAAATTTATGACAGCAAAAATTGGTCATTTTCATCGAGAAGGTATGCATGAGTGCTCCGACAAAGAAAAAACAAAGAACTTCACCAAATGGATCTGGATTTCAATTGTAGTGGGTGCCTCTGTTGGAGGGATACGGCTCTGCTGCAGTTTTAAGAAAAATAGTAGCGAGTGCTCTCTACTTTTCTATCTATTTCTCTTTAAAAAAGAGGAGAGAGGAGAGAGATAAGAGAGAGATAGAGAGAATAGCAGAAATGATAGAGTTTTTTTAAAGAGCAGCAGATTTTATTCCCTGTTAGAGGTGTCTAGATTCAATATAAAATAATATCTGTATGACTTACACTTCAAAAACAAAACAGTTAGATTTATGAGAATCACATTCAGTGATTAAGATGTTTTTTCTATGAAAATTATAAGTTTGAAGTTTTATATTAATATTGAAATTAAATTGAAGAATAAAATGGGGAGAAATAATTGAATTTTAAGGGGACCGAATCCGGAATCCTACACCACTAATCATGTACTTTTTTTTATTTAAAAAACATATATTATGGAGTGTGTGTGTGTTTTCCTTTTTGAGTAAGGTTGAGATTGAGCCTTTATAGTTTATAGTTTTTAGACGGATATCCGTACATAATTACTTAATTTTTTTTTATATAAAGATGGGGATAATTTATCATCTTTAAATATTCATAAACATTTTATTTGAATTTCAAACTTATAACCTCACAAGTTAACTGACCGAAATTTTTATTTATACCATAATAAAAAAATAAACCAAAACACTCTCATTGTGGGAGAATTTCACATCTACCCGGGCCGCCAAACCAATCTGCGGCCCCATTCTTGGGAGGCTTCATATTGGCTTGGCGGCCCCTCAAAAGCAAAAATGCACTGTAATATTAAATATATTTATGTATTTGAGGGGCCTCCAAACCAATCTGCCCCCCCCCCCCCTCCAAGAATGAGGCCGCAGATTGGCTTGGCGGTGCGGGTAGATATGGAATTCCCCATATTTTGGGGTGTTTTGGTTTTTTTTTTTTTAAATGGTATAAATAAAAATTTCGGGTTATTTGAATATAGTCAATTGGCATTTTTTTTTAAGCATCGTTATTTTTATAACATGTAAATCAATGGAATGCAATAGTGTTGATTAAATTGAGATGAAAGATAAAAATGACAGCAAAGAAAGTGATTAAGAAAACAATTATACTAAATTAAGTTGCCAATTAGATCAGAAAATTTGTTGCAAAGAACTTCAAAATGATTAAGCGTATGTCATATTATAGAGTCCGGCTAGCATGACATTAGTGTCATGTGACATCAATTTTCAAAATTTATCGGATAGACTTTAAACGACAAATTCAAACTGTTCAAACCGACATCCTTCATGAGTGATGTGTTTACATGCAAAATTTACAAATTTTTGAATTCTTTTACTATCAAGTCAAACGGCCAAAAACTAATAAAAATGAATGCATTAAAATTAACTTAGAAAAACTCCACATTTGACCACTAGACTTGATATAAAATAAATTTAAAAAATATAAATTTTGCATGTAAACGCATCACTCATCAAGTAAATCAGTTTGAACGGTTTGAATTCATCGTTTAAAGTCTATTTGATAGGTTTTAGAATTAGTATCATTTAGTTGAAATGGCATCAATATCATACTATCTGGTTCAGATTATTGGAGACAATTATACTTCAAATACTATATATATTATTCCTAAAGGTGATCAAATTTCTTAATATATGGTAAAGTGTCAGGTAACAGAGACATGGTACCATTAATTATAGTACAATCATGTTTCATTTTGTGACTATCAATTGGTTGCTTCTGAACTACTAATGTTAGTAACCGCTACATCAATTTAAATATAGTAATTTAGGCAATATATGTTTGAAAGAAGAATAATAGACAATGCTTTTAAACTTTTATTTCTATAATGTTAGTAACCGCTACATCAATTTGAATATAGTAATTTAGACTATGTTTGACTGGAGAATAAATATAGTAATTTAGACTATGTTTGTAAAAGCTTTAAGCTTGTAAACGAGATTTCAAGAATTCATTTCTTTATTATGAATAATGTGTTTTGTACATGCTACAGCAGTTGCTTTATATAGAATGCTAATCCTTCTAAGCTAATAGCTAATCCTTCTAAGCTAACTGCCTAACAACTATTAGTTACAATTCTCTAACAAACAATCATAACAGAAATTGTAACTAACTATGGTCTTGCTTTGACTTTGACTGGCGGTTATCCTATTAGTTTGACAGGAGAATATATATAGGAATTTAGATTATGTTCGACAGGAGAATAAGAAGACAAAGCGTATCGCTTTATTTCTATATGGAATAGGAGTTCCGATTCTCTAAAATAATTTAAATTTTGAGCTTGAATCTAAAACGCAAATATTAAAAGAGTTCTGTAAATTTTAAATTGAACCGAATTGATTTAAATTCTGATTAGACGGTTCGAATTTAAACAAACTTAGAGAGGATCCGGACCTTCATAGGGTCTCAAAATTTGAATAGGTAACACATGTAGGAGAAATTTTCGTCTTCTAATTGATCAGTTTGTAAGGGCAAATAATTTATTTCTCTGTTATGATGCATACACAGTGGTCTTTCGAGTTTTGGCATACATTTATTTATGTGTCACATATTGAAAAATAAATAATTCTTTCTCACAAATTGGTAAATTAAAAGATCAAACATTTCTCTTACATGTGCTAAATATTTCCATTTTCTTAATTAAAGATAAAACATGAACTTTATAAATTTAAAATGGATTTTAATTGAAAATGCAATAAATTGAATAATTTTGTTGAGTTTTTAAAATTCGAAAGGTTAAATACAATAAAATGAATTTAAAACAAAAAATACGTAACTTCTAAATTTTTAAACGATTATATATGAAATTGTCCCTAATTAAAAAGTTCTTTCTTGAGAAAAACCATCTCAATTTCAAGGATCCAAATCTGCTGAAATTCTAGATCCATGAACAGTACCCTGAAATTCCGAATCCAGCCGTCGAACTGTTTTGAGATGCGTGCACAGAAAAATCAATTGTTTCGAGATGCGTGCACAGAAAAAATTGAATGGTTGGATTCGGAATTTCAGAAATTTCAAGTGTACTGTTCATGAATTTGAAATTTCGGCTGATTTAAATCCCAATTTCACCCCAGGTGAGTCAAAATGCATGTGCATACCTGCCACACTACTTAACTGTGCCATTTGTTGGTTTGTTACCTGTAATTTGTGAACAAATCTTTAATTAATGAAATTAGCAAGGATTTGGGTATAGTACGTCACTACGCTGTGTAGAGAGTCACCATAACTACAATTAGTTAATTAAAATTTGCAACTGGAATGGTGTACCGTATTTAAAATAATATTAACCCTCTAATTAGAGAGGGAAAAACGTGCCGTTCCGTGCCGTGCCGTGACTAACACGCCGTGACTTTGGTCACGTGCCGTGCCGTGCCGTGACCAAGTAAAATTTTCACGTGCCGTGCCGTGCCGTGACAAAAATTACGAGGGGCGGTCACGGCACGCGAGTCACGCCGTGACTAAGTCGTGCCGTGACTAATTCGTGCCGTGACCAAGCGTGCCGTGACCAAACGCGCGTTAGTCAAATTTGATCGCATTTAACGTTTTAAAAAAAAATATGAAACGATTCTTTAAAATTCAAATGTTTTAATTGAAATTTAAATGTAAATATTTTAATTAAAATAAAATTATACCTTATAGGAAGGTATGTTAGTGTATTGCTTCGCTACTGCCGTGACTGGCGTGTCTTCCGTTCCGTGACTCGCGTGTCCCGTGCCGTGCCATTCCGTGTTTCCGTGCCGTGCCGTGCCGTGACCAAGACAATTTCCGTGCCGTGCCGTGCCGTGTCTTCTTTGCCAATAATTGATCACGGCACGCGAATGGTCACGGCACGGGACACGCGAGTCACGGCACGTGACCGACACACGTGCCGTGCCGTTCCGTGCCGTTCCGTGCCGTTACCGTGCCGTTCCGTGACGGATCCGGCTCCGGCGTGCCATTTTTCCCACTCTACCTCTAATCATACTATCGTGTTCCTCATGTCTAATGAGTGAGGCTATGGTACTATGATCCATATAGTATATAGTCCGTACCATAGATCAATATCTCTTATTTCAAAGTTTAAACAATCTAAAACATGCTTCATGATTCTGATATAAAAGAGATAGGAGTAGGTCCGATGGGCATCGGACCTACATTTAGGTTCAATTAGCTCTAAGACTGTATGATTAGCAACAAGATCTATGGCACGTAAATTAATACAGACTTGCACGGATTTTGATAAATAGCACACGAATCTTGATGCAGATCTAATGGTCATCACACCCATCGAACCAAGGTAGGTCCGATGGGCATCGTACCTACTCTGATTCCGATATAAAAATATACCTGTAGACTAATTTTTTTTTTTTTTTTTTTTTTTTACAGTTTTTGATATATTTTAACCATTTTTTAAGATAGATAGAATTTTTTCTGTACGTAACATTTACATTTTTTTTTAAAAGAGGCACAAAGCCCTTCCATTAATAAAAAAAAATGAAACATACAAAAATCATAAAAAGGGAAACAAAAAAGAACTACCCATATAAAACCCAAAGCCGTCAAGGTCTCAGTCGCACACCCGACCTCCTTAATCAGATACTGAACCTCGAGACTTACCCATCCTAGAGGCAGTATCAAGATTTTAGTCATGGGGTTTCATCATTGACCGGGCCAAAACTCAAGTACATCCTTCCCTGAAAACCCAAAAAGAAGCTGTCAAAGACAGAAACTCCAACCAAGAAGTATCGTAACAACGAATCATCTATCCAGGAAAGTTTTCCGGTTATTACAGCAACTAGCACAAGGCACGACACAATAACTAGCTGACTCAAAACAAGAAAAAGACAGCATATGTAGCACTATAGTAAACTAGGCATAGAAGACAGGGGTACTCAGCCAGCCAGCAGGACTGGCACCCGAGGCAGGGGGGTATCAGCATGTAGCTCAATAGCTGGTATAGGCAAAAGGGTCTGGAGGGGCACCATGTCTAAATCCTCAGGCATCCAAGGGTGTGCAAAGGGGAGCACATGGTGCTGTTTTGTACCTGTCCAGTGTTCCAACAAGGAAGTAATTAGTAAAAACATACGACGAACTGTGGGGAGAGGAGTATTATCAAAGCATATCGAGTTTCTTGTTTTCCATATGCACCAACAAATGGCACTGACCACCATTAACATAGCCTGTTGTTGTTTGATAGGCAAAGACAGAGCTAACGAGTGGATATGGGCTAAGGATGTCCAATCACCATAAAAATTCTGAAATTTGTCCATCCAGAATTAGATGTGAGAAATATAAGGGCATTTGAGAAAACAATTTACATATTACCATGACTATTATGTTAAATTCTTGACTATTATGTTAAATTTTGTAAGATTTACATATGACTATTATGTTAAACAGTTTAGATCGATTATTTAAACTTTGAAAATATAAATATTAATCCGTAGTTCGGATTAATATGCACTATGCATAGTACCATGGCCTCACTATTTTTTTTTTTTAATATAGATAGATGTTTAAGTATTAGTGGTCGGAACTCGGAACAAAACAAGATGGTCCGAATCAGCACATGCTTAAAATACTAGGAAAAACTTTTTTTTTTTTGTTAATCTGGGTAGATGTCTAGTTACTAGTTGTCGGAACAAAATAAGATGGTCGGAATCAGTATGCATGCTGAAAATATTAGGAAATAATAACATATATATCTTTTTTTTTTATCTTAGATTTGTCATGAGATAACCGTCCGATTTTGGACATTTGTGCCATGATATGGATTGCATTAGTCATATGGGTGCGTTTGGATGACACAGGAATAGCGCTAACCCAGGAATAGCTGCTATTTCTAGCGAGCTATTCTCACTATTTCACGTTTGGGTGGAAAAAACGCTATTCTCAATACAAGGAATAGCTCGGGTTAGCTGCTATTCTGCTATTTCTACGAAATGTTGGGTTAGCGGCTATTCCGAATCTGGGGTTAGCGGCTATTCCTTGATTCATCCAAACGCACCATGATGTTAATCCAGCTCCTCAAAATAATATCACCTCACTTATTAGCCTCTGCACAAGACATTATTACTACCAATCATTAAAAACATAAATTAGTACTGGTAAAGAGTAAGTTGTTTGGGGAATAAATATATTAATAGTTTTGTTTTGATTTCATGCAATATACGAATAATAGAGTCAAAATGAAAAAAAAATATATATATATATATATATATGATTTGTACGCTGTATAAGCCAAAACAGTATTGTTAATATATATTTACCCGTTTTTTGCTACCTAATTTATGGTGTAATGATACTGATATATATATAAATTTTTTTTACAGTGAAGATTTAAGATTAAAATCAGCAGAAGTTGAATTGGGGCTTTAATTAAAAAAATGCGTGAATAATTGCATGTTGTATTTCTTTTGGATTTTCTTTTTTGTTTCTCTATTCATACATTAAAAAGTTCTTGCTTTTGAGATGGTAAAAATTTCAAGAACCTTCAAAAAGTAGATTTATACCACCAAGAAAGCTTTCATGTACAAATTAGTCATGGTCAAATTTAGCATGGTTGTTTCAATTGTTTCAATCTGTTATCTTCAGAAAGCTTTCATGATACTTTGGTTCTCACCAAAAGTGGCCTTAAGTCATTATAATATTGCAAGGTAAAAGATTATACTTTCTTTGCAACATTTCTTTTCTGATACCTTTACTCGGGAGAAATTACTGCGAAATAAAAAATTCTGAAGATAACAGATTGTTCATCTTGCATCTCTTACTTTGATTTTGTCAATTGAACTAGATATTGTTCTCTTCTTTATTTAATTTTCTTTGATGTTACTTCTGGTTTCTTATTTCTGTACAAAGAAATATTACTATTTTTAACAAAATATTCAAAAAGTTTAAAAATCCCACAATTCTAGTTTTAAGAAAGAAAGAGATAGGAAGGAAATTATTAAAATTTGACTTTTTTTTTTCTGAGGAGTGAAACAGATCTAATTTAATTGACTGAATTTTCAAAATAAAATTATTTTTAATAATCCTCGAATATTAATAATAAAAAAGTAATTGATAAAAGTTTTTGAGACCGCTTAATTCTTTTTACTCCAAACGGAAACGTCGGAAAGCATATAATAACTTTTTCCCGAAATTTTTATTAATAGAAAATAAAATAAAATAATATCGATATTGAAGAAGCATTTGACGAAAATTCAAGATATAGCTAAAACGTGATAATTCATAACGTCCAGAGTACTGTAGCTGGACGTTATAAATCATAACGTCCAGTTATTTTGATCACTAATGAGCTCTAATTAACAAAAAATACTGTAGTTGTACATTATGGTCCATAACGTTCAACTACAGTGTTTTTTTTTTTGCTGTTTTGTTTGTGATTTTTTTTTTGAAAACTAAAAAAACACTGTAGCTGGATGTTATGGACCATAACGTCCAGATGATGTTATGGATTATCACGTTTTAGCTATATCTCGAATTTTCGTCAAATACTTCTTCAATGTCGATATTTGTTTATTTTATTTTCTATTAATAAAAATTTCGGTACTTTTTCACTTGGACCGGCGTTGGAAAAAGATTTACCCGCTTTTGACCCAAGACCAAAATATTTATTTATTTGATCGTTTCTAATTTCTATGCGCAGTTGAATTCAATCAATCTCATCATTTCTCCTGGCGGTCCTGGCGAGTAGAACTTTTTATTTATAGATTTTTTTTTAAATAATATAGGAAATAGATATACTGTCTTAAGATTTGATTTTATAGAAAGAACTTAATTTTTTTTTAAGTTTCTTTAGGCGATATTATGTAGCATTATGTATTTTTTTTCAAGGTTCTAAATAGCGTTTATAGCGTCGTAGCAGGAAGGCTAAAAAAAAAGCTATAGCGAATAGCGTCGCTATAGCGGAAGCTATTCCAAATAGCAGTTTTTTTTTTACATTTCGTATATTCAATATTTGTACTAAATATCAACATTATCTAAAGTCTCATACAACAATAAATAACACCAAAGTAATTAAGAAATTATAATATTCATATTGAACCCGTACAAAGTCCAAATTGCGGTTCAAAATATCCATAGTAATATCATAAACTATCGATTTTTCCTATTAAAAATATCTTAAGCATCATGATTCATGACATAATCTATTTTTTTTTCTATTCTTTTAATTTCGGTTTGGACTTTTTTTCTATTCAAATTTCAATTTCTATTCCCAATTTCAAATTGATTTATCTGTAGCAAGTAGCAACAAATTCAATTTCGGTTTGAGATTTTTTTTATCTTTATTTAAAACCCATATAAATTGCTTAAAAATAAAAAAATAAAAAAACTCATATTGTATAGCGCAAATAGCGGACCGCTATAGCGCTGTAGCGGCCGCTATAGCGGCCGTAGCGCAAATAGCGCATTTTGATGTCATAGCGTAGCGTTTGGGGTCCAAAAACGCTATAGCGCGCTATTTAGAACACTTATTTTTTTTGTTTCTTAGAATTGAACAGAAACTTTTTTTGGTTCCTTCTGTGAGATCAAAATTTTGATAAAATTCATCTATTATCCTATATTATTTTTATATAATTTTTATAAATAAAAAATTCTGCCTGTCAAGCTTAATCATATTTCCGTTTTTCTATTTTTTCCCTTGTGGCATTAAATATTGTCAAAGGAAAGTGATATGTGTGTGCTTTAGTCAAGATGACATCTAATTTTTTTTCTACAAATATTCCTTCTTGTTTTTTTTCTCTTTGAAAGGAATGTGTGACAATAATAGGAAAATAAAACAAAACTTATAAACTCTATATACACATTTTATGATTTAAATTGTATGCGTATTAATTTTGGTACAATTGAAAATAACATTTAGCCACCAATTAAATGTTAATAGGTAGTTATTTATTATTATTTCATGAATAGTAGAATAATTGTTAATTGTACTAAATCGAAAGTGGCTATTTAAATCAAAGATAATACATTTATATTTGTAAGTTTTTATGTTTATAATGGTTGAATTATTAGTTATAATTGTCAAATAATTTTGATATCTTTCTTAATGACGTCAGCTTATATCTAGGAAAGAGTTTTAAAAACAACCAAACTAATGTGATTACTTTAAAAATAATAATATTTAAAGAATTTTGGTATCGATATAACTGTAGTACTTTGTCGTATATTAAACTTGGAGCAATTTTGAGAATCATTTAATCACTGATTCAAGTGTCAAAAACTCAAATATCAATAATTAATTAATTTTGAAATTTCATTACATTTAATAAAAGATGAATCTAATTATATAAATATATGTTAAAATTTTATTTTCAATAGTCATTTTCCGGATTCTCATGATTGCAGAATATGTTTGGCAGAGGCGGATTCAACTTGAAAATAAGGTCAATTGATCTCTATTTTTTGTTTAATATATTTTTGTATTTTTGTATTTATACAGATTTTTTATATAATTTAGAGTAAAATGTCATGGTACTGCCAAATTGACTTTAATTCTCTACATATTTTTTTATATAATTTTATATGTATTTGACTCTCATAATATGAAAGTCGGCTCCACTTCTCATATTTGATGTTGATATAATTAAATTCCAAGTTACTCATGTATCTATTTGTTGTTATTTACTCCTATAATTAAATCCAAAAGTTACTCTTATTAGATGAGACTTTGAAGGAATATGTTACTTTTTGTGTCTTATCCAAAATTGCATTTACATTACTTAGCGAAGTGTGTAAAGTTATAATACATGCAACATTACAAAAAGTCTCGATTCTTGATTTTTGGAAAGAAAAACAATAATCTATTTGATCGGCATATTCAAAAGATGGGAACAAAGAAACGCGTTCCAAAAGAAAACTTTTAAATTCAGGTACTTCCGAGATCTCCTTGTTAAAAAAGTGAAATCAAATATATTTTTTATTTTTGTATTTTTGATTTCAAAATTCAGTCTTATAACATTTTTTATAAAAAAGATAGATGCCTAACTTACCGACTTACATTAAATGTTATCGGCTTTCATTCATTTAATGTTTGTAAATAATCTTTTCATCTAGATTTCGAATTCACAACCTCCCACTTAGAAAGTGTTGTCTTCTTTTTATGATAAAAATACATGTAAGTTATCACTAAAATTAAAGTTTATATTACAAGATAATTGTACTGGTAGCATCATACATACACATAAAACAAAAAAACTGGTATATACTCAGAGTATACTAGTACGTGACAATAAACATATTAATTCAGATTAGTATATCCATCGATCCTTACCAGTACATATATACTACAAAAATAAAAACAAAGAACTGCTACTTGTTGATTTAGAGCCTTTAGTTTTTCACACTCAGAGAGTTATCTTTTATCACTGTATTAAAGATTGATTGTTTCAGGCTTGTAACATAACGCGAGCTTGATGAGAATGTGAAAAGTTTATTTGAATGATCCGACAAAAAAATTTCTTGTACTGGTTGTATTTCATATTATTTTAGTTGTCTTTCATCTTGTACTGGTTGTTTTTCATTTATCACTGGTTGTATTTCATCTTCTTCTAGTTGTCTTTCAATTTCTACTAGTTGTTTTTCATGTTCAATAGTTTGTCTTTCATATTATACTAGTTGTCTTTCATCTTGTACTGGTTGCCTTTTATATTATACTGATTGTCTTTCATGTTCTACTGGTTGTCAATCATCTTCTTCTAGTTGTTTTTAATCTTTTTTTAATTGTCTTTTCTCTTGTAGTGGTTGTCTTTTATCGTCTTCTGGTTGTTTTTCATGTTCTATTGGTAGTTTTTCATCTTCGTCTAGTTTTCTTTTATCTTTTTATAGTTATCTTTCATGTTCTACTAGTTATTTTTTTATCTACAACAGGTTGTATTTCATCTTTTACTAGTTTTTATTGTTCTACTGGTTGTCTTTTATTTTCTTCTAGTTGTCCTTTATTTTGCACTCGTTGTCTCTCAAGTTCTACATGTTGTTTTTCATATTTTACCGGTTGTTTTTTATCATCTACAGGATGTCTTTTCTATTCTACTAGTTGTCATTTATCTTGCACTCATTGTCTGACAAGAAATTTTATATAATTTTATATGTGTTTGATTCTCATAATACGAAAGTCTGACTCTGCCTTTGATATTTGATGTTGATATAATTAAATTCCAAGTTACTCATGTATCTATTTGTTGTTATTTACTCCTATAATTAAATCCAGAAGCTACTCTTATTAGATGAGACTTTGAAGGAATATGTTACTTTTTGTGTCTTATCCAAAAATGCATTACATTACTTAGCGAAGCGTGTAAAGTTATAATACATGCAACATTACAAAAAGTCTCGATTCTTGGAAAGAAAAATAATCTATTTGATCGGCATATTCGGAAGATGGGAACAAAGACACGCGTTCCAAAGAAAACTTCTAAATTCAGGTACTTCCGAGAGCTCCTTGTTAAAAAAATTGAAATCAAATATATTTTAAAAAAAATTATTTTAAAATTCAGTCTAATATAATTTTTTTATAAGAAAGACAGATGTCTAACTTATTAATTTTTATTCATTTAATGTTTGTAAATAATCTTTTCATCCGAATTTCGAATTTACAACCTCCCACTCAGAAAGTGTTATCTTCTTTTTATGATAAAAATACATGTAAGTTATCACTAAAAGTAAAGTTTATATTACAAGATAATTGTACTGGTAGCAGCATACATGGGCGGAACCAAGGCAGGGGCCAGCCTAGGCCCTGGCCCCCCTTGGCCCCAGAAAACATATAAAGCTCCTTTAATAAAAAAAAAAAATTAGTTGGAGATTACGATTGATTTCTGGTTCCTGGCTCCCCCTTACCGATTATTCCTGGTTCCTGAGCCCTTGGGCCCTCCCTACCGATCATTTCTGGTTCCGCCCCTGGCAGCATACATACACATAAAACAAAAAAACTGGTACATACTCAGAGTATACTAGTACGTGACAGTAAACATATTAATCCATATTAGTATATCCACCGGTCCTTACCATTACATATATACTACAAAAATAAAAACAAAGAACTGCTATGTGTTGATTTAGAGCCTTTAGTTTTTCATACTCAGAGAGTTATTTTTATCACTGTATCAAAGATTGATTAAAGATTGATTGTTTTAGGCTTGTAACATAACGCGAGCTTGATGAGAATGTGAAAAGTTTATTTGAATGGTCCGACAAGAAATTTCCTTGAAGAATAGTAATTGTTTAGCAACTCTGATAGAAAAAAGATGATCATGTCACCTAATTTAAATATTTATATAAAAATTATCATTCAAAACATTTCCATCTTCTGACTTCCCATGTGAAGTTGGAATATCAATGAAAAATAGAATTAATTGATATATAAATTGAAATAAGTTACATGATGTTGCTGAAAGCATGTGTAATTGTAAATGTTAATTAATATTACAACTCCAACATAAATAACAGATTTAACATACTTGTTTATTTAGCATTTTGGTTCAATTTGTCACGGCAGAATGTACATAATTAAAATATATTAAATTATTAATGAGTCTTATAATTTGAAATTAAAGATGAGTTATAACGATGAAGATGACTTAACATTGTTTGAAAAATAATTTCTAACATTATTTATGACTGAAAAATATTCTTTTGTAATTACTTTACGAAATCTTGAAAAATAAACTAATAAAAAAACATTTTTAAATATCTCAATCTTATAAAAAATGCATAAAAAGATAAATAAGAATTGGAATGAAAGATTAAGACTAACAATTAGAATTAGTTATTGAAATCAATTGATCAATTTTGAAATTTAAATTTATCAAAACTTGATAAACTTAAGCTTATATTAAATCCCCTCATAATTGAGGAAAGAGACTGAGGAGAGAGTCTCATGAAACCGATATTTGATTGAAAAAAAAAGAGGTTCTGTTTTCTAATACGAATGATTCATTCAAACTTCAAAGCCTAAAATAAAATAAATATGATGAATGTGCAAATTTGTAATAGGTCCATTAGGAGCTATGCCATGAAGTACGACGAAATTTGTTATGATGATTACAAGTTTATAACTAATCATTATTGTAAGAAATTGCTTGAGATGGTTCAACTAATATTCTTCAGTATACGAACAAAAATATTTTTCATCATTAACTGCATTTTATTGACCAAAATGGGCCCATGAGTAACCGTTAAGAAATTTAAGTTAAATGCTTACCCCCACCTGATTAATAAAAGAGTTACATTTTTATTTTAATTATAATTACAAAAAAACACAAAATTATAATCACAATTATAAATTAAAATAAATATATATTATGGGCTACCATAAAATATATTTTCTGACAACCCTTCTATAGCACTAAGTTTCTTTTTAAGAAAAGCTACAGTTGCTCTATAAAGAAATATTACAAAAAATCAAATTTGGTCCAGGCAGACAGCCTGAAATAACCAGTCACAAAATTTGCGAATAATTCATTTTTTGGTGATGCCGAACCGAACGCCGAATTATTCGATTGACCGAACTTTGACCGAATTATTCGCAAATAATTCGCGAATTTTATGAATTTTTTCCGAATTTTCCGAATTATTTACAAATTTTTCCCGAATTTTTCTCAGAAATTTTTGTTTTGTTTTTTTTTGCTCTCTTGTAGAACTGAGATATCTGGTCCGGATAATTCCAAATCATTCCCGAATTATACCCAAATTATTTCGAATTACGAATTTTTGACCTCGTCAAACCGAACCAGAATTATTCATTTGTCACTATGGACACAACAATCCAAGTGTCCCTACTCTGCTGTGGCTTCAACACAGTAACCGTTACAGAAAATCAAGTTTGCCCCTGGCTGACACAGCAATCCAAGTGTCTACTGCTCTGGTTGGGGCTTCCAACGCAGAATTCGGATCCCCTCTCCCTGAAGTAACCCAACTTTTGGTTTTAGATGGGGACCGTCCAATTCGAATCCGCGAAATCCATCTCCGAAGTGAGCGCACAAATCCCGACGACGAATTCGAATTCTGAAACGATCTCGAGCGACAAATTTGAATCGGACGGTCTCCATTCAAAACCCAAAGATTGAGTTACTTTAGGGGATCAGGACTCAGCTTCAACGCATGGGATGCATGCCTTCTCTCAGCGGTGCAGTCCTTCCAAGTTACTCTACCCCCGAATTGTTTTTATCAATAATCAATTATAATGACACACTTCCCTCTTTTTGATATAACAATGGAGACGTCCATTATAGTGCCCTTTTAATTTACAAATATTTTAACTTTAAAGCAGTACTAATCGGGCAAACAGATAGATACAAGCTATAATTTTGATGTATATAACACTTCCTAAGATATATATATCTGTCAGTACATTTCCTATAATAGTCGTTAATATTAAATGGTGGCAAACTTATTTTCCAGAATACTGTCAAATTAATCATATTTTATGTTTTGTTTTTCTAGATGTATACATTTAATGTAGAAGATATATATTTTTTTTTTCATATTTCCTAATCAGTAAACTATTGAAAATGTTCTTTCCTAATAAAAAAAACCACTAATTGAATGTATATTAATCAATAAACAATATCATCTATATAAAATGAATCAAATCATGATTCTTGAACGTTACAGCAAACCTCTACAACGGATACACTCAATATTACACGAGATAAAATCATAAATCGGTTACTTTTCCACCAACTTCTGGCCCTACTTTCTCTTCTTCCCTCTTTGCTCCTAAGCAACGCATATATATTCCCAAAACCCCCGCCACCCCAAAATTTCTCATAAATAAAAAAGGAGAAAGAAAGCAACTTTTTTTTTTTTTTTTATAAGATAAAAAAAACAGAGAAAGGAAGGCAGAAGGTGAAACAAGAATGGAAGAGAAAGCAAATGAGTGCCAACATCAACAAGAGGAGCTGGTGCTAATAGTGGGGGCCGGCCCGTCAGGCCTGGCAGTAGCAGCCTCCCTGGCCGAACGAGGTGTCCACAGTCTAATCCTCGAGCGGGACGATTGCATCGGCCCGCTGTGGCGCAAGCGGTCCTACGACCGTGTATGCTTGCACTTGGCCAAGCAATATAGCTCTCTTCCACACTTGCCACACTCTGAGACCACCCCAACATACATCCCCAAATCCGAATTCATCTCTTATCTCGACTCCTATGCAGAGCGGTTCCATTTGCGGATCCGTTTTGGGCGCCAAGTGGAGTCGGCCCGGTATGACCACAGGTTGGGTCGCTGGATTTTAAAGGCCAGGAATGGTGATGTTTTGGAGGAGTATGTGGGGAGATACCTAGTGGCGGCGGCAGGGGAGAACGATGAAAAGGTGGTGCCGGATGTTAATGGGTTGGAGAGTTTTAAAGGGGTGGCAATCCACTCGAGCGAGTACCGTACCGGGTCTGCATTTAAAGGGAAGGATGTGCTCGTTGTTGGATCAGGTAATTCAGGTATGGAGATTGCCTACGATCTGTTTGAAGCCGGGGCAAAGACTTCGGTTGTTGTGCGCAGCCCGGTAAGTAATTTACATGTTTTGCATGCTCTGCTTCGTTACTCTGTTTTTTGACATGCAACAAAGAATTGATTGCATATACCGTTAGCAATTAATCAGATTCAATTTCTTCAAATGACAATCGTTTTATATTTGATTATTTCTTTAGTATACCTACCAACACCATTTTACGAAATAAATGAAAATAATGGTTTAGTAGTTTTATTGGATTTGTTCTGTAAGACTGCTTTTCTAATGAAACAGGAATTGGCTGCTAATTTTTTTAGGGAAAAAATAATAAAAAGAGAGGTTTCATGTGTAAGGAAAAATAAAAAAATTTCGTTATAATCTTTTTCTCTAAGCATACCTCTGCTTTATTATTCTTTTGACCTGGTCAACAGAAATAAAGTACCACTTTAGTAGTTCGGTAAAGTGATGAGAGCTATATTTTGTTAACTAAATAATATTTTTGAAGTAATAGCATAAATTATTAGGTAATCAATATGACCTCAAAATTGTTAATTAAACTTAGGCGTTGATAACTTGTCTCACTTGTACTTTCCTTTCCCATGTTCTTTTTTGGATTTTAGACAATGCTTTTATTGAACCGATAGAATCTTTTTTATTTATTTAATTGGTTGTTGTCCTTTTCTAAATCCACACTGTCAGATCATGATAATAAATAAAATGATATGAAAAATATAAACCAACAAAAAGATGGGACCTGAACAGTTTTATTCCGACCGGTACCTTGAATAAGTTAAATTTTTCTTATTAAAAAAATATAACCGGTCCCATGATAATACATTGGATTCTGTAATTAAAACCAATGTTCATCCTCTATTCTCTGTCTGTATCTGTTACAGTGATGCTCTATTTTATTTTTACATTCTGGCATGGCTTTCTATGTTCTGGTTCTGGCATTAAGCAACAGAACTAATCTGATTTTGCCAATTAATGCGGGTGGTATAGTTAGAATTTACTGCTGGTGGTCACACACCTAACTTGTCCTGTGCTTATCACAGACAAGTGATTTAATTTCCCCAGATCTGGCAAACTCTGATCCCATTTAATTATCCATATGAATCTAAACCCGGCCTAATCAATTCTTAAACGAAGTCTGATCTGAACCATATCCTACACAACTCATGACCTAATCAAAATCAGAACCCGAGCAGCATGAAATGTGATGAACCCGTAATCGATTTCAAAAATGCTCATTTGCAACCAGATTAATTCTATTGGGAGAATGACTAGAACATATTTTAGCGTTGAGTTTATTTAACATAATTGAATCCCAATTATTACCCAAAACCCATACCCAAAATAATAGCAAGCAGAAATATTACCATACCAGAATTATTTGGGATGTGAACCAACCTGCAGCAGTAAGAATTAAGAAATAATGGGTCTGACAGGAGCTATTGTCTGAAGCTGAAATTGTATGCAAATAGTTATTTATTTAATTTTGAATCCAATAATATCTCATTGCATATGATATGTTATAATTTGAGACTAGCTAGTATAAAACAGATCAGAAGCTAGGTCAATTTGTTACAGTAATAAACCAACTTTTGCATGTAACGACTGATCTTCACATTTATTACAAATTAAATGATCTGACATGATGCTATTCTTTATTCGTTTTTTTTTTTCATGTTACAGATCCATATTGTTACTAAAGAGATCTGGTTATTTGGCATGCGCCTGATGAAGTATCTGCCAATGTCCACAGTAGACCATGTTATTCTCTTCCTCTGTTATCTCAGATTTGGCAACACTGCCAAATATGGTCTAAGAAGGCCTGATATTGGTCCCTTGTACATGAAATCCTACACTCCTATTTATCCAGTTATAGATGTCGGTGCTTTCGACAGAATCAAGACAGGAGAAATTCAGGTGAAGTTTTCTATGTATCAAATAAGATTTTAGTTAATTTCATTTTTTTTGTAGTAGTTGATTTGAAATTTAAATACTTGTGTAATGAGAGAATCTGTTTGCAAAATTTGAAGAGGGTAGTTTTCTTTCTTGAACTACTTTTAAAAAAAAAATGTTTGCAATAAAAAAATTGATTTGTACTATATGCGAAAATGTTCTAACAAATTTATATTTACTTCTGTACAGGTTTTTCCATCTCTGACAAGCATAGAAGGAAACATGGTGACATTTTCCAATGGAAAGACACACCACTTCGATGCAATTATCTTCGCTACTGGTTACCGAAGCACAATTCGGCAATGGCTGGAGGTACTCAATTTAACAAATATATTTTGGAAAGCTTCTTAAATTTTTGCTCAAAACAATGAGAAATGAAAGAGCTTTTTATTGAATTGAATCAATTGTGTGTCTGTATGTCAGACTGATGAGGGTTTGATTGGAGATGATGGCATGGCAAAAAACAAATACCCAGACCACTGGAAAGGAAGCAACGGCCTTTACTGCGCCGGTCTCAACCGAAGAGGCCTCTATGGTTCCTCAGAGGATGGTCTCCTCATAGCAAACGACATCAGCAGCGAGTACATTCTCTCCAAGGAAGCTAATGGTGTGAAGTTTGATGAGAAAAATAAAAGTGTTTAATTGAAGTAATTAGAAAAAAAAAATTTCTTGTTTATCTTTGGGTAGCACCATAGATAATGTTGTGTAGTTAATAAATGCATTGTCTTCAGTTAAGTGAACTATTGCTAGGTCAAAAATTCAAAATCCAGAATTCTAAAGCTTTGTTCAAAGAAATCAGATGAATCTGTTGTTGGTATCATGTTTGTTTTATTTTTGTGCTGCATGTTGTTTCTCAAGCATGCCAACCCAATTAATAAGAACACAGCTAATTTGGATCCCTTGATTGGATGCAGATCTGGGTTGGCATTAATTGAATTTGGATCTCACCTGTTCATACTTACTTTAATTACTATGTTTTCGAATAATTGTTCGTGAAAATTATAAATATTAATTTTGTAAAATGTTATATTTTGATATATAAGTATATATTGATAATATTTGTATATTTGTATTATATTGGAATTACGAATTTTAGATAGATTTTTTTTTAAATAAGATTGGGTCAAGCTCCCAATCTTATATGTTATTGATAATTAAGTTAGAAATACTAAACATTTCAAAGAAATTTTGACACTTTATATATGTTCCAATCTGTCCGGCCTGTACGCTGCTTGTGAGCTCAAAATAAAACCTGTTATGAGAATGAGCCGAATCATTAGCAATCACAATGTAAAAAGAAGTGTAGCTGTTGCGACTGTGAGTTCTCAAGGCGCTACCTGGGCCTTGCGTGTTAATTTTCTGACAAATGTAACTTGGCCCACTGTAGGGCCTCGTTGGGGCTAAATAAAGGAGTAATTTTGTGTGTGTGTGTGTGTCTATTTGAAATGGATGAAGCCAGTTGTAATGTGCTTTGAGATTCGTGCAGAAGGAATGTTTCTGATTTTGTACAGATCCACTCAAAATTTGAGATATCTGAGGATGCAAGTTCGTGAATAAAGGGACTTGGTATTCCCGATTTTGTTATTAATAGGAAAAAAAAATATGACATTCAAAATTTAAAAAAATCATTATAGTTTATAATGTCTGCTGGACGTTATAAACCATAACGTTCAGATAATCTAAATCAATTATTAAAACAGAACATTATGAAGAATAACATTGAGAGAAATTGCATTATGTTTGAAATACAAACGCTTCCACCTCACTTGTCACTGGGATAGGGTTCTGATGGACATAATGAAAATTTTGAGCCTAAAGAATGATATAATAGTTCAAAAGACGACTAAGGTAGCATCAATATGAAATATTTTTATCAAAATAATCACAAAAATATTTATTATTAAATTTGATCGCAAAAATAAGATGAGTATTTTGAAAGAAAAAAAAATATCTCAAATGAAATTGAATCAGTAGATTCAGAGTATTAACTACTACTCCATCGTAAATTTTTGTATTTAAAATTTTTTAGAGGGGCTCATTGTGAAAAAGGTTTGAGTTTTCCCCCCCGGGAGATCCAGCACTACCTAGCACTTATAGATCAACAAATCGTAACCGCTAGATTGGTTATAAATGGCCCAGATTTTCAAAATTTCAAAATAAAAAGAAAAAACAAAGAACAAAAATGCTTGTTTCAGTCGTTTAGAGTTCAGACCCATTCTGTATGTCCTTTCACAGCCTGAAGGAGACTCTCCTCCGCCCATGCTCCGCTTCCACCACCTCCACCTCCACCTCATCATCCCTCTCCGATTCCCAGCCCTCATTTCCTCTCCGCAAACCCCCTAAATCCTCTCTCGCTCACCAACTCCTTCGCCTCGATTCGATCCCATCTCTTTTGCTTCGGAAGGAACCAACCCCAACCCCATACGATGGCGTACGTGATTCTCCATTAGAACCTCCAGTTCCCTCTCAGTTTCTTCCCCGAAAGCCTCCCAAGTCGTCTCTCTCCCAGCAGCTCCAGCGACTAGACCTGCCCGATTTCGCCCCCTCCCTCCCAATTCCCAAGAGAAACACAAATAAATATGGAGAAGAAGGTAAAGATGAAGAAGAGGATGAGGATGGTGAAGAGGAGAGGGAAGAGGTCGCTGATGTAAAGGTCAATTGGAGGCGTCCAGTTGCGCATTCTGGCATTGAGACACGGGGGCCGTATGAACCGTTGGTCTTGTCTGCACCGGGTGAAGGCCCACTTGTTCAGGTAATGGTTTTGTAAGCAGGATATAGCTAGGTTTACTTTCTGTTCTGTGTTTTCTTAATGGAATTTACTTTTTAAGCTTCAGTCGAGTATTATCCCCAAATAGAACCTCAATTTTTACCAGAAGATAATGCTGGTGTATCTTTGCAGGTACCTGCGTCAATCAATTGCAGGTTGCTTGAGCACCAAAGAGATGGTGTGAGGTTCTTATATAATTTGTACAAACATAACCATGGCGGTGTACTTGGAGATGACATGTAAGTTGGCACCACATTTATAAACTGAGGATGGTAGTGCCTGTGGTCTGACTTGTACATTTCATGTGTCAGTTAGGTGGACAATTCAGAACACGGTTACTCCAGATGCATAGAGATTATTGTTTGTCAAACACCACATGCTGGAACCTAGTTATTGAAATTAAGAAAGATGAATATACAATTGCCTTTCATACAATCTGTTATAGTTTTTATTTGGCTCACCATTTTGATATCTCTACTTCTGTCAGGGGCTTGGGAAAGACAATCCAGACAATTGCATTTCTGTCTGCAGTAATTAGAAGAGACCCTGATATTGAACAAATTTCTGAACAGAGTGATTCAACATGCCAAATTGGCCCAATACTTATCCTTTGTCCCACCTCAGTAATTAGAAATTGGGAGCATGAGTTCTCTGAATGGGGTGAGTTTAAAGTGGCTATTTACCATGGTCCAAATCGTGAATTGGTCCTCGAAAAAATAGAATCTCAAACCATCGAGGTGTTAATCACAAGTTTTGACACATTCAGAATCCATGACCAAATTTTATGTGAAATCCCATGGGAAATGGTAATTGTTGATGAGGCGCACCGTCTCAAAAATGAGAAATCAAAGCTGTATATCTCGTGCCAGGGGATAAAAACAAAGAATCGATATGGTCTAACTGGTACCATACTGCAAAATAAAATAATGGAGTTGTTTAACCTCTTTGACTGGGTTGTACCGGGTTGTCTCGGCGATCGCGACCATTTTAGAGGCTTTTATGATGAGCCACTAAAACTTGGCCAGAGGCTTAGTGCCCCTGATAGGTTTGTTCAAATAGCAGAGGAGAGAAAAGGACATCTTGTCTCAGTACTCAAACGGTATTTACTGAGACGTACCAAGGAAGAGACAATTGGGCATTTAATGCTTGGTAAGGAAGATAATGTGGTTTTTTGTAAAATGAGTGACTTGCAAAAACGAGCCTACAGAAGAATGTTGAACCAACCTGATGTCCAGTGTATTATAAACAAGGATTTGCCGTGCTCTTGTGGGGGCCCACTAACCCAGGTTGAGTGTTGTAAAAGAACAGAGCCTCAAGGGGTAATTTGGTCATATTTGCATAAGGATAATCCTGATGGGTGTGCTATGTGCCCCTTCTGTCTCGTTCTCCCTTGCCTTACGAAACTTCAACAGGTGCTTATTTTTCTTCTCTTTGTTGCTTTGATAATTGATAATGTTAAAGTGTCAATGGTAAATGGAGGAGGGATCCAATACAACTCTTGTATGATGCAGGATGACAACACTTTTCATTTTGTGTCAGTAATTTAAATTTCAAATGACAAACAAAATCTTTCATATTCTTCTATGTCACAAGCAATACGGTTCACCGGAAATTTTAGTCTGAGGTTTATTTGATACAAGATCCAGAGGTTAAAGAATCAACATGCAGAATTAATTGCAATTGACCATTGATTTTTGTTGCCTATGAATGCTAATGAATGCTAATTTTTTATAATGTGCATATGCTTTGCTTGTGATATAGTACAAGATCAATGGTTTGGCTTTGTCATTTGCAATTTGCAATTTAAATTTTTCTTGCAAAAAGAAAAGGTTCTCTGTTCTCATGATTTGTCACCAAATATGTAATAGTTTGATACCTTCTCTTAAAAGGTAATACTTATTGTACTTGTTTAGAATCTAAGAATCAATATCATGCCAAGAATTATTTAACTTGAAAGCAGCTCAATCACTATACAGTGTTAAATTTATATGGAAATTAATCAAAACCAGACCAAACCTGACTCAAACCTGAAGGCCGTCTTGATAATTGAAATTTAACTGTATAATCCTTGAACCAAAGTCAACTGGCCTAATACCTCAGATGAGCCAATGAAAACAAGCTAACCCAAAATTAACACAACCTCAGGTGTGCTGACAGGTTCGGTTTGACACAAGTTCTTTTTTCCTCTTTTTGTTCAAAAAAAATAGCTGGTGGTTTAGAGGGGCACCATTTTCCCTTACAGCCAGGGAACCATACCAGTTTGATGCCTTTACTTAAAGCCTGCTTTTCTTTTTATCTTCTTTAAGATTAGCAATCATCTGGAATTGATAAAGCCAAATCCAAAAGATGAAGCAGAGAAACAGAAAAAAGATGCTGAGCTGGCATCAGCTGTCTTTGGCACTGACCTGGACTTGGTCGGCGGCAGTGGCAAGAACGAGAGCTTCATGGGACTCAGTGATACAGAGCACTGTGGGAAGATGCGGGCCCTTGAGAAATTTTTGGCTCTATGGACCTCCCAAGGGGACAAAATTCTTCTCTTCAGCTATTCTGTCAGGTAAGTAATTTTTTCATTTTTCCTTTTTTAAGTCTCCTTTCTTTGGTACATTGCACAGCAAACCCCTAAAGTTATCATTTTTTTCCTGTTTTGGCTATAAATTTCCTGTTTTGATCTTTGCATTCTGATTTTGATCCCGTCTACCATTTTTATCCAGAAGGTGGTTGAATACCAAAATTAACAAAGTGTATTTTTTGATATCATATCTTTAAATCAATGACGGGTTATTCCCCATCTGTGCTGACTATATCTTTCAACAACTATTTGGATAGAGGCATGATGGTAGGAAAAACCAAATGGGTACAAATTGTTATATTTCAGGATCACAAAATTCAAAACCTCTATACATTGGGACTAAGATAGTAACTTGGAGATAAACAACCTTAAAAGCATTTTGTAATTTGTAATGGATTATTTGCATATGCCACCTATTCCAGTTAATTACCCTTTTGATCCCTCAACAACTGCTCACGCTGCATTTAGATTTGTTTTTTTTTTTTGGTAACAAAATGGATATTTCTCTCCTGATTTGGCTTCAAGGAACTTTCTTGTTTCTCTTTTTCCAATTGCATATGTTTTGGGGTTCTTGGTAATTGAACTCAACATTGAACAGCTTCGCAAAGATATGAAACCTACTCTAACCATTATACTATTTTAATTAAAGGATGTTGGATATACTAGAGAAGTTTCTAATACGGAAGGGCTACTGCTTTTCACGCTTTGATGGTTCCACCCCAATGAACACTCGTCAGGACCTCATTGATGAGTTCAATAAGAGCCCTAGCAAACAGGTTGTTTACTTTTAGTGTATTTGGAGAAAAGTTTTATACAATGGTAAACATGTAGGAAAAAAAAATCACTGTTTCTGGACCATCCAAAAACAGTGATTTTGTACCTATCTAAAAAAATAGTAATTTTTTTCCAAAAAATATAAAATTTGGTCGCCGAGCATATTTTAATATGGATATCATGTTGAGCGGTTCGGATTGACTGTTTGGATATTGAAAACGGTGATAAATGTGGGGCATGATGAAGCATGAAAGAAATGTGGCATTTGAACCATCCTCTAAAGAAATATGCAAGAAAAGAAGGTTATTAATCACCAGAGATGAGCCATATATAAATGCAACAGTTATGCTTGTAATTCAAAATATATAACTATGTCATACTTTTATAATTAACATATGTTTTGCTCCACTTTAAAGTGTTTTGTGGCTTCACACCTGTCCCACAACCCTATTTATATTTCTTAACATCCTTTTGTTGACCACTTCTCAGGTTTTTCTAATATCAACCCGGGCCGGCAGCCTGGGTGTAAACCTGGTGAGTGCAAACAGGGTTGTGATATTTGACCCAAGCTGGAACCCTGCACAGGATTTACAAGCCCAAGATCGGTCATTCCGGTATGGCCAAAAACGTCATGTCACAGTTTTTCGTCTTCTTGCGGCTGGTTCACTTGAAGAACTAGTATATACAAGACAAATTTACAAACAGCAGTTGTCTAATATTGCAGTTTCAGGGAAGATGGAGAAGCGGTACTTTGAAGGTGTTCAGGTATACATCTTTATTAAGGATAACCAACACCTATCTACCAGCAGTTTTTTAGTGATACCATATGGGAACCATACTTTATGTTTGATGTCTCTGAAGAGGACTATTGTGATGTCAGTTGATTTACTGACTTGAGCTGAATTGGTACATGTTCTGGTTTGGTTGGGTACAACTATAATAGTAGTCTGGTAATCGGTATTACTGGTGGTTGCTAAGTTTAGTGAACCATTGATGTTTCTTGCTGCAAAAAGTAGCCGGAAAAGAATTGTCATGCATATACTGTTCCTTTTATAGGATAATAAGAAATTCCAAGGGGAGTTATTTGGCATCTCCAATTTGTTTCGCGACTTGTCTGACAAGCTTTTCACAAGTGAGATCATTGAAATGCACGAAAAACAAGGGAATAATACCTCTTCGAAGTTAGTACAAATTGGTTCCGTGGTAGATCAGAGTGGTACTAGTGGTGCAGTGGTGGCAGGTTCCAAAATTGATAATGAAGCATGTGATCACACCAACCTCAAGGATTTGGGTATAGTTATTCTACATATTACAACCATTACAACATGCTATATATTTATTGTTCCTTTATAGTGATCAGACCATTCCTTGTATAATTCACACCTGCTCTCCGTACCTACTAACATAAAAATATTTAAAATTGCAACATAGGATATAAGAACATCATGTGCATCACCACTGAAATAAAGTCTTGTAAAGTTTTTAAAGCTGTAAAATCAAATGCTGTCAAAATAACCTTACTATTTTTTTCTAATTTGTTTTATTATGTGTTATTGCAGGCATCGTTTATGCTCATAGAAATGAAGATGTTGTAAATATGGGGATAACAAAAACTCATATTTTCGTAAGTACTGAAGATAATGGTCATGAAGTTGATGGTTCTAGTAATACTGCTAACGAAAGCCACCAAATTAGGCATCCAGCTGGGCGAGAAGAGAGGAAAAGAAAAGAGTTCAGTAGTGTCGCTTCCTTCATGGGAATGAGAGAGATTGAGTTTAGCAAATGGGTGCTCTCTGCTTCTCCTCCTGAGAGGCAAGAGATGCTAGAGAACTACAAGAAAAAGAAAAAGGAAGAACAATGTTATTAGTGGCATTTGTGGCATTTTCTTGTTTGTTTATTGGCAGTCTATTGTATCTAGCGTTGTATATAAGTTCCAGTAGTGCACCTTTTGTTTTCCAAAATGTAAAAGGTGCACACATGTAATTAAATTCTCATGTAATTGTATGGCGGCTGTTTGGCAAATAGTAGAATTGTTCCAGTGGATTGTTGCAAAACAAGCAAATCTAGCTTACAATTAAGAAGCAAATCACCTGCTTGTAAGTTCAAGTTAAGATTGGTCCAACTCAGAATGAATCTATCGAATATGTCATGCATGAATATTTTGATTTGTAGAAATTGATAAATTCAGATATCACATGTATTTCTAGCTACTTTTTACTAACTGAACAGTTGAAAATAATGGAGCATAAAATTGATATATTTTTATTTTATCCATTGCAATTCTTTTCTCGTTTGAACGGAATATCTACAACCACTGGGTTTGTTATATGTTCCCTATTTTGTAAATTGTATATTTTAATAATTAGCTTCAACTAGATCCCGTACGAAGATTTGCATTTATTAAACTAACACTAAATTATTACGGGATAACGCATTTTCACTATCAAACTGTTAAAAGAAATATAGCTGTTAAGCATTTCACCAAAGAAATGGGTCGAAGGCTCGAAGCAAGTTTGCTGTTAAGCATGTTATAAAAAAAAAAAAAAAATAGGTTCATACCTACTTTGAGTCCTTAACATCTGACTGGACGATTGAACAGAATGATTTACGCAAAAATATTTTATTTTTATTATATAAGAAATTCTATTCTCTTATGTTGAAAATAGCAGCATATGTAAATTAGTCACAGATAAGAGCCCAGACCACGGCCCACTAAAAACACAACGCGCCATAACAGGAAAGAGAAAGAAAGTGTTAACCCAAAATAAAAACAAGAAGAAGAAGAGGCTATCTTGACTGGACACAGCAGGAGAGAGGCGACCTATAAGAAGAGACCAAGGGACCCCCACGGCCCCACCTCAGTTCAGTTCAATTCGAGTCTCTTTCTTCTCTTTAGACAATACCACCGCCTAAAGGTTTATCGCGCTCTCACTTTCTCTGGTTTTAGTATATTTTCGCACACTAGGTGCTCTACTGTTTTAAAGTATAAACCCGTAAACTTTCTTTAATAGTACATAGAAGTTGCTTCTTGATACGATAACAGTAAGTATGATACCAGACATTACTGAGATGGTAATATGCTGGTATTCAATTTCAAGAAGGGGAGAATTAACTATTAAGCCCATCCACTGCACAAATTATAGTTTGCTACTTTTTGTCTCTTAAGTATTTTTAGTGTGCTGACTCTTGGTAGCAGAAGTACGTTTTAAAACAAAGTATATTTTGTATATGCAATATAAGCTTCCTATTTGATTATGACATCTCTGTAAGAACCTTGAAGATTCTTCAAAATTCTTTGGATATGAAATTTTTGTGTTTATATATGTAAAAGAACTCTTATAGAAACTTTTGCACATTTCAGGAAAGTGAAATTCAGGTGATTAGAAAGGGCAAAAGGATGAAAATCAGCCACCTCCTTGGTTTAAGAGAAATTCAAGGAAGAGATATCTTATTCAACTCAAGAAGATATCACTTTCATAAGCAGTACGAAGAAATTCAAGCTTCTCAGCCTACAGTATGTTTGCCATCTCTTAATTTCTTTCAAGATTGCTTCTTTTTCCTGCTGAATTACTATTTTGATTGTAGAATTATAAAACATTTTTGCATTTGCAATGTTATCATCATTTCGATATGCATATTGCAAAGTTCTTCCTTTTTTTGGTTCTTTTTCCTGGTGAATTAGTATTTTGATTATAGAATTGAGAAACGTATTTTGTATTTGCAATGTTATAATAATTTCACTATGCATGTTGCAAAGCCTGTTTTTGTCTACTTAACACATTGTTTTTAGATATAGTACTCTGTGTGTGTGTGTAGATGCACTAGTATATTGCACTATTTTTGTCATGGTTCTGGAACTTATGATCTGATGTGGGTTTTCTGCATAGGATGGTTATCGCAGCAACTCATGCACCTCTTAGTGTTTCAAAAAAAATGGAAATATGCACACATAAAATTTTAGAATACTGGGACATGTTAGACAACCCTAATTTTTTATTTTACTGTTTGTCGGTTGTATGTTTTTGTTTGTTTTGAAAAACTTATGCACCTAAAACCCAAATGTACGCATCCTTCATTGTTATAAAACTGCTAACAGGGCCATTCAACTTAAACATTTTACCAATTTTGACTGACATGCTCAGATTAGGCAGACTTGGATCAAACTCAGGCTTAGATAAATATTTAGCAGGTTGAATCTACCATGTCTTATCCCAGAGTTAAGCCTTTGCCGAAACCGACCTGAGTTGGCTAATTCAGACTGATTTTTCTCTTTGGCTAATTACTTATAAATTTGTTATTGAATTCATATCAAGAAATGCTGAATCTCAATTCAACTGAACTGTGAACATCAATAAGTTTTAAACGAAATCTTGCATGCCTTTGTCTATTACAGGTATGGAAGTTTGAGAGTACAGAACATGTGTACCGTGCAATTGAAAGAATTTGCATTCAATTACATACAGAAACTGGTACTAGAAATGCATTACTTTTGGCAGCTAGCAGACACAATGATTGTTTGAGGTAAGCAAGGTTTTTTTTCCCTCCTTGTCCCCCTCTTTGA
This sequence comes from Carex kokanica, assembly GCA_025461125.1. NCBI lineage: Eukaryota > Viridiplantae > Streptophyta > Magnoliopsida > Poales > Cyperaceae > Carex > Carex kokanica. The sequence continues at coordinate 818,100 of JAJGRX010001195.1, forward strand.
TGTTATATTAGACAGGACACTGAAATACTTCCGGATGTCTGTTTAGGTGGTGTACTGGCTGACATTATTCAACATTTATTTTGAGATAGAATTGATATGTTTAATTTGATTTCTTAGGTTACTGACTTAGTGACCTTACACTTTTGTTTTATAGTTTTTTTCAGGTAGATAATGCTGAGGAACCCCATCTTGATGTAGAATCAGTGTGGTCCCCGCGTCCGCAGAATGAAGTCTCCGATTTTCCCCACTTGACAAGTCCATCCCTTTCATTATGTCGAAATCTGATGTTTCCATCTCGTGTTTCATGCGTGAAACAAAGTGGTGGTTTGAGTGGTCATGTATTGTATCCTAGCCTGCTCTCTACTAAATTAAGAAAAAGATGACTCAGTTTCAACTCCATCTGGGCTTCAGAGGGGATAAAAGATTGAGGGGTACTTCAAGGGTGCGTTGCTCGTTGCAAAATGCTGCTTAATATTATTATTAATTGGAGGGAGATGTCATGGTGCCCTTTTAAACCTCCAAATATCACATTAACTCCTGGAGAAACAAATGTGTGTTGGATTCCCCTGGGAAATTGGAAAGCATATACAAAAAAATCTGATACCTTGTCAATAATTTACTCTTATCTAGTGAGATAGATGAAGGGAAACAGGGTACTTTCCAATAGAGGAGGGATATAGGAAACATTTCTCAATAATTATGTCTTGTGTTCCTTGACAACAATTAACATGGTCACAACTGCTGGATCGGGCGAATCTAAAGGTTCACTCTACTCCTTGGAGGCAAATCTTACACCGGGCTCAGCCGCTCAATGCCTTTTTGAAACAGATGGTGCTGTGTGGACTGTCGATTGCAACTCTGCCGGAACCTATGTTGCATTAGGTTATTTCATTTCTTCTTTCTTTTATTTTTTCTGATTCGTGATATTGTCTATATTATAATGAATGCCAAGAGACACTATGATAGAAAAATGAAATCTGACTAAATGTAGGCCATGAAGGTATATTTGTTTAAGAACTCTATATTGGGGAAATAGGAGGTACATTATTATATGGTTCTTACACAAAGAAAGCTACACAATGTTGGCAAAAGATGTTGAGTGAGGCTATGGTAATATGCATTTTACACAGCGGTCTGCGCTATGGATTCATATCTTTGTTTTTAAAGTTCAAAAAGTTTATCTGATCTGTTCAACGTGATCTTCATATGAAAATGTACTTGCATACCATTTTACCCTTTTTTAATACTTTTTTACTATATTTTTAGTTAGGTAGAAAATCACTTGATTTGAAATTTCTGGACCATCCAAAAGCAGTGGTTTTTTACCTATCTAAAAAAATACAAAAAGAATTCTAAAAAATATAAAAATTTGGTATGTGAGTACATTTTCATATGAAGATTATTTTAAAACGGTTCGGATTGGCTGTTTGAACTTTCAAAATAGAGATATGGATCCATACCATGAGTTGATCCGTAATATGCATATTACCATAGCCTCACTCAAAGATGATTTATTATCTTATTGCTCTGGCCTGGACAAATTTGAAATTATGTGTAGGAACTAGTATGGGGACAGCTTTACTCGACTTGGAAGCCAGATCTCCAGTGCGGATGATTTGCACTAATAAAAGTGATGTTTTATCACTGCAATTTCTTTCTTCGGTAATATTTATTAATTTGGGTGTTCCCTTCCCATTCATGATTTGTTAAAAATCTTTTGATTACATAAATAAGATTTGTTATCTATTTTTCAGGGAAATGTTGTACTATGTGGTCTGAGAAATGGGTCGATATTGACTTTTGACACACGAGAAAAACAGATTTCTGGTAATACAGAGGCCTCTGATTGGTCTAGTGCCACCCCAAATTCTCACATGACGAGCTTACATGGGATTAGGAGATGGAGAAGAAGGAATTTTATAAGATCTCAGGTACATTATCAAGTTCGATCATGTGTTACAAATTGTATGCTTCATGATACAGTTGAAATAAAGTTACTCCGAACTACTGTTTGGCTGTTTTTTGTTTCAACAATTTCTGATTGAAATAAACCAATATTATAATGTCAGAATTTTTATTTGTACAATTTGGTCCTTTTGTTCATCAATAGGTTGATAAAGGACTCAGATCTGGCAGTTGTGTGCGTATGACTTCTGCAGTCTGTAGGTATAGAAACAATATTCCTTCAGTTATTATTTTATATGTTTGTTAACTCGTGAATATCTCTGTCGATTGCATCCATGCACATGAAAAAGAGCAAATGGGGTTAGTTTTGGCAGCATTTCCGAGAATATAGCAAATGGGGTTCTTTGTAGCGTGGGCATGCAGTATTATGGTTTTTAGAGGGCCAAATGGGATAATGCATTGCTTCTATAGTCTTGTACTTATTATCCTTTTCTTAAGAGGCTTCTTTCTGAGAAATCTGAAATAAATCATATGTGCAGCATGGTTTCTCTATCATCTGATGAAAATTACTTCATAGCCAGTTCAATGGATGGTTCGGTTAGATCCTTTTCTATTCTTTAATTTAAATAAAAGTCACCAAGTTCTTTGGGAAAGTGGGGAAGGTACAAACTGGCATGATATGGACAATTAATATAGTATAACTGGTGGGGGTCAATCTTTTTATTGTCGCATTTTAACTATTTGTCTTGTCTGATGAAAATGCTTCATGTGAACACATATATAATCACGCACAATAGGTGTAAATCTCCATATCGAACATGTATCTATTCCAAACTTCTCACATTTATTTTAAAAAAGTAGTTATGAAGATGAGTGATTTGGATATTTTCTTGAAAATAATACACAAGCAGAAAATAGGCTGATTTCAGTTCAGAAGGATATAGGGGGCTGTCATTTATGATGAAATACGGGCAAGATGTGTTATATCTCATTTTGGAAAAGAAGACTGATTAATATTTTGACATTTTGCAGTTGGTCTAGTGCCTTGTAGTTAAACATCTATATTGTTATTCTTTATTTTTTATTTCTTTTTCCACCTTTATAAAATGCAGATCAAGCTATTTGATATTCGATTCAGGGATGTTGTCCAGTCTTACAGGGGGGCACATGTTAACTCTCACAATCATCTGCCACTTGCGGTCAACCCATCTGAAACGCTTCTGCTTTCTGGTATTGTGTTACTTTTTTAGGGACAGAACTGGTTTTATTCAAGCGTAAATTGTTTGCTTTGGTTTATGCTAGAGCTAAACCCTAAACTCTAAACTACCATGGCCAACATGGTAGTCCCCAAACTTTAGATGCAACTTGAGTCATGGTATACAACATTTTAAATATTGTAGAAAATATTAAGCAGAATAAATGAAAAAGAAGTTACTTTTGAAAATATTAAAAGAACAAAAAATAGAATGCGATATAAAATGATGCAATTTATCAGGTGGGGAGGATTGCAGGACGCGCATTTGGAGCATCAAAACGGGAGAACTTTTATTTTCTGAGCTCTTTTCTGAGTCATGTTGTACTTCGGTCTTATGGCCTGGTTTTCAAGGTTGGCATTTTAACTTGATAATTTGCTAGTAGGATTATATAATAATTCCACTTTAAAAATTATGTAATTATGTTTTTTTATCAAACATAGTGTAGTATTGTCAGGGTGTATACGGATCGGATATTAAACGGATACGACTACGGATCTGTTTTGGATATTAAACGGATACGGATATAATTCGGATACCTAATTTAAATATTGTGATAAAATTAACATGTTATTAAAAAAATACGGATATCCGAGTCCACACAAACGGATATCCGAAAAACTAAAAAAATATGGATACGGATAATTATCTAGTTCCGCTTCTGAAACCGAAACCGTATCTGTATCCGTATCCATATATACGTATCCATATATGTAAACTATCCTTATCCAAATATCCGAATCCACAAAAATACGGACGGATAATGTCCAATCCGTTTACACCCCCAAGTATTGCAAGGAAACATTGAATAATGTACCAGCTTGGTATTATGTAGTACATGCACTAGGCATATTGTTGTTTGGTTTTATGTACAAGGGAATATGATAGTCCTTGGATTTGCATTAAAAAGTTAATAGAAGTTTTCAGAAGTGTGCACCTTTTTTTTTTGTTGTAGGCCATGCTGGGCATCTACTCGATCAAAATCAAAGTTCAGGCGCATGGTTGGGGTCTTGTGACGGGCTTTTTTATATGCAGGTTATCTGATCAGTACAGTTCTGCTTCCAAAATGTGGCAGTTTGGTTAAAGTTAGCATCAGATTTTTACTCCCAGTGTAGTTACCAAACTATAGTTCAGAGAATATAGTACTAATAGGGGCTTTGTAGATTTGTGAACATTACATCGAATTCTAACTTTGTTGGAATGTTATTATTGTGAATGGCGTTCCAATACTGTATAAATCTTTTAATTGTTCCAAGTTTAAATTTCTAAATAAAGACCTTTGGAAAGGTACTGGGTCTTCAAGCAAACAGTGCTTACAAGAAGCAAACTAACAAAAAAGGATATGTATCTCATCACTGTTATAATTTAGTGTGTATTTCATAAAAAATTTAAAAAAATATATACAAGATAATACAAGGGTTTATATGCAAAGTAAGGGTGAAGATGCAAGGATATGTGCAGTTGTTCACAATGAGCATCTAATGATCATCAATAAAAAAAATGATAAAAGAAAGCATGTGTTCACTGTTTTTGGGTTTGACGAGGTGCAAATAATAACAAATGCAAGGGTCTCCTTGTAAATTTACCCTGTCATGACTGCTAACAGAGAATTTGTATATACATTTCAGAAACAAAATGAAAGACTTTTTTTTTTTTTATCTCTGTCATATGTTAATTTTTTTTTTTCACATCATGTAGTATAACTATCATTCAATGGGTCAGCACCTCTGGTCAGTATACACACATGTTAACGAAGCCCTAAGTTAGTGTCTGAGCATGCCCCAAACATTGTCCCACTCATTAGTTTAGTTATAAGTGTTATGCCACTGGTACAGTGCAGACCCAAACTGACCACTAGTTAGAAATCGAAATAAAAACCAGACCTAGACTTAAAATTTGTTAAAACTGTCCTGTGAGTAGGTAAAGGATATCATTATGGACTCATAGGAACAAACTTCATGTTTTGTGATTTTTCTACAATTAATTAGGAGGTTGCAAAGTTCAGGTTAATGAAAAACAGTCACTGTACAGTACCACCCCGGTACCCAAAACTGACCCTCATTAAACACCCAGTTCAACCTAGTTAAAAAAAATTCAAAAAATCATGAAATAAATCTTGGGTGTAGATTGAGCTTTCCTGGAATTTTAGAAACCAAAAACATTAAATTTGGAATTACAGATTGCTCCCTGTGAAAAAGACAAGTTGACTTGTCAGAAAATACAAAATTACCTTGCACATATGTAAAATTAATAGGAAAATTAAAAATAAATTCACTAAAATCATAAAAATGAACATACAAACACTCACTTATGTGATGCATGTTCCCATAGAGCTGAAAACCAAAAAATAGATCCAAAAGAGGCCTTAAACAGACCCAATAGCACACTATCACTGTGTTATGCAGTGACAGTGGCTATCTTCAAGCCTTACACCTAAAACCCATGAGCTTGATCACCCGATAAAGTACAAAATCAATGGAGAAGCATTAAATAACGACCCCCAACCCAAGATCATGCCTAAGATCACCTGACTCAAAGAAAAACCAGCTAAAACCACGCTCAAATTGCTGTCAGAACTGAAACCTCACCTGTAAGCCCCTTGCTACAAAATCAAGCTCGAAATCAAATTCCCCATGTCGTACTAAGCACAACTGTGAAGGAGATCAAGAAAATGATGAAGGAGATAGAAGAAAACCGAGAGAAATCTTAAAAAACCCTAAATTTGGGGCTCTGCCGCCCACTGCTGCCGCAAAATGCCGTCGACCGCTAACAACCTCTCCATCGCACTCAGGAACTCGGCAACCCTCGACCGGAGGTGACCGGAATCGACCGGAGTCACCAGTCAAAAGCCGGGAAGGAGACCCCAACAAGGCGTCATCTGGCTCGCACGAATATTGATGCGAGGGGAGTTGTTTGATTCTGGAGTGAGAAAGAAGTTTGAAGCTGCACAAATCTTGGCGCAAGGCATTTGAATTCCAAGTGCTATATTAAATCAACAGTCACTAACTTGGAAGAGGTCCACCTGTCAGCGGCCCGCTAAATAAATAAAGCGAATCAGTACCAGTGCGAAAGTTGATGAAATCTGGGCCTCAGATCTCGGCCCAATATACATTTTGGCGCAACCCTGTTTAAAATAGTAAAAAGATCATGAATTTGTGAATAATAAAAATCCAGGGACCTCCCTGCAAAAAACCTTGGTTCTGACAGTTTAACCTTCTTCTTTGATCTTTAATTGAGTGATTTTCCATGGCTTTGATCTTGTCTCTTTTGTTCTGGTATGGTAAACAGTGACCTGAGCCCATTTGAACCTTGTCCTGTCATGAACCAATCTCCACACTATGTTGTAATCAGTGTCAATTAGTCCCTGGTACCCTGGCATGCATGGCATCAGCACTGATATTAAGCACAAATGACACTGGTATGACATTGGCACTGGAAAACCCCAAAATAACCTATTCTAACAAATCAGCCAGTGCAGACTGACCTGAAAACCAAATGAAAAATCCATTTTATAGTTCAATAGATGACTCAAAAACAAACACATTAAGGCCAAAATTTTCATTTATAGCATTTTCCTATGATTTATTAGCTATTTTTGAAGTTCACTAGTCAAAATATCAAAACTGCACAAATTTTTTTTGTTTTGTTTTATAAAACAACATCTTACAAAATAAATCCAAAAATATAGTTAGGCTTTGAAATAAAACTTGAAATTTTGCAGGTGTTTAGATCATGTTATGACATGAATTTACATACCCCTGTGAAAAAGGAATGAGTTGCTGTTTTAAAGATTAAATAAAATACAGGGGTAAAATAGTAAAAGGACAAAAAAGATTTCCTGGATACAGTTTAACATGTCTATAATCTAAAACCAAAAGCAAAATATAAAAAGAAAATCAAATAAGTAAAAAAAAATCCATTTAAAAAGAGTTGGAAATTGAATAAAACAAAAAATTGCTAAGTACAAAACCCTTGATAAATTCACTTTTCAAATAAACACATAACAGGTTCAAACAATGCAAAATAAACTTCTAAACCTCTAAAGCAACCTGTCAACATGTTATAAACAAACTTGAATTGAACTAGAACATCCATTTGGACATATGAAATTTTAAATTAAGATGGCTTATACTAAGACCAAACCACTGTTATGGGTCTTCAACCTCATTCCAGCTACAAACTTTGATTGAAATTCATACAAACACGATCTCTGAAGTAGGTTTAAGATGTTTGCAAACTCAATTTGAAAGAAAATCGATTAAAATGGTGAAAATCATGGTGATAATCACTGACCCGAGCCAATCCGAGAACAAATTGATGTGAAACTCTTTTTCACCTAAAATTGAATACACAAACAATATAGGGGTCTACACGACTCCACAGATAAAAATTGAGCTCAAAACGACAATTAAATCACGGGAATTTGATCAAAATCACCTTCCAGCCCTAAAATCGGCAAAACCGACGTTCCCAATCGTACCAAATTCAAACTACACGCACAACTTTCAAACCAAGGATCAAATCGGCTCGTTCACATACTTCCTACAGTTGGCATGCATAGAGCATCAGGTGGTTTTGGTGCGCTTAATGTGTACCATCGGCTCGCCATACCAGTGCCATAGCCAGATGGTGACTTCACATTGTTGGTTGGTGACTGGTACAAAGCAGGACACAAGGTAAATCAAGTTTGGAATGTTTGTTCTTCTTTCCTTGTTTAAGATTTTTATTGAACAGTTGATGGAACCTGAACTGTCGGCTTTTTTTAGACATTGAGGCAAATTTTGGACTCGGGAAGTTCTCTTCCTTTCCCTGATTGGCTTCTAATAAATGGAGCTCAATCAACTTCCTTCAATGGAGATCAAGGTACTCTATAGAATGATACTTCTCCATCTAATAATTTATTTTAATTATGTATTGTGGTATTAATTAGTTGCTTACTACCTTTGCTCTGGATTGATATAATTTATTTATGATTTTTTTTTAAACTTAATTCAATCTAACCAGTAGTACCAGTTCAGCATTACTAATGGCAGTATTACTCTTGGTCCAGTAACTTAAGATATTATATTTTTGGTTATTTCGGGGAAAACATACCTCTTTAGGATTTCTAACATCGGATTGGAGACCTCCATTAATTTCAGAATCCAAGGCCATGCTCTCAAATTAATTGAGGTAGAAGGGGCCCACACACTTCAAAACTCATATGACTCTCTAGACTTACATGTGGGTCAGTCACTGGCCGTTCTAGTAACCCTAAACCAGCCACCAAAGGATTACTTCATAATCGCATCAACTAGATTTACAGACCAAGTACTTACAGCAACTGGAGTTCTCCATTACAGCAACTCAAATATACCAGCTTCTGGACCACTGCCAGCTGGGCCTGCTGGACAAATTGACTGGTCCATGGACCAAGCCAGATCACTCAGGTACTCAATTTTAATATTTTTTTTCTTACTAATTTATGAGAACAATTAGGATAAATCTATATCTGAAATAAGATATGCCAGCTTATTGCTGTTTACTTAACAGAATTCAAATATATTTGCTGCATAGCTCCTAAAGAAGATTTAAATTTTGTTGTATACCTTTGAAAAAGAAAATTGCCTCTCTTCTCTTTTCTCTAAAAGGGCCCTATTAATTTACCCTTACTGCTTGCACTTACACTCTAGTTTGATAATTTATTTGAAATAAAAAGCATGAGGCACAGAAAAACAATTAGCAGATATTCAAACAATTAGCATTTTAATGACAAACACTCAGCCATGGTTTGTTCTTTGCATATTAGAATGAGGATTTTGTGAAGGTTCTAGCAACAGGTGTGGTGCCACACACTAGACTTGTCAGAGGGTCTAATTATTGTTGGATGAATGATTTTGAAGATCAAATTCCTGGGAGGGCTATTATAATTTCTGTGGTATGCTTTCTTCTCCAGTTAATAAATATATTTTTAGAACTTACTAAAAAAAAATAGTATGGTAATAATGGTTTTTATTGTGTTATAGATTGATAATTTGGGTAAAGGTGCTTCGGGTCAAGCACTGCAAAACCTTAATTTGATGATGGGATTTCCAGAAAATGTTGGCCTCCTTAATCAGCCATTATTTCCTTGAAACAAAGAGCTACTATTAAAAAGGTAAATTTAAATGTTACAGTTTTCCCTTGTAACTACAACTTTCAGCAAAAGTAGGTAAAAAAATATATTATCTTCTGTGTATGAATTAATTTCTCATGAATTGGATATGTTGGGGATTTCAGGAAGAAGGCACTCCATTAAAATGTTGATGTTGTAGCAAAGTCAATTTGTGTTCTTAAACTTTACAAGGCACCAACAGATGTTAACTAGTAAGCCTAGTTGATATTTTCTTGATGTCATTCGTAGCTGAATTCTGAGGCACTTGTATTTTTTTTTATCTGGGTACATTTTTGTTGAGAATTAAAATTGTATGAAGGGTATTTCGGTAAAAGAGTAATTAGAGAATAGTATAGGGACCTCTATTACAGTAATATAATATGTACTTTCTGCCGCCCCGTTCCTTTATTTCGCTCCGTTCTGTCCAATCTACTTACGCCAGAAAAAAGGAGAAGAGGGCACTCCGCCAACAGTCCGCCAACGGGTCCGCTCCGCCTCTTTCTTTCCTTCCGCCAGCACACACCAGAGATAAGGTCTTCTCTCTCTCTCTCGCCCGTGTGGGGGGTCTTTCCCCACAGTCCTGTGATGGGAGAAGTCTGATGGGCAGCCCTAGTTCGGTCCAGGAACAGATCTGGACACCAAGGATCTCAAGGACAGGAGATGTCCAGTTTTGAAGAGGAAACACTACAGTAACCGCGAATAGTTGATCTGCTACAGTAACAGGCGTGCTACAGTACCCGTTAACAGTGATTTCAGCAATTGACTTTGTGTTTGTGTTGTTTGATGTATTTTTGTGAGTTGTGAGAAGAATTGTAACCTGTGCTATCATTGTGGGAGTAAGCGCGGGTTGAAAGGATGAATAAGATTTTCAAAAAGTTGGATGAGAAGGATATGAAGGTGTTAGAGAGGTTCATGAAGCAGGCGGAGGTTTCATCGTTAGTGTCGACGTCAGGAACACAACCACAACAAACACCGTTGATGCAATTGGCCTCGGCGGCATCGAACCCGAGTCAGGAGGCAAGAGGACTAGGTAGAAGTGTGGAGGATGAGTTGTTTCTGTATCACCAGCGCATGGGGCACTCTTCCTTCAGCTTATTAGACCGTTTGTACCCATTAATGTATGAGAAAGCTGACAAACAGAAACTTGTGTGTGATGCGTGTGAGTTTGGAAAGCATATAAGAAGTTCTTATGTAAGCTCAGGTAGTAGTTCTCACGCCTTTGATTTGATACACTCGGATATATGGGGGCCTTGCTCAACAACTGCGATGAATGGTTATAAATTTTTTGTGACTTTCATTGACTGTTATACTCGTGTTACTTGGGTGTATTTGATGAAAAACAAGAGTGATGTGCTTACTTGTTTTAAGGATTTCCATAAGGCAGTTCAGACTCAGTATGGTGCAGTGATGAAGGTATTGAGGTCTGATAATGAGATCGAGTATACAAACAAGGCATTTGAGGAGTATTTGTCAACTCATGGGATACAATATCAGACCACATGTCTTTATACACTAGCACAAAATGGGGTGGCAGAGAGGCAGAATAGACACCTGTTGGAGGTAGCCCGATGCATGATGATTTCAATGCATGTTCCGAAGCATTTGTGGGGACAAGCGATCTTGACAGCTGTATACTTGATCAACAGAATGCCCTCTAGAGTGTTGGAGTGGCAGACTCCATATAAGATGTTGAAGGGAGAGAACGAGTGCATTCTTCCCTTAAAAGTCTTTGGATGTGTGTGTTTTGTGAAAGACAATAGGCCAACAGTGAGGAAACTGGATCCCAGAGCTGTGAAGTGTGTCTTTGTGGGCTATTCTGTCACTCAGAAAGGATATGTTTGTTGGAGTCCAGTAGAAAGGAGGTTGTTTGTAAGCATGGATGTTATCTTCCGAGAGTTAGAACCGTATTACTCCTTAAATGTGACCTCACCTTTTGATGACTCGTCTAATACTGGGGAGAATAGTGATGGTGAAATGTTAGTAAATGTGGGATTTATTCAGTGCCCTTGTCTTATAGGAGAGTCGGATGAGCATGAGTCGGAAGATTTCGACCAAGAAGAGGAGAATAAGACTCAGGGGGAGTTGAGAGTGTACCAGAGGAGGAGCAAGCAGAATGAGGTTCAGCAAAATGAGAGTGTACACAAGGAGGAGAATCATAATCAGGAGGAGTTGAGAGTGTATCAGAGGAGGAGCAAACAGAACGAGGGTCCTATGCTTGTGCCGACTGAGATTGATGAGGGTCCTATCCAGACTAAGATTGGTGTGCATCAAAGTCCCTTTGATTCGGGTGGTATGATTCCTCACTCTTCTTCTAACACAGTATTGATGAGGACTTCTTGTAGCAATGCGAGAAATCCCCCTGATCGATATGGTTTTCCACATGATATTGCTCAATTTGTCTCATATTCTAACATATCACCTATGTATGGAGCATTCATTGCATCTCTGGATACGGTTTCTATACCCAAGTGTTGGCAGGAAGCCAAAGAGGACCCAAAGTGGAAGGCTGCTATGCGGGAGGAACTTGGTGCCCTCGATAAGAATAGGACATGGCAAATAGTGCCGCTACCAGTAGGCAAAAAGGTAGTCGGGTGCAAATGGGTCTTCACAGTAAAGCAGACTCCAGAAGGGAAAGTTGATCGCTACAAGGCACGATTGGTGGCGAAAGGGTACAGTCAGACGTATGACATTGACTATGATGAGACATTTGCACCAGTAGCGAAGATGAGCACAGTCAGGACACTTGTTTCTCTTGCTGTGAATGGTGGATGGAAATTACACCAGCTCGATGTGAAGAATGCGTTTCTTCATGGGGATCTGCTGGAGGAGGTGTATATGGAGATACCCCCAGGTTTTAGCACAAACCAAACAGTAGGCAAGGTATGTAGACTGAGGAAGTCCTTGTATGGATTGAAACAGTCTCCTCGAACTTGGTTTGATAGGTTCAGGAGAGCTATGGTAGGCATGGGATATCAGCAGATCAATGCCGACCACACGGTGTTTTTTCGACAACATGGTTGTCATATTACTATACTTGCTATTTATGTTGATGATATAATTGTCACTGGTGATGATGAGGAAGAGATTGCTCAGTTGAAAGTGAGATTGGGCAAAGAATTTGAGGTGAAGGACCTTGGTTTGCTCAGATATTTTCTTGGGATTGAGGTGGCTCGTGGAGCAGAGGGGATTGTGTTATCTCAAAGGAAGTATGTGTTAGACTTGCTCACAGAAACAGGCATGCTGGGATGTAGGCCTGCAGTTACTCCAATTGATCAGAGGCACAAGTTAAGTGCAGATGCTGGAGAGCCAGTTGATCGGGAGAGATACCACAAGTTAGTAGGTCGATTGATTTATTTGAGTTACACTCGTCCTGATATCTCATTTGCAGTAAGCGTGGTGAGTCGTTATATGCATGATCCAAGGAAGGGTCATATGAACGCAATTTATCAGATTCTGAGATACCTGAAGAGTGCTCCAGGAAAGGGGTTGTTATTCAAGAATAATGGTCATCTAGACATTGAGGGCTACTGTAATTCTGATTGGGCTAGTTGCGCCGATGATATGAGGTCTACCTCAGGATATTGCATCTTTGTAGGAGGTAACTTAGTATCTTGGAAGAGCAAAAAACAATCGGTAGTGGCACGGTTTACCGTTGAGGCTGAGTATAGGGCAATGGCCTTGGGAGTTTCTGAGTTGTTGTGGTTGAAGGCTCTCCTGGTGGAGTTGAAGATGGATCAAGGGGCTCCCATTAAGCTATGGTGCGATAATAAGTCGGCAATCAGCATTGCCAATAACCCGGTGCAGAATGACAGAACCAAGCACATTGAGATTGATAGGTTCCTCATCGAAGAAAAGCTAAATAGTGGAATACTGAAGCTAAATCACGTTCCAACTGAGAATCAAGTGGCGGATTGTCTCACAAAAGGTCTTAGCTCTTTAGGTTTTTCTAGATTATGTGACAAGATGGGCTTAATAAATATCTTTCGCCCATCTTGAGGGAGAGCGTTGAGAATTAGGATTGTATCAAGGGTATTTTGGTAAAAGAGTAATTAGAGAATAGTTTAGGAACCTCTATGTAATATGTACTCTCTATATATTCCAAGTTTGATGATTATTGAAATGAGTTTTACAGTTTCAATTATTTTCCTATGCAAGGGAGTATAAAGCTGCTTTTTATCTGATTAATAAGAATCCCGTTCCAATTATTATTTTATTTTTTTCCTTTTGTTGTGGATTTTGTTTGTGATGCTTGAGTCTTGACCAATTGATCGAGTGAATTAATTAACGGCATTCTTTGACAAATAAATAGAGATATTTGCAGAACCTCCCATTCTCTATCAAACAACAGCAGGAAGCAATTAGATAGCAAATTAGCAATATTAAAATGAAGACAATGAAGCTTAAAAGGTAATACTTATTGTACTTGTTTAGAATCTAAGAATCAATATCATGCCAAGAATTATTTAACTTGAAAGCAGCTCAATCACTATATATTGTTAAATTTATATGGAAATTTATAAAAAAACCAGACCAAACCTGACTCAAACCTGAAGGCAGTCTCGATAATTGAAATTTAACTGTATAATCCTTGAACCAAAATTCAACTGGTCTAATACCTCAGATGAGCCAATGAAAACAAGCTAACCCAAAATTAAAACCACCTCGGATGTGCTGACAGGTTTGGTTTGACACTAAGTTCTTTTTTCCTCTTTTTGTTCAACAAAAATAGCTGGTAGTTTAGAGGGGCACCATTTTCACTTACAGCCAGGGAACCATACCAGTTTGATGCCTTTACTTAAAGCCTGCTTTTCTTTTTATCTTCTTTAAGATTAGCAATCATCTGGAATTGATAAAGCCAAATCCAAAAGAAGAAGCAGAGAAGCAGAAAAAAGATGCTGAGCTGGCATCAGCTGTCTTTGGCACTGACCTGGACTTGGTCGGCAGCAGTGGCAGGAACGAGAGTTTCATGGGACTCAGTGATACAGAGCACTGTGGTACAAAATTCTTCTCTTCAGCTATTCTGTCAGGCAAGTATTTTTTTTTTTCCTGTTTTAATTCTCCTTTCTTTGGTACATTGCACAGCAAACCCCTTAAGTTATCATTTTTTTCCTGTTTTGGCTACAAAGTTCCAAAGTTCCTGTTTTGATCTTTGCATTCTGATTTTGATCCCGTCTACCATTTTTATCCAGAAGGTGGTTGAATACCAAAGTCAACAAAGTGTGTGTTTTTGATATCATATATCTTTAAATCAATGAAGGGTTATTCCCCATCTGTGCTGACTATATCTTTCAACAACTATTTGAATAGAGGCATGATGGTAGGGAAAACCAAATGGGTACAAATTGTTATATTTCTGGATCACAAAATTCAAAACCTTTATACATTGGGACTAAGATTGTGACTTGGAGATAAACGACCACTTTTAAGAGCATTTTGTAATTTGTAATGGATTATTTGCATATGCCACCTATTCCAGTTAATTACCCTTTTGATCCCTCAACAACTGCTCACGCTGCATTTAGATTCGTGTTTTTTTTTGGTAAGTATTTCTCTCCTGATTTGGCTTCAAGGAACATTTTTGTTTCTCTTTTACCAATTGCATATATTTTGGGGTTCTTGCTAATTGAACTCAACATTGAACAGCTTCGCAAAGATATGAAATCTACTTTAACCATTATACTATTTTAATTAAAGGATGGTTGATATACTAGAGAAGTTTCTAATACGGAAGGGCTACTGCTTTTCACGCTTTGATGGTTCCACCCCGATGAACACTTGTCAAGACCTCATTGATGAGTTCAATAAGAGCCCTAGCAAACAGGTTGTTTACTTTTAGTGTATTTGGAGAAAAGTTATATACAATGATAAAGAAGTATGTATGAAAAAAAATCAGTCTCTGGACCATCCAAAAACAGTGATTTTATATCTATCTAAAAAAATATTACATTGTTTCCTAAAAAAAAAAAATTTGGTCTCCAAGCATATTTTAATATGGAGATCATGTTAAGCGGTTTAGATGGACTGTTTGGACTTTGAAAATGGAGATAAATGTGAGGCACGATGAAGCATGAAAGACATGAGGTATTTGAACAATCCTCTAAAAAAATATGCAATAAAATTAAGGTTATTAATCACCAGAGATAAGCCATGTATAAATGCAACAGTTATGCTTGTAATTGAAAATAAATGTATAACTATGTCATACTTTTAAAATTAGCATATGTTTTGCCCCATTTTAAAATGTTTTGTGGCTTCACACCTGTCCATCACAACCCTATGTATATATCAACATCCTTTTGTTGACCACTTCTCAGGTTTTTCTAATATCAACCCGGGCCGGCAGCCTGGGTGTAAACCTGGTGAGTACAAACAGGGTTGTGATATTTGACCCAAGCTGGAACCCTGCACAGGATTTACAAGCCCAAGATCGGTCATTCCGGTATGACCAAAAACGTCATGTCATGGTTTTCGTCTTCTAGCGGCTGGTTCACTTGAAGAACTAGTATATACAAGACAAATTTACAAACAACAGTTGTCTAATATTGCAGTTTCAGGGAAGATGGAGAAGCGGTACTTTGAAGGTGTTCAGGTATACATCTTATTAAAGGATAACCAACACCTATCTACCAGCAGTTTTTTAGTGGTAACATATAGGAACCATACTTTATGTTTGATGTCTCTGACAAGGACTATTGTGCTGTCAATTGATTTACTGACTTGAGCAGAACTGGTACGAGTTCTGGTTTGGTTGGGTACAACTATAATTTGTAGTCTGGTAATCGGTATTACTGGTGGTTGCTAAGTATAGTGAATCATTGATGTTTCTTGCCGCATAAAGTAGCTGGAAAAGAATTATCATGCATATACTGTTCCTTTTATAGGATAAGAAGAAATTCCAAGGGGAGTTATTTGGCATCTCCAATTTGTTTCGTGACCGACAAGCTTTTCACAAGTGAGATCATTGAAATGCACAAAAAACAAGGGAATAATACCTCTCTGAAGTTAGTACAAATTGGTTCCATGGTAGATAAGAGTGGTACAAGTGGTGCAGTGGTGGCTAGTTCCAATATGGATAATGAAGCCTGTGCTCGTGATCACACCAACCTCAAGGATTTGGGTATAGTTATTCTATATATTATAACCATTACAACATGCTATATATTTATTGTTCTTTTGTAGTGATCACACCATTCCTCAACACCTGCTCTCCGTACCTACTAGCATAAAAAGCTTCAAAATTGCAACATAGAAGATAAGAACTTTATGTGTATCACCACGGAAATAAAATCTTGTAAGGTTTTTGAAGCTGTAAAATCAAATGCTGGCAAAATAACCTTACTATTTTTCTAATTCGTTTTATTGTGTTATTGCAGGCATCGTTTATGCTCATAGAAATGAAGATGTTGTGAATATGGGGATAACAAAAACTCATATTTTCATTAGTACCGAAGATAATAGTCATGAAGTTGATGATTCTAGTAATACTGCTAACAAAAGCCACGATGAAAAGAAAAGAGTTCAGTCGTGTCGCTTCTTTCATTGGAATGAGGGAGATTGAGTTTAGCAAATGGGTTCTCTCTGCTTCTCCTCCTGAGAGGCAAGAGATGCTAGAGAACTACAAGATAAAGAAAAAGGAAGAACAATGTTATTAGTGGCATTTGTGGCATTTTCTTGTTTGTTTGTTGGCAATCTATTGTATCCAGCGTTGTATATAAGTTCCAGAAGTGCACCTTTTTATTTCCAAAATGTAAAAGGTGCACACATGTAATTAAATTCTCATGTAATTGTATGGCCGCTGTTTGGCAAATAGTAGAATTGTTCCAGTGGATTGTTGCAAAAAAACAAATCTAGCTTACAATTAAGATGCAAATCACCTGCTTGTAAGTTCAAGTTAAGATTGGACCAACTCAGAATGAATCTATCGAATATGTTATGCATGAATATTTTGATTTGTAGAAATTGATAAATTCAGATATCACATGTATTTCTAGCTACTTTTTACTAACTGAACTGTTGAAAATAATGGAGCATAAAATTGATATATTTTTATTTTGTCCATTGCAATTATTTTCTCGTTTGAACGGAATATCTACAAGCACTGGGTTTGTTATATGTTTCCTATTTTGTAAATTGTATATTTTAATAATTAGCTTCAACTAGATTTCGTACGAAGATTTGCATTTATTAAACTAATACTACAATTTATTACGGGATAATGCATTTTAACTATCAAACTGTTAAAAGAAATATAGCTGTTAAGCATTTCACCAAAGAAATGGGTCGAAGCAAGTTTGCTGTTAAGCATGTTATAAAAAAAAAAAAAAATTAAAAAATAGGTTCATACCTACTTTGAGTTAACATTGACTGGACGATTGAAAAGAATGATGTATGCAAAAATATTTTATTTTTATTTTATATAAGAAATTCTGTTCTCTTATTTTGTAGATTATAGTTGTCATTATTTACTTTTAACCAAAATAGATACGAAGGATCACAATCAGTAAGCAAACATTACAACTTAATTACGCAGAACGTAAAATTACATTCTAAGTCTCTAACTATAAAAAAAAAGATATAATTAAATAAATGGACTGAACTATTCGGTTTGAGTTTGCAGCCCAAATTCTTTACATAAAGAATGATCCACTTACAAATAGCAGCATATGCAAATTAGTCACAGATAAGAGCCCAGATCACGGCCCACTGAAAAAACAACGCGCCATAACAGGAAAGAAAAAGAAAGTGTTAATCAAAATAAAAACAAGAAGAAAAAGGTGCTATCTTGACTGGACAGCAGCAGGAGACCAAGGGACCCCCACGGCCCCACCTCAGTTCAGTTCAATTCGAGTCTCTTTCTTCTCTTTAGACAATGCCACCGCCTAAAGGTTTATCACGCTCTCGCTTTCTCTGGTTTTAGTATATTTTCGCACACTAGGTGCTCTACTGTTTTAAAGTATAAACCCGTAAACTTTCTTTAATAGTACATAGAAGTTGCTTCTTGATACGATAACAGTAAGTATGATACCAGACATTACTGAGATGGTAATATGCTGGTATTCAATTTCAAGAAGGGGAGAATTAACTATTAAGCCCATCCACTGCACAAATTATAGTTTGCTACTTTTTGTCTCTTAAGTATTTTTAGTGTGCTGACTCTTGGTAGCAGAAGTACGTTTTAAAACCAAGTATAATTTATATATGCAATATAAGCTTCCTATTTGATTATGACATCTCTGTAAGAACCTTGAAGATTCTTCAAAATTCTTTGGATATGAAATTTTTGTGTTTATATATGTAAAAGAACTCTTATAGAAACTTTTGCACATTTCAGGAAAGTGAAATTCAGGTGATTAGAAAGGGCAAAAGGATGAAAATCAGCCACCTCCTTGGTTTAAGAGAAATTCAAGGAAGAGATATCTTATTCAACTCAAGAAGATATCACTTTCATAAGCAGTACGAAGAAATTCAAGCTTCTCAGCCTACAGTATGTTTGCCATCTCTTAATTTCTTTCAAGATTGCTTCTTTTTCCTGCTGAATTACTATTTTGATTGTAGAATTATAAAACATTTTTGCATTTGCAATGTTATCATCATTTCGATATGCATATTGCAAAGTTCTTCCTTGTTTTGGTTCTTTTTCCTGGTGAATTAGTATTTTGATTATAGAATTGAGAAACGTATTTTGTATTTGCATGCATGTTGCAAAGCCTGTTTTTGTCTACTTAACACATTGTGTTTAGATATAGTACTCTGTGTGTGTGTGTGTGTGTGTGTGTAGATGCACTAGTATATTGCACTATTTTTGTCATGGTTCTGGAACTTATGATCTGATGTGGGTTTTCTGCATAGGATGGTTATCGCAGCAACTCATGCACCTCTTCTTATATAAATAAAAATTGTTGGTGTATTAGAAAAAAAAAAAAAAAGGTTCAAGGAAGTGTTTCAAAAAAAATGGAAATATGCACACATAAAATTTTAGAATACTGGGACATGTTAGACAACCCTAATTTTTTATTTTACTGTTTGTCGGTTGTATGTTTTTGTTTGTTTTGAAAAACTTATGCACCTAAAACCCAAATGTACGCATCCTTCATTGTTATAAAACTGCTAACAGGGCCATTCAACTTAAACATTTTACCAATTTTGACTGACATTCTCAGATTAGGCAGACTTGGATCAAACTCAGGCTTAGATAAATATTTAGCAGGTTGAATCTACCATGTCTTATCCCAGAGTTAAGCCTTTGCTGAAACCGACCTGAGTTGGCTAATTCAGACTGATTTTTCTCTTTGGCTAATTACTTATAAATTTGTTATTGAATTCATATCAAGAAATGCCGAATCTCAATTCAACTGAACTGTGAACATCAATAAGTTTTAAAACGAAATCTTGCATGCCTTTGTCTATTACAGGTATGGAAGTTTGAGAGTACAAAACATGTGTACCGTGCAATTGAAAGAATTTGCATTCAATTACATACAGAAACTGGTACTAGAAATGCATTACTTTTGGCAGCTAGCAGACACAATGATTGTTTAAGGTAAGCAAGGTTTTTTTTTCCCTCCTTTCCCCCCTCTTTGATGTTATATTAGACAGGACACTGAAATACTTCCGGATGTCTGTTTAGGTGGTGTACTGGCTGACATTATTCAACATTTATTTTGAGATAGAATTGATATGTTTAATTTGATTTCTTAGGTTACTGACTTAGTGACCTTACACTTTTGTTTTATAGTTTTTTTGAGGTAGATAATCCTGAGGAACCCCATCTTGATGTAGAATCAGTGTGGTCCCCGCGTCCGCAGAATGAAGTCTCCGATTTTCCCCACTTGACAAGTCCATCCCTTTCATTATGTCGAAATCTGATGTTTCCATCTCGTGTTTCATGCGTGAAACAAAGTGGTGGTTTGAGTGGTCATGTATTGTATCCTAGCCTGCTCTCTACTAAATTAAGAAAAAGATGACTCAGTTTCAACTCCATCTGGGCTTCAGAGGGGATGAAAGATTGAGGGGTACTTCAAGGGTGCGTTGCTCATTGCAAAATGCTGCTTAATATTATTATTAATTGGAGGGAGATGTCATGGTGCCCTTTTAAACCTCCAAATATCACATTAACTCCTGGAGAAACAAATGTGTGTTGGATTCCCCTGGGAAATTGGAAAGCATATACAAAAAAATCTGATACCTTGTCAATAATTTACTCTTATCTAGTGAGATAGATGAAGGGAAACAGGGTACTTTCCAATAGAGGAGGAATATAGGAAACATTTCTCAATAATTATGTCTTGTGTTCCTTGACAACAATTAACATGGTCACAACTGCTGGATCGGGCGAATCTAAAGGTACACTCTACTCCTTAAAGGCAAATCTTACACTGGGCTCAGCCGCTCAATGCCTTTTTCAAACGAATGCTACTGTGTGGACTTTCAATTGCAACTCTTCTGGAACCTATGTTGCATTAGGTTATTTCATTTCTTCTTTCTTTTATTTTTCCTGATTCGTGATATTATCTATATTGTAATGAATGCCAAGAGACACTATGATAGAAAAATGAAATCTGACTAAATGTAGGCCATGAAGGTATATTTGTTTAAGAACTCTATATTGGGGAAATAGGAGGTACATCATTATATGGTTCTTACACAAAGCTACACAATGTTGGCAAAAGATGTTGAGTGAGGCTATGGTAATATGCATATTACACAGCGGTCTGTGCTATGGATTCGTATCTTTGTTTTTAAAGTTCAAAAAGTTCATCTGAACTGTTCAACATGATTTTCATATGAAAATGTACTTGCATACCATTTTTACCCTTTTTTAGAACTTTTTTACTTTATTTCTAGTTAGGTAGAAAAGGCCTTGATTTGAAAATTCCGGACCATCCAAAAGCAGTGGTTTTTTACCTATCTAAAAAAATACAAAAAGAATTCTAAAAAATATAAAAATTTGGTATGTAAGTACATATTCATATGAAGATTATTTTAAAACGGTTCGGATTGGCTGTTTGAACTTTCAAAATAGAGATATGGATCCATAGCATGAGTTGATCCGTAATATGCATATTACCATAGCCTCACTCAAAGATGATTTATTATCTTATTGCTCTGGCCTGGACAAATTTGAAATTATGTGTAGGAACTAGTATGGGGACAGCTTTACTCGACTTGGAAGCCAGATCTACAGTGTGGATAGCTTGCACTGAAAGTGATGTTTTATCACTGCAATTTTTTTCTTCGGTAATATTTATTAATTTGGGTGTTCCCTTCCCATTTATGATTTGTTAAAAATCTTTTGATTACATAAATAATATTTGTTATTATTTTTCAGGGAAATGTTGTACTATGCGGTTTGAGAAATGGGTCAATATTGAGTTTTGACACACGACAAAAGCAGATTTCTGGTAATACAGAGGCCTCTGATTGGTCTAGTGCCACCCCAAATTCTCACATGACGAGCTTACATGTGATTAGGAGAGAGAGAAGTAATCTTGTAAGACCTCAGGTACATTATCAAGTTCGAATCATGTGTCACAAATTGTATGCTTCATGATACTGTTAAAATAAAGTTACTCCGAACTACTGTTTGGCTGTTTTTTGTTTCAACAGTTTCTGCTTGAACTAAATCAATATTATATTGTCAGAATTATTTATTTGTACAATTTGATCCTTTTGTTCATCAATAGGTTGTTCAAGGACTCAGTTATGGCAGTCGTGTGCATATGACTTCTGAAGTCTGTAGGTATAGAAACAATATTCCTTCAGTTATTATTTTATCTGTGTTAACTCGTGAATATCTCTGGTGATTGCATCCATGCCCATGAAGAAGAGCAAATGGGGTTAGTTTTGGCATCATTACCAAGGATATAGCAAATGGGGTTCTTTGTAGTGTGGGCATGGAGTACTATGGTTTTTTTAGGGCCAAATGGGATAATACATTGCTTCTATATTCTTGTACTTTTTATCCTTTTCTGAAGAGGCTTCTTCTGAGAAATCTGAAATAAATTATATGTGCAGCATGGTTTCTCTATCATCTGATGAAAATTACTTCATAGCCAGTTCAATGGATGGTTCGGTTAGATCCTTTCCTATTCTTTAATTTAAATAAAAGTCACCAAGTTCTTTGGGAAAGTGGGGAAGGTACAAACTGGCATGATATGGACAATTAATATAGTATAACTGGTGGGGGTCAAACTTTTTATTGTCACATTTTAACTATTTGTCTTGTCTGGATGAAAATGCTTCATGTGAACACATATATAATCATGCACAATAGGTGTAAATCTCCATATCGAACATGTATCTATTCCAAACTTCTCACATTTATTTAAAAAAAGTAGTTATGAAGATGAGTGATTTGGATATTTTCTTGAAAATAATACACAAGCAGAAAATAGGCTGATTTCAGTTCAGAAGGATATAGGAGGTTGTCATTTATGATGAAATATGGGCAAGATGTGTTATATCTCATTTTGGAAAAGAAGACTGATTAATATTTTGACATTTTGCAGTTGGTCTAGTGCCTTGTAGTTAAACATCTATATTGTTATTCTTTATTTTTTATTTCTTTTTCCACCTTTATAAAATGCAGATCAAGCTATTTGATATTCGATTCAGAGATGTTGTCCAGTCTTACAGGGGGGGACATGTTAACTCTCACCATCATCTGCCACTCGCGGTCAACCCATCTGAAACGCTTCTGCTTTCTGGTATTGTGTTACTTTTTTAGGGACAGAACTGGTTTTATTCAAGTGTAAATTGTTTGCTTTGGTTTATGCTAGAACTAAACCCTAAACTCTAAACTACCATGGCCAACATGGTAGTCCACAAACTTTAGATGCAACTTGAGTCATGGTATACAACATTTTAAATATTGTAGAAAATATTAAGCAGAATAAATGAAAAAGAAGTTACTTTTGAAAATATTAAAAGAACAAAAAATAGAAGGCGATATAAAATGATGCAATTTATCAGGTGGGGACGATTGGGAGAATTGCAGGATTTGGAGCATCAAAACGGGAAAACTTTTATTTTCTGAGATGTTTTCTCAGACATGTTGTAATTCGGTCTTATGGCCTGGTTTTCAAGGTTGGCATTTTAACTTGACAATTTGCTAGTAGGATTATATAATTATTCCACTTTAAAATTATATAATTATGTTTTTCATCAAACATAGTGTAGTATTGTTAGGGTGTATACGGATCGGATATTAAACGGATACAGATATTATTCGATACCTAATTTAAATATTGTGATAAAATTAACATGTTATTCAAAAATACAGATATCCGAATCCTCACAAACGGATATCCGAAAACTAAAATAATACGGATACGGATAATTATCTAGTTCTGCTTCTGAAACTGTATCCGTATCCGTATCCATATCTGTAAACTATCCTTAACAAAATATCCGAATCCACAAAAATCCGAATATGGATCCGGATACGGACGTATAATGTCCAATCCGTTTACACCCCCAAATATTGCAAGGAAATATTGAATGATGTACCAGCTTGGTATTATGTAGTACATGCACTAGGCATATTGTTGTTTGGTTTTATGTACAAGGGAATATTGTAGTCCATGGATTTGCATTAAAAAGTTAATAGAATTTTTCAGAAGTGTGCACCTTTTCTTTGTTGTAGGCTATGCCGGGCATCAGCTCGATCAAAGTCAAAGTTCAGGCGCATGGTTGGGGTCTTGTGATGGGCTTTTCTATATGCAGGGTATCTGATCAGTACAGTTCTACTTCCAAAATATAGTACTAGTAGGGGCTTTGTAGATTTGTGAACATTACATCAAATTCTAACTTTGTTGGAATGTTATTATTGTTAATGGCGTTCCAATACTGTATACATCTTTTAAATTGTTCAAGTTTAAATTTCTAAATAAAGACCTTTGGAAAGGTACATAATTGTACTTACCAAATATTAGCTTCTGATATTGAATTTTGGGTTAACATGCTAGCAGCTTGCTGATGTAGCGCTGGAATAAATCTTTTGAGAATTAAATACTTTTATCCTCTGTTATGAACAGCCTCTTGATCAAAATTTCGATGGCATCATTTAGAAAAAGAGATAAAATTTCTGTCAAAAGCCATGTCAAGAAATATATTTTGTGAAGTTAATGAACTAGCGAATGCATATTGATCAATGATCATGTCAAACTTGGGTCAGACTGAGGTTATTTCATTAGATTTTTTTTTCTTAAATTCCCTTCGGATAAATTCACTGCTTTTGTAATAGACTATATCAAATGATTATGACATATCTTAATTCCACAAAATATGTTTTTCAGTGGAAGTCAATGTTAACACACTACATTTTTTATTTATTTTTAATAAGTATAAATGGGTACTTTAAATTTAAAATGTGTTTTAGTAAAAACAAAATTCAATAAATTAGATAAATTCGTATGTGTTTGAAATATAGAGGGGTAAATATGATATTATGGATTTTAAAGAGTAAAATATGTAATTTCGAAGTTATTGAGGGACATACTTGAAATTCCTCCTATATACTGAAACAAACAGAACAAGGTATCGCGGTACTAAATGTTATGGGAACCTCTGCTAAATACAGGAATCCATATTTCATTGAAATTTATCATAACTTAGAAGAAATAGTTGTTTAAAAGTTGAGACATATCATCCTTCAATGAAGCTCTTCTTTCCCTTTATTTTTTTAGTAAGGTTGAAGATCAAGTCACTCAATTATTTAAGAGTGATGCTTCTATGGACATAAGGACCTATTTGTAAAATGAACATATTTTCATTTTCAAAGTTCAAACAGTCGATCCGACCGTTCAACATTATCTCCATATTAAAATGTACTTGGAGGTCAAATTTTACATTTTTTTGAATTTTTTTTTACTATTTATTAAGTATTTTACAAAACTAGTCAAATTCAGACCATTAAATTTTGTAAAATACTTAATAAATAGTAAAAAAAATTTAAAAAAATGTAAAATTTGACCTCCAAGTACATTTTAATATGAAGATAATGTTGAACGGTCGGATTGACTGTTTGAACTTTGAAAATGAAAATATGTTCATTTTACAAATAGGTCCTTATGTCCATAGAAGAATTTGCCATTATTTAATATCCATTAATCAATTATTTAATCTACAAAGAATTTCTCCATTCTAATTTCGTACCTGCGACCTCCCACACGGAAAACATTGACTATCACGAGACCAAAATTTGATTCTTCTCTCCCCTCTTTTTTGTGCGATAGCAACAACAAAATTTCTTTTTTTGTTTCTAGCCCACAGATGGATAGCCTGTGAATAATCAAATCAAAGTTTTAATTGGAACCAGAGTACCAAAAAAATGAGATGCTTGTTGATGCATCTATGTCTAGGCTATTAGCATATTATGAGCAATCACTATAATATTTTTTTTACACAATTTTTCAGAACCAATTTTTGGTTTAGTGGCAAAGTCAATACTATTTGTGTGGGATGTTGCAAGTTTGAAATCTGAATGGGAAAATCTCTTGAGAATATTAAATAGTTAGGTGATTTGACCTCCAACTTTTACTCAAAAGATAACTTTGATTAAATATGTAAATTTATGGGGTTTTTTTTTTCTTTTGATGCTGATCAAGGGTAACAACATTTTATGTACATATGTTGTGCTTATGTGATATATTCTACTTAATTTCTAATGAATACAAGGAGACAAAGGAGACATGAGAACTAATCCATGATTTTTTTTTTTTTTGGCAAACGTTCACTTAATCAGAGAACTCAAGTTACATAGATTCCTATTTGCTATTAAAATGATATCGTAGAAATAGAGAAAAAAACAACACTTAGAAACTGCATGGGATGAAAGTTGGATACGTACATATTACCAGTGTATCCTTCCATCAATTCACTGCCTGTCTTTGCGAGATGGTCAGCCACTCCATTGTGGCTTCTCTTAACACGTAGATCGACTACAAGAATAGAATAGTATCCGAGTATTCATGAGGGTATCGTCGCGGATACTCCTGTCGATAATACCGACACGTTCAGAAATAGTATTTTTTTTATCAGTATACCCTCATAGTCACTTTTTACTCTCACGGATACTGTCTCATTCTTGTAGACATCCATACTTAACACTTCACACTAATCAATGTTCATTTAACACTAACTAGGACTACACCATTAATTTGTTACATTAAAAGACACAATTAAGTATCAGTAAAAATAAATAATTGAGAAAGAGATGAAACGCGACTGTTGGGGGGCAGATTGTTAGTGTGACTGTTGTCCATAGTGAAAATGTTCTCTGTTGCAATTTATTGTTTCAAATTTGGTACTGGAATTAGATATGGTGGAATGGAGTGCTTATCCTCTCTGATATCTCAACTTTTGCGTGACCGATGTGTACGGTGCCTATTTGGGGATAGCGTAGGGGCAGTATTACTTATGCTTGAGATTCGTGCTGAACGTATTTGAACGGTTGAGATTAAAAAAAACCTCAAATTTGAGATGTCTCAGAGGATGCGAACTTGGTGCAATGAAACCCTGCCCCTCTATTATATACGTTTGTAAATAACGGTATATGGTCGTCGGACGGATAAGGTACTGCCAAGCAATTAATCGGAAATAATCGGTCATAGTCGAAAATAATCGGCCAATTAAATCGAGAAAATCCGTAATAGTTTGATCACTATCAACGATTAATTGATTAATTAATCAGCCTAAATGGACTTTTTTTACAACACGGCATACTACAAAGGTGGCCTTACAGAGGGAAAACAATAAAGAAAGACAAAGGTTTCATGTAGAGTGGGAAAAATGGCACGTCGGAGCCGGCTCCGTTACGGAACGGCACGGTAACGGCACGGCACGCATGTCGGTCACGTGCCGTGACTCGCGTGTCGCGTGCCGTGACCAATTGTTGGCAAAGAAGACACGGCACGGCACGGCACGGAAATTGCCTTGGTCACGGCACGGCACGGGAACACGGAACGGCACGGCACGGGACACGCGAGTCACGGAACGGAAGACACGCCAGTCACGGCAATCACGGCAGTCGCGAAGCAATACACTACCATACCTTCCTACAAGGTATAATTTTATTTTAATTAAAATATTTACATTTAAATTTCAATTAAAACATTTGAATTTTAAAGAATCGTTTCATTTTTTTTTTAAAACGTTAAATGCGATCAAACTTGACTAACGCGCGTTTGGTCACGGCACGTTTGGTCACGGCACGAATTAGTCACGGCGTGACTCGCGTGCCGTGACCACACCTCGTAATTTTTGTCACGGCACGGCACGTGAAAAATTTACTTGGTCACGGCACAGCACGGCACGGCACGTTTTTCCCACTCTAGTTTCATGTGTGGTTCAGATTGATGCATGTGTTGCATTTGCCATAAAAGAAATGAATTCTTTTGAAACTTGGACTCTTTTTTTTTTCTTCATCTAGTAAATGTATGATCAACCGACATACAACCAAATTGAAGAATTATTTTTCGTCAGTGAACTTTCTTAAAGTGAGTTCATATTGCATCAAATTGGTTCTTGAATATTTTTTCAAAATAAAAAAAGAATTGGTCTATAAACTTGGAAACTAAATTAAAGGTGACTGAACCGGTCTCTGTACTTCGTTTATATCAAATTAATAACCCTTTACATATTAAAAAAAGAACTAAGTTGAAGAAATTAATATGGTCAATTTATTTTTTTGTTATGAAACTTCAAGAAAATTATTTATTTCTGAATAAGAACTATTTTGGTACAAACAAAAGCTTAGAAATTAATTTAATTTTTTTAAGAAAGTTCAGGATCATAACCTAAATTTTTGCCGTGTTCGGTTGCCATAAGTTTGTTAATTTGCGAGAGCTTCTATTTTGCACAAATTTTTAAAATTAAAACAAGTGTTCATAAAAAAGTGTTCATAAAAAGTTATAGATTTTTATTTACTTACTTTTTTTTAATTAGTTAAGAAGTCTGAAAAAAATCTTATATATTAGATACAATGCAATAGTTCATTTTTTTTTCAAAAAAAATATCATAAAAATTTATGTGGACCGTAATTTGTGGACGAAAACAGACAAATTCTAGTAGTTCTATTCAAAGGAATTTTTAACTATGTTGAAAAAATTTAAATGTTTATGCTTTTATTGGTCTTCCAAATTCTAACAAGGGGCATCAATTAGTTCCTCAAATTATCTGAGCATCTTCTTCTGAAAATATTTTTCTGTCAATTTTATCCATCTATAAACATACTGAAAGTAGTAAATTATTTGAGTGTTGAAATACTCAGAAAATTGCTTATATATTTGAATTTTGTCTTAGGATGATTTTCATGATTGTGAGTCACTTCAATTATCTTTGATTTTAGATTTTTTTTTATGACAAAAAAAAATGTAAAATAGAACAAATAACTAGAAAATGAGAATATTTATGTAATTAATATTAAGTCGCGTTCGATAAATCAAATTAAGAACGAGAAGTCAATTCTACAATCAATTAATATTTCTTAGCTAATTAATGTATAGAGCAGAGTATGTCCGATGGGCATCATACCTACTTGGTGTTCGATGGGGTGTAAGTCTATTTGATCTTCTTTACGATTTGTGCGCTCCGCTTTATTATTTGTGTGTGTCGGGTTCAATTTTTGGATGCACATATCATAATATGGATCGGACAAACTTGAAAATCATCGAACCTAATAGTAGGCTAGATACCCATCATACCTCCTCCACTCTAATTAATTTATGCTCGTGTTAAGCAATTGATAATTAGAATAGCATATAATATTAAAAATATGTTAATTAGAAACTATCAGAAGCACAAATTAGATTTTTATTCTTTATCTCCATCTTTATAATTTCATTCATTTAGTTTTGAAAAAAAAATTATCGCCGATCAACATTTATATTTTGTAATAAAAGAGAAAACAATTTGAGAGGCAATGGAGACCTCCATTTATTCTGTGTTCAGCTTATTATTCAAACAAGAAACAAATAGTTGTCTTTATAATTAACCTCACAAGATTCACATTTATTTAAAACATGAAATCACTTAAAATCAGGTATGTGTTATTGTCCAAATAAAAATATCAAGAGTTTTTGCATTACAGAAAACTAGCAAAGGATATAATTAATTAACCTCTTGCAAAAAAAAAATTTGCTGTCATGTTATTATCATTTATTGTAATATTATTTTACATGTATTATTTCTCTCATGCAGATAAAAGGTCGCTTTTATTTACAAACTCTTTGTCATAGCATCCTTTAATTTGTCACGCATTTATTTGCATTTTATTTTATTTTAATTTTATTAAAAGAACTGATACACTATAGCAATTTTTAAATCATGCATCTCTTCGAAAAGAGACAAGGGCTACAGTTTTATTTATCTGCATTTTTTTAACTCATCATGTGTAAATCCCGCAGTTTCATTTTATTTCATAGTATAATTAATCAAATATAAAACGCAACATAATCACTGTAAATTAAGTCCCAATATTTGCTTTATGATCATTTATAATCGCATGACTTTTCCTACCTGATAGTTCAACCTATCAAAACAACAATTATTTGCTTGAAGTAGTATTTGTAAGTAAATGTACATGTATTTTGTGTATATACACACACACACACTAGTAATTAAGCATCCTTAGTTTTCTGTAGCGCCTTCAATTCATCTCCTTTCTAGTCGCAGCACATTTCGCACAACCAACAACAACAAAGCGCAGCAAGGCTGTAAAAAGAAGAGAAGAAATTTAAATGTCACTACATGATTTCTGCCATATTTAAATAACATGAATAATTTATATTATTTGCTGAATGAAAATATTATTTGCTATTTAAAGTATGTTACCCAATGACATGTATGACTTTATTTTCACTTCTTTTCTTTTAATTAGAAAATTATGATCAAACTATTCTAAGTAGAAACTTTACCTTTTCTTTTATCATTAGAATGTTATCTTTCTTTTTCGCTTATTTATTTGTATTGCTTTTTATTATACAGACTTTTAGCATATTGTTTTATAAAAATTGTTTATTATAAAAGTCAACTTTTCCAATATAATTTCTCATATTAGGTATTTCATTGGAATTTAATTAGAACTTAGAAGAACAATAGCAACAAATGATATTAAGACATAGTTGTTTAAAAGTTGAGACTTACCATCCTTCAATGAAGCCCTTCTCTCCCCTCTTTTTTGTGGGATAGCAACAACAAGACTTCTTTTTTTGTTTCACTCCAACAGTTGGATAGCCTATGAATTATCAAAATACAAATTTAATTGGACCGAGCAGTACCTCAAAATTGAGATGCTTGTTGATGTATATATATATTTCTGGGCTATTATGAGCAATTTTTTTTTTTTTTGAAGAAGAGGAAATTGGCAGTAGCTGCAAACATTTTTAGGCTATTATGAGCAATCACTTTAGATATCAGTTCACATAATTTTATTACATTCTCAATTTAGTTTTTCACATAATTCATATTAGTTGCTTCTAACTCAAAAAGATACTTTGATTAAATATGTAAACTTATGGTTTTTCTTTTGATGCTGCTCAAGGGTAACAACTGTTTATGTTCATATGTTGTGCTTATGTGATATATTTACCATGCATGAGCCTTAATTATTTCTAATTATTACAATGAGACAAAAGAGACATACTGCATTAATTTGTTTGGAGAACTAATCTATGATCACTTAACACTAACTAGAACTACACCATTAATTTGTCTAGGGCTGCTAATGAGTCGAGCCGGCTCATGAATCAATGAGTGAGCGGCTCAATAAATTGTATTGAGCCAGGCCCTAAACTAAATAAAGTCCGAACTCGACTCGGCTCATATTTTATCACTCAAACCGAGCCGAGCCCGAGCCGAGCCCGAGCCGAGCCGAGCCGGCTCATGAGCCAATGAGTCTCTTCTTTTTGTGCTTGATGATGTAATAGACTAAGGGTTGGAAAAAAAAATATAATTTTCTTGCGGCACGTTTTACGCTTGGCATTATGCGTGAGTGAGATTTAGATGTATTAAAAACAACAGTCGTATTATTATTTGGATCTAGCTATAAAAAAAATTTAGCGACATTTGACAACAAAGTATTGTCTAATAGTTGTTTAATTACTATTTAAGGGTGAGGTGTTAGAGAATTTTAACGCAGAGAATTTAAAATCGTTTTTATCTGTTCAATCACATTATTTTAAAGTTTGATTTGAATTCGGTTCAATCGCATTATTATAAAAAGCTTGATTTGAATTCGGTTCAATCACATTATTTTAAAACTTGATTTGAATAGTTTAGGTAAGGTTATGACTTGTAATAAAGTAAATGTTTGTTTTTCTAATGCTTAGCATGAGTTGAGCTCGCGAGTTATGACATGAGTTGGGCTCGCGAGTCATGAGTCGAGTTTGAGCCGAGCCGAATGCTCAAACTCCCGAAATTTTTAAATATAGCACAGACCCAAAAAAAATAAACCAAAACGGCACCGTTTGGCCAGAATTCCAAATTTAGCACGGCCGCAGATCAGCTGAGCGGCCCCTGAAATGGGGCCGCATATTGGCTGAGCGGCCCCCCTTTTTTTTTTAATATCGGAAATGTTGTTATTTTTTTTGATGATTGTGTTATAAAAATAATTGTATTTGTATTGTAGTTTGAAATGTTGTTTAAATTTATGTATTTTGGTGCAAGTTATTTTAGAAATGTCGTTCGTTTGAAATATTTTATATATGTCGTGTGGTTCAAATATTTTTTTTGTACGAGGAGATAGTGATATAATGAACAAAATAAATAAATAACCAAAACAAATAACAAACTAACAAAAAAAATAAGAGACATAATATAACAAATAAATCCAGTATCTGACATAGTCTACAAATATAATTAAAACTAAATAAACATCCAGTCCATTGGTACGGCTCTCAGCCTACGAATATAATTAACTACCTCGTGCATCTCGAGCAGCTTTGTTCTGTCTTTCCATTGTATCTCGGCCGGCTTGGTGTCCTCTTCTCCTACGATGTAGTACATCCATCCATATCGGAATCCTGTTGTGTTTTCTTCTGCCCAAAGAAATATTTTTATCTTCTGGAACAAGTACAGGGCCCTCGTTTGCAGGCCATTCCGACTGATTTTCATAGACATGCCATTCAGCACTCCATGTGTTGATCAGTGTCCGGATGTGGTAGTAGTGACTAACAAAGCAGCCAGGGTCGATGCCTCGGAGACGGCACACAGACACAACATGAGAACACGGTATTCTGTCCAATTGAGGCTTTTGGCATGTGCATTCCACCGTGTGATCATCCCTGATGTGAACCGTGTATTTGAAATTAGCCTTGGTAAACCGGCCAGAATCGTCAGGTATGTAAGAGTGAACTCTCTCTTGTGTAGAGGTTACCTCGAACTCGTTGTTGTGGCCAAACCCCCCAAGCGTCTTCATAGTATTGGACCTCTCGAACCGGTGGTTAATAAGCTAAGAAAAATTAAAAAATAATGAAGAAGTCAGATCTTTTTAACAAAGTTACTAAAAAATTATGAAGAAAAAACTATAAATAAAAGTACCTCATGCACACGACACGAGAACTGTTGACCAAGACTGGCTTCATTTAGCGCTTTGGCCCTTCTTTGCGCAAACCATGTGAGACATTTGTAAAATGTGTCTTCAATTATTGCTGCCACCGGTAACCTACGAGATGACCTGAAAACATTATTTAGCGACTCGGAACCGTTTGTAGTCATAATTCCCCAACGGTAACCGCCGTCCAGTGCTTGGAATATCTTCCATGGTTTCGGACACTCGTTCTCATCTTGATCCAAATACTTACCCACACCGTCCAGCCAATTGAGAGCGCGGTCACATACATCCCCCATTGCTTGCATTCCTTGCTCGTATCTCCTCATCTTTCTCTTAGCCACACATATCCTAAAAAACTTGATTGCCGCCTCACTACAACCGTTCTTCTTCATGTTCTCGGCTATGTGAGTAGCACAAAGACGGTGAACACATTGATCCTCATCCTCATCGTTCCACCCCAAATCATCTTGTCTGAACACCTTCTTTATACCTTTGCCCCTATCAGTTATTACACACATGAATCTGAGTGAATTACATTGCGGCGCAACCATTTCATGAACCACGCACAATCTTCGAAACTCTCTGATTTTACCAGTGAAAAAGCCAACGGGAGAAGCTGGTTTTCTGCATCGTACCCGGTTGCAATCAACAACTTGCCTGTATTAAAATAATCAAATTAAGTAAAGATAAAAAATCAAATTAAGTAAAGATAAAAAAATCAATAGTTACCTTTGTACCGGCCTGACAGAAAACATGCATCAATGGTGATGACTGGTCTGATGTGTTGAAAAGCTGCAATGCACGGTCCAAATGCCCAAGCCGCCCTATGGAAATACCTCCATGGTCCTGGTTCACCGGTGGGAAATGAGGTCACCTCAAATAATATTTCTGTCAATAAATTAAAAAAATAAGTTCAATTGTTGATTTTATTACAATGACGTAAAAAAAATAAGTGCCAATTTAGTACCTGGGTTCTTTCTCTTGATTGCCTCCAACAACGGAACTATAAGAGAGTACGACCCCTCCCAACTACCAAACTGGCGGGCAATTGCCAACTCACGGCCATGCCACAGTTTGTTGTACGCCGGTATCTGACCGTTGTATCTTTCAGCAACAGCGATCCTTACTGTGTTGATACTCAAATCAACGTCGTTCCTCATGTGAGCCGATATGCAATCGGCAACCATACTAGCCGACAACTGTGCATGATCAATTCTTGTCGCATCCGCGTGACATGAATGTTGTGTTGGGCACTTCGAAATACGCCATTGTGTACCGTAACCAGTGGCCTTTGCGAGTATGTACCAGCCACACCTACTGTCACTGCACTTGAACCTCATTCTGGTGGTATTACTATGCGTATTCCTTATCTCTTTGTTGCAAACTATGTGAAACCTGGCAATTGCGCTCTTCATGGCCTCTTTTGAGTCATATATTTGACCCTCAGACAGTTCATTCTCAAACACTTCCCTCCTTCCAAACAAACTCGAATTTGCGGGCTGAAACCCTGATGTGTCATTGAAAGCTGAACACGGGTGCTGAAACCCGCGATCCATTATCCGAAAACCACTATCCATTACGAAAGTCCTCGGCCGTCCAAGCACAGGCCCGGTATCTTCCTCGTCACTATGATCGCCCGTACCCTCAGGATTTTCATCACCCCAATTTTCCTCTGCCTCTTGTAATTCTGAATCCTCTGATTCAGCACTTTCATCTGGATCACAAGATTGACCCCAATGAGCGCTCCGACTAGATGAAGGCTGGTCGGTCCGGGTGGGGGCCCGACGGGAGGGCCGACTACTGGACGGTCGATCTCTCTGAACTGGGGCTCGACTACTGGACGGTTGGTCAATTTGGACAGGGGCCGGACTAGAGCCGGATGAGTTACCCCGACCCCGAATTAACCTCATAGCTGGGTTGGTACGCCGGACTCTAGTAACCTCCACATATAGGTCAATTATCTTGTATGTACCCCCAGAAAAACTCATAATTTGGTTGTACAATACCTGCCAGACTCCCTCATTCTGGATTGGAAAGAGTTGGAACCAGGTTTGTGCTGAACTAGTCGGCATACTAATCTTGGCCTCAATTTTAAGGTCATACTGGCCCTGATCCAATCCCAAGTTCTGACATATACTCGATTTAAGCCCCACATAATCAGTACCCGGTAAAACCGGAATCACAGTAACAGGTCCGATACTATAATAAACCCCATTAGGACCTGTTAGAACATCACCACCAGTATAAATTGATACCATAAGAGCCATTTTGAATCCAATACACAAGAAACCTAAAATTAAAAATTAACTAAATTAATTATTAATCTACTGAAAAAAAAAATGAAAAAAGAGAGAGAGAAAAACTTACATGAGAAGCTCTTGTCCAGGAGAGAGAGGGGATCAGAGTGTGAAATGAATTTCTCTCTCCTGGATCGGAATAAGAAGGGAAGGGGCCGCTCAGCCAATTTGCGGCCCCTGGGGCCGCTCAGCCAATATGCGGCTCCTGGGGCCGCTCAGCCAATATGCGGCCCCATTTCAGGGGCCGCTCAGCTGATCTGCGGTCCCCAGTAAAAGGGGCCGCTCAGCTGATCTGCGGCCGTGCTAAATTTGGAATTCTGGTCAAACGGTGCCGTTTTGGTTTATTTTTTTTGGGTCTGTGCTATATTTAAAAATTTCGGCTCAAACTCATTAAATTGAGCCGAGCTTTGTTATTCAAGAATGAGCCGAGCCTGAGTTGAGCCGAATTAGTTATATGACGAGCCGAGCTGAGTTTTGAGCCGAGCTTGGCTCGTTAGCAGCCCTAAATTTGTCATATTAAAAAACAAAATTAAGTATTAGTAGAATAAATAATTGAGAGAGAGATGAAACCTGGTGGAGGCGTATTGTTAGTGTGACTGTTGTCCATAGTGAAATTATCCCCTGTTTCAATTTATTGTTTCAAATTTGGAACTGGAATTAGATATGGTGGAACGAACCCTTGCACCTCTATTTATATACATACTACAAAGGTGGTCTCAGAGAAAGGGAAAACAAAAAAGAAAGACAAAGGTTTCATGTGTGGTTCAGAACTTCAGATTGATGCATGTGCTACATTTACCATAAAAGAAATGAATGCTTTTTGAAACTTGGACTTTTTTTTTTCTTCGGCTAATAAATGCATGAACAACCGACATAACATCGGAATTAAAGAATGACACATTTGGTACGTACGAGAACTTTCTTAATCTGAGTTTATATATATGCACCAAATTGAATTTTAAATGTTTTTTACTTTTTCATCATAAAAAAGATTGGTCCGTAAACTTTTAATGACAAAACTGGTCATTGTACTTTTATCTATACCAAATTAATCCATTATTTCAAAAAATAACTATGTTGAAGAGATTAAATAATATGGTTAATATGTTTTTTTTATTTCAAATTAATCCTTTACTGAGCCATACCGTGTCAAAATTATGACCGGCTATTGATATTTCTGAGATCATACATTGATTTTTCCTCTTTGTCAGAAAAAAAGATAAATTTGTTCGTAATTTTATTGTTGTATTCCTCATCTGTTGTTTGAAATTTCAGAATTCTTTAGTCTCCAATTATTATAATTTTTGAGAGATTCATTCTTTAACCGGACTGTCATCTTGGAATATATTTAAGTTTGAGAATAATTTAATTATCAATTGTCATTACTAATTTAGGAGAATACAATTGACTTAATTGTATTTGTACTTAATTTCTGGAGTTAATTAAATTGGCGCATATTTCTTCACTACTGGTTCATGTAAATTTGAAACCAAATATTCTAATCCATTTTTATGAACTTTCATTTTTTTTTTCCTGTATCATAATAAAAGTAAAAAAAAATAAAGAGAAAATCATACGGCCAAAAATAGAAGTCACTACTCAGAAAAAAAAATATTTTAATGACAAATATTGACCTAGGTTTCTAATTAACACTTTATTGTTTTCTTAACAATATAATATAACTAAATATTTTTAAAAAAATCTTTAGATACACTACAATACACTACAACTCAGTTTTGAACATTTAGTTCAAAAGTTGATTGTAGACAATTAATGGAATGCGGACTAATATTCCGTGATAGCACTGTGCATAAATTTTCTAATTTGAAATATTCAAAATAGTCTCTATTAACTTCTTTTATAAAGAACAAGGTTCTAAATAGCGTTTATAGCGTCATAGCGGGAAGGCTACAAAAAAAGGTATAGCGAATAGCGGAAGCTATTCTAAATAGCATTTTTTTTTTTTTACATTCCGTACATTCAATATTTGTACTAAATATCAACATTATCTAAAGTCTCATAGAACAATAAATAACACCAAAGTAATTAAGAAATTATAATATTCATATTAAACCCGTACAAAGTCCAAATTACGGTTTAAAATATCCATAGTAATATCATAAACTATCGATTTTTCCTATTAAAAATATCTTAAGCATCATGATTCATGACATAATCTATTTTTTTTCTATTCAAATTTTAATTTCGGTTTGGACTTTTTTTCTATTCAAATTTCAATTTCTATTCCCAATTTCAAATTAATTTATCTGTAGCAAGTAGCAACAAATTCAGTTTCGGTTTGAGTTTTTTTGGGTATTTATTTAAAACCCATATAAATTGCTTAAAAAAAAAAACCCATATTGTATAGCACAAATAGCGGACCGCTATAGCGCTATAGCGGCCGTAGCGCAAATAGCGCATTTTGATGTCATAGCGTAGCGTTTGGGGTCCAAAAACGCTATAGCGGCGCTATTTAGAACACTGATAAAGAATTATATATGGTGTAAATAAAAAAAAAATCTCACCACAACGCTGCTTGAGTGAAAATTTAATTTACTGTTAAAATCTGCACCTGTATTTTGAATGTGTGTGTATGTGTGTAACGGTCAACTGGATGTTTTTGGAAAGAGCAGATTTGAATTTGGATTTGGACAAACGGTAAAGATCTGGTAATTAGATTTGAATTTGAGAAAAGATATGGCCAGGGAGAACAGAAGAAGAGAGATCTAGCCAGCGATTTGAGGAAAGATTCTTTACCTCACTTGTATTCTTTTCTTGTATTAATATTTAGTTTCTATACTTTTAATATTACAAAAATGTACCGAAATTATAGTCAACGATTCTTATTCGGTGCGTTTTGGTCTTATTTAGTTGAAGCATCAATAAAACAAAACAATATATATTCTGATAATATTATGTTTTATTTGTGTGTATCAATGACTTATTTTATTTGAAAACTAAATTGTCTGCATCAATTTTTATTGGGTGCATGATCAAAGAGTCGACAAATAAATGGTTTAATGCATTTTATTTGCACTGTTGATTTTCAGGTGTTCCTGTAAAAAAAAATAACTCCAAATTTTACATTTTTTTTACTTGAATGGATTGCTTTTGTTAGATTAACAGTTCACATTCATTTTGTTAGATTTAAATTTCGATCATTTACCAAAAAAAAAAAGAGTTGTAATAATTAAGAGACACCAAAATTATGGTCAATGCATCCATCCTCAACAAAAAAATATCATATTTCTACTGTTTACAATGAAAATTAAATTTAAATTAAATTATAAAAACTTTCGAACCAACATTTGAAAAATAAAAATGACAGAATTACATAGTTTGCCCCCAAAGACCAAAAAAAAATTATAGTACAATCAGATGTTAAAAGAAAGGAAAAAAAAAAATACGGTGGGGCACACAATAAATTGTATATTGCTAATTTACTAGCCAGGGGAGAAATACATCTGTCTAAATTGAATATTAGAAATGGGGAGAAATGCAAATAATGACATGTGTTTGACCAGTTGTTAAAATAAAAAATAAAAATCTCACAAGATCGATCTACATTTATTTCAAAAATGAAATAACTTAAAATAAGGTATTGTGCTCTTATAAAGAGTTGGGAGAATTTCTTACGTCGTTCACAGTTATTATTATTTATTGTAATAATATTTTGAATGCATTCTTTGCTCATGCTGGTAAAAGGTTGCTTTTAATTACAAATTCTTTGACAAGGTATGCTTTTGCTCATATATAGTAGGTTTAATTGTTGTAAATATGGGTCTAAATATGCAGGGGCGGAACCAGGTAGTCCCGGGGGGCAGCTGTCCCCCCTGAATTTTGAGTTTTAGTGGAAATCTATCAATCCTGGTAGACTTTGCCTCCCTTGAAATTTTTTTTGTCTCCCTCTGGATGTTTGATTTGTAATTTGAATTAAATTTAGGGTTAAAATTGAAATTAAATTTAGGATTTAAATCCGATTAGCTATTTAAACCTGATTCGATATTTTTTTGCCCCCTTGACAAAAATCCTGGATCCGCTCCTGTAAATATAGGTCGTGAAGGGAGTTTATTTTTAAAGCTTGTAAATAAACTTTTCTTATCAATATTATTGTTAGCGGTAAATGCCGACTAACCTTAAAAAAATATATATATTTCACTTGTTTCTCGTTCTAGCTAGTTGAGAATTTTAAACCCATATTGTGTAAAAGTTCGGTTCCAAATTTTTTTTTTTTTTTTTGTAGGTCAAGTTCTTAGTTCTTAGTGTATTTAATCAAATTAAAACACAACATAATCATTGTAAAGACCAATTGATAATCATAAATTTTATTTTTTTATTAAAACAACAACCGCATACCTGATAGTTCAACCTATCAACAACAACTATTATTCTGCTTGTAGTATATATTTGCAAGTAAATGTACATGTATTTTGTATATTAAACTAGGAATTAAGGATCTTTAGTTTACTGCACCGCCTTCCA
The DNA here is from genome assembly GCA_025461125.1 of Carex kokanica. Taxonomy (NCBI): domain Eukaryota; kingdom Viridiplantae; phylum Streptophyta; class Magnoliopsida; order Poales; family Cyperaceae; genus Carex; species Carex kokanica. Next base: position 857,721 of record JAJGRX010001195.1, read on the forward strand.
TCCTTTCTAATCGCAGCACATTTCACACAACCAACAGCAACAAAGTGCAGCAAGGCTGTAAAAGAAGAGAAGAAATTTACAAATCAGTACATGTCTAAATAACATGAACAATTAATATTGTTTGCTGAATGAAAATACTTTTTTTAAGTTAAATTAATGTTGAAGATGTTGAATCATTAATCCAACGTTGGACTAATGTGTAAAATAATTATGTATTGTATACTGTCAATTTTATGCTCAATTAAAAGTGATCATTTGCGGTTTATGATTTATTGAGCAATAATGTGACATATAGGGTGTGGGTCTTTAATGTGTAGAACTTAAGAGGTAATATTCAATTTAATTATGGGCTGAATTGAATAATTGTCATAATAGGACAGCCAAGGAGTTCCTTAGACTGTATATAAAGATTTGGTCCCCCAGAATACAAGGCTATCTGAATTCATATCTCATTATCCCATTAGATGAGAGTGTGAGAGACTTTAGAGAAGACAGAACTAAAGGAGACTCTCTAAAGGGCCTTGCTATTCTGGAAGAACCGAATCGGTGGCGATCTCTCGCACAAGACAGTCATGGATTAAGGTACGCTTCCGCTATTCAGTTTTATATTCAACACAGATGGTCTTGCGGTGGTCGATGATGGTTTTTGTCGGGCCCAACAGAAGAATGATCAATCCCAATATATTGCTATTTAAAATATGTTACCCAGTGAAGTGTATATATGACTTTATTTCAGCTTCTTTTCTCTTTAGAAAAGTATGATCAAATATTCCAGTAAATACTTTACCTTTTCTTTTCTTTTTAGAAATGCTATTCTATTCTTTGTCCCATATATATTTGTATTGTTTTTCATCATGCAGACTTTTAGCATTTTGAAAAAAAAAATACTTATTTTTAAATTTGCTGAATGCAATTTGTTTTTATGAAAAATTGTTTATTATAAAAGTCAACTTTTCCAAAATATATAATTTCTCATCTTAGGCGAAATGATCTACTTGAGAATTCTACAACAAAAAACAGAGAAATCTCTAAGAATTTCATGAATATATATTTACTTCCATTAGATACTAAAACAAGCATAACAAGGTATCACGGTGCTAAATGTTATGAAATCCATATTTCAATGGAATTTAATTAGAACTTAGAAGAACAATAGCAACAAATGATATATTAATAAGACATAGTTGTTTAAAAGTTGAGACTTACCATCCTTCAATGAAGCCCTTCTCTCCCCTCTTTTTTGTACGATAGCAACAACAAGACTTCTTTTTTTGTTTCACGCCAACAGTTGGATAACCTATGAATTATCAAAATCAAAAATTTAATTGGAGAGCAGTACCTCAAAAATGAGATGCTTGTTGATGTATATATATTTCTGGGCTATTATGAGCAATCACTTTAGATATGGTTCACATAATTTTATTATTACATTCTTAAATTAGTTTATGAAAAACTTTAGATAACTCGTATAATTAGTTACTTCTAACTCAAAAAGTTAGTTTGATTAAATATGCAATTTTATAATTTTCTTTTGATGCTTTTCAAGGGTAACAACTACTTATGTTCATATGTTGTGCTTATGTGATATATTTAGTTATTTACCATGCAATGAGCCTTAATTTATATATTATTACAATGAGACATGCTGCATTAATTTGTTTGGAGAATAACTAATCTAGCTATGATCACTTAATACGAACTAGAACTACAACATTAATTTGTCATATTAAAAGACAAAATTAAGTATTAGTAGAATAAATAATTGAGAGAGATGAAACCTGGTGGAGGCAGATTGTTAGTGTGACTGTTGTCCATAGAGAAATTATCCCCCGTTTCAGTTTATTGTTTCAAATTTGGTACTGGAATTAGATATGGTGGAATGAACCCTTGCACCTCTATTTATATACATACTACAAAGGTGGCCTCAGAGAAAGAGAAAGGGAAAACAAAAAAGAAAGACAAAGTTTCATGTGTGCATGGTTCAGATTGATGCATGTGCTCCATTTGTCATAAAAGAAATAATTGCTTTTGAAACTTGGGACTTCTTTTTTGTTCATCTAGTGAATGCATAAACAACCGACATACATCGGAATTAAAGAATGACACATTTGGTACGTACGTGAACTTTCTTAATCTGAGTTTATATATATGCACCAAATTGAATTTTAAATGTTTTTTTTAACATAAAAAAAGAATTGGTTCTTAAACGTTGAAAATTAAAAGATGACAAACCTGTATCTGTACTTGTGTTTATAAAATTATTCTTTTTGAAGTAATCAATTAAGTTTTTGTTATGAAACTTTAAGGACAGATTTGGTCCGACTAAAAGTTCAGAAACCAGTTTAAATTTTCTAAAAGAGTTTACTGACTAATTTGATACAAACGAAAGTTTAAGAACTAATTTTTTTTTTTTAAAAGTTTATCAAAGCCTACATTTTTCTTGTAAGTATCATAACTTGTTATATCTTCTATTTTGCACAAAATTTTCAAATTAAAATTACAAATTCGAATTGATGGCGTATTCTTATTTTTTAATAAAGGGGTACGTTCATGTAACATTTGATAGAATTTTAGTTCGTTACTGCATTTGAATTAGTTAAGAAATCTAAATAAAATCAAATATATTAGGTACCATATAGTAGTTAATGTTTTATCCTATTAACCTTGCAGAAAACAAATAAATAAATAAATAATTGGGTGACTAAACCTCCAACATTTACTCCAAAAAAATTATAAATATACATACGGACTGTAATTTGTGGACAAAAACAGATAAGTTATTCAAATTCATCACCTAAATTATAAAATCTTAATACAATAAAAACAAATGTTACAAGTTATGCCTCAAAAAATAATGACACCAAAAATCTCCTCTATATGTTTGACATGGGTTCCATTCCATAAAATGTTTGTAATTTGTAAAACAAAATTTCTTGTAGCAAGCCTTCACAATAGGAACAACCAACCAAGTGATTCTAATTCAAATTTAAAAAAAACAAATATTCTTCCTCTAATCCTACTTTTAACCACTTAACTTTATTAAGGCCTAAATTTACTGTCATGTGAACAGAGTTCATGTGCATTTGTTGCTTTGTGTAGAAGGTAAAAAAAGTTTTCTTCGGTGTGAAGGAAAACACCAAGCAAAAAGGAATTTTTTTTATAAACCATAATTAAAAAATTGATTTTTAGGAAATCAACATGATTACCTTTTTTTTTTACAAAATCCATCAGAACCGAAATACCATTTCGGTCCCGAAATTTTTTTTTTTTTGGACCGAAATGTCATTTCGGTCCCGACTAGTTTCACAGAAAAATACTGTGAAAAGCTGTGAAACTAGTCGGGACCGAAATAACATTTTGGTCCCAAAAAAATAAAAAATAAAAAAATTCCGGAACCGAAATGGCATTTCGGTTCTTATAGTTTTTGTAAAAAAAAAAAGAGTAATCAAGTTGGTTTCCTATAAATCAATTTTTTAATTATGGTTTATAAAAAAAATCCAGCAAAAAGTGGGGTGTTTTTCCAGAACTTAAATCATCTTTTTTTTTTTTTTTTTTAAATCTTTTGACACCACATAGGAAGGAAAAGAAAAGAAATAAGGTTATCTGCATAATACATAGCATGTGGCTTGGAATCCAATTGTCTAATTTTACCGAAAGTCAGCCTGTTGTAAGAAAAGAAAAGGTTACGAATTGGATTCCTTGCCAACTAGTATAGGTCTAGAGGAATTCATTTATTTCTAATTTTGTTCTTTAATTCTGTAAGTCAACTATTTGTCTGCATATTCCTATTATATGTCAAAATGTGAATATTTTTTCAAGAGAGGGATGAGCAAGGTGTTGGAAAAGAAACTCAAAATAATATGTCAAATTGTCAATATTCTGTAAGTCAATTTTATGACAATTGAAACCATCGTTTGTTTATAATCTAAAACAAGGGTTCCGAGTGGCAAGTTCTTTCTATGATTCAAAAAAAAAATAAAATTTATGTGTAAATTTTGCTAATTTTAATAAAATTTTAAAATTTGTCGATATATTAATGAAGCATTTGTTAAATGAGTAGGGTTAAAATGCTCTATTATTTCTCTGCATCATTTATGCTTCACATCCTTATATCTGTTTTTGAAGTCTAAACTGGCCATTCGAATGTTAAATATGATATTCATATTAAAATGTGTTTGGAGACCAAATTTTATATTTATTTATTTATTTTTAATTTCTAGATAGGTACAAATTTATTGTTTTATGAATGGTTCAAAAATAGTGATTTTGTATCTATCTAAAAAAGAGTAAAAAATCCTAAAAAACATAAAATTTGGTCTCCAAACACATTTTAATGAAGATCATGTTGAGCGGTTCAGATTATTTGTTCAGACTTTAAAAACAGAAATAAGAATGTGAGAGCATGAGTGGGACACAAAACCAATAATGCATTTTAACCCTACTCTTATTTAATTAAAATAATAAATATGTCTTGCTCTAAAGTATATTTGCTGAATGTTCTTTTTTTTTTTTAATTTAGCTCCACTATAATAAATTTTTAATTTTGCCCAAGTTCCTCTAACATTATCTCCTAGTTTTTTCTTTTTTAATGCTGATGCAAGTTTCTATCCACCTTTTATTGATGATAAATCAAATAAATAATGGAAAATTCTGGAAATTTTAGGAACCAACAAGAGTTTCTTCAAGGACCATCTGTTTATTTTACTGGAAGTATGATATTGGTGGAAGATAAAGTATCTTTTCCTGAACAACGGCGCATGAGCACTTCAAGGGTTTCCAACTGACTTTATTGAATGAGAAATTATTCAATCGTCACAATGTTTGGGCAAAATTAGAAAATTTGAATAGAAGATAAAAGGACTAAAAAAGTATGGTCACTAGAAATTAAATTCAAGAACTCACAAAATACTAAGTGAAACTCTTAACTCCTAGACTACAAACCATTTTTGTCATTTGATGAGGAGACTAAATTATATAAAAACTTTAATAAACCAGAAAATTAATTTAATTTTATATAATTATCATTTTAAAATTATGGGAGTGGTGACATACACATAGATCGGTTGCAAATAGGGATGGCAAAAAAGCTCGTAGCTTGTGACTCGATTGTGACTCGCACCTAACTCGCTCGTTACTGGACCAAGCTATTAACGAGTCAGCTCACCACTAGCTCGGTCCATAATTAACGAGTACAAGATGGAGCCTAGCTAGCTCGGCTAGGCATCAATTTGTGAATTTGTATGAATTTGTGTGCATTTCATACTGTCTAGCTCGGTTCAGCTCGATCCAAAAAGTTTATAGAATTTATTTTCTTCTTAAAATAAGATCTAGCTAGACCCAGTGAGCCAGCTCGTGATCTCGCGAGCTAGCTCGGGCTGGCTTGTCACGATTTCAAGCTGAGATTTCCCTAAATCCAGCTCGCTCGACTGTAGCTCGATTCAAAATTAACAAGCTAAGCTAGGACCTAGCTCGTTGCCAACCCCTAGTTGCAAATAATAAAATAATAATAACTATAGACTAATCTGTCGGAGGGAAAAAAAGGAAGCCTAAGCCTTTTATAGATAAAAAAAATTATAATTTTATTCATTAAACATTATAATTTTTACGTACATCAATACTTTTCAATCTTTATAAAACAAAATTATACTACATTATAGTATCCATTTTTAATCTTAATTTTCCCATTCCGTCCTAACACCGAAAGTTTCGACTTGAAAAAATTGTGGGCCACCATAGACATAATTTAGGACCATTTGGTCATTACCAAAATCTCACAGAGTTTGTTATCAATTAATTGAATATAAATCTCCCTAACATTTTTTTTTGTAATACAGAAATGGGTAGTGCAGTAGTCTCCTTATTCTATTTTTATAATCACAGTTATGTTAACTTTGGTTCCAGAGGTCCGAAAGATAAAAAAAAAAATTACATAAAGCAAATAATCAACCGTACAGATCCATGTAAATTTTAATTTGAGACGGATTCAAATGCCTACATCTTTGTGTCCATTATATCTTCATATTTAAAACTCAAATTTCGAAACAAAATTATTAGATAATATTTATATTTTTTATGTATGTAAAAAATTACAACATTTCAACTTTGTTTTAATTGATATTAAAAACTTGTAAAAATACACTCATGTAGATAATTTTTAGATATTAATTTTTCAAATTATTCATTCACATAGATACAAAACTGAAAAACGATAACTTTTTATGTGTAGAGAAATAATATACATAACATCCACCAATTTTATTTTTGACATATAAATTTCAAAATTTTGTTATTAAAAAATTAAAAAGTAGAAACACGGCGGAGACACCAAAAAATTGAAGACATTTGAACCCTCTGTTAAATGAGAAATACAAGATGCTAAACTTTCACTCAAAAAATAAATTGAAATATAAATTAAGAAAAGAAAAAATTAAAAGAAAAGAAAATCAGATGATTTTACTACCTAATTTTACAACACCGGCAACCACATACACAACTTCTCTCAACCAATTCACCAAGAAAGCAAATCAAGATGCTTTCTGTATTGTTAGCAAAAAAGTAATATAACCTATCTTTTTCTCTGTAAGTGCTTCCTTCTTTCTTGCTTTGTATATAAAAGAAGCTTATCAATGTTATTTAAATTTCATCTGCCATCATCCCACCCTGGTATATTTGCTGTGGCCTCATTTACCATTTTCACCAACGTCACCTAGTATAAAATAAATAGAAACCACAGTTAGAAAAAAGGTTACCAATTGGCAGTGTCTAATCAAATGACAATTTTTTAACTAGTAATGGATGCTCTGTTCTCCTCACAAGGGCACATACATAATATTTTGAACCCAAAAATTAATCGATCTGTGTGTAACAATTGGTACTGGATGGTGCTTGTAAGTACAACATAGATCTTAAAGATCTTTCGTCCTTTCATCTTTGCTTATTTATTTTTTTTTTTGAACTTTTGGTTTTAACTTGGTCAAAACAGACATAAAAAATGAAGCCAACAAAATGTAAAGTTGCACAGGTACACACCACACTTTCTGGTACACCAGGAGGCGGCAACGTAAGATTTTTTGGCGGAGGCCCACTTAAGTATGATCTCTTGTCAAAGCGCCACTCCCCAATTTTACCATATGTTAGTTCACCCTGAAAAAACAGTATATACTTTTGTCAGAAAGATTACATAGGTAATAATTACAGGATAAATAGCACCCTATAGACAGTACATATATTTTTGTACTGCAATGGTCTGATCTAGTATTATCATACCAGATTTTTTTTTTTTTTTTGAGAACCGCGTCAGAAGCTGCACGTATCATACCAGATATTAGGTAGACTATACTAGCTTGTTCCTAGCAAAGTTCAAAATTAAACATACTGGTGAATTCATACCTTCATACTGTAGTCGCATCCATAAGTATAGTGAATCAAATATGAATTACCAAGCTTCAAGTCCCAGGGAGGCTGCATTTCCCATGATCATCAAGTTAATAATATAATATATGCTGACAAATCATAACTTAAATACTATTAATAAGAACATTACTAAATTTTCTTTCATGTATGCACCTGAATCATAAAATCTTTACGAAGAATATGGTGCACACCATGCAATGCACTAGCAACAGCATAAGCATACCTGAAACAAAAGGTGCCATTAGCAAATGTAACGGTTAGAATACTGGTACATGCCAGTCTGCTGCAGACCATTGCTAGTTTTTCACTTTTACTATTTGTTTTCTTTTCCGGTCCATCTCATCTAAGACAAGAATTTGAGGCTTCATCAAGGCAGATGAGGCTAAAAAAACAGTAATGATCAGTCTGTTACTGGTATAGACTTGTATAATTAAGGTAATCCTTAGCACACAATTAAAAAAACTGTAAAAATCATAATATCTATATAAAAGGGATGTAGTTCATTACATCTCTAAGACCCAACCAAAGGCCTTGTCAGTTTCATTGTCTTCTTTCATTTTTAATGATATATTCATCCATGTTGGAGCTATCTTCTCCAGTATTGACTGTAAAAGAGAGAATGAGAAAGAGAGATAAATAAATTCCTATTTAATGCACATAAGTACCCAAAGCAGTTAATGCACATTGATTTGAAATATTGATTTTAATGCCCGCCAACTTTGCTTTTTTCTGGTCCAACCCCACTTATAATAACAAACCGTCAAAGATAAACAACTCATGCCAGAACAATTGGTGTATTAACCATTGTGGTTTCAACATATGAGAGATACAGGCATACTTTTGCAATTTTATATTGAGCAAAGCGCATTTGAAATTATTTTGAAGTAGGGACATACAGAAAAACATTTTGATTTTGACACCACAAGATCAGTTGAGTAAAACCTATACAAAACACAATCTTTTTTGCTTTGAGGTTTTAGAGATGCTTGCATGAAAACTATCCAATATTTCTAACCAAGAAAAAGACTTGAGGACCAATATATTATTTTACAAGCATAAGTATACAGAACTTGCCTAGGTGAATGATTTTTCTCCTGAGATAGAGAGGCAACCCAAAAAAAGGGAAAAAAAAATTCGCATAAACGAAAAGGTAGAATTTTGTGTGTAACCCTGTAATACCTAAAAGTAAAACATATACCCCCGCAAGACATGAATTTTGAATGATTCCCCTAACAATCAACCAAAATATCACATACTTACCAATACTCTTATCATTACTTTCCCATGGTTATAGCGTATGCAACCAAGGTACTTGCGGTACTTCTGTGACTTTGCAGGGATATATGTGACATAGTAAGGTTTTACAAGGGCACATATCCCCCAAATGAAAAAAATATATATATATTGAGACGACCTTTTTTATAATGACTGGAGAGTTGCCAATGGGGTCAATGTCTGACACCGGACCTTTCTCCTCAGGATAAAATTTGCGAATTATCTTCTCATGCTGAGCTGGCGTGATGTAAAAAAAGGGAAAAGCTGCAGGATTGTCCCCTCGTGACAAATTCGGAAGAGGTTTAATATATACATGATCAGGCTCCGCCATTAGTATATAGCTGCATGTCATGGCATCATCGTAAATAACAATTTTGAATATATTATGAACCTCAAAAATCTGGTTCCCCAAATTGTTGTACCATATATATCATCAATCCATTTTTCACTAGTCAGAGAGAGACAGAGACAGAGGAGATTGCGCAATTTTCTGAAATAAATTAGGCAGGATGGGTACAAAGCACATTTTGCCGTCGTTAGGCATATGGGGCCCATGTTCATATAGCAGTAGGGGTTTTAAATTTAATTTAATATATACATAATTGTTCTGTTATTAGAATGCACAACTAAATTCTTAGAAGCAAGGCACTGAATACATTGAATTGGAGAAGTTTTCTTTAAGGTAAAGCATCAGATCACCCTAACACCTACTTATTAGTTGCTTTAAAAAGAGAACAGAAAGGGAAAAAGAAATCCCAACTAATGCATATCAGGGCTGTACTTACATCAGTCATTGGTATATTTCACTTATAGACTGGATATCAGTGGGGTACCAGTAGTACCAGTTACTGTACCCTCGCTAATAAACTTGGTAATTGTACTGTATCAATACTGATATGGTATTTAAATCATTATCGTTATTCTTGGAAATGCCCATGTTAACTCTCCAAAAAACCATAACAAAAACAACATAAAAATGGAAGCACATACTCTTCTTCTATCTTTGCTTTTTGAAGCCATTGCACAAACGCCCAAGGTCTGTTCAGTACTATATATCCCTACAACCAAAATCAAATAGATAAATGAAATCAAGTAAGAATGGATAGCAGATAAACAACAAAAAGCAATAATGACATTAATATTTAACCTAAGGCCAGAATTCAATTCAATCTACTACAGTAACTCCTTCATATTATACTTTTTACTATGTAACAACAACAACAACAAAAAATTGTGTGTTCTGTTTTGTTTACAAAATTCTAAATTAGTAATACACATCTAAAAGTTCCGCTTTAAGAAGAAAACATTCAAATTTAAAATGTCCACTTTTCCACGCATAACTTTTCAAAACAAAGGAAATAATTCCCAATTTCCAACAAGTAACTTCCATCAATTTACCAAATTGATAGACATCACTCCACAAATCCATAGTAGATACCACCATGAAAGAGTATTTTGCTAGGAAAATAATAAAGGGCTGAAAAGTAAAACAGCGCAACGGCCCGATAGTAAATCTACATATAAATTAGCATACAAATGGAACTACTCCTAAAAAGAAAAGAAAAAAAATATATATAAGGAAAACGTGGGAAATTATAGTTGTTGGGGGGGGGATTTTTGAAGATTTACTACTTGATGATGTAAAATATGATTTGCTCCATGCGATTAAAATGTTCTCTCTTCTACAGAAACCAACAGGTATTTTCAAATTGCAAATAGACCCCACAAGGCAAGTTTGATGCACTCAGCAATATCCAGAATGAAGAGTTAAATTGTACGGAATGTAATTTTAGAATGTTAAGAGCATTTCCAACGAGAGTAAGCAAGAAATAAACCGTAAAACCCTGGTAAAGAAGTCTCACAAATCAAACTTTGACACTCTCTCAGACAGTAATATTGTGAGCATTTCTTATAACGGAGTTTCTAACTCAATATTAAAAACCAAGGGGGACAAATTGCAGAATGTAATTCCCAGCCCTTATGAAGTATCAAATTCAGTAGGATCAAGGCATAGTGCTTTCTTGAACATTGGAAGAACTGAGTTTCTAACTCAATTTAACCAATCAAACGTCAAAACGGAGAAATTCTTACCCGATCCATCCCAGCTGGTAGTGGGTCCACTACAAAAGTGGGGATCTCATCCATTAAGTTGTCAGGTTTACCCGAATGCAAGACTCGAGTAAACCCGCCCATCTCGGATCCCTCCCTGTCTCTCATCTGCTTGTACCAGTAATGCATGATCCGACACTGCCACTTGCTGTAGGGAGCGTCAGTGGCCGTGAGCGCCACGTGGAAGAGTCGCTTTTGACCTGACACATCGGATCCCTTTAATTGCCCCGGCATGGAGACTATCGGGTCCGCTGTGGATGGATCGCTGGAAACTATGGTGGTGTCAGATTGCATGAAAGGGGAGAGTAGATTGTATGTGGCGACGCACGATATAATGGTAATGAGGAGGAGGAGGAAAGGGGATAGTTTGCCCCCGCCGGTTCCTCCTATGCTCTTTCGAGCTGGATTCATGGCGAAAGGCACGACTTTCAGGTCGGAAGAAGGAGAGAAACAGAGAAAAGAGGAGACGAAACGGAGAGATGCGATTCGACAAATGACGGAGTTTGAAAGGAAAGAAATCAGTAGGACAAGAATCTCTCCATTTTGTTCTAACCGCAGAGGACAATGCACAAACTTCCGTTCAGAACTTCAGATCAATTGTCGTTGAGACGTTGACTTGGAAATTGAAATGACAAAAACGACCAACGGGAGAATTTGTCTCTCACGAGAAAAATGACTGGACACCACCATTTATATAAGCACTGCTGCTGAGTATTAATGTTCGGTTCTGAATCGGTATTTCGGAAGGCCGTTGCATACTGCATATACGGTATACGGTCGAATATACAGATTCTTATTCGGATTTATATATGCGGAATTTTTATTAAATATTTAATCTCACAATACTTAAATACAATAAGACAGCATGTAGAGATGTTATAAAAGGCTTCTGAATAAATGTAGAGAGGTTATAAAAAACTTCTGAGTGAGACGTTTGAAGAAAACACCTATCTGGCGGGTCTAGAACTCATTTAATGGATTATGGATTCGGGTCCGGAACTTTTTTAATGGATTTTGAATGGTTTTTTAATTTTTTTAAAGCATGAATTCAATATTCGGTCCGAATAGCTATTTTCTATTCAGCTGGACACCGAATAGGAATATACGGCCGAATAGAACCGAATAGAACTGAATTTTACTATACTGGCTGGAGTGGAGTACTAATAACCAATTGATAATGGCAGACAAAATAAAAAATGGAGATAATATACAAATACAGGCAAAGGTATACATGTAATTGAATGATTGAGAAACTATGTCATAGAATTTATGGAAGTACATAAATTTATGATTTTTGGTGGTGCTTTTTCAGAACAGACAGAGACCAACTAAGGAAATGATATTTAAAAATTAGACGGGCTTGATAATGTTAATGGATTCCAAGCTCATCTCCAAATACCTAGTAACTGGACCCGACAATGGATCGCTTTAGTTGGGTCTAAAAGTTGTTTTGGTCGTTGAAACAGTTAGTAAATGGAGGTTTGAATAATTAATTCACTGGTTTGATCAATCCATTGGTGGATTGTGATATACATCATGTAATCCATCCATGTTAATTTGGTCATAAAGTAGTCAAAAGAACAGAGGCCGTTGTAAAATATTGTATTATTTATATGAAGAGGAGGAATCGGATTACACTATTTTTTTTATATATTTTGACATTTATTATTTTCAAAGTTTAAATAGTCAAATTCAAACTGTTCAATATGATGGATATACTAAAATGTGTTTGGAGATCAAATTTTACATTTTTTTTAATTTGTTTACTATTTATTAAGATGGTAACAAAATCGTTATTTTCAGACCATTGAAAAACAGCGATTTTGTAACCATCTTAATAAATAGTAAAAAAATTCAAAAAAAATATAAAATTTGATCTCCAAGCACATTTTAATATGGTGATCATGTTGAACTGTTCGGATCGACTGTTTGGATTTTGAAATCGCAAAATTAACCTATAAAAAAACAGTGTCAAGATGTGTTAAAAAAAAAAAGTTTAATTGGATCCCTCCTCTTATATGAGATCAGTTTGATAATAAATAAATAAAATTGTAAAATTTTAATTTTATTAATATTCTTTTATGAATATGAGAGTAATGGATATGCGGTCATAAGTGAAGATTGTTTGGGGTTAACAATTGAAGCTAAGTATTAGAAAAATTAGAAAAAAAAAAAAAAAGCGAAAAACATTGCATATAAACAGATTACAGTTTTGTAAAACTTATTCGCATGTTATGAATCCGCCCCCTAAACGTAATAAAATGGGAGGGCAAAAACACTTCATAAACATATATTGTTTATATAAAATCACTAAATTTAATTTATGATAACAACTTAATTTCATAAATGAACACGTCGTATTAATTGAAAAAATTACATCAGTAAGTAAGAAAAATATATGGTATGTAAATAATAGAAGAATTAATCAATTTCAAAGTAAGTAAAAAGAAAAAACATATATAAAAAATATTGGATGTATATCAAGAACAAATAAAACTACAATACAAAATTTATAAATCTTATTATCATACGCTATCATAGAAAAAAAAAAATAATAAACATTCACTGAAATAAACGGAAATAAACGGACGATTAAATGGTAAAACAGCCGATTAATCGTTTTCATCCACAAACATGCACCCGTTAAGTGTATTCGTAACGATTTGACCGTCGTTAAAATCGTTTTTTACAACACTGATTTCAGCATAGTGATACAGACACCAGAATCAATCAAATAGGCTTCAAATAACAAATCAAAATCCATTCAGACTGATCTAATTTTAGTGTATTCGTTATTTTTTTACCGCTTGACTTGATACCAAATGAATTCAAAAATTATAAATTTTACATGTAAATACATCACTTTCAATGTAAATTAATTTAAACGATTTAATTTCATTATTTGAAATCTATTTGATAAATTATGAAATTAGTGTCATTAAAGTTAAAGTAACATTGATACCCTACTTACTAGACTCTCAACTCTCAAGGGCAAAGGCTTATCCAAATACGAATCTAAACCATCCAATCTGTCAAAATCCCGATGGACGGTTTTTATTCGCAGACAGGAGAAGTACGCTGCATGTATTTCCCAGGCTCACATGGGTGCGGGCCCCATCAATGTTATGTTTCTAGTATCTAGGTCGTGCAAACTTTAATGCGGCCAGTAATTAATGCGCCAACAAGCCTTCAGAGACACAGAAAAGGCAGAAGAGCGACACAGAAAATCTGTAAAACCGACAGAGGCTTACACAACGCGTGCTGAACTGCTGATTGGAGTCCGGATTCTTATAGGTAACTCAAATTTTGAGTTTGGATCCGGACCGTCCGATCAGAATCCGAACCAATCCGGTTCGACGTGCAATGCACGGAATTCATTAAAATTCGTGCCGAAGCAGATCGTAGGTGGTATATTTAATATGTACATTTATAGTATAAAATAATTAGATTTGCTCTTGTACGGATGTATTTTGTTATTTTAGACAACTTAACTTAAAAAATCTAATATGATCTGAATCTTATTTGAAATCCACTGCAATAAATGTTATGAATGTGACTTCGATGTGAATCTTGTAAAATTTTAGGGCTTGTTCGGATGTCAAGGAATTACACGGGATGGGATTTGACGGGAATGAGAACTCACTTTTGAAAAAGTGGGAACCCACAGGTACATGTACGCACAGGATTAATTTTGGGAATGTGTTGAATTGAGTGTTCGGTTGTACCGTGGGATTAGTTGTGGGAAATTCTATTTTTCTTTCTAAAATATTTGATATTATACAATTTTCTTTATTAATATATTATCAATAATGTAATTAAATAAATAGATTAAATAATACTATAATATTTCTTCTTAATTATTATTTTATAAAATATAAACATTTTTTTAAGTAACTAATTTTATTGATTGTGATAAGCTGCGCCAATTGGGAAGAAAAAAAATGAACTTTGACTCCATTTGTTATTTCTCATGCAAATAGTGTTGTTGGAAGAGAAAAAGAAAATCTCTTAGGAATTAATTGGGAACTTAATTGGAAAAATACAGAGCTGCCGAACGCACATGGGGACAAATACTCATATTTTGTTTTTTCCCACGCAAACCCAAGCAACCGAACGGGGTCTTAATGAATTCACATTTAAATTAATAAATTTATTATAGAAATAAGTCTGAATTTGATCTATTGATAGTTCCACTTCCGCGAAATTTTTTTAAAAACCATAATTAGAAAAAACAAAATTAGCAAACCAACATGATTATTTGAGTTTTTACAAAAATCATAAGAACCAAATTGGCAATTCGGTTCCCACTTATTTTTTCCCGGAACCGAAATGCCAATTCGGGTTCCCCCCTTTTCACAGCTTTTCCGCAGCATAGAAACGGTGCAGCTTTTGGTGTAATGCCTTCGACCCGAATTGGGATTTCGGTTCCCATTACTTTTTTTTTAGAGACAAATAACTAAAATGATGAAATATAATACTAAAAAATCGAATTTTTTTTTCATTTGTCAAATTACTTTTGTGATAGCATATTTATATTAAAATACTATAAATTACTTGAAATTATATTAATTTATGCTGAATTACACTAAATTACGCTAAATTACAAAAATTATGTAGAATTATGCTCAAATACGGTAAATTACGTATGAATAGGGATGATATCTTCACTGAGAAGATGAAAAACGATGACAAAACTTCAAACGGCTGTAAAACGGCGCTCGAGTGTCCGATTTCAGCAAATTCATAAAGCTCGAAAAAAAGGGCATGCGTCAAAATTGGCAATGATGGATTTTCAAATTCATAATCGCCAAAAAACAAAAGGAAGAGTCTAAAAACTTCAGTTGAAGTTTCCGATAAATATTTTCATTTCCATTGTTCAATCCACGTAGCTCAGTAAATTAGTTATATAATGAACTTGTAGAATATCAATTTTTATTATTTTTGGAATTTTTTACTATTTTTTATGATTTATGAAAGATGACACAAAATATGCTCTATTCATACGTAATTTAGCGTAATTTACCGTATTTTAGCATAATTATACGTAATTTGAAGTAATTTGAAGTAATTTAGTGTAAATCAACATAAATTAATATAATTTCAAGTAATTTATAGTATTTTAGTATAAATATGCTATCAAAAAAGTAATTTGACAAAGGAAAAAAAATTAATTTTTTAGTATTATATTTCATCATTTTAGTTATTTGTCTCTAAAAAAAAAAAAGTAATGGGAATCGAAATCCCAATTCAGGTCCAAGGAATTACACCAAAAGCTACACCGTTTCTACGTTGCAGAAAAACTGTGAAAAGGGGAACCCGAATTGGCATTTCGGTTTCAGGAGAAAAAAATGTGGGAACCGAATTGCCAATTTGTTTCTTATGATCGTTTCTTATGGTTTTTGTAAAAATCCAGCTAATCATGTTAGTTTGCTAATTTTATTTTTTCTAATGATGGTTTTTAAAAAAAATTCCACTTCCGCAGCCTCAGTCATTTTGAAAAGAAAAAGAAAAAGAAAAAGGAAAGATAGTCCAATTGGATTATTTGCGTCGAAATTTGTCTATAAGAAAATATAGCAACTCACTATAGACCCAATCTAAAGGAAACAGTAACCCGTCACGCAAATTTCTGAGCGATTGAAGTCAGAGAATGACAGTAAAATACCACATTGTCCGGGAGAAAATCGCGCAAAATTCGCAAAGACTGGGGTCGACACCGGAAAAGGCGGACACTCTTGACCTCATTAGTTACTTCCGTTATCTTTCAGAAAGGTGGAAGAAGAATAGAAGATATCTTGCCAAGAAGCTTCCACTCTATTCTAATTTTTGTAATGTAATTTGGTACTTCAACTTTGAAAGATGAAAGTATTGATTCTATACAGAAACTTATAAAAAAAATTGTAGTGATAAAAATATTACAATATCTAATAAAAAAATATAATATACTTAAGATGAGGATCCACTTATAACATTTGAAATTTACAACATCTTACAACAATTTAGTTTTACGATTTTTAAAGTCCAAATAGTCAATCCAAACCGTTCAACATGTAATCTGTACTAAAATGTGTTTGAAGATCAAATTTTACATTTTTTTGAATTTTTTTACTATTTATTAAGTATTTTACAAAACTGTTGTTTTTCAGTGGTCCATAATTATCTAAAAACAGCAGTTATGTAAAATACTTAATAAATAGCAAAAAATTCAAAAAATATATTAAATTTGATCTTCAATCACATTGTTTACAGATTACATGTTGAACGGTTTGGATCAACTATTTGGACTTTAAAAATCGCAAACCTAAGTTGTTACAAGATGTTGTAACTTTTAAATGTTGTAAGTGGATTCATCCTCTGTAATTATTATTATTTTATAAAAGTATGCCAAAAGAATAAAAATAATAGAAGCAATATAATGATGATGATGATGATGATGTCATAATGATAAGGATAAGTATAAGGACAATGATATAGATAGTATAAAAACTGAAAAGTAATAATATATCATAACATATTAGTGTTACTGAGAATGGTAAAGATAATAAGAAGTAAAGATGATGATGTTCATACCAATGATGATGCAAATAATAATAATAAAAAATATATTTCAATATTATATTACTAATATTAAAAATATATTAATGATAATAATAATAATAATAATAATAATAATAATAATGTTATGAGTGAGGGTACTGTACTTTGCAAAGTGCAGAACGACCCGTGCTATAGATCTATATCTCCGTTTACAAAGTTCAAACAATCGATCAGAATAGCTTAACATGATCTTCATATAAAAATGTATTAGGAGATCAGATTTTACATTTTTAAAAATTTTATTTTACTAATTTTTTAGATAGGTAGATCTAAAGATTTTGAACTATCCGAAAATAGCAAGGTTCTAAATAGCGTTTATAGCGTCGTAGCGGGAAGGCTAAAAAAAAAGCTATAGCGAATAGCGTCGCTATAGCGGAAGCTATTCCAAATAGCGTTTTTTTTTTTTACATTTCGTATATTCAATATTTGTACTATATATCAACATTATCTAAGGTCTCATAGAACAATAAATAACACCAAAGTAATTAAGAAATTATAATATTCATATTGAACCCGTACAAAGTCCAAATTGCGGTTCAAAATATCCATAATAATATCATAAACTATCGATTTTTCCTATTAAAAATATCTTAAGTATCATGATTCATGACATAATCTATTTTTTTTTCTATTCAAATTTTAATTCCGGTTTGGACTTTTTTTCTATTCAAATTTCAATTTCTATTCCCAATTTCAAATTGATTTATTTGTAGCAAGTAGCAACAAATTCAATTTCGGTTTGAGATTTTTTTTATCTTTATTTAAAACCGATATAAATTGCTTAAAAAAAAAAAAAAAAAACCCATATTGTATAGCGCAAATAGCGCATGTTGATGTCGTAGCATAGCGTTTGGGGTCCAAAAACGCTATAGCGCGCTATTTAGAACACTGGAAAATAGTGATTTTTTTATCTATTTAAACAAATAGTAAAATAAATTCTTAAATATATAAAATCTTGTTTCCAAGTGTATTTTCACATGAAATCATGTTGAGCGATTCAAATTAACTATTTAGACTTTGAAAAAGTAGATATAATTTCATATATAGCACAAACCGGTTTGCAATTCGCAAAATACCGTACCCTCACGTTAATGTTATTATTATCATTGAGCTCTAGTCATAAAATAATAATTAAAGACTAATAAAATTTTTTTATTGCCCATCTGCCTCTCTATTCCACTAATATTTGACTTCTTTTTTTTAGAAAGATCCCTTTTTCCATCTCATTCCAAAAGAAAATTGGAATGCCAAACACCCCTATATAAAGTGCAGAGGCAGACTACTTAGAATAACATTAGAAACAAAAACAAAATAAATTATCCAAAGGCCAGACCAACAATCAGGAAAAGAAAGGTGACCTCACTATTTTATGCATGTCTAATTATCTAATCCTCTCCTGGACTAACAAGTGGAAAATCTACGCAGGAAAACTTTTATGTTGATTGACCCGGATAATTAATCTTGTTAGGGGTTGTCAGTTGTCACTCTGAGATTTCACTTTTAATTAAAGGGGGAATTTCATGTATATCCCTCAAAAAATTTAATATTACGTATTTATCCCTCCAAAATCAATAATTACATAGATGAGGGATTCAATTACATCTTTTTTGGTGACACATCATGACACCGTTTTTTTTATAGATTAATTTTGCGATTTCAAAATCCAAACAGTCGATCCGAATCGTTCAACATCATCAGCATATTAAAATGTGCTTGGAGATCAAATTTTACATTTTTTTGAATTTTTTACTATTTATTAAGATGGTTACAAAATCGCTGTTTTTCAATGGTCTGAAAATAACGATTTTGTAACCATCTTAATAAATAGTAAAAAAATTAAAAAAAATGTAAAATTTGATCTCCAAATACATTTTAATATATCCATCATGTTGAACGGTTTTGATCGACTATTTGGACTTTAAAAATGGTAGGTGTCAAAGTGTGTCACAAAAAAAGGTGTAATTGGATCCCTCCTCAATTACATATTTATCTTTGAAAATTGTACAAACTCACGTATTATCCAATCTAACTCTATAACATATAAAATATCTCTAAAAATAATTAAATAATATTTTTATAACATTGAAATTTATTTTACAATATTAATTAATAATATGTTGGAATTTGAAATTAAGGAGATAGAAATTGACAATGGACCATGGACCGAATCAGTATAACACAGCCCATTTACGACCCAACCAACCTCACAATACCCAATACACAATACACAATCAATTGTGCTATTGGAACTTAGAAAATTTTCTTTTCCAGTATAACACAGCCCATTTGAGGCCTATGCTTGACTGTACCAACTGTGCTATGAAAAGAAACTTGAAAATTATTTTTCACAAATTAATAAAATAAACTTCAAAATTTCTTTTCCTGGTACTGGTATGCAGTTACACATAAACAATTGCATCAATTTTCTTTAAATTATGCAAAATTTCATGTTTATCTTATTCCATTAATTATTTATTTTGATCAACTTGGAAGTAAGGTGGATGGAATACATATCCCTGAAATGAATGTATACCTTAAATAAATAAAAATGTGGTTAATTATTCCAAGTAGAGAGAGAGAATGCTTACCCGGTCCACGCCGGGCGGTAGCGGGTCCACAACAAAAGTGGGTATCTCATCCATCAACCTGTCGGGCTTTCCTGTGTGAAGAACACGCGTAAACCCGCCCATTTCAGCCGACCCATCGGGCTGTGCCTTTATCGCTTTGTACCAGTAATACATTATACGGGACTGCCACCTACTGTACGGGTCGGCTGTTGCTGTCAAGGCCACATGGAATGGTCTCAGTGGGCCCGTTGCCAAGCTCTTGATCTCCTCCGGCATCGAGACCACCGGATCAATATAATTGACATGGGAGGATTCGGGTGCAATGTTGGGTCCGGGTAAAGTTGTTAGGAGAATGTAGGTTGCAATGCATGAGCCTATGGTCACAAGGAATACAATGAAGAAACCTGTTTTCATTTTTAAATAATCCGAGGACTAGTTTTGAAACAATTTTTAGCTGTTTTGGTATTTCATGGAAATAGGGGAGAAGATGATTTGGGACAAGGGAGAAAAAGAGAGGGAGAGGAAATCTGCTGGAAATTAAGATGTTGACTTCATTAAAAAATAAAAAAAATTAAGAAGTTGACCTCGAATAAGATGTCACTGGATCAGGTTTAGGTTCATTTTTGGGGCTTAGGAGATGCAATTATGGTGTCAAATTTAAATTTTTTCTATTTGGGAAACTTTTTGCATAACATCTTGTTTGGATGGAGAGTAGAGGAGGGGAAGGGAAGTGAAAAATAAAAGAGAATAAAATAGAATAGAAAGGAAGATTAACATAGTTAATCTCTTAATGTTTGGATGATTAATGAGATAAAATAAATTTAAATTTTCTCTCCGTCTTATTTCTTGTTTAGTTAATTAAAATTTAGAAGATTAATGAGAAATTCAGTATTTGTTGTAGGTTTATGACAAAGAAACTCGGATGATAATTATACAAGTAAGATATAGGATTGGATATTTATATTATTTTTTTGAAAATATTTACAACAAAATTTATTTTCATCCGTTACACCCCAAATCGGAAGGAAAGTCGATTCTATTAATTATAATCATATAAGATTAAACATTTCACCTCCGATATTATTTTGTCAACCAAACACGATTCGAAAAAAATAGAAAATTTCTTTCCATTTCCTCCCTCCCTTCCTCTACTCTCCATCCATCCAAACAGGTGTAAGGATTCCTTTCTAATGGGCTAATAAATGTGAGAATCAAGTAAGAAGATTGTGTCATTAAGTGTATCTGGCCGAATTTACACGTCTATTGCTGTTCTGTCAAGATTTGCTGCTCTTGTGGTATGGTTTGGGTAATTTACTAATACATTGTTGCTACTTTTGGGTTAATTGTTGAATTTATGTTCACAATTTTAAAGTTTATCAATTAGTCTCGATTTTGAGAATTGTTGGACACCAAATTTTCTTCATAATTTTGATAAATATTGGTCATGCATAATATTTTAATTTAAAATCTAACATTATAATTGATGTATATGATGAGTTTTGATGTATATTTTATGAGGAGGGTTCCAATACCTCATACTTTTCATACCTCATCATACCTCATATTTTATATCTTCATTTTCAAAGTCCAATATGTCGATCCGAACCGCTCAATATGATGTCCATACTAAAATATGCTTGAGGATGAAATTTTATAATTTTTGGAAATTTTTTAATATTTTTTTAAATAGGCAGAAAATCACTGTTTTTGAACGGTTCAGATACAGTGATTTTGTACCTATCTTAAAAAATAGTAAAAAGTTTGCAAAAATTATAAAATTTCATCCCCAATCATATTTTAGTATGGATATAATGTTGAGCGGTTCGGATCGACAGTTTGGACTTTAAAAACGAAAATATACAATATGAGATATGATGAGGTTGAAGGATGTGTGTTTTGAAAGTTATTTCTTTAGTGATAATTTATATATAGTTCATGATTTTATTACGAATATTATTATTCATGCTCCTTGAGATTTATATGTTATATCTTTCGAAGAGTTCAGGAAGATGCTCTTGGTCTTGAACCATAGAACTCCCAAGATGAGAAACATTTAATCACTAAATATGTTAACAATCGTGGTAATTAAGGAGGAACATTAATTACCGAGAAATATTGTCATGTTGATTAAAATACATTGAAGTTCTATAAATGTTGATAAAGGATTATCATTTAATAACATGAATATATAAATATGTGTATTTTATATATTGAACATGACCTAAATGAATGGAATATTATATGGATTGTGTTTTGTGCCATTAATGTTTCTATTGTGTCTTTAGAATCTAAGATATGAGATGTGTAGATTTTTCACATGAGAAGTATATAATGTGATTGCTATTTAAATACTATCTTCTGATAGGAATAAAATAGTGATTCATTGTGTACAACTTGTGCGGGAAAAAACTATATGTTAATATTATCATTGTCCCTCAATTTGAGTTATGATATTACTGAGCCCCCTTGGTAAAGTAGAATTATATTGCACGCAATATAACTGATGTGGTTATAATTATAATTCACTTGAGAAACCAAGAAAAGAATATAATGCAAGAATGACACGATCTTATTTTGCATATTATTCATAATATCATGAAACAATGAGCGACACGAAATTAGTGAATTGAGTAAATGATTATTATGTCGTTTGGATAACTATAATGTAATGATAGAACCTCTTATAGCCAATAATATAAAGTTTTATATTATTACCAAGATGACATAAATCATCTATACGGTCACACCAACTGAAGAGAAACAACAAGTATTTTATATTTCATAATGATGTACAAGATAAAATACATGAGATGAAATGATAAAATAAAATGTCATAATATGACATGCTTAGACCATAAATAAATTTGTGAAGTTATGCAAATATTATTTGGTATAATGTTTGAATGCATTATAAGAATGATAAGAATATTGCATAATAGAATAATATGATTAATATTATTTATTCATAAATTAATTTATTAAATCAATCACAAGATGAGATTAAAGAGATCATAAAATGACTAAACAAGGCTAGTGACATTTGTGTAATTAATTTAAACATTACACAAATAGTTGCCCTAACTCTTGCCTATTTAAAGGGGTGTAATTAAGAAAAATAGAGAGAATTTTTCTGCTCATTTTCTTGGATGAAATTACTGTAGCAGTGCTTTTTCCTTGGCTGAAATTACTGTAGCAGCCCCTTTGCTCAATGCCAAAACCCTATTGGTTCAATCTCTTTTCTAATCTCTTCTTGATATGTTTAGCCACCAAGAAATCAAATATGTTGTTAATTTGAAGATCAAGAGGTGGTTGAATCTAAGCCTTGAACTTCACATTCATCTATCTAAGAGGTGTGTTAGTTCGTTGTTTAGGTTCAAGGTGAACCAAGAGGCGCTTCCAAGAAAAACACAAGAACTAGAAGGGAAACTGGCTTCTCTCCATTAAGAGATTTGACAATCTCTTTATATAAAGGTTTTAATCATCTTTAGTAATAAATTAGATGAGATTAATTTATTTTAATTAGTACACATTAGTTTATTGAAAATCTTGTTTGTTTTTGTCGTATAAATAAGATCTTTTGTGTATTGAGCCAAGTGGTGATAGGAAAATTTTAAATTCTCACCATATAGGCATACACGTGAAATCCCAACAGAGGTATAATGAGGTATGAAAGACATGATGTATTGGAACCCTCATATTTTATTGCCCGTCAAATAATTTTTAAGTTTTAAATACTATCAAATTAATAAATACACCAACACACTAATTAGCTTAGATTTTGTTAACCTGCAACTTTGTTTGAAATTATATTACCTGCAATTTCATCTAAAATTGATTTTAAAAATATTAGTATTACTAAGATTGTTAAAACAATTTATCATAATCACGCTTTAAATTGCTACTTAACTTGCAAAAAATGAATTTATATATTATCTTTAATTTTTAATGTCTTATTATTTGATGTTTTTGAAAATAAATGTGTTGGTTATAATACAAGAATTTGTATTTTCTGTACTTTTGAGTTAATACAGAATGAATCTGGACCGTCGATCCATTTTGACACAAATATTAAAGAACAAGATCAGATGACAATGGAATTCAGATCCCGAAAGTAGGGTCCTAATTTGAGTTTAGACTCGGACCGTTCGATCATAATCTAGTTGAGCTGGGTTGAACCGGATTCTAATCGGACGGTCTGAATACAAACTCAAATTTTGAGTTACTCTCAGGGGATCTGGACCTGACGCAAATCGGGTCCAGTACTCCAGTGTAAATCTCATCTTGATTGTTATCCGAAGTGTCCAGTACTACAAAACTGGAGAGAACTCAAAGCTAAACCCTTATTACGCACCGAATCATTCTTCATTCCCTGTCTTGTTCTCCCACGACCACGCTGAATTTTCAGTCCTCTCCAGCACCACTTCTCCCACCAAATATGGCGGATTTAATCGAATTTTTCATAAAACACCCCCTCTCGGAACCTAAATTTTTCATTTCAAAACCAAATATCTCCACCATACGACCATTCAAACGATCATTCTCTCTTCCTATTGTTATTGGAAAAGAGAGAGAAAGAGGTTGTTCCCTCTGTGCAACAGTTATCGATGCGAAGAAGGTGGGTGGGCCCGGGGTGTCGGTGGAAGGAGGGGATGTGTTCTCCATTACGTCATCGGCCAAGTCTGACGTGGACTATTTAGGAGAGAGCACCAAGGGGGACTTGAATGTGAAAAGAGAGCACTTCCAGGCCTTCGGTGAGTTTTCGGAATAAGAGATATTGAAGTAATAAAGTGGAATAACTTCTAGGAATAAGGTCGGGGATTGGGTTGGGTTACACTTATTTTATGAATCTGTACTCGTTATTTGTTAGTCAATATGAAGGAGGAGTTTGTCTGAGGCATTGTTGAATTTGGAACAGCGAAGTGGGAATAAGAACTTTTGTTTAAGGATTACCTAATAGGTACTGATAAGGTAGGGCCTTTTTGAGTTTTTGTGCAACTTTTTTTTTTTTTGTTATTTTTGGTCAACAAGAGAGGATATTCCTTTGAAGGTCTTTAGTAGTTTGGAATAATTAAAACTGATTGAG
This sequence comes from Carex kokanica, assembly GCA_025461125.1. Lineage (NCBI taxonomy): Eukaryota > Viridiplantae > Streptophyta > Magnoliopsida > Poales > Cyperaceae > Carex > Carex kokanica. The sequence continues at coordinate 882,762 of JAJGRX010001195.1, forward strand.
GACTGAGGAGTTCACTAGCTATAGTTAGCAATAACTCCTCGAACTGAGTTCTGGTAATTAAGTTGTGCAATTGCTAAATTAGATGAAAATATAGTATTCTGAGTATTGAGATAACAAAAAGCAGTTAGCATGATGTTTTTAAATATAGAGGAAAATAAAAATGAAAAAAAAAGAGATAAAGAAACAAGTTGTAGCATCATAAGAAATGAGAGCCCTGAAACGGACTGAATGCGCTGAGATACACTACTGAAAGAGTTTCTAATTTATGAGAACAACAATTATTTTTGTATTTTGGACTATTTTTAAAATTTTGGTTATACTGTCTACCTAAGATAGCTATAGCACAGCCTACTTTTTTTTTTGTATTTTGGATTTTTGAAGGTCTGGTATGCCCGCTCCAATCTTCAATCTTTTCTCAGTGGCTTTGTGAGGTAAATCTTGTTTTTCAGGGTGTAAATAGGAATTTTTGGTCTTGTAGAGGGCTTGCACCATGATAATATTCAATTTGTCCATTTGAGCTATTTATTTTGTCATTTAGTTGATAAAATAGGAGGACCAATTGAAGAGATAGCCATGAAAGAAGCTAAAGAGGCCGAGGCCTTGCTTCAGCACTTGCGAATTGCTGTATGAACTCTCTCATTTTCTTCCATTTACTGTAATTTTTGTTGTTATTTTTATGAGGAATACCTAAAATATGCCCGAAGTGTTTTTGTTGTTCGATCATGCCCTGAATCTGTGGTGTTCGTTATACTAGACCTTCTGTTACTTATGTTAGAAATGTTGTATAATATAGTCATCAAAGTGCTCATTAATTAAGGCTCTACACTTTACTAATGACCCCACTCATGGTATCTCAGCACGTATAACAATGACACTAATTAAAAATACAAAATTGAACACTATACGTAGATCTCTGATTACATGGTTTATGGTCCAAATTTAGTAAATTTAGACGAGTTAATAAGATCTGGACTTTGTAATTTTAAAATTGATTTAAAGTAGAATAAAATGTTTGGGGAGTTCAATAGAATGAGAATTTTTTTATGGGTCTACATTAAACAAAGTGCGAAGCTGTAGAGGCCAATTCCATGTGTTGTCTAATTTTGTGTTTCAGCAAAATTTCATGTTTTCTTGCTTTATATAGGTCTTTCCAAAAAATGAAAACCATTGTTCATCATCATTTCCTCTATTCCAAAAAAAAAGACCCCATGAATTTGACAGTAAAAGGGGATTCTATCAGAATGCTTTTGTCATTTCTAGATTTTATTTTTCTTACAAGCCTGCCTTCTCTATCATCCTTTTTCCTTAATGGTGAGGTGGTTAAATGTTCAAGGTTTACTGAAATTAGAAATAGTACCAGGAAGAGAAGACATTATCAGGAAAGGATTAATTTGGTGGAGAAAATCATTTTAAATGACCACAATATAATCTAATTGAACTAAAGTCATGTTGGGATGATCAAATTAAGGGCAAAATTGTCATTTTAATTATTTTTTTCTTCCTAGTCCCTGTGGGTGCTTCAAATCATTGGACTATTTTGCTTGTGGAGCTTTCACAAAAGTCTCCATCTCACCTTTTTTTTGCCTGATGCATAAGATAGCCAGATTTTTTATATTATTTTCTTTTTTGGCTTTTGAGTTGTTACTTATTGGATGGTATCTCTGTTGTAGGATCCGCTGGCTGTGAGGCAATCACCTAGGGGAATATTTTGTACCAGGACCCTAAATCTAAGGTCAATTGGTGCCATTGGCTATGACATGGACTATACACTCATCCATTATAATGTCATGGTACTAAAAAAAATCTCCATCTGTAATTTTGAATATATAGTTACCTTACCACCTGTTGTTTTACCAGTACTATTGTTTTAACCTCATTTGATCTTGAATCAAAACCCTCTCCACAATGTTTACGAGAAAAAAAGAAGATAAATATGAAGAATATGGACAGAGGGCGTATATGTCAATTGGAATTTTTTGGTCTATCTCGTGTTTTTAAATTAATAACATAACTCTCTGGTTTTCAAAATTTTAACAAGACTATGCCTAGTTTCGAAACTCATGAATTCAGTAGTTTTGACTTTAGATAGCTTACAAAACTTAAAAAGATTTATTTGTAAGTACAAAGATGAACGAGCAAACCTGAACACGTGCATCCAGATCTGACTGAACCGCATGCATGCAGAATTGATTGAATGCAGGTGTTCAGGTTGAACAGTGAATACACTTTGTCTTGTACTGAGAAAAATTCTCTTCAGCTTTTCTGAACGCATGCATCAGAAACTAGGCATAGTCCTGTCAAACTTCTAAAAACTGGGATATTTTTGTTGTTCATTTAAAAATGCGGGATAGGCAACAAAACATCTGTCAATTGTGTCCCCACAGAGACATTACAGTATCCTTTATGCCTTTGAAGCAATAACCAAACCTTTTAACATGCCCGTTTGAGATGTCGGCATTTTTAATATATTCTAGACCAAAATCATTCCTATTTTTTCTCTCATTTATGCGAAGAACAGTAGTAAGGAAAATTAGTTTTGTAGTGATGGGGAAGGAAGGGATACAGAGGATTTTGTTATTTTTTTCAGGGGCAGATTGGATATATTTCATATTTTTAGGGTATACATCTTTTCTACTTTTGCAGGCGTATACATCCAGGTGTAGCAGTAGTTTAACTCTTACCTTGCGAGCATATTGCCAGCATTTTGAACACAGAAATAAGGTTCTCTGTGAGATAATTCCCAGTTGTAGTAGGGATCGATTAATGGTGGTATTTTCATGTATCAATGTAGGCTTGGGAAGGCCGAGCATATGACTATGGAATGGCTAACCTAAAGAGTATGGGTTTCCCTGTAGACAATCTTCAATTTGATCCTGACTTGGTATGATTTCTATTTGTTTTCATTTGATTGTTATATTATATATATATATTTTTTTTTTTTTACTTACTACTCAAACTACCTATTGTCAGCAGTCTATATGTTTTGGTTTTGATATACTCCCTTTCTATTTCAAAAGGTCATAAGAGGCTTGGTTATTGATAAAGAAAAGGGAAACTTGGTCAAGGCCGATAGGTTCGGCTATGTGAAAAGGGCCATGCATGGCACCAAAATGCTATCCACTCAGGCTGTCAGGTATATTTGTACCTTTTATATTAATATATTATGTATAATTGTATATATCTTTTAATGTTGATGTACTTGTGCATTCTAATTAGTGAGATATATGGGCGAGAGCTGGTTGATTTAAAACAGAGCCGATGGGAGTTTCTTAATACCCTTTTCTCTGTTTCAGAAGCCGTAATGTTTATGCAGGTTGAGTTTTGTTTTTATCCACCATTCTTTGTAATTATTATGTGAAATGCTTTTTATTTTTTGTAGCATAATAATGTGGAGAATTTATGCACTTTGGGCAAGAATTAGCATATTTTCTGAAATTCAACATGGAAAACATATTCTTAGTTACTTTTGAATGAGTTATTTTCTTTTCTTTTTGACAGCTGGTTGATAAGTTGGATCAAGGGGATGTACCGGCCGAACTGGGACCGCTTGATTATAAGGGGCTTTATAAGGCAATAAAAAACATTTCTTTCACAATTGCTAAATTTGTATTAATTTTTAAACTTAGACTTATTTGTTTTTTCAAATAATTTAGGCTGTTGAAAAAGCACTATTTAGAGCACATGTCGAAGGTCAACTAAAGGTGAGTATTTATTACCATTCAACAAGCAGTAGATACCCATCATTTAAGACCTGACCAAATTTTAGTTTATTTCGACTCTGTTTAATTTGTAGAGCGAGATAATGGCTGCACCTGAGAGATTTGTAGAACCCGATCCAGAGCTGCCTCTGGCTCTGTTAGATCAAAAAGAGGTTGGTTTAAATTACAAAGTTCTTGACTTTTCCTTATTTCGTAGTTATTGTCATTTATTATAATATTTATTATAAGCTTCTTTCTCTCAGGCTGGTAAAAGGTTGCTTTTAATTACAAACTCCGATTATCACTACACAAATAAAATGATGCATCATGCCTTCAATAAGTTCCTTCCTAATGACATGGTTTGGAGAGATCTCTTTGACATGGTATGTTTTTGTCAAGCATTTCTCTGCATTTTATTTCACTGTTGTTGAATTGTTGCTGATTGACACTCTATTCCTGTACTATACATAATATTTCTTTTCTTTTTATAACTGCAATGTCAATTCTTGTACGGGCCAGGTTAAATAGGGTCAGGTTTCTTCTGCTTCTTGTCTGGGGTCTTATGTCATTCAGGTTGGTTACATTTGAGTCCTTGGTTGTTCTGGTTTTGATCAGGTTGTATCCAGGTCAAGTCAGCGTTGCAGTTGATTCATTTCATGTTATGATTATAACAAAAAAATAATTTAAAATTGTGGCTGGTTTCAGGTAAATTTTATTAGTTTTGTCATTTCTGGCAGATTCAGCTTGGGTGAATTTCCAGTCTACTACAGTTAGAGGTTGTTAGGTTTTAGTCAGGTTCTCATTGTGATCTGGCAGCTTCATGTCAGGTCATACAATGTCCTGATTTTTTTGAGCTGGGGTGGTTTTCTGTGATTGACATTTTACACAAATCTTAATTGGGGCAGAGTGTTTGGGTTTGGACAGTTTGGATGGCTTTTTCAGTTGGATCAGATTTTGGGGAGATCTACAAGTACAAGAAAACACAATCTTTTATCATTCTGGAAATAGCGCCTTGTAATGTTAGCATATAATTACCAATTTTTTTGTATATTTGCAAGAAACATGTAACTCGTAGCTTAGTTTGACATTGTATTCATTTTCCATTGAATATTGACTACTTTACTCTTAGCACTTCTAAGTTTTTTTTTCTTCTTTTTCGTTTACACTTAGCACAAACTGACCAAACTGTGGGTTCTAAATTTCCACAGACTTATTATCAATAGTTTTAATGAGGTAAATGCAAAAAAGATAAAGTAATCTAATCATTTTTTGTTCAACTTGAACTCGTTTTACTAATGGTCGGATAATGATTTCTATATAACCAAATTATGGTGGGTGTTAATGTGGGGTCCTATTTGCCAATATGCTGCTACTTTGGTTCAATTCACAAAAAACCTGACACTGTCTTACACTTTTGTTCTTTATATATTTTTATATCTAGGTAATAGTGTCAGCTAGGAAACCGGAGTTTTTTCAAATGTCAAATCCATTGTATGAAGTCGTGACCGATGATGGTTTGATGCGACCTTGCTTTAAAGCAAGTTCAGGTGATTTTTTTTTAACATTTCCGCATTGAGATCTAATAAGATAATGATTAGGCCAAGCTGCACTAGCAATTTCTTGGGTGGATTTTAAACCCCGATTAAGCTAGGTTGATGTATGCAAACTCGCTAACAACAAACCTAGAATGAAAATACTGAAAATATTATAATATAACAATAGTTTTATAACTTTACATGAATGAATAAAATGAAATTAATTTAGATAACAATAATATTGTTTTATGTTCTGAAGGGGGATTGTATTCTGGGGGTAGTGCTCAGATGATAGAGAAGTCACTAGATGTGCAAGGAGATGAAATATTATACGTTGGTGACCATATATTTACTGATGTTAGCCAGTCTAAGGTTCACCAAAGATGGCGTACTGCTTTGATTTGTCGAGAATTAGAAGAGGAGGTAGGATCTTGAGCTTAGCTCTACTTTAAGAATAAAACATATCTAATAAGATTTGGACTACTGAAACATAGTTTGCCGAAATCCAGTGAGCAATTAGTTCAGGCATGTACCATACAGTTGTACCTACATTGTCACGTCTTATTGTTTTAGTTTGTGTTCAGCAAATCCTTGCACATTTTCACTGAACAATTTACTTGTACTTAATATGTTTATCCGGAGTAAAGTGATTAATGACCAATGTGCTTCTGTTGCCTACTAACATTTTAAAGAAACAGCCTAATATGTCACTCTTTGTATTTCTTGTTGGCCATCCTGCTCTGTTTAGTTTATTTATTTTGTTGAATCTTTGTTTTTTTTGAGGAAATTCTTTTCTTAGATCTTGAACTTGTTTATTTACAGTTTAATGCAATAATAAGAAGCCATGGTCATAAGTCAGCTTTATTGAAACTCATACAACAAAAGGAAATTGTTGGAGATTTGTTTAATCAACTTCGTCTAGCTTCACAAAGGCGAGAACATTTTCGACCTTCTCAGGTAAATATTATTTTTATCATGAAATTTAAACATGCAGGGCCCTTTTGGGTTATCATAAAGTTTACATAGCTATGTATTTTTTAGTCAATAGAGGCTACAAATATGGATGATTTTGAATTGACCGAGAGCATGCAAAAGCTACTAATTGTCATGCAAAGATTAGATGAAAAAATCGCACCATTGTTGGAGGCTGATGGTGAACTCTTCAACAAGAGGTATAACATTAGAACTCAATGATGAATCAATATTTCCTAAGGTATGGTACTAATATGTGAAATACTTTTTGTTTCTTTATTTTACTTTTCCTACTCATATTTTCTTTTTAGATGGGGTTACTTGTCCCGTGCAGGCCTTTGGGATAAAAGCCATCTTACAAGACAAATTGAGAAGTTAGTGATTCTTGCTTGTTTCATTTTTTTTCTTGATTTTTTTTTTTCAGAGGAAAAAATAGTTCCTTTTTGTCCTTTTTTCTGAATAAATCCCAAGTACGAATGCCTAGATTCAGTCTCAATCTTTCAGTTGGTACAATTACATGCAATGAAGTTAATAGAACCATAAGAGAAGCAAACGAAGGGATAATTATTTCAAAAGACGGTCCCTATTCATAGAATCCTGTAGATTTAGTACCCAGTAGTCCTTGATAGATGGGAATCATGGGATCACATTTACTTATTTTGGTATTTGTTAAACAGGTATGCCGATATATATACATCAAGGGTTTCAAATTTCCTACACTACACACCGTTTATGTACTTCCGTTCACAGGAGCAGGTGACAAAAGCATTTCTTTTTGCTGGTTTTTTGCGCATATTGGTCCATAGGAATTTCTATTGGTGTTTGTCATTGAAAATTTTGTCCATGATAAATAAGGCACTAGTTTTAGTTTAAAACCCATAATACACATCAGTTGAACTATACAACACCAAAATGATAATTGGTAAATCATGACATTTGTCTATATTGAACAATACTAGTTAGGACCGGTTGTGCACCAACATCCAAGTTTGCTTGTTTACTTCAAATAATTTGACGTGTCTTTCAACTCATTTTTTTGTTAATTTAATGGAGAAGGTTCACATGTCCAATAGCCATTAATATGTGCCCATGATGTTTTAGTTTTTAAGGATATCTTAGTAACCCACCACTTATGATGCTAAGCTTCGACTCATTTATGCTTATTTTAAGTATTTTATTTTCTTACTTGTGATTGATTGGCAGACTCTTGCACATGATCCGCATTCATATTCTTTTGTGGACACTTGAGGAGCGTACTTAATCAGGGGTCATAAAACCACCAATTGCATTCAATTGTAAAATGGCAGTTTTTTTTTTTTTTTTTTTCTTCACTTCATTTAAACTGAGTGATGTCCCAGTTACCTGCTAATTGTTTGTCAGAATAAAAGACGAATAGCTAATTTGCAAAATTTCAACTTTAATTGTACAGTACCTTCATAAAATTGTGAGTGAAGCAGTTTCATAACAGTTCTTGTAATTTTAGAAGTGTGATGGTAACTTAATTGCTTTGTGGAGAAAAGAAAAAGGTGCTAACTGCATAAACAGGGACCAGTACTGATACCATGCAGGAAGAAGATATATTCCAATTGGACAATACTTTGACTCACGATTTATTAATTACCACTATTCTTAGTTCTCAAGTGAACCAAACAAATTAGCGATCGCCTTGCTGTTTGACACAAGAAAGTTCAGAACTCTAATTCTTGGATTGTTTATTGGTACAAAATCCTGATTGTCTTGGTGGCAGTGTTTGGTTTGTCATTAGATTCAACTGTTGCAATGAATAGATCAATTGTTACAGGTAAATGCGGCTTATTGAGCAGTGAAAAACAAAATACACTTGATACATGGAAAGCACTGGTAACGGACTAATAATTATGTGGCCAGTTAAATAAAATTGTTGATAATTATGTGTTCCTCATAATTTTTATATGATTTAAATAATGAGTTGTATAGAGTATATTTGTCCGTCTAGTACAGATATCTATAACAATATGTGGAATTTTATATAATTTTATTTGAAGGGATTCATCGTGAGCTTTTATACATGTACACATCAAGTCATATCTGTATATAAGCGGAAGTCATAATTGTGTAATATATCTCTAACCATTAAAACATAATTACTATATAATAATAAAAATTAGAGAGAATACAATATTATAACTGCTAACATGTAATTTTTGTTGAGAATAGTATCATAAGGAAACTCGATGGTTCACTTAATCCAGTATATTTAATGGTACATATTTTTGAATTTTATTTCGGCTAGTCAGTCATCGCCAACAACTTGCGAGTTTTTTAGTGCCAGACTATGGGTTTTCGATGGTCAATTAAACGGATTTGGTGATAATTTGTTGTGTGAGGTTGTAAAATGTCCCACCACATACACTGTTCATTTTAATAGTGCTACCATTTCGTACTAATCAGCAACTAGTTTTTCTAATTGCGCGTTTTTTATAACACTGATTGAGCAATACGTTTGCTAACAGGCAACATATTGTGAAATATGGCTTCAGCATGTTTATAGCCCTTGTTAAAGCAATTAATGACTCTGTTTCTACAGCTTTGTAATTGTGAAAAATGGCTTCTATAAAGTTTCCGTTGTGCCTCAGGGGTTCTTGCTGTAAAATCAATCTAGACAGTTTTCGGGGTTCCAGAGAGAAAATCTCTAAGATAAATTTACATTGCTTTTTGTCATAACAAGTGTTTGGTTTCAGTCTTTCAGAGTACATAAATTAAGGTGCAAAATGGTAATGATATTTGAGAAAACCAAATTTCATTCGTTATTCGATGGTAACCGTACCAGTGTTGATTTTACATTGCATATTGTAATTACACAATACTTTTAAAATTCTTAACTATGATACATACATCACATTGCATTTTTGCCATTCCAAATCTCAGAAAAAAGACTTCATTTCATCTCGAAATGCCGACAAATGCTCCTTTTCCACACATTGTGTCATTATCCTGGTTCCCTTTTTGGGTGCCGGTGGCGGAGCCAAAATAGCCACTGCCATGAAATGCACATATTGAAAAGGCACCACATGGCTAGGAGTACCCCACCCATAGTCCACTTCAAGAAATCCTAACCGGGTCCAATCCGACACGAACAGAGAATTGTACTCAAATGTCAATTGATACGGGTCCTTTTCGAAATCCCCGACCGCCCATCTGGCGAAGTCTCCTGACAGTTTCCCCTTTGCATCGCGAATCATCTTCACCACCTCTATCAGTTTTGCAGAGGTGACAGCACCACTAGTGGCAGTGGCAGTAACAGGGTAGAAGCAGTTGCCATAGAACCCATCTGGTAGGCTTTTTAGCAAATGCCTGGTGCTTGCAAAAAAGCAAACATGAACTAGGGTTTCTGGGCTTAGCCCAATGGACCGGGTCCGGGCCTGCCAGGCCTTGGCAATGCACACATCAAAGGTTGAGCAGAAGTGGCCTGTGGAATCCATGTATTGGGCCTTGACATAGGCCACATCGGTTGAGTCGACATCCGAGACGTGCTGTTGGAGGTTGAAGGAGGGGAAGACCGGTGGTGGGCCCGGTGGAAGCTTGGGTGGGTTAGGGATTAGTTCCCGACTCCACACCGGCTTTACAGTGGGCTCAGGCAGGCCCTGGGCCAGGTCAGCAATGGCATTGAGGAATTGGGCTGCACCGAGCCCATCCGCCAAGGTGTGAACCGCAATTAGGCCGATAACGAAACCACCACATGTAAACTCAGTCACCTAATTAATTTAAAACAAGATTAATAATAGTTAATTAGTGATTTTGGTTGAGTTGTGGGTGTTAGAAGCAAGTCAACCACTCTACTTCATTGTGTTTTTTAATGAATTTATCATTGATGCTTTATTTCTCTCCGAGATAGATTATAGGTGGTAGAGATGGAATAGTTTGGCTGTATTTTGAGGATAAGGTAAGCAAGTCTATATATGTGCTCATGTCAACATATTAGTTGAACTACTTCCTGAGGAGACCATAATGAATGCATATATGAGACAAATTTATGAAAAAAATAAAGGAAATTAAACATAAAGAAAATAGAAGAGTTGCAAATATTTGCTTCAACGCTATAATTATGCCAACAAATTCAGTTGTGTTTGTCTACTTATTTCCTAGTGGTTTACATTATAATTATGCCAATAAAAAATTGAATGTGTATATGTCAAGGTTTACATTATAATTTCCTTTTATTGCTAACTAGCTTATTGATTTATTTACTAAAAAAAGTTAGCTTAAGGTCCATTAAGATTTCATTATCAATCATTTAAAACGTCTTGAGACATGGTTTAATTAACATTTATTTTAATAAATTATCATCTAATTTGGCTGAAATATATAAAGGCTTGTAGAACCAAGTGCGTGTAGGAACAAAATAAGTTGAAATTTGACCTCCATTAATTTGGGTTCTTAAAATCCCACAAGTAATATGCATAATTTGGCACGCCATGAGAAATTTAGTGATTTTGAAGGACCAAAATAAAACTTGCATATATTGCAACTTAAAAGATTATATAACAAAGTACCACAGAAGAACTAGAGGATCGGTTGGATACCAAGAGTAGCAGCACTTCAACAGCTAATGAAAGCATTCTAGAAGTGTACATTTATCCATCTTCCTTCTTTAATTATTTTTAAAAAGAACATTTTCAATATGCTTCAAAACAAATTATATTTAATTTTTTTTAACGGCAAGTCATTGATCTATTTAGTATTTGTAAGAATTTTTTTTATTGAAGTTTCGAATTTGTGACTTCTCACGTGAAAGATAGTATCTTTGTCACTAGATTAAAGACTGATTTTCACCGTATTTAGAGTTTTAGGGCCTATTCGGCCGTTTACTATTCATGTGGGAAAAAAAAAAATTCGCTTTGAACAGTAAACATCAATTCAAAATTTTTCAATTCCTATGCCCATTCTCAGCTCATTTGTCCGCCGAACACGTCTTTAATCGTCAATAATCGTGGAATAATTTCGAATGTTCATTTCAAACCAAGCATGATGAATTCTTCTTTTTGAAAGGTGAAACTGACAGTCACAAAAATCACAGAAAAGAACACATGTCTGCCCCTAAATAGGATGATAGAGATATACTATATATATAGGATTATGTAGATTAAGGTAAGTAGCACTTGATTTTCTTCTAGACTTGACACTTGACACGCCAATATTCCACATAACTTAGCCTTTATTTTCAAAATATATGCCACATAACTAACTAATACACCCTTTTCTCACTGCTGCTATTAGGGGAGTAAGTAAGAAAGTTCTTATTAGTTTTTGTTTTTTTAATAATCAAAGATGAAGGTAACATGTATTTAGTACACTATAAATTATTATTTCTCTCAAGAAAACCAGAAGTCTATTTAGGATCGATCTTATAAATTATTTCTATTTTTGTATTTGCTACTTTTAAAGAACCAATATTAACGACAGTGACTGGATCCCTGCTTGTATTTCTGAAGGTTTGATTATGTCATATAATTTATTGGAGAATTTCTCTTTTGTTCCATTAAAAAGAGACAAGTTATATATATAAGCCTTCCAAGTGTTTAGTTTTGATGAAAGTAATATATGAATTTGACACTTGACATTGAAAACCATCAAGGCATGTACTAAATGTGACACTTGACATTGAAAACCATCAAGGCATGTACTAAATGGTGTTTTTCTTTTCTTCTCTTTTCTTTTTCTGTTTTCCATGTTAAGACTCAGTAGGCCAGTATGAGCAATTTAATATTTACTTTTTAAGAAGAAAACAAATTAACTTATAACTGCAATTATATAATATGTATTAACTAACAGGATCAAATGGAGGATAATATTAAAAATACTATATTAATTTGACAATTACGTCAACCCCAATTAATTGAGGAAGGTTGGTCAGGATGATTACCTACCAAAAACTAAATTTAAATGATTAAAATTTTGGTTGTTTCTGTAAAATATGAATATTTACTATAAATTTTTAAAGATGGTGTCACATATTAATTATTAGCCCTTCTAAGCTGATGAATGGTTTTGTTTTAAGCTCATGATCAAAGCAAAGAATTTGCTATAGAAGGGGTTAACATTACTTTCCCATATATTATTAGTTTATAATTAATTGCCTTTTGACTATTCCCTTTTATTTTTCTTTTATTGAGAACTCTTTTGACTGTTCCTACTGCCACTTTATAGGTTGTTAGATAGGTACCACTTGAGAGCATCAGATTTGTTAGACTTTATAGGTTCATTTTTTTTTTCTCTTTTTTGACTTTTAACTTTAGTGCTGTTATGAATTTGAGATATTCTCTACATAAAAATTTCTTTTGTAATCATGGTGCGTTGTGATAGCTAAACCATTATTCATTAACTATCTCACTTCAGTTAAGAAAATAGTGAAAGCAAAAAATATTTTGCCCCACAAGTAAATATATATACTTCCACCATACAAGCGCTGTTTTTCTTTTCGCTCAGATTGTCTTGTAATGATAATTTCTTTACATCATATAACCTAATTAATTTATAAAATTATAACAGATTTTTTTTCAGTATAGATAATTTGTCTCCAGGATTATTTTAGCAATAGTGTTTTAACCAACAATTAAAGAACTTGAATAACTTTGTCTCTATTTAATTCCTCATATTTATGTTTCACGGAAGAGTGTTGTTATCTATATTCATGCATGATATATCTTACATCATGCTGTCACTTATTCCACACTTGTCTAAGTTTGAGGTCACATCTTAACTTACAGCTTCGCAAAGACATCATAAGACATTAATTAATTTTGCACCATCTGATTTAATTAATTTTATCCCCTTGGAATTTTTTTTGCCCCCCTATGGACGTTTAATTTGTAATTCGGGTTAAATTTAGGATTAAAATTGAAATAAATTTATTGAATTTTGATTGGTAATTAGAATTATAAGTCAGAGCATCAGAAATTACAAGTCAAAGCATTGGAAAGTATAAATTAAAATATTATTTTTTATCAAGTACCTAATTAGTTAATGAATTTAAACCCGATTCGATATTTTTTGCCCCTCCTGACGAAAATTCTGAATCTGCCCCTGATATTATGAGTAGTGGATTCCACCATGAAACATTTTAAAATCAGTTATTTCTTTTAGTGAGATCCAGTGGTAGCTATGCATCACCAAGTGCAGATTAGTAGACACTATATTTGTATTATAGATTTCTTGTTGTTGGGTACTATATTTATGTTGGAGAGGTTTCTCCTAAGGAAACATTTTTGCAAAATTGCACTACAGAGTTGCTTGGTTGCTCATTTTTTTTTTTTGTCAGGTGATTATAGTACTGTACATGCATCTAGTGTACACAAGTTTCAGGTATATCTTAATTAGCATAATTTAATGACTAAAATATAAAATTTAATGACATAATAATTTTTATTTTTTATTTTAATAAATACTATATATTTCGTCAGTTTACATATTAGAAAAAGTTTTTTTTTTTGTATTGAATGTACAGATTAATAGAAAAGCACTTATTTTGAAAAAAAAAAAGATTAATTAATGACATTGATTTAGAAAATTGTACGTCATGCGGTTTTATAGTGGAGAAGATAACTCGTACACCTAAAGTGGCTAAAATTCTACGAAAGGTCAATAGTTTAATTTAAAGTTGGTGGGACTAACTTGCAAAAATAATATACTTAGAAATCTTACCAATTTTCCACAGGCAGGTTGACTACAAGTTACTTCAAAAGGAAAATAAACTATTTCTTTTTGCCTAGATATATAAGACTAATCAAAATATTCATCTTGAAAATACACTGACCATATATAAATCAATTAATTTTCAGTTAATGCACTTTCAAGTAAATGGAATTAATCTACTATATATAACACTCACTACCTTAATTACATAAATATATAAAATAGATAAATTCATATATATATATATATATTCATACCTGCATCATGACAGGCATAGACAAGGGATCCATGTCAGGTCCAGGTTGAGGCAGCAACTCATCCTCACTTATCACAAGAGGATGATCAAGCTTATTCACATCACCTAGTGTGTACCCAGCTTCGGCTTCGACAAACCAGACGCCCTCTCCGGTGCACGCCACATGCACATCACCATCCGGTATCGACCCCACAAAGCGTCCAGCAAATGGATAGTACCATACAAGTGCCTTTGACAATGCGTTTCTAATAACGCTAGCCGGTTTCTGCCCGTGTTCAAACACGTGCAGGGACCTGACTGCGTGCCTGAGACCAGGCACACTGTCAATACATGATAGGGATTGGGATACAACCGGTGTTGGCTCAGCTGGACGAATGAACGACTGTGCAATTCTGTTCACAGAGAACCCCATTTGTGCAAGATTTAGAGTGTGTAAATGTTAAGCACCAAAAGAGAGAAATTAATAAGAGACTCGTGAGGCTCTTGAAATGCTCTGAGCGAGCTACTTGTGTATATATAGGCGATGATGCAAGGAAGCTACATGCAATTCTTTCTTGAAAGATCGTTTAAACTCTATTTTTCAACCAATTGCAACATGATGCAATTTTATAAGTTTGTCCTGGTAGTGACAACTGCACCTACAACATATATATTCCTTTAATTTATTAGTTGTTTTAACTTAAACATCATTTCTACTGCACTGAAGTCAAAATTCCTGTTTAATATTTACAATTGGCATGTACTATTTTTGTATTTGTGCTACAGACAAAATGGAAAAGTCTCTCTGCTTCCTTCTTTGAAGGAAAATTTTCATTTTTTACATCAAGGAGTAGGTAAGCTGAGTTTATATGGTCAGGATTAAGATAAGAAAACTGGGAGAAAGAAATCAACAACCTATCCACCACTGGATTTGCAATCCGGATTCCCTGTGCTGCTTTCATTACATCACACTGTGTGACTGATTACAAGAAGAAAATATATATCACACTGCTTTCATTTTTTAGCTTAAGCTTTTTTAGTCTGGTGAGAAATTGCTATCCTACATCAAAATAAACTTTTGTTTTTTATAGGAGAGTACTTGGTATGAGCTACTTAATTAGAGTTACAAGTCAGAGCGCACGTTCGACAGAAACAGAGCATTCGGGCTCTCGTTTTACTTTATGTCATTAGGTGGCACTTTGCACTAGCTTTTGTACTCTCATTTGTATGTTATTGCCTCCTCTCCGGTCCCCGCACCATATAATATTCGCATTTTTTAATTTTAGAAATTAAAAAAATTTAGTTATGGAAAACATGAGTTCATTCTCACTGAAGACATGTTAATGGGACCGAACTAAAGGTTTCAGTCGTATTCACCATATTTGGCTGTGGACTAAAAGTGGACTAAAGACTTTAGACCACTGCTATTTCACCAAACACGATTTAAATTGACTGGTGTAATATAGAATAGTTTTAAATTTAGTCCAGCCTAAACCAGTCTAAATTAAACCACCTCAAGAGCTTAAATTTTTCTTTAATTTTAAGCCACTGAGATCTACTGTCATTCACCTTCAATCATTTCACCCATCTCTTATTATAACTTTAGGCACAAACAAACATAAATAATTAAGACTGGCCTAAATTAAAATAACTTAGGCCACCTTAACTTTAGTCCACAACCAAACACCACTATTGATTTTTATACTTTATCATACCAACTTTCACACGATGTGGAAAATCAATATGATCTAATAATTTGTTTGATTTCATTGGCCTCATTCAATCCAGATCCGTATGAAAGAGAGAGAATATGATCCGCGGATTAATTCACAGCTCTTATTGAAACTAAATCAATAGTTCAGTCCTAGTAGTTTTCAGATTTTTTGTAAAAATCTCATAATACAACTTGTGAAAACTACTTGAACCGAACAATTGATTCGGTCTCAGAAAATATTCTGATGAGACCAAATCATTAGTTCGGTCCCATCTGTAGGATCCAAAAAAGTAAACAATTTTGTTTCAAATAATAAGATTTTTTAATTTCTAAAAATAAAAAGTTGGAAAATTCCGAACTCTTGTATTTGCATATTGCGCGTTTTTCCAAGTATAACACCTAATATTATGTATACTTTGAAGAGTAGAACTAGGGTGTGATGTGCTCACCAAACTCTTTGGTGAACAACTCTACATAAACTATCGGATTCACTTCAAACGAGATGAATCCAACCGTTGAAACCGATGTACTTTACGAGTGATGCGCGTACATGCAAAATTTTGAATTTTTTGAATCCATTTAGTCTCAAGTCAAGTGGTCAAAATTGAGAATTTTTTGAATGCATTAAAACAACTTCATTTTGGATCATTCATTTTTCATCAATTTTGACCACTTGACTTGAGACTAAATGAATTCAAAAAATTCAAAATTTTGCATGTACACGCATCACTCGTAAAGTACATCGGTTTCAACGGTTGGATTCATCTCGTTTGAAGTGAATCCGATAGTTTATTTAGAGTTATGCTCACCAAAGAGTTTGGTGAGCACATTACACCCTAGTTCTACTCTACTTTGAAAGTATATATATACGTGCGTTGATCAATCATTAGTCTTATGTATCAAAATAAGGAAAAAGATCGGATTGTATATATGCATCTTGTATTATCTGAACCGATGTTTTTATATAGGTTGAACGTTTAAATGTGCACATCATGATGTATGCATCTTGCTTTATGTCATTAGGTGGCACTTTGCACTAGCTTTTGTAACTCTCATTTGTTTGTTATTGCCTCCTCTCCGGTCGCTGCACCATATAATATTCCCATTTTTTTATTTTTAGAAATTTACAAAGTTTAGTTATGGAAGCATGATTGATTATTTATTTTCTTCGATAAATAGGTAATACCAAATTATTAGTTCGGTCTCATTGAAGACATACTAATGGAACTGAACTAACAATTCAGTCATACTGATTTTTATAATTTATCATACCAACAGTCACACATATGAAAAATCAACGGGACTAGATAAATGGTTCAGTTCTAGTAGTTTTCGCAGCTCTTAATTTGACGGAATAAATGGTTTGGTCCTTAGTAGTTTTCTAGTTTTCTGTGACGAAGACATGCTGCAATTTATGAAAGCTACTGAAACCAAATCATTAATTCAGTCCCAGAAAATACTGAATGAGTCCGAATCATTAGTTCAATTCCATCTATAGAATAAAAAATAAACAATATTGTTTTCGATTATATGAATTTTAATTTCTAAAAATTAAAAATTGGAATATTCCAAACTCTTGTATTTGCCTATTGAACATTTTTCAAAGTATAACACTAATATTATGTCTAATTTGAAAGTATATACGTGCGTTGATCAAACATTAAAAAAAGATTTATGTCTCAAAATAAGGAAAATCTGATTGTATGTATATTTTGTATAATCTGAACCGATGTGTTAGGTTGAATGTTTGAATGGACAGTTTGATGCATTCACAAATTCAGTCTGAATGCTTGTGTTAATTCATTTGTGACAAAACACACGCATTCAATTTTAGACATAATATTGCCAAATTTCAAAATCGAAATATTAGTGATGATTTTTTAATATGCGAGATGGACAAATATTTTTTTTTTAATAATCCGAATAATTAAAATAGAAGAGATTTAATTGTGATTCACATGTTAAAGCTAATTAAGTATGGTTTTGAATTTTAGATATATCTTAGATTATGTATATGTATTTGAGATTCATATATAATTAAGAGAAACAAGGTTGCTGAAGTTTGGTCTACCCATCAAAATTACTTTAAATCTAGTTAGTTTTAGAATATAGATCACCTATTCTTGTTAATAAAAATTGAAGTTGTTGTCATTATAAACTTTTTTATTTCTCCTTTTTCCAACTTAACAACTAATTTGAGAGTTCAAAGTTAGGTTGCTGTAGTTTTCAGGTCAAAATGGGATAACTTCAGGGTCTCCTTTTAATCATATATAACTCACGGTTTGGCTACTAGCTGCTAAATATATGGTCTATTGTTCACACTTTGAAATTAGGCGTTTCAATTTAAAAAAATTGTATTTTTCCTTTTTAAATTGTTGGATGTTTAAAGAGGGAGCAAACTATTGACTAAATAACAAATTAAGGCTTCACATGTGTGAACTCTTAATAATGCAACATTTTTTTTGGTTTAGCAATTTTGGATTGATTCTTGGTCTTATACTTGACCCATGCATGCTGAGATGAGATAAAAAAAATTGAAGAGTGGTTGCAAAGACTTGACTCTTCCTGCTTTTTTTTTTAGTTTTTTTTTTTTTTTTACTTATCTTCTTCTTTGTTCAATGGCTGGTTTGGATCTGGTGATTCTAACCCAGATCCCTAATTATGATTACAAGTTTGATATAACATGTTGTTATTATTTCTTATTTTGTGTGTGTGTGTGTGTGTTCTTTTTTACTTTCCTTACATTTTCTTATATTTTGTATTACTCTGATCCGGATCCAAACTTGACTCTGGTTTAAATTTATATTCGAATTTTCTAATAATTTTCTTGAGATAAAATTAAGTCAAATCTTTCAATTTTGAATACCCACAAGAAATTTTTAATTTATTTTTCCATATTTGTGGCATTTTGTTCATGATTTAATTCAACAACACTTCTTTCAAATGTGCCAAATCATCCCCCTCTATGTGGAATTTATTTCTAGCAAGGGCATTTTCATCATATCTACTAGCTCTACCAAGGTAAGGTATTATAATGGAGTCCGGCTAGTATGACATCGGTGTCATATGACACTAACTACAAAATTGATTGGATAGACTTCAAACGACTAATTCAAACCGTTCAAACCGATTTACTTTATGAGTGATGCGTTTACATACAAAAAATTTATATTTCTAGTTATTTTAGTATCAAAATCAAGCGGTCAAAAATGTTGAAAATTAAATGCATTAAAATTAACTTAAAAACTCACACATTTCACCACTTGACTTGATACTACATAAATTTGAAAAATTATAAATTTTGTATGTAAACGCACAAATAATGAAATAATCGGTTTGAACGGTTTGGATTCACCGTTTGAAGTCAATTCGATAGATTTTGGAGTTGGTATTATATAAAAATATACTTAACATGAAAAAAATAATTATAAAATAGTGTCTCATTCAATTTTTTTTGTAACCTTCTATTGAAATTCTTTGTTTTTTTTGTTTTCTAAATAAAGAAAGGAAATCAATATTGGACCTACGTGTATATTTGACTAGAGGTAGGTAAATAGTGTGACAGTCATAGTGTCATGTTATATATATATATATATATATAGATAGATAGAGTAGAACTAGGGTGCTCCTAAGCTCACCAAGCCCTTCCGTGAGCACGACTCTAAAACCTATCGAATTGACTTCAAACGACATTTCTAAACCGTTAGATGTTCAATCTATATTAAAATGTGCTTGGAGACCAAATTTTACATTTTTTGGAATTTTTTTACTATTTATTAAGATGGTTTGAAAATCGCTGTTTTCCAATGGTGCAAAATTTTAATAAAAACATCAATTTTCAAACCATCTTAATAAATAGTAAAAAAATTCCAAAAAATGTAAAATTTGGTCTCCAAACACATTTTAATATAGATTGAACATCTAACGGTTCGAAAATATCGTTTGAAGTCAATTCGATAGGTTTTAGAGTCGTGCTCACGAAGGGCTTGGTGAGCTTAGGAGCACCCTAGTTCTACTCTATCTATCTATATATATATATATATATATATATATATATTGCTCTCCTCCGTTACATCCTTTTCGTTATCTCTCCACGTCTGCAAGAAAGCCTCTAATGTGTAAATTCTTCAAATCAATCTTTTAAATTATTTTGTTATTATAGTTATGATTTATGAAGAATAGTCAATACAATCCAAAACAAGAAAATAAATACATCAACATCCTATACGTAGGTCCACACATTCAATTTTTAATTACTATATTATTACTAGATATTTATCTCTATTATCCAATGTCGAAATCACGGAGTCAGAGGGACACTTGTCTTCCTATAAAAATAAAAAAAATAAAAAATTAATTTTGTTTTTGTAAAACTATGTTTCTTTTTCCATTATGTTCTCAGAAAAATATAAAAATATACTTAAATATTAAAAAATATATAGTTATGTCTCACCTTAAAAAAATTCCCATATATGCTTTCAAGTTTCAATTACTATATTTTTCTTAGAAAAAAAATATAAAAATATACCTAATATTTAAAATAATTATAAAATTATGTGTCGTCCTAAAAGTTTGCTCCAGCTTATTAAAAATGTTGGCTCCGGCCCTGCTATTATTCTAAACAAGCACTTGATGGCATAAAACAAATGTTCACAACTATATTATCAGGTGTTTACACTTCAATTGTTAGGTGTTCAAAAATTAAATTTATACAATCGTGTGTTTATACTTGCATGCATAATCATGTAATCCGTACCGAAATTTTTATTAATATCCAAGAAAATTATTAAATTTCAAAATCTACATCATGTTTGACAAGATTTTGAAAACTGGCCAAACCGTAGATTTATTTTCCGATTTTTGGCCTAAAACCGAAAATTTATTTTCCGGTTTCCGAATTCCAAAACCGGGAAATTTCAGGTTTTAAGTTTTTTTAAAAAACAGAAAATGTTATAATTTTTTTATTGAAATATTAGAAATATTTTTTTAAATAGATAAAATACTATATAATTTGATTTATTAGAAATACTGCGACAAATAACCCGGATCAATATTTTTTAGGCTGGATTTTTCGCGACCGTAAGAAAAATTAAAATATTACTTTGTGTGTTATTGGAAAAAAATAAAAATATTTTAAATCTGAGTTATTAATTCCGGTTCAGAAGTCACTCTAGTTAAATAAAAATATTGTGATCTTTTTATTTTTAAAGAAACAAAAAAATTCTCTGACAAAAATTTTGTTTGAAAATTAGGTCATGCGGCCTCTTTCTGGTCTATGATAATATGTCAGAAGTCGTAATTATGAGTATGCACAGACTTGACTCTTCCTTTTTTTTAAATCTGAGTTCAAAGTTAGGTTGGTGTAGCTTTCAGGTCAACTCTGAGTATGCACAGACTTGACTCTTCCTTTTTTTTTAGTTTTTTTCTTTGTTCAATGGCTGGTTTGGATCTGGTGACTCTTATCCCAGATCCCTAATTATGACTCTTATCCCAGATCTCCTTTCTTATTTTGTGTGTTTTTTTTAGTTTCCTTACATTTTCTTATATTTTGTATTACTCTGATCCGGATCCAAACTTGACTCTGGTTTAAATTTATATTCGAATTTTCTAATAATTTTCTTGAGATAAAATTAAGTCAAATCTTTCAATTTTAAATACCCACAAAAAAAATTTAATTTATTTTTTTTTCCATAATTTGTGGCATTTTGTTCATGATTTAATTCAACAACACTTCTTTCAAATGTGCCAAATCATCCCCTCTATGTGGAATTTATTTCTAGCAAGGGCATTTTCATCATATCTACTAGCTCTACTAAGGTAAGGTATTATAATGATTTATGAAAAAAAAATCATGAAGGGAAATGTCAATAACTAACAGGATATTTTAGATCAAAGGCCAATTGAAGGGAAGACGGTAAGTCCTTGATTTTAATAAGAGAAAAATATAAAAACTAGAATTCAAATTAAATGATAGAGGATTAATTGTCGGTTTCGTTCCAAATAAATATTTATTGAAGGAGAAATAAATTATAAACTAAAATTTTTCATAAAAGAAAAATTGTATGCGGCAAATTTAAAATAAATATTTTGTTTTCAGAATATTAAAATTATACATAATAGACAATAACCCAATTAACCGCATAAGAATATGTGCACAATAATACAATAGAGTTGTATCATTTTAAAATATATACTTAAGATTAAAAAAATTATAAAAATATACCTAAGGTTCAAAAATTATAAAATTATGTCTCCTCTCAAGTTAATTTCTCAAATTATATTTCTATAATTTCTCATAAAAAAAATAAAAAAATATACTTAACATTAAATTTTTTTTTTGTAAAATAGTGTCTCATTCAAATTTTTTTGTAACCTTCTATATATATATTGAAATTCTTTGACTAACAATCACAAGGCAATCTCAATCGGTTGATGCATGGCCAGGTGCCGTATAACCGTGCAATCAATGGCTGGAGCCGAAGGATTCTCTTTCTCATTCTAAATAAAGAAAGGAAATCAATATTGGACCTACGTACGTGTATATTTGACCAGAGGTAGGTAAATAGTGTGACAGTCATAGACTCATAGTGTCATGGTGAAAATGAGATACTGCGGTTATATATATATATATATATATATATATATATTGCTCTCCTCCGTTACATCCTTTTCGTTATCTCTCCACGTCTGCAAGAAAGCCACTAATGTGTAAATTCTTCAAATCAATCTTTTAAAATTATTTTGTTATTATAGTTATGATTTATGAAGAATAGTCAATACAATCCAAAACAAGAAAATAAATACATCAACATCCTATACGTAGGTCCACACAGTCAATTTTTAATTACTATATTATTACTAGATATTTATCTCTATTATCCAATGCCGAAATCATGGAGTCAGAGGGACACTTGTCTTCCTATAAAAATAAAAAATATATACTTAAATTTAAAAAATTAATTTTGTTTTTGTAAAACTATGTTTCTTTTTCCATTATTTTCTCAGAAAAATATAAAAATATACTTAAATTAAAAAAAAAATATATATATATATATATATAGAGAGAGAGAGAGAGAGAGAGAGGTTGGCTAATATCATAACGTTATAACTTCGGCCGAAGTTATAACGAGTCGTTTTCGGAATTTCAAAGTCCAAACAGTCGATCCGAACCGTTCAAGTTGTTCTCCATATTGAAATGTGCTTGGAGACTAAATTTTACATTTTTTTGGAATTTTTTTACTATTTATTAAGCCACTTTGAAAATTGCTGATCTGGCTGAACAGTAAAAACAGTGCAACAAAATTCTGGACCATGCGATCAGAATTTTCAAAGTGGCTTAATAAATAGTAAAAAAATTCCAAAAAATGTAAAATTTGGTCTCCAAGCACATTTCAATATGGAAAACAACTTGAACGGTTCGGATCGATTGTTTGGACTTTGAAAATCCGAAAACGACTCGTTATAACTTCGGCCGAAGTTATAACATTATGACATTAACCAACCTCATATATATATGTGTGTGTGTGTGTGTGTGCTGGGCTTAGCTAAGCCATGGTGTAAAACGACTTGGTGCTCCACGCCTCATTATTTCCATTTTGAAAATCCAAACGACCGATCCGAACCGCTCAAGTTGTTCTCCATATTGATATGTGCTTGGAGACCAAATTTTACATTTTTTGGAATTTTTTTACTATTTATTAAGCCACTTTGAAAATCACTGATCCGGCGGTCCAGAAATTTTTACTGTTTTTTACTGTTCATAAGGATTTTCAGATTTTCAAAATGGCTTAATAAATAGTAAAAAAATTCCAAAAAATGTAAAATTTGGTCTCCAAGCACATTTCAATATGGAGAACATGTTGGAATGTTCGAATTGACTATTTGAACTTTGAAAATGAAGATATGGCGTGGAGTACCAAGTCGTTTTACTCCATGGAGTAGCCTAGTCGGACTCTATATATATATATATATATATATATAGTTGTGTCTAACCTTAAAAAATTCCCATATATGCTTTCAAGTTTCAATTACTATGTTTTTCTTAGAAAAAATTGTCACACCCCGGAACAGGGGGTCGCGCAGTTCTCGCCGTGAATATACAGTTGCCCGTATATTCACAAGGCATGTACGATATAATCTACTCAACCAAACACTTTAAAATTTATACACATATCATATGATTTGATTTAAAACAAATTTGGTTCAAATCCGATTCAATTCGGCCCATTTAAACTCAAAACAGTGAATTCAGAACACCCATTGCGGCCCGCAGTAGGGCCCATTGCGGCCCGCAACCTCTACTCGAATTTCTTCTGCTTGTTTTCTACTCTCTGACTCAAGTTGTTGCGGCCCGCAATAATCCCTCTTACGGCCCGCAATAATCCCTCTGACTCAAAACCCCACTGTCGTTGCGGCCCGCAAGGAAATGGTTGCGGCCCGCAATCCATATACGAATTTCTCAGCTGGGTTTTAGGCTCTGTCTCCTTTATTGCGGCCCGCAATCAATTAATTGCGGCCCGTAATAATATACGCAGATTCATCCAGAGCCATTTTCCGGCTCTGTCTCCTTTATTGCGGCCCGCAATAAGCCTACAGAATTCATACCTTTGCCCATTTCATGCCATTTCAACCCCGTTTTCAAACCCGATCAATCCCATTATTATGTAAACAATCTAACCCCATTCCACTAGCAATTTAAACACCACCTCACATGTATTCAAGACATTTAAATCATGCAAATCTAAAATCGAAATAAACGGAAACGATCAAGCAACATATTCATAAATATTTCGCAAAAACAACCTGTCTTAACAAATTTATAAATAACAAGGCCTGTTTAATTTGGTTACACCACAAAATACCGGGATGGTTAAATCTACAGGGCATACCCTATCTATGCGGCTTAGGCCTCACTTGTCGCGCCCGAGTGCCCTTTTTCACTCGCGTTTACCTGCACACATTTATATAAGAAGAAGAAAAATTCCCCGAGGGGATGGGGGTGAGAAAACTTGTCATCCGTTTTCTCAGTGCGGAATTTATAGGGCTACTGGATTTGTAAGAAATCCATTACTAGAACTAAACAATTACCGCATCTAATTATTCAGTTAATCAATCAAGCAACATAACATGCATATGCTCACACCGATTCAAACGAATTCCAACTATTATTTCATTCAAAAGTAATCAAAGGATTTCCAGAATTCTTGGGCTTAACTAGTAACTTTGCACGGTCCGGTTAACAACGATAGATATCAACAATCTATCCCATCTGGCTTAACAATTCTCTTACCTGGTTTCAAGTTATACATTCACAACAAAATCAATTCGAATAATCACTAGCATATCTCGCGACTATGCAACAGAATATCACTTTGTTAAACGAGAACAAATAAACTTTTCACTGAATCACTTAAATCACTGAACCACTGAACCACAATTTCACTACCTGCAATCACAATACACTTATCCCTTACCCAACCGGTACTGGGTTCACTAGGGCCATTCACCAGATGCGCATAAGGGTCCTGGAGTAAAGTCTAGTAGCTAATTAGACTTTACAATTCACTGTTCACTTCAATCATTCAATTCAATTCAGTACTGTGGTTCCATTCACTTGTCCAACACGATAGAACAGAAATCGATAAACCATACCAACATGAGAATCATCACAGATATAACAATTCAATTATATTAATATGCAATTCATGCAAATGCGACAACTAATGCTTTCAATCAGAGATTCAACATGATGATATGCAACGTATATTCAATCAAGTCATCAATATATATAAGTTATATGCATCGTTATTTAGTTCTACGAAATAAATCCCAAAACAGATCCCGTGAACCCCCGCACCTGGTTATGTAGGGCACTTAGAGGGTCAGCGATCTTGCGACTCAATAAGCTCGTCTATTCCACTACGCGTGCTCGTGCGGATCTATTCACAGGTCAATTCACTCAAATTCAGACACTTTTGCGGATTAAACCCTTAACTTTACGTATTCACTAATTCTAGGGTTTAAGGCATAAATAGTCACAATTCGGTTTGGTTATCGATTAACTTAGTCATTAGGGCACCGACTCACTCACAAACACAATTCGGGTCAGGTTTGATTCAATTCAAGAGGACGGTACCAAAACTCAAATCGATTTCGGGGAAATCCATAAATCGGAAATTCGGTTACAAATTGGAACACGAAATCGACAAATAAACACTTTAGAAACAACAAAGACATAGTACAATCAATTTGGTACAATTCTACGGGTTTTCACCGAAACCCTAGAAATACGAAAACTCGAAATGAGAGAGAAATAGAGAAGGAACTTACCAACCAATCGGGTGAGGGTGCGAGATTCAAGCTTCTCTCTCGGAATCTCGATTTTTGGGCGAAATGGTCACTGGGGGGTCTCTCTCTCACTCTCTCTCACTCTCTCGTTCTTTCTCTCTTTGGCGAAACAGGAAAAGAAGAGGAGGAGGGGTGCAGGAAAAGAAAGGAAGAAAAGAGAAGAAGAAAGGAGGAATGACAAAAGGGCCCCACTTGTAAATTTCAAATTTTGCAAATAAAACCTCACACTTGTCCCATATTCGATATAATTGAATTCTTACACATTTTACTCTTCTCTCTTAACACAAATTATCGTATAATTATTGTTCACCATCCACGTCACTAAATTCGTATATACGTATATATATATTATTCGATTTACCACTTATCATTTTAATTAAATCTGAATTTTAAAAGTTCACGGTGTTACATTTCTTCCCCACTTAAAATGAAGTTCAATCCTTTGAACTTAAACACGTACCTGGTCGGTGAATAACTCAGGATATTGTTCGCGAATTTTCGCTTCTAGCTCCCACGTTGCCTCTTTTTCAGAGTGTCGTCCCCACTGCACTAACACAATTGAAATCGTTCGATTTCTCAACTTTTGCTCCTTCCGGTCTAGTATTCGCATCGGTCCTTCGTTATAATTCAAATTCTCGTCAAGGTACAGGTCGGAATGGTCGAT
This sequence comes from Carex kokanica, assembly GCA_025461125.1. Taxonomy (NCBI): domain Eukaryota; kingdom Viridiplantae; phylum Streptophyta; class Magnoliopsida; order Poales; family Cyperaceae; genus Carex; species Carex kokanica. The sequence continues at coordinate 909,598 of JAJGRX010001195.1, forward strand.
GCAGTGAGATGGGTCTCGCACATATTTCCGAAGCTGTGACACGTGGAACACCGGATGGACTCGGCTCAAAGCCGGCGGTAACCCAAGCTCATACGCCACTAATCCAACCCGATTTTGTATCTGAAATGGATCGATATATCTCGGACTCAGCTTGCCCGATACACCGAACCGGTGTACTCCCCGCACTGGAGATACTCGGAGCCACACGTGATCACCCTCTTGGAATTCCAAGTGCCGTCGGTGCACATCCGCATACCTCTTTTGCCGATCTCGAGCTGACTTTAGTCGGCTCAATATCACTCGCGTCTTCTCTGCCGCCTCTTGTATCATTTCCGGTCCAGTAGGCGGATAAGTACCCGCCGGACCCCACCACAATGGTGTACGGCATGTCTCTCCCGTGAGTGCCTCTAGCGGTGGCATTCCAATGCTCGCGTGATAACTGTTGTTGTACGCAAATTCCACCAGTGGTAGATGATCAATCCACGATCCTTGGAAACTCAAGGCACATGATCGCAACATGTCCTCTAACGTCTGAATTGTCCTTTCCGACTGTCCGTCAGTCTGCGGATGGTGCGCAGTACTGAACCGCAGTTTCGTACCCATAGATTCTTGGAAGCTTTTCCAGAAGTGAGATGTGAATCTCGTATCTCGATCGGAGATAATCTCGCGCGGACACCCGTGATATCTGAAGAAAAACTTTATAAATATACCTGCGAGAGTCCGACCCGAGGTGTCAGGCCCGAGCGGAATAAAGTGCGCCACCTTGGTCAGTGTGTCCACAATCACCCATATCGTATCACAACGACCCGTGGTTCTCGGAAAACCACTCACAAAATCCATCGTGACTATCTCGAACTTACCTCTCTTCTTATCCATCGGTTGGAGTAATCCGGCCGACCTTCGTCTATCAGCTTTCACCTGCTGACAGACCTGACACTTCTCGACGTATCTTCTCACGTCATTTTTCATACCCGGCCACCAGAAGTACCGTCTCAGATTCTGATACATCTTCACTTCACCCGGGTGTATCGTATACCCCGAATCATGTGCCTCTGACAGGATTAGGGTTTTCAGGTCTGAATTTTCAGGAATGCATATGCGGTTGCCAAACCGCAGGGTACCCTCATCATCTATCCGGAAAGGGGTCTCTCGATCTGATTTTGCGTGGTCTCGGAACTTTTGGCACCTCGGATCCTCGTGTTGCTCTACCCGAATACGGTCATGTAATTCAGGTCTCACCTCAATAGCCGCAGAGATAATAGACATACCTGCTGATGTACTCGTACCCGCCTCTACTCCAAGCAGGCGAGTTGCGGTTGCCATGGCTAATTCTTGGGACACTCCAACGTGCAGACTCATCATTCTCATTTCTTCTATCAATTTCGGCTCACTTGAAATCATCGAGGCAAGATTCACTTGATTCTTCCTGCTCAACGCATCCGCTACTACATTGGCTTTGCCCTCGTGATACTGGATATCTAGGTCATAATCCTTCATTAACTCCAACCATCGCCGCTGTCTCAAATTCAACTCCTTCTGAGTGAAAATATACTTCAGGCTCTTGTGATCGGTGAAAATCTGGCACTTCGCACCGTATAGATAATGTCGCCAGATTTTAAGCGCAAAAATCACCGCTGCTAGCTCCATGTCATGAGTCGGATAATTCTGTTCGTGTGGTCGCAGCTGTCGGGAAGCATAGGCAATCACATGCCCATCTTGCATCAATACGCACCCCAGACCCGACCGGGATGCATCGGTATACACCGTGTAATCTCTTCCCGTTACTGGCATTGCAAGAATCGGTGCGGACACCAACCGACTCTTCAACTCTTCGAAACTCTTTTCTTGCGGTTCACCCCATTCAAACTTTACCCCCTTGTGAAGTAGTTCCGTAAGAGGACGGGCCAATCCGGAGAATCCCAATACAAACCTCCTATAATACCCGGCTAAACCGAGAAAGCTACGGATCTCGGTAACCGTGGTTGGTCTCTTCCATTCTGTCACCGCTCGAATCTTTTCGGGATCCACCGCTAAACCTTCACCCGACACTATATGACCCAAAAATGCCACTTGGTTCATCCAGAACTCACACTTTGAAAATTTCGCGTATAGCTGATGATCTCGTAACCGCTGCAATACAACCCGGAGGTGAGCCGCGTGCTCCTCATACGTCCGGGAATAAACCAGGATGTCATCAATAAATACCACCACCGTAGTGTCCAATAAATCTCGGAACACTCGCTGCATCAGATCCATAAATGCCGCAGGGGCATTCGTCAGCCCAAATGGCATGACCCTGTACTCATAATGCCCGTACCGAGTACGGAAGGCAGTCTTTTCCACATCACTCGAACTAATTCGCAACTGATGGTAACCCGTCCGCAGATCGATCTTGGAATAGACCGACGACCCTTCTAACTGGTCAAACAGGTCATCTATCCGAGGCAACGGATACTTGTTCTTTACGGTTACTTTATTCAACTCTCGGTAATCGATGCACAACCGCAGAGTTCCGTCTTTCTTTCTCACGAACAACACTGGTGCGCCCCACGGGGACGTGCTCGGTCTTATCAAACCTTTCTCCAACATCTCCTCAAGCTGCACTTTCAATTCCTTTAGTTCCGCGGGAGCCATACGGTATGGAGCCTTTGAGATTGGGGTTGTATCTGGTATCAGGTTTATGTTGAACTCTATTTCTCGTGCCGGGGGTAACCCGGGAATCTCTTCTGGAAACACATCCGTGAATTCCGAGACAACCGGAATGGTAGCTATTTCTAGAACTTCAGTAGTAGCACTCATTACCATTACCAGATAAGCGGTACACCCGGACTCTACCAGGTGTTTGGTTTCAATTGCCGAAATAAATGGCACTACCTCTTTTACTCCTCTACATCTCAAGGTACAGGTTGAACCGTTCAACAGGGTAAACTGGACCGTATGTCGGACACAATCGATGGTAGCTACATGTCTGGTCAACCAATCTATACCCAATAAAGCATCATACTCCGATATATTCATAACTAACATGTCCGCTGGAAAATCCCTTCCATCGACTCGTATTTTCAGGTTTCGGCAGGTCATTGACATTTTGGTAGTAGAGCCGAGAGGGGTACGGATCTCCAAACTTTTCCCACTTGACTCGGTTAACCACTCACATTTCTCAACCAAAGCACTCGATATAATCGAGTGACTACACCCCGTATCAATCTGTTAGTTTGTAATAATCTAGAAGTCAATAATACGATAAATTTGTTATATAAAGCTTTGTTCATGAATTGAATGTTTAATCATTTTGTTACCTTGAGTATTATTGAATTTATGAATCATTTCGAGTTCATGACTGGAATTGTGAAACTTCATAATATAGATGATAATACTCTTAAAAGTCTCTAACCAAGGTAATTAGCAGGAACACTAATTACCGCGATAAGGTTAGTGTGTGGATTAAATGATGGTTAAGTTTTACAAACCATAGACAAAGAGTTGTCATTTTAATCACACAGATACATGTTAGAGAACATGATATTTGACAGACCCCAAATGAAACATTAAATGGAATTGTGTTTGTGTCATTAATGTTTTCATTTTAGTGTTAAGTTCTAAAGTATGAGATATTCATTTTTCCTACATAAGAAATGTATATGTGTGATTGCTATCTAACGCTATCCGTAAAAAGTAGCTATAAGGATAGTTCTTCGGTATACATAGCTTATGCGGAGGAAAAGATGGTTTATCAAAAGTACTATTGTCCCTCGTATCTCAATACGAGCTATAGCATCACTGGGCCCCTTGATAGAATATGATTATCTGGATCCAGTATGATTACAAGAGTAAACATATTTGATAATCTATTCAGGATCAAGAAAAGATTAAGTTTGCAAGGATGACACACACCTACCTTGAAACTAATCTGATAGCTATGAGACAAAAGAATTAACACGAAGTAAATCGTTTACTGAATCATGATATTGTACGGTACAGCATCATCTGTGTAATTGGTGTCATAATGTACTTGCCAGGTGCCACCTATGATAAATAGAAGTTAAAATAGTTTTAATTCTATTTGCCAACATAACACAGATCCTATTGGGTCACACCATATGGGAGCTAGTCGGAGAATCTTGTTGATTAATTATAATGATTATAATTAATAATAAGATGGATAAAATTAATTATATATGATATAATTAAATTATAAATGTCATTTAAATGACAAGCAGAAACATTGGTTAATTTGTGAACGTGTTTGACACGTTGCATAAAAGTTACCGAACGAACGATCGAGAAAATATGTATTTAATTTGGACTTAGAATATTTAATTATTGGATTTATATTTTGGGCTTGAAACCCATTAAGAATAAATCACTAATTAAAGATTAAAGGCCCAAATCAAAAGCCCAAATCAAAGCCCAAAATTAATTAAGTATTAATGGGCTAATGGCAAATTAGTAATAAAAATTTGGCCGATTTCATTTGGCCGTTGATTTAGTTGCCGACTCAATTTTTTATTATATATCAAATTGAAATGGCGGCAACTAATGTATATAAATACATGATTAAAGGAAGAGAGAATATATACAATTTCCTAAAAACGATTCGATCCGATCGAACGATAATTCTCTCTTTTCTCAGATTCGTTCTAATCAGAGTACGGGTTTTAGAAATAATATTTTACGAGAGTCGTAATTATTATTTGCTTTTTCTCGTGAATAGTGTTTTTGTCAGATTCCGCGGTTTACGGTATTTCTGGTAAAAGAAATAAACCGCTCTCTCGATCAGTCCTGGTGGATAACCGATAGAGGCACTATAATTTTGGTGCTTGCTTAACCGGGTCAGACAGTCGGGTCAGACTGCATTCCAATTTGAATTTGGAAGCAAGGTAAAGAAATGTTATATTAATCTATTTAATTGTTAAATAGATTTAATCTTTTAGAAATCAATCAAAGGAGTAGATCTATAAAACTGATTAAAATACAAGTAAATACGGTTTTACTATTTTTGGTCTATACAGGATTAATCTGGTATGTAACTCTCGGTTATTATCCGACATACTACTTAATCTATGATCTGATTAGTAAAGTTTTACTTACGGTTTTTAATCTAAGAAAAGGATTGAACAGGTATGTAACTCTCGGTAGATTATCCGACATACCACTTCAATCCTTTTGGCTTAAGTTAGAAGTAAAAATTTTGTTTTACGGTCTTTCCGCAGCTTAAGCCTAATGGCTTTGGGTAGCCTCAAATCCCTACAGTGGTATCAGAGCGCAAGGCTCTCCTGCTGATTGATTTTCTAAAAGTTATAACTTATGCAAATTGTTTGCATATACCGCGTATCGGTTTAATTCTTAGATTTGCATCTTAAGTCCAAAACCGATTAGAAATGAGATTTTCTTGGTTCGGTTTTTCGACTGAGAAAGTTAAATAAGATTTAAGCTTTCTTTAATATTTTCTTTATGTTTTAGTTTTCAAAAACTTTCGACTGTGGTAAAGTTCATCTAAGAATGTGATGAAGCAATAGAGTACCCAAGTAAGAACTGTTTATCTCCACCGTAAAAGAGAAAAGGTTGAGTCAAAGAAGAAAAATGGTTTTCTTTCTGGCGAATCCTATTCCTTTTACGTGTCCTGATAAACTGGCCCAAAGGGGACTTTGTCACGTTACCAAATTACTTTACTACTGTCGAAGCATGGCAAAATGTAATTCTTTCGCCTTTTCGAAAACCTTTGGTTTTGTAAAGTTCATCGAAGAATGTGATGAAGCAATAAAGTACCTAAGTAAGAGCTGTCATTTCCACACCGTAAAAGAGATGGTTCTGTCTAGGAAAGACCGAATCTAAAGCGGTCCTCGTGACCCCGGCTTTCCTGGGAGCCCCTTTTCGTGTCCTAATGGCTGGCCCAAAAGGAACTTTGTCACATTACCAAATTGCTTTACATGCCAAAAAGAATATCTGCTTTAAAAACATATAAACTGTTTATATGCTTTCAAACGGTATAACTAAAGAACTGAGCATAGCTGCAAAATAAAGAATTAGGAACTGATAAGTTGTCTACGTAACTTGGTCACGTATATAAATAAATAGGATTTATTGCTTTGAAATGAAATGCATAAATTAGATTTATCGCTTTCAAGGAACCGTGAAATTAGTCGTTAGTCAAAGAAAGACTGGAAGTGGATACCTTCGGTTGTCTTTCTGGCAGACTCTTTTCACGTATCCGTAAGACTGTCTAAAACCAGATTTATGAGATAAACATGCTTAAAACAAAGTCAAGCATGTGAAAGAGTGTCTTAGTCAAAGGAAGACTGGAAGTGGATACCTTTGGTTGTCTTTCTGGCAAGACCTCTTTTAAAGGTTGCTTACAAGGTTTAAAGCATAAAACAAACCCATCTAATTAAGTAGTATGCCCTTCCTACTCTATCCTTCTCAAACCATTGTTCATTGGTTGACGGACTGCTCAGCAGACGTCGCCTTTTACCTTTGGTGGTCGAGGGTTATGTTCGACATAACAAACCAAATAGAGTGAGGTTACTTACCGGTGATTTCCAAAATCGTTTTGGGCTCGGGGCAAAGTCTTCGTTAAAACATACGATGTTTAACGAAACCAAGAGTCATATAGAGATATGATTAGCAAAGAGTTGCTTACCTAAAAATAATTAATAAGCAAGCTTCTTAATCGACTTGTCTATTAATGAAAGATAGGGATCTTGGTCCTTCTGCAAAATGGGAATAGAACAGATTTGCAGTGGGAGTTTTATTGTTAAAAATAAAACATTACATGAACAAAGCTAAAATCTTTACATTTAACATTGTAGAACATGTCTAAAGAAACGTCATTCTCGTTGCGCTCCCTGCTCGAGAAAGAAAAGCTGAAAGGAGACGGGACTAATTTTACTGATTGGTTCCGTGCTCTCACGATCGTACTAAGGCGCGAGAAAAGGGAATATGTCTTAAATACCCCTTACCCTGATGAACTCAAAGCAGGTGCTACTGCTGATGAGTTAACAGCGTACAACAAGCACAAGGAAGATGAGCTTGATGTACAGGGTCTCATAGTTGGGATTATGGGTCCTGAATTGCAGAGGCGATTCATGGATACCAAATCCAACGACATGTGTGTCCAGCTTAAGAACATGTTTCAAGAGCAGGCACGTGTGGAGAGATTCAAGGTAACCAAGTCCCTCCTAGGCCACAAGTTGGCCGAGAGCGGCTCTATGGGCACTCATATGCTCCGTATGACGAGTGATATTGAGCAGCTGCATAAGCTTAATAGTCCGTTGAGCAAAGAGTTTGCTACGGATATTATCCTGAACTCGCTTCCACCCAGCTTTTCGGGGTTCATCATGAACTTCCACATGCTTGGGATGGACAGGAGCTTACAGGAGCTGCAGGGGATGCTTAGGATCGCAGATGGAGACATGAAGAAAAGTTCTTCTGTTCTCATGATCCAAGCGGGTAAGAAAAAGATCAATAAGGCAAAGAAGAAAGTGGTTCCGAAGTACACGGGCAAAGGGAAGCAGGTTCCTAAACAGAACGCTCCCAAGATAAAGGTCTCTGCTTCCTCTGACTGTTATTATTGTAATAACAAAGGTCATTGGAAGAGAAACTGTCCGAAGTATCTGGAGGATGTAAAGTCTGGAAAGGTCTCCAAGGCTTCAACCTCAGGTATTTATGTTATTGAAGTTAATGTTGCTACCTCTATTAATGATTGGGTATTAGATACTGGATCATGTGCTCATATTTGTTCAAATATGCAGGCATTAAAGAATAGAAGGAAACTTGGCAATAGGGAAATACAACTCCGAGTTGGAAATGGAGCAAGTGTTGCAGCCATTACAGTCGGTAGTATAGAGTTGTGTTTGCCCAGCGGGCTTGTAATGGAACTGGAAAATGTTTATTTTGTTCCTAGCATTTCCAGAAATATCATATCAATCTCATGTTTAGAGATGAATGGTTTTTCATTTGTTATAAAAGACAAGCGTTGTTCTATTTATAAAAATGAATTATATTATGGATCATCTTATATGATAAATGGTCTTTATATGCTGGAAATGGATAAACCTGTGTTTAACATTTATAATAACAAACGACTCAAAACATCTCATGAAAGTACGACTTACATGTGGCATTGTCGCCTTGGTCACATAAACGAGAAACGCATTAAGAAATTACAAGAAGTAGGACTTCTTGGTAAATTTGATTTTGAATCAATTAACACATGCGAATCCTGTTTACGAGGAAAAATGACCAAAGCGCCTTTTTCTAAAAAGGGAGAAAGGGCAAGTGACTTATTAGGTCTAATACATACCGATGTATGTGGACCTATGAGTACTTGTACAAGAAACGGTTATTACTACTTTATCACTTTTACTGATGATTACAGTAGATATGGTTATGTCTACCTGATGAGACATAAGTCTGAATCTTTTGAAAAATTCAAGGAATTCAAGGCTGAAGTAGAAAATCAACTGAATAAAAGTATTAAAGCCTTACGATCAGATCGTGGAGGCGAATACTTAAGTTATGAGTTTAAAACGTACTTAAAGGAATGTGGGATAGTCTCACAACTCACGCCTCCAGGGACACCGCAATGGAACGGTGTTTCTGAGAGAAGGAATCGAACTCTGTTAGACATGGTTCGTTCCATGATGAGTAACGCCACTCTACCAAAATCGTTTTGGGGCCACGCACTAGAAACTGCTGCACTAACGATAAATAGGGTTCCATCTAAATCAGTAGAAAAGACTCCGTACGAGTTATGGTTTGGAAGAGTTCCAAACATATCTTTTCTTAAAATTTGGGGTTGCGAAGTATTTGTCAAACGCCTGACGTCTGACAAACTTGGTCCTAAATCTGATAAATGCTTTTTCGTAGGGTATCCTAAGGAAACGAAAGGATATTACTTCTATTACCAATCCGAGAACAAAATAGTTGTTGCTCGTAATGGTATATTCTTGGAGAAAGATTTTCTTACAAGAGGAAGTAGTGGGAGTAATGTAATACTTGAAGAAGTTCAAGATACATCACACAATATAATATCTGAACAAGATCAGATAAACCCACCACTTGTTACTTCAGCTGATGAGCATCTGGAAGAACCAAATCCACAAGTAGTTGTGGAAGAGGTTCTAGTCCCGAGCTCAGATACTTCGACTCAAGTTGAAGTAGAACTGAACCCACAAACAGTTGTGGATGAAGTTCAACAGCCAGAAGAACAAGTGCTACGTAGGACTACACGAGATTTCAGTGTTTGACACTGAAGATCCACTGACCTATGCGGAAGCAATGGATAGACCCGACTCCGAAAAATGGCTGGAGGCCATGAGATCCGAAATACAATCCATGTATGACAACACGGTCTGGAACCTAGTTGTACCACTTGATGGGGTAAAACCCATAGATAACAAGTGGGTTTTCAAAAGGAAAACAGACATGGATGGTAATATGACTATATACAAAGCACGGCTAGTAGCGAAAGGTTTCAAACAGATTCTCGGTGTAGATTATGATGAAACTTTTTCGCCCGTGGCTATGTTTAAGTCAATTCGGATGCTCCTAGCAATTGCCGCATTTCATGATTATGAAATATGGCAAATGGATGTCAAAACCGCCTTCTTAAATGGAAATTTAGAAGAGGACGTGTATATGATACAGCCCAAAGGTTTTGAAGATCTAAAGAATGCTGGGAAGGTGTGCAAGCTTCTTAAATCCATTTATGGATTGAAGCAAGCATCAAGGAGTTGGAATCTTCGATTTGACGAGGAAGTCAAAAAGTTTGACTTCGTCAGATGCGAAGAAGAACCTTGTGTGTACAGAAAAACTAGTGGGAGTGCCATCGCCTTTCTAATCTTATATGTAGACGACATACTCCTGATGGGAAACGATATTCCGTTATTGCAACAAGCCAAGTCTTCATTAAAGAAAGTGTTCTCAATGAAAGACTTGGGCGAGGCAGTCTATATATTAGGCATTAAGATCTATAGAGATAGATCGAAAAGACTCATAGGATTGAGTCAAAGCACATACATTGACAAAGTGCTGAATCGGTTCAGCATGCAGGATTCCAAAAGGGGATACCTGCCAATGAATCATGACGCAAAGCTTAGCAAGACTCAGTGTCCTTCGACAACTGATGAGCGAAGCAACATGAGTAAAGTACCATACGCTTCGGCTATTGGCTCTATCATGTACGCCATGTTGTGTACTCGCCCTGATGTCTCGTACGCTTTGAGTGTTACGAGTAGATATCAGGCTAATCCAGGCATGGAGCACTGGATTGCTGCAAAGAATATCCTTAAGTACTTGAGAAGAACTAAGGATATGTTTCTCGTCTACGGTGGTGACTCAGAACTCGTGGTAAATGGTTACACAGACGCAAGTTTCCAAACTGACCGAGATGACTCGAGATCACAGTCCGGGTATGTGTTCATACTCAACGGTGGTGCTGTGAGCTGGAAGAGCTCAAAGCAGGAAACTACTGCAGACTCAACCACCGAAGCTGAGTACATAGCAGCATCCGAGGCAGCAAAAGAAGGTTTATGGATTAAGAAGTTCCTTAGCGAACTAGGAGTGGTTCCCAGTGTTCAAGGCCCTGTGGACCTCTACTGTGACAACAATGGAGCTATAGCTCAGGCCAAGGAACCGAGATCGCACTCAAAATCCAAACATATTCTACGCCGTTATCACCTCATACGAGAAATCATAGATAGAGGTGATGTAAAGATCTGTAGAGTTGACACAGCCAGCAACACAGCTGATCCACTTACAAAACCTCTTCCTCAAGCCAAGCATCAGATGCATACTGCTTCTATGGGTCTGAGACACATAGGAGATTGGCTATGAGATTTTCTTTAGATCTATGAGATTTTTAGAAAATAGAGATTTGTATAAGATAGGGCCTACGATGATTGGCTCCTAGCTTAAGTGGGAGATTGTTAGTTTGTAATAATCTAGAAGTCAATAATACGATAAATTTGTTATATAAAGCTTTGTTCATGAATTGAATGTTTAATCATTTTGTTACCTTGAGTATTATTGAATTTATGAATCATTTCGAGTTCATGACTGGAATTGTGAAACTTCATAATATAGATGATAATACTCTTAAAAGTCTCTAACCAAGGTAATTAGCAGGAACACTAATTACCGCGATAAGGTTAGTGTGTGGATTAAATGATGGTTAAGTTTTACAAACCATAGACAAAGAGTTGTCATTTTAATCACACAGATACATGTTAGAGAACATGATATTTGACAGACCCCAAATGAAACATTAAATGGAATTGTGTTTGTGTCATTAATGTTTTCATTTTAGTGTTAAGTTCTAAAGTATGAGATATTCATTTTTCCTACATAAGAAATGTATATGTGTGATTGCTATCTAACGCTATCCGTAAAAAGTAGCTATAAGGATAGTTCTTCGGTATACATAGCTTATGCGGAGGAAAAGATGGTTTATCAAAAGTACTATTGTCCCTCGTATCTCAATACGAGCTATAGCATCACTGGGCCCCTTGATAGAATATGATTATCTGGATCCAGTATGATTACAAGAGTAAACATATTTGATAATCTATTCAGGATCAAGAAAAGATTAAGTTTGCAAGGATGACACACACCTACCTTGAAACTAATCTGATAGCTATGAGACAAAAGAATTAACACGAAGTAAATCGTTTACTGAATCATGATATTGTACGGTACAGCATCATCTGTGTAATTGGTGTCATAATGTACTTGCCAGGTGCCACCTATGATAAATAGAAGTTAAAATAGTTTTAATTCTATTTGCCAACATAACACAGATCCTATTGGGTCACACCATATGGGAGCTAGTCGGAGAATCTTGTTGATTAATTATAATGATTATAATTAATAATAAGATGGATAAAATTAATTATATATGATATAATTAAATTATAAATGTCATTTAAATGACAAGCAGAAACATTGGTTAATTTGTGAACGTGTTTGACACGTTGCATAAAAGTTACCGAACGAACGATCGAGAAAATATGTATTTAATTTGGACTTAGAATATTTAATTATTGGATTTATATTTTGGGCTTGAAACCCATTAAGAATAAATCACTAATTAAAGATTAAAGGCCCAAATCAAAAGCCCAAATCAAAGCCCAAAATTAATTAAGTATTAATGGGCTAATGGCAAATTAGTAATAAAAATTTGGCCGATTTCATTTGGCCGTTGATTTAGTTGCCGACTCAATTTTTTATTATATATCAAATTGAAATGGCGGCAACTAATGTATATAAATACATGATTAAAGGAAGAGAGAAATATACAATTTCCTAAAAACGATTCGATCCGATCGAACGATAATTCTCTCTTTTCTCAGATTCGTTCTAATCAGAGTACGGGTTTTAGAAATAATATTTTACGAGAGTCGTAATTATTATTTGCTTTTTCTCGTGAATAGTGTTTTTGTCAGATTCCGCGGTTTACGGTATTTCTGGTAAAAGAAATAAACCGCTCTCTCGATCAGTCCTGGTGGATAACCGATAGAGGCACTATAATTTTGGTGCTTGCTTAACCGGGTCAGACAGTCGGGTCAGACTGCATTCCAATTTGAATTTGGAAGCAAGGTAAAGAAATGTTATATTAATCTATTTAATTGTTAAATAGATTTAATCTTTTAGAAATCAATCAAAGGAGTAGATCTATAAAACTGATTAAAATACAAGTAAATACGGTTTTACTATTTTTGGTCTATACAGGATTAATCTGGTATGTAACTCTCGGTTATTATCCGACATACTACTTAATCTATGATCTGATTAGTAAAGTTTTACTTACGGTTTTTAATCTAAGAAAAGGATTGAACAGGTATGTAACTCTCGGTAGATTATCCGACATACCACTTCAATCCTTTTGGCTTAAGTTAGAAGTAAAATTTTTGTTTTACGGTCTTTCCGCAGCTTAAGCCTAATGGCTTTGGGTAGCCTCAAATCCCTACACAATCAACACATATGCTAAAACCCCGGAGATCGAGATAATACCTGCTAGTAAATCAGTCTGAGCGGAACCAGCTGCTCGCTCTTCTTCTTTGTCCGGCAGCTCGATTGCATGCACCGCGTGAGCACCAACTCGACCGCCTGTACGGCCTCCCCTCAACAGTGGCGGAGTGCCTCGGCCTCGCGGAGGAGGTACGCCTCCCTGTCCACGCCCCTGTGGACCTCTATAGCCACCGGTACCACCACTCCCGGATGCACCCGATTGAGCTCTTGGGCACTCTCTAGCCCAATGACCCCGACCACCACATATATGACAAGCACCCGATTGCGATTTTGGGCAATCTTTCGCCCAATGCTCCATACTACCACACATTAAACACGCTCCTTTGAGGCGACGACATTCTGATTGTGAGTGTGGCATCCTACACACATTACACCACGGTTTAGCGGCTCCCGGGGTAAACCCGGATACCACCATCTGCCCTGTTGGTTGACCCGCAGGTTGGGGTCGAGCTCCTGACCCGCTAGCTTGTTTCTTATTATCAAATTTGGGTTTCACGTTGCGGGTGTTGGTCTGTTGTGCACTCCTCTTCAGATACACTTCCGTCTGCTCTGCTTGTTTCATTAGGGCCGGAACCCCTGCAGCTAACGAGTGATGAATCGCTAGAGCAATAGCCGGGTCCAACCCGTCTAGGTATTGTCTTCGGTACCTTACCGGATCCCCTTTCACATCCGGCGCATACCGGGCCAAGTCAAAGAATCTCCTGTTGTACTCCTCTACTGATCTATCACGTTGGCGCAGATTCAGAAACTGGCTTCTCAAAGCCTCCTGATGCAAATCACTCAGATATTGCTCCCCGAACCTTTGCTCGAACCAGGTCCAAGGGATCTCTTGTTCCACTCCCTCAAACTCCATCTTTACACCTTCCCACCAATGCCTACCCGACTTCTCCAATAATTGCACTGCCAATTCAACCTTATTTACCTCTGGCACCCGGCATAGGGTGAACTTGGCCTTGAGACTTACCATCCATTCCTCTGCCTCTGGGTATCCTCCCGACCCATCAAACCTAGGAGGTGCAAGACGCATGAATGCCTCGTAGAGTTGTCTGAACTCTTCCCCCGGTACCACCGGAGGGACTTGTACAGCTGGCCCTTGTGGTCCTTGGGCCTGAGCCTCGGCCCTACGACCTCTCTCATAGGCCCTAATCAACATCTCTTCCAAATTTCCTTCCAAATTTCCTTCCATTATCTGAAACTCAACACATTCACATTATGATGCATGCTTAAAATTACAAAGAAAGGTTCCTTCCATGAAAGAAGGCTCGGATCACGAATCTGAGCTCGTAAAATGGGCCAAAATGGATTCCCATCTATTTTGGGGTCCAGTTTTGGGCTGTGGAGCTCCTGTTAAAATTTCAGCCCGATCCGACGGACGGATCAAAAGCTACGCCCCTTTTTGTGAAGTGTGCGCATGACCATAACTTACACTACCGTCCCATTCTAGATATTTACCCCACTCGCGAATCCAATCAAGTCTGGTTATGGTTCGGTCTGGTTAGGGCTTAAACCTTGAGCTCTGATACCAACTCAGAACTGTCACACCCCGGAACAGGGGGTCGCGCAGTTCTCGCCGTGAATATACAGTTGCCCGTATATTCACAAGGCATGTACGATATAATCTACTCAACCAAACACTTTAAAATTTATACACATATCATATGATTTGATTTAAAACAAATTTGGTTCAAATCCGATTCAATTCAGCCCATTTAAACTCAAAACAGTGAATTCAGAACACCCATTGCGGCCCGCAGTAGGGCCCATTGCGGCCCGCAACCTCTACTCGAATTTCTTCTGCTTGTTTTCTACTCTCTGACTCAAGTTGTTGCGGCCCGCAACCACCCCTCTTACGGCCCGTAATAATCCCTCTGACTCAAAACCCCACTGTCGTTGCGGCCCGCAAGGAAATGGTTGCGGCCCGCAATCCATATACGAATTTCTCAGCTGGGTTTTAGGCTCTGTCTCCTTTATTGCGGCCCGCAATCAATTAATTGCGGCCCGTAATAATGTACGCAGATTCATCCAGAGCCATTTTCCGGCTCTGTCTCCTTTATTGCGGCCCGCAATAAGCCTACAGAAATTCATTCCTTTGCCCATTTCATGCCATTTCAACCCCGTTTTCAAACCCGATCAATCCCATTATTATGTAAACAATCTAACCCCATTCCACTAGCAATTTAAACACCACCTCACATGTATTCAAGACATTTAAATCATGCAAATCTAAAATCGAAATAAACGGAAACGATCAAGCAACATATTCATAAATATTTCGCAAAAACAACCTGTCTTAACAAATTTATAAATAACAAGGCCTGTTTAATTTGGTTACACCACAAAATACCGGGATGGTTAAATCTACAGGGCATACCCTATCTATGCGGCTTAGGCCTCACTTGTCGCGCCCGAGTGCCCTTTTTCACTCGCGTTTACCTGCACACATTTATATAAGAAGAAGAAAAATTCCCCGAGGGGATGGGGGTGAGAAAACTTGTCATCCGTTTTCTCAGTGCGGAATTTATAGGGCTACTGGATTTGTAAGAAATCCATTACTAGAACTAAACAATTACCGCATCTAATTATTCAGTTAATCAATCAAGCAACATAACATGCATATGCTCACACCGATTCAAAGGAATTCCAACTATTATTTCATTCAAAAGTAATCAAAGGATTTCCAGAATTCTTGGGCTTAACTAGTAACTTTGCACGGTCCGGTTAACAACGATAGATATCAACAATCTATCCCATCTGGCTTAACAATTCTCTTACCTGGTTTCAAGTTATACATTCACAACAAAATCAATTCGAATAATCACTAGCATATCTCGCGACTATGCAACAGAATATCACTTTGTTAAACGAGAACAAATAAACTTTTCACTGAATCACTTAAATCACTGAACCACTGAACCACAGTTTCACTACCTGCAATCACAATACACTTATCCCTTACCCAACCGGTACTGGGTTCACTAGGGCCATTCACCAGATGCGCATAAGGGTCCTGGAGTAAAGTCTAGTAGCTAATTAGACTTTACAATTCACTGTTCACTTCAATCATTCAATTCAATTCAGTACTGTGGTTCCTTTCACTTGTCCAACACGATAGAACAGAAATCGATAAACCATACCAACATGAGAATCATCACAGATATAACAATTCAATTATATTAATATGCAATTCATGCAAATGCGACAACTAATGCTTTCAATCAGAGATTCAACATGATGATATGCAACGTATATTCAATCAAGTCATCAATATATATAAGTTATATGCACCGTTATTTAGTTCTACGAAATAAATCCCAAAACAGATCCCGTGAACCCCCGCACCTGGTTATGTAGGGCACTTAGAGGGTCAGCGATCTTGCGACTCAATAAGCTCGTCTATTCCACTACGCGTGCTCGTGCGGATCTATTCACAGGTCAATTCACTCAAATTCAGACACTTTTGCGGATTAAACCCTTAACTTTACGTATTCACTAATTCTAGGGTTTAAGGCATAAATAGTCACAATTCGGTTCAGGTTTGATTCAATTCAAGAGGACGGTACCAAAACTCAAATCGATTTCGGGGAAATCCATAAATCGGAAATTTGGTTACAAATTGGAACACGAAATCGACAAATAAACACTTTAGAAACAACAAAGACATAGTACAATCAATTTGGTACAATTCTACGGGTTTTCACCGAAACCCTAGAAATACGAAAACTCGAAATGAGAGAGAAATAGAGAAGGAACTTACCAACCAATCGGGTGAGGGTGCGAGATTCAAGCTTCTCTCTCGGAATCTCGATTTTTGGGCGAAATGGTCACTGGGGGGTCTCTCTCTCACTCTCTCTCACTCTCTCGTTCTTTCTCTCTTTGGCGAAACAGGAAAAGAAGAGGAGGAGGGGTGCAGGAAAAGAAAGGAAGAAAAGAGAAGAAGAAAGGAGGAATGACAAAAGGGCCCCACTTGTAAATTTCAAATTTTGCAAATAAAACCTCACACTTGTCCCATATTCGATATAATTGAATTCTTACACATTTTACTCTTCTCTCTTAACACAAATTATCGTATAATTATTGTTCACCATCCACGTCACTAAATTCGTATATACGTATATATATATTATTCGATTTACCACTTATCATTTTAATTAAATCTGAATTTTAAAAGTTCACGGTGTTACAAAAATTATAAAAATATATCTAATATTTAAAATAATTATAAAATTATGTGTCATCCTAAAATTTTGCTCCCGCTTATTAAAAATGTTGGCTCCGGCCCTGCTATTATTCTAAACAAGCACTTGATGGCATGATGGCATAGAAGTATAAAACAAATATTCACAACTATATTATCAGGTGTTTACACTTCAATTGTTAGGTGTTCAAAATTAAATTTATACAATCGTGTGTTTATACTTGCATGCATAATCATGCAATCGGTACCGAAATTTTTAATATCCAAAAAAAATATTAAATTTCAAAATCTAAAATCCTGTTTGACAAGATTTCAAAAATTGCCCAAACCGTAGATTTATTTTCTGGTTTTGGTTTTGGAATTCCAAAACAGGAAATAAAATTTCCGGTTTTAAGTTTTTTTTAAAAACAGAAAATGTTATAATTTTTTTGTATTGTAATATTAGAAATATTTTATATATTTCTTTGAAAATAGATGGAATACTATGTAATTTGATTTATTAGAAAGACTGCGACAAATAAACAGGATCAACATTTTTTAGGCCGGATTTTTCGCAGTTGTAAGAAAAATTAAAATATTACTTTGTGTGTTATTGGAAAAAAATAAAAAAATATTGTGTGTCATTCTAGTTAAATAGAAAAAAATATTGTGATCTTTCTAATAAATCAAATTTAATATTTTTTTTGGATATTAATAAAAATTTCGGCTATCGGTACTTCGACGGTAAAAAAGATAAATATTAACACATGCATAGTCATTTGTTTATATATACCTCAGTTTTTCGGTGTTAAAATTTGTGAAGTTTGGTGTTTATACATGCATAAATTCTTAAAACCCATCATTTAAAGTTTGGTGTTTATACATGCATAAAGTTTGGTGTTTAACACATGCGGACTCCTTTTTCTTTCTTCTTTCTTCCTTCTTCATCATTTCTCTTTCCATCCGAAAACCATGAAGTCACCTCTATATTTTTTTTTTCTACATTCTCCACTCATTTGTTTTTTATTCTAATCACAGAGATTTGTAGATTTTTTAAAGAATAACAAGAAAAGTTTCAAATGAGGTAAAAACAAATTATCAATTTATTTTTAACAAAAAATATGGCAATCAAAAACATAAAATAAAATATTGTACCGAATAGCTTATTTGGTACAAAGCTATTCCATAGCACAGTAACAAGGTATGCGTTTTATTTATTCGCGTTTAATTCGCGAATGTCACACCCCGGAACAGGGGGGTCGCGCAGTTCTCGCCGTGAATATACAGTTGCCCGTATATTCACAAGGCATGTACGATATACTCTACTCAACCAAACACTTTAAAATTTATACACATATCATATGATTTGATTTAAAACAAATTTGGTTCAAATCCAATTCAATTCGGTCCATTTATACTCAAAACAGTGAATTCAGAACACCCATTGCGGCCCGCAACCTCTACTCGAATTTCCTTCTGCTTTTGCTTTTTTTTTTTTCTAATTTCTGACTCAAGCTGTTGCGGCCCGCAACCACCCCTCTTACGGCCCGCAATAATTCCTCTGACTCAAAACCCCACTGTCGTTGCGGCCCGCAAGGAAATGGTTGCGGCCCGCAATCCATATACGAATTTCTCAGCTGAGTTTTAAGTTCTGTCTCCTCTCATTGCGGCCCGCAATCAATTAATTGCGGCCCGTAATGGTATACACAGATTCATCCAGAGCCATTTTCCGGCTCTGTCTCCTTTATTGCGGCCCGCAATAAGCCTACTGAATTCATTCTTTTGCCCATTTCATGCCATTTCAACCCCGTTTTCAAACCCGATCAATCCCCTTATTATGTAAACAATCTAACCCCATTTCACTAGCAATTTAAACACCACCTCACATGTATTTAAGACATTTAAACCATGCAAATCTAAAATCGAAATAAACGGAAACGATCAAGCAACGTATTCATAAATATTTCGCAGAAACAACATGTCTTATCAAATTTATAAATAACAAGGCCTGTTTAATTTGGTTACACCACAAAATACCGGGATGGTTAAATCTACAGGGCATACCCTATCTATGCGGCTTAGGCCTCACTTGTCGCGCCCGAGTGCCCTTTTTCACTCGCGTTTACCTGCACACATTTATTTAAAAAGAAAAAAAAATTCCCCGAGGGGATGGGGGTGAGAAAACTTGTCATCCGTTTTCTCAGTGCGGAATTTATAGGGCTACTGGATTTGTAAGAAACCCATTACTAGAACTAAACAATTACCGCATCTAATTATTCAGTTAATCAATCAGTCATGATAACATGCATATGCTCACACACCGATTCAAACGAATTCCAACTATTATTTCATTCAAAAGTAATCAAAGGATTTCCAGAATTCTTGGGGCTTAACTAGTAACTTTGCACAGTCCGGTTAACAACGATAGATATCAACAATCTATCCCATCTGGCTTAACAATTCTCCTACCTGGTTTCAAGTTATACATTCACATCACAAAATCAATTCGAATAATCACTAGCATATCTCGCGACTATGCAACAGAATATCACTTTGTTAAACGAGAACAAATAAACTTTTCACTGAACCACTTAAACCACTGAACCACAGTTTCACTACCTGCAATCACAATACACTTATCCCTTACCCAACCGGTACTGGGTTCACTAGGGCCATTCACCAGATGCGCATAAGGGTCCTGGAGTAAAGTCTAGTAGCTAATTAGACTTTACAATTCACTGTTCACTTCAATCATTCAATTCAATTCAGTACTGTGGTTCCATTCACTTATCCAACACGATAGAACAGAAATCGATAAACCATACCAACATGAGAATCATCACAGATATAACAATTCAATTATATTAATATGCAATTCATGCAAATGAGACAACTAATGCTTTCAATCAGAGATTCAACATGATGATATGCAACGTATATTCAATCAAGCCATCAATATATAAGTTATATGCACCGTTATTTAGTTCTACGAAATAAATCCCAAAACAGATCCCGTGAACCCCCGCACCTGGTTATGTAGGGCACGTAGAGGGTCCGCGATCTTGCGACTCAATAAGCTCGTCTATTCCACTACGCGTGCTCGTGCGGATCTATTCACAGGTCAATTCACTCAAATTCAGACACTTTTGCGGATTAAACCCTTAACTTTACGTATTCACTAATTCTAGGGTTTAAGGCATAAATAGTCACAATTCGGTTTGGTTATCGATTAACTTAGTCATTAGGGCACCGACTCACTCACAAACACGATTCGGGTCAGGTTTGATTCAATTCAAGAGAACGGTACCAAAACTCAAATCGATTTCGGGGAAGTCCATAAATCGGAAATTTGGTTACAAATTGGAACACGAAATCGACAAATAAACACTTTAGAAACAACAAAGGCATAGTACAATCAATTTGGTGCAATTCTACGGGTTTTCACCGAAACCCTAGAAATACGAAAACTCGAAATGAGAGAGAAATAGAGAGGGGATTTACCAACCAATCGGGTGAGGGTGCGAGATTCAAGCTTCTCTCTCGGAAATCTCGATTTTTGGGCGAAATGGTCACCGGGGGGTCTCTCTCTCACTCTCTCTCACTCTCTCGTTCTTTCTCTCTTTGGCGGAACCAGGAAAAGAAAAGGAGAAGGAGGGGACGCAGGAAAAGAAAGAAAGAAAAGAGAAGAAGAAAGGAGGAAATGACAAAGGGCCCCACTTGTAAATTTAAAATTTTGTAAATAAAACCTCACACTTGTCCCATATTCGATATAATTGAATTCTTACACATTTTACTCTTCTCTCTTAACACAAATTATCGTATAATTATTGTTCACCATCCACGTCACTAAATTCGTATATACGTATATATATATTATTCGATTTACCACTTATCATTTTAATTAAATCTGAATTTTAAAAGTTCACGGTGTTACAGCGAATAAAACATTTTTCGAGTGTTTCCGAACCGAATGGCGTATTATTCGTTTACCAAATCTTTGACCGAATAAAACGCGAATAAAACGAATTTTACGAATTTTTCGCGTTTTTTTCGCGTTTTTATCAAGTTTTTCTCCCACATAAGCTGTTGGGAGATTTTTTTCTTTTGGCACCCACGTGATTGGCTACTGTACACACCCATGTGCTCTATTTTTTCAGTGTGTTGATCTTCTGTGGCCAATAAAATCAGTATTTTGTATAGTAAATCATCGGTGATGAATTAAATATGCACTGAGGTCTCGTATTGTAATTCCGAATCATTCCTGAATTATACCCGAATTATTCCCGAATCACGAATTTTTGACCCTGCCGAACCGAACCTGAATTATTCATTTGTTACTATGTTCCATAGAAGGCTACACAGTTAATGGTGAAAGGCCACACGGTTAATAATGAAAAAATTGTGGCATGAAGAGGTACCCAATAGGCTATTTGGTACCCCTTGGACGTAAATGGGAGGTACCAAATAGCCTATTGGATACTTATTGTAAAAAAAAAAAAAAGCCATAATGTTGGTTCCCTAAAATTTGTTTTTTTTTATTATGGTTTGTAAAAAAAAAAATTCAAGATGAAGGGCCCAAGACAAATTTAGAAATTTAGAGGACATTTCCGAAAGGAAAATATGTTTTATTTTTAATTACAAAAGGATAGGGGTCCATTGAACAAAGTCTCATTTCAGAAAAGTTAAATTAGGTAGGTCCACTAAATCAGATTATAAGATTAAATTCTCAAAGAGTCAATTCTATTTATTATCTTTTAATTAATTTAAATTTGCATAATGTAATACGGATCTAAATTTTGACAGTTTAAAGTTCCAAAAGTTCTATGCTTTTTAAAAGTACAGTTTATATTGTAAACAATAAATCATCTTCAAATTAAACCATGCAAAGCGCCTAAAATCAATTTTGTTCTCTTTTATACAAACTTGTTGAAGCTATTTGTAACTACTTTAAATTGAATTCACAACACAACTTTTAATGTCGACAAAATAAAATCCAAATATATACATAGGTGCACAGGGGCCGACCTAGAGTATTCCAGGAGGAGCCAGTTCTCCTCCTGGATTTTGAGTTTTAGTGGAGATTTATCGGTCTTGACCGATTTTGCTCCCTCATGGAATTTTTTTTGCCCCTCTCTGGACGTTTGATTTGTAATTCGGGTTAAATTTAAGGTTAAAATTGAAATAAATTTGTTGAATTTTGATTGGTAATTAGAATTATAAGTTAGAGTATCAGAAATTACAAGTCAAAACATTGAAAAATATTAGTTAAAACATTATTTTTCTGAGTACCCAATTGGTTAATAGATTTAAATCCGATTCGATATTTTTTTGCCCCCTCTGACGAAAATCCTGAATCCGCCCATGTAGGTGCGTATTCAAACCAACATGCATATGTGCATTCTGTTTTACATGTAGGAGGATTTTTTTCATAATAATTTCAAAACTTATCATCTTCAAACCTGAGCTGATATTTATATCGAAAAAAATATATGAAATTAGATTTTAAGAGACGGAATTATAAAATTTAAAATTGCTGTGATGTACGTTTTTACAATTGAACAGATAAAAATTGGTTTCCCTTTATAATAGAATTGGGTTAATATACTTTAAAAATTATTTAATTCGATGTGTCAATGTCTTTATTTTCAAAGTCAGTCCAAATATAGCCGTTTAATATGATATTTATATTAAAATGTACATAAAAACTAAATTTTATACTTTTTAGAATTTTTTTATTATTTCTTTACACAGGTAGAAAATCTATTAATTCAAAAGATTATAGACTATTTAAAAACAATGATATTCTATCTAAAAGATACTAAAAAAATCTGAAAAAATGTAATATTAAATTTCTAAATACATTTTAATATGAAATAATGTTCAACAATTCAAATCGATAATTTAAACTTTAAGAAAGAAAATAGAAACTTGAAGTCAAACCTGATCACTTTATAAAATACAATAGAACAACTCCAATTATAATTATTTATCTGAAAATATACAAGAGAATCTCTCCAACTAAACAACTTGCACATTTTATTTTATTTTTTCCAGATCTCCCACTCTCGTCTGTTGACTGTTCTCAGATTTTATTCCTCTGTTTTCCACCAACCCACAAATTGAAGAAAAATACAAAAAATAATGTACTAGTCAAAAAGCAGTTCCTATTTTGTAGTTTGCATGTATTTTCCATCCAATTTCTTATCTTTCTTTACTGTCCACCAGTGGAGATATTTCTCCGTCTCATCTTTGATTATTTTTACTAAAATACTAAGAGATAATATATTTTTCACATGTCAAATTTAAAAATAAATAAATATATTTTTTCAAATTTTCAAAATTATATATAATAAAAAACGAGTAGAACTAGGGTGTTCCTAAGCTCACCAAGCCCTTCCGTGAGCTCGACTCTAAAACCTATCGAATTGACTTCAAACGACATTTTCAAACCGTTAGATGTTCAATCTATATTAAAATGTGCTTGGAGACCAAATTTTACATTTTTTGAAATTTTTTTACTATTTATTAAGATGGTTTGAAAATCGCTGTTTTCCAATGGTGCAGAATTTTAATAAAAACAGCGATTTTCAAACCATCTTAATAAATAGTAAAAAAATTTCAAAAAATGTAAAATTTGGTCTCCAAACACATTTTAATATAGATTGAACATCTAACGGTTTGAAAACGTCGTTTGAAGTCAATTCGATAGGTTTTAGAGTCGAGCTCACGGAGGGCTTGGTGAGCTTAGGAACACCCTAGTTCTACTCATAAAAAACAATGCAATTAGCTGCATAAATACTTTGTGGAACAAAAAAAAAATCATTTTAATAGTTAAATAGTAACTTAGGCATAACAAATTAATGCACTTTAAAATGAGGAAAGCGAAACAAGCTACATGATTTTTTTTATCAAGATATATAAAAAGAAGAAGATCAAATGGTCAGTATTGAACATCATGTGACATGATTAAAAAAAATCTTAAAATCTATCCAATTTTGTGGAGTATAGATTTTGGTTTTGTTAAATTACATATCAATTCTTTTCTTCCATTGCACGCATCCTTTTTCTTATTTATTGACTCAGGCTTTTCATCATAGTATGATTAGTTGATTACAGATAGAAAGCATTAAAATAAAGCACATTTCTATATAGGCGAGCATGCAGGTCGGAATGCAAACTGATGCTAACTCTAATTGCAAGAATATATTTAATTAATTTATGGGATGCTCGCTCTGTGCTAAAATAATTTT
This sequence comes from Carex kokanica, assembly GCA_025461125.1. Classification (NCBI taxonomy): domain Eukaryota; kingdom Viridiplantae; phylum Streptophyta; class Magnoliopsida; order Poales; family Cyperaceae; genus Carex; species Carex kokanica. The sequence goes on from JAJGRX010001195.1 coordinate 934,051, forward strand.
TCGAGAATCATTTGCCCTCTTTCTTGCCTACTCTCGCAACGCAATTCGCACGAAATAAATAGTTCTCGTGCTTTGCATAAATGTTACTACTGAGTTTAGATTTTTGAGATAAGGAAATAAATGCCACCGTAAAAATTATATATATATATATATATATATAGAGTAAAGCTAATATACACTTAAGTGTACCGTACTCCTAAATTTAGGCCGTTAGATTTCTTTAAAAGTCGTGCTACCACGACTTTTAAAGAATCTACACGACTTTTAAAGAAATCTAACGGCCTAAATTTAGGAGTACGGTACACTTAAGTGTATATTAGCTTTACTCATATATATATATATATAGAGTACGGCTAACGCGCTTCCTCTAGCATTTCGGCCGAGGTGCTTCCGGGGGCATATCTTGCAATTTGATGTTCAAACAACAAATTCAAACCGTTAGATTTTCAATCTATATTAAAATCTACTTGGAGACCAAATTTTATATTTTTTGGAATTTTTTTACTATTTATTAAGCCACTTTGAAAACCGCTGTTTTTATTAAATTTCTGAAGCATTGAAAAACAGCGGTTTTCAAAGTGGCTTAATAAATAGTAAAAAAATTCCAAAAAATGTAAAATTTGGTCTCCAAGTAGATTTTAATATAGATTGAACATCTAACGGTTTGAATTTGTTATTTGAACATCAAATTGCAAGATATGCCCCCGGAAGCACCTCGGCCGAAATGCTAGAGGAAGCGCGTTAGCCGTACTCTATATATATATATATATAGAGTCCGACTAGGCTACTCCATGGAGTAAAACGACTTGGTACTCCACGCCATATCTTCATTTTCAAAGTTCAAATAGTCGATTCGAACCTTCCAACATGTTCTCCATATTGAAATGTGCTTGGAGACCAAATTTTACATTTTTTGGAATTTTTTTACTATTTATTAAGCCACTTTGAAAATCTGAAAATCCTTATGAACAGTAAAAAACAGTAAAAATTTCTGGACCGCCGGATCAGTGATTTTCAAAGTGGCTTAATAAATAGTAAAAAAATTTCAAAAAATGTAAAATTTGGTCTCCAAGCACATATCAATATGGAGAACAACTTGAGCGGTTCGGATTGGTCGTTTGGATTTTCAAAATGGAAATAATGAGGCGTGGAGCACCAAGTCGTTTTACACCATGGCTTAGCTAAGCCCAGCACTATATATATATATATATATGAGAATGGCTAATATCAAAACGTTTGTTCCTGGACTCAGGAACAAACGATTCGGTTCTCCAATTTCCAAAGTTCAAACAACAAATCCAAACCGTTAGATGTTCAATCTATATTAAAATGTGCTTGGAGACCAAATTTTACATTTTTTTGAATTATTTTGCTATTTATTAAACTGGTTTGAAAATCGCTGTTTTTATTAAATTTCTGCAGCATTGAAAAACAGCGGTTTTCAAACCAGCTTAATAAATAGTAAAAAAATTCCAAAAAATGTAAAATTTGGTCTCCAAGCACATTTTAATATAGATTGAACATCTAACGGTTTGGATTTGTTGTTTGAACTTTGGAAATTGGAGAACCGAATCATTTATTCCTGAGTCTAGGAACAAACGTTTTGATATTAGCCATTCTCTCTCTCTCTCTCTCTCTCTATATATATATATATATATATATATAGAGTATGGCTAATTTGCTGCCGGCAGCATTTCGGCTAGGTGCTTACGGGGGCATATTTTGCAATTTGATGTTGAAACAACAAATTAAAACCGTTAGATGTTCAATCTATATTAAAATCTACTTGGAGACCAAATTTTACATTTTTTGAAATTTTTTTACTATTTTTTAAGCTGGTTTGAAAACCGCTGTTTTCAATGTTTCAGAAATTTAATAAAAACAACAGTTTTCAAACCAGCTTAAAAAATAGTAACAAAATTCCAAAAAATGTAAAATTTGGTCTCCAAGTAGATTTTAATATAGATTGAACATCTAACGGTTTTAATTTGTTGTTTCAACATCAAATTGCAAAATATGCCTCCGTAAGCACCTCGCCGAAATGCTGCCGGCAGCAACTTAGCCGCTCCCTATATATATATAGTCCGGCTAGCGTCCAAACGTTTAGATAGAGGTCTATATTCAAACGGTTCATTTTTGCGATTTTAAAGTCCCAAAAGTCGATCTGAAGAGCTCAACATGTTTGGAATATTAAAATGTGCTTGGAAACTAAATTTTACATTTTTTGAAATTTTTTTGCTATTTTTTTAGAATTTTTGAAAATCATTGTTTTGATATGGAAAAAAAAAAAATTCATCAAAACAACGATTTTCAAAAATTCTAAAAAAAATAGCAAAAAAATTCCAAAAAATGTAAAATTTAGTTTCCAAGCACATTTTAATATTCCAAACATGTTGAGCGCTTCAGATCGACTTTTGGGACTTTGAATCGCAAAAATGAACCGTTTGGATATAGGCCTCTATCCAAACGTTTGGACGCTAGCCGGACTCTATATATATATATATAGAGGAGGGATCGGATTACACCGTTTTTTGGTGACATCAAATGACATCGTCCATTTTCAAAGTCCTAACAGTCGATCCAAACCGTTCAATATGATGGATATATTAAAATGTGCTTGCAGATCAAATTTTACATTTTTTTGAATTTTTTTACTATTTATTAAGATGGGTACAAAAATTCAATGGTCTGAAAACAACGATTTTGTAAAGTACTTAATAAATAGTAAAAAATTCAAAAAAAATGTAAAATTTGATCTGCAAGCACATTTTAATATATCCATCATATTGAACGGTTTGGATCGACTGTTTGGACTTTGAAAACTTTGAAAATAGATGATGTAATTCGATGTCACAAAAAACAGTGTAATCCGATCTCTCCTCGTATATTAGGTAATAATTGTACTTGTTAATTTGTTCTAGAGGTGCATGAAAGTTGTTTAGTTTATGGAACGTAGATCTAGAGGTGCGTAAATTTATTGATGCACATGAGTCAAGTCAAACTAAAGTACTATATATATATATAAAATGTTTAGTTTATTAAGATTCGTACTCATCCATAGCTATTAATAATTAGAATGCCGACTTGACGTATTGAACAATAAATTAAGAGTGAGGCTATGGTGCTATGCATAGCACGGATGACTAGTGTACTACGGCTCAATATGGTACTTTTTAAAATCCTAACGGTCGATCCAACCGTTCAATGTAATATCCATATGAATATGTACTTGCAAACTAAATTTTATATTTTTTCGAATTTTTTTACTATTTTTTTAGATAGGTAGAAAAATCAGTGTTTTTTGAACATTCTGGACCATCAAAATTCTACCTATCTAAAAAAATAGTAAAAAAATTTGAAAAAATATAAAATTTAGTTTGCAAGTACATATTCATATGGTTATCACATTGAACGGTTGGATCGACCGTTAGGATTTTAAAAAGTACAATATTGAGCCGTAGTACACTAGTCATCCGTGCTATGCATAGCACCATAGCCTCACTCATAAATTAATATTGAAACTTGGAGGAAGAGAGAAGCAAGTAACTAATAATTTAATATGAGTGAGGCTATGGTGCTATGCATAGCACGGATGGTTAGTGTACTACGGCTCAATATGGTACTTTTTAAAATTCTAACGACCGTTCAATGTGATAACCATATGAATATGTACTTGCAAACTAAATTTTATATTTTTTCAAAATTTTTTACTATTTTTTCAGATAGGTAGAATTTTGATGGTCCAGAATTTTCAAAAAACACTGATTTTTCTACCTATCTAAAAAAATAGTAAAAAAATAGTAAAAAAATTTGAAAAAAATATAAAATTTAGTTTGCAAGTACATATTCATATGGATATCACATTGAACGGTCGGATCAACCGTTAGGATTTTAAAAAGTACCATATTGAGCCGTAGTACACTAGCCATCCGTGCTATGCATAGCACCATAGCCTCACTCATTTAATATTGATAACTTGTAGTTCATCAAGAAATGTTGTTCCCCACCGTTGTAATGATGCATGCAGGAAGAATATTTCGAACTTCCTCTCAGTGAAGGATGGTGTTTAGATTATTATTATTTTGAATTAGTTTCAAGTAGTGTTTTGAAGACGGGCTGGTCCGGTCCGGTCCAAACTTGCCCGGTCCACGGGTCCGGCGGGTTGGACGGGTTCCACGGTCTGGGTACCACGGGTTCAATTTTCTGAGGCCATAACCGGTCCGTGCTCAACCCGTGGTTCCCACAGTCCACGGTCCGATCCAGTCCGGGTCTCTTTTTTTTGCTGTTTTTTTTCCAATCAATAAGTTTGTTATTTAAACTGAACAATTTTTGTTATAATAAAATATAAAACAAAATTCATGACATTTCAACACTTTTTATTAAAAATGATTTATTTTAAAACAATTGATTTTTAAAATCTAACCTATTTTTAAAACAATTGATTTTATATAAATCTAACACTAATTAACACTGATTGAAATAAATCTAACACTGATTAAAACAATTGATTTTATATACTAACAGTATTGTTTTTGTGGTCCTAATGATTTGTATTTTTGTCCTATTTAAAACAATTGATTTTTATCTCTGTTTTTTTTTTAATTTAATCAGTCGATCCGAACTACTCAACATGATCTCCAAATTAAAATACTAGTATCGTGTTCGTGCATTGTAACAGAAACATATTATGAGAGAACAAAAAAATTAAAATTGCGGAGATACAAATATTTTTAAAATAAAAGTTTACAAATATGACAAATAATTCAAATTTTGAAATTCCATTAATGGTATATGTATAAATTTGAAATTTCCAAACAAGTAGCATTGTTTCCTATTTCTTTGCTTGATTATCACCATGGATAAACCAACTTAAAAAAGAAAAACATAAATCAACTCAATGTTTTTATTTTCCTATTTCAGAATATTTATATCATATGATTTTTTATCTATCTAAAAAAATAAAAATAAAAATAAAACAATATATAAAATTTGGTCACTAAATATTTTTTTCATATAAAAATCATGTTGAACATTTCGATTTGATTATTTAAACTTGTATTATATAAATTAAATATAAAAATCATATGATTTTTTCACTAAATATTATTTCATATGTCAAATTTAAAAATAAATAAATATATTTTTTCTAAATTTCTAAATTATATATAATAAAAAACAATTCAATTAGCTGCATAAATACTTTGTGGAACAAAAAAAAATCATTTTAATAGTTAAATAGTAACTTAGGCACAACAAATTAATGCACTTTAATTAAAATGAGGAAAGCGAAACAAGCTACATGATTTTTTTTAATCAAGATATATAAAAAAAGAAGAACAAATGGTCAGTATTGAACATCATGTGACATGATTAAATTTTTTTAAAAAATCTATCCAATTTTGTGGAGTATAGATTTTGGTTTTGTTAAATTACATATAAATTCTTTTCTTCCATTCGACGCATCCTTTTTATTATTTATTGACTCAGGCTTTTCATCATATTATGATTAGTTGATTACAGATAGAAAGCATTAAAATAAAGCACATTTCTTATAAATCATGTAAAGAATTTTATATTTAATTACAACAGACAGGTTGTTTTAAAGTCTTCACTCTATCTTGACTTAATAGCCACCTTGACTTTCATGCTACATACGTATAGGATTTTAATTGTGAAATATTGCACGAAGACGAAAGAAATTTACAAACTGGGGGATAAAATAAATATATATATACATACAGAGAGATGGGCTAACTTGCTTTGGGAATTAAAGAGGGTGTTTTATTTCCTGCTTATATCTTCATTTTCAAAGTTCAAATAGTCAATTTGAGTCTTCCAACATGTTCTTCATATTAAAATGTGCTTAGAGACCAAATTTTATATTTTTTGGAAATTTTTTACTATTTTTTAAAAAATTTTGAAAATCATTGCTTTGCTGAATTTTTTTTATTATTTTTTTTGTTTAATGAAAAGTTGTGATTTTCAAAAATCCTGAAAAATAGTAAAAAAAATTTCAAAAAAATGTAAAATTTGGTTTCCAAGCACATTTTAATATGTAGATCATGTTAGAAGTTTCGAATCGACTATATTAACTTTGAAAATGAAGATATGAGCAGGAAGTAAAACACCATCTTTAATTTCCAAAGCAAGTTAGCCCAACTCTATATATATATCGGATAGCTTTTTTGTTCGTGTCAGTGAGGTAACGACATACTTTTGACATGCTTATCTACTAATATAGTGTTCATTAAAGTCTTTCTATCAATTTTTTTTTTTAATGATATTTAGTACTTAGTAGTAGTCTTTGATGGAAGTTTATTTAGTGTTCTCTCAATTTTTAAGCAATAAATAGACTTACAGTTTGATATAAAATTAATGAAAGACCCGCTAATAATCATCAGGAGAAAAAATGTTTCAAACTAGTCTACCAATGAGAATACATCATATGTATGAAACATGTATAAAACTTGTCGAAAAATGCAAATCTTTTATAAAATATTTTGAATAAGTTTTTTTTTCTTTTGCAAAATTTGTATGAAATTGTGTATGCTTGGACGAGCCTGGACAATGTTGTTTCTAACATTAAAAACATTTCTCATAAAATTATAAGGAGTAGGGTTAAAACTTAAAATACCCTATTTTTTTTTTCTAGTGATGTTCTGCATCTTTATCTTCATTGTCAAAATTCAAATAGTCGATTCGAATCGCTCATCATAATTCCTATATTAAAAATGTGTTTGGAGATCAAATTTTATATTTTTTTTGAAAATATTTTACTATTTCTTTTATATAGGTATAAAATAAGAAGATTTGGACCATCCAAAAACTATAATTTTATACCTATTTAAAAAATTAGTAAACACATACTAAAAAGTATAAAATATGATCTTGAAGTACATTTTAATATGAAGATAATGTTAAGCGGCTCGGAACGATCATTTGAACTTTCAAAATGAAAATAAAGACGTGATACATTATTTGGACACAAAGATGGAGCATTTGAAACCTAAACTCTTTTATGAATGGACTTTAAATAATTATCTTTACCTTCCATGAAGCCCATATATAGATGCAAACTTGTATGTACAAATTGAGTACAACTAGGATGGTGTTTTAACTCTTAAAGCTCAACAAATTCTTTGGTGAGTTATGTTGAAATAATTTTAACTAACAAATTCAAATTGTTAAAATCAATATACTTTATGAATGATGTTTGTATATGTCGAATTTATAAATTTTCGACTTAATTTAGTATAAAGGTAAGTAGTAAACACAAAAAAGTTTATAAGATACTTTGAATGTGTTCATTTTTCATTTTTTTTACCGCTTAACTTTATAAATTAATTCAAAATTTTATAATTGCACATACATACATGATATCATAGTGACATAGTCAATCATTTATACATACTGCAATCTCTTCATGACAAGAATATGTTTAAAGTAAATGTGCATTCCAAAACCACAAAATGCCACAAATTTATTTTTTTATTTATATTTTATATTTTTAAAATTAAATGAATCTGAACGGTTGATTTTATTTATTTTCATGGCAGATGGATGCATGTAAAATTTTATAATTATTGGAGTCTAACTTAGATTGATTTATTTTAATGCATTCATATTTTCATGACGCACACATATCTCTATAAATTAATTATGTGATCTTGTACAGATCAATATCTATTCATTATGTCATGCATTCATATTTTCATGACGCACACATAGCTTCTTATTGATTGTTTTCCCTGAGGTAATCACCGTACCATCATTGAACATATTTCTTTGATAACTTGTTCCATCATTGAACATATTTCTTTCATAACCGGTACCATCGTTGAACATATTTCTTTGATAACCCGTACCATCATTGAACATATTTCTTTGGTAACCCGTACCGAGTGGTTGAAATACCTAACAAGATTCTCCAATTGCATGTTTTGTTAATTTGACGATGTCTCCAAATATATATATATATATATATATAGTTTTTTCTAACGTGTTACCGGAAAAATAGATAAGCAATCTTAATTTCTTAACTAATATGATCAGGGCAGACCCAAATGGTTCCGGAGACAGCTGCCCTCAAATTTTAAGTTTTAGTGGAGATCTATCGGTGACATGCAAATATAATTGATGGTTGACATAAAATATATTTTATAAATGAATAAGACTGCAGACTGCAAATTTTCGAAGGACTCTATGCTTGACATAAAATATTTTATACATATATAATTGATGCTTGACATATAATATATTTTATACATATATAATTGATGCTTGACATTTAATATATTTTATACATATATAATTGTTAAATATATCCTCTTCTTTCTGGCTTAAATTGTCCAAAAATTATAAAACGATAAATTTTGTTAAACTAATTACTATATGATTGACCCCATTAAATAAAATTTTACATCATTCTCTATTAAGTATTGATCTAGTATAAATTCAAATTATGCATATTTAATGCTTTAATTGACTAAATTGCGTTTGTCTGTCGTAAGTTTTACTCAATTAGCTGTTTGTATAACACTATTTAAAATAGATTATCTTGAGAGTTATGCTGAGCAATTATTCATAAATGACGGACGTCTACGAACACAACATATTACAATACTACTACAATGTTATATCTACAATTAGAAATGTAAATTTCATGTTGTGTTGTGTTGTATTGTGATTAATTACGTCGTGATTTGAATTACGTGTAGTGTTGTGTCATGAAAAATGATCATGACACTTTAATCATGTCGTGATTAAACATGAGGTGACATTTGTCAATTGTCGATGTTTAATTATATTTAATCATGTATAATTTATTTATTTTCTAATATCAAAAGTTCGCTTATAGAAGAAAAAAATCAGAAAAAATGTAAATAAAGAAACAATTTGTAAAATTAATTTGTGTCAAAAAATAAATCTATTGTCTGAAATTTAAATTATTATTTTGAATAAACAATGATATAACTTTTTTGTTGCTTTGATCTTATATAATGTTCAGTCATGTGCATTGGGTCGAGTTGTGTGCCGTGTGGTGTCGTGCTATTTTTTTTTAGGGGCAATTGGATTCATGCCACTCAAAAACTTCAAAATTGTATTTTTGCCACTCTGAAGGAATATTCCTTTTGGTTGATGATACAATATCCCCAATTTTTGCACCCAGTAAATTTTTTTTTTAATCAACCTTTGCTCTTAACTTTGGGGCGATATTTTCTACTGATTCTTGCCTCCCCTCACCTCATCGTGTTTCTCCGTAATCTTCCCCACTTCTTAGGGTACTATACGGCAGGATGATTCTTTTGGTTTGACAAGAACTTTTGAAAATCAAACCCTATAAGCTAATATCCTTGGGTTGATTATAGTTAAATAAAATTTTCACGCAATTAGAATATACATCTTATGTTTTGAACAGTATTCATGAGTTTTGGTATGATTTCCCTTACTTGCCTTCCTAGAATATAAGAAACTTAGAAAGCCATGAACAGACCTTGCTCTGATACCAGGGTTGGATCGATCAGAGGCGTCTTCAAAACTTCAGCGGGTTACTAAAAACACAGGAAGAATGAAAACCAACGCAAGCGGAATATATTATAAAGTGGAATGTTACAAGAGAGAAGTGGAAGAGAGAGAAGTAAAACTTGCTGGTTCTCAGCTTGTTTTGCAACTCACAAACAAGCTCTTATATAGAGACTTAGGAACGGAATCTCATTATTACACCGGGTGCTCATTGGGCCCCATCGCGCGTGAATAAAGGAATTTCCACAATCCTTTGTCTCCCACTAAAGAAAAAGGTGCCAATAATGCACCGAAAGTTGGCCGTAACTATGGCCCACACAAAGTAAAAAGGACGGTCCGAAACACTTAGGCCTAAAAAGTAAAACACACTGGAATTTAAAGTGATGCCAATTAACAAGGTTGACTACGCTTCTTTAGACTTTGAAAACCTTGATTTCGCAAATCAACTTCTTGAGCTCTTGGTATTTCTTTTGAAGTCTTGTAAGTGTGAGACGGACTTGGGGCAACCAATCTCCCCAATAGTTGTCTTTTGTAGCGAACTTAGAACATTGTGCTTCCTTCATCTGCTGAATTTTAATTAAATCCGTAACACCTTCTATTATTCGCGAAATTGCCCGGTTTTCTATTGTCCGGAGCTGGAGCCTAAGCTCCTGTTCTCGGCGCATATTGTTGGATACGCCATATGTTTGCCGTAATAAATCCCGGTACTGGCAAACGATTGACTGATTTGCAGGATTATGTGGGACATTTCCTCCTGTATCTTCGGGTTGGGCTGCTCCTTGCTCTCCTGGATAGCCCCTGCTAGATTGTCCAATATGTCCTGAGCCTCCTTGTTGGGCCATCCTGTATCAATCAAAACATTAATTAGCCTTGACAGAGAGTCAGCCAATAGGTTGTCTCTCCCTTCTATGTGTTCGAACTGTACATCAATGCCCAAGCCTGTCACAAAATCCGTGAATGCGACCCATCGTACTCTTGAGGGCTTGTTGATGTTTGATTTGTTGAAGAAACTAATAATCGCTTGGCAGTCAGTGCGAATTATTAATTCCTTGCGGTCGAGGTAGTAAATTTTTAGTGCTTCTAGGCTGTTCATCACCGCAAAAATTTCAGCATCAATTGTTGATTTTGGAGGGTTGAATTTGCCACTTGCGTAAGCACATGGTTTTTCTGTGCTTTTAGGGTCATATCTTTTCGGCTTCCACTTGCACACCCCGCCCCACCCGTCCATGCACCCGTCCGTTTCAATCACGATAAAGCATTCTTCGGGGGGTACACATAAGTCAGGCAGGTTCTGAACCTGCTGCTTCATCATGCGAATAAGCTCCCAGTCCTGTTTATTTAACCGTTTATCACCATTAGGACTAGTTTTCGCATAGAGAGGGCTTAAGAGCTTTCCCAGATTGGGAATATAGCTCCTAGCGTAATTGAGGATTCCTAACCATGATCTCATCCCAGATTTTTGGGTGAGGTCCTTCTCTTTGTATTCCTCAATTTTCTTGATAATGTTTGGCTGTAGTCGTATTACGCCTTTGCCAATAACTGCCCCTAGGAACTCGATCTGGGGTACAGCTATTTTCATTTTTGTTGGGCTGAGGACAAGCCCATACTCCTCACATCGCGCCAGCATCTTTTGTAGGTGTTCTGCATGCTCTTTTTCGGTTTGAGAGAACACAAGAATATCATCGATATAGACCGCGATGAAATCCTCAGTGCCCTTAAAACAGTGATCCATTTTGCGTTGGAAAACTGCAGGAGCATTTTTCAGTCCAAACGGCATCACGAGCCATTCGTACAATCCGTCTGGTACCCAAAACGCAGTCCATTCTACTGAGTCTGGGTGCATTGCCACCTGGTGGAATCCACTCTTGAGGTCAAATTTCGAGTAGATTTTACTATTCGCGACTTTCCTCATGATGGTGTTGATACCCGGAAGACTATATTGGTCTTTTTCCGTAATATCATTTAACCTTTTGTAGTTAAACACCATTCTCTCCTTTCCCTTTTCTTCTTTTCCGGTTTTAGGGTCGATTGTCGTACCGGAATGCACAATTATGGCCGTCGTGCGGTGTCTGCTTTTACTGGGTCGGATTACTCCGAGCTTTCACAGGACCTCTACATGCTTGGTGAAAGCTTCTTTCATCTGTGGCGTAATTTGTTTCAAGGGCCTGTCTTCGATAATAAAGTCTGGATTTTTAATATCCAGTTTGCAAACAACCTTATTCTTGGCCCAATGTTGTAATGGGTTTTCACCAATAAACCCGGCCTCCTGGAGCCTTCTTAAAATCGGGTCGAACTTTTGCGAAAAGTTTGGTGATGTCCGCCCGAAATTATAGTGGACCATCTCCTGGAGTTGGATATACTTCAAGTCCTCTGGGCCTTCTTCTTCAAGCGTTAGGATTTTTGCTTGGGGTTGGGTATTTATGATGGTGAGGTTTTTGTAGAAAGTGATTGTGTCACCTTCTATCCTTAGGCCTCCATGCATTGAGCGTATAAAATTACACCCGATTATCATCTGTATTTCTCCTCCCAGCTTCATTGGGAACGCATATGTATATGGTATTCTGAACTGGTTTTCACCAATGATCATTCTCCCGTATTTTAGCTTCATATTTGCGGTTTGTGTTGAGTTTACACCCGTGAATTGTACCACAAAGGTGTTTTCTTCAAGGGCTTCTTTTGGAACGGAGCCTTGGTCAATGCAACAGGTAGTGGCTCCCGTGTCCAGGATTGCTCGCGCCTTGAACTTTGGGATCCCGGGTACATCAAACTCGACTTCCAGGTTGTATAACCTGTTCTTGATGATTCTCCCGGCTGGCGGTTCACTGCTACTTTTATACACAGTTTCGCCGTGCAGGACATTAACTTCTTCTTCCTCTTCTGTAATTATAATGCCCTTACCCTTTTTCACTTTTGCTAGTTCTTCAAAATCGATCCCTAGGTGCTCTTCAAGAAGTTTTTCATACTTTACTTTGTAATGAGTCACCTCTTTTTGTAATCTTTCCATTTCAGCCTCACACCAGATTATATAGTCTCTTTGCTCTTGAACAAGGGTTCGCAGGTTGATTTGTGCCGGTGCGGTTGCCGGACTAACTGGCACTTCCTTCTTGAAGTAGAAAGGACCACACAGGTTACATGCTGTTACACCACATTCAGGGCAGTGTATTCGTGCTCTAATAATGGTTTCTCTAGCACAACATGAGCATATTGTTTTGAACGGCTGCTCAATCACTTGGTTGTGCTGCCACTGGTGTTGGCATTTTAGTTGTTTTTCGGGTAATCTTATCCGGGGTCTGTACCCTGAATTTTCTTCTCCGAGCATAAACAGAGAGTTGAGCTGTAGGGTCTGAACTCCCTGCTGTAGTTCTAGCTCTCCGTCTTCTCCCTCGGAGATGCTGAAAATAGCATCGCTTTGGCCTTCACCTTCTTGAACCGACAATATATCACAGTCATTCGGTATGTCTAGCCCTTCAAAAATTGCAGCCCGCTTAATATTCCTCCTATCACTGGGGCATTCTCTTGCGAAATGACCTTCCTGACCACAAAGGTAGCACTTACACCTCTTATTTCTGATTAGGTGTTTTCTTTTCTCTATCCTGGCATGGGTTTCATGAGGTTTGCCTTTATAGGTTGTTGACCTCCGTAATCCGTATCTTTTCTCCGGCTTGCGGTAGTAGCCAGGGATGGGGATTTGGCTGCAAAAGGATAGGTCTTTGAGTGATCTTTTGAACGCTGCGTCTTTGCATTCGTTCTCCAGATATTTGTACGCAAATAGTACTCTTGGGATTACGCCAACTGTTAAGCCGGGGTATTTTTTTTCAAATGCAGTTCTAATCCTGGTCCCTAGATCACCAGGCATTTTCAGCCAGAATTTTTTCGAGAGCTCCGGGCTGATGTACATGCGCCCAGATTTTGCTGACAAGCGTAAATACTCGTTCATGTATTGAATAAGGTATTTTACGTTGTCACAAGTTAGTCTTTCCAGATCTCTATAGGCCTGATCCTGGATTACTGTTGATCCCTGCGCAGGATCTTCTAGTGAAAACACCCGTCTCATTTGTGAAAGGATGTTTTGTGTTCCTTCCCGGCCGTCTGCGATTGTTATCAATGCTTCGTACTCGGCCAGGTATTGCATTCTCCATTGAACCCATGTTAGTTTTTCAACTTCGCCTAATAGGTTCTCCATGTACTCAATTTTATCCCTTGGGTCTGTAAAACCCTTTTCTGCCACGTGATTGCGCGTGATTGATTCCCATCTGGAGAATGTGTCATGGAATAATCCCAGTTGATCCGGGATCACGAACATGGCACCCTGCTGCTGTTGTGCTGATGGCAGGGTCCACATTTCATTGTTGTAGCCTCCACGAAAGTGTCTTGTTTTGGGCACCCTCTCGTCAAACGTGGGGACTTGTCTTGCCTCATTTGCCGCTCTGGCAGGAGGGTAACTGGGCATATGCATCGATTGGTCCGGTGGTGGTTGGTAGGGTGATATTGCCGAAGAACCAGTTGATGCGAAGGCATGTTCTGCCATTGCCCTTGACAGGTTTCTGAGTTGAGGGTAGTCAAAAAGCCCTTCTGTTTCGTTTATCATAAAAACAGTGTTGGCCTTTTCTGTTTCGTTTTTCTTGCCACCCCTTCCGTCTTCCGAAAAAGGATTGATCCAATCCTTTTCATCATCTGCTTCATCATCGGTATCCCAGATAGGACAGGGGAGTGCTGATTCAGGAGTAGGTGGTTGTGCTGACTGGGTAGCAAGGTATCGTATATACTGCCAGTCATCTTCATCATCACTCCCTTCTTCTGTTAGGATCAGTATGGTTTCGCTCCCAACTTCATTTTCATCATCATCTTCGGGTGCAATATCTGTGTTCTCAGGGGCTGGTACGTAATCTCCAAATGATATAGAGATTCGTCCATCAAGCAGGTTTCTGGTTTGTAATTCAGTCGGCATCATAGGGATAGTGACCCTAGTCTGCCTCACTAACCAGTTGTTGCCCTGAGTCTCCTGGGCTGAGTATCTCCTTCCAGGGAGAGCTCGTACTCCCCTGCTCACCAAGTACTCAGATACATTGTTTATCTGATAGGCAAATCCGACATTTGGTGTGTTGGACAATCGTCCGACCAATCCTCTGGTGATTAAGAGGTTGGCTTCGCCATTCTGCCAGTTCTGATATCCTCTTGTTAGAATAGATATCTGGAAATTTCTGTAGAAATCTCCAATTGTCTGCATAGTGTCCGGTATAACGAACACCAACTGGCTGCCTTTTGTTAGATCAATCTCCATGGTTGCAAATATCGACTGATCCCCTTGCCACCTATTGTCTCTAAAGACGATTAAGGCTGAGGTTCCCTCATCTTGTCTGTGCAGAATTTGCACCCTGACTTGTGCGACTCCAATGTGGATAAACTGCATTCCACTTTGTCTGAGAGCCTCGTAGCTCTCAGGCTGTATGAAAGGCCTGTCTATCTGCTGGTTGTCAACGCAGAGAATGGCCTCCTCGGAGAGATGATTATAGACACGGTGGTTGTTGTCATCTCTCCGAGAGTTGTACAGTACCTCAGCAGGTACTATGGCAGCTCTATCCCTTAGAGACCTTCTTAGTTGTGCCTCAGGCTCAACTTGCTCTTCTAGGGTCATCTGGTATGGATTTCTACCAGTGATGGTTCGTGCCAGATTTCTCAAATTTCTTTGAGTGTTGTATCTCCTTCTTTGCCCTCGCCTGTACTCACGCACCTGGTCTTCGAATAATGGGCCTCCAAGATTTATGGTTTGAGTTTGGGACACACTGGGCATGCCTGATGTCTCCATTACTTGAGTTTTTGCCTTTCTTCTTGGAGGATAACAAATGGGTCCTTAAAGACTTTTAGCACCCCTTTCTTTTCTCTTGGTTTTGAGGGTCCGATTGATAATTTAGCGAGTCTGGCTGATAACTCGTCAGTTATGTTGGCTGGCAATTGCACGCCTTCGTGCTTCGAGATTTGGTCCTTCAGAACCTTTATCTCTGCCTCAAGGTTTTTGATTTCCTCGAGTATTTGTACAAGCAGCTGGATTTGGGTATTATTCTGTTTTATTATTGCGGTTGTGCCTGATGTACCACCACGGTTGTCAGCAGGTTTTGCGAAACCTACCGCAGGTGACTCGATCGGGTTGGTTGCTTGAACTGCTTGCTTGTAGAACTGGGAGTTCTGAGTATTTGTGTAATCACTCATGAACTGGCCCACGCTTCTACCTTTTTAAGGATAGCTTCTACCCGGTTTAGTTTTTGGTTGAGTTCTTCAGAGATTTTAAGGGCTTCTGTTTCAACTAGTTTGGGTTGTTTTGCTATTTCAGACACCAGAACCTTGACTTCTGATGTGGTCAGGGGACGATTTTCGGTGAATAAGATTGTGAGGTTTTTCAGGTTTCGTTCAAGTTTTTGGATTTTCTGATCTAGGGAGTGAATTTGTTCTTGAGTTTGTTTAAAGTTTTTCAGGCTCACTCGGCTAAACAGGTTTAATCTGTCATATACAACAGAGATGTTACTGGCTAGTTGTCTATTGGTTACAGTTACCGTTTCTGAGAGGTCTAGGTACTCTAGGGTCGAAGTTCGAGATTTTGTATACCACTCCTGTATAGATTGTTCCCACCTTTCGCTCATAAAAGTGTTTTGAAATTTGTTTTTAAATAAACACGGGATTTTTGGATATCCTAGGTTGGCAATTCGGGTTTGATCACACCATTTCTCATTATTCCTGTTCAAGGTTTTTACACATCTGAATTCTTTTGGGGACAAACTTTGGGGCTATCAATCAATTAATTTTTGAGATGGGTGGCAAATTTACAATTTCCTTGTTTTGGGGTGGCAATTTCACAATTATTTCTTTTTTTTATAGATGACACATCGTGAATAGACATAGCACCGAGACCCCAGCGTGACCCCAGCGCAAACTATAGTCTATACCACAATATCCTTCATACTTTGATCTTCTGCGTCCTCCTGTCGTGTAACCATTTACAGAGCAACTTTATATCTCATTTTCTCTTATATATACCGCAACGACTTGCATCACGAAAGGCAGAATACAATTGCCACATAGATGTAAATCAATCATGAAAACCGTTGTCAAGTGGTCCACTCACCAGTCTCTGACCTGTCACGACTCAGATTCAGAATCCTTTTAATTTGGCGTCATCATTTTTTATGGACACAGGACACATCAATGATATCATTCAATTTTATTATCTAGAAGACGAGAACACGGAAACTCGGAAAGAGAAAGTAGACCACAATTCTGAGCTTAATAGATAATGACTCTTAATTAGACTATTATTAGCCTAGTTGCCACACTTAGGGCCTGTTCGGCAGTACAGTTGGTTGGAGAATGGGCACGGAAAAAAAAAATTTGAACTGATTTTTACTGTTCACGTGGGAGAAAAAAAATTCAGTCTGAGAGAATTTTTTTTTTCCCACGTGAACAGTAAAATTTGGGGAGCAGCCGAACAGGCTCTTAAACTTGCGCAGCCAATTTATAACAAACCCAATTAAACTTAAATTTCAATTGAGAAATTGCTATCCTACATCAAAATAAACTTTTGTTTATTGTATAGGAGAGTACTTGGTATGAGCTACTTAATTAGAGTTACAACTAGGGCTTGGCAAAATTACTCAAACTTGTAACTCGCTCATTTATAACTCGAGTCAGTTCTAACTCGAGTTGGCTGACTCGTTTAATAAATGAGCTGAGTTTGAGCTTACCCCAACTCGCTCATTTATAACTCTAGTTACATAGAATTGGTTACAATAAATTCCAAAAATTATTTTTGTTAAGCTGCTGTATGAAAAATTGCTGGTGCTTATGTACTATTGCTGTATGAAAAATTACTGGATACTGATAAATTCTTTTACAAGTAGTATATAATTAATTGGTTAAACAAGTTGTGAGCCAACTCGAGTTGATAATGAGCTGTGTTCGAGTTGGCTCTACAACTCGTTATTATCATCCCAACTTGAGTTGACTCGCTCATTTATTTAATGAGCTGAGTTCGAGTTGGAGGTAACTCGCTCAAACTTGGCTCAGCAAGGCTGCTTGGCGCAGCTTCTGATTGGCACAGCTTCTGATGTGGTCATTGATGTTCCCGACGACTTATCACTGGAATCAAAAAGGAAAAATATTCCTCCTTCAGGGCCTTTTGACTGCTTGTCTAGCCGCCCCGGTTCCAACTGCACACCTATACGTACACCACCAAATTGAATCTTTTACAACAACATATTGCAACTAATAAATAATTGGTGACATTAAATTAATAAAATTACAACTACATTAATTAGTTGTAATAGAATGTATTTATTATTGCAACAAAATTTAGTTGTTGCCTGAAAAAATTAATTGCAACCAATATAGCTGTTATGGCAACTATTTGTTCTGTCGCTAACTGCCACCAGGTCACGTGTAATTGCACGTGTGGTAACATTTTAACTTTCAAAGGGTAAAGATGCAAAACAACCTTTTGTCTCCTCTACCGCACACCTCCATTTCTTCACCTTCTCTGCCCCTTCTCCTTGCATGGACAATTCTAAATACCAGCTACTCTCCTCCTTCGATAGATAAAGTTAATGACACACAGTTCTGCAACTATGTCCACGAGCGTACTGTATGGATAGGTTGCTACATTGTACATTGTTTCAAAATCGTGTCTATATAGCACTAACATACACGGTTCCTATAAGTGAACTGTGTCAAATCTGAAAAAAAAGTGCTTAAAATGGTGAGTTCTACACGGTCACATTAACCGTGTATAATAACAAAAATTATATACACAGTTTTTATAAGACATCCGGTATGGTTTTCAAAACCATACACGGTTTGTTATTATACACATGACATGTGAATCATAGTACGTGGCCGATGTGTGTGCAATGATGTATCTAATCAGAGCATGACTTGTTGACATTTTTATCAATATATAAAGTTTTTATTCCTTTGACAATTCTATGCCTCAGTTTTTTTAAAATGTGTTTCAGAAAGGAGTGTGCGAGGAAAAGGAAGTGGAGCAGAGAGAAACTAAGTCCTGATTGAATTTGACCAGAGTCGTTTATATGCTTAACATAAATTTTAGAGATGAATAGAAAGAAAAGAAAGAGATATGAGGTGAAAATTAAGTAAAATTTCAGCAGTTTTATTATCTACAATTTAGAGTGTCTGAGGAGCTAAACTAGTTCCCTACTCTCCTCCATTCCCGTCCGTTTATTTTTTCTTAATGAGCTATTTCTGGATCAATATTAAAGTCCGTGAGCACCTTCGAGCGATCAAATCTACACAGTTTATTTTAGATCAGACGGTCCAGATTAAGCTTACATAGTTATATGCTTCAAGCAGAACGTGCAAAGAGACATAACTACATGATCAAGATTAATAAGAACCGTTCGATGTGAAAAAAAATATAATTCTAACTGGAACATCCCCTGAAATCCATACAATTGGGGAGGAAGAGAGATCTTTTCCTGAAGAGTTCAGATCCTCTGAAATAACTCAAATTTTAAGTTTAAATTTGGACTGTCTAATTAGAATTCTGACCAATCTGATCTGAGGTGAAATGAACATAATCTCTTTAATATTTGTGCCAAAACAGATTTAACGGTCCGGATCTTAATTACAAATTTAAGTTACTTTAGATGATGTGAACTTAATTTTGGGCCGAATTGATGAAGCAATCTCCATAAATTGAAGGCCCTAAGCTAATCGGGTCTAAATCTCCTAAAGTAACTCAGAATTTGAGTTTGGATTGGACGGTTCAATCAAAACTCGGATTAATTCAGTTCAAGTTCGTGCGGATTCTGATCGGACGGTACATATTCAAACTCAAACTTTGAGTTATTTTAGGGACTTGAACTTAATCTAATCAGGCCCTCAGGCGTGCTAATTCTTTGCCATGAATCTTGAAACGATCAACGGATCGAATTCTGCGCTAGAACGGGCCTGCACGGCACCGAATATGAACGCTAATATAAGAAGCTCAAGCTCAAGCTCACATTAGACGCAAGCCCAATCATTTCAGCCCATTTACAACACATCACAAGGCCCAAGACGAATAATCATTGCCCTAGTATTAACTTTATCACCTTCTCTCAATTTTTTTAAGCTGGAGATATCCATTATTTTAAATACATCCTATTCTAAGTTCCCAATCCACACCAGACGCTGTGGCGCTGTGAACTTCGCCAAATCCTACTACGCTAGAAACTCAGACAAGGAGAGAGAGAGAGAGCACATGGCGAGGCTAATGAGATGGGCAACGGACGCCGGCGGTCGGTGGCAACTGGACATGGAGTCTCCAGTTACGATGGAAGGCGCGGCCAGACCTGTGCCGCTAGACCCACCCTCGCTTCTCGGCCTGTCGCGCGGGCCCCGCATTACCAGGATCAAGCAACTTGACTTCATGCACCGCTTCATGTCAGCCCCTCTCGTGCCATCCTTTTGCGCCGCTGATGGAGGCTTCTTCATGCACCATGCGCATTTAAAGCACCTCACAGATAAATTGTATGCTGCTGTAATTTTACGAATTGTTTTCTTTTTCTATTAGAAAATTTTAGAATTAACACTGCATTAAGAGTGATTGTTATAAAAAATCGTTACTCTCATCACATTTACAATTTACTGGACCTGAAATACATACTCTGAGAATAGGAGTGTACCAGTGGCAGCTGTAGCCTGCTACTGGTATGTTGTTGCTACGGCCTGATATATTACTGTATTAGTCAATGTCTGCTACCTGTACATCCTCAGTACCAGTATAAGTTTCCATACTTGTTTTGAGAAGATTATGTGTGTGGATATGCAGGTCATCTACTATCTTGGAGCAATTTGATATGCAAAAGTTGTTCTCATTAATCAAAGAAAGTGTATCCAAAGGGAAAGGGGAGGCATCTTGGGCTGACTTTATCTCAAGCCGAGTAGTGGACATAGTGACACTTGGTGCCGCAGCAGAGCTCCAAATCTCATCTGGCTCGACTTTGTTAGTTGAGGCATACGACATTAATAGGGAACAGTGTAGAGGAAAAGCAATCTTTCAACACAAGGCAAACCATCTGTAATGCCCCTTGATATTTCGCTCTTCTAGTGTTATATTTAGTGAAATCGCTTCCCTAACATTATTTTTTCAATGTCTTTTGGAGGTTTTTTGCAACTTTTACTACACAATTTTTTGTATTTGAAAATACCAACCAAGTTTTCTCAAATCCGTACAAATCCCAACTTTTTTTTTGTTGGTCAATAGGACATTAAAGTTAAAGTGAAGCTTAAATCATGCAAGACTACTAAACTTCGACTGAATTTCAGATTAATTACTTAACTCTGCTTTAATTTACTGAAGTTTGTTGTAGTCCAAAAAATATTGCTTGTTGGTTTGTACTGAAATTTGAGAAATAATGGGCATTATTTGCAAGTGCAATAAAGTACTGGTCTAATTTGCAAAGAACCTCTATTTTTTTCATCTTTGTAGTTCGCTAAGCATAGTTTAACAATGGAGGCAGGTTGCCCTAGTCTATTTGTGGACAAAATGGGGTCATATTGGGATGTACCTTTGTTGTTGGGTTTTGATCTGGCATCTATTGGATCTGGATCCGGATTAAGCTACCACTTGTGCTTGCACCATTTGAAGGGAGATCCAAAACCATTACATAGTGAGGAAAAGAATCGTGATGTGCCAGTATCAGTACCGGCATCTCTATTCCCAGGCACATGTGCCAAGGTGGCAATTTCTTTCAAGAGAAATTTTGATCTCTGGAGAGAGAAAGAGGGGAAGGTCAAAATGGTGCAGCCATATGATGTGTTATTATCAGATCCACATGTTTCTGCTTCATGTATATTTGGTAAGTTTTATCGTTTATATTCCACTATGGTATCAATCACCCCACAAGAGCATGATAAAACGTGAAACTTCATTATATCTGGTACCAAGCAGCTATTGTTTATATCCGGTACCCATTTGTTTACAGGTTCAGTACTTTGATTGAGCCTGGGTGTAATGATACCATGCAATTTCACAAATTACTTAATTGTCCAGTAATATTCAAAATTTACAATTATTGCATTTATAACTTGGCAGGTGGGATAGCAAGTGGATCTATCCATGATAGCTCATCAGAATTTTATACTGAGAAGAACAAGCATGCTTTTCTGGGAGATCTATTTGGTTCTCTATCCTTAACTGCCCAACATGGAAACTTCCAGAGGCTCTTCTTTGACCTGACCCGGTTCAGCACGAGGCTTGATTTCAACTCGGGTTTGGCTTTCTTGAAGGGCGCAACCCAGTTGGGAAAGGATCTGTACCATTCTCGGCCATTGGATCTGGCGGCAGTACATGCGGTTTGCCCTGATGTAATAGTCTCTCTACAGCAACAGGTGAATACTTGTTTTATTAAACAAAAAGATGGAGTCATAGTCTTGGCTGATAATTTACTGGTGTATGGGAGAATATTTTCTGTGTTAAATTACATCAAGAAGCCAGAAAATTCAAATAAACCACAGGTCTGTAAAGTCAACATTAGATAATATCAGTGTTGTTAAATGCGGCTGCATATGCTTATGCAGTCGGAAACTGCATGAAGATCTTCATGCAGTCCCATATATGCGGTTTTGCATGTACAGTCACATATGCAGTCCATAAAGACCGCATACATGCCGCATTATACCATGCAGTCCATACAAATGTTTATTTTAATTAATTAAAAAAAATTCAAATTCTGATCAAACATTTATTAATGAAAAAAGAATTGGATATGCAGTAAAATTCGGACCCAATTCTTTATACTCATCCGGACACAAGTCCAGTTAAGTGAAGCTTTCCATAGTCCATGCAGCTTCTTTTATAAGCTCTCAAAAAGTTTATTTCTTTTGTTTTTAAGAGTTGGGACTAAATAAGTGCTATTATACCGGTTACTCCAGACGGATGATCTGGGTGAAATTCACGTGAATTTAGTGTTTACATTATTTTATTACTAATTTGGGCCGAAGAATTTGAGCAGCTGAATTTATGACCCATTATTGGCTATTGGCTACAAAGGACTTCGAATTAAAGCAGCTGCATTTATGGCCTATTAGTCATTTTCGAATTAAAGCAGCTGCTGGACATTTATTTATTATTACTTATAAACATGCGCTGGATTGGGTTTCCATATGAATATAAATACTACATATGAGGAGCTCTATATATACTACATATATATGTTTTAAGTGAAGTTTCTCGTATACTACATATACATGTAGTATAAAATCCGCATATATAAGTCCGCATGAAAATCCACATATGCGGTATGCAGTGACCTTCCGCATGCATGAACAATACCGCATTTAACAACATTGGATAATATACAGGCAGCTCTGCTCGGCATCATAGTGATAACTCAATTGTTCGGGAAAGGTTCGGCGAGGTCAAAAATTCGTGATTCGGGAATAATTCGGGTATAATTCGGGAATGATTCGGAATAATACGGATTAGAAATCTCAGTCTTACAAGGAAGCAAAAAAAAAAAAAATTTGGGGAAAAATTCGCGAATAATTCACGAATAATTCATAAAATTCGGGAAAAGTTCGTAAAATTCGCGAATTATTTGGGTATAATTCGGTCAAAATTCGGTCAACCGAATATTTCGGCGTTCGGTTCGGCATCACCAAAAAAACGAATTATACGGGTATAATTCGGGTATTATACGCGAACCTTGTCACTATGCTTGGCATGTGTTGGAATTGCTATGTAGAATTCAAATCCCTCTGATATCATATCAATTAATGTGGCCTAGGAAGGTTCTTTAGTCTTCAAGTTGTTTAGTTCAAAAATACAATTGTGCCCTTCTTGCACCCAAGGTGGCCAGAGAATACTTTCTTCTTCCTTTTTGTCTAAAATAATTCCTGAAAGTTCCTTCTTTCTCACCCTTTGTTAATGAGGGAAATCCTGATAAAACAGGGTAATTTGGTCTTTCCTATTCCTGTAATTATCAATTCTTTTATCAATGCAATTATTGCTGCTGTTGCCCCCCGCCACAATGATTTTTAATGTTATTTTGCAATTCAGGACATACACAGAATTAAAGGGAATGTAACTGCTGTTTTTCAAAACTTTCAGGAGAATATAAAAAGTTGCTTTTATTTATCTGTTTATGATTTGTTTTCTAGATAGTTGGGCCTTTTAGCTTCCGAATGGATTCAAAAATAACCATCGACCCGAGAAACAAGAACCAAATTGCACGGATTGATGAGTCTGTGTTAGCAATAGATTGGGCTTTACAAGTGCTTGGTTCAGCCAAGGCTACTGCGTGGTATTCCCCATTGCGCAAGGAAGGCATGGTAGAGCTCCGGTTTTTTGAGATCTGATTTTCTTCTACAGTTGTGAAAAACAATTTTTCATAATTGCTTTTTATTTTGGTGGATTGATGGTAGGTCTACTTCATTATAATTGTTTGTCTATTAAAATCCATGACATCAACGCTTTATTTTCCGAAGTTATGATCTTGTGTACTAACTTGTAATTGAATTTATGAAAGTTGCTATCCTTAGTCCAGAGGACAATAGCCTTTGACAGTGAACATTTTTCTGATTTATGTATCATATCAGTATGATATCTGGGCTACCACTTACGTAGACGTGGTGATATCATGCAAAGTTTTCCCTTGGTGTACTATTTTGTATAATTGTATTTAAGAATTGCACAATTTGAAATTCTTTTCAACTAATGAATAGAATTGTTTTTTAAAAAGAAGAAGTCAAGTAACTCTGAAATGACATGGAGTATAAGCATCACACATTATATTTGTCAGAACAAGCTATTACAACTGACCGGCTCATTCACAAGTGAATCCTCAGAGTTCCTAAAAATATAAACGAAATTACTTTTTCCATGTGTTTGATTAGCTCTAATTTAAAAAGAAACGAAAGATTGGCGTGGAGCACAAGGTTTGTGGAGACTTGCTCAACAAAGGATGACTTTGACTTGACAAGAAATGAATTTGAGATGTCAAATGACAATTGTCTCTTTTCTTTCATCATTATTCATTAGACTGCAACCAGTCAACCAGATCACGCATGATGTACTACTATCCATAGTAACAAATGAATAATTCGGGTTCGGTTCGGCAGGGTCAAAAATTCGTGATTCGGGTATAATTTGGGTATAATTCGGGAATGATTCGGAATTACAATACGAAACCTCAATGCATATTTAATTCATCACTAATGATTTACTATACAAAATACTATTTTGTTTTGCCACAGAAAATCAGTGCAGCAAAAAAGTAGTGGCCAGTGGCCACATGAGGTGCATTCACGTGGGTGCCAACTGCCAAAAAGAAGAACCACTCTCCCAAGTCCCAACAGGCAACAGCTCTACGCGAGAAAAAGGTGAGAAAAACGCGAATAAAACGCGAATAATTCGGAAAAAACGTTTTATTCGCGAATAAATCGGTAAAAATTCGGTCAACCGTTTTATTCGTTGTTCGGTTCGGAAACCTCCAAAAAACGTTTTATTCGCGAATAAAACGCGAATCATGTTACTATGCTATTATCTGCCTAATTATAAAAACAATTTTCTATTTACTTCTGATGCTTCACTGTCCATCCTTTATTTGTGAAAATTTTGGTAAATTAGTAAAGAGGTGAACTTTCTTCAATTTCAAATTGTGCATTCCAAGTTTCCAACCAAGAAATATCAATTTCAAATTATTAATATTAAATATAATTGGACTCTTTAAACTTCGATCGTAATGCACACTGACGTGTCTAATTAACCATTAGTAATATCTGTATAATGCTAGTAGATATTTCGTTTAATTTCTTGAATTAATATCCTAATTTTAAAATTAATCATGGTATTGTTTTGATTGCTTAACAGTAAACTAGTAACATCATTTATGGTGTGGCATCGGATTTCGTAGAGTTCTTTTCTTGTATTTCTATTTCCTCCAGTGTATCGTAGAGGTTTTTGTATTCTTAGGATTTGAAAATGCTACCAAGAGAATAACTGATCCAAAAAATAATATTATATATTAAAATAATTAAAATTCGTACAATGTTCTAAGTAAATAAATTTGGGATATAAATAAATAATTTTTTTAACCTAAAATTTTATACAATAATTAACAATATGATTAACCGCGTGAAAGTTCTTACAGAAAAACCCACATGTTTTTGCTTAAAATAACATGAACCCTTCGATTCTAATAAGTAGGACAAAATAATAGATCGCTTGAATGACAATGTTGACAATGTGACTTTGATAAAAAGACTTAAAATCTAACACCACGCGGAATATAGATTTTAAGATTCAAAATGAGCGAGCACCTTTACAACATTTGCGCTATAATAACATGTATTTGCATCCAAAATTTGCCACTTTCATTTGGGCCTGTTCAGCCTCCAACTAAGATTGAAAATGAGCTCGGAATATGGGCCAATTTGAATTGTCTGTGTTACTGTGTGTGTGGGAAAAAAAAATTTTGAACTGAATTTTTTTTTTCCTATGCGCACAATAACCACGCTGAACAAACCTAAAAAATGTGCGAGCACCTTTACAGTAATTTACAGTAATTACGGCTGCTCTATAATGGTATGCATTTGCATCCAAAATTTTGACACTTTTATTTAGGAAACGTGAGAGCACATTTGTAGCAATACCTCTGTATATCATTTTTTTTTATCTATTTTAGGATTCACATTGTCAAACCATGGCAATTGCATTATAAATGGCATGCATTTACATCCAAATTTGTAAAAAAGCTCCAACGGTGGGACCAATTTAGGATAAATTGGCAATTTGAAGAACTAATTAAACCGAGAACTTCAAAATTTGTCAAGATATAAATGGAGAAAGAGCGATAATGTTAAGGACTCTTGTGTAATTTACTGGATAAACTCTTAGAGGGCTTCTTTACGGACCGGTGAAATTTACAACTCTTTACGATCCGCTACAAAATTGGACCAAAATCCGGTCAAAAGAAGTGTCACTGATGGACGTCATCAATCGTAAATATTAACACATTATTTTTGCGGCAATTGTTTATTTCTCACGTTAATTATAAAGGAAGAGAAAAGTAGAAAACCAAGGATCTCCTGAACAATTCGCCTTCTCTGCCGCTCCGCCTGCTATTTCGCCCCTCAAATCGAAACCCTAATCTCTCTCCCCTCTCTTCGCAAGCTTAATTACTCAACCTCAACTCAGATCAGATCGTCGAAGGACGAGATGGACGACAGCTGTGCCGTGTGCGCTGAGCCTTTGGAGTGGGTGGCGTATGGCGCGTGCCTTCACCGGGAGGTGTGCTCAACCTGCGTGGTGCGCCTCCGCTTCATCATGGACGACAAGCGGTGTTGTATATGCAAATCCGATTGCCCCACGATTTTCGTGACAAAGGTATGATTGCTCAATTTTCTCAATCTCTTTATCTATGCTGATTGATGGATATTAACAACTTGGAAATTTTCCTTTCGGTGAAAAAAAATGCTGGTATTGTGTTAAAACCCCTGAATTTTGAGTTATTTGCTTCAACATCCTCTACAACCTACGTAAAAGCATGCTTTCCTGATTTGTTGAATCAGGTTTTGAGTTTTGTTACATGTGTATCCATCTAAAGAACTGTATACTAGTAGTTTTTTTATTTGGGAAGAATCCTGAAAGTGCTACATATGGGACTACCCTGATTTGGTGCCTCCAAACTATAGAATTTGGGTTTTGTAAAAACACCCCTTGTAAGTTTAATAAAATTCTCTTTGTTACGTCTGTAGATGCTCCATGATACTGTACTTCTCTGAGAATGATAATTGCAAATAAGTATTGACTGAACAGAAGTGAGGCTTAATTGAAATTGAACTCCCTTCAATGAGAACCAAACAATATTGACTATTTATTACTTTGTAATAGACATGCTAGGTTTTTGCTGGAAAATTATCACAAGCTAGGTTCTGCAAAATTTATATTTTTTAATGGAAAACAATGTAATCAGGTGTTTGTTGAATGTTGCTGCTCTCAGTTGCACATCTTTGGCTTGTTTGAGGCTTATTTATATTTTAGTTGAGAATTCAGGCTTAATTAGGAATTAATTAGATATAATTAGGGTAAGTATATAGTTTGAAAAACCAACACATGATAATGAAGTACCATATAATGAAGTACCAATTGAACTTGTCTCGCTAACTAAATTTGCGATCCTTGTGTAAGATTCTCTTTGTTCATTTGAAGGAATACCATTACTTATCTTGCCATTACATCTATATATTCTTTCCATATTTAGGCGACGGGAGACTACACAAGGGTAGTGACTGACTTCTCAGGCTTCCCACCTGGTGCAACCGAGGGCCAGAATGGTTCATACTGGTACCATGAAGACACACAGGGCTACTTTGAGGACCTTGACCACTACAAGATGATAAAAGCAATGTGTCGTCTCTCGTGTAGTGTGTGTGACAGGGCAGGGCCTGATGAGGCAGGAGCTGGTGTGGGACCAGCAAGGCGCCGGAACAGGTTTAGGAGCATAGAGCAGCTCAAGGGTCATCTGTTCCACCAGCATAAGTTGCACATGTGCGACCTTTGTCTGGAAGGGAGAAAGGTAATGTTAACTTAACACCTATAAATAAGCTAGAATATCTAAAAACCATGAAAGATAAAAGTTTTCTGCATGTGTTGATGCAATTCTGGTCTGCACTTGTATGGGACTGTGATCACTTAGTTTAATACGACTGAAGGAAAACTATAAAAAAGAGGTACCATACCAATAGCAGATGCATGCCAAAATACAGCATGTTGGTATAATGCCTGTATTTGGGAAGTAATTGTAAATTTAAAAAAGGATGATTGAGACAAAAGCTTAAATTTTGGTAAACTAAGACAAGGTAATGTGATGTTCGTTTGTAGTTTCTTCTAATACTGCATCATTTAATTTAAAATGACTTGGAAAAATGATAGGCAGTGCCAAATTTCTGATACTTAATTGACCTTTCCATATTGATCAGTCTTTTGCCATATCGGGCTTTAGACTGTTTTCTTTAGTTTAACTTGGCTGGAGAAAAATAGGTAAAACGAGGAGCAATGCCTGATGGTTCGGTAGTAATTTCTTATTAGTTATAACCCAGAACCAAAGTACTCAGGGAGTCAGGTTGCTCAATTTTATGAATGGTGATGTAAATTTTTTTATTTTTGTACAGGTGTTTATATGTGAGCAGAAGCTATATACAAGGACACAGCTGCAACAACACAGGAGGAGTGGTGATTCTGAGGTTGATGGAACAGAAGAGGAAAGAAGTGGGTTCATGGGTCACCCAATGTGCGACTTTTGCAAAAGCCACTTTTATGGTGACAATGAACTGTATGTTCACATGTCCACTGAGCATTATACTTGCCATATATGTCAAAGGTACAGTGTTTTGCTATCTTGTAGTGCTTTAAGGTTTTTATGACAAGCTGAAGAGTCATGGTTCAGCTATTATGAACCAGTTCCAGAATTGCTTTGCAATTTATACCCTCCGGAGTTTGCAGAATCACTGATAATAGTATAATGGTTAACTCTGTTAGTAAATTTCAGATATAAATAAAATAAAGAATAGGCAGGAATTATTTAAGAATAAAAATAGAAACAACCGCCAGTTAATCACTCAACCTGGAGATCCATTTTATGAAAGGTTGTCCATTTTCTATTCATTTTATGTAGGTGTTTGATTTTCTTTTTAACTTTATTTATTTGTTGGTTGATTGGTCATTTTTTTTTTTTCATTTTTCGTATGTTTTTTACAGACAACATCCTGGCCAATATGATTATTACCGCAATTATGACGACCTTGAGGTATCGAACCTAACAAAATTTACAACATTGTCCTAATCGAAAGCTAGTGGCTGGAGAAAAAAGAAAAGAAAATATACAAATTGCTGACTTTTGCTTTGACATGTAGATGCACTTTCGGCAAGAGCATATCCTGTGTGAAAACGAAGAGTGCTTGGCTAAGAAGTTTGTAGTGTTTCAGAATGAACAAGAGCTAAAGGTTCTTATTTTCGATTAGTTTCTCATTCTTTGTCGTCTTGAATCTTTACGTCTACCTTATTTATAAAATTTATGAATGTTTTCTGATTTTCTAGAGGCATAATGCTCTGGAACATGGAGGCAACATGTCACGCGCACAACGAAATGCTGCACTTCAGGTATTAAATAATTATTTTTCAAGTACCATGGAATACTCCCCTCTCGAAATACCTTCATTTTCCAATTTCACACTTTATTATTATAATTTTATTCAGATACCAACAAGCTTCAGATACCGAAGGAGTGAGCAAGAGCAGAGACGTGGTGGCCGCTTTAGTGGTGGCAGGGGACGTAATTTTAGACGTGACACACCAAATGATTTTTCAACACCCATTCACCGAGATTATGGTGACTCTGTTGCTGCCTCGCTTGAATCTGTAAGTCTTACCAGTTCTCAACGTGAGCCGGTTCTAGAACAATCTTCCTTTCCTCCATTGTCAGACCCGAGGGATGGGCCTGACCTGAGACCGGGTTCCACCACTGATCCACCTGATAATCAGGACTCATCTGTCTCCCGATACGCACTTGCTTTGAACCAGAACTCTAGAAGCAGTGCTTTGAGAGAGGAATCTTTCCCTCCTCTTCCTGGTGTTAGTAACAGAGTTCAACCTGGTCCCAATCACGCACCACACCAAGGGCTACAGAGTTTGGCCAGGGACACACTAGCTGCTCGATTACAACAGCGTAGTAAAGGGGCAGTCAAGGTCATACATCCTCGATCTCGGCAACCAGATCCACCTCTCCCTTCCCTTCGTATAAGAGATCATAACAGAACAGTACCTGGGTTGGGTCCTGCACCAGTTCCTGCAAATTCTGCATGGAGCAATAGCAATTCCACAAGCACTGGTACCAGTACTGGTTCATCTTCCTACAAGTTGAAACAGACCGCACCAGTGCCTAACCTCAACCAGGCAGGTCCAAGTATCAATCCTAGTGCTAGTGTTAGCTCTAGTATACCAAATGGGGTCCCGGTACCAACAGTGGTACCAGATGCTGTAAAAAATGCGAACAGTTCCTTAGTGGGGCGAATTAGAGAGTGTTTAGGTAATGATGAGGAACGCTACTCATTATTTAAATCAATATCAGCCGAGTACCGCCAAGGGGATATAGGCACACTAGAGTACCTCTCTTATGTGGAGCAGTTTGGGCTCTCCAGTTTGGTACCCGAATTGGCACGTCTCCTACCTGATTCACAAAAGCAGAAGGAATTGACGGAGGCATATTATGCTAATTTGAGGCTAAAGAACTTGAGAGAATCTTCTGCAAATGGAAGTGGAAATAGTGGAAGAAACAATGGAAGTAGTAGCAAAAGTTCCAAAAAGGGGAAGGGTAAAGATGCCGTGACCGATAACTTTCTGGAAACAGTAAAAAAGCTCCAGGCTGACCAGCGGTCAGCTCAAGAGGAAGAAAAGGTTGAGGTCTTGTCTAAAGATGGGTATCGCGTTTCAACCAAAGGTAAGACAGCGGAGGAGTCGAGTAATAGCAGTAATGTTGCGGATGATGGAACTGGTACAAAGCAGCAGCGTGCTAAGAAGACATCAAAATTTATTAGGGTGAGGCTAGGGGATGGCTCAGCTGCAGCTTTGCTTGACAGGGGTCGTACCGGTGCTGATACAAGCCCTGAAAGGCCTGACAGGGGAACTGAGGGGGGTGTACCAATCAGAGGTGTTTGGAAGAATGGGGGTGGTCAGCGACTCGCAAAGGACCTCTTTAAATAAGAGGCTTATAAATGGAATTATTGGTTAAGATGTCTTTAAAAGTAAGAGGGGGGGGGGGGGTATATATGATGTTTTTTTTGGTGTGATAAATGTGTTGAGGGGTTCAAATGTGTTTTGTTGGCCCAGTCTGTGATGTGTTGTCGCGTACTGACTGGATATCTGTTGCAGTGTCAAAGTCGTAATTTTTTGCTATGACAATCGGGGTTTGTTTTTCCAAGAATCTTTTTGGATATTTTTGGTGAAGGTTGCCTGTTGTTTAGTTTAAATAGTGGGATGTTAAATCTTTCTATAAAAAAGTTGCTTATATTGCTTGGTTAATTTGAAGAACAAGTGTTTATTTTCTTTTAGGTCTGGGTGTTTCTTGCTTTTGTTTTCTTAATGAAGCAGCAAACGGTATTGAATCTTTCACCCAATTCTAGTGATGGAAGTGAAAGGTGTAATTAGACAGGAATTTTGGATTATAATAGACCCTATAATTTTGAAAGTGTTGTGAATTCTGGATTGGATTCAATTGAGCTTAGGATATTGGTGCGATTGTTCAATTCGTTTAAAATTAGGTTTTGATTTAATATGAAGCACGCCCAACATTTACCGAACTTACAATAATTACGAGGGTTCAAATTTTTTCATTTTTTTGTCAACGTCAAGTCTTAATTTTTTAATTTTTAATAATAATTTTTTTTAAAACTTATATGTTAAAGTAAGATAGGTAGATGTGATCTATCTATTTTTTTACATGCACATAAAAAAAATATTACTTTTACTTTTCAATTTATCTTATATGAATCAATTAACATTTAGAAATTATTCATATTATTGTATTTTGTAAATTTTTAATAATATTCAAAATAAGTTGAAATGTAATGTCATAATTATTTAAAGTGTACAGAGAAAATTATGTAGATAATATTTAATAGTTTTATTTTAATGTTTAAGTTTTAAATTTTAAGTTATTAAAATTTAAAAATGAAGGCACAGTTAAAACATTAAAAGTGGGACATTTGAACCTCAATAATTATAAATGCATGAACAAATATCGGTTAAGATTTACTGTTTTGGTAAATTTATTTTTATAATCCTGGTTTGTTCCAAATAAAAAAAAACAAAGTATTTTTCGTAGTTTCTACCAAAAAAAAATTATATTATCACAGCAAAGTTTAAGAGAGTTCACAGTTGACACACTGTCATCGTCGTGGGCAATTTCTGATTGGGTCAGATGGATCTGGTTGAAAGTTGACACTCAAAGTTGGAATTCTCTGTTCTAGACTGAAAAACATCCCACAAAGTTTTTGGTATTTGGTATGGCAATCCCTAACAACAATGCATCTCATGTTTCTTACAAAGGGGCGAGTCAGCCTATCAAAATTTTCGTGCTGCCCAATAAGAATAAATTTAACATTATTAGTAGCATTTTACTCTAAACTATATAAAAAATTATGTATAAATATAATTTTTTTATTTTAAAATTGATGGGATCAATTAACCCATACCCTCTTATTCAATCCTTCCCTGTTTCCTGCTCTTACTATTTATTGTACTGCGGTAATGTTGTCCAAAAGTGTGACTGGTCTTTAAGTCTGCCCATCTGGATCAAACATCAGACTGCTCATATTAAATTTCCTCAGTACTAGGACTCTCACTAAATTAAGTGGGATTGGACCAGCCAAATTGGACAGATGTATACAAATAATTTGATAAAATATCAAAATTTTATAAGATTTAACGGATGCATAAATTGCTTTTCACATCTTGTTGAGATTTTTTTTTTTAAATAGAATTACTCTAAATTATTTCAACCAAACGAGCCTTCGTTGTTTTGATTTTCGGAAAATAGCCTCCACCGATCTTTAGGACCGGTGGAGCAAAAAAAACACAATCTACACCGGTCCTAGGGACCGGTGGAGCCTGTTTTGCGCCAGCCACACCTACCACACGGAAGACCACACAAAAAAACACCTGCACCGATCCTGTGGATCGGTGTAGCTGCAATTTACACGAAAAAACACCTACATCGATCCACAGGATTGGTGTAGGGGCCCCCTTTTTTTTTTTTTTTTTTTTAAGATTTAAGAGAATATGAATGAAATTGAACAATAAAAATTCGAATTTTGTTTTTAATATTTGTTAGATTACTTTTTTTTATGTATCCGAATTTTTTTTAATTAATACTAAAATACGCTAAATTACTTGAAATTATATTGAATTATGCTGAATTACACTAAATTAATTGAAATTACAATAATTATGTAGAATTATGCTAAAATACGGTAAATTACGCTAAATTATGTACGAATAGGGCCTATTTTGTGGCATCTTTCATAAATATTAAAAATAGTAAAAAAAATTCCAAAAATAATAAAAATTGGTATTCTACAAGTTCATTACATAACTAATTTACTGAGCTACGTAGATTGGAGAATAAAAATGAAAATCTTAATCGGAAACTTCAACTGAAGTTTTGAGACTCTTCCCTTTGTTTTTTGGCGATTCTGAATTTGGAAAACTGGCAAAGCAAGTTCGAACGCATGCGCATTTTCACAAGCTTTCTGAAAAGTGGTCATTTGCTGAAATCGGACACTCGAGCGTCGTTTTACAACCGTTTGAAGTTTTGTCGTCGTTTTTATCAGCAGAGGAAAGGGAGAGACAGCTGCGGGGCGGGAAAATAGAAAACCAAGCCTCCACCGATCCTAGGGATCGGTGGAGCTATGAATTGGGATTTTCTGCGGCGAGGTCAGGGGCTGGCCCAAAACAGACTCCACCGGTCCCGAGGACCGGTGTAGTTTGTGTTTTTTTTGCTCCACCGGTCCTGGGGATCGGTGGAGGCTATTTTTCGAAAATCAAAACAGCGAAGGCTTGTTTGGTTGAAATAATTTAAGAGTAATTCTATTTAAAAAAAAAAATCTCTTGTTGATAACTACTAGACAACATTTTTTTTTCAACCAGTATTTTTTTTTAATGCTTTAACTGTGAATAGGGCTGTGTAAACTGGAAAGGCTACCATTTCAAAATTTATAGTGAAATGGAGTCTTAATTTTTCGGATTATGAAACTTAATATTACTTGAGGATGTTAACTGATGACCTAGATAGTTATTTTTTTAACATTTCTTCTCAAAACTGGAGACTCAACAATATTTTTCACCCAGTCCTTTTTTAATGCCTTTACTGTGAATAGTGAAAGTGGAAACAAGGTAATTAAAACTGGAGGTAAATTAATCATATACTCAAATTAATTACCCCAAATTCTTCAATAAATCACTAAAATATGACGCTTATTGGCGACCTTGTTCAATATTTTCATACTTTTCACTGATAAAAAAGTAATTTCTTGAAAATTTATTCTGAATGAAGTAGCCTTGGTTTGTGTGTTTAAGAAACTTGACATTTCTTTAGGATGTTAACTAAACTATACTGGTACGCGATTTATGAATAATATCGTCATAACACATCTATTAATTCATGATCATGAACACACATCACATGTATCATCACGACCTTCACACAAGGTCACTAGCACCATGCACACAAAAACACTTTAAATAAAAGAAATAAACCATAAACAGAAAGAAAACCTCACATACTTGAGCCTAGCAAGCTAGCAACTTACTACATGTTACAAATATAACATCCGAAACTTTCTAATGAACGGACCAATACAAATAGTTCAACCTACAAAGCCATAGCCATTGCATGATAACATTACGGTTTCTTCTCTTGGTTAGTGGCGGCATTGCTCCCGGGCACACCAAACCCAGGCCAGCTAAACCCAGGAAGTGCACTGCTTCCTCCTAGAGGACTGGAACCACCCATCCCGAATCGCGGCATTCCAAAGCTCGACCCGGCGCCACCAAGAGCTGGGTTAGGGAACATGCGGTCAAATGGCGGGAATGTCTGTGGTTTGTACACGGCCGGCTTGGCCGCTTTGAGATCTCTTGCCTCAGTAGCCACCAAGCAGGTGGCTAGCAAGAGAGCAAGCATGGCCAGTGACAGCTTGGTGAGTCTCTCCATGAGTGAATGTGTGTGTAGTGTGTGTTTAGAATTGAAAGTGATTGTAGGGATGGTACTTGCACCTCCATTTTATAGGAGGCCAGATGGGTCTTGGGGTGGTTGGTCTCTTTTAAGGATTTGCAATTTAATTATTTTTTTTGAGAAAATAAATGGGGTCTAGCTCTCATTTGCAATTTAATTATTGGTTGGGATCTTCTATGTTTCCGTGATATCATGTGTTCCGGTGCTAATGTTGTTAAATACGGTTTTGTTCATGCACTACATACTGCACATGTAGTATGCGGCCGCATATGCGGACTTATATATGTGGATTTTAAAATGAGAATTCAAATATATATTCATATACGTGCATTTTATATTGCATGCATATGTAGTATATGAGAAACTTCACTTAAACATATATATGTAGTACATATAGAACTCATATATAGTATATATATTCATATGGAAGCTCAGCGCATGTTTACAAATATAATAAATAAATGCCTAGTAGCTGCTTTAATTCGAAAATGACTAATAGACCATAAATGCAGCTGCTTTAATTCGAAGTCCTTTGTAGCCAATAGCCAATAATGGACCATCAATTCAGCTGCTCAAATCCTTCAGTCCAAATTAGTAATAAAATAATGTAAATATTGAATTCACGTGAATTTCACCCAGAGCGCCCGTCTGAAATAACCGGTATAATAGCACTTCTTTAGTCCCAATTCTTAAAAATAAAAGAAAGAAACGTTTTGAGAACCTATAAAAAAAACTGCATAGACTATGAAAAACTTCACTTAATTAGACTCGTGTCCGAATGAGTATAAAGAATCGGGTCTGGATTATACTGCATATCCGATTCATTTTTTATTAATAAATATTTGATCAGAACTTAAATTTTATTTTTTAATTAATTAAAATAAATATTTATATAGACTGCATAGCTGGATATGCAGAACGTCATATATACAAGACTGCATAAAGATTTTCATGCAGCATACGCATATATGGCTGAATATGCGGTCCATGCGCTCCATGCGGTTGCATTTGCCGGTTTGTTTGATATCTTTTGCTATTTGATCTTGTGAAGTTGTAATTTTACCATTAGACTCTGGTAAAAAGTAAATAGTACAAGTTAGTTGGATTTTAAATTTTCACGGAAGGCGCTGGTTGTGGCTGTTGGTGGTTGACTGGTGTCTCTTTTAAGGGGATGCAATTTTATTGTTGGTTTTGCCTAAGGGCTTTCACTCAAAAAAAAAAAAAAAAAAAAATTATTGTTTGTTTGCGAGTCCTAAATCTTTCTCAAATAACAATTATTATTCCAATATATATATATAGAGGGATGCTTCGGTGGACATAAGGACCTATTTGTAAAATGAGTACTATTTTCATTTTCAAAGTTCAAACCGTCGATCCGACCGTTCAACATTATGTCCATATTAAAATGTACTTGGAGGTCAAATTTTACATTCTTTTGAATTTTTTTACTATTTATTAAGTATTTTACAAATTCAATGATCTAAATTTGACTAGTTTTTGTAAAATACTTAATAAATAGTAAAAAAATTCAAAAAAAAATGTAAAATTTGACCTCCAAGTATATTTTAATATGGAGATAATGTTGAACGGTCGGATCGACTGTTTGAACTTTGAAAATGAAAATAGGACTTATTTTACAAATAGGTCCTTATGTCCACCGAAGCAAATGCCATATATATATATGGAGTTGGCTACGGTGCTACGCGTAGCATAGAGGGCCTCCGTGCTACGGCTCAATACTTGAGTTTTCAAAACCCTAACGGTTGATCTGAACCGTTCAACATGATCTCCATATGAATATGTACTTGCAAACCAAATTTTGCATTTTTTAGAATTTTTTTACTATTTTTTTAGATAGGTAGAAAATCACTTGATCTGAATGGTACAAAATTTTCAGATCAAGTGATTTTCTACCTATCTAAAAAAAATAGTAAAAAAATTCTAAAAAATGTAAAATTTGGTTTGCAAGTACATATTCATATGGAGATCATGTTGAACGGTTCGGATCGACCGTTAGGATTTTGAAAACTCAAGTATTGAGCCGTAGTACGGAGGCCCTCTATGCTACACGTAGTTGAGGGATGCTTCGGTGGACATAAGGACCTATTTGTAAAATGAGTACTATTTTCATTTTCAAAGTTCAAACCGTCAATCCGACCATTCAACATTATCTCCATATTAAAATGTACTTGGAGGTCAAATTTTACATTTTTTTGAATTGTTTTACTATTTATTAAGTATTTTACAAAAACTAGTCAAATTCAGACCATTAAATTTGTAAAATACTTAATAAATAGTAAAAAAAATTCAAAAAAATGTAAAATTTGACTTCCAAGTACATTTTAATATGGAGATAATGTTGAACGGTCGGATCGACTGTTTGAATTTTGAAAATGAAAATAGAACTCATTTTACAAATAAGTCCTTGTGTCCACCGAAGCAAATGCCTATATATAATTATCAACATTCCTATTCAAAATAAATTAGCACCAATACGAACTTGCCTTGGATACTGCATCTGCTATTGATTGTTCTATTACTACGAAAAAAGTTCCTCAACCATATTAAATTCCGACAAATTTACAGTTGAGTGTTGGATCTATTTTTTTTTTTAAAGAAGATTGTTTTATTGTTTCCATCATGATATAGCAATAAATGCAATGGATCTCTTATAGATATTTCAAATACTCATGTAGATTGTTTGTTGCATAAATTGCAATGTCAATCTACTACAATAAATAGTTGATTCCAGGTTGATAATGGTGGACCTAAGAATTAAATTTTGCTTATTAATTAGGTTTATAAGTTGGAGAGTATATTTGTTCTTAGGTTGACTTGGTCAAGCATCACTGTTAGAGAATTTAAATAAAATGTGGTTGTACGTACTGTTTGTGGAAATTAAATGACTATTTTAAATTGTTTTATCAAAAATTGGTCTGGAATTAAACTTCAGATATAAATACAGAAATAAGTTTCTTCACTTTTGAAAATTATCACGACAATTGAAATAAAATGGGAGGATAGATAATAGATTTATCATTTTATTTGCTGTTATCTTTGTTTATGTTATTTGTTTATCATGTTATTTTACTTCCCAGAGTAAAGATCAAGTGCCTGAAACATAAATTGTGCTTTGTGTCTGTCATATCTTTATTTTTAAAAGAAGTTATTGTAAAAAAAAAAAACAGGTAAAATGGTAGAATCAAAAGTAGTTCCTGTTATTTTTTACATTATTACATCCATGTAAGCATTGTATTAATTGAGCTTATTTATATGGGAACTGACACAAAAAAATTAATGGAAAACAACAAAGTTCAGCAAATTTGTGTGAGTTTGGCTTAATGCATTTAAAAAATTATAAAAGAATCATGCCATACTCCATGGGACAATTTCAAAAATTATAATTTCTTAAGACAATCCTTTGTGATACTATGTAATAAAAAAAGAGTACTAATTAAATAAGAGATTAAGAGTGACGCTATGATACTCTGCAAAGCACATATTGACTCGTGTTATGGATTTATTTTTTCTTTTTTCAAAATCCGAACAATTGATTCGAACCGCTCAACATGCTATTCATATGAAAATGTACTTGGAGACTATATTTTATATCTCTTAAATTTTTTTTACTATCCTTTTAGATAGGTAGAAAATCACTTGATTCAAAGATTTTGGATATTCAAATATAGTGATTTTCTTTCTATCTAAAAAAAGTATAAAAATTCAAAAAATGTAAAATTTAGTCTTCAATTACACTTTCACATCGAGATCATGTTAACGGTTCGGATTCATAGTATGAACTTGAAAAATGAAAAATAGAAATACATAATACGGTTTGATCAACACATTCACTCATTAAATAATATACCGATTCTAGGCAAGAGAGTGGATACATCTTAACAGGGTCAATCGTAAGGAATATTATTTATATAAATTACAAAAATTAAGACATAATATGGTACAGTACTAACAAAGTAACAATTTATTGGTCTCCTTAAATTCTCCACCAACCAACTGCAGAGTTAGTCCAATTGGGACTAAATATAATTTATGGCATCCACTACCTCTCATAAATGTAATAAATTGTGTAATAAATAATAGTCGGTAAGAGCTGAAAGTTTGACAGGCTGGATATCAAAATATCTCAGTACTTAAAAATAGTGTATCTCAGATGCAAATATACACTTGGGACACTATCACACTATTCAAATTCTTATTGACATTTTTCAAATTAATTAAATTTCAAATGTCTACATTTTATTTTTTATATCAGATGGAATTATTTCCACAACTCACCATTTTCTCTGGTTAATTTTATCAATCAATTGTTATCAAGTGACGAGCTTATTGGATCTGATAGCATGTCAATATCTCTATGAAACTTGATCATCATAGCAATGTTGAAGGGGTTTGTATAGTAGAATTTGACAACATGTCAATATCTATATGGATGATAGCACAATAAAAATGGGCTTTTTTGGGTCTAGCGGGTTGGGGCTAGTCATTCGGGTACTTTTTAAGTGTGGCTATGCATGTTTGCATATAGGGGTGTTCAAATGGATCGGTTTATTCGGTTTTAAATCAAACTAGTAAATTTTGGTTTAATTGGATCGGTTATTCGGTTTAAATGGTTCGGTTCGGTTTGAACCGAACCAACCGATTTAATAAAAGATGGATCGATTTATTTTGTGTGGTTTATAATGGATCGGTTTATCAAAAATCGGCTTGTGTGGTTATCAAAAATGTTATCCAAATCGGTTTGAACCGAACCAACCGGTTTTGAAATGTTTATTTGAAACTTGAAATGTTTGTATTCGGTTCAACTGAACAAATCGAAGTTTAAATTGGTTCGGTTTTAGATCGGCTTGGAGCTTTAATTAGGTCGGATCGGTTGGGTTTTCAAAATTCAGTTCAAACCGCAGTTCGGCAAAACAAGTTCAGTTTGACCCGAACCGACCGGTTGAACACCCCTATTTGCATAGCGCATTTTGATTTGAACTATGGATGTATATTTTTATTTTTAAAATGTAAATAATTGATCCGTTTTATTTAAAATGATTTTCATATGAAAATGTATCTAGATGATAAATTACATATTTTAAATTTTTTTTACTATTTTTTAAAAATCACTTGATTTTAAAGATTCTAGACCATTCAAAATAGTACGTTTGGATGAAGCAAAGAATAGTGCTAATTCAGGTTTGTGATGGTTTACACAAAAAAGCCCCGGGTTAGTGGCAATTTCAAACTACATTTTATGTTTGGATGTGTTTAGGTTAACAAAAATGGACTATTCTTTATTTTTTTGTTTTTTTTTTTATAAATTAGCATGTTATTCTACTGACCCAACCAAAAATCGAGTTAGCTCACTATCTTAAGTTTGAGTTAACTCACTATTCTCACTAACTCAAACCTTCATTCAAACAAACAAAAAATAGTAATTTTTTTTTCGAAAAAATGTAAAATTTAGTCTTCAAGTACATTTTCAAATGAAGACCAAAGGAATAGTTCATATTAATTATTTAGACTTTAAAATAAAAATATGAATCCGTAGTACAGACTAGAGTGCACTATGCATAATACTGTAACCTCACTCTTATCTATTTAATGACATTAAACGTGATAAGAAAAACAGATTAATGTTCACTGTCTCTCGCTCCACATGTTGCATTTAAAGCATATGTACAGCCTTCAGATTAAAAAGAGGTTCAAATCTCATTACAATGAAAGGCTTCAAATGAAAGGCTTCAAGTAGAAAATATCACTTCCTCGCCTCCCAGGGAATGCATATCCTCTGCATTAACGCAAAAGGGAATCTTTTGAGTTAATGAATTTCAACCGTCTGATTTTAAACAGAGACAATCTGATTTTTGCCTATAACATAGAGGGTCTTTCACTATTAGTGCGGATCTAATCTGCACAAATCTTAAAATAGATTGGACAGTTGAGATTCATTAACTCAAAAGATTCTCTTTTAAGTTAATGCAGAGGATGCGAATTCCCTCCAAGGAGCACCCATTTTCCGACGCTTAACCAAGTTTTATGGTTAAGAGTTATTATTATAAAAATATTTGTATTTCGATCATTTATAAATAGTTTAGATTATAATTTTTTTCTGTTTGAATGATCGATCAAACTCACTCGATGAGTTTTACATATCAAAGTTTAGTAAATATTATTTAATTATTTTTTTTTCTGATTTTTAAAGATGAACCTAAAAGAATAAGAATATAAATATTTGCACATAAATAATAGTTATTTGTCAAACATCCCAAAATTAGTAAAAAAAAAATATCCTAAATATAGTTTAATTTAGTATCCTACAAGATTTTGATATACACAACGCATCAAACATATTGGATCGGTCATTCAAAATTGAGAAATTATAATTTGAAACATTTGTTTCTGTCAAAATATATTCCTTTTTACAATAGCTGAACCCTTATAGTTATATATTTTTCTTTTGGTACATCTTAGTGGTTTATTAGTCGAGATATATTACAAATCTAATAAATCATTTTATTCTCTAAATCGAAAGGCACTTAGAAAAGAATTAAGAGGTCATAATTTTAAAATTCAGACATTCACTATTTTAAAATTAAAGTCTCCGGTGACAAAGTTTGGAACCCCAATTTGTTGGGTTCGGACTAATAAATTTAAAATTTGTAAGTAATTTGATGAGATAAAAAATTTATATTATAATGTGATATTCTGAAATACTTTATTGTTTTATAATACAAATGTAATTTTAAAATATTAATATTTATACAAAATGCATAAAGTTTTCGTAACTTTTTAGAATAATTTAAGGCATTTGCTTCGGTGGACATAAGGACCTATTTGTAAAATGAGTCATATTTTCATTTTCAAAGTTTAAACAGTCGATCCGACCGTTCAACATTATCTCCATATTAAAATGTACTTGGAGGTCAAATTTTACATTTTTTTGAATTTTGTTTACTATTTATTAAGTATTTTACAAAAACTAGTCAAATTCAGACCATTGAATTTGTAAAATACTTAATAAATAGTAAAAAATTTCAAAAAAAATTTAAAATTTGACCTCCAAGTACATTTTAATATGGAGATAATGTTAAACGGTCGGATCGACGGTTTGAACTTTGAAAATGAAAATAGTACTCATTTTACAAATAAGTCCTTATGTCCACCGAAGCATCCCTCTAATTTAATTGGGATAAGTAACGTATTACTCATACAATTTTATTAAGTTCGAAAATAATTCAGAGAGATATAAAAAATATAAATCAAATAAATACATATATTAAACCGAGATCTTAATTAGCAAATATAACACAGATATTTAATTAGCAAATAATGACAAGTACTGCAATAACTGCACAATTTATTTTATTCGGCCGATCGGATCAACCGATGATCTAAATTGAAATGTCTTCATTAATTTAGAACACTATTAATGAATTCTTTAGATTTGGGAGGAACCGAACTAATTGAGATATTACATGTGGTTTGTCTCTTCTCTAGGCTACGTTTGGATGTACTAAGAATAGCACTATTCTTAAAATAGCATTGCTATTCGGAACAAGGACAATCCAAACGAGAAATAGAGCTATTCGGAATAGGGAGAATAGGACTATTCGCTATTCTTACAAAAATATGGAATAGCATTTGTTGCTTTCAATATTAATACTAATCTAATATTTAAACTAATATTATATTACATTTAATATTTAAATTAATATTATATTGTATTATATTTAATTTAATATTTAATTTAATACTAATCTAATATTTAAAATAATATTATATTACATTTAATATTTAAATTAATATTATATTATATTATATTTAATCTAATATTTTATTTAATACTAATCTAATATTTAAAATAATATTATATTACATTTAATAATTAAATTAATATTATATTGTATTATATTACATTTAATCTAATATTTTATTTAATACTAACCTAATCGTGGAGCATGATTGAAGCACAAAATCAATAGTGCATTTTAACCCTCTCATATATATATATATATATATGAATCTGGCTAATATGCTATGCGTAGCATAGAGGGCCTCCGTGCTGTGGCTCAATATTTGAGTTTTCAAAATCCTAACGGTTGATCCGAACCGTTCAACATGATCTCCATATGAATATGTACTAGCAAACCAAATTTTACATTTTTTAGAATTTTTTTACTATTTTTTTAGATAGGTAGAAATTCACTTGATCTAAAAATTATGTACCATTCAGATCAAGTGATTTTCTACCTATCTAAAAAAATAGTAAAAAATTCTAAAAAATGTAAAATTTGGTTTGCAAGTACATATTCATATGGAGATCATGTTGAAATGTTCGGATCTACTTTTAGGATTTTGAAAACTCAATCATATAGGCTTTTTAGAAAAAGATATCAACAAATCAAAATTGTGCTATCCTCCCCTATGAGATTAATCAACATACCATCTGAGCTACAAACATCTCAAGGTCCAATTGCAAAGCAAGAATTTAATTGAAACGCAGGTCAGTGGTACTTACCAACACAAGACACTTATCAATACACTCTGTAGCTAAGCATATGTTAAAATATCTTGACCAATGGGTCCAATGCTTGTTTCATTCATGGTTTAAGGGAAGGTTTGACCAGGTAGTTTCCAAAAAGTTTATGATGCTTCATGCATATTGCATTTAAACTTTCATGCAAAACAAACCTCTTCTCTTTTTCTTAACAGAGAAACATCATTTGAAAAATTATATAAGCATGTTATATAATCTATAAACACGTCCTTCATTACAATTTCTTTCTTTCTTGTATATTAGTTCCATTTAGTTTCTTTGATTGTTAACGAACAAACTTTTCGAGACATCATATCAAACTTTTTGATTAAAAACACAGACGCATATGCTGAGACATGAGACATCAGAGATATCAAAAGATCAACATAACTTTTGATTATATTTTTTAAAATATGTGGTAAGATGTTGGCCTTAATAATAATGTTTTATCA
The DNA here is from genome assembly GCA_025461125.1 of Carex kokanica. NCBI lineage: Eukaryota > Viridiplantae > Streptophyta > Magnoliopsida > Poales > Cyperaceae > Carex > Carex kokanica. Next base: position 978,342 of record JAJGRX010001195.1, read on the forward strand.
ATACTTTGCAAAAGTTTGCACTGATTTTTTGTTAATAAACAATATGATATTTAAGCAAAAACTATGAAAATGGCTCAAAATTTTAAGTAAATCTAATAATATTTTTTATCGACCATTCTTTATAGATTTTAGTTTTTTTTTCTATTTTATTTAATTAATGAATAAAATATATATTTTATTTTAAGGTCTTTTCGGACCATGCCTGGTTGGGACTTGGTTTTGGCTGTAATTTAGGATATTTTCTTACTATTCTTGTAGTTTAAGGTCTCCTTGGACCATGGTTGTAGTTTAAGGTCGTTTCGGATCATGGTTGTAGTTTAAAGACTTTCGGACCATGCTTGTAGTTTAAGGTCTTTTTGGACCATCACTAGTGGAAAATATGGAATCAGGATCGGTTATATATGCATATTAGTATCGGAATGCAACCGATCCTGATGGAGGCGATACTGATACTTACAATAATCTGGATCGGTTAAATAACCGATCCTGATAGTTACTATCAGGATCGGTTGTTTCAACAAAACCGATCCTGATACTCTTTTTTTTTTTTTTTTTTTTTTTTTTTTTTAATGTTGGTTCTGAAAAAAAAAAAAAAAAATCAGGATCGGTTGTTTTGAAATAACCGATCCTGATACCTTTTTTTTTTTTTTTAATGTTGGTTCTGAAAAAAAAAAAGAATCAGGATCAGTTTTTTTGAAACAACCGATCCTGATGTTATACTATCAGGATCGGTTGTTTCAAACAACCGATCCTGATGTTATATTGGATCTAAAAAAAATATTTTTTTTTATTTGGCCAGCTTCCATATATATTTGCTGGCCAGCATAAATTTTTTTTTTTTATTTACCATTGATTTATTGGAGCTCAAAACTAATTAAGAACACAAAATAAAATTCATGAAACACAAAAAGAAGTACAATAGTTGAAGAAATTTGGTGCAATAGCAAAATAAAATTGAAAATACAAATGAAAAAAGATAGTTGATCGGTCGGATAATTAAGATAAATAAAAAGATAGTTTCAAAAAGCCTTGCTCAAATGAAAAAAGACAAATAAATAAATTGAAAATACAAAAAAAAATGTGTTTTAAAAGTATAATAATGAGAAAATTAGATAAAGCTAATACCGTGATAGTTGATCGGCCGGATGATTAAGTAACTTGAGCGAGATGTCCTCAAGACTGAAAAACAATATACAAACACCATTAATTAATTTTTGAAACAATACAAATAATTAAAAATTGACACGGAGGTTCGAGAGGTTCGAGAGGCTCGGCTTTGAGAGGGAGAGACGGAGACAGAGAGAGAGAGACACGGAGGAGAGGGAGAGACGAGACGGAGACAGAGAGAGCAGAGACACGGAGGTCTGAGAATTTGAGAGGGAGAGACGGAGACACAGAGAGAGAGAGAAACGCTAAGTTGAAAATGAGAGGCGCGAAATTAAAATAAGAACTAAGCAGGAGTTATCAGGATCGGTTATTTCGAAATAACCGATCCTGATTGTTTTTGTAAGTACAAAGGCGCGAAACAGAATTAAACCCTAGCGTCAAATTAGCATTAGGATCGGTTATTTCAAAAAAACCGATCCTGATACCTTTTTTTAAGTTGTTTCTGAAAGAAAAAAAAAATCAGGATCGGTTGTGTTGAAAAAACCGATCCTGATACTTTTTTTTTTTAATGTTGGTTCTGAAAAAAAAAAAAAAACAGTATCAGGATCGGTTCTGTGGACAGAACCGATCCTGATACTGTTTTTTTTTTTTTTTTTTTTTTTTTTTTTAATTTTGGTTCTGAAAAAAAAAAAAAAAAAAAACAGTATCAGGATCGGTTCTGTCCACAGAACCGATCCTGATACTGTTTTTTTTTTTTTTTTTTTTTTTTTTTTTATTTTGGATCTGGAAAAAAAAAAAAAAAAAAACAGTATCAGGATCGGTTCTGTGGACAGAACCGATCCTGATACTGTTTTTTTTTTTTTTTTTTTTTTTTTTTTAAATTTTGGTTCTGAAAAAAAAAAAAAATATCAGGATCGGTTTTGTTTACAGAACCGATCCTGATACTTTTTTTTTTTTTCAGAACCAACATTAAAAAAATAAAAAAAAATAAAAAGTATCAGGATCGGTTCTGTTGTAACAACCGATCCTGATTTTTTGTTTTTCAGAACCAACATTAAAAAAAAAAAGAATTAGAATCGGTTGTTTGTTAGAACCGATCCTGATACTATCAGGATCGGTTTTTAAGAAATAACTGATCCTAATATGTGTTCCATTAGGATCGGTTGTTTGTAAAAACCGATCCTGATAGTATCAGGATCGGTTCTAATAAAAAACCGATTCTAATTGTTCGTAAATTAGGATCGGTTAACCATAAAACCCGATCTGAATAGTTTTTAGGATCGGTTTTCTAAAAAAAACCGATCCAGATAGATATTAGAAGCGGTTGTTTCATATAACCGATACTATTAGGCCGATCCTGATTCCAGTTTTTCCACTAGTGCCATGCTTGTAGTTTAAGGTCTCCTAGGACCATAGTTTAAAGTCTTTTCGGACCATTGGTTGTAGTTTAGGGTCTTCTCGGACCATTGGTTGTAGTTTAAGGTCTCCTTAGACCATGGTTTGCGAAGAACATTGGGGATTGAACAATTCAACCCGATGCCCCCATTGTATCAATAATTCTAGACTCTAAGCTGATATGTTTCCATGTTTCTTGTAGGTGTTCAGGGTCTAGGTTGGCACTGAAGGCTCGAAAGCTGGTTTGACCATCATCTTCAGTCATGTCTCATCATCAAGGTACATTTCTCCTTGTCTCTTATATACTTGCACTTGCATGGTGTGTCTGTGGTTAAATGTACATTTTTCAAAGTTTGCTTAAGTGATTGATCCCTTGGTCATATATTAGGGAACCTAGACAGTGACTTTACTCCGAACATACACTTAAAGGACCTGGGCAATTATGGCAGGGAAAATCGTAGTAGGAGCCATGCTAGTAACTCGTATATTTGAGGGTTTGCAAAGGCATTGCCTTTAACTTCTTGATAGAACAGTCATAATTTGTTCAAATTTCTGTTGCGTTTGCTTCTGAATTGGGGGTCCGTGACCTTTGTTCATGGGTTGGTGCTGGCTCTTTATAGCCATGTTTGGGTGACCCGAGCATGTTTTAGGTAAATAGAGACTTGAATTCCTTTTCCCATGCTTGCACATTCACTTGTTCTTCTTTATTGGACACTTATTGTACATTTGGCTTGTATTGGACTTTGACAGGATTTTATCTTTGGTTGCAGGGGTTCCTTTTACCAGGCATGACCTTCTGATGATCCTGGTGATTGGACACCGGAGACTATTTTGAGGACCAGATTTACTCATAGCACTAGACCTACTCTTTACCAGCAGGTCTATCATTCTTTCCCAAAGAGGGACGAATATGCAGAGAAAGAGAGAAGGAAGAGACAAGACAGTGACATTGAGCTCAGATATCGAACTCGAAATAGAAACAAAAAGTTCAAGTCTATTAATTGGAGAAGACGACTATGAATCCAAATCCTCCCAGGTACCTGACTCCATCAAATTGAAACGCACAGTCCAGATTAACTTCAAAAACAGTGTCCATTTGAGGATAGCGCAGGGGCCAGTATTACATGTGATTCTAGATTCATGCCGAGTTAAAAGAACAATCCTCGGTCATCCGTTTCAATTTTCTTGAGTCAGGTACCTGACTGATCCGAATTCGCTATATTGGCCATTTAAATTACTGAAATATCCTCGCACATAATTCGAACTTTCCTTTTTGTCTGGCGCGCAGACGCGCAGTTGTAAGGTTGGACCCAAAACGTAAAATTACTTCAGTAAGATTTACTTTAATGAGATAGATCAATTAAAAGTAATTAACTTTGTTACGTCTATCTGATTTATCTCCCTTAAGTATTTTTGGTTATGTATTTTTATAAGAATGCTTTCCAAATAAAATAAAATAAAAATTGTACATGTCTTCAACGTTCGATTCAACATGTATCAAATTAATGAGTGTGAGGAGCAAATCATTTGAATATCGATTAAACTATATGAAAACTTTAACACATTTAGTGGAACTTTTATCGATTACTAAATATTAGTAATCAATGTCAAATTGTACATAATATAATATAGCCACTTACAAATTACGGACACAACATATACTATATATATATAGAGAGAGAGGAGCTAACATCAAAACGTTTGCACCAAGACCCTCATGCAGCTAAGTCGTTTTCAGATTTTCAAAGTTTAAACGGTCCATCCAATCCGTTAGATGTTCAATCTATATTAAAATATGCTTGGAGACCAAATTTTACATTTTTTGGAATTTTTTTACTATTTATTAAGCCACTTTAAAAATTGCTGATCACATGGTCCAGAATTTAGTTGCACTGTTTTTACTGTTCACTCGGATTAGCAATTTTCAAAGTGGCTTAATAAATACTAACAAAATTCCAAAAAAAATGTAAAATTTGGTCTCCAAGCAGATTTTAATATAGATTGAACATCTAACGGTTTGGATCGACCATTTGGACTTTGAAAATCTAAAAACAACTTGGTTGCACGAGGGCCTTGGTGCAAACATTTTGATATTAGCCATTATATATATATTATATATATATATATATAGAGAGAGAGAGAGAGAGAGAGAATTTTATATATATATACAGTTTGGACTCCGTATGGCCCCATATCTCACATATGGTACACGGTTTTTTTTGCCAACCAGCTGGACCTAAAGCTGCTCAATCGCGCAAATGTCGTATTTATTCAAAAGAAGGACTCCCCGCAGAAGGTATCAGACTATAGACCGATAAGCATCATCAATCTTATCCCAAAGCTAATCTCCAAAATTCTAGCAGCAAGGTTGGCCATGAAGATGCCGGAATTGATATCGCCGTTCCAAACGGCATTCATAAGGGGTCGTCAAATCTCGGAGAATTTTAATGCAACAAGAGAATTATTGCAGCACATAGACACTACAAGGAGGCCGGCCTTTTTGGCCAAGTTGGACTTTGCAAAAGCTTTCAATTCAATTGAATGGCCGTTTCTATTACACGTACTAAGGGCGCGAGGATTCTCACAGAGATGGATCATGTGGATTGAAAACTTGCTAACCACGGCATCATCAAGGGTGCTTATAAATGGAGAGGCCTCACAGTTTATTGACCATCACAGAGGAGTTCGTCAAGGGGACCCACTATCACCACTTCTCTTTAATTTGGCGGTAGATGTTTTGCAAAAAATGGTGGAGGTGGTAAATACCGCTTTGCCCACGCCGATTTCCAAGAAGATTCCAGAGTCGATAATAGCGATGCAATATGCGGATGACACGGCAGTGATAGCGAATGCCGAGCTAGACACGGTTGTCACTCTAAAAATTGTATTGAGCTTATTCTCCAAGATGTCGGGCTTAACAATAAATTTTCAGAAAAGCAGTTTTATACCACTCAACATTGATGCTGGGCATTCGGCTATGGTGGGGTGTTTACTTGGATGCAGCTCTTCAACGTTGCCTATGATGTATCTTGGCATGCCCTTAACAATAAGAAGGCCTACGAGACGGCTATTTCTGCCATTGATAGAAAGCATTGAAAGAAGGCTTGAGGGTTGGAAGGGCAAATTAGTCTCGCGGGGAGGTCGTCTGCAACTAATCAATTCGGTAATCTCGTCTATCCCTATCTATACCATGGCTTGTTTTCGACTACCTATGTGGGTGATTAATCGAATTGACAAAATAAGGAGAGACTTTTTGTGGGGAAAGAATGACGGATCAGCTAATGGGGTTGCACTGCTTAACTGGCCAAGTGTGTGCTTACCGAAAATATATGGGGGACTAGGCATACCAGACCTCGAACTTAGAAACATAGCACTGTTGATGAGATGGTGGTGGAGGTTATATGAAGAGCCGAACTCACTGTGGTCGATGATCATACTCCGAATAAGGAAAAAAGTTACTTGTTCCGACGGGCCTAGGTTGTGGATAACAATCGGGTCTTTTTTTTGGAAACAGCTAATCAGAGTCATCAAGTTCTTTCATTGGTCCACTGCATGGATCATTGGCAATGGTATGAGCATTTCCTTTTGGTTTGACTCGTGGTCAGGCCCGGTATTAGCAAAGATGGAAGCGGGCCAGCCGCGAATAGAGTACCCTTCAATTTCGCTGGGACTGGCGGCGCATATAGCCCGGGTATTTCAGCCACAAAACGACGATTTGAGAGTGATCCAGCTCAGCGATGACCCTAACCAAATAATCTGGAAATGGAATGCCCGGGGGACTTACACGGCAAAATCACTCTACATGACCATGGTTGGGGCGGGCAAGATCAAATGGGCATTTATGGAGGTCTGGTCCAGCAAGGCTCCTCCTACAGTGAAGACTTTTGCAACAATGCTTTTGAGGGATAAAATCCTCACGCATGAGGTTATGGGGCGGCGAAGGATACACTGTGCTATGCCATGTGTTATGTGCAATAACTGCCCGGTAGAGTCAACGCTGCACCTACTCTTTCTATGCCCCTATGCAACACACGTTTGGTTCCTAATGTCCAACGAGCTAGGCTGTCGAATGATGAAACCGGCCATGACGGTACAGGATATATGGTGGCGATCTAGGCAGGAACGGGGAGACAGACCAAAAAATATTTGGGCAACACAATTCATGTGCACATTGTGGGGAATTTGGAAAAGTCGGAATCAGGTGATTTTTGGTGGAGACAGACTTGAGCCCAGATACGTTGCGGAGAGAATAGCAAATGATTGCAGCATGTGGCTCAAGTATGGATGAGATGGAAATGCAGACTCCTAAAGCAGGATGGAAATTGAGGTGCTACAGGATTTCACTTGATAGATTGCTGTTTTTTTCTTGGGGTAGCCTGTTGTTGTTTTTTGTTTTTTATTTTAGCTATTTTTATTTAGATATTCTTCATTGAGGTGAGGTGCAAGTCCGGAAATAAGAGACTTGACTATGTTTGTAACAGTACTTTTTTATGAATCAATTTAAAGCTTGGTAGCCTCTACCAAGTATTTTCAAAGAGAGAGAGAGAGAGAGAGAGAGAGAGAGAGAGAGAGAGTTGGACTATGGTGCATTGCAATTTATAGTTCCTCTTGTATATTGGATTATGAATTGTTGGATTGGGAGTTCAAACAGTCAATCTAAAGGCTCAACATGTTCTCCATATTAAAATGTGCTTGGAGACCAACTTTTATATTTTTTGCAAATTATTTACTATTTTTTTAGAATTTTTTAAAATCATTATTTTTTAGAAATTTATGGACCATAGAAAAACAGTGATTTTCAAAAATTCTAAAAAAAATAGCAAATAATTTCCAAAAAATGTAAAATTTGATCTCCAAGCACATTTTAATATGGATATCAAATTGAACAGTTTGGATTAGTTGCTTGAAAATCAAAATCATCGATTTATAGTCCAATGTACAAAAGATACTATACATTGCAATGCACTATGGCCCAACTCTCTCTCTCTCTCTCTCTCTATACACACACACACACACACACACACATATAGAGATAGACTAATGTGCTTTCGGTAGCATTTCGGCTGAAGTACTACCGATTCAAAATTGGATTTTCAAAGTCCAAATGGTCGATCCGAACCGTTCAAGTTGTTCTCCATATTGAAATCTGCTTGGAGACCAAATTGTACATTTTTTGGAATTTTTTTACTATTTATTAAGCCACTTTGAAATTGCTGATCACATGGTCCAGGAATTGGTTGCACTGTTTTTACTGTTCACCCGTATCAACAATTTTCAAAGTGGTTTAATAAATAGTAAAAAAATTTCAAAAAATGTATAATTTGGTCTCCAAGCAGATTTCAATATGAAAAACAACTTGAACGGTTCGGATCGACCATTTGAATTTTGAAAATCTAATTTTGAATCGGTAGCACTTCGGTCGAAGTGCTACCGAAAGCACATTAGTCTATCTCTCTTTATATATATATATATACACATATATATATAGTTTAAAGTCTTTTCGGACCATGCTTGTAGTTTAAGGTCTCCTTGGACCATGCTTGTAGTTTAATGTCTTTTCAGACCATTGGTTGTAGTTTAGGGTCTCTTTGGACCATGGTTTGCGAAGAACATTGGGGATTGAACAATTCATCCCGGTGCCCCCATTGTATTAATCATTCTACGCTAAGCTAACATGTTTCCATGTTTCTTGTAAGTGTTCAGGGTCTAGATGGCACTGAAGGCTTGGAAGCTGGTTTGACCATCATCTTCAGTCATGTCTCGTCATCAAGGTACATTTCTCCTTGTCTCTTATATACTTGCACTTGCATGGTGTGTCTGTGGTTAAATGTACATTCTTCAGGGTTTGCCTGAGTGATTGATCCCTTGGTCATATATTGGGGGACCCAGACAGTGACTTTACTCCGAACATACACTTCTCTAATTTGAATCACATCCGAATTTTTAATTGCTTTGCTACGAACCTTTAATTTTCATAAAAAACGAAATTACACAAAATCCCCCTTTTTTTACCTTATTGCTTAGTTTTAAAAGTATTTTACTTTAGTAAAAATTAGTATTTCTCTACCTCTCTTCGGATTGACACCTACATACTACAATCGATAGGTTGTGCGCTTGCAACTAACCTATTTATTGTGTACGAAAGTTTATAAATTTTAAAAGTTACAAGTGTATTAAAAGTGCCCTATATTTCAATACCTAAAATACACAACAATTTTTTTTTTTTTTTTTTTCTAATTTTCGACGCATCTGTATTCAACCATTGGTGGAGCATTTTAGTAAGATGAATTAAAAAATCAAATTATCAAAATAAGATCAATTAATTTTTTTTCATTTCCATAAATGAGACCGAACTAATTAATGATTCAGTTCTATTAATTTTTGAAAATTACAGCATCTTTTGTCCACAAAAAATTCAGAAAGTACTGTGATCGAATTATATATGAAATTTAGTGTATAAATTAATTTATATTTAAGTTTAAAAATCAATGGGAATTAATTGCTCGGCGCTATTAAGGATAGGTCCATGAAATTGAACTAACAATTCGATTTCATTAATTTTTCACAATGTGTGGACTTTAGTGTGAAATCAGTGTGACTTGGATTGTCCTTAATAAGACCGAATTATTGGTTCAGTTTCATCTATTTATTACATTAAAGCAAACAAAAAAAAATCCATCTTTCTTATGTGAGAGATTGTGAGTTCAAAATTTTAATGGAGATCTTTAAGTACATTTAATGAAAATTTGTAGACTATATCTTAATCTTTCTTATATAAATTAAATAATTTGATTTTTAAATTTCTAAAAAAAAAGTTGGACTAACTGGGGTCTTTTAAAAAGGTTTTAGAAAAGCAATGATTAGAAAAAAAGTCTTAAGACCGATAGTTACTTTAAGGTCGAGAGTTCAATTCCCTCACTACTTTGCAGTCTTGTGGAGATTTCAAAAAAAAAAAGAAAAGGAAAAAAACTATGGTTATAAGACTGGACTTTGGCAGATATATGACATGACAGTCTGATTCTCTGCATATTAACGCCTGTGTTTTTTTCATTAAGAAACAAAAAAAATTATTGGATTCTTTTTAGAAAAGGGAAAAAAAATGGCTGCTTTAGGACTGAGATTTTGTTTCGACTAGCTAAAATGTCGTGACATGATCTCCGATCAGAAAAATGTGAATCAATTTCGTGGACTATAAATTTGAAAGGCCGGCCCATTATTTGAATTTTGGGCCCATTTTTCGTATTAGCACTGGAGGGAGTGGAGAATAATAAGCAAATTAGTGGTAAACGTTTCTTGTAAAGATATAATTCAAAGAGGAGAACTAACAGGGTGTTTAAGCTCACTAAGGTTTTTTTGGTGAATTTAACTATAACATTTTTCGGATTGACTTTAAAGACAAATTTAAATTGTTGAAACCGATCTACATCACAAGGATGTGCTTACAAGTCAAATTTATAATTTTTGAAATTAATTTGATATTACACCAAGCAGTCAAAAAACAATAAAAAAAAACGTATTAAAATTAACTTATAATCTTTGTCGTTTTACAGCTTGATTTTATACTAAATTAATTCGAAAATTTATAAATCTGACATGTAAACGCATCATTCGTGATGTAGATCGGTTTCATCAGTTGGAATTCGTTATTTAAAGTCAATCCGATAAATTTTAGAGTAAAAACATCCTAATTTTACTCATAATTCCAATATCATTTTCTGATGTCTCAATAAATTACAAATACCATTTTATTTTCAGTAAAAAAAAGAGGTACATAGATAACCAAACTTATTTGCAGCTGTGACAATAATAAAATTACCAATCGCGCGTACATAGGATATCATCAATTTCATTCCTTCGATTTTAATGACTGTTTTTTTTTCATTATCAAAGTCGTCAAATAATCTTATTAATTAATTGCTACAATTAATAAACACCCTTATTTGTTGCTTATACGAGAACAAACTCAGAGAGGCAGCTATATTAGGCAGGAAAAAGATGCTTCTAGAAACCGATGATGATGAGGAATTAATGAATATAAGATGGCCGATTTGGATTCGAAGAAAATTAAAGAGTACATCACTTCAGTTTTAATCAATATGTTTTTCAGAAAGATAAGAAGAGTAGCTGATGTCTAATAAGATGGTGGCCTCGGAGTCTCGGACACATACAACTGCTCTAATCAGGTTTTAGTTAATTTCCCCCATGCCCTCAGTGGGGAATTATTTTTTTTACTAGGACAATATAACTTCAGTTTTTTTTTTTTCTTAATACATCTTGGCTAGTAGATCTATGAGTACCTACAATAGGAGGTTGTCTGAATGTTTACATCCACCCGAGTTTTGTCTGTAATGGATTAGTACAAACTATTTTGTCTGTAACTACAAACTATTTTGTTTTACTAAAAAAAAATACAAACTTTATTGTTCAAAAGAGTTTTTCAGTCATTAAAATTGATCATATAAGTAGTTTTTCCCTATTTAGTTAATTCTTTTCAAGTCCCAATATAGAAGCAACTCCTACAGAGATGCACAACTTATTTTTCAGATCTACAGAGGTAGATTCCTCTGTATTATCCACGTACTTATGTTACCAACTAAAACTATGCTTTAAAAATGGAGTAATTTTCTGTGATCCAATGTTTTCTCATCCGAATTTCAAACTTGTCACTTCCTATATCGAAGACATTGTTTTTTTATTAGACCAAAAACTGACTATTATTATTATTATTATTAATGTTAAATGGTCCATAAAATATCATTTAGATTACAACTTAAGTTGTATCCGGCGTAGGGCTGTCAACGAGCTAGTTCGGGCCGAGCTAGGTCCTAGCTCAGCTTGTTAATTCTGGACCAAGCTCTTACCGAGCGAGCTAAACCTAGGACATCCGAGCTAAAACCTCAGCTTGAAATCGTGACGAGCCCGCCCGAGTTAGCTCGCTGGGTCTGGCTGGATCTTGTTTTAAGAAGAAATAAATTCTACAAACTTTTTGGATTGAGCTGAACCGAGCTAGACAGTATAAAATGCACACAAATTCATAAAAATTCACAAATTGATGCCTAGCCGAGCTAGCTCGCGAGCTGGCAAACAAACTAGGCTCCAACTTGAACTCGTTAATTTTGGACCGAGCTAGTGACAAGCTGGCTCGTTAACAGCTCAGTCCAGTAATGAGCGAGCTATTAGCGAGTGAGTCAGATGTCAGTCACGGTCGAGCCACAAGCTACAAGCTTTTTTGCCATCCCTAATCCGGCGCCTCTTGTCTATCCTTTTGGTTTACAAAATCTGACAAAATTTTCTACCCGGCCGGAAACAATATCAAATTCTTTCTTGTTGACGTGAATGAACTCAAATTCCATCCCGTGACTCATGACAAGTCTTTCTCTCGCATACCATTATTTCACCTTAATTTTTTATTCCATGAAAAAATACTACTACTCTCTCTCTCTAACCAGGCAATCCTTGTCCTTGTGAGTTGTGACCTTGTCTGGCGGGTGGGGCCACAAAAGGAGAACAAAAGTACAAAAAATGCTCACGGGGCAACTTTCTTTGTGCTATGATTTGTGGCCACAATTGCATAATTGCTCCTAGGCTCTTGCTAACCGCTAACCATTTCTTTCATTTTACATTCAAAGGCTTCTCTTGGCATTTTCTTTATACACTTATATATACATGACATGAACGCCACTCCTAAAGCGCTCCCACAAATAATTATTCATATCCCCAAATTGTACTTTAGTAAATGTCTTCTGCTGCTAATAAAGTTCTTTATATTTTTTAATGGGTTATCCGTGCATTTTAATTTTTAAAATTTCAAATCACATAATTGTATTAAAAAATATATGGGATATATGAATGATTGAGGCTTGATGTGGTTAGGTATTTGATAAAAGTAATCAAATTTATTGTAGATCAAAGATGAATGCCAACTTTGGATAAGAGGGGGATGTTAATTTTTTTGGACATATAATTCAAAATTCAACCATGCATTGCAACATATTAAAAAAATGATTTTCATTATTTATAAATCAAATTGCATTTTTCTAGCCATAATTAAATTTAATAAATTGGTATACAATGAATTGAAATATGTTGTATTATTTTAATTTAAAATTATTTCAGAATGCAAAAATTGATCGTTTAACATTAATATTTATTAATCATACTACAATTATATTTGTTTCCAATATTTACGGCGACAAAACCTTTATTATCATTAACAATAATATAATTGTAGATAGTGAATAATGATATACCACTAATTTTTTATGGTTCATTACCATCTAATACTTATTTATCTTCTAAATCATGACATGCAAATCTTTGTTCTTTCATGGATACATATCCTTTCAATTATTGCTGCCTTTTTTTAATAACCACAGCTAATCACATGTCGTTGATACTATTTCATACTACAAGGCTTCACATAGCAACTACATACACTTGATACACTTGTCTTTTATTTATATAGAATAAAGCAAAGACCCTAGTCTTATTTTGGTTTTTAGCTACTAAAAAAATTATAAAATACCTATTTAGTTCCAAAAATATAACAACAATATTCAGGTTCAATATGCTGTTGGATCACAAAATTTGATCAAATTTGGTGCTATCATTATCATAATATCAGCTAATTTAACAGGTTGCAGATACGCATGCACACTCAAACCGTTCATATCCACCGCAATTAAGGTAAACCATCATTTCTGAGGCATTTCAAGTAATATTATGAATGTTCATCTCACATAGTTTTCTAAAAGATTTTAAATTAAGTATTTTTTTTTATGATTTTTCACCAAACACAATTTTTTCTTAAAATTGTCCTAGAAATCAATATGCAAATGTTTAATACATTAACTTAGTGGTCAAGACCAATCAATATGCATGTGAACACTTTGTCATCTTGTTAATTAAATATTAAAATACACATTGTCAAGTTAATATAATTACCAAAAAATTTCATCAAAAATTAAGCACCAAAAGAATGCTTCTGAATTTATATATACTGATGGTTGATTTTAAAACAATTTTTTTTTTTCACATTTATTCAGTTATTTATTAAGAAAATATAGGCAACCATTCAATTTTTTTTTTTTTTTTTTTATGGTTGGCGAGCTAACAGCTCTCAAACAATTTTGTATTGATTAAAAAAAAGTTATGTACACTGGTATGACTCCACAGTCTCTCTATTTCCAATGAACCATTCAATTTTTTAATCTTAACAAATAACAAACCCCAATTTCTAACAAGTAATTACAAAGCATTCTGTTGTCCTCGCCTGACATATGACAAAAATTATTAGAAGCAACATTTAAAGCGACAAAAGAACAAATTTAGCTTGTGATTCTCTAGAAAGTTCATCAGATACACAAGTTCTATGTTTTAGAACCTGTGAGACAATAGCATCACATCTTTGCTGCACCAGTTAGTCTCTCCTGTAGATTTCTCTGAGATCACAGTTGAACAGAGCCAAATATTATACCAGACCATACTGACAAATTTGTTTTTGTATTTTTGCATAGAATTAAACACAGAAAATAGAAAACAACGGCCTCCAATTCCTTCTGTATTTTGCCTTTTAAATTCATTCAAGAGATTGTTTGCATTTTTTAACACATGTGTTGTAGTTTTGGCAAAAAGTGCCTATGAAGTATGAACCCTCTGAAAAAAAAAAAAAAATTAATCATAGGTGGTTCTGTAATAAATGCGGTCAATTTCCTCTAATTCTTTATTATATACGTATATTTAGTATTTTCATTATATATTCTATGCAAAAACATTTATATTTGACTCCATACATATATAATAATTGTTCAATTATTGATCGCTACAGTTTTGTATTTTTTATATGATTATAATAAGATTATTGCATCAATATTTGATATGCTAATTAACTTAATTAAGACATTATTTTTCAGAGGTCTTGGTTTTAAAAATTCGGTGTTATCACTATCATATCATCTAAGTAATTTTTGGACCATCCGAAAGTGATTTTCTATCTATTTTAGAAATTGTAAAAATATTTTAAAAAATATAAAATCTGACATCCAAGTATTTTTTATATATGAAGATAATGTTAAACGGATGGATTGTTTGAACTTTTAAAATGATGATATAAAACCAATGTGCGCTATGCACAATACAACAGCCTCGTTCTAAGTTAATATTTATAATTGACAATTAAAAAGGAGGTGCATGTAGCAAGTAAAAAAGGTCCCATGCAGATGTGCAGCATGAAAAAATAGAAAAAGTAAATAGAAAAAAAAAAAACAGAGTAAAACAGAGCCTGTGATTCATATTTCTCTCTCTTATTGTTCATTGTCAATGTTTTCTCTTCACATGATTGGATTCATGTGAACGAAAGCGAAATGTAATCTACCTTCCAAATCCCCACAAAACAGTGAACTACCATTCTACAAGGGACCGCCACGTGTCACTCTTCTCCTAGTATAACTACGTGGCATCAATAACAGAGACCTCATCACCTGTTGGTTGCAATCTCTCTCTCTCTCTCTCGCCGTGCGCTCTCTAGTCTCTCCATCCCCCTCTCGCACACAAACACATCCAACACACACTTCTCTATCAACCAACAAACCACAAATCTCCTCCCACTTGCTCTGCTCACACACAGAGACAAACACAACAAGTGCGCGTTTGTACATCTTTCTCTCTAAAATGGGTATCTCTAGAATAAAGATCCTAATTTGCTTACTGATAACATTATCAGTTCTTTCTAACAATGGCACATTGGCAAGAACACATTACCATAAGAAGCCAAACAGGAGCAACAATAAGAAGGGAAGCAACAAAGGAGAAGGGAGAGGATTGGGGTCTGACCCACCGCCGCCTCCCCCAGATAGCGGCACAGTGCCGTCTGACTCACCGCCGCCTCCCCCAGATAGCTGCACGGTGCCGTCTGACCCAGCGGACCCCATTGACCCGAACTCGGGTCCGAGTGTATTTGATGTGAGGTCATACGGTGCGGTTGGTGATGGGTCAACTGATGACACAGAGGCATTTCGGTCTGCTTGGAAGGCTGCCTGTGCAGTCGAATCGGCAGTTATGCTCGTGCCGTCAGACGGGAATTTTATGATCACTTCCACCACCTTTTCTGGCCCGTGTCAACCCGGACTCGTTTTCCAGGTAATGCATTGCTGTTCTTCCTGCTCATGTCTTTCTAATTTTCTTTAACTGAATAATTGCTGCTGAACAAGTTTAAACTGGTACAAAATTATCTTGTTTTGTTACTATATGTTTTAAAATTTGAAAAATAAGCCAAATTTGACACAGTGTTACTATATGTTTTGAAATTTGAACAATAAGCCAAATTTGACACAGTAATCTAATTTGGCATTCACTATTTGAAAACGTTGCAATAAGTTTTAACTGGAACCAATAATGCAGCTTTTTATTATTTCATTTGCAATTTGTACAGTTTTAAATTTATTTATTTTTTGAAGAAAGCATTTATTTTTGTTTTGTTAGCAGATTGATGGTGTATTACAACCGCCCGGAGGGCCAGATTGCTGGCCGGAAACAGACAGCAAACAGCAATGGCTATTATTCTACCAGGTCGAAGGATTGACAGTGAAAGGCGCTGGTACGATCGAGGGAAATGGCGAAGACTGGTGGAACCTCCCTTGCAAACCCCACAAGGTATGCTTGTGCCAATGTACCAATGGATCTTATGGTATTGTAAAATTTTCGAACTTTTGAGGATATTAATGTATATTCTGTCACCTTCCAAAATTTTCAGGGACCAAATGGATCTACATTGCCAGGGCCATGCGATAGTCCTGCGGTGAGGAACAATTAATCTTTTAGTTTTGGTTTACCAGTAGAAAGTGTTTACATGTTTATACAAGAATTAATTTAGGGAGAATGAATATATGACTTAAAACAGAACAATTCACCATAATTTTGAGTTAACTGCATTCTAATTTATCAGTTTGAATTGCAGTTGATGAGATTCTTCATGAGTTGTAACCTGACCCTGAAAGAATTACGAATCGAAAACAGTCCCAAATTCCACGTCAAGTTCGACAATTGTGAGGGGGTTCACATAGAGGAGCTGTCTATCAATTCCCCAGCACTTAGTCCTAACACAGATGGAATACACATAGAGAACACCAAATCAGTTGGCATCTATAACTCCAGGATTAGCAATGGTATGCTTAAACTTTTTGTATAAGTGGAAATTTACTCTTAAGTCACCCTGAAGTATTTTTGTTTCATGCAGTTTGAATTGAAGAAAAGATTGTACATAGAATGAGGCTATATTACAATATTTGTTCCATTGATCCAATTGCTTGTATTACAATAGCAAAACTCTGTAAAACAACTTTTGAGTTCTTCTGACATGGTATTGCGTTTAAGGTTTAAGATCCTTTTTTTTTTTTTTTTGGTTCGTTTTTTCAGGTGATGACTGCATATCTATTGGGACCGGTGTATCTGATGTTGATATAGAGAATGTGACTTGTGGGCCCAGCCATGGTATAAGGTAAATTCGCCTTGTAGCATCCAGACAGAGACTGGTGTTGTCTTTACTTAATTGCATTTCAGTCCCTAAATTTTTTTAATATTATATATTTTCTATATTATGAAAACAAGGACTGTTCAGAGAGTGTAAATGCAAATGCTATACTTTGGGAATAATGAATTTTCCATATTTTAGAAAAAAAAAAAATTGCAAAAAATGAAGCTATTGGGACAAATTTATGTCATAAGCAAATATTACTATGCAATTTCCAATCTGTCATTCAATTTTGTAAGACGAATAAAATTAAATTCCATCTTGTGCAGTATCGGAAGTCTAGGTGTTCATAACTCGCAAGCTTGCGTGGCAAACATAACGGTGCGAAACACGGTGATTAGACACTCAGATAACGGGCTCAGGATCAAGACATGGCAGGGTGGCATGGGATCCGTCACCGGATTAACCTTCGACACGATCTACATGGAGGATGTCCGAAACTGCATAATAATCGACCAATATTACTGCCTCAGCAAGAGCTGCATGAATCAATCGACAGCCGTGTACGTGTCGGATGTTGTGTACAACAACATCAGGGGAACATATGATGTGCGTAGCCCCCCAATACATTTTGCATGTAGCGATAGCATGCCGTGCACCAACATCACCATGGCTGAGGTTGAATTGCTCCCGTTTGAAGGGGAGTTGGTGGATGATCCATTTTGTTGGAACGCTTACGGTGCGCAACAAACACTGACGATACCGCCCATTACATGCTTGCAAGACGGCGAGCCGGAAACGATGATGGATAAATTTAATTTTGGTTGTTGATTGCATCTTGAGACAATGAAGTGCTACTGATTTGGTGGCTGATCCCGATAACTCGATCCGTAGAGTTTCGACGGTCTGGATGTGTTCGATCAATGGCAACATTCAGACAGCATGAAATTACTACAGCTCAGTTTGCAGAGGATCCTGTTAGCCATTATACATGAACCTAACTCCGTAACTGATTTATGTAAATATTGGGATGGGGCTTTTGTACATGGAGCATATGATCTCTCTGTCTCTCTCTGTCTCTTTTTTTCTTTTTCTTTTCTGTATGCTATTATCTACTCTTGACATGCATTTTGCGGCTATCATCAAAATATGGCCCACTTGTGTATTTGTGCTGTTGGGCTTTGGAGCCATAATGATAATACATTTCTGTACTTTACATAGCCCTGAAAATAGAATCAATGTATAAAGGGGAAATTTCATACACATCAGCACATACAAAACTCAAAATTATAAGAGGAGGCTCACTTGACATTTGACATTCTTGATTTTAACAATTTAAAAAAAAAAATTTTAAATCCAATAACTTATAAATTTAATTGTTAAGAGTATTTATATGTCTAATAAATTACTTATAAATTTATTTTTACTTTTAATTTAATATTATTTTTTAAAAATATTATTATTAAGATGATCGAAATAATTATTCTCAAAGGAAGAGATTGCTCAACTTAATGAACGAACTGGAATTCTGAACTTGGGTAAGGAGAAATTATTACTTTTGTGAAATTTGGTCCTAAATAAGTAGTTTAAGCACATGTTTTATGTCGGAAATTTGGCCCTCTCAAATTTTACTTCCTCTAGTTATGTTAACAATGAAGAGTAGAGAGATAATAAGCACAATTCCTGAAATTTTAATTCCTGTCATACTTTGAGCAATTAAGGCAGACCATGAATAAATAAGAATACAAAAGAAAGATCTGAGGAAAGTGAACTATGATTTCTCAGAATTGTATACATAATTTTTACTCTTATGCTTCTGTTTTAGATCATAAGGCTGGTGATTCGAAATCAATGATATAAGACTTCAGTCCCTACGATCTACAATGTAGGCATCATATAGTTATTATTATTATTATTATTATTATTATTACTATTATTATTATTATTACGAGTAATCCAATTTCATCATTTTTTTGACACATCTTGACACTGTTTTTTTATAGGTCAATTTTGCGATTTCAAAGTCTAAATAGTCAATCCGAACCATTCAACATGATGGATATATTAAAATGTGGTTGGAGATCAAATTTTACATTTTTTTTAATTTTTGTACTATTTATTAAGATGGTTACAAAATCGCTGTTTTTCAATGGTCTGAAAACAATGATTTTGTAACCATCTTAATAAATAGTAAAAAAAATCAAAAAAATGTAAAATTTGATCTCCAAGCACATTTTAATATATCCACCATGTTGAACGGTTTGGATCGACTATTTGGACTTTGAAAATGATAGGTGTCAAAATGTGTAAAAAAAAGGGTGTAATCTGATCCCTCCTCTACTATTATTGTTAATATTATTAATTTTATTATTTTATTACTATTTATTTTATCTTTATGACTTCGGTTTTTCTTTCTAACTTATTTTAATTTGTTTGGGATTAAAAATTTGATTATTATTGTTGTTGTTGTTAAGCCTCTGCTGAGAAGGTTTGAGAAGCCCATAATCAAGTGTTCCGGTTTTGGACTTATATGTTGTAAATTTTAGAGTAAACATTGTTTTTTTTGCCTTCAAGTTTTCATGTACTTGTACAGCTATACTAGTAGCCACTAATTTCATGGCGGAGAGGGAAAGGGAGAGGGAGAGCTCGAGCTGCCACTCCCGCAGCCTCTCATGGCTGACCAAACCCTGCATCCCCTCTGAGAGAGATCCGCACCGCCATTTCTCTACTCCCTCACCTTTCCCTCTCCGCTTCATTTCCACCCCCATCCCTACCCCTGCCACCGCCATCTCCGCCTTGCCAGATGATCTCCTCTTGGAGTGCCTCTCCCGTCTCCCCACCTCCTCCCTTCCTTCCCTGCCTCTCGTCTCTCGCCGCTTCAACCGCCTCTTGAACTCAGATTCACTCCCATTTCTCAGACGCAGCCTCGGCCTTCTCAACCACTCTGTCATTGCTGTTTCACTTTCCTCAGATCTCACCCTTCTCTCCTTTTCCACCCTTCCATTTCATCCTTCATCCTCCCACCAATCAGGTAAAATAAGCTCTCATTTCTATTTTTTTATAAATTTGACTTAATATTTTGTTGTACGATATCAATTACATGATACTAAAAAAATAAAATAAAATAAATGGTTCCATACAAGGCATGAATTTAGTTGCTTAGTATTGATTAGTGAGATGATTGAGATAAATAGAATGTTTATGATCAGGTATATTTGCAAATTTCGAAACCTCCACCTTGCCTTTGTCAATTGCTTCTGGAAACTTCTCCCATGCGCGTGCCATATCAATCAGCCGGTTTGTTTACCTGATTGGCCGTGGTGTGATGATCCGGTTTGATGTGTGGACTGGATCTGTAACCATTTGTGGAGAACCGGTCTTCCCGCGTAAGAAGTTTGCTGTGGCAGCCGTAGATGGTCGCATCTATGTTGCAGGTGGATCTTCACGGACATCGGCTGTGGAGGAGTATGACCCTGAGACTGACAGTTGGCGTGTTATTGCCGAGGCAACATGCCGAAGGTGATGTTAGCATATCAAGTTTGATAATAATTTTTTTAGCTACTTATGGTCTTAACTTAAACCGCATGCATGTACTATTGATTATGACAGGTATGGGTGTGTTGGAGCAAGTACTGCAAGTGGCATTTTCTATATAGCTGGGGGGTTGAGGCTCAATAGTACCCAAAATACCCTTGATGCGCGCACATGCGCTGGGTCGATTGATGCCTACCACATTTCCTCAAGCATATGGCTCCGTACCCACTCTGGTCCCGTCGCAACAGTACCAGCTGGTGGTTGCATACTGGGTGCATGTGGTATAGGTGACATGTTATATATTATGGCGAGTCATGCACTGGAGATCTCCTTTTGGAGATGGAATGGTACTATAATTAGGGGTAATAGTAATAGTAAAAATCAAGTGAGGTGGGATAGGCTGAAGCCTCCGCCTGTACCGGTAGCAGGAGGTCAGGTTGGAACTGGGTTGCGGTTTAGTTGTACATGTACTGCGGTTGGATCCAACAAGGTGGCTGCACTGGTACATGTATCAGCTGTTGCTGTTAGGGGGAGAGTGAGAGTGGCGGCTGACAATGACATGATGGCAGCTCTTTTTGTGTATGATGTACTAAGTGGCGAGTGGACACGTGGGCCCCATCTTCCATCTGGGTCCCGTCGTACTTCATGCGTTTCTGTTGAGTGTTGACTCTACTGACAGCATGCAACTGTTGCCAGTTATGTACTGTATTAACCTTTATTTGTTTTTCCTTCCTTTTGTTGTTCCCCTTTATTGGCTCTTACAGGAATTTGGATGATAAACTTATGCTAAAATGAGGATTAATTGTGACTCGATCGGAAATTTGGGGCTGCCAGATACCAGAACCTGTTTCATGCTAAAGCAAGTCAGGCTCTGTCTTGACAATGTTGGATTTGATATTTTGATTGTTGCATTATTCAATTGAAGAGTGCCACGTTTATCTACACAAATACAGGTGTAATTATTTGAACCTAACAACTAAAATTTAACTTCTACCCAGTTGCAGCTGTTGAATTTTGAAGGCGTTTTTTTTTTTGTATTGCTGTTCATTTATCTTAATTGATGTCAGCATCTTGTCTTGTATGTATTTAATGTAAAAATTGAGATTCAATAGGTTTTGAGTTGGATTTTAATTGAGCGATGAGATAATGGTGTATGCGCCTACTAACTTGTACTTAAAAAAAATTGAAAAGTTCAAAGAGCTTTATTTTTTTTTTCTCTCTTATAAAATAAAGAATCCGAAATTGTGCCTTCTTTGCAGGGGAAACATCGATACAGTAGAAACCTAATTTGAATTCTGTAATTCCCCTTTTGTTTTCTTAATTAATAAACCCGTTGGCCGTAGGGGCACATAAATTGACCCTTAGACCTACTAACAGAGTTTAGAGAGAGAGAGAGAATGTCTGAATGATTTTGTATTTCATTAGCTTTTGAAATGATACAGAGACCTCATATATAGGTCAGTCATGCTAATACAAGTAGTGATCTAACTTAACAGAACAGCACACAGCTAGCTAACTATTGTTACTGTTACATCAATACAAATACTCGTGAGTCAGCTTGGTAGAGACGGGAAGCCTGATTTGGATCACAGGATCGATCGGGGTGGGAGGATGGGGAGAAGAAATCTCGCTGGTAGCGATTGCTATTTTGAATCAGCAATTTGGGAGAAGGGTAGAGAGAAGCTCTGATACCATATATATTAGAGTTTAGAGAGAGAGAGAGAGAGTATGTCTGAATGATTTTGTATTTCATTAGCTTTTGAAATTATACAGAGACCTCGTATATATAGATCAGTCATGCTAATACAAGTAGTGATCTAACTAACTTAACAGAACAGCACACAGCTAACTAACTATTGTTACTGTTACATCAATACAAATACTACGCCTAATACCTACCATCTCATTTTAGTATTATTTTTCAAAATAAAAAAAGTTGGTAGATCTGATTATCCGTTGACTTTGTTTCTGTTCGGCTACATGCATTGAAAAATTAACATTAAAAAATTTAATTTTATGATCACTGCCACAACCTTTTCTGGCCCGTGCCAACCCTGACTTGTTTTCCAGGTAAGGCATTGCTGTTCTTCCTGTTCATGTCTTTCTTATTATCTTGTTTTGTTGCTTTATGTTTTGAACAATAAGCCAAATTTGAAACAGTAATCTAATTTGGTATTCACTATTTGAAAAATGTTGCAAAAAGTTATAACTAGAACCATTAATGCAGATTTTGTTATATCATTTGCTGTTTGCACAGTTTTAATTTTATTTTTGCTAGCAGATTGATGGTGTATTACAACTGCCCGGTGGGCCAGACTGCTGGCCGGAAACAGACAGAAAACAGCAATGGCTCGTATTCTACCAGGTTGAAGGATTGACAGTAAAAGGAGCTGGTACGATCGAGGGCAATGGCGAAGACTGGTGGAACCTTCCTTGCAAGCCCCACAAGGTACATATGCCTGTGCCAATGTACCAATGGATCTTATGGTATCGTTAAATTTTTGAAATTTTGAGGATATTGATGTATATTCTGTCACCTTCCAAATTTTTCAGGGACCAAATGGATCTACATTGTCAGGGCCATGCGATAGTCCTGCGGTGAGTAACAACTCCTTGACTAATTAACCTATTATTTCATCTTTGGTTTTGGTTTACCAGTAGAAATTGTTTACATGATTAGCCAAGAATTAAGGGAACATGATTATATGACTTAAATCAGAACCAATAACCATCATTTTGAGTTAACTGCATTCTAATTTATCAATTTGAATTGCAGTTGATTAGATTCTTCATGAGTTGCAATCTGACCCTGAAAGAATTGCGAATGGAAAACACTGTTTTTGGAATCTGACCTTGAATTTTATATTTTTTAGAATTTTTTTACTATATTTTAAGATAGGTAGAAAATCACTGTTTTTTTATGGTCCAGAATTTTTAGATCAAGTGATTTTCTACCTTTTTTAAAAATAGTAAAAAATTCTAAAAAAATATAAAATTTAGTCTGCAAGTACATATTCATATAGGATCATGTTGAATGGTTTGGATTAACCGTTAGGATTTTGAAAACGAAAACATTGATCCGTATTACGGACCAATTCGTGCTATGCATAGTACCATAGATTGACTCTACAATTTTTGTTCAATTGATCCAATTGCCTGGGGACAACAACATAACTCTATAAACAACTTTTGAGTTCTTCTGACATGGTATTGCGTTTAAGGTTTCATAACATTTTTTTTGGTTCGTTTTTCAAGTGATGACTACATATCTATTGGGACCGGTGTCTCTGACATTGATAAAGAAAATGTGACTTGTGGGCCCAGCCATGGTATAAGGTAAATTCTCCTTATAGCATCCAGACAGAGTGATGTTGTCTTTACTTAATTGCATTTCAGTCCCTGAAATATTTTGGTAATATATTTTTTATATTTAGAAGAACAAGGACTGTCCAGGGAATGTAAATACAAATACTATATTCTGGGTTTAGGGTTCAGAGTTTAGGGTTACTAGACACTCAGACACTTAGACAACGGAAGTCTATGTGCTCACAACTCGCAAGCTACGGTGATTAGACACTCAGACAACGGGGTCAGGATCAAGACATGGCAGGGTGGCACGGGATCAGTCACAGGGCTAACCTTCGACACGATCTACATGGAAGACGTGCGAAACTGCATAATAATTGACCAATACAATTACCTCAGCAAAAGTTTCATGAATCAATCGACAACCGTGTACGTGTCGGATGTTGTGTTACTTGTGTACAACAAACATCAGGGGGACGTACGATGTGCGCAACCCCTCAATACATTTTGCGTGTAGTGATAGCATGTCATGCACCAGCATCACCATGTCCGAAATTGAATTGCTCCAGTTTGAGGGGGAGTTGGTGGATGACCCAGTTTTTTGGTATGCTTACGGTGCGCAACAAACGCTCACGATACCGCCCATTACGTGCTTGCAAGATGGTGAGCCGGAAGCAATCATGGATAAATTTAGTTTTGGTTGTTGATTGCATCATTAGGCAATGAAGTGCTATAATCGCTATAATCGTGTGGCTGATCCCGATAACTGGATATGTAGAATTCCGACGGTCTGGATGTGCTCGATCAATGGCTACATTCAGACAGCATGAAATTACTACAGCTCAGTTTGCAGAGGATCCTATTAGCTATTATACAGGAACTTAGCTCTGTAACGATTTAGGTAAATATTGGGATGGGGATTTTGTACATGGACCATATGATTTTTGTTTTTTTCTTTCTTTTTTCTGTATGCTATTGTCTACTCTTGACATGCATTTTGCATTTTGTGGCTATCATCAAAATATGGCCCACTTGTGTATTTGTGCTGTTGAGGGATTTGTAGCCCATAATGATAATAAATTTCTTTGCTTTACTGAGCCCTGAAAATAGAAACAAGCATATAAAGTGAAATTTCATACACATCAGCACATACATCCAAAACTTGAAAGTATACGAGTGGGATCACTTGACATTTGACATTGACAGTGTTGATTTTTAACAATTTTAAAAAATAAAATTTAAATTTAAAATCCAACAACTTATTTATAAATTTAATTGTTAGAATATTTAATGTCCAATAACTTAACTTATAAATTTAATTTTAATTTTTTTTTATAAAACATCACAATTAAAATTGTCGGAATAATCATTGTCAAGTAATCTCTTCTCAGCCATTCACAAATTACAAACTTTATTGTAGTTATCAAACTCATTGCTATTGTTAGCTGTTGTTTCCGATTGTTTTAATATATAAATGATACGAAAGAAATTACATTTTAAATCTCATGTGGAAAAGGAAGAAATTGCTGAGCTTAATGAACGAACTGGAATTTTGAACTTGGGTAATAAGAAATTATTAATTTTGTCAAACATCATTTATTCTAGAAATTTGACAATTTTCTTTTTATTAGTTTGAGCACATATTACATGTCGGACTTTTGGACGGATAATTAAAGTTGATATTATTTTTCAACCGTGAACTAAGATTATTTTGAGTTTTCAAAGATACATATTTCATTTCCAGGTTTGGAATAATGCATACAGAAGTTCGAATTTGTTCGTGGAATGTAGACAAAATATTGCCTTGAACGAAATGTATTCGAATCAATATCGGAGAGGATTCAAGATGAACAATTTTCAATTTAAACCCATTTTGACCGAATTCGAACAAATAACAAGTCTTGGTTATACTCAGACTAGATGACCGTTTTGTATTTCTTGTTCGAAAATTTTAAAAATAAATGAAATTTGAAAAAAAAAAATTATACTATTTTGATTATGTTCAATTAAGAAATAAATAGATAGAACAGTGAAAATAATAATAAAATGAGCTAATTTTATTTCTTATAAAAAATAACTTTTTTTGTTTCATCACTCTTGTAATATAATAAGAAATTATCTTACTAAAGTGTAAAAGATAAAAGAGTTCAACAGCAAAATGTCCGGTCGAATTCTCTGTTTTCACTTTTTTTACAATTTCATCCGATTTATTCGATCATTATGTTGTCACTGTTGCAAGTAACTTGTAAATTCCAGAACTCCCAAATGACATCTACTAACGTTTAGAGTCGATCGAAACCGAACGAAACCGAAATGACCGACTCCAATTCTAGTAAGTTCGTATTCAGTAAGATATTACATTTTGTAGAGTGAAATTTCGAACCGTCCATTTTAATATGATACGAATTTAAAAATCATTCTGTACATCTAAAACATATTCATATCAAATTTAATTTGACGCCGTCACCAAAAAAGAAAAATAAATAATAATTTGACTGGAAGCTAACCTCAGCCGCTGCCCGGTTTTTGATAAAAAATAAGGAAAAAGAAAAAAGAAAGGACTGGAAGTTAACCACATTCCGGACACTGCAGAAAATACGCACTCAATTAGTCAATTTTGACCCTGAGTCTTGAGACCCATTCCGACTGGAATCAGTATCACCCCAGGTACCTGAGGTGCAAGCGGTAAATCCAGACCGTTTATTTCACTTGGCACGATCTCAAAGCACACCCCCACAGCCTCCATAAGCACCGGATTGAGCTCGGCCCGATTGGAATTAATCTGGGCCGTCCATTTGTTTCAATTGCAGGTACCTGGGGCGACACGGACTCTTCCGACTGAATCCAAGCATAACGGCCCGTGGTTTTACTTTTTAACTTAGACGCGCTCCCACGCAGGCAGAGAGAGACACCGAGGAGGATGCCATTGGGGAAGTATTCCTGCGACTACTGCGACAAGCAGTTCCGGGATACAGCCGGCGCACGGAAGCGCCACCTTCAGAGCTCCATCCACCTCCGCAATCGCAAACTTTGGTACGATTCCCTCAAAGGTACGCCGTACGCTATACCTCCCTTTCGAGCTTTTTTACAAACACCTAATGCTCGTTTGTTTGTAATGGGGAAAATTTGTTGTTATGGTCCCTGGATCTGGGCCGGTGCAAGGACGTATTGATTTTTGTTGGCATGGAACCCTTGGTTTCTCCATTTCAGTTTTTGTTCAACATTCCTTCTCAATACTATTGCTTCTCTGTGGCATTTCTACAAACACCTTGTACTTTTGTAAAACCCCTTTCAACTTTGCTTAATTGTAGGGGAACATGGAGTGCCGTTTTTTTCAACCTGATGGAACCATAGCCAATGGTGTATGCCAACACTTTATTCGCACGGTACATAAGCCCTGCCTCTCATAACTTCTTTTTTTCAATTTTTTATAATTGTTAATTAGCTCTTTATTGTTTAATAATTATGGTTTCATTTGTCTGTGCGACCTTGAATTTTCATCATTCAAAAGAAGTATCAAATAGTGAAGAAATGTTAGACTTTGTTCTTGGTATTTGTAGGGAGTATGCAAATACGGAGATGCATGCAAGTATTTTCATCCCAAACCACAGATGGTTAACCCGACACCTGTTGCATCAGGTGAGAATTAAGTATTTGAATAAGATTCATCATGCTTTATCCATGTCACGAATGCAGGATATCAAGACCTCTTTAAGTTTGCAGGACTCAATTTTGACCAACAATATATGCTGATGAAAAAAATATATTACAAATTAAGTCTTTTGTGCTAGTATCCGTCTCTCTTCCTCTATTCCCCAACCTTCTCTACCCCCACCTCCCCATACAACCAGTGAACTTTCTCTCTCTAACAGGGGTGACAAAAAGAAAGTCCAATTCTTAGAAAGAAAAAAATAATTGCCTTTGAAGGAAAGAAAATTAATTGAGTTCACAGGGCATTATGCTAAAATTTAACAACTATATATGATTTTTCTTAATTCTGAAAAATTACCTACTAGCAATTCAGTTTCTCCCTACAGTTAAACTAGCTAGTGTATAGTCGAGTACTAAAGAGTTCTAATTGGAATATGGGACAGTACCACCCAAGGGGCATATTTGGAAGAGAGACAGATAGATACAGGCAGGGATTAGGCACATCATTTACTTTGTATTACCATTTTACACAATGATAACTGACATCAAATTAGCCGAGAATATGAAAATGATCAAGGGTCCAGATTTTGGACTGTGCCTTTCATTGTAGTACTTGATTACAACTTCGCTTTTAGTAAACAAAGAGCTTACTGTTTCTACTATTTCAATACATTCAAAGATGTTTGATTCCCTAAAATGATGGTCTAACACTAATCATGTTTTGTTGGTTGCAACTTTTGACAGGAGAAATACTAAAAGGTAGCGTATCGAATTACGGAAATTTGCCTCCATCCCTACAACCGCCTCCAGAGGGAGGCTATCCTCCTCTTCCATTTGTAGATTGGGGTTAATTCATATCCTTTGTAAATGACAATGAACATTTTAGTACATAGTGCGAGTTCCTTTTTTTATGGAAAGCTATCTTAAGAAAATTGGCCTGATGCAAAATCAATTCATTTTTTGGATATTAACAGTACAACAACTTTTCCATTGGTTTCTGTTATAGTGTTATATTTTTCAGGAATTTGATCCAGTGGGTTTGTACTGTTACAGTACAACACCTATTAACAGTACAATACCTTTTCCATTGACCTCAAACAACAACAACAGTACAGCATCAGTTATTGTTTGTAATTTCTACTATCCTTTTGTTAGATTTAAAATTAAATTTGAGAAAAAAAAAAACCACGCATGACACAGTTGACAAACAAATATTACAGCAAGGTGATCCAGTTACCGCCCGTACCGTATTGCTTGATGTACGACTTGAGCTTTGCATGCTCTTCGGGTGGATATGCGCACTCAGTCATCTCCTTTCTCCGCTAATTAAATCTCTTGATCTTAGAAGAAGCCTTTTCCGGACAAGATGGATATAATGTTGTAGCATACGTTCCGGGTCCCTTCCCTGTCTTAGGGAATAGCCCAGACAGTGATAATATGCCAACCCCTCCGTCAATAGATCAGTAGAGATAAAAAAAGTGTTTTCTTTATTGAATAAGGAGAAGGCTTTTTCCAAAGAGCTAATTGAGCCAGCCTAAGGGAGTTTTCTTTAATTTCCGCAGATTTTATTAACACACTACCAACAACCGAAGTATACAATTCTGTAAAAATATTATATTGCGCACTAGCAGGACGACTGTGCGGTCTACAGGGACAAGATTCGTGAATTATATCCAAATTATATCCAAATAATTCGTTTTTTTTTGTGATGTCAAACCGAACGCTGAATTATTTGGTTGACTGAACTTTGACCAAATTATACTTAAATAATTCGCAAATTTTACGAACTTTTTCCGAATTTTACGAATTATTCTCGAATTTTTTCCATAACATTTTTTTTATTTTTTATTTTGCTTCCTTGTAGGGCTAAGATCTCTGATCCGGATTATTCCGAATCATTCCTGAATTATATCCGAATTTATTTCCGAATCACGAATTTTTGACCTCGCCGAACCTTTCCCGAACAATTCCCGAACAATTAAGTTGTCACTACGGTGCGGTCCACGTAGAATTTCAACAACTTTTTTGAAGTAAAAAATTACAACTATTTTTATGCAGGAATCAGAGTAGATCTGATGCCCATCGGACCTACCTTGGTTCGATGGGTGTGATGACCATTCAATCTGCATCAATATTCGTGTGATCTGTATCAAAATCCGTACAAGTCTTATCAATTTCCGTGCGCATAGATCTTGATGCTAATCGTACGGTCCTAGAGCTAATTGAACCTAAATGTAGGTCCGATGCCCATTGGACCTACTCCTATCTCTTTTATGCAAGCTAATGTTTGTTGGTATGTTGGAAGCATCAAGCATGTTTGAAGGAAACATGAAGAATACCATACGTACACCTTTTCAGTTATGTATGAACTATCGAGGGGACAATAATAATTTTTATTTTTATTTTCAATTATGTGAATACGCACAATTATTTTTTTCCCCTAAAGTTCATACTCCAATTAAAAATTGTGGTCATTTAATAGACTAGTGTTTTGTGGTTGACATTGTCGCACTTTATATGATTATTTTTCAATAGGAGAGCAATTATTCTTAGCAAAATTCAAACTTTTTTTACAAACTATAGACTATAGTAATAAAAAGAAAAAAAATATTAAAAAAAATAGTTGAAAAAAGATTATTTTTTAATTCGTAGTAATTTTTTACATAATACAATATTAAAAAGATTTCTTAGGTTTTAAGAATACATATACTTATTTGATATATCCTGATTAAAAATAAGGCTAGTGTTACACAAAATAACAAATTGAACATAATGAAAGCTTCATTTCGTGTCTTAATTAAATCCAATGAACTTACTGACGCAGTGCAGAATTACTTAATACAAATATGAATACAATATCAAACATAATTTAATCAGTTACATAAACCAAAAATAATGTTTCGAGAACATAACCACATAAAAAAGCAATGTACTAAACCTATTGTTTATTAGCCAGACCAAAATTAGACAATAGAAAATGCAATGAATAATAACAAACGCAATATTAATTTATAATAAGAGTTGGGCTACGGTACTTCGCGAAGTAAAACGAGTATTTTACTTTCCGTCTATATTTTCAATTTTAAAGTTCAAAACGTTGATCCGAACCGTTCAAATTGATCTCCATATTAAATTGTACCTCCTTTCCAGGGAAACAACGATACACTATAAACCTATTTAAATTCTTTAAATTTTCTTTTGTTTTCTTAATCAATAAGCCCGTAGGCCGTAGCGGGCTAGCGGCGCACAAATTGGGGTCCGCATCGTCTGCATTAACTCAAAAGAGCATCTTTTGAATTAATACATCCCGGCCGTTTGATTTTAAACGGAGTCAATCCGGCATCTGTCTATAAAGCAAGAAACTCTTTAATATTAGTGCAAATTTGATCGGCACTGATTTTAAAGCTAATCAAACGATACACATGCATTAACTCAAAAGATTTTTTTTAGTTAATGCAGAGGATACGAATTCCACAAATTGACCCTTGAGACCTTTACGGTTTTACCATCTCATTTTAGTATTATTTTTCAAAAAAAAGAAGAAGAATGGTATATCTGTTTATCCGTTGACTTTGTTTCTGTCCGGCTACATTGATTGAAAAGTTAAAATTCAAAAATTTAATTTGCACCCAAGAACTCGTGTTTGACAAAATAATAAAATATAATTAAGTAACGTAGGTTTACAAAAATGAACTTCAGTATGAGATGTATGTAACATATCAACATACCCTTTCAATTATTTACATTAAGTAGATTATTAACTTAAGTGATGCACTGGGGTTAAAAAAATTAGACAAATTTATATATTAAAATTAATTATAATACATACGCCATTTTATGTTAACTAATCTATTTGACTCTGTTAAATTTTAATAATTATGTTTCTATATTAAAGATTAACAAATAACAATACTCGAATTAGATTAATTAATTAACACCAGTGAACATTCAGCCCTATAATAGTTGTTATATTAATCAACATAATTATTACTCAAAAAAAATATTCATGCATCACATGTTCTTCAAATTGTTTATATATGAATTAATAACTATTTGAACTAGCTTGCTATACAAAGTGCTGAGCTCACCACTTCTCCATTTTTACCGAATAAGCAATAAAAAAAGTTAAATATTTTGTCGCATGTGCAAAACTGCATTTTTTAGAGTTTTTATAAATAAAAAATTTATCATCAAATATTAATTCTTCTTGGAATAAATATCAACTTATCAGGATGTAAGGTTTGTAAAGGAGAGTGTAATTATCACTTTTCTTATGAGCCTTACCTCTTTGTACTGGCACTACAAAAAACATGATTTTCATAACTATTTGACTTTATATACTTTGTGAGCTAAGAACCGGTTTAATAGGTTTGAATATGGAGAAAATGAAGAAAAGTACCATATTTTAGTTCGCATTATTTGATTTTGAAATTTTCAAGACAATTAAAGAGTGATGAATTTTTGTTCCTCATTTCCTCCTCACATTATTTATCAATTTTTGCTGAAATAAAACAATCATTCATCCTTAAAAAATAACAATTTTTTTTTAATATTTCTGGATTCCCCTTTTTGTCATGCATGGAATGGTCCTAAATGTCATTTTAAGCATAGTGGGGATTTCTAATTGTATACATTTTTCCAACCAATTGCAGCCTTTTACATAAAAAAAATACAAAATTATTTCTAACCAATTTCACATCCTTGTATTATATAAGATATTGCAATTAAATGCTTGGCTCAAAAACATATAGCACAGTCGTTCCAAGACCAAACTGCCATAGAAAGTATTCTTTCTATGATCATATATATATATTCATATGCTTATCAACGAATTAAAAAAAAAAAATATAAATAAGCCATTTATTTCTTTGCTAAAATGACTCCATGGCCTAAATCAATAACCCACCATTAATTTGCAACCTCCCCTCATAGTTGTTGAAAATTTCATCAGCGCCATTGAAGTAATATTCCCTTGGAGTTGCTTTCTTGTCTTCTCTCTTCAAATCATGCAAATAAGAATTATTCTCTGTTTCTTCAGATACAGTATAGATACCACAATCATTTGCACTATACATTATAGCTCTAAAGAATAGAAGGAGAGAAGCCATTGCTACACATGGAAATTTTATCAAAGCTTAAGTACTTGCTATTTTATACTGACGAAAGCCTCTTTTCTTTTATTTAATATTTTTTTTTATTCATTTTTGGTGTGGCTGATTGGGTGTGGGAAACAATTTTATTCTTGTTGAGAAAATTTTCTAGTTGAGGTTAGAGAACAATGCAAGAAATTAAAATTAAATGGAATTTGTGCTGGCACCTTGTCACCTGATCACTACCATTTTGGTGAAGTATTTAATATAGTTGGTAGAAATTTTTTTCAGTTTTTTCTCTTAGACAGGTCAATGGTAGTTGATCTACCACTTGCCTTCTTAACTTCTTAAGTGAAGATATAGATTTTCCTTTTCTTGTAGTCTTTGAAATGCTATTGTGTTGAGTAGCTCTTCATTTTCACTATAATATATTATTTACTTTTAAGGTTCATATTCCAGTTACAAAAAAATAAATCAAAATTACATTTTCACAAGTAGCGCAACCTGATACCATGACTTGGTTAACATGAGACTGATATTGATATATATGCGTACAACAAAAGTATCACGATCTTGGAGTCCCGAGGAGCGAAATAAAAGGTCATCTCGATCCCAAAATTCCAAACTTCCAATTTATTTAATTTATCAAATTTATAATAAAATAATATACTTTATTAGACTAATTATCTTGAAATTTCGATTTCGTAAAAGGAATTGAAAAAAAAGATTGATTCCTTCTACGGTGGGGCCGTGTGGAAAGAATAATTAATTATATTGTTAAGCATCGGTATAGTTCACTGACACCCAACGTAACTTAACTGATACCATAAAAGCAAGAATAATTAATTAATTAGTATAGTATGATTTTAATTTTATGAAAAATATTTATATTAAAAACTATAAAATGGAAAGAAAAATATATAGTTTTCTAATTGAGTTAATGGCTAATTCTCCTCTGCTGTTGATTAAAAAATGACAGGTGTTATGCTAAAAAAGTAGTAACATTATTTTTATAAAGAGATTATACTATATCAGAATATAAAATAAGAACAAAAAAAATGCACTGCGTGGGTTAAATTAAAAACTATATTTCTACCACAGATGATGATGAATTTCGTCTCTAAAAAATCGGATATTTAATTTTCATAAAAGACATCTGAAAAGAAATAAATAATGAAATTAACAGTAGCCCTTTTTATTTTTATTTTTTTTGATAAAAGACAGTGAAACAGCCCGTTTCAATATATTGAAACCAAAGTTAACTTACAACAAAATATATCAGAGTACGATAGCTTTTATCCGCAACATATAGTAGTAGGCAATAAGGAACAAAACACAAAAGCCCGACGTTTAATTAACCACCAAAATACTGTAATAGAAAAGCTACTAAGGAAATCTAAGCCACACAACAAGGGGCTATGGTATTTAACTGATCCAACCCTCGGATCTGTGCAAAATTCGTTAGTGAATTTCATGTCTTCAGGCAGCTGGCGTACCAGCCTCATTTCCAGTAGCAGGGTGACTGGCTTCAAATCCTAAGAGCACTGCCTCCTCTGCTTCGGCCATGCCCTGGTAGGGAACAACTTGATTATCTGTGGGATCCCACAGTCTCAACGGTATGGCAGTGAGGTCATCAAGGAGCCAATCTTCAGCAGCTTCCTTAATTTTTTTGTCCATGTGACCTACCCAATATTCAAAAACATAAATTATAAGTAATATATTACTCCTAATTGATTTGTTGCTACCGGATTGGAAGCAGATATCATTTCGATATTTCCATATTGTCCAACACATTGCGCTTAAGATAACTAAAAATCTTTTTGTTGAACATAATGGAATTGAGAAGAAAAAAGCAAAGATATCAGTGATTGTATCCCAAGTATCAAACACATCTTGAGTTCGTCCCAACCAAAACCAAGTTTTTTTGGGCCTGTTGGCAATTGAGAAACAGATGATTTGTATCCTCAATATCACGACAAAAATGACAAGTTATTGAACCCGACCATCCCCTTCGACTTAGGTTTCATTTGGTTAAGATCATATTATGTAGAAGAAGCCAAATAAAAATTCTAATTTTTGGAGGAATGGATAACTCCAGTGTTCTAAATAGCGCGCTATAGCGGCGCTATAGCGTTTTTGGACCCCAAACGCTACGCTATGACATCAAAAATGCGCTATTTGCGCTACGGCAGCTATAGCAGTCCGCTATTTGCGCTATACAATATGGGTTTTTTTTTAAGCAATTTATATGGGTTTTAAATAAAGATAAAAAAATCTCAAACTGAAATTGAATTTGTTGCTACTTGCTACAGATAAATCAATTTGAAATTGGGAATAGAAATTGAAATTTGAATAGAAAAAAAGTCCAAACCGAAATTAAAATTTGAATAGAAAAAAATTTAGATTATGTCATGAATCATGATGCTTAAGATATTTTTAATATGAAAAATCGATAGTTTATGGTATTACTATGGATATTTTGAACCGCAATTTGGACTTTGTATGGGTTCAATATGAATATTATAATTTCTTAATTACTTTGGTGTTATTTATTGTTCTATGAGACTTTAGATAATGTTGATATTTAGTACAAATATTGAATATACGAAATGTAAAAAAAAAATGCTATTTGGAATAGCTTCCGCTATAGCGACGCTATTCGCTATAGCTTTTTTTTTAGCCTTCCCGCTACGACGCTATAAACGCTATTTAGAACCTTGGATAACTCCCAAACAATAGTATACTTATTCTCTCTTATACCCTAAAATTTAAACTTTCATATATTGATCTAACAGTAAACAAACTTGAAGAGTCTCATCGCCACACAATCCTATCTACATGATGAGTAAAACTAGAACAACTAATTAAGAGTGAGGCTATGGTACATCGGCTAGTGTACTATGGCTAGTGTATTACGGCTCAATATGGTACTTTTTAAAATCCTAACGGTCGATCCGAACCGTTCAATGTGATATCCATATGAATATGTACTTGCAAACTAAATTTTATATTTTTTCGAATTTTTTTACTATTTTTCAGATAGGTAGAATTTTCAGTGTTTTATACAAATTCTGGACCATCAAAATTCTACCCATATAAAAAAATAGTAAAAAAATTTGAAAAAATATAAAATTTAGTTTGCAAGTACATATTCATATGGATATCACATTGAACGGTTCGGATTGACCGTTAGGATTTTAAAAAGTACCATATTGAGCCGTAGTACAGTAGCCATAGTACACTAGCCGAAGTACCATAGCCTCACTCACTAATTAATATTAAAAATAGCCCTTTTATAAAATTGACATCAAGTTTGATTAAATGAAAATGACACATAATTTCCAACTTCTACCTCACTACTTGGGGTCGGAGCTAGCCCAAACGACACAAAAATATATATATTAACCTTCTAAAATATTGTATCTGATATAATTAAATCCTCAAACTCCTTTTAATTCTATCAATTTATCAACTACTCAATTCGATTCAATAAAGTATTTTTGTTAACTTGCTTATTGAAAAATTTAATTGAATCAAACGCAGCTCAATAATTTAAGTTGAGGAATAATTAGTTTGATATAATGATAAAAGATAATATTTTTGTGTTAAAGATTACGGATAAAATATTCGAATTAATTTTTTTTAATAACCTCTGCTCCATCTTCATCAACGCCATCTGATTTCCCAAACGAAGCCATGGAGGATCTCAAGAAACTGGAGAGAACCATGAGACGGATTGAGTCTGTCCTCATGGATGCCGGTGAAAGGAACGCCAGAGATCACTCTGAGAAGCTTCGGCTGAAAGAGCTGAAAGATGTTTCTTATGATGCAGAGGATGTGGTGGATGATTATGAGTATGATGTTCTACATGCCAAAATTCAAGCCCGGGATAGGATGTCGGGTCTCGGTGGGGGTACCGGACAAAAGCGCAAGCGCTGTGATGAGGTAATTGATCTGGACTTTATCAATGTTGATGTTCCTGTTTCTGATGAGATATCTGGTAGAGTTAAGGAGATTAGGGAGAGATTTGAGGAGATCACTAGGGAATGGGAGACTTTCCGATTGATTGAAACTGATGGTCCCAAAAAGAGCAATTTTAATGTGCCGAGACGGCCACCTACTAGCTCTCTTGTACAGGAGAGTAGTGTTTTTGGTAGAGATAAAGATAAGGACAATATTATAGAGCTTTTGCTTTCAGAGGATGGTTCGAATAGACAGCAAAATTTGAGGGTTCTCGCCGTTGTTGGGATGGGAGGAATTGGTAAGACCACCCTTGCACAATTGGTCTATAATGATGAAAGGGTGCATAACAGTTTTGGAATGAAGGGATGGGTTTGGGTTTCGGATGATTTTGATGTTGTTGATTTGACCAGAAAAATTGTCACATCTTTTACCAAGAAAAATTGTGACTTAAATGATCTCGATCTTCTTCAATCCACCTTGAAAGAGATAGTCAAGGAGAAAAGGTTTTTTCTTGTTTTGGATGATGTGTGGAATGATGAGACAAGCTTGTGGAATTTTCTACATCTTCCATTAACATTTGCAATGTCGGGCACGATTTTAGTGACTGCTCGCAGTAAAGCTGTTGCTAATATTATGCAAACAAGGCCTCCGTATATTTTAGGTTATCTCGATTTTAAAGCTTGCTGGTCATTCTTCAAGCAATTGATTTTTGATTCCCAAGAGAGAGATGTAGATAAGTACCTTATACAAATTGGTCAAGATATTGCTGCAAAATGCCGTGGTTTGCCCTTGGCTCTTAAGGCTATAGGAAGTGTTTTACGGAATGAATATGATGTCGAGAGCTGGATAAATATTATGCAAAGTAGGGAATGGGAATCTAAAAGTGGAAATGGTGAGGTTTTGCCTGCTCTTAAATTAAGCTATGACCATATGCCGGGATATTTGAAAAGGTGCTTTTCTTTTTTTGCTTTGTTTCCGAAAGACCATGTTTTTAACATAGATAGTATTGTTAAGTTGTAGATGGCTTTGGGGTTCATTTACTCAGCTAACAGAAATATGGTAGAACATACTGGCAGACTGTATATTAATGAATTACAAGAGAGGTCAATGATACAATTAATTCGCGATCCGGGTGGTTTTGTTATGCATGATCTTCTCCACGACTTGGCACAACAAGTCGCTGGGACCGAAGTTTTAAGAATGGAGTTTGAAAATGAACTTGCTCACTCAACAGTTAGTAACATTCGATACCTATCGGCAAATCCAGTTCGTGAGGATGTACTGGATCTACAAAAGTTTCAGGGATCAAGAACCCTGAGATTAGTACAGGTTGTTTCAACATTTTTCTATAAGGTTCACTGTAACCTGTTTGAAAATCTAACACATATAAGAGCATTAGATTTCAGCAATACCCAGATAGTCACCTTGCCCAACTCAATTGGCAACTTGATACAGCTTCGTTATCTCAATCTCTCTAACACTAGACTTGAATTTCTCCCTTGCTCAATTTGCAATCTCTATAATCTACAAACCCTAGAATTAACAAATTGCCCCATCTTGAAACTGCCAGAAGGAATAGGTCAGCTAATAAATTTGAGGCATCTCAATTACAGCACCAATCATCTCAGCTGTTTACCATATGGAATCGGGCACCTAACAAATCTACAGTCTTTACCTGCTTTCATAGTTGGGAAGCTCAATTCAGAGGGTGATATAGGTGAACTGAAAGATTTGGCATACCTCACAGGAGCATTACATATCATGGGACTCGAGAACGTCACCACACTAGAAAATATTCCGAGGGCTATTTTGAGAAAAAAGGGTCTCCATCAGCTGGTACTAGAATGGGCTGACAGTAATGATGACAATTGTACTCGATCAAATGGAATTCTGACAGAGCTTGAGGAGAGGTTGCTTGACAGCCTTGAGCCACACCCTAACCTTGCAAAGTTGATTGTAATTGGATATGGTGGTTTAAAATTCCCGCATTGGGTTGGTGACTTTGCTTTCTCTAAATTGGTTGAAGTGCAACTCACTGGTTTTGATTGTGAATTGCTTCCTCCACTCGGTCAGTTGCCTTCTCTTAAAGTTCTAAGTTTTAAAGGTGGGTACAACATTTTTCATATTGGCCGTGAAATTTTTGGTGGTCATGAAATTTTTCAACGATTCCGGTCACTGGAAAAATTGGAATTCAATAACATGCCAAAATGGATGCAATGGTTTGATGTGGAAAGTGGTGATCTTCCTCATCTAAGAACTCTAGAGATCTTTGATTGCCCTAATCTGATGGTTCTTCCCACTCACCTACCTTCTTGTCTAACAAAAATGGTGATTGCGGGTTGTCATCAGTTGGCCAAAATTCCCACTCTTCCTTCACTACTATACTTGCAATTATGCAAAAGAATCCATGAAAACCTTTTGTTTAATTCTCACTTACCACGATTGAAGAACATTGAAATTTCATGCTCAGACGAGATCACCAGCCTACAATTCAAGAATTTTCCATTGCTTGAGGTGCTAACAGTTTATAACTGCCGGAGCATAGAATCTTTGGTTGGGCTGGAGGACCTAACCTGTCTGACAAAGCTATGTGTTTATATCTGTAGAAATCTCATATCTTTAGCTGGGCTCAACAACCTGACATCTCTTCAGGAATTAACTATAGGTGAATGTAATCAGCTATATATATATCCGACAAAAGAATTCCTACTTTCACTTGAGTGCTATCAAATTTTCGGATGCGGCAATATAGATTAGATATATTCCGGAGTATGTGATTTGGTAAGAATCCGGATAAGTTCATTGAGCGAAATTTTCTGTGTTAGGAGAATATTTTGTAGTTACGAACTGAATATTTTCCACCAGTTTCCTAATGCAAGAAAAACAAATACTCTCCTTCTAGAGTGCCTTTTCATGGTGACTCGCCAGGTTGTGGGATAATGAAGAAGTAATGTGACCATTACGAAAAATGAGATGCAAACCATGTGAGTTGAAGTAATGCATTAAATTCATCTCAGCAAAATGTGTTTTCATCTGTTATCTTACTTCAATTACCAGACTAATCATTTTCATACTAAAATTGTAACAGTAATATTAGCTACTGGAAGATGGGAAAACTGCCATTTAATTGGATGATAAGCTGGATGCCCAGAGACAACTTCTACAAGCCAAATCAATATTTATAATTTGCAGGTAATTGGGTTTAATTATTTATTTTATTCTTAACTAAAAGCCAAAAACTGCCTAGACGTTACATTTGGACTATGTGTGCATCCAAGATCAGGATCAGGGTTTTACAAACCAGTTTAACAGACTTGAAGATGTCTAAAATCCTAATTTAAGTCATGTTTTGGTACTTCACTGCTTTCTTTTTACTAAAATAGTAAAATTTGATTGAAGTCTTCTTCTAAATCCCCGGTGGTCAAAAGACCACACTGTTGGTACCACTGAATATATATCAGTAGATAGTATGATACTTCATTTTATGGTTATGAACACTTAAAAAATATTTTACACAACCATATATATCAATTGGATATTAATTTTAAAATCACAATTTTGTTATTGTGAGATTGGTGTATATGAACTTGACAGCCCCAGTCAAGAATTTCAAAAGAAGATTGGTCTATATGAGTTGCATACTTGTATTTTATGTAGATGTAAATTGATGAGGTTTGATCAAGTGTGTGATTACCTGTACATCTAACAATTTGAAATTTATAACGGATTACTGTACTTGCGAAATTTGATGATTATATGGATTAATCGTATATCAAATAATATTAACATCAAATTTGATTCCCGAGTTTTCTATATGTTTAATTAACACCACATCTACAAACTTATCATTTAGTGTTTAATTCTTTTTCTTTTAAATGATTCAGAACTAGAATGTCAAGATAAACCGGTCACGATCCAAATACACACTATGCAATCATTTATTAGTAGTTGTACTATAGTGATACTATCATACTAGGTTACATTGATACCAGCATGATTCTGTTTCCAGGTCTGCAGGCCCAAATACAGTCAAAGATGGGATACCCTGCTGCCTGCTGTTGCTCAGTTCTCTTGGTCTCACATTTTGTTGAGCATAATTTATGATTTTGTGATCCGTATAATTTGGTCAAAATGACCTAAAATTGGTATATAGAAATTCAGGCCCCTTGCTAATATTTGTGATTCTATCAATTAACATTAGGTCTTTTGCATCAGTCAAAGTTTTAAAAAAAAAAAAACATTAGGCCTTTTCTTTATCTCCGTTGATGTTAAGCAACCTTAGATCTGTCTTTTAACTGTTACTCGTAACCTGGTAACTCAAGAAATTAAGAAGATTTGCGAAATGTTATACCTCATCAGTCATCAAGCTACGATTTTTTTTTTTCTAATTTTCTCACTTGGCCCCAGTCATCTGTATATTCTTTCTACTTTTTACTTTTTACAGTTTGTTTGCTTTTTTATAAATTATGTATCTAGAACTTCGAACAACTCCCATAAAAAATCATAAACTAGTCCCTTTCAGTTTAATGGTCGCCTTTTTGTTCCAAATTTATGATTCTCATCTACTTGCTGACACTAATTAACTATGTCTAGATCTAGTTATTGAAAGTATTCTAACACTTTCTGTTAAAGCTTCGAAAGTAAGAAGAGTCATTGCTTTGAACAATGTCATACAAATTAATATTTTAAATATATCTATATAAACTAAGCTATGAGTTTGAACTTCCTCGGACAAGATTACTAGCAGGTGATAACCAATATCACCAGTATAGTACAGAACAAGAGGTCCTATTGGGTGAGAGAGAGAGAGAGAGAGAGAGAGAGAGAGAGTTCTTGGCAGCCACTGCCAAGCTTTGAGAGAGAGAGAGAGATCAGCTAAACTACCACTACCCACCTAACCACATAATACGACATTAACACCTGGAACAATAACCTCACATGGCATCAACTACCAGCCGACCGTAGTTCCTCCAAGGTAGACTTCACATGATCTTGGAGCAACTCAATTCGCCTCAAATAGACCTCTAGTTCCATTATCTGCTGTTTCCTCCATTTCTCATCCTTTGGTATCGGAACCAACCCATCAGGGTTAAGCAACCCTACCCCGAACCCCAATCCAAACCCTGAAACTAAGTTGCCACCGCTACTACTGACAGTGGGCCCCATTCCACTATTAATGGCCGTGTTTATTAGTTCCTTGAACAATGGAGAGAGGCAACTCTTGACTGTTTCTTCTATTGCAGTTGGTTTAGTTGCATCAGCAGGCATATCATTCAGTACAGGAATGAAGTTCTCCAGTTTGACTGCCACTGGAACCTCTGTCTCACCTCCTGCAACTATAAAACAGCTCAGCCTAATGCATATGAAAAATCTCAGTCATAATTAAAAACTCCCAGTATATTACAAGATTTTAGAGCAATTGATCAAAGTTGCCACAGACATAAGCTCCTAATGGTTAAACAATGCCTGATACAACCAAATCCAACCTCACACGAGAATTAAGGTTTGCAACCTAGCCACAGCACCATGCAATTTAGATACAAAGTAATATCATACAAAACAGGTTCAGCACTGGTAGAACCCCCCAAAAAAAGGATGAATTTAAGTTCCGAGCATGTACCTTGAACAGAAACTGCAGGAGTGGTATCAGGTGCTTCAGCAGCTTCAGCAGCTTCGGCAGATCTCCTCCTGACCCGTTTCTTTGGCTTTGGTTCTTCTACAACACCAACCATACAGTCAGAACTGTGGTTGGCAACAACAACAGGCGGAATAAGGTTTATATCACCATCCTCATCATCACTTTCACGGTCGCGTTTCATCTCTGGCCGCCATATATGGCGGGCCACATCGTAAATATTCTGTGTATGCAAAGAAAAGTACATTTTAATCATCGGACCTGTGGTCAGAAAAATTTTGACCAAATTTATACAATACAAGTGCATGCTGCCCAGACTACTGTTTGAGATACTCAAACTGCACAGCCCACTAATCAGTACCAATACTAGTACCGGAGAGTAACTACAAGCCATCAAGATCAATGCCGATACATATGATCCCATTTTAGCATTCCAAAGTCCTGACTTTTGTTTCTACTACTATAAAATAATACTACCAAGAGTATGATTACCTGCTCATGCGCACTCTTGAAGGAAAAATCTTTACCAGCAGTCTGCATTCGAAGAGCACACACTCTATACTTCTTTTTCAGCCTTCTCAGTTTTTCTA
Source organism: Carex kokanica (assembly GCA_025461125.1). NCBI lineage: Eukaryota > Viridiplantae > Streptophyta > Magnoliopsida > Poales > Cyperaceae > Carex > Carex kokanica. Next base: position 1,021,080 of record JAJGRX010001195.1, read on the forward strand.
TCAGCTGGTTTTTTGAAAAATCAAAAGTGAACTGCTTCTTTATCTCCTCATAGAATGGACCCGTGTCATACTGGTGTGACGCGAATGTTGTACCTTTCATGTAATAAAGGGGCATCAATAATTCATATTTCACGGCTAAATCCATCCCTTGATTGAAGCTTAACAAATATATTCTAAAATCATAATACTAGTAGTTCTCAATCTTGCTTTCATTGAACCCAACACTTGAATAAAAAAACAATAATATAGCTAGAATTATAAATGATACCTCGTCTAGAGGTGAATTCGAGAAACCCACGTAGTATCCTGATCTCCTCTTCATCCGTCCATAGCCTCTGGAACAGCCGCCGGGACTCATCAGACGAACCCGGTACAAACGACCAGGACTGGCTGGTACCATTATCAAAACTAGGGTTAGGGTTCGGGTTAGGCTTTGGGGGAGAAACGGGAGTGGCGGGATCGGCGGTGGTTAGGGTTTCGATGTCCTGGTCGGTTTCCTCGTTGGTGTCGGATCCGCTATCGTCGTCTTCGTCATTGTTGAAGTAGGCGCTGGTGGGGTCGACAATGGGTTCGCCCATGGTGGACATCTGGTTCGAGTTAGGGTTAAGATCAGGACCTAGCCACCTACCTGGGTTTGAATCTGAGGGACTGAGGCGCGGGTCAGGTGTCGAGAGACTCGAGAGTCGGGAGTCGAGACTCGAGAGGTAGGGTTAGGGTTTGGTCGAGTGAGAGTCGGAACTCTGAAGGAATGATCAGATCGCGTTCAGATATCGTACTAAGGAATCTGAATTCGCTGTGGCTAAAGGAAACCTAGCACTGTGTTGGGTATTTCTGACAAGTAAATAAATTTGCTTGAAGAAAAAATATAGACTGCGGGACCAGCACGTCAGAGAATTTAAAATTAACATATATATTTCTAAGTAGGAATATGTAAGCATATACCCTCCACTAGAATATTCTAATCTAACTTTTACTGAAATCTAATTTTAAATCTTCACGGTAGAAGACGAGTTCATTGCCTCGGTGATATTCCAAATTGAACCTGCGTTTCCTATAGTTAGATTTTATTATCATTATTATTTCGGTGAGACAACAAGGGTGTCCTCTCTCTTAGCTGGCGGGCCCCCTTATTTTAAACAATTTTTCGTTATTTATTATGCTAATTACTATTCTATATCGATTTGAATTTCAATAAGGCAATCATTAAAATTATTGAATTAGAATGAAAGATTGAAAATTTTCTACTCCAATCATCGGCACAAATTTGCAGGGGTTTTTTTATATTTTTTATTGTAAAAATATCCATTTATGAAAAGAATATGTATAATTTAGTCTAATTTGTCACATTCTTTATAAATTTTATTATCGTTACATGACTAAGTTTGAGCTGTTTAAACTATTAGAAAATATTTTTCTTTTCTTTCCAAAACAACACATTTTTTTAGTTACTCGCCATTATTAAAAAGTCAAATTACAATTTTTTAAGAAACTTTCCTGACAGTCTCAAAAACACATCACTTGGGGTTTTATTCAAGGCAAGACCGCATGAGTCATGAGACAACTGCAATACCAAATACAATGTTTTAATTTGAATCCAAAATTTTAATTTGACGAAACTAGGCGGATCACGTGGCTGCGTCTTCTACTGTTTTAATTTTCATAAATTTTTGTACGAATCCGATGCATAAATTAGAATTCTAAATCACAATGTTTATAAACTCTGTACAAATCCGGCACACCATATTGCTCCTTGATTTATTATTTAATTCATCCTGTTTTGACCCACTAAACGAAGAGCTATAGAGCAACGGTCACTGAAAATCTGACTGTGCATTGTCAATGGGACTTGTTCATTGGGCTGGGGCGCACTATTTTGGGCCAGCTTCGGTTAAAGTTGGAAGTGTAATTCGTCCCAAATTTCTCTGATTCCTTTTGAGTTTACATAACATTTTCGGCTAACAAGAATGTACCGATCAATTTAATTTCATGATAGATTGATAGTTTCTAGTTGGCTAAATTCTGAAATATATAAACACATGGAATTATTCACGCAAGTAATTATCCAAGTCGTTGCATTTTTTTTTGTCATCCTACTCACACAAGACATACTACCGAGATACAAGTTCATTCTACTTTAAAATCATTCCGAGAGCATGGTGAAATACAATCACTTCCTCTAAGCATTGCAAGGTAATCTCGCTTTTCAGTGAGCCCACTCTCTGAAAGGATCAATTTACCCTTCAGAAAAAAAAAATTATGTTATGAGAGATGGATCGTTATGATTATTGCATGTATCAATATGAATATGCACGGTGTATCCATAAAGTGAATAAAATTAGTACCTCACGGGCTATTAATTTCCGGACGTTGTTAGCATAGAGATGAGGATCCCTTTTCTCATCCTGTGATGGATAATACACTGGTAACTTTATCACATCCATGTAATTGATGAACTGGCATAGGACCAAAATTGCATGAGGCACCTGAAAACATTTCAAATCAGAAAATATATTTTTGGCCAGGTCAAGATCAAGATGACAACAGCAGTCAAAAGGAAATTTAAAAAAAAAACTCGATCCTTGAACGATCCAAGTACTCCCTCCCTCTATTTATAGTGTGTCTGTGAACTATATTCATCAAAAATATATCAATGAAGTATATTCTCACCCCAGATATAGATTCCCATGCGAGACTAAGTCTTTGGTAAGGATACTTCATAATCATAGGAAGAACAGGGGCTCCTCCGAGAAATGCGCCGGTTTTGAAAGGAAGGAGATAGTCTCCATTTGTAGTTGTACCCTCTAAACAAACAAACTTTAAACAAGTTAATTAAATATAGCCCATTTAGTTAGTGTTAACGTGAATAGAATATTGGTATATATACAATCGAATTTTGAAAAGCAATCTTAAAATCTTACATTCGGTTGTCCATGCATGCTATTTGGTTAAATTAAAAGAAATAGAAGGCAACATTGTGAGAATTATGAACCCCAAAAGAGGCACAGTCTGGGTTCTAGTGGTATTATGAACCGTACCGATGTAAAGGTAAATGAATACAGTAATAAAAAAAAAGATAGATTAGAGCAAGTATAAGCACCAGGAAAAATCATGACAACAGGGTATTGGCTGTTTAATTGAGCTTCTTTGATCCTTTTTTCTACTAGGCCTGACACAGAAGAAGAAATTTTATGAAAGACTACTACTTTGCCACTTCAGCATCTTTAGACATTTCAAATATTAAATCTGTTAAGACTAAGTTTAGTTGCAAACAATACCAGAAACACCCTTTAAGTCAGAAGTCCTTGTTTCCCGTTGAACAAAAATGCAACCAAGGCATTTGCTGCAAAAATAACAAGAAGGAGAGAACAAACATAAAATCTTTAAAATGCCGAATGAGTATTAATTAATTTCTGAAAGGGAGGCAATTTTATTAAAAAAATTTGTCATACAGGCAAATAGGCAACAACACATGAATTTATCGGGGAAAACTGAGGGGTGCTGTGTTTAGGATGCAAATAGTTACAGGAAAGCACTACAAAGAAACAAAACAAACAATAAAAATTTGCAAATTTAGCTGCATGTTTACCTGATGAGACCAACAACTGGTAGCTCGGAGACTGATCTCTTAAAAAAGTCAACATTTGCACCGAAAATTTAAAAAGCAAGAAAAAATCAGGTATAACATTTATAATTATTTTTCTGAGATATTAAATGAATTTTAAAGCAACAATAATATACCTTTGCAACAAAACTTGGAAACGAGTCTGACATATGATAGAGAACATCTATATAAGATACATGATTCGACACAATCACTCCCAGCCTCTCCAATTCCTCATGATATCCTCTGTTTTCTTCCTAGTAAAATGTTATTAATGCATATTAATTCTCTATTCAGGATAACAAAGTTCTCATAGGCTGTTTCAGTGTATACCACACAGAAATAAAATTTAAGAAAAGGAATTTTCTTGAATAATTGATGTAAACTTGTCAATTCTTAAATTCTTATTTATAATAAAACTAGTATAATATCATTATTTTTCCTGTATAGAACAAAGCAGATGCTAAACCTATGTTGGAGATACAAGCACAAACCTGTTGCAATTATATTTACATGCACCTTATTTGCATGCATTGCTAAAATAAGTTGCCGGGATATAAAAATTAAATAAAAATAAACTAAAGCAAGGTATCAACTACGTACCTTAATTTCTTCTAAGATGGGATAGTATTCATTAATCCAATAAAATCCGAGAACAAACAGCATAACCCTTGACAAAAACCTTCCAACCCTTACCACCACCTCCCTTCTCCAACTAACAAGGAAATATCTATCCAAATCCCAAAACAAAGTGCAAAACCAACACACGGTGTAATACACCGCAATCAACCACACGCCAATTGTCAATCTTATAGGGACTAAAGTGAATAGCGCAATTGCTAGAAGGGCTATTTCCGAGAAAGGAATTTCGCCTTTGCTGTAAACATCTCTACGAATGAAAGGAGCATAGTTTCGTTCTTGTTTAGTTAGGGTTTGATCTTCCATTTTGGTGGAGAAGAAGAGAAATTTCTCATTCAACAAAGGTTTCTCTTTAATTCTTACCAGGTAGTAGCGAGTTTATTTAACAGTGATTGAGATTTTTCCCTTTCGCTCTGCTTTTGGAGATGAGGGTGAGAACTGAGAGGCGAGATCTAGATGGACGGTCCGGATCAATTTGTAGTCATTACAAAAAAGGCGGTCAAGTTGGTCAACCTGAGCAGCTGGTCGGTTAGAATTGAAATGACCGTGTGATATATATCTGACGGTTTAGATCTGTTTAGTCTCTAATATGATCCTTGAATTTGGAGCGGCGCTTAAAAGGTGGTGCTTTGGGGAAGTCGTCAGAAGAGAGATACGTGGCGCCAAAAGAAGGCCAATACAATATTGTTTCGAGCTACAACCTTTTGGCCCCAAAATAAATGATGATGACTTGGCATGTCAGCTCCTAACTTTTCGGTGCGGGGCTAAGTAGAAAAAAAATCACCTGAACTAGCAAGATAGAAGTAAAACTTTTTTTTATTTTTTATAAATTGAAGATAGTAATACTTCAATAACAATATGTTAGGAGACCTTTGAGTAGGAATCAAAAGTTTAAATAGCGTTTATCGCGTCATAGCGGAACGGCTGAAAAAACGCTATAGCGCACTATTTAGAACCTAATCATGGATTGCACAGCAATAGCGTCATAGCTTCTATGGTCCAAAAACGCTATAGCGCCGCTACTACATGGAATCATTCAAGTGAAAAATTTACACGCTAAAAAAATAAGAGAAAACTAATTAATTTTAAATCATCTAATTGTACGTTTTCTCCACTAAACACTAGGTGATTCAACATTAATCTAAATAAATTCATCGATCTATATGATTAAATAATTATACTATCTTTTGAAGTTATAAATAATTCAGAACTACCAATATAGTTTTTTTGTGGAAGGAAAAGAAATAAACAAATTTAATTAAAGTAAGATGGTACCACGATATTGAAACAAAAATTGCATTTCATTGTCTTGTTTTGCAGCTTCATTACAGCTCTCACATTTTTCTATTTCTTTTCTTTCTCATAGCAAATCAATTATTTTTCATTCTTTTTGTCGAGAGGAATAGTGCAAGAAACAAACTTTTTTCTAAATGATGTGCCTCAGTATTTTTTTTTTTTTAATTTTCTTTGTTACAGATAAGGCTGAAAGCATGGTATTTCATCTTCTATAACTTGCCCGAGAAAATTAATTACTTTTCCTGACGCATAATAAAATAGAACTATGACAACTAGCACATAATAGTTACACGAGAATCTTTACATTATATATAGTTTAAAAAAGAGGTGAATTACAATGTTCATGTACAATATCTACAACCACCAATTAATTTTTGAGCCTTGAAGAACCAATTAACAACATACATTTTCCAACACCTACAAAGCCATGAAAAGAAAATCCAAATACATAACTGGATGTACAAAAACTCAACCAAATCCAATTGAATCAAACAGAGGTGGAAGTCTTGTCAGCCACCTCAGATGGGTGCGTCTGAGCAGCAGCTGGTGGGTGTAGTTCATGAGGCGCAATCGGAGCAGGAATGTGCGGGTGTTGTACCGGGTTATGTGGTCCGTGATGCATGATCCCCCCTTCTCCATGGTACAACTTTTGGGACCGTAAGGCGGTAAGGTAGACCATGAACCCGAGAAAGACTGATATCAAGCCTAGAATTCCAGCTGCGGCGAACATGCCGGGCTTCATTACATGACATCCCGGTCTCGGCTTTCTCCAATCGGTTAGATGGCCGGACTCCACACCAACCCCGATGATTAAGAGTACCTCGGCAATTGCAAAACAGAGCCTGCATAAGTCGATTTTTTTTTGTTAATTAACCTTTCTTGTTTTTTTCTTAATTAGGTAAACAAAAATTTGGATTTCTGAATAAGAAGGGCATTTTGGGTCAATGTGTCAAGCATATGAGAAATTCCTGCTTCATCTATTCTACATTTTATTTTTGCTAGACTGGCTCATTTGTTCCTCACTGATCATCTAAAAACAACAAAGAGAATTATGACTTGCCATGTAAGAAGGAAGAGGAAACAAGTTTGGCAAGTCAAGGAGCGGGTAGCCGAAGCGATGCGTGGGTCATTGGTAACCGTCCAGCCGACCTCACCGGGCGACACAGGGCTAGCGACCGCAACTAACATGTATGCATGTTCGGCAAACATGGCAACCGCCAATAGAAGGAATGCAAAGATGGCGCATGCCAGTGCTGTCTTGCCGTCGCCATTGTAGAAGCACTCTGACATTCTGTTACTGGATCCTCCAATGCTTAAGAGGTACCAAGTAGCCTGAGGAAATGTTCCAAGGCAATTTGTTATAAATGGATGTCAGCATTAGGAGATGAGAATGAGCTTTTATTATAAATAAACAACAATAAGAAATAAGGATAACTTCAAAGCAGAGGATTCAAATTTCAAACTGATTGTGTTATGCAGTAATTTTGTGCTAATTTTTAAAACAAGGGAAGCATGTAGTTGATAACTATAATTTGAGAACTTGTAAATTTATATTTCAATCTGAATAAATATAAAAATTTGGAATTGTAAAGCTCTCATGATATAGTTAATTAGTTACCAACAAGATATTAATTTTGTCTGGTACATAGAGAAACCACATATATACCTCTGATCTAGATGCCTCTCCTGCTAAACATAACACAAAAGTTATCAGAGCACAAACAATCGACACGCCCACCAAAATCACTGCAAGGCGGCTACCAATCATCTCGGCCCCACTGCCATGTTGCGTTCGTCGAACCTGAGCTCTCCTATGTGAGATGTCTTCATGAGTGATAGCCATGGTGTCACAATCAATCAAAAGAGTTTGTGTGTCTGATTGGTGATGATTGTATGAAAATGACACAGAGGTAAGGAAGGAGATTATAAGGTTATTACAAGAGTAGAGAGAAGGGTACGAGGTAGTGCTTTGTTTAATTTACAATTAGAAGACTTCAATAGGGAGAGCAAGAGAGGAATAAAAGCACTAGGATTCAAGGAGCCAGTTCTTCTCCGTTTGTAATGGAAATGGAGTGTTATAGCAGGATCATTTAGGAATATCAATATTTTTACAAGTTCTGCAAGGATAAAAATTAAATTCTTATATCTATTAGCCAGAGCTATGTTTATCTGTGAGTACTTTTCAAATTTCACTCCGAAAAATAAATGTAAAAAAAAGACAGTTTTTATAAATAAAAATCACATGCAGCAAATTTGAAAATAAATAAATTTTTTGTTGAAACATTACAACTTTATATAATGAAGAATAATTCAATTAGCTGCATAATAATATTTATAAAGTAATACAAAGAAATTAATATTATTTTAAAAACACCTTAATCACAACAAACACATTTTTAAATGAGGATAGAGTATAGATGTGTCTTGAATTGAATCTTAATCTCTAAATAAATAAACATTACTCTAATTTCTATTACATTGAATTAATTTAATATAAAATTTTACTAACTTTCTCTAATGGGTAATAACAAAATGCACCGTAACAGTCCACAAAAACTTTATATTTTTTGTTGTAATATATGGTATGACTTGCATAGTTATATGAAGTTGATCTAGTTTGTAGTTATTTCAGGTGTTGCATGACTGAGAAAAAAGAAACAACAAATATATATTTTCTTAAAAACGGCTTCATTTTTAGAGTCATCAATGGATACGTCCAGTGGTTAATAAAAACATATTTGCATTTTATTAAAGCATAATTGCCTCTACAGTGGTGACATGTAAGGTTGCCTTGCAATTGGGGGATACCCTGCTTCAAAAGGTAGGGGGCGATTTGTCGCCACAACCTTGTGTAGCTAGAGATTTACCCAAAAGTAAACAACAGTTAAATCCCAAGGGTGAGGTTGCTTAATTATTCTCATAATCTTACAAAATTTAATCATGCATGTGAAAATTTAGTGTAATTTTCTTTTTTCTTATAGTTTTTATATATTCAACCTCCTCGTAAAATACTAAATATATTCTTATAATTTGGTAATTCGAATTTTATTTTGTGGTTATAGAGATTTGAATTTGAATCCTAACTACCACTAAATTTACATTTCAACCTCCAATCTAGAAGTGAAGATGGTGAAAATTGAGAATATGACCCCAAAAAAGTTGAGAAAAGAAGTGTTCAAAAAAGAAGTTGAGCCTTGGCATTAGGGAACCAAGAAACTCAGGAAATGTTGAACGGCTATGGTTAGAACATAAGATAAGCAAATAATATATATTCTACCAAAGGCAAGTATAATTCCATTTCATAAAGAGCTCTTTTTGGAACTAAAAAGATAGACATAATTTGCCTTTAAGTACCTCACCTCTTATTTAACAAGTATCCTCTTTAGTATAACAAAACATTGATCATTTTTCTCCATGTTATATTTTTCTCCAAAGTAATAATTACCAGGTGCTTCATGGAAAAGAGGCGCATTTGAGTTGTGTTATATTGTTTATAAGACTAAATTATTTGGAATTTTATACAAATTGTTTATTTGAGATCAAATAATGATTGGACTCAAGAAACGAATGTTGCATGATTAGAAAGACAAATCTCTAGGAGAAAGAGAATAAATAAATATTTTGAGGAGAGATCTAATTACCAAAAATTTGCAATCCGTATAGATTAGTCTGCACTTTGGATCTATATCTTTATTTTCAAACCCTAAAATTACTACTTTCGGATGATCAAGAATATTTAGGTCAAGTGATTTTTTACCTATCTAAACAATAATAAAAAAATGTAAAATTGTCTCCAAATACATTTTTCTACGAAGATCATGTTGAATGATTTTTGAATTGACTGCTTGAATTTAAGAACAAAAATATAAATCTATTACACAAACCTATATGTGCATTGCAAAGAACCAAAGCCTCACTCAAAGTAGTGTTCAAAAAAGAAGTTAAGCCTTGGCATTAGGGAACCTATAATTATAGAAAATGTTGAATGGATCTGTGGTTAGAACTTAGAACATAAGAGAAGCAAATAATATATTTACCAAAGGCAAGTATAATTCCATTTCATAAAGAACTCTTTTTGGAACTAAAAAGTTAGACATCATTGCCTATTAGTACCTCCATCTCTTATTTAACAAGTATCCTCTTAGTATAACAAAATATTGATCCCTTTTCTCCCTGTTTGATACACCCTATCTCGGAGAAAGTAGGCCGTATGTGACTGAGCTCTGAGCTGGGCTCGTCCTGTCTCGAAATGACAGGTCGAGGTGAAAATCGAGTTTGGAACTCAGGGAGGTTTGGAGATATTTGAAATCTGACCTATGCAATATCTCTCTTAGTCAAAATTTCGACCCCCGTTCAATGAGCCTTCTAGTCTTATATAGGCCGTCCCATAACTGCTATCTCGTGCGGTTATGAGAGACTGGGCGGTTATGTTAACCGTGCCAACGGTTATCCCGCACAAAGGCGGTGTGAGCCGATTTCGGGCTGAGCCTGTATTTATGAGACTTTATGAGACTTTTTGTTGGACCTTGCTTCGATGGATTCCGGACTTTTCATTTTGATCCCGAGTTGGTCTCTCAAGGAGGTCCGAATCCCAGTTCTTTCATGGTCCGTGAAGAAATATTTTAAGGATCTTGAAAACATGGCCCTATCACTGTTATCTCTTTCTCCAAAGTTACTAGGTGCTTCATGGAAAAGAGGCGCATTTGAGTAATGTTAAATTGTTTATTAGACTAAATTATTTGGAATTTTATGCAAATTGTTTATTTGAGATCAAATAATGATTGGACTTTGAAAGGGATGTTGCATGACTAGAAAGAAGAATCTCTAATAGAAAGACAATAGGTATAAATTTTGAGGAGAGATTCTAATTACCAAAAATTAGCTGCTCTATTTTTTATTTTTTTTTTGGGACTAAAAACAAGGGTCAAGCCCTTCATTTTTTTTTAATAAAAGTCCATTACAGAACTTTCAATGGTACAATGTATTTCAAGGAAACCAAAAGAAATGTAGAAAAAAATAAAAACTGAATTCACGAGCATTGTACAAAAACAGAAAAGTTAGCTTCTCAGCTTCTCGAAAGTACAATTGCATCTTTTTTTTGTCCATACTGTGAAGCCTGTTATATATGAGCACAAATGATATATATGAACCGTAGATATTATTTTATACTTCTGTGTCTGAAGTAATCCGGTAAAGTATGAAAAAAATGAACTGCGCAAATGAATCCCAATAAATCGTCGATTTTTTCATCCTGACCAAAGCAAGGCAAGGGTTTTTCTAGTTGCACATTGGACGTAAAAATAAATACAATACTTAAAAATAAGGAGAAATTCAAGTTTTAATCCTTGAAATTTTTTAATTAATTAATTAATTGGTACTTAAAAATCTATTTCTATCATATTAGTCGTTGAACTTGTTTACAAATTCACGTTGGTCTCTGAATTAAATTCAGATGTACTAATTAAATCAGTAACTTATATATAAAAAACAAGTTTAAAATCAACTGTGACATCTTTTTAAAGTTGAAGAGCCAACTTAATTTATTATTGAAGGTACAAGGACTGATTTGGTACTACAGATATAAGTGTAGCTAGGAACTAAGTTGCTTGTTTTGGAAAAATTTACAGACCAAAATCTGAATTTTTCTTCATAAAATTAAAATTAAAATTAAAATAGTTCGCCAGAAAAAAAAAAAAAAGGCATTAAATTAAATTCGCAACCTTTTACATCAATCTCCTACAATTGTGATTTTTTTTCCTTTTGCCGTTTACATCAATCTCGATTTGAACTTTGAAGTACTGTATTAAAGTGTACTATTGCTTCGGCAAAATGAATGAATATTTTGAAGAATAAAAAAAGAAAGTTCAAATTTATACCGATGTCATATTAGAGTTAATTAGATCCCAACATTTACATGTTAATAGCTAGCAAAACTATATATTAATGAAAAAAACGGCTTAGTTAAGATCCTCATAAACTTTAGTTAGTGTTGGATTTCGAAATGTAACACCCACATATAAGACATTACAAGGGCGGACCCTGGTGGTTCCGAGGGGGGCAGCTGTCCCCTCTAGATTTTTGAGTTTTAGTGGAGATTTATTGGTTCCGATCAACTTTGTCTCCCTCCTGAAATTTTATTTGCCCCCCTCTGGACGTTTGATTTGTAATTCGGGTTAAATTTAGGATTAAAATTGAAATAAATTTGTTGAATTTTGATTGGTAATTAGAATTATAAATCAAAGCATCAGAAATTACAAGTCAAATCATTGGAAAGTATAAGTTAAAGCATTGTTTTATATCGAGTACCCAATTGGTTAATGAATTTAAATCCAATTCAATATTTTTTTGCCCCCTGACGAAAATCTTGGATCCGCCCTGAGACATTATATATATCTTAACTAACTGCTGTAGAAATAACTCTTAATTCAATGGTAATTAAGATTATATATGAACCGAGATATAGTTGTTAATGAATCATATCCCAGCATTTATTCATATTCTTTTTTGAAAAAGAAACAAGGGAGTCAAGCTCCCATATTCCATTAATTATTAGCATTTATTCATATTCTGTAAACGTTGATGCTTCTATTAATTAACCAATCATCTGTTTTTGACTAATACTTCTAGAAACCAATCATCTGTGTTGTCCCCGCAATATATTCTTTATTTTCTTAACAACATATCTATTATATATATATAATCCTCGTAGGGTCGCTGCAGAATATTCTACAGTAATTGCTACAGTGACAAATAGTAAAAAAAAATTTACAAATAAAAAATTTGGTCTCCAAACATATTTTATTATAAAGGTCATGTTGAGTGGTTCGGATTGACTGTTCGGACTTTGAAAATGCAGATAAAAAATTGGGTGCATTGGGAGCATAGAAATTTGGGTGCATTTGAATTCTCTAACTTCAGATATAATTACAAAATCACAAATTAATGAATATAATATACCGGTATAACTTTATACAGTAACAACTTGATTTTGTGATTTTGAATTCATTAATATAGCATTTTGTTTATAACCGGTATAACTTTATATATAGTTAGATGTTTATCTTAATAGTTAATTTTTTTTTTTTTTTGTAATATCCTGATACAATCTTTTTACACTTCTCTCGATAATAACCGCCGAAGCAAAGCGAGACTCACTTCTAGGAGTGAGGCTATGGTGCTATGCATAGCACCAATGGCTAGTGTACTACGGCTCAATATGGTACTTTTTAAAATCCTAACGGTCGATCCGACCGTTCAATGTGATAACCATATGAATATGTACTTGCAAACTAAATTTTATATTTTTTCGAATTTTTTTACTATTTTTTCAGATAGGTAGAATTTTGATGGTCTAGAATTTTCAAAAAACACTGATTTTTCTACCTATCTGAAAAAATAGTAAAAAAATTCGAAAAAATATAAAATTTAGTTTGCAAGTACATATTCATATGGATATCACATTGAACGGTCGGATCGACCGTTAGGATTTTAAAAAATACCATATTGAGCCGTAGTACACTAGCCATTGGTGCTATGCATAGCACCATAGCCTCACTCCACTTCTAGTATTTGATATCAAAGAAGCTTCCTTAATTAGTGTGCAATTGTGCATCACCACTCATGACGTCTCCCTCTTGCCAGGAACTAGGCGCAGTCAACATAAGTCCAACAGGTTGGAATCCTATGAGACATCTTAGTAACATAACGGTGTAGCGGGTCATGTACTGATGCATCAAAAATTCAAAATATACGTCAATATTTAGGAAATAAATCTGCTGTTATTCTCAAGGAATAACAAAAATTTAGAAAAGTGTGAATTATGTTCAAAATTTTCTAAATTTTGATATAAAGTTTGCACATGTGGCAACCATTAGTTGGTGGATGAGCCGTGAGCCGTGAGCGCAGAATAATTTTGTTCCGAGGGAGGAGGTGTTGGCTGTGGGAAGTGGTGGTGGTTGTGGACTTGTGGAGGACCCTGATGATGAGAGGATTTTGGTTCGTGATTTAATTTATCCGCATTTTTACTTATTTATTCTTCTTTAAAAAAATTGGTTTTTCACAAAACTATACTTTAATATAAAAAAATGATTATGATTAAATTAAAAGAATGTGAATTAATTATCGACCCTATTATTTATAATAATAAATTATTGATAACATAAAACAATATTAAAATGTAATATAAATTAATATGAGTAGAACTAAGGTGGTTTTTAACGTACTAACTTTTCTAGTGAGCGTAACTCTAAAACATATCGGATTGACTTTAAAAAACGAATTCAAATAGTTGAAATCGATATACTTCACGAGTGATATATTCACATGTCAAATTTATGAAATTTTAAATTAATTTGATATTAAATTAAGTGATAAAAAATAATAAAAAAATAACGCAATTAAATAGCCATCGTAATTTCATGCGGAAATTTGGATATTGTTATTGGGCTCCCGATGTTGCAAAATATTAAATATACCCAAAAATACCGCGAGTCGTTCAAGTTTTCAAACACTACGAGAAGTCTGAAGTATAAGACTTAATAATTACAAATTTAACGATCTTAAGTCGAGCAAGCTCTCGTAGCTCAGTTGGTTAGAGCACCCGTTTAGTAAGCGGGAGGTCTTGAGTTCGACTCTCAACGAAAGCAACTTTTTTGTACTATTTCTTTATGCGCGGTAGAATTCCTACATCATGCATGTTGTAGAATTTCCACTTTGTAAATATTTTTTTATTAATCAATATACATGTTAGTGGAATTCTCACTAACCCTAAGAAAAAATGTTTGGCAGTGCCACAAATTCGGATTTTATGATTCCAAACTACCAAAAAAGTTCGCATATAAAATAATGAGCGAGTCTATGGTACTATGCATATCACGATTTGGTCCGTAATACGGATCAATATTTTCGTTTTCAAAATCCTATCGGTCGATCCAAACCGTTAAACATGATTTTCATATGAATATATACTTGTAGACTGAATTTTATATTTTTCAGAATTTTCTTACTAATTTTTTTAAGATAGGAGAAAATTATTATTTTTGGATGGTCCAAAATTTCCAGATCAAGTCGATTTTCTATCTATCTTAAAAAATAGTAAAAAAAAATTCTAAAAAATATAAAATTCGTTTTGCAATTACAAATTCATATGGGGATTATGTTGAACAGTTTGGATCGACCGTTAGAATTTTGAAAACAAAATATTGATCCGTATTACATAGTCACTCTAAAATAATTTGTAGAATTAAGTTAACGATAAATTTCGACGATTTTTTAAGTTAACCGACTTTGTTGCACCAGCATGTTGGTATATTCTTCAACAGCAATTTCATCCAAACTCCGACAATGATACTCTAAGCCAATAAATATACTAGATTTTACAAATTTCTTTCCTTAAATATGGTGTTATGAAGTGCTGGAAAATATACCATATTTTTTTGTAATTCGATTGATATTCTTGTTGGAAACATCTTACTTGGTATTTTCTTGTGTGGTGCTACTTGTTCATATCATATCTTGAGCAAAGCTAGAGTGTCATGTGCTTACTAAGAGGGTTTGGTGAGCACAACTCCAAAAGTATATCGGATCGGCTTTAAACGACGAATTCAAACTGTTGAAATTCATGTACTTCATGAGTAATGCATATATATGCAAAATTTTGAAAGTTTCGAATTTATTTGCTACAAGGTCAAGCGGTCAAAGAAATTATGAAAAATGAATATATAAAACAACTTATAAAATAACTATAAAAGGTTCATTTCTTTTGACCGCTTGACCATGTGCTAAATGAATTCAAAACTTTAAAATTTTTGCATGTACATGCATCACTAACGAAATAGATAGATTTCAACGGTTTGGATTCGTTGTTTAAAGCCAATCCGATAATCTTTTGGAGATGTGCTCACCAACCACTCTTAGTGAGCACATCACACCCTAATTTTGCTCTCATATCTTTCTTATTCAAATTCTAATTTAATGATCTCATGCTTTAAAGAAATTACACTTTTCTTCTGAAGCAAATAACTTTAATATGAATTTAAAATAGAACTTTTTCTATAATTTTGTAAAATTGATGACTTCTCTCCAGGAACGTTCCAGTACTTCTTGCATTATTTGTTTGTAACTTTGTAGTTTGTACAAGTGTTGTAAAAAACGTCCGTTTCAACCGATTAGTCATTGGCGGTGATCAAACTGTTACGGATTTTTCCGACTATTCGGTTGATTATTTCTGATTATGGCTGATTATTTCCGATTCCCAATTAATTGCTTAGTGGTACTCTGTCCGTCCGATGATCGCATACCGTTATTTACAACACTGGTTTGTACCATATTTTTTTTTCGAAATCTGATTTTACGTCACAAGCATTTTTTCTCATAAGTTTTTTTGTAATGAAGTTAAAAAAATATATAATAAGTATTTAAATCTTCAATTATGAAACTAATTACATATTTATGAAATATCATTAATTTTAATATAAAAAATATGCGATCTAAAATATTGACATTTCAATGCGAGAGAGGAAACAATAACAAAATAATTACTCTTAATATAGACAATTTAAGTAAAGCAGTTATAATGCAAGAAAATCAGTCAAATTTTAAAAAATAATATAAATTTCAGCGTGACTTCACTACAGAAGCCTTTCTCAATGAGTAAAAAGGTTGTGAAGTTTAGTTTATTTTAGAGTCTTGAATCATCAAAATCAAAATTCGGATGAAAAAAGATATTACACTACTAACAAGCAGTGTTGCTCAACCACATACTAGGATGCTGGTGTATGGTGCAAAAAATAAAAAGTTAAGTTAAAAAAATATGAAAAATTTCCCTCAAGTTTATTAAAGAAACGTCAACCAACTTCAAAAACTCAGTACGAATTTATCTACAACTTCATTACATAATCTATTTATATGATTTGAAAGCTTGCAAGTCTATTTTTTTAGAACTTGAGATTAATAGAAGTAAAGTTCATATTAAAATAATGTAATCCTAATAAGCAAAAACTTCGGAAAAATACTTTGACGTTGTCATCATTAAATAAATTTGAAATTTGCTAATATCTGGTAATTAATTGGACAATGGAGTTGCGTCGCCATGCTTTTTCTTTTTTAAATTCTTCATGTTCGTGTTGGTAGTAGCTCATTCAACTTTCTTTTGATATTTTCTGATTGCTACAAAATGTTTATTTTGAACTAAATTTCACGTCCGTACATCATGTTCTACCTAGATAACCAATTGAACGCAACTAAAATTTCACAATCTCGCTCGGTCACTCCTTTTCCAGTTTTCCTTTCTAAGATAACATGTTACAATATCATAAAAGTTCAAAAAATATATTTATATACAAAGAAAACCTTGATGCCCTAAAGAAACGGGAGACAAAAGTTACAAAAAGATAACAAAGCCAGTTAATTTCCAAAAAAAAAAAAAAAAAACCTGCTCCAAGCGAACTTTGGATGCAACAAGTTCCATCTCCCTTGAAGTAACAACAATTTAAGTACTAACAAAATTTCCAAAAAAAAAAAAAATCACAATATAAATAGTCACCTACCTTCATGCAAATCCTCGGAGAAAACTGCAGTCCGATTTACATTCTCATTATCACAAAAACTCAAACCTGAAAATGGACCTGACGAGAACATAGAGGAGGTGCAATCTGACTCATAATTTACCGTTCTATTATTACTGTTAGTATTAGTATTGTTGTTATTACTATTTGGCCGAGCTGAGGTTGTGATGGCCACCGCCTCCTGGTACTCTGCAGAGGTGCGTTGTACCATCTTGAGGGATTGTACCACCTCTCCCATGGTTGGCCGTTGGTTTGCCTCGAGCGCCACACAAGCAGCCGCAATTGTACATACCCGCAGAAAATCATCTTTTGGGTAATTGCCCGCAAGCCTGGGGTCTGCCAGCTCATCTAATCTTTCCTTGTCTCGAAGTATCGGCCGAGCCTGAGTTGGTGAGAGAATCAAAATATCAAATGATGCAAACAAAATATAAGACAATATCATGGACCAATCTTTTCTGACAATGACTTCTGCAGCTAGAGGAAGCATCACAAAAATACATTGTTGGCATATTTTTATCAGCCAACACATTTCAATAATAAACCTCCATGAGTGAGGCTATGGTACTATGCATAGCGCACATTGGTCCATACTATGGATCAATATCTTAGTTTACAAAGCTCAAATAGTCGATCTAAACTGTTCAACACAATCACCATATGAAAATGTACTTGTAGATCAAATTTTACATTTTTTAGAATCTTTTTACTATTTATTTAGATAGGTAGAATATCACTGATCTAAAGATTCTAGACCATTCAAGAGTAGTGATTTTCTATCATCTAAAAACATAGTAAAAAGATTCTAAAAAATGTAAAATTTTGCAAATACATTTTCATATGGAGATCATGTTGAACGGTTCAAATCGACTGTTTGGACTTTGAAAACAAAGTTATTGATCAATGTACAAACCAATGTGCGCTATGCATAGTACCATAGCCTCACTCAACCTCTATTGTTCAATGTTTGCAGTTGGAGGTAATGGCACTGTCTGTCAAGCCTTCTTTTTTAAAGAAAAGTTCTAAATACTAAATAGAATGCATATGGCAGTAGCTCAACAAGGAAATACAATGAACCAAATCCACAACAAAAACCTATAAGGTAAGGCACTAAACAGATCTAGCACAGTTAGAGAGTTGGAAAATCTCCAAAGTTAAGCTCAAGGAAAATCTCCACAGTTAAGCTCAAGGAAAATCTCCACAGTTATAGAGTTGAAAAAATTGTGAGACACGAACTGATACTTCTTGCTATTTAACTGCTAACAGCAAGATGCAAGCTTAAGGTTGAATCTAAAGCATCTGCAAGTGTGAGGTGTAGATGTTTCTGTGTGTGTGTGTGTGAGAGAGAGAGAGAGAGCAGACCCAAGTCACAAGGTTCTCCTGGCCAGCTGGTTGTAAATGATCCACAGGTCGCTTCCCAGTAAGAAGTTCGAGCAAAACCACCCCATAACTATACACGTCACTTTTAACTAGTAGATGACCTGTCATGGCATACTCTGGAGCAACATACCTACATAAGCAGGGGCACAACTGTCACGGAACTAATAGGGGAAAAAAAATTATATGCCCTTATGACACCTCAGACCACACCTATAGCCCTTTGCTCCTAATTTCTTCTTAGGATGACCAAACTATCTTCTACCCCGGAGAGAATGTGAAGGAACCTGTTGTGTTAAGAGCATTTAAGGAAACAGGGGGAGAGGGTATAAAGCTTCATTTTTCATGTTCTCAAGGGGTGTATACTATATTCTTGCAATGCACGGGTATACTTGTATTTATTCTTCTTCTTTTGTCTTTTTGTAAATTATGAAGGAGCCGTACTCGTACTTACAATGGAAAATAATAACGCATTGCATGACTAAACCAAAAAACCATAAACTATCATTCTAATTCCCTCCTTTCCTGTTTTCTTTGCCAAAGGAACTGGTGCTCTCACCCCATTTCTATCTCAATGAAGAAGGGAGAAAAAAGGGGTAATTTGGGGACAATTGAATAAATAGGAAATGAAGGACTGCCTGATAATACTAGATGTTTCAGATGAATATGCACCAATAGTACTTATTTTGCAGAGCAAAAACTGTATCCTTGAGAAAAGTGTCACTTAGCCTGAAGTGGTAAAAAGGAGTTGATATAATACCCTGACAAATAAAAAATATTAAAACTCCATATGAGTATGAGAAACACCACAGATATCCTTCATAAATGTTATACTTACCCAAAAGTGCCCATCACACGTGTCGACAAATGATTGCCCTGTCCTTCGGGTGCCTGCTTGGCCAGCCCAAAATCAGACACCTTTGCATGGAAGTCATTTTCCAGTAAAATATTAGAGGACTTAAAATCTCTATGTATCACACAAGGCTGGGAATCCTCGTGCAGGTATGTTAAGCCTCTCGCTGCATCCAGAGCAATCTTCATCCTTGTGTCCCAATCCAATGGGCAATTTGCAACTAAGGGACCTAAAAAACAAAATAATATTATAAATGAAAATAAAATGTAAAAATTGGCTGCCAACTTGATATAGTTAAACAGGAAATTTCAGTGCCTTTATCATTCCAGCAGAGAACCAGTCTGCTTTTAAACTGAGAATATCTCTAAGCTTTCTCACGCATGCTTGCACTGGGATCAGGTTTAGTGTAATTAAAAGACCCCAGTACTGGTATAAAACAGGTTTAGTATAAATAAAAGACCTCAGTACTGGTATAAAACACAATTAAAAGTTTATCTTTGGTGTAGCGTTCATGTAAGGCTGTGTTATTAAATTTACTGAAACACGAAACATTCCAGCAGTGCTAGGGAGGTGCTCCGTCAGTATGAAATCCCAGTACTGCTACAAAATTTTGAACAGTAAACCTTTATGTACCTATGAATAACCCAAAATTAGGATTAAAATTTTGTACCATGAAGCCAAGCTTCCAAGCTCCCATTTGGTATGAGCTCATAACACAGCAAATTCTGCGTAGAGTCCCTGCTACTATAATACCCAATCAGCTTGACCAAATTTCTATGGTGTAACCGACTGAGCATCTCAACTTCAACCAGGAACTCCTTGTCCCCCTGGTGGCCCCCATTTGTCAGCTTCTTTATGGCCACAGCTGTGCCATCAATTAAAACCCCCTTGAAGACTCGGCCGAAGCCTCCTTCACCAAGCATGCACGAGAGATTAAAGTTATCGGTGGCTTCTTTAAGCTCTTCATAGGAGATGAAACGGGTCGAAGTGGGTCGTGGGAGAGATCCACATGCAGATATTGCATCTCGAACTGAAGTTGGTTTATTTACTTTTGATAAACAAAAGAAAATAAGGAATCAGTTTTTTTTTTTCATTCGGTTCCTGAGCTCATTTGCTTTAGGAGACTACAGAGCGCAGTCCAGTAATTTGGTCCTAAATTATAAATGCTAACATGTATAGTCTGGTTGCTCCATTATGTAACAAATTTGAATCTTTAGCATTTCTCTCAAATTAAAACATTTTGGTGTTATGAGGTTTTATGAAAGAATTGGGTCTAGTTAATGATACTGGTATCAGTTAAACCAGAACTACAGACTGCTGTTCCATCCAAGTCATATACTGATACAAAAGGCTATTAGCCTATTACCAATAATAATGAAATATAGGAAGAACAAGTTAAGCTGGCACTAGATTGATTCAAATATGCTTCCTTTTTGGTGTATTCTTGCACTTATTATTGGTCTATTATGAAAAAAAATTGATCTGGCATCAACAAAGGTGAAGCAACACCTGGGTCCTGTATTGGTACAAACTGGGAAATACTGAGACGAAAGAGAGAAGTCAAAAGAAACTTACAAGTTTCAACATCTCCTGCCAGCAGCTCGTTGGACTTGCAATGAGAGCAGGCACAAATTATTATGATAACTACAAAAATCACGATTAGAATACCAACACAAATTCCAATTATGGTAAGTAAATTTGAACGGGCATTGCTATTTTCCTGTGAACTTCTACTAGGAACTGGCAAATGGGGCACTTTGGTCGGTGGTGCAGCCATTGGTGATATAGCCATCACTGGAGCTGAAATAAATAAAAAATAGAATAAACAGAATTAAAAGGGTTCTGTATATTTGTGACATAGACAATGCTTTATCATTCTGTACTAGTAAAATTTTGGTATAGCCTATTATGAAAGAAAGAGTATGCTCGAAACTTAGATAAAGCAATTAATTCCAGTGTACCAGTATCATGTTTGTATTCTAGTGAATGAACCAAAATGATAGATTTGAACATTACTATAAAGTATCATTTCTGAGTACCCTTGTGAAGTTTCAAATACCACAGTACTCTACAAACAAGAAACACCTAAAAGCAACCTGTTAAAATTAGAATACACATCATCCTTGATTTCATCAAGAACTCCCAAAATACACTCACAACAATTCTCTCATTTCATCAAGTTTCTCCCAAATCTCAACTACAGTCACACTAATAGTACTCTTTCTTTTTTTGGAGCAGGGGGCTCAAGCATGTTCATGAGTTTATCTGCACACAATCAGGTCAACAAATTTGACCAAAATGAACCAACAGCCCTTATATTAGGGATATGTTAGCCTTTAGTTTAAAAAACAAAGTTTTGGATCCATTGACAACAGCTTAATTCCAAAACCTTGAATATTTTCCCAAATCAAGTAAGAAAAATTAGACATGTTGTTTGCCTTATGGATTGTTTGTTTGGTTGTGTATCAATTCTCGTGTAATTTGAATGTCATTTGATATTCCATCAAATGCCTTTAAATATCGACTGTTGTATATTTCAAGTCATTTGATGAATGGTGAAATTTGCATCAAATTTCATCATTTTTCATATATATGAGAGGCATATCATATAGATTACAATCACTGGATCTCCAACTTACAAATTTCATCAAGTTAATTTGTTGTCAGTGGATCCTTACCAAAAAAAAAAAACACGAGAGAGAAAAAGAAAGGTTCTTTTACTGAATGATATTTTATCAAGATCACAATTGTTAGTGGTTATCCACTTCTAAGCGCATAGCTATTGGTAATCTCAATAAGGAAAATGGTACATGTAATTTAAGCACGGTGATCAGTTTTTTTGTTTGCTTGCCAGATCCTAAATTGTTGTCAGGTTATTCTGAGGTTATTACGGCAACCTTTGATATTACTACTAGTTACCAAGAAAACAAGATAAATTCCACAATTAAACTAATTTATACCGGGTGATGGAGCTGGGGGCCTGTTCCAGGTGAAATTAAGAAGCTGATAGTCCCCAACCAACTCAGGACTAATTCTAACTTTATGACTTGCCAGCTCATCACTCAATTTGTACACTTCCATTTGAGAAAAGCTAATCTCCTTCTCAGGCGCTATATCCATTGAAATATTCAACCCAGTGGCACCAACTACATAGAAATTGACGATCTCGAACTGACTAACATGTAAGTTAAGTTGTGAAGCAAGCTCTTCCAGGAACTTGGAACTCCAGTTTGAGGTGAGAGAAACATTACGCAAGAAAAACTCAATCTTGATGGGATAAACACAGTTACTGAGAATGCAGTCCCTGGTCCTCGTTTGACGAAGCACCATATTGGGCCCGCAGCAACCTGGCCGGAATTAGGATTGTAAGATTATATAGTTGAATTTTAAGTATGCTATGCATGGATCAGTACATGCAGTGTTGTAAAAATTAGAATTTTTTTTTCAAAAAATGCCAGCAAGCTAGTTAAGCATTATTTATACTATTACAAGCAATACTCCCTTCTTTCTAATTAGGTTATAGCTCAAAAAATAATTTAGGAGGATTTTTTACCTGTTAATGTTGCATGAACCAATGATCCTGGTTCCAACTTTATTATGTAGGATGCAATAATACAAATAGAGGGTGCTTTGCGCAGTTATTATAAAATAGCAGGATTGATTTGCATTAAGTATGTGAAAGACAATCCAGAATATATATATCCAACTCACCAGTGTGGGGTGATACAGGAGGCTCAACAAGACCTGAAGGGGCCAAGGTAGAGTTTGAGTTTGAACTACTATTTGGAGCTGGTGGGGCTGCATCAGAACTCGTGATAGCCACTGAAGGAGGTACTGGAGAAAGGTTTGGAGCGAGGCGCCGAGAAAGCAGTTTGAGCCGTTTCGGTCCATGACTTGGGCTCGAAACAGGTCCTATACTGACCAGCAGAGACTCATTTTTGAATAGAAGGGGTCTCCTCTCTAGTCTTGTTTCAGAATCATAAATCCTTTCCTGCATACAATATTCTGGTTAAAAAGAAAGAATAAGAATGGAGAAGGGCTTCTTGCAAAAGGCGCCACTATTAGCCTTGTCTTGAGAAAAAAACATTATTATAGTATCAAAAGATACTACTTTTGAATTAGGCAAGGAATACTACTTCTCTTTGTCTCTAGACGTATGTTTTGTAGGTCAAAAATACACCTTGTGTTGTTAACTTCCACAAGATACATATTTTCAATTTTTGTCTGTTAACTGGATTATGCAACTAAGCAACACTAAAGTTATGTTTAGATTTTTGTAAATACCACAATTTATGACAGGAACGCAAATGCTGATACATTGGGCAAATTTACAATTTTTTAAAAAACAAAAGACAAAGAGGAAGGCAACCTTAGGTTCAGCATTGTTCCAGTATACTCTTGCATATGGAAGCTAACACCTTAATTTGATTTTGTTTTCTGTATTTTATTTTTAGCTGCTTAATTTAGGCTCATGCAGCCATTCCAAATCAATCTACGTAGGCCATTGCAATTATCATAAATGCAGATTAAATTGATAGTTATACCCTGGAAGAGAAGTCAGATTGAACCGTCATCCATCTGTGCAAAGAAGAAAGCTCTTGAACTTGTACCTCTTCTGACGACTGACCAATCGACTTTGGTAAAGTGTTGACAAATAGAATAAATATACCCAAATACATCAGCCAGAATTTTCTGTTCACAATGTTGACTGAACCTGCAAACCAAATAACGATAGATAAACGAAACATGTAGATCTCAGATCTTGACACATAAAAGAATAATAAAATACAATACAAACGAAACATATGTCAGCTTAGCTGTTTATATAGCCGGTTCCATGAAGCTCAAAAGAGTAACTTTCGACAACTCCAAACTATGCATTTAGTTAAGAACTGTGTTCTAACGAAAGGCAAAAGATTATTGGTTTTAACTTAATAATTAGGCACAAAGTTAATGACGTGATGGTCTCCTAAAAGCAAAACTTTCAAGAGACAAACGTATGGTAAATTTATCAAATAATTGTCGGTTTTTAGTTAGGAAGCCAATTAGATTCTGCCACATGGAATACCATTGTACATCAACAGTATAATTAATTAATTTTAGTAACATAATTAATTTTGGAAAAAAAAGTGTTCCAGCAGCAAAAGTTCCTCATTTTCCAATCATGTGACCTGGCACTATATTACCCCATACAAGTAAGTACTACCAACAAAAGTGAATGGTATCTGCCATTTAGCCAAAAACACCAAATCAAAGCTCAAATGTAACTAGAAATATACACAAAGGACAATACAAAAGATTTTACTTAATTATATAGAAATGCAATTGGAAAATACCAAGTTGCATCTCTGACCTAAAAAATTACAAATTGCCTTTGAAATGGATGAATTAGACATCAAAGCACCCATTCACTCCCTTTCCCGTAATTTTTTTGCTTTTTCCCAAGTTTGCAGCAGCTAAAACCACTTGATTTTAGTGATAATAGGCAATTTTCAAGGCTGTTAAAGCAAATACAAACTACACGGACAAAAGCTCCAAGCTTTCCGTCAAAATGTGTTCAGAAATCCCAAAAAAGGAGAAAATATTTGAAATTCACCTGAAGACCTCATCTCACAGGTCCCCTTGTGCTAACGCTAGAAATAGTTCAAATTAATCGAGTCGAGGAGTGAAGCAATCCAGATCAAGAAGAAAACCGGACCAAACCGGAGTAAACCGCGCGAGATCTCCAGGTCCATGCACTGCGCCTCTCTTTCTTCGAATTAGATGCACTGTGCTTCTCTCTCCTCCCCCTGCTTTTTGCGCCTGCTGCTTCCCTTTCCTTTTTCTCTTGCTTTTTTCTTTTTCTTTTTCGGTTCGGTTGGATTTTTTTGTATTTATCTTTGCTTTTCTCGGTGTGCTTCCTTTTTTTTAATATACTGTCTTTGAGTGAGATGTGAGTCAAGAGTAACGAGAGGAGTACTGATCTAAAAATATTCTGAACAAAAAAGAAGTCAACATATTGTCTACTGGAAACAAATACTTTAAGCAATACATGTACTATATTTGTAGGAATCAGAGTAGGTCATGTGATGACCATTCGATCTGCATCAAGATTCGTGTGCTCTGTATCAAAATCCGTGCAAGTCTGTATCAATTTCCGTGCGCATAGATCTTGATGCTAATCGTACGGTCCTAGAGCTCATTGAACCTAAATGTAGGTCCGATGCCCATCGGACCTACTCCTATCTCATATTTGTATACTTCCTAATCAAAGGTAGTCGTGTGTCAGATCTGAAATGGTAAATTAGTCAAATTTTTGTTGGCAGAGTTTGGTCATTTTATGATTTTACCACAAATGTTTGTGACCTAACGCGGAAACGGGCTTGGGCCGACAAGATGATGAATTTTTATTTATGAGATTTTAAGGCCTAATGAAAGAAATAACAAGTACAATAAAACATGAGATAGGAGTAGGTCCGATGGGCATCGGACCTACATTTAGGTTCAATTAGTTTTAGGACCGTACGATTAGCATCAAGATCTATGCGCACGGAAATTGATACAGATTTGCACTGATTTTGATACATATCACACGAATCTTGATGTAGATCGAATGGTCATCACACCCATCGAACCAAGATAGGTCCGATGGGCATCGGATCTACTCTGTGTTGTACCCGCACATTTCCTGTGCGGATCCGATACCGAAAACCAGTTGTTGCCTTTTTCAAGAAAATATGTCTTTGAAAGTATAAATGGAGCAGATATCCGCACTATCCGGATCCGAAATTTCAACTTCTCCGCTTCGCTGTAACTTGACTTTCAGTGGTTAATATTCCCTAACTCCTCTTCATTCCTATATTTTATCCATTTCTTTACCTTTTTTTAATTTACTTTTGTTTTTCTTAATTGTTTTTAATTTTTTTAATTTAGTATTTGTACTTAAAGTTCATATGACTCAATTATCCGACAATTATTCGTTTCGTAACCGTATTCGAATCAGTATCCGTGGATTATCCGCTCCGTATTCGTATCCGTTTAAGACGGATTTGGTTTTAAATTTTGATATCCGTTTACTATCCGTATCCGCTCATTGAAAAATGGATACGGATTTGGTATCAGCATTATCTGCTCCGAATCCGCTCCGTTTACACCCCTAGTTTGTAGTTATTATCATAACAATATGTCAAAAGGATATTTTTTTTTTCGCTATTCTTTTTATAGACCACCACAAAAATTTGTGGTAATGAAATGGGCAAAATTTATGTATTATAGTACATGCAATGTCTTATACGCATCGTACTTGTATTTGTATTCCAGAATCCAGATGCCAGTAACTATGTCATGGATGCTACATGAGATCAGTGCTGTAAATAACGGTATGCGTTCGTCGGACGGACATGGTACTGCCAAGCGATTAATCGGGAATAATCAAGAATAATAACGAATAATTAGCCATAATCGGAAATAATCGGCTGATTCGTCGAGAAAATTCGTGACGGTTTGGTCGCCACCAACGACTAATCAGCCGATTAATCGGCCTAAGCGGCCGTTTTCTACAACACTGGTTGAGGTCACATGTGTTCTATACAGTTGGGATCAATGTCTTACATATGAATTTACACATAATTTCTTATTTGTCACCAAGCTGATACATACAATCATATGAAGCAGATTAATAAGAAAAACTATAGGTAGAACTTATTGTTTTGATTTCAGATTTTTTTTTTTTTTTTTGGTATAATGAAGGAGTCAAGCTGCGACTAACCGGCGTCCGAAAACTATTGAATGCAAGAGGAGCAGAGGAAAAAAAATGAGATTGGAAAAGCTAGATAATGTAGCTTATTATAATTTTATTTTATAAGAAAGATTGAAAAATATTGACAAATGTAAAAAAAATTACAAAATTTAATGTACAAAGTTATAAAATTTCAATATACGAGGGCCTTAGCTCTCCTCTCTCCGTGATTCACTTTTCTCTGTCATTTGTGTGAACGGTTAGACGCTAATCAGTCATATAATGATATGGTAATGATATGATATCATCCTATTTTCACCTGAAATTGTTGCCATCTATGTTTTCTTAAGCTGTAGATAATACATTCCAATTATTGTCAAAATCTACATCTATTACCATACAAGTCACATGATCCGGCATTTTCCAAATCTGAACGTGCCTATAGGTGATTGAGTCCATATCTTGTACAATACCGTATTTTGTTCAATGAGTTTAAGGTTAACTTCCAGTTGAATGATAGAAATTCGGTGTCTATTAAAACATAGAGATTTGTTTTAAATAAAAATTTAGATCCTATTTAGACCAAAGGTTTAAATAGCGTTTATCGCGTCATAGCGGAACGGTTGAAAAAACGGCACTATGTCCATATAGTGCGAAATAGCGGTTATAGTGTCATAGCTTTTATGATCCAAAAACACTATAGTGGCGCTATAGCGCGCTATTTAGAACCTTGATTTAGACATAGTAATTGGACGTGCAGTTTTGGAGATGATCCGAATTCATAGGTAATTTGAGTGTTAGTAGATTGAACAAGGACATTATTGATTAAATTTGTATCTACGCATTCTTTTAACTGTACTAAGAGGAAATTGCCTCTCCCAATCCAGTGTATAAGGCCCTGTTCGGCTGTAAACTGAAAATTACTGTTCACGTGTGAAAAAAAAAATTCATTCAGACTGAATTTTTTTTTCCCACATAAACAATGATTTTCAGTTCAAAAATTTTGTTTTTCCGTACCCATTCTCGAACCCACACTGCAGCCGAACAGGACCTAAAAATGAAGCGAATTTCCTGTCTATAGGTGAGCAGAAAATTTCTGCTAATGAGGTCTCTCCGTCCATCCATCTATGATCTGAAAAATTATAATTAAAGTACAAAGAGTATTTGATTTTAAGAAAACACAACTCATACTTTAATTATAACTTTCTAGATAGATGGACCTTGATTTGGTTCCGTATAAAATCGTATGTAGCAGAGCAAGGCAAGGAGATCAACTTTAATTATGACCTTGATTTGGTTCCGTATAAATCACATGCTGGACTTTTTTAAGAAAAAAATTCCGGACCTCTACCATCCGTTTGATCGGAAGTTTGAATTTCTTAAATATCTAAGATAAATACTATACAGGTCCGTCTGATTGGCACCACGCAAACAACTTTACAGAGAGGATGTTCCACTTCATAATTTGAAATGAACGATTTAAATCCTATTCACTTAAATGAAATATCTAAAAATAAATACAATTTTGAACTGATGGTCTATATACAAAGCAGGGCGTACTGTTACAACCAGTCTACCACTCCTGCGCCAGCGGATGTTTGAGTCGTTGCAGTGTACATCACTGCATTTTGATTGCGCCGAGGCAACAAAGGGGTAAATAAATTAACAGAGTAGTTTTTGCTTCATACAGCGCATGATTCCTATGCACCGATTATCTTTATTTTATTGTCCATGCGCTGCATAAAGCAAAAACTAGTCCGTAAATATCTGGACTCCATAAGCGCCGTCCTAAGCTGGTCCACAAAGCACTAAGTGGTGGTACTTCAGACTACAGTCTCGCATCCCGACCCATCTGAATTAATTTACTCACCTTAAAATCCCTTCTCAAACCGATACACCGAATTTACTCACAAGATCTCGCTATATATACATACATATAAAATTTCGGGACCCATCAACCATTCACTTCACGGTCCGTTAGACCAGGACCACCGTCTATCTAATCTCTCTCTTCAACTAGGGTTTCTTTTCTTCGCTCCCTCTCTTTCGCACTCGTTTCTCCTCCTCTCTCTCCTAGGGTTTTCCTCGTATCATCTCGCGTCATTTGTACTAGAAATCCCTCAATCCATCATCCCTCGATCCGTGTAAAAGCGCCACCAAGATGTCGCTGAGGCCAAGCGAGAGGGTGGAGGTGCGCCGCAACCGTTTTAAGGTGGCCGTGGATGCGGAGGAGGGGCGGCGGAGAAGAGAGGATAACATGGTTGAGCTCCGTAAGTCTCGCCGTGAGGAGAGTCTCCAAAAAAAGAGGCGTGAAGGCATGAGTCAGGCGCAACAATCTATGCCCTTTTCTTCAACTGGAACGGCTCACTCTTCATCCGTGGTTGAGAAGAAGGTGAGACGATGGTGTTTCAATCGTTCACACCTTGGATCGTTTTTGATTTGCTAGGATCTGTTTGCTTTTAGGGTTTTAGTTGGTTAGATCATGCTCCAGAACAAACTTCTTTTTACAATTCTAAACGCTTTTCTGTGAATAAATTTGAAATAAAGTTGCACGTTTGAATATATGATAGTTAGAAAATCTGTAATCCTACTGTCCTTGGTTGACCACTAAGTCTATGTTCTGTTCCAGCTTTCTGTTAAATTTAATTAAACCCTAACCTCTTAGTATCAGCCAAGTGTCTTGTTGTTCATAGGTGTTACATGCATTGCCAGATTACTAGTCGGGCTGTAGATTTTGTTTCGTTGAGGAATATCTTGTATCATGTAGTCACTCAATTATAAAGCGCTTCTGTCGTGTAGTTATTAAGTGTCTTGTCGTTTCTTTGAGGAATTATATTTTTATTTTACTTTTCTGGGTATTACCGGTGTTGATGGTTGACGTCATGTATCCTTAATTTACTCTGTATTTTTTTATGACAGCTGGAAAGCCTGCCAGGGATGGTGGCGGGGGTATATTCGGAAGATGGAAACCTTCAGCTCGAGTCCACTACTCAATTCAGGAAATTGCTATCGATAGGTATTCTTCTTTGTCCTTTTATACATTTGCATGGACATTTGTATTATGCTTGCTCAAATCCTTTCCATTTAATTTTTGGTTTTTTCTTCATCTATACCATAGAGAGGAGTCCCCCGATCGAGGAGGTCATCCAGTCTGGCGTGGTGCCTCGTTTTGTGCAGTTTCTGACTAGAGAAGATTTCCCCCAACTCCAGGTTTTGTTTAGTTCCTGTACATTTGGATACATCTTCATTTTATAGGTTCTTAATTTTCTTTCTTCAAGTTCCTATATGTGCTACCAGGAGTTAATGCTTTCGAGTAGCATGGTGTTCTTTTCTATATGTGAATTCATCAGAACATGTATCATTCAATTAAGAGAAGTCATAAAACTTGCATCATTTGTGTCTTGAATTCTATTACTTTCTAAAATTAAGTTGCAGAACATTTTTTGAAATTAAGAAATATCTGTTTAGGAACAAAGAGTGTATCACATGTTGACATGTACATGCATGTATCCAATTTGTAAATCACCATGCATGTTTCATTTGTGCTCATATACATATTCCTCCCTCTTTTTTGTCATCTTAGAGATTTATTGATTATCCTGATTTATATATTGGGTCAATACAGTTTGAGGCAGCATGGGCTCTTACAAACATTGCTTCTGGTACATCTGAGAACACCAAGGTTGTCATCGACCATGGTGCTGTTCCTATTTTTGTTAAACTTCTAGGTTCTCCAAGTGACGACGTACGTGAACAGGTACTGCTAAAATATGAAATTTACTTTAGTTTTAGTTTGTTAGCTTGGGTCTCAAGGAACGTTTTTGTGAGATTGTTAGTAGCTAGCCAATCATACACAATCGACGATCTGTTGGAAATTACAGACACAATTGTTATGGCAAGTTGAATATATAACATTCTATGCTAGTAAGCTGTATGATTTTTTGTATTAATGAACCCAACTAATATCTGTATTTGTTTATATTCTTGAAAATCTACTGTTGTTAGTAACAGTATGTTCTAACCCATTATATTTTTACCTTTCAAAAAAATGAAAAATGGAAGGCGGTGTGGGCCTTGGGGAATGTGGCGGGAGACTCACCCCGGTGTCGTGACCTTGTCCTTGCCAATGGCGCTCTGCTCCCTCTGCTTGCACAGCTGAACGAGCATGCCAAGCTGTCCATGCTGAGGAATGCCACCTGGACCCTATCTAACTTCTGCCGTGGCAAGCCTCAGCCTGCTTTTGAACAGGTATATATGCATACTCCACCTGTCCAAAGGTTTGTTGTTTTCTTACCAGGGAAGAACTCGTAATAGTGATATATACAGGACCAGCTGAATGCTTAGGCGACTAATTTTTGTTTCTGAAAGTTGCTTTGAGTTTTATTACACAATTAAGAAAACCGGGATTGATTGGGGCCCAAATTTGATAATAATTTGGGTATCATTACATAATTGAGGTAAAAACGGATTTATTACTGGCTTGCTTCATTGCTTTCCTGATGTGTTTCAGAGGCTTGATGGTGCTATTTTATTTGTTGATTGAGTCTTGTGTGTTTTAAGTTGGTGCAAGTTTTAAAATATTGGGTAACAGAATCTTGCTATTCTGAAACAGTATGTATTCTATTAACTATTAATTGTATATAAATTGTTTTTGTGGACATTTGATCAGACAAAGCCTGCTCTTCCTGCTCTAGCACGCCTCATCCATTCAAATGATGAGGAGGTCCTTACTGATGCATGCTGGGCGCTCTCATACTTGTCTGATGGTACCAATGACAAGATTCAAGCTGTGATTGAAGCGGGCGTCTGCCCTCGTCTTGTGGAGCTACTCCTGTAAGCCTTCCCTCTCTGGCTTTCTCTCCCTTTCCAAAATTTAATTATGGATCATTTCTCATCTACATTACATCTTTTATAGGTTGGGTTGGATATTATTACATAAGGCAAATGCCAATTTCTCTTTTATAGTGTTTGAATTCAGATTCAGTGCAATTTGCTTTATATGTTTTATTCAAGCAAAATATAGACGTGTTATGCATTTCTTTCATGATTTTATATAAATAGAGAATGAATATTTTACCCGGTTGTAATTGCTGGGTCACCTCTAATGTTCTCTTCATCTCCAGTTATATATCGATAGTTTCTATTCATGTTTACTGCAAACTAACTATGATCAACCTGGCTTGGTTTTATCTGCAGCCATCCTTCACCTTCAGTGCTCATACCTGCTTTACGTACTGTTGGAAACATCGTCACTGGAGATGATGTTCAGACTCAGGTACAGTTCACTTATCCTACTTTCACAATTTGCACTTCTACTATACCTAACCAGCAATCCTGTATTGCAATTTTTTTTCAGTGTTTTGAAGCTAACATCTGTCTCCACTCTCTAAATTGTTTCCTTTGATTCTCTCTATTTAGTGCATCATCGATCACCAAGCTCTGCCGTGCCTGCTGAACTTATTGACGCAAAACCATAAGAAGAGCATCAAGAAGGAAGCATGCTGGACAATTTCTAATATCACAGCTGGCAACAAGGATCAGATTCAGGTGCTACCCAAAACATGTTTTACTATTAATGGTGCATGGTTTTAACTGTGCTGGCATGGCTATAAAAGAAACTGTTCGAATTCTACATATATTACTGAAAGCGCTGTTAAGATACTATTAATTTTAGAGAAGGTTTTATTAAAAATGCTTAGAAACATAAAGAAAATAAAAGAGATCTCTTGAAGGCAAGGGTTCGGTCATAATTGATCTTAGTTGAACTACATTCTGTTTATAATTGATCTTTTTTTCTTAGCCCAACTAATAGAGAGTTTGGTCACTTGGCCTGAACCCAAGTCCTTCGTTAAAGCTAAATGCACTTTCTTGGTGGTAATAGAGCAAACCAGTATCTGCCAGTACTTACAAAGTCTCATGAGCACCATGAATACTCATATGAAACTGTCCTCACCTATCTCTTATGCTCCCCGTCCATTTTTTTTTACCTGTTTTGGATATCAGGCTGTGATTGCTGCTGGAATCATTACACCTTTGGTGAATTTACTCCAAACTGCTGAATTTGACATAAAAAAGGAGGCTGCCTGGGCCATCTCCAATGCCACATCTGGTGGCACCCATGATCAGATCAAGTAAGCTTTTAATGAATTGAATATCTTGTCCCTGGTACAATTTAGCAAAGGAGTTGGTGTTACATTCATCATTAGGTCTTTAGTTTTGTTCCTTTTAATACCTTTGATTTTTTTCTGCAAAAAATTGTAAGAAAATGTCCCTTCTATCACTTTAATGTGAGTGATGGAAGTTTGGGCAACTATCTGTCCCATTCTATGCGATGTAAGAAAATAGTCGTGTGGTTTCTACAAGGTAATGCTAGAAACTTTTTGTTTCTCTTGTCTTAAAAAAAACTTGCATGAGTATTGTGCTCTGAACTGAGAGAAGACATTTTCAATTACCCATTAATAGGAAAAACCTGCAATACCCACCAAACAATATACATTTTTGTTAGGAATTGTACTTTCACATAAATAAAGTCCATACGTCTTTCCATTTGTTTCCTAATAGGTACTTGGTGTCCCAAGGATGCATAAAGCCTTTGTGTGACCTGCTTGTCTGCCCCGACCCCCGCATTGTCACTGTCTGCCTTGAGGGTCTTGAGAACATCCTCAAAATTGGTGAGTCTGAGAAAAATCTTGGAACCACTGGAGGTGTGAATCAATATGCTCAGTTGGTTGATGAGGCAGAGGGACTTGAGAAGATTGAGAACTTGCAGAGCCATGATAACAATGAGATCTATGAGAAGGCGGTGAAGATCTTGGAGACTTACTGGCTAGAGGAGGAGGATGAGGCCATGGCAGCTGGGGAAGGGGCTCAGACAGGAGGGTTCCAGTTTGCAAACAATAATGTGCCTTCTGGTGGATTCAACTTTGGCTAAGGTTCTTTCATGCCTAAGACAAAAAAAGATTGTTGCCTTTTTTATTTCATTGTTCCCTCACAAAATAGATGCGATTAAATGGTTAAGGTTGGTGTGTAAAGATGCTATAATACACTGATAATTGCAGCCATTTGCCAATTAATCTCAAACATGCACAAGTTAGTATAAATGGGGTTTTCAGTATGGGAATGCTGGTGTAATTCTTTTTGACTAATTTTATGTTTATTTCAATCAGGTGACAGGCCTGCTGGAAGACAATGTTACGGGTCAAGGGTGGTGGGATGATGTCTGAGTCGAGTTAGGGTTCTCTGTTGTTTTGTTGTGTTGAGTCTGTCCGGTCCAGTCTTGTGTGCGTCCATGTGGTCAAGTCCTCTATGGTCGAATAAAATTTGTGTTTTTGAAGGAAAAAAAGTGAAAGTTTAATTTTGATTGAGAAAAAGGGTTTGTTCACCGTTGTATGTTATTTTAGCATCGGACTTGTAAGGCCTCAGTTATTAGTGTCCTAGGTTATGTTATTATTGAACAATGCCAAAGATATAGAATTTAAGATGTTATTTTGTGGTTGCCGCATGTATAGCATGAGTGGAGAAATGTCGCGCTTTTTTGTGAGGCAAGGTTATGACTCGTGAAATATGGTTTGTTGTTAGGTTTTTAACTTGGGTTTTGCACCTCCCAATTTGTAGTCATGTGTTGTTGTAATGTCAGTATTTCACTATTTTATTATTTTTTGTGGTTAAATTTTAAGAATATTATTTTTCCAAGTTCTTTTGTGAGGTTTCTAAACACTTTGTTTTGGATGAATTAAATTTAGCTGATGTTACAATTATCTTTTGGCATTATTTTGTTGCTATCATAGTATCATTTGACATCTACACAAATGGTGATGCACTGACGAACTTCGTTGGATACTTCGGTGCTTGAATTACATTTTTTATCTCGGTCTAACCTTTTGGCCTGCTAGTCTAACTTCTCAGAAAAAAGGTGTATTTTGTATATTTAAAAAGTGAATCTCATATGGATTTAAAAGTAAGAAAGGAGAATTCAATAATATTATTTTTACGGAGGAGAATTACTGAAAACTTGCTTTGGGAGAGGCCAGAGGGGTTGGGCGGGGCAAATCATGGCGCTTTAACTAGTCCGCAAAAAGATGAAACGTCAATACTTACATTAAATAAAGTAAAATTAATACTTCCATATTTCTATTTTTGGACACTAAAATTAATACTTTACGTGAAATGTTACTTCTTGTTTTTTTTTTTTATGTTGGGGGGGGGGGGGGGGGGGGGGGGGGGGGGGCGGGCGGGAACTCTCACAGTTCGAAATGTGTTACGATTTATGAAATAACTACGGGGAACATGTTTTTTTTTTAATTACAAAAACTTACAAATTTCGTATGTTTTCCTTGTTTTAAGACTTTTTGAGGGAGTGTTTTTTTTTCAAGGTGTGGTTAGGCAGGGTGGAACCAAAATCATACGGGAGAGGTTAACTTAAACTAGATACATGTAATGTGTTTGTTTATTGATTTCTCTGATATCTTATTGTCAAATTTAGAATCATCAATAAAAGGGAGGGCCTAGCTTTCCCCCGTGATTAATTCCCCATTTTTCCCCCGACTTAAGATAAGTAGGGGACCACAGTATTACTGTTATAACTGGTGGAATTAGTAAGGGACCACAGTATTCGTCCGATAAAAACAAAAAAGAAAACGCGTTAATTATTTGGAGATAGAAGGGGACCACAACTGCCGTCACAGGTAGAAATAACATCAAGTATTCATTTATAATAATAAAGTTGTAACACTATGCGAAATAAATATATGAACCTCTTTTAATTATCTTGGACTGATTTGTGAAATAATAAAACTTGAGGGTTAAATTGCAAATTGGAATTAAATTTTTATTGAGATCCGGAGCTATAGCCCCTCCTGCCTTCTTCTCCTTTTCACACTCTCCTTCTCCCTTCTCTCTCGCTGGCTCTTTCTACCCCACTCTCTCTCTTGTTCTTTCTCCACTTCACTCTCTTCTCTCTTTCTTGCTCTTCTCTCTCTCTGATCCTTGGGCCCTCTGATGGGTGGGCTGCGAGTTTGTGTGTGGTGCTGACCCTGACTGGCTGTTGCCTCGGATGTGTGGAGCTGCTGCTGATTTTGACGGTCGGAGGCGAGACGAGGTTCCCCGGAACCGACCGAGTGACTCGGGCCGTGCGGTTTTGCTCTTCACCCGGTAATCTTGACCCTTCCTTGTTGGACTTTTGCCTTGTGGCTTGTGGCTGTTGCCTTGACCTGTGGCTTCGTGCCTTTTCGTTCTGACCTGTGGCCGTGTGCCTTCTTCTTGTGTGGTGGCTGTGCCTTGACTTGTGGCCTTGGAGCCTTTTCTGTTCTGTTGGCCGTGTGCCTTTTTCTGTTGAGCGGCTGTTGCCTTGACTTGTGGCCTTCGTGCCTTTCTTGCTTGACCTGTGGCTTTGCACCTTGATTTTTGTTTGAGTGGCTGTGCCTTTTTGACCTGTGGTCTTTGAGCCTTTCCCTGTTTTGGCGGCCTTAGTGCCTTGAGGGTTTTGCTAGAAGTGTTGTTGGACTTTTGTGTGCTGGTTTGCGTTCTTTCTATGGGTTCTGTTGTATGGTGCCTTGTTCTACTCTGTTGCTTGTGCTTGTTGCGATATTGGGAAGTGCTGTACCAGTCGGTACCAGCCCAGTGTAATCACTGGTACTAAATCTGAACTGACAGGGACCTGAACGTAAATAAAGATAAGTTAAATGATTAAGAAAATAATAGAATACGTAAATTGGGTTGTTATACTTAATTGTTATAAAGATTGATCAGAATATATATTATTCTGATATAGGCGTAATTATGAGAAAGATAGACGAGATAGAATGTTCAGGAGAACAGACTAATGGTGACCTTAGTTAGTGCCCTACGATATCAGGTGCGGGATTCTTGGACTTGTTTGATAATTTAGATTCATGAATTAAACTGCTTCTATTGTCATGTTGAACTGCTTGATTGATTGCATAATCGAATTGTTTGAATCATATGCATAACCGTATTAAGTTAGTACTGATATACACTGAAATCGCCTTATTGCGGGCCGCAACAACTCCCATTACGGGCCGAAATCAACAGAGCAGCTGAAAAATACTCTCTGAATGCTCTCTGAATACTTTGTTGCGGGCCGCAATGAATGTAGTAGAATTCAAAATACTCTCTGAATGCTTTGTTGCGGGCCGCAATGAATGGAGCAGAGGGAAATACTCTCTGGCTAGAATTGAGTACTTTGTTGCGGGCCGCAACCACATCCATTGCGGGCCGCAAGGAGAGCCTGAAAAATGCCAACAGGAGCTGGAAATTGTCTGGTAACTAAGTTGCGAGCCGCAATAACCCCATTTTGGTCCATAATGAATATTATAGTTATATTTGCATGTTGAATGGTATATCGTTTGTTTGTGTGTTTTTGTTTTGGAATTACGGTCGAAAGTCCCCAACAATTTTATGACTATCTAGGATGGTCGGTAATGTTTCGAAATCAACGCTGGGCGATGACTCGAAACCATGTGCGCATATGAGAGTAATTAATCACTGCTGGGCAGTGATTGATTCAGATCAGTCAATGCTGGGCAATGACTGATCGTGACGGAGACTTTGGGTGACTGTGAGGAAACGATGAAATGGTGTCATATCCAGTCTGGGACAGGAATGACAGTTTGGTTTGACGTGTTGCGAATGGACGATTCTGAGCGTATTGCATACGAATTTTTATCTGATTATGAACCAGACCTTAGTTAATGGTTAAGCCAAAGCACTGCGGATGGGTGTCAGATAAAGGGTCCAGCTGGTGGGCCATCTGTAGGTGTCAGTAACCCTACAGATGTGGGTTGGATAAAGGGTCCAGCTCGGTGGGACATCCGTAGGTGCTACCAGTCGTAATAAACTGAGTTAAGCCAAAAACGTGCGTGTTTGAGATTCATCTTGGAAATTTCGTAACTTGTGTTTCATTTGGTAAATTGTTGTCGATCATGTGCACTTGTTTTATTTATGAATATGCATCTGTCTGAACTGCTTTTGTATGGTTTCATTTCTGAATATAGATTTTGATTGGAAGTCCAATAATCTAAACTGTGGCAAATTCGCACTGAGGAATAATATGATTATTTCTCACCCGTTTCTCCTTGTGGGATTCGCAGGTTCGTTAGACGAAGACAGAGAAACGTTTTTGGGGTTCAAATTGACAGCAAGGCCATCTAAAGGTTTGGGATTTGGGTTATTATATCTGACAGGGTGCAGAGAATATATCTCTAGCATCATTCACTGTAAAATGTCAGATAATTATTGTAATTAAATTGAGATGTGGAGAAAATAATGGATGTTATTGGCAATGCATAAAAAGATTCATGCCTTCGGTTATGTATATTGAATGGTAGGATAGGCGCGGTAAGAATCATCGCACCTCCAGATTTGGGGTGTGACAAAAGTATTCATCTGTAAGAGATCAAGTATTCATTGAAAACTGGACACATCACTTACCCATCTTTTACACGTTTTTAGAGGTGGTTTTTTTTTCCTATGTTCACTCTAACTAATATTTCTAACAATCTGTGAGGAATTTTGAAAATCTAAAATCACGAACGTCTTCTACACAATTTTCTCTTTTAAATGAGATCCATGATGACATACTTTTGAGTTGTCCGTTACGCAAGTATTCACACCTCGTACGCAGGTATTCATCTCTCATTGAACAAGTATTCATCCTCGTCGTGTAAGTGTAAATAGTACATGGCAAATGTAACAAAATATTCATCTATTAAATATCTAAATATTCATCCAATAAAGCAGTCTTACTATTAAAAAATATTGGTATTAATACACACTGACATGGTAGTATGTATTCATTCTGTCATACTAAGTATACATTTCTAATGTAAAAAGTATTTATCCTGTCATACTAAGTACATATACCTTATGTAAAGAAGTATTCATCCCGTCATACTAAGTATATATACTTTATGTACATAATTATTCATCCCAAATGAAACAGTATTCATCAATTAATTTCCAACTATTCATCACATAAAAGCAATCTTTCTAACTATTCACAACTACCAGTACAAGTATTCACACATAAACTATCAAGTATTCACTTCAAGTATTAATGAAGCTTTGTTCTTTGCAAATAACTCGATACTACATGAGGAAGAAAAACATAGACACGAAAAAGATTAATTGCATCTGGCGGAGGCAGAGATGAAAGAGGGAGGCGGAGGCGGAGGTGGGAGAGGCGAAGGTGAGAGAGGGAGGCGGAGGCGGGAGGCGAAGGCGGAAAGGGAGAGGCAGAGGTGGAAGGTGGAAGGTGGAAAGCGGAGGTGGAAGGCGGAGGCGGAGGTGGGAGAGGGAGAGGGGGAGAGGGAGAGGGAGGAAGAGAGAGGAAAGAAAAAGAGGAATGAAATCTACTAATTAATTTGTAAGGACCACTAGTTAGTTAGAATTGATAATTATAGTTAGAAAATGAAGTTAGTTAGTTGGGGGAAAAATAGAGGAAGGAATCAAGGGGTAACATATAATTACCCAAATAATTATTCCCTTTGACAAACCGTTCGGAACGGAAAGTTCCGTATAAAGTCAAAGGCTTTCCAATATAACATGTTCCGTTATGAACGGATAACATCCGTACTATACGCTACTTGAGTAACATAGAATTGGAGAAATTACACCATCCGTTCTGTATGGACCTAGATGTACTGAACAGAAAGGGTAAAGTTCAAAAAGGCAAAAAACCCTAATTGCAACACATTTGAATTATCCGTTCGAACGGAAGTTTTACCGTCTGAACGGATCAGTTCAAATACCTAGATCTGGAGCTCTATTTATAAATAGAGTAAATACTCTCACTCCAGTTTCAAGTAAGCCGCCCCTAAATTTCATAACACTAATTCTGTGTTTTTGAGAGCTTCATTCTTTGAGAGATCTAAAACTTCAATATTCCTTTGATAATCTCAAATCCACTTAACTAACTTTCTCGAGATTTAGTTAGAGTGTTGGTTCTTGTTCGATAGTGTGGAGATCTACTTTAAAGCTCTCTTTCTATAGTCGAGTGACTTCCCCGCTTGTAGGACATTAAGGGGCTCACCGGCTCGAACGTTTCCTCTCACATATAAACATAGTTGTGTGACGATCCTCTGCGTAGGACTCTCCAGCTCGAGCTTCTAGGCTCAATTTTGTACACGAGTTAGGCCGTGACTTCCCACCTTCATTGGGCTCACGTGTCACGAGTTGTATCATTTCTATTTGGATAATAGAAAAGGGGTACCGATGAGGTTGCTCTATCCCAGAGACGTAGGTATTTTATGCCGAACTCTGTTATCATCCCACGTGTCAAATTTCTCTAACTCTACTTTATTTACTTTATTTGTACACGCTTACTTGTTTGATTGACTTGTTAATTTAGAGGGTTAAACCGAAAAACATCAAAAGTCTTTAAGATTACCTATTCACTTCCTCTAGTTGCCGTTAGGGATAACACGCACATGCTATGTTGTATCATTACAACAATCATATCCTTCTAGCTGTCGAGATGTAAAAAAGAAAACAAGTCTTGATAATAATGAATAATTTGGAGAGTCAATCTTTTAAAGCTATGACATAGAACATCAATTTATATACTTAAATTTAGAAATATCATTCATTTTAATATACATCGATGATGAACTTTTAATTTCAATTATGAATGATTCATACAGCTAAAAATATATTAAAAATACAAAATTATAATACTAAATAAATTATTCAAGAATTAATATACATCAAAATATAAATAAATTTCGAAAAATTATTGGATACCATATATCCAACTAAAACCAAAATATAAAGGGGGAATTTCATGTATATCCCTCAAAAGTTTCAATATTACGTATTTATCCCTCTAAAATAAATAATTACATATTTATCCTTAAAAATTATAAAAACTCACATATTTATCCAATCCATTATATTTAACATTAATTTTCTATGTATTCCCATTTTACCCTTCTTTTATTTTCCCTTCTAAGGCCACTGTTAGAAAACATTATTAAATCGTACCAGTACCAATAGAACAGTACCGTACCAGTACCAACACTGAACCGTACCAGTACCAAAACTGAACCGTACCAGTACCAGCACAGAACCGTACCAGCACCAGTACTGAACCGTACCGTACCAGTATCAGCACTGAAACCGTACCAGTACCATTGCTGAACCGTACAGTACCAGTACCATTGGAGAGAAGAGGCGGGATGTTTTGGCACTCTCAAGACTCAATAGATTAAAGGGAGAGAGAAAGAAAGGGTATAGTGGTCATTACAATATAAATTAATATTATAAAATACATTTTAATGTATAAAAAATATTATTTAATTATTTTTGGAGATATTTGATATATAATAGAGTTAGATTGGATAAAGATGTGAGTTTTTATAATTTTTAAGGATAAATATGTAATTATTGATTTTAGAGGGATAAATATGTAATATTGAAACTTTTGAGGGATATACATGAAATTCCCCCAAATATAAAAGTTGAGAAACCTACAACTACAATATTTTGCAAAGTAAATTAGAATTTACTCGAATTTATGGACCCTTAGATCTGTGTCAAGATTCGTGCAAGGCGCTGGATGAAGGAAATCTACTCGCTTTTCTTCTCTGCAGTCCCCTCTCTCTCTGCGACAAACAGAGAGGAAAAAGAAAGGATAGACGAAGCGGCTTCTCCGGTCCTCCCCTTCTCCCCTCTCGTATCCACATTTCTTTTTCGATCCTTGCCCCCCGCCGCCACCACTCCTTTTTCTCCGTTCGACTCGAAACCCTAGGTTTCCACCCGCCACCAAGTTGACGCGCATCCAGGGACGACGAAACCCTAGAACTGGTGGTTTCTTCTTCTCTCACTACACCTCACCTCTAACAACGTCGTAAGTGCTTCTCTCACCCTCGCCCCTATTCAACCTTCCTTTTTCCTCCAATAACGCTGAATCCCAGTAGTCGGATTGTTAGCTGCCGATAGATTTTTCAAATCATGGTAGCAACAATGGATTATTGCTTGCTACGGTAGAAAGATTTATTTTTGAGTAAAGTACCTTAAAAACTGGAGAATAGTGTTTTGGGATTGGTAATTTGGTCATGCATCCTTTTGTATAATGTAATTTCTGGTAAGGGAGTAGTGTATCAATGTAGATAGAACAATCTAAAAGACTTCCTTTTCTTTTACAGATATTTGTAATGGAGCGAGAATCAAGTCCTGAAACAGATGACGAGCTATTCAAAGACATCTATGCAAAGGCATATACAGGTCCAGTCAGGCCTACAGCCAATAGCACAGCCTCAGGTGGTAACAATAATGCAACCAAGAGGCCGCAGCCTGTTCCGGGTCCCTCATCTGATGACGAAGATGGGCTAAGGGAACCAAATGCAGTACCAACAGATTTCACAAGCCGAGATGCAAGGGCTTGGGAGGCCAAGGCGAAAGCTACTGAGAGAAATTGGAAACAAAGGCTGCAAGAGGAGATGACTTGCAAACTTTGCGGGGATCCTTGTCACTTTACTCAGGTACCTTTCTGCAAAACTGAGCCCCAAAGGAAAAGTTAATTTTGAATGTTAATAAGA
Source organism: Carex kokanica (assembly GCA_025461125.1). NCBI lineage: Eukaryota > Viridiplantae > Streptophyta > Magnoliopsida > Poales > Cyperaceae > Carex > Carex kokanica. The sequence continues at coordinate 1,063,678 of JAJGRX010001195.1, forward strand.
AACCTGATGTGGTTAATGATATCATTTTATATAGATTAAGTTGTTAACGTATGGCCACTTTTGTAGTATGGTTGTTGTTGGAATAATTATATATTTTAGGGTATGTTAACTCCGGCATGCTATGTAGTGGTTACGATGAAATGCAATGCTGAAGTGAAAATGTATAATTATATCAGTTATTAAATTGATTTGAACCAATAAGCCCTCATTTCCATTTAAAACTTTAATTAAACACAAAAAAAAGCCAAAAAAAAGTATACAGTTCCTCACAACTCCATTACTGTTTTTTTGTGTGGAGGGTTGGGCTTCCATGGAGGTAGTCCACCCTTATCTTTTTGGATCATGTGTTCTCAAATCACTCTATCGAGAAATTTTAAGAAATGCAAATAATGCCTTTATCAATTAGTACTGAGTTAAATATATTAGTAGAACTCTCTAAGCATGAAAACCTGAACCAAAATTTGGATCGGTACTGTGTGTGCTTGTACTGGCATGAACAGGAATGACAGTCACATGCAGAGGCATAACTCATGTTACCTTACCAAGATGAGTTCTTTTTTCTTCTAAACATAATTTCAGGGTTGTCCATCCACACTGGGTGCAAACAAAAAAACCTCAGAATATTCTGCGCGCGTTGCGGCACGGGACCCACTGGTGCGCACCCTGTTCCCCCAGAATGTCATTTCTGAGGTCGAAAATGAAACCGGCTGCAAGATCACCATGAATGAAAAATTCCTCTTCATCAGTGCCAAGGAGCCTCCACTCCTCTCCAAAGGCATTGACCGTGTCCATGACATGGTTCAAGCAGCCAAAGAAAAATCCACTAATGGCACTAGGGTTTCAAACCCCAAGCAAAGGGGGCTGAGCCCAAGGGGTAGAGATAGGAGCCCTGTGGGGAGGGGATCAAGCCCGAGAGGAAGGGGGTCAAGCCCTAGGGGCAGAGATAGGAGCCCTAGGGGAAGGGGTGTGAGTCCCAAGAGGTCATACAGCCCAAGAAGAGAGAGATCTGGCTCTCAGAGAGTGCATAGTCCGAGAAATGATCGCCCAAGATCTTTTGGTGAGAGGTCCTTTGGAGACCGTGCCCACGAAGATTCATACCGGGTTTCAAGGGGGTCCCCACATGGTAAGTCTCTCTCTCTCTCTCTCTCTCTCTCTGTGGATGTGGGTACAATCACTGAACACCAATACCTTAACTGATGAGTATGACATAATAAGGAGGTGCCTGGAATGTTCCCTTAACTCAAAAGTTTGAAGCATTTCAATGAAATCAATATCAGAAGTTCCCACTTAGTCAAGTTAGTGACTGCAATTAGTTGCACTTAAATTGTCAACGATTAAATTTCCCTTTTTCCAAGGCACTCTGGAAATTCCATCCTTTATTTTTTACTTTTTGCTTAGCATCTCAAATAAATGAACTGCAGGCACTAATCCCTTCTCCTTTTCAGCAAGAGGTAAGTTGAAGCATTTTGACTCTTTTATGTGGTCAGAATGGGAACCGCCTATTTAACCTTGACATTAGAAAAAAGATATGCTTGTAAATTTATTAAGGCCTCCTCACATTGTTCTCCCCCTTCATTTCACGAAGATATCCCCAAGTATGGTGGATCTTCAGCCCCAGGCCGATCAAGATCTCCAACAAGGCGTCCCCCGTATCCTGCTGATGCATATAACAGACAATATGGTGGGCAAAACCGTAACTATGATGCCCCATACCCAACCCATAAGGTTAGTGGATGGGATGTTGGGGGTCAACAGAGGGTGGATACAGGTCCAGAGTGGGATCTGAGGGCTGGGTACCCGAGAAACCTGGAGGAACTGGAGAAGGAGTTCAATGGAGAGGCAATGGAAATGACAAGAGCTCGTGACCAAGAGGTAGATGAAGAAATTTACAAGCACCGTGAGGTACTTCTTTCGTTGAGGGTCTTTAGAATATGATTCAATATTCAAAAGTACTCTCTGGTTTTGCCTATAATGGCTACCATGCCTGCACCAGCCAGTGATTTGTTTTTCTTTCTTTCTTTGTTTTTTTTTTTTTTGTTTTTTTTTTTTTTCAACTGCTGTTAATTTTGTTGTGTTTTTTTTTGTCAGTTAAGACTTTTTTGTAGTACAAACTTTGTGCCAGTAGCTGTCACTGGTAAGTACTGTGGTCCTGACTCACTTAAGAGTTAAGATACTTAGGTGCAGGCGCAAAGCTATGTGTTACAAACTTGTACTCAGGATTCTTTTCTTGTGTATATAGAGTTACTTTTAGAGTATTTATTCGGGTCTAATAGCTGAAATGGGTGTCAATTGCGGCTCTAACATCTCTTCTTTGGTCAAAACATAATTCTAATCATATGCAGTATATCAAATGTCACGAATCTCCTCATCTCATTGAACTATTATTATTTATTTTTTATATCCAGAAAATTAGAGAAATGAGAGAGAATTACACAAGTAATCTTTCTTCATTACGGAATGCACACTCAAGGCAATGGGACAATTTTCTACAACAAAGCATTGCTAGACAACCACCGTTGCACTCACCACCACCACAGGGCTCTTATCCACCCTCAAATGCATACGCAGATTTGACAGATCCGAGAAACAACTCTCAGTATATGGGACCTTCCAGTGTACCACCAATGGGAGGTGGTGGCCCGCAGAGCATGTACCCTTATGGTATGAATGGTACCAACACTTACTCTGCTGCACCAAGACCCCATGATGTGTATGGCAATGCATATGGCCGGTACTAGAGATATAAAGTGGCGGTGAGTTCCTATCAACCCTAATTTAGCTCTTAACATAGGGAAAACTTAGGTATTGTAGATATTATTGTAACATAGGACTTTGCAAAGAGGTGGTTTAGCGAGAGGTAAGTTCAGGTAAGGTCTCATTGTTTTTGCTGACATTGTATATAACTTGATAGAATTTATATGTAAATAATAATTATTTTTTGTAGCTGAAATAGTTGCACCAAATTTTCAGGGTTGAACTTAGTAGGGAAAGAAAGCTTTGGTTCTACAGTAATTTTAGTTTTCGAGGTAAGTAGTTTTTAAAAGCTTTGAACTGGTAGTAGGTTAGTTACCTTCTCTACATTCTACCTCTACCTCTTTGTGGTGACATTGTGAATCGACTCTGGGACGGCTTGTGGTTTGTGTAGTTTTTTAAGGTAGATGTGGAAGCTTGGTCTCCTTTGTTTCAATTTTTTTTTGCTGCTGCATGGACATATATGCATTTCATGTAGACTATGCTATTCAGAATTTAGAGATCGAAATATCATATTGTTATTGCTAATTTGACATCTTGTTTCTGCATGCAACTACTCTTGATTGTCTTGAATTGATGAAATTCTTTTGGGTTAAAGATTTGAAAAGCAAGTGAAGATTGCAGACTTGTGCAAGAGTATGCGGTTCAGTTCTAGTTCACTTGCATTACTTTATTCAAAGATACGAGCAGATAACTCCTGCTATATAACATTGGTTTGCTAGTAATATGTCCCGACTGAAACTCAAACAAATATAAATTATTTACCAATTTTTATTTTCGAAGTCAAAGCTAAAAGTTATTTCCTCAGCAATAATATTGGTTAAGATTTATTTGAAGGTGTCGATTTGTTTTCATATTTAGATAAGTTATGCGTCAAATTTGATTTAATTTAAAAATTGTTTAGTCCTCTATGAAGTGTTTGAAGAATTAATTTAGATTTATTGGCACTTGATCAGCAACTGTATAATGTTAGAAATTGCAACGATTGGTATATATATCTAGGAATTTATGTTTCGAATTTGATATATTTGAAGTTAGATATCAAAATAGTAAAAAAAAATATCAATAATCAATGTATCTCCTCTTTATGAAATTTTGAGAAAATTGGAGCAGATGGTTATTTAGGAATGTATTCCAAAGTTGTGACGAAATACACAACTTCGGAATAGCAATGGTATAATGGAATATTCTCATTTTGAGGTGCAAATATAATATTCCAAAGTTGATACAAAAACACACACTTGTCCGATTTTTTCTTTTTTTGATATCCCACTTGTGATTATTCAAACCTGATGAGAAAAGTAAAGTTACAAGTGCAACCTTCTTATGTTCTAGGCAAAGACAAACACGTGCCATTAATTTTAAATTAACGATTGACTAAAACAGAAAGTAATACAGAAACACAGTCATAGCGCATCTGACAGTTATCAGTTAGGTAAGCTGAACGGCGACCAAGCTTATCTTTTCCAAGTGACATTTGTTCACAGTTACTACCAAACAATACAAGGAAGCTTTATAAAAAAAAAGATATAATAATAATACAGCCAGATACAGTTTGAAATTTAATTTGAAAAACCAGCTATATCTCTTTCAAAAGAAACATTAGAGAATTCCAACTTGCACCTCTTTCTTCTAAACAAACAAAATAAGATCAACTCAGATTCATTCTAAAATAACAAATGCATAACATGACATCGATAAGGCGTTAAGTTAAGTGACATTCGTCATTCAAATATTTGTAATTGTATGTTTTGAACTGCTACATGTGGTAATTTATTGTCGTTAGTAGATGATCATGAATTGTACAATGAATATATAATTAAAAAACTTCTCTGGTTGGTGCGCCAATTTACACTCAGAAATCCAATTTTACTTGATACATGGTGAGATAGCTCAGCTAATTTTGTTATTTTCTTGACCCAGTGGTGCACAGGGAAATTAAAAGGCCAATTTGAATAAAGGAGATTTGGATTGACATTACATGTTGGTTAGACATGTAAAATATTTTATTAAAATTGACCATCACTAGTGATTTTTAGAGGCACCTTATCTCATTAAGGATATTTATGTTGCTTATACCTAATAAGCATCTTCTTAGTAGTTTTATCTTTCTATTATATTTTTAGACAAAGCAAATTTGCCTTTCGTTTAGTACCAAAAAAGAAATTTTCTTTGGAGGCACCACTAATGAAGCAATTTTTTTTTTCTTGTTATGGGTTTCTCTTACTAACATCACGGTTTAAATTTTTGGATCCATGATAATATAATATGGTATTCTAATACACAATTAGTTGAATATCTCCTATACGCTTGAAAATATATATCCCTAGCTGAAATCCTTGCACAAGCAAAGCTTCTGAAAGATTGTATATACTTAACTTAGGCCAAAGAATTTTCAGGCTGACAAGCAATCCACTTTGTATAATAACACTAACCTTTGTTACCTTGTGACGACGGATTAGTTACGTTCCTGTCCATTGAAATAGAACTGGTGATCTCCATTTCTTCTTTAACTTGATTTCTTATTGTTTCTAACTTTCTATCAATGAACCAATATAGCTACTTTGATGTAAGCTTAATTATATATATAAGTGAGAAAAATCTATTCATATCTTGTAGAAATCACTAGTATATCAAATAAATTCCTTAACAGAATTCTACTTAAGAATTCATCACATAGATGTAAGTTGGAAAGTCTTGTATTAAGGAACTGATGAGTTGTGTGTTATTCTGTTTTTGGTACCTTTTGAATTCAATTGAGTAATTAAAATAATAAAAGAAAAAAAATATTATGTACATTTGCATTACATGATTAGCATCATTTTTTGAACAATTTTCTTTATTTTAAATTTGAGAGGATATCAATTGACACTTCTTTATTTTGACAAATCTTGACAATCTTCAAAAATTAAACTTAAATTTTAAATCCAACATTATAGGCATGATCTATATTTTTCACATTCATGTCTTTAAAAATGATGAGAGTTGGCGTCTGTTTCATTGTAAATCAAGTGACTTGAAATTTCAATGGTCTTACGGTCCTTGATGCATCATCAAATAATATTTAAATTGCATGAAATTTGAATATTTGACTATTTATATGTCCAATAATATGCCTATTAATTTAATTTTCAATTTTCAATTGTATCTAATTTTGTTTAAAAACAATTGTCAAGATTGGTAAGATAACCATTGCAACCGATCCATCCTCTTAGATTCTATACACAACTTACATATCAGCTAGAAGCATTTTTGAAGAATAAAAAATCTTTTATTTCCTTAAAAACTATATGTTTTAAAGGAGAAAGCTTATATAATCTTTAGTAGTGTAAAATTATCTTATATTCTACAAAACAAGTTATAATAATTGTAAATTTGTTTATATTAGGAGGAGGGATCCAATTACACCTTTTTTGGTGACACATCATGACACCGTTTTTTATATAGGTCAATTTTGCGATTTCAAAATTCAAACAGTCGATCCGAACCGTTCAACATGATCACCATATTAAAATGTACTTGGAGATCAAATTTTACATTTTTTTGAATTTTTTTACTATTTATTAAGATGGTTACAAAATCGTTGTTTTTCAATGGTCTGAAAACAACGATTTTTGTAACCATCTTAATAAATAACAAAAAAAATTCAAAAAAATGTAAATTTGATCTCCAAGCACATTTTAATATATCTATCATGTTGAACGGTTTGAATCGACTATTTGGACTTTGAAAATGGTAGGTGTCAAAGTGTGTCACCAAAAAAGGTGTAATCAGATCCCTCCTCTTATATTAGATATCACCAGACAATATAGTGGTTTGAATTGAACTCAATGACCATTTGCCACTCTTTTAAAAAAAATGGTTAATATATAACTTGAATGAATTATTTCAAGAACATAACTCAAACTTCAATTAAGTTCATTTATTAACGGTGAACATATATTTTTTTTCAAGGAAAAAAGTGACGCCCTATGCAATTATGGTGCTATAAACAAATGGAGAGTCTTTTTGATTAGAAATTGAGAACAACTCTAATACCGGTTTCTAAGAAAAGAAGGCACATCTTTGTTCACCAACCATACCAGAAAAGGAGTTTAACCCACAATTTTTTCTTCTTCTATCTGGCTCTTATTTTATCCCTTTCAAAAGCATGTAATTTAATGGAAAAAGAAACATATAATTTCGATTAAAAAATTATCTCAGGCTGCTTCAGCTTGCACGAAAGACCTATAGTTTATTTACATATTTGGGTAAAAGATTACATGAACTATTGCTTCTGAATTGATCAAAGATTGCACATCTGCAAACAATAAGAATCATTTCAAACCATGTCTTGTGAAAAAATGTAAAATATGTCCGATTATTTAATACTAAACTTTTCCAGTCCTTTATTGATATTTAAAGTTGAAAATTTTGATATATTTTTTTTTATTTGAGAAAAAATAAAGAAATATATTATTAAATTCTGTAGTTGTTTAAAATTTGAAGTTCTATTTATTTTTTTTAAGTGAAAAAGTTATAATTTGTTATTTAAGTATCTGGATCCAAGTTCACAAAAATGCATGTTCAACGAAGCATATAAATCTTTTTCTGACTAAGCCCATAATTTTCTTTCTATTACGTCAGAACTATAACCGTTCATCGATATCATGATTCATGTCAACAGAGCAAATGATCTTACTCTAGAAAAATAATAAATAAATAAAAACGAGCAAATGATCTATGGCCTTGTGGGTTAACCGTAGGCGACCTTGTGCCTTTTGTTAATATTTATGTTATATTATTTTTTTCTTTTCTTGTACGAAGAACAAGAGAACAAGAGAACAAAGTCACCGGTGACACCGATATTCTCAATGGAAGTCCAATGGACATCAATTCAAATTCGGTTCAATATTCGGTAGGAGCCATCCGATCTATATTAAGATTTGTGCGGTTCAAGATGTCTAATAAGAACTGTCCGATTTGCATCAAGTTAGTGCAAACTTAATCCGGACGGATTTTAAGACAAATTGAATAGTTTTGCCATAGCACCCGATCGAATTTGATCCAATGTCCATCGGACAGCCGTGATTCCATTCTCAATAACTTGGTGTTTTACTTGTAAAACTTAATTTGATGACGCTACATGTTATCTTTGTTGACTAATAGTAAATATTGAATTTCTTGTTAGTGTAGGCAAGAACCATATATATATATAAATATATATAGTCCAACTCTATATTGAGAAAGTGTAAAGTTATCTGAAAAAAAATGTTTGTTTAGCTGAGTAATGTTTGGTTGGTTGACCCATCCTGCTGGCCCATTCAGCATACATACCGTTTTGCTTAAAATGCAAGACTTTAAAACCGTGCATTGCACATGCACATGTAGTTTATACCTTTTATGATAGAACCAAACTTTGTAATGATACATTCACTTGCACATGTATGAACAGCAATTGCACTAATTACTATTTTTTTTTTCAGTATTTAGTTATTGGAAACGCGTTAATGAAAGCTAAGAGATTTAGCATGAGAGAGAGGTGAGTGAAGAATTTTTTTTTTTTATGATAACCAATAAATAGAGATTTGGCCTTTGGTAGTGGCAAATACTATGTCTGCTGCGAGAAGTCACATGTTTAAAATTTGAATGAAGATTTTTTTATAAAAATTAGATTAGTGATTTGATTTAGAAAATTGACATTGAGAAAGGTAGACTAACAAGTATCATGTAATTTCATTTTACAAGAGGGATTAAAATTTAGATGATACAAAATGTAAGATTTCAAGTTATAGGTGTTTAATTAGCAGTTAGCACCTTTTTCCTATATCTTTCTTATGTCCCTGACTTGATCCTCAACCTCTTCTGAAAAATAAATTAAAAAAACCAATAAATATACAACTCAAGAACTACACCGTATGAATATAACAATAATTGTCAATAGTGGGATATATTCTAGCTTAATGAAGATAAAATATAAATATCTTTAAGAGAATTAACACAATTCAACACAGAAATTCATAGATAAGTATTTCATTTTGGTAAAAAGAATGGGGGATAGTTTTAAAAACAGTTATTAATTTATTTTAAGTATAAAACATGTACCACTAGTTTGAATCAGTGTTGTAAATAATGGTATGTGCTCGTCGGACGGATAGGGTACCGCTAAGCGATTAATCGGAAATAATCGAGAATAATCGGCATAATCGGAAATAATCGTCCGATTAATTAGAAAAATTCGTAACGGTTTGGTCACCGCCAATGACTAATCGGTCGATAAATCAGCCTAAACAGACGTTTTTTACAACACTGGTCTGAATCTTTGTATTGAAACATGCTGGTAGAGACGTAGTATAGTTATTCTTCAGAATATGAAATCTTATTTAGTTATTTATTTTTGAACTTATAATTATGAATCACAAATTAATGACGAATTTGAACAAAAAAAGAAAAGAAAAGTGAGCGGATAATATAAATATATTAAAGTGCTGTATCACAGAGTTGATGAAGGAGGATAAAGAAATTGAAGAAGAGTTAGGACCACCGATGAGGAATAAACCTTCATTTCTTAGTATATTTCATATTTGCACAATAATTTTAAGATGGGGGTGGTATGTTAATCATTATGCAATCAATATTGATCAACAAAGAATCAATTTATTTTTGGAAAAAAAAAAACTAGAAGTGGAATATTAAATTCGTACATAATCACTCAATTATTCTGTTAGCGTATAGCGCGTACACCACAGTTGGGGTTCGTTTCGATTCTAGTAGGATCGGGTGATCTCATTTCTCTGCTGAATCTGAACTGTCCATTTTAAATCTGATAGTGTATATATATATAGGAAATGGCTAGCATGCTACGCGTAGCATAGAGGGCCTCCGTGCTACGGTTCAATATTTGAGTTTTCAAAATCCTAACGGTCGATTCGAACCATTCAACATGATCTCCATATGAATATGTACTTGCAAACAAAATTTTACATTTTTTAGAATTTTTTTACTATTTTTTTAGACAGGTAGAAAATCAGTTGATATGAATGGTACATAATTTTCAGATCAAGTGATTTTCTACCTGTCTAAAAAAATAGTAAAAAAATTCTAAAAAATGTAAAATTTGGTTTGCAAGTACATATTCATAAGAAAATCATGTTGAACGGTTCGGATCGACCGTTAGGATTTTGAAAACTCAAATATTGAGCCGTAGCACGGATGCCCTCTATGCTACGCGTAGCATGCTAGCCATTTCCTATATATATATATATATCGAGCCTCGTTTTCATTTGTATGCGTATGGAAATTGTTACAGACTTGCACGGATTTTGATACATATCACACGATCTTGATGTAGATCGAATGGTCATCACACCCATTGAACCAAGATAGGTCCGTGGGCATCGGACCTACTCTGATTCCGTAAGAGACCATTCCAGTCAGTTTCTGTGGCACATGCATCATTCCAATGAATTGCATCAGCAATTGCTTCTCTTTTTTGGTGCTTTAGAAAACAGACTTCAACCAATGCTCTGTTTTCTGTGTCTACCTTTTTTTTTGCCAACTGAATACAACTATACCGGATTATCCGTTTTTTTTTTTTTTTTTTTTGTCAAACGCAGATATGACGGTTCGGATTTAAACTCAAAATTTAAGTTACTTTAGGTGATATAAATTCACATACAAGTGATTCTCCAGAAGCCAAGGTGGAGCGTGAAACAGGGCACAAAATAATAAGAGCCTCTATTTATTTTTAATTGGTTAAAAAAACTGAATAAGTCAGTGTACTTTGACGCAATGACAAATATACTTTAATATAAAATTTAAGTGTGCATTGAGGAATAATCCAGCGTGTGTTTTAAGGGATTTGAAAAACGGAGTTTAAAAAATTATGATATGTCTTAACTGAAACAAGAAACCATGCATTTAATATCATAGGTAAGATGTGCATTTCAAAGAGCATGAAAAGTTTAGGAGAGTTTAGGAGTGATTTTATGGAGGATATGACTTAATTTTATAATATTTATAAATTAAGTATATTTTTATAATTTTGTATTTATATAAGAATAGTTTTAAAGCCATATTTTACAAAATATTTTGTGCAGACAAGCATAAATCCTCTATTACTTCAAAATTTAAGCACATTTTTTTTATTTGGAGAAGATGCCCTCCTCTGTCTACACGGGTCCGGATCCCCTAAAGTAACCCAATCTTTGGGTTTTGGATCGAGACTGTCCGATTCAAATTCGTCGCTCGAAATCATCTCGGGAGTCGAATTCGTTGTCGGGATGTGTGCGCTTACTTCGGGGATGGATTTTTGGGGATTCGAATCAGACGGTCCCGATCTAAAACCCAAAAGTTGGGTTACTTCACTGGATCCGAATTCGTCTACATGTGGGTCTGTCCCAAATTTTTTATTTATATCCAAAAAATAATGGAAATTTCAAAAAATACCCATGTTATCTTGAAAATTCGAAAAATACCCAAACCGGAAATTTTTTTTCCGGAAATTGAACTCCAAATCCGGAAAAAAAATTTCCGGACTTAACAATTTTTTTTTTTTTTATTTTTTAGAGTTTCCGGAAATTTTTTTTCCGGATTTAACATTTTTTTTTTTTTTAGAGATTCCGGATAAAAAAATTTAACTTAACAAATTTTTTTTTTTTTTTTTTTTTTTAGAGATTCCGGAAATTTTTTTCCGAACTAAATAAAATTTTTTTTTTAAGAGAAAAATAGCTAAAATACTGAAATCTAACGCTAAAAAATCGAATTGTTTTTTTAAATATTTGTTTCATTAATTTAAAAAATTTCAAAATGGTGTAGAATAATTTAGAAATTATCAAAATAGCTAAAATACTGAAATCTAACACTAAAAAATCGAATTGTTTTTTTACTACGAATAGGGCCGATTTTGTGCTAAAATACGGTAAATTTACTAAAATACGATAAATTACGCTAAATTACGTATAAATGGGGCTTATTTTGTGGCATCTTTCATAAATCATAAAAAATAGTAAAAAAAATTCCAAAAATAATAAAATTTGGTGTTCTAAAAGTTTATTACATAACTAATTTACTGAGCTACGTAGATTGAATAATAGAAATGAAAATCTTAATCGGAAACTTCAACTGAAGTTTTGAGGCTCTTCTATTTGTTTTTTGGCGATTCTGAATTTGGAAAACTAGCAAAGCGAGTCCGGACGCATGCGCATTTTCGCAAGCTTTCCAAAAAGTGGTCATTTGCTGAAATCGGACACTCGAGCGCCGTTTTATGGCCGTTTGAAGTTTCGTCGTCGTTTTTCGCCTTCTCAGTGAAGATATTATCCCTATTCGTACGTAATTTAGCGTACTTTACCGTATTCTAGCATAATTCTACATAATTATTGTAATTTAGTGTAATTCAGCATAAATCAAGTAATTTGGCTTGTTTTAGTATAAATATGCTAATTATATATAAAAAATGTAATCTAGCAAATATTTAAAAAAACAATTCGATTTTTTAGTGTTAGATTTCAGTATTTTAGCTATTTTGATAATTTCTAAATTATTCTACACCATTTTGAAATTTTTTAAATTAATGAAACAAATATTTAAAAAAACAATTCGATTTTTTAGCGTTAGATTTCAGTATTTTAGCTATTTTTCTCTTAAAAAAAAATTTTTATTTAGTTCGAAAAATTTTTTCCGGAATCTCTAAAAAAAAAAAAAAAAAAAAAAATGTTAAATCCGGAAATTTTTTTCCGGAAACTCTAAAAAAAAAAAAAAAAAAAAAAATTGTTAAGTCCGGAAATTTTTTTTCCGGATTTGGAGTTCAATTTCCGGAAATTTTTTTTCCGGATTTAGAGGCCAAATCCGGAAATTTTTTTTCCGGTTTGGATATTTTTCGAATTTTCAAGATAACATGGGTATTTTTTGAAATTTCCATTATTTTTTGGATATAAATAAAAAATTCGGCGGTCTGTCACTAGACAATACGGTATTGTGTTGTAGGGCACTCTATATTTTACTTTTTTTTTTAATGCATTCATTTTATATCTAAAATTATATTATATATGTATTCTCCATTTCAAATAGAGTGTATTAAGTTGACTTAATTATTCATCAAAACTTGTTGAAACTCAACCATGAGAAAATTTAAATTGTGAGAAAATATTGCACGACTTTTTATTTGAACTATATATGATATATATTCTAATTGCAATTATAAAATATCAATTGAATGTATCATAAAATTTTTATGTACACTAAAATTATTTATATTTATTTTTTATTCTCAATTTATCCTGATCTGCACATTCGCGGTTTGGTCACGGAAGAAAAAAAAATTGCTTACATGTTAAGCTTTAAAATTATTAATTGCAATATTAAACGCCCAAACTAGAATTTGAAATATCATTATGTGTAATGAATATTTTTTTCATTGTACTTAGACCGCCACTGTCAAGTTATTAAAAAAAAATAAAACTTTTTAATTAGTTCACCGACTGCACACTTTTAAGTACTCGGCCAATTTACAAGGATGATTGAATAACAAATGGATCAATTAATTGAAAAGAGTTGAAGAACAAAAGGAAATATGTATAGGATAATATGAAGGTTAGAGAAGGATTTTTTTTTTTTTGAACATTTTCTTTATTTACGGAGAAAAAATCAGGCGTTCTAAGATGTCAAATTCTCCTTTCAAAGTTTATATTTATATTTTCTGTAACAGAAAATTCAAGTCTACATAAACTGATGAGTGAGGCTATGGTGCTATGCATAGCACCAATGGCTAGTGTACTACGGTTCAATATGGTACTTTTTAAAATCCTAACGGTCGATCCGAACCGTTCAATGTGATATCCATATGAATATGTACTTGCAAACTAAATTTTATATTTTTCGAATTTTTTTACTATTTTTTTAGATAGGTAGAAAAATCAATGTTTTCTGAAAATTCTGGACCATCAAAATTCTACCTATCTAAAAAAATAGTAAAAAAATTGAAAAAAATATAAAATTTAGTTTGCAGGTACATATTCATATGGTTATCACATTAAATGGTTCAGATTGACCGTTAGGATTTTAAAAAGTACTATATTGAGCCGTAGTACACTAGTCATCCGTGCTATGCATAGCACCATAGCCTCACTCTAAACTGATTATAGAAAAACGGCCGTAGCAGTATATAAGGCATAGTGACAAGATTCGCGAATTATATCCGATTTATATCCGAATAATTCGTTTTTTTTGTGATGCCGAACTGAATGCCGAATTATTCGGTTGACCGAACTTTGACATAATTATACCTGAATAATTCGCTATTTTTACGAACTTTTCCCAAACTTTACGAATTATTCACAAATTTTTTCCAGAACATTTTTTTTTTGGTTTCCTTGTAGAACTGAAATCTCTAATCCGAATTATTCCGAATCATTCTCGAATTATATCCAAATTATTTTCGAATCACAAATTTTTGACCTCGCCGAACCTTTCCCGAACAATTAAGTTGTCAGTATGATATAAGGTTGACTAATGGGGATATTGCCACAAAAGATCTCTCGTAATTTAATACTGGCCATGCCGGTTAGGAGATATTCCTAGATACAAATAGGAACTATGTATATTGGGTATGGAAGCTATAAAAACATGCATAAATACAATGTACGAAAGTTTGTATATTTGGAAAAATGGGAGAAAGAAATCTGGTATAAAATCCTTTTCTTCCATTCCTTCATTTATTATTGTATTAATTGACAATACAATATTGATTGGATTTTGAAGTCAAGAAAACTTTATTTCAAAATAGATATTTTATATGTAGCAGAAATTATTAACAATTTATTTCAATTTTTAAGAGATAATGAACCAAATATGTTAGAGGTGGCCGTTGTATATTTTTAGAGAATCTTTTTTAGATCTCAAATTGCATCGAAAATGATTATAATAAAAAAATGGGAGAGAGAGAAAGTATAAAGGATAGAGGTACAATATATCTTATATTTTTTTCCTCTTATTATATGTTCTTTCCTTGTGTGCTTAAGATTTTGAATTAACTAACTCTTATTCTGGAGAGAAATTCTCAGACAGTACTCATAGTTTCTGGTTTTGGATACTCTTATATTAAATTGTCAATGTTTTGCGTCAGCGCACGTATGAACAAATTGTTTTCTGGTTCACTTAGAATTGTTTTATATCTTTAATTTTTAAGCAAGAGTAACGATATATATATTTTTTGTGCCTATATGAAACTTTGACTAAACAATTAAAAATAAAAAATTGGAAGAAAAAAATTGCTTCTATTCCTTGTACGATTGTACCAGTCCACGAAAATATTAATTGGTATTATGATTTGATTAGTTCGATTTATATTTATGAGAATTAAATAAGTTTTTTTGAACAAAATTTATTTAATGATTTAAAAGCAGTAAAGAAATGTCTCGATAGCCATTGTAATGACTATGTGCGAACCAAACATGGTAATGACACATTCTCTGGAATACTGAAGCGATAGTCATGTGCGAACCAAACATGGTAATGACATATTCTCTGAAATACTGAAGCGATAGTCATGTGCGAACCAAACATGGTAATGATACATTATCTGAAATGACATTCCTTGGTATTACATTCCTTGGAATTATTCTATTCCCTGAAATAATCTGTAGCGCGAACCAAACGCCCCCTTAAGGATTCTGACATAGTGTGTGTAGAAGCAGATTCATGTATAGGGAATGGAGGTCAATTGATTCCATTGACTAATTGTTTTTGTATTTATGTATAATGTTATATATAATTTAGAGTAAAATATTATGAGGAGTGTAAAATTGACAACCCCTCAAGAACCGGAGGGTACAATTAGGAAAGAACAGTCTAGATTTATTCTCAACCGGACCAAAAGAAGTCAGGCCTATTGTAAATATAGAGGTCTGTTTTGATATTCGTGCTAGAGTTAAAAAAAGATCTGAATTTTCTAATTGTACTCTAAACTAATATGAGAAAAAATATATATTCTAGATTGAAAGTCTAACTCTGCTTCTGTGTATTCGTATTTTATCTGTCTCGATAATATCTTGGAATGCAGTAGTAACAAAACTTTGGATTTAGTGCTGCATTTAAGGGACAAAAATAGTATAATGAAAAGCGTTTTCTTGTAGCTCTTTAAAGACAATATAACAGAGAAGATTTTATAAATGTCAAATTCTCTTAATATAAGGGTAAAAAAATAAAGAAAAATATTAATTACCATAATTATTCAATCTTTTAAATAACGATCAACTATGATGCACACTCATGTCAATAAAAAATATCATCAATTAACATGCATAGTTGTTGTAATTGATACAAGAACTTGCTTCAGCTGAGATAAACATTGACTTTAAATAAAAAACACTCTTAAGAACTAGTTTTTGGTATAGTGGCAAATGCAGATGATCTATATGTGAGAGGTAATGAGTTCGAAATTCAAAAGAAATCTTTTATTATAATAACAATGGTATTAAATAGTTAGATAGCTTAAATTCTAACTTTACTCAAAAAAATAAAATAAAATAAAAGACACTCTTGCTTCTGATTCCGATATGCACTTTCAATTAAAATTGTCCTTTTATGTATGAAAGTAATAATTTATTTTCTCTATCTCAGCAGATCTTTTCTTCTTCTAAAAAAATACGACTCATTCTGTGTGAGACTATCAAATCCATTATAGGGCTCTACATTGTATTTATTAGCTAGTTGACTTGTTTTTGTGAAGAGTGAAGACTGATGACAAACTTAGACTAAGAGCTCGACTCATTTGACTGGCCGCTAGATGTCTGAACCATCTCACCGTGTCCAATTAATTTGTAGACACTTTCACCTATCCCGTTTCTTCAATGATATATCTAAATAGGAATTTGGGGTGGTTTGATCGGGCATCAAACCAAATTCGATATGACACTAGGTCAGAATTATTCAAAGGTTTAAATGACGTTTATCGCGTCATAGTGGAACGGTTAAAAAAAACGGCGCTATGTCCATATAGCGCCGCTATAGCGCTAAATAGCGCACTATAGCGCTAAATATCGCACTATAGCGTCATAGCTTTTATGGTCTGAAAACGCTATAGCGGCACTATAGCGCCGCTTTAGCGTGCTATTTAGAACCCTGAAATTGTTTGATTTGTATGAAGATTTGATCATATATTTTCAAAATTTGCACACCAGATCAAATTGTTCGTCGAACCGCCTCCAACTTCATCTAAATATGTCTTGTCCGAATGAATTCACACATTTTAACAGTTGTTATTCAGACGTGACTGATTTATTTGGCCATAGCAAGTATAGATAATTAAAAATAATGAAACACACAATTAGAATATTAGATTAATTTTACATTTTTTATTACCATACGAACTTCTAGAATTTTAGTAATAAAAGTCCGGAAATTCAAATAGCAAAATGAGATTGCTAGATCAAATTTATATTATTTTCTCCAAAATGTACGTTAAAGTTATTATATTTCAACTTGGTTTAGATCAAACTTAACATCAACTTGTTAAAATTATCCACATTAATAAGTTTTTATATTATTTTAATAGACGATTAGATAAATCATAAATATAAATTCAATTTTGATATTTGAGTTATTAAAAAGCTTTTAAAACAAACACGTAATTAACATTAAATTATAATTTGTTATCAAACTAATTATTAATTGTCAATTGAGCAATATCTAAAATTTGAAAACCATTATTTAATTTTGATAACAAAAAACAATACTTTGTGTGAAAGATTGCAGATTCAAAATCCCATTAAAAGATCCTTTATAAATGTTAAGGATGTTGAATAACTTAACTCCAATCACTAATCTAAAAAACAGTATTTAATTAGAACCCTATGTATGATCAGACCGGAGGTACCTCAAAATTCAAAACAACCAAAGAACATCATATCACTTCTCTAAATTATTTATCTATAAAGCAATAAAAAATGGAACTTATAGTTGTAGGCTTGTGGCCAAGGCCCCACAACATAAGATCTCTATGCCGTTACTTAATTGTACAATTAATCCACACGGTACTTCAACAAATCCTATTATTTACGAACATGCCCTCACATGCGGGACAAGCCAACTATTGCCCCACTCCTTCATCCTTAACGCGCTTTATCTATTATTTAATTTATATATATATATATTTTAGTTTTCCCTTTCTCGCCAACAAGTAACATATTCAAACATTAATGGAAAAATTTTGTACCATATTTACAACTGAAAAAGGTACCAACATTTAAGTTGGAAACATTGACAATGCAGGGTCAATTAATCTTGTAATTTTGAAATTTCTTAAGCTCATTTTCATTTTGAAATCTTCACTTTAAGGATATAATTCTAAAAATAAAGAGGTGAGAAAATGGATGGACAAGAAACATAGCAAAAGAGAAAAAAGGGTAAAGATTTTAACAGAGCAGTTTTGGCTTCATGCAGCACACAAACCATGTGCAGCACTGTTTGGACTCTATAGTCCGTGCGCTGCTTGAAGCCAAAACTACTCTGTTAAAATATTTACCCGAAAAGAAAAAAAAAATGTAGCCTCCAATAAGAAAAAAAAGGAATGAAAATTGGTCAGAAATTGCACGCGCTTTCCGAACTCTCTGATGGAAGGTGAAAAAAAAACAGAAAACGAAAAAAAAAAAAAAACGGGTTGGTAATTGATATCTGCCAGAACAAGGATTTTTGCAAAGGCATTATTTATATCCATCTCCAGAATCCTTATCCTCTAATTATGTCTTCTAAATGTTTTTGGCGTTACTTATTGATTCTATGGGCATAAACTAGACGGAAAAGACAATATTTAATTATTTACATACACATTTATACAGTTTTATGTTCACACATATAACAAGTTATTTCTATACATATTGTATACAACTTTCATACGAAGTTAGATAACTATTCTCTATGTAGAATTTTATTACTTGATTATTGTCGGCTATATAATTTTTACAAATTAAGTGCTTGTTCGGCTGTAACCTGGAAATCACTGTTCATGTGGGAAAAAAAAAATTCACTCAGAGTGAATTTTTTTTTTCTCACGTGAACAGTGATTTTCAATTCAAAAATTTTGTTTTCCCGTTCCCATTTCCGAATCCACTCTGCAGCCGAACAGGGCGTAAGTAGATCAATTGTTTCTTTCTCAAAGTGGCAATTTCACTGATGGACTCCACTAACTGAAAACAAAAAATGCAAACACTTTATGCAATTATTGATTTACCATTACTTTTATTTATGGAACTCCATGTTCTTTCAATGTGAGGGAACTCTCAAGTCTATGTAAATTGATTTGCATTGATGCATGACTGGATCTAGTAACAACGAATGGGGCCGATATCGATCGTTCCCTGTTCTTTCTAATCATATATATACACACACACACACACACGTAAGTGTACCATTCCTATATAATATATGTATTTTCTTAAAAAAATCATATTCCATCATTATAAAAAATTGAGTAATTCCATTATAAAAATCATATTCCAATGTAATATATGTATTTGTAATTTATGCTTTTGATGTGATCATTGGGGGATATCAAAATTTGATATGGTACTTTGACCCCCTTCAAAAGTTTTCTCACTCTGCCTTATTAATTTATCTTGACGGGCACACAATTCTTTGCTGTGTACATGTTGGGGATAGCAAACTGGGAAATATTTATCAGGCCTTACTAGCAGACTAGCAGTGCACACATCAAGGGCCCCATGTGCTATTTGCAACCCATATACAACCCATATTCATAGGCACGGTTTCTGTTGGGAAATTCTAGTCCTTACAGCAGAATAATAAATGTAAATCTGATATTCATACAAGAGACCATATATCATGATAAATGATGCCTAATTGTAACAATGCGCGTGCCCATAATTTGAACTATTCAATATATACTTGAACATTTTGTTATCTTTATAAAAGGGCTTGCTTCTTCAAAGTTCTTTCAGAAAGTAAAAAAAGTTCTCACTGTAAGTATTTAATTAACATCCACTATAAACTATTGCATAGCTAGCATGGATTGAACAGGTATTAAACATGCATGCATGGTTTTGAGCGGATCCTTCGCAGAAACGAAGGAAAACCAATCTTTAAACCAAATGAAATTAATTAATTATCTATTCGTTTTAATAAACAAGTTATCATGAAAACATGGGTTTTGGTAGGTCGTCTGCACAGTACACAAAGTCCTAATAAGAAAACAACATATGTGATCAATATCTTATTCCCAGAAGCAAAATGGGAATTCAAATGAAGATCCAGTGGCCAAATTCTTAGGTAGCTCAGCAACCTGACTGAGACTCTCTATAATGCCAAACTTAGCACAAAAGGAAATTAAATGCTTTGGCACTTCACCTTTGACCGTTTGAAATGAAAGAAAAATTGGACAAGTCAAACCGGTTGCCTTAGTCTACCTTCCAACTTGTGTACTTCTATAAATTGCCTTACTCTCTTCTCCCATTCTTCAAAAAACTAACTTGAATTCAAATTAAATTCCTACTACAACAATTCATGGCGTCAAAAGGTTTCTTCTCTAAGTCTTTCCTTTTCTTCCATCGCTTCCTACACCGGATGTTAGCGAATTATAAACGAGTTCTTTGCGCAAAATTACGAAAATGCCGTTCACAACCGCCGTCGCTGCCTTCTCTTGAAGACATCTCCGAAAAAACTTTAGTTATAGACATGGAAGAGTGGGTCCTGAAATCCAACACAACCTTCCATTACTTCATGCTTGTGGCTTTAGAAGGAGGCGGTTTTTTGAGGGGGCTGATCTTACTGTGTATATATCCATTTCTTCATTTTTTGAATGAAGATTTAATGATAAGAGTTATGGTGATGGTTTGTTTCTGTGGTATGAAGGTGGATGGGTTTAGGTTAGGCAGAGCTATTTTGCCCAAGTATTTTCTAGAGAATGTTGCTGTTGAAGGATTTGAGGTTTTGAGAAAGGGTTTGAAGGAGGCTAAAGGGGTGGTATGTGTTAGCAGGAGAATGCCACGTGTCATGGTGGATGGCTTCCTGAGAGACTACATGGGGGTGAAAGAAGTGGTGGGAATAGAGATAGGTATTAGATGTGGATTTTTTACTGGGGTTTCTATGGATTGGGATGAGCAAAAGTTGGTAAACAAACTAGAGGCTATTGGTGGTGATGTTATGGCATTTGGATCAAGCTTTGGCATGGACAGCCAACAACAAAATCATCCTTTCTTGGTTAGTAATTTATTTAAAACATGCATGTCATATTTGATCAATCTTTTAGTGATTCGTTGCACACAGTCATGTTAATAGTTATACCATATATATAAGCTAGATCTATTGATTATTCACAAAGATTAACTAAACTTGGAACTTTCAATTTCTACTTTGTAGCAGGAATGCTACACAGCAACCGAAACAGACAAAAAATGCTGGAAACTGCTGCCGCCAGACATGTACCCGAAACCGCTTATCTTTCATGACGGCCGACTTGCTTTCACACCGACACCAATGGCTACCCTTGCCATGTTTCTCTACCTCCCTCTCGGCCTCTTTCTCTCTGTTCTCCGCTCCATCATGTTCGGTCTCCTACCATACAGCCTTTCCATACCACTCGGTTCCTTGACCGGCTCGAGATCCCGCCTTGCGGCCCCATTAAGACAGTACGGCACCGGTACAAACCTGGCCCGCGGCCAGCTTTTCGTTTGCAACCACCGGACCCTCCTCGATCCGATAGCCATTTCTATAGGGCTGAACCGCCATGTGACAGCAGTAACATACAGCCTGAGCCGTCTGTCTGAGATAATTTCTCCGATACAGACGGCTAGGCTAACAAGGGATAAGGAAGAAGACAGGAGAAGAATGAGTACTTTACTGGCTCGCGGCGATTTGGTGGTCTGTCCTGAGGGGACCACCTGTCGGGAGCCGTTTCTTTTGAGGTTCAGTCCATTGTTTGCTGAGTTGACCGATGGGGTTGTGCCGGTTGCATTGAGCACACGTGTTAACATGTTTTATGGTACATCGACGTCTATATTCAAGTTCATGGATCCATTCTATTACTTGATGAATCCTACGCCGGAGTACCGGGTTGAGTTCTTGGAGAAAATACTGACCGACGGGAAGAGCATTGACGTGGCAAACAGGGTCCAGAGAGAGATCGGCGAGGCGTTAGGGTTTGAGTTGACCACATTGACCAGGAAGGATAAATACATGATGCTAGCTGGAAATGAAGGAATTGTTAAGGGTTAAATTCTAAGGTGTTCTTCACAAGAGTATTTGACATGGATCTGACAAATATTGGACATATATACCCCTTGATTTGCCACCTTAGCCTTTGCTCTTGCGGTAAAATAGAAAAAACTTGGTTGCATTCAAGGGGAATAAATAATTTACACAGAGTTTTCCTTCTGTTGTTTTTTATTTTATTTTTATTTTTTTAAATGGATTCTTTATACTTAGTGTCACATGTACAAATTAAGTTGAGAAGGGCTTGTATAGAATACTGTTTCTTTTGTTCGTTTACTGATGTAGTTTAAGCTGCAATTTCTTTTTGATGAAAAATGGTAGCGCATACAGTCGATTGTTACCTTTATTTTTTTCCCAACTAAATGTACATTTTTACTAATGTTTGTTGACCTAGGAATGGAAAAATATATTTCGAAGGTGAAGTTCCTAAATGCTTCTATCAGAGGCTCAGGGCTCTGATTTCAGCCTTCAATAATCGACTCTGTGTGAACAAACATGAGAACTTAATTTTTATACATATGTCCACACACACACACTTGAATTTTATAAGAGGGCTTGCTTCTTGAAAGTTCTTTTAAAAAGCAGTAAAAAAAATGTCTCACTGTAAGTTACGACACGTAGTAATATTAATGACATCCATTATAAAAATATTGCAGAGCAACTGAACAAGTATTTGCCATGCATGGATGGTTTTGAAGTTTGAACTTTGAACGGCTCCTTCGCAGAAAAGGACGGAAAACCAATCTTTAAACAAAATGAAATCAATTACTTATCTATTCGTTTTAAACTTTTAATATATAAACAAGTCATCTTCGAAGGTTCCTAAATGCTTCTATCAGAGGTTAAGGGCTCTGATTTCAGCCTTCAATAATCGACTCCATTCCCTATCATAAAAACTACGGTACCAGATGTTAAAAAAAAAAAAAACTTCGGTACCAGTCCAGATGTGCCATAGTTCCGTTCATGTACTTTTTATGATTATAATAGAGCAGTGTAGAACAGATGAGTTTCTGACTGAAAGCTACAGCATGATCTGATGTGCTTGTTTTTATTGGATGGTTGGCACAGACTATGGCCCATTTAATTATGGGCTGAAGATGCCAATCCCAAATAATTCAAGCCCAAAACATAAATTTATTAGCTCAGTAAAAATATCACACTGATTTTTGAAAAAAAAAAATTGGCTTGAGCCCTGTAGATATTGCTATGTAAGAAGATTTACATTGTCCTAAAATTAACCCCTACAGCTATAAAAAAGAAACATAAACCCTTTTTAACTTCAAAAGACCCCTGAGAAATTCCATTATTGATTCAGAAATCAGATAACACCTTGCATCCCTAATTTCACATCTTAACAGCAGCAACTGTACCATTGCATTCTGCAGATCCTAGTTTCAACAGTTTTCATAAATCTTCTCTTCAAAAAATATAACAAACTCTGGTACCACACTGTACCAGAATCCACTCTATCATTCAAAGAATTAACACATGCCTACTCAGAAACAAAACACCTTCCGGTACCACAATGTACCAGTATCAACTTTGACACCCATAGGCTGGAGCTATTACATAAGCCAATTATTACAAAAATCTCAACTCTCAGCATCAAACATATAAATGCACAAAATTACATATCTTCCATGCCCAGCGGGGTACCAATGGTACACCAGTGGTACCCTTTCTTCAAATCTGACTTCTAAGGAGAGTGCACTCATGGGGCCCAACCATTGGATTGGTATCATATTCAAGTATTCAGGTTTTCATTCGTTGAGATTAGAAATCACTTATTCTGAGTTCATCTTTCCCCTGCCCACAAATTCAACATAGAACAAATTAGAACAATTGAATTTCTTACAGATTTCACTTTGGCATCAGTAAAAGTGTAAAACACAAACTATTTCTATTTTTCCAAACAATCCAACATATATCACTGGTAACACTAAGGAAAGCTTGTTGCTGGTCTGGTAAAAGATTTAGACCCTGACTGTTAAACAATCCACAAATAAATCAAAGGACACCAACACTCCCGAAAAACACCCTTCCCACCCTAATTTATTGAATATGAAATAGGAGAATTACAGGGCACTCAATAGCCATTTTTTATGTTCTTTTGTAAGATCATATTCTAAAGAATAACGATAGGTGCTCTTTTATCATCTCAGCACAGCTAAATTTAGAATATACAATCAGCACAATAATTTACTTCTAAAAATAATATGGAGACAGGCAACAGCTGTATACTGATTTCCAATATCACGCACAGTACCAATTCCGGAGGAGCCGATCTTCTGTGGCAATTTCTACACTGACCATCCCTTGGAAAAAGATCACACTGATATTAAGATCTGGAACGAAAATCCTCCCAAGAAGTTCGTCTCTGAAAACTAGGCTACGTAACAAAGATCACAAGAAAACAGTGAAGACGTAATTTTGAAGGCTGAGGGGACTTGTTGCAATTTTTCGTACTTTGAAGATTGCTCTAGCAAAAAGTGCCTGTTTTATGTTTTCTGGATATTGCAACTAGAAGGTTTAAGATGTTGGTCCGAGTTCTGTTTCATGTTTAATGAAATGGAGAGCATATGCTATTTTTTATAAGAAAAATATTATATTATTTATTTTATTGAGCAAATAGATATTTTGCAAAAATATCACAGTAAGTTAAAAATGAAAACCCAACCTTTTATATATGTAATTTAACTCAAATATTTGTTGTCTTCAAATAAACAAAAAATATTGTATGTTTTACTCTAATATCTACTTTTCGAAATAAATAAAAAAATATTTCATTTTCATTTAGATAAAAACATAACTATTTTTTATTCGAAGATGATAATCTAACATTTTATATATGTTACATATTTTACTAAAATATCTACTTTCGAAAAAAATAAACATTACACTACTTTTCATTTTGGAAAACTAAAAAAATAGGCATCAATTAGTTATAACAAAATAATGTTGCAAAAAGAAAATTAGTTGCCGGTGGTTGCAAAAGGTTTTGTTGCAATATATTCATAACCAAATAAACGGTTGTTATTGTACATTTAACACAACCGAAAAATAGTATCAATATGATAGTGTATCCCAACGAAATCTATGATTGCAACTTATGTTAGTCTTGCAACTAAATTTTATGCATGAAATACATAGCAATAATCTACTTTAACCAAATAAGCGGTTGCTACTGCACATTTATTAATGCAACTAGAAAATGGTAGTAATAATATAATGTAACGCAATGAAGATGACATCAGATGTTTCCCTATAAAAAAACTGTGCCAAAATTAAAGGAAGAATTTCCATCAGTGTCTAGCAAAATCTGAATAATATAAAGTGATGGAAAAGCATTAATGTACAACACTAAATATGTGAGTTACCTCTTCTTTAATCCTGCTGGTCTGTTCGTCTCAAAACCACCTAAAAACCCATTATTTTAAAGCAAAATTAACATTCAATTTTTTTTATCACTAATAGTTAAAAATCTTAGTATATGTAATCTTATAACTGAAAAGCCAAACATATTTATTGATTTTTTCTGATATCTCAATACAACTTATTGCAAAATTTAATAATATTAAAACTTATTAATATAGTTAGTAGATATATGTTTTTTTTGTCAAAATTTTTAATTAGAAACTAAAAGTAACTAATTTGATAGTAGACTTATTTAATAATGTTTATTTTAATAATTTCTCTATATATAGCTAATTTGAAATCCATATGTTACTTTAAATAAGTATTCGAGTAACAATTGCATGATAGATCATGCTAAAAGACTCTTCTCATTCTTTCTCTTCACACATGCATAACTTACGTGGATACTTAATTATTTGATTGAAAGCATGCATAATGGTTTTTCATATTAAAATTTCAAGTACATATATAATAAATTGTGTTATAGATATTAATTTGCTTTCATCCATGAAGAAGTAAAAAAGAAATAACTTTTGAAAATTACAAAAAGTTAAGTAAAAAATTTGATAATTATGATTATAGATAATTAATTTACTTAAAATTAAAATTTTCATCAATTTGATTACATGTAATAGTGACATTCCAATCTATCCCCACTATATAAAGACAACTAATTAATAATTAGAACTGAAGGGGCCAAAAGTTGAAGGGTCAATAATTTTAATATTTCTATTGCCGTAATATATATATAAAAATATGGGGAAATTTCACGTATACCCCTCAAAAACTTTAAAATTACGTATTTCCCCCTCTAAACTTCAAAAACTCACAAATTTATCCATTTTATTGTTTTTATATTAAAACTCATTCTAAATTTATAAAATACCATTACCCTTTATTAAAAGTATAAAAAGTCCATCGGACTCAAATTTGAATATGAAGAGTTCCTCTACCGTCCGATCCACGTGCATCGCATTAAGATTTGTGTGTGTAGCTTCAATATATGTGAATGTTGGCTTTAAGATTTGTGCTGATCTAGCACGCACAAATTTTAAAGCAATTTCGATCTGCACGCATCGCATTAAGATCTGTGCACGTCGCTTCAAGATTCATGCTGATCTAGTGTGCACAGATCTTAAAGCAGTTATGAAAGTAGATGAACCCTTCAGATTCAAATTTGAGTATGATGGGCGTTTTATGTTTTAATAAAGGGTAAAATGGGTATTTTATAAATTCAGAATGAGTTTTAATATAGAAGACAATAAATGGGTAAATTTGTGAGTTTTTGAAGTTTAGAGGGGAAATACGTAATTTCAAACTTTGGAGGAGGAATACGTAATTTTGAAGTTTTTGAGGGGTATACCTGAAATTGCACCTAAAAATATGCTTACTGTTTGATTGTACATAATCAGTATACATGTGTATTGATATTGAGGACTAAGCCTTTATACAAATACTAATACAGATTGTATTGAAATTTTAGAACATAACATACTCTTAAATTAATTCACGATGGAGATTTAGTTACAAAAGAATAGGCTTCTTGAAATTATACCTAGACACAAGATTTCATTCATATAAAGCAATAGTTTAGTATGGAAGCATGAAAATAAAATAACAAAAAACCTACTTGAATTAATTATGATTTTAAAAGACAAATATAAATAAAATACTGCCTAAATACTCGATAAAAGATCTAATTGAACTTCTAATATACTTTTAACGAAAGCTAGATGTAAATATAGTAATTTAAAGCGCAATTTTTTTACAGTTTAATATAATATTGTTCTAATTAAGTTTTGTCATTATGTACAAAATACATATAAATTATAAAATAGATAACATGAGGGGAATTACTCATATAAAGTAATTTATCTGTACAATATCAAACACCAAAACAGAATAAAGAGATATTAGAAAAAAAAAAATTGCTCCTCTAAATCGACGGCCCAACAGAAGTTGCTCTTTCGCTGAGCACTCTTAACCGTCCGATCCTAAGAAAGGAGCTGCCGCTCCTTCTCTCCCTTCTCGATCCCGCCCCCCGCCGCATCCCTCCTTCCACTTATTTCTCACTTATGCGCACTCTAGATATTTTGTCCTTCAAAATTTATAAACAAACTTAGAATCCTCTACAATAATTTTCAGCAATGGAGGCTACCACTTTTGTTCCCCTTAGAGGCACTTACGCGCACCGCTTCTCAGGTCTTCACCCTTCCATCGCGAGCTACTCACACTCCAGACGTTATTATTGTGCGGCTCTGAGCTCGGCTTCTACAGCGGCACCTACAGTTTCTGGAAGTAGTCTTACAAGCAATTCTGGTCCTCAAATGAAACCAATTGATGAGGTATCCTAGCTTACTTTACCGAATCTTTAGCTTTTGTTCGACTTTCTTATTCCACTCTCTGTTGGGCATTTTTACAAACAGGTAGTGTGCTATGTAATATATGGAGGGTTATTTTTTCGTTATTTTAGAGTTTATTACACCTAAGGTCATGTATCAACCTTAAATGGAGACCACCAATTCAAAATTTCAAAGCTGCACAACTTAGTTCCTTCATTTGTTTTTCTTCACATATCCAAAGTAAGGTTTCAGGAGCACATGGTGGGCTCTGTTAATTAGTAAACTATGAATAATCTTGCTAGTTTTTTTTATGTTTTTTTGGGTACATGAAGGCATTTTTTAATTTGATGGCATTGTCACCGTTGGATGGAAGGTATGCGCAAAAGGTCAAAGAACTACAGCCTTTCTTCAGCGAGTATGGTTTAATCTTCTACCGTGTTCTTGTTGAGGTATATTTAGATTTCAATACTGGTGATGTACTGGTACATACTGTTCTGGTAGTTTGTACCAGACTGTACCGATTGAGTGTTGAAAGGTCCTAAGTTGATATCTTTTTTGGTGCTTTATTTGATAGCTTTTGTCCAAGCAAGTAGACATACCAAACAGGCATGGTATGTTTGGTTGGTAACTTGGTATCATGGTTGTTTAGATCCACCTAATGATAGTTTTAACATAAGTTTAAGGAAATGACAAGAGCAATAATGCATGCTACTGTACTAGTTTTACCGGTGTTCCCATGGAATTTTCACAACATTCTTTTTGCAGCATTGAAAAAAAGCTGAGCAAAAAAACAAATAAAATTTAAGCAACTGAGAACATTACATCCATTTTATCTATTACATGTTAATGTATGAACAAAAAGGATGATGACAATATTGCAGGTTAAATGGTTATTGAAGCTGTCAGACATCCCAGAAGTAAAAGAGGTCCCAAGCTTCAGTCAGGAGACTCGTGCTTTCCTTGAAAACATAATCCGGGAATTCAGTGCAAGCGACGCGCTGGAAGTCAAGAAGATAGAGAAAGTCACAAACCATGATGTAAAGGCTGTTGAATATTTTCTCAAGCAGAAATGCATGAGCCACTCTGAGATTTCAAAGGTTAGTTCTTTCTATTTGAGAAACCTGAAACAGACCCTTCCTAAATCTAACATACTGTAATCTAACTCCAAATAACAGTTGTTCCCAAATTAAATTATTTTCGTACAATGACTTTAACTGATCTGGAAGCTGGTACACTACCCGACCTTTCCCTCTAACTCCAGAGATCTGAACCAACTCCAAACTGGATTTGATCTTAATTATCAAGTTCAATGTTAATTCGACCTATCTACAAAATCTGAAGTAATTCGAAGCCAAAATAGCCAACCCAAAAAATTGATCTGAAATTAAAAAAATGACCAAACCTGGTTTAAGCTAACAAGAATCCAACTTGACTCGTCTGTTTTAAGCCACCCTCAATTTAGCCTGACAAATGCCTTGGTAAAATCAAAATACTCTTACAACTTCCTTGTTTAAAATCAAGGCATTTGGTTTTAAACAAGGCAGTTGTACCCGGTGCATCTGTAAGGCATTTTGTTTAAATCAAGGCATTTGTTTAATCCAAACTGCCTTGGTGCATTTGGTTCTTACTTGGTAAAATCCAAATAAGCCTTGATTCTTACTCTTACAAACTACTCTAACCAAATGCACAAGGCTTATTTGGATTAAACAATTACACACTTTAAGAGTAGTTTGTAATTGTTTAATCCAAATAAGCCTTGATTTTACCGGTAAATGTAGAACAAATCACTAAGCCAGTTCTGAATAAAATATAAGTACCTCGTTACTTGGACCAGTACTCAAACTGCATGCAATACCATATTGCTGAGATCTTGCTGTACATTAAAGTGTGTTTTTGAAAAATAGTAAATTATTGTACTTAAAATCATATTCAAATTCTCTATAAGTTAATGTATTTACTTCAATTTTTGTATAGGTCCTTGAATTTTTCCATTTTGCGTGTACTTCAGAGGACATAAATAACTTAGCTTATGGCCTAATGCTTAAAGAAGCCATGAATAGTGTAATGTTTCCATTCATGACCGACCTATGCAAAGCCTTGTGCACCATGGCAAAAGATAATGCACATGTACCGATGCTCTCACGCACTCATGGCCAGGTACCATCTGTTTTTTCTGAATTCTGGCACCTGTAATAAAATTTCGATGTACCAGTACCGGGTCCTCAAGTGGTAGCTTTGTTGAAATTGACCGTACTTAAGATATTATTGTCCATTAAGACCCAAGAAAATCCTGAATTTACATTGTAATCTCAATTGATATTAACTTTTTAATTAAGCCTCCAATGCGTCAACTTAACATCATATAGGACTAATTTAGACTTAGATTATCTCAATATGGCTACTGATTATTGGTCTCCTTTCTGAGAGCAAGAACCAAAAAAGGAGTACAATGGTAACTTAGTCTTGTTGTAACCAAAGCAAGCCCGATTGAGTTAGAACTATAATTACGACCCCTGACAAACACAAAGAAAAAGACAAAAGGTAGTTAATTATAATTTAAATACCCCATATACCTTATGAACGTCAACGTAATCTTTGATGTTTACTTCTTTGTCTTTTGTTCTTTTTATTTTTAACTTTTGTTCTTTAACTATAGCCAGCATCGCCTACTACACTGGGAAAAGAGATGGCAAACTTTGCATTTAGACTGAGTTACCAGGCTCAGTGTTTGAGTGAAGTTCGTATTTTTGGAAAGTTTGCGGGTGCTGTAGGAAATTACAATGCTCATAAAATTGCATATCCTGAGATAGATTGGCCTCACATTGCTCAAGAATTTGTTACTTCTTTGGGCCTCCAATTCAACCCCTATGTCACTCAGGCAAACTTCCTTTTTACTCATCTTTATCTTGTCTTATGTACACTAATAGCATTTATCCCTTTCTTTTGCACTTAGTATTTTCTGTATCTTTTTTATTATCTTGTGTAGATGATCATATTTGCTTGTATTGTGAATTATTTGGGTATATTGTGTAGATTGAGCCGCATGATTACATGGCCAAGCTATTCCATAACATGGTAGAGTTCAATAATATCCTGGCTGATTTTGACAAGGATGTCTGGAGTTATATTTCTCTTGGTTATTTCAAGCAGGTACTCCGGCATTGTAATTTTATTTTTTATTTTATTGTATCCTTTTGTATGTAAATTCCAAATTGTTAAAAAAACACTTATGGGATAATATATAGATCTTCTATTGTATACTTTTATTTTATATTTTGGCATTATATTATTGTTATTTTTTAGTTTATCCGAATTCTTTGTAGACGACGAAGGCAGGAGAAATTGGATCCTCCACAATGCCTCACAAAGTAAATCCTATCGATTTTGAAAATAGCGAGGGTAATCTATTTTTAGCAAATGCTGTTTTATCTGCTCTTAGCATCAAGCTTCCCATTTCTCGTATGCAGGTATTTCTCATTTTACTTGATCCTTGAATAAAATTTAATTTCCACTGATTTCTTATATATCAGAACTATTATATTTTTATTTTTTACTTCTTTTGCAATCAAACTTAATGTGTTATAATATTAGTATGACAAGTCAGGAAGCAATGAGAACGAGTAATTGAGAAAACAAAGCCGTTAAGAAAATTTGGCTAGCTTAACCTTGGTTTTATCTGTTGGGAGTCTTTTGCAAATATTATAAGTTATCGGGCATAAATCATATACCCTGAGAACAATTTTATAGGACCTTTTTTTGGATGAGGAAGTCTCACCATTAACCACCCAAAAGAAGCTAAATTTAAATGATCATAATGCAGAGGGACCTGACAGATTCAACAGTTTTAAGAAACTTGGGGGTTGGACTTGGACATTCTCTGTTGGCTTACAAAAATGCCCTCCAAGGAATTAAGAAGCTTCAGGTATAGTAAACCAAGATTTGAAGAGAACCATTTATGTTAGTCGAAAAATTCTAAATTACAAAGAAAAACAGTTCATGCTAAACACGATGCATCGTTGAATTTCAGGTGAATGAGTTGTGCCTTGTTGAAGACTTGGAACAGACTTGGGAGGTTCTTGCAGAGCCAATCCAAACTGTATTTTTCTCTCTCACTTTTTTTTTTTGAAAAGCTTGGCAGCCACCTCTCTCTCTCTCTCTCACTCACTCACACACCACAGACACGTTAGTGTGCATGAATGTGTGCACAGACAGACAAGCACATGCTCACACAAACATTATTAGATATAGTAATTGACATCATAGCTGGTCCAACTCCTTTGTGTTTCTAGTTTAGATACAAGGGTAAATTTATGGGAGCTTATCATATTATCGTGAAAACTAATTGCAATAAATGTAACTGGCTGTCATATCATGATAACTAATTGATACTTATAAATATTGTTAGGTCATGAGAAGATACGCTGTACCTGAAGCCTATGAGAAGCTCAAGGAGCTGACAAGAGGAAGAGCTGTTGACCAAGAAAGCATTAAATCCTTTGTTCAAAATCTGGATTTGCCAGAAGAACCAAAATTAAATCTTTCAAATCTAACACCGCACTCGTATGTTGGAGAGGCAGAGAACCTGGCCAAGTCAATAGATGAGGTTTTGAGTGCGCTCTCGGGATTTAAAATAGACTAAATTCTATGCTTTGGTGAAACCTTTTGTTATATGAGACCTTATTGGCTGTTGAATTGTTGCTTCCTGCAATTTTGTTGTGAGCAGGGCTAATATATGTTAAATTTGACAACAGATTGTAATATCTAATAATGTGAAACCTTGTTGGAGTTACACAAACGTGTTGAAATACTTTTATGTTAATTTAGAAGACTTCGAGTTAACTGACCTTTATACGCATGGCTGTTAGTTGATAATAAATTGCTGGATGTATTAATTGTGCCATATTATTCTTCATCGTTAATGTACTCTGTCATCTGCTGCCCTTGATCTTATCACTTTTCTAATCTTATATTGAGAATGTTGTGTCCTGATCGTTCAACGGTTACGATTGATTTTTCTTTGATCTGGACGGCTTAGATCTAATATGCGTGCTACCATTTAGGCGCGCACCCCTTTCTTCTCATTTCCTCGGACGCGCTGCTACAATTACATCTCTATTTCATTTATGCAAATAAATAATTATGAGTGAGGCTATGGTACTTCAGCTAGTGTACTACGGCTCAATATGGTATTTTTTAAAATCCTAACGGTCGATCTGAACCGTTCAATGTGATATCCATATGAATATGTACTTGCAAACTAAATTTTATATTTTTTCGAATTTTTTTACTATTTTTTTAGATAGGTAGAATTTTCAGTGTTTTATACAAATTCTAGACCATCAAAATTCTACCTATCTAAAAAAATAGTAAAAAAAATTCAAAAAAATATAAAATTTAGTTTGCAAGTACATATTCATATGGATATCACATTGAACGGTTCGGATCAACCGATAGGATTTTAAAAAGTACCATATTGAGCCGTAGTACACTAGCCATAGTACACTAGCCGAAGTACCATAGCCTCACTCAATAATTATACTTCCGGGTGTAATTTCTTTAAATTTTTTTAAATTTTTTTAAATTTCTATTGGAGTATATTTTGAAAAAAAAAAAAAGTTGTCTCTATCGAATCGTTTGTTTTTCTTTTTTTTCTGCATCGTTTTTTTATTTTGTTAAGCTAAATTTGGTTCTCTTGAATTTTAAAAAAAAAAGCCAAGTTCTATTTAGATCAAATCCTTTTATTTCCCAATTCTTATTAGATCAACGTTATTTAATCAAATTATTTATAACTTTCAGCAACTTTTTACGTGAATTCGTTTGTCCTTTTAATTTTTTTTGCTGATTAATGGTCTTAATTTTAGTATTCATATTATCAATTCTGGTTCCTATGTGGCCATTCAACGAGCAAAATGATCCAGGATGCTTTCTTATTTGAAAGTTGTATTAGTTTGATTTTTCAAGGTTATTTCCTTTTTCTTTTGCCAGAGACATAATAAAAATGATTACACAACAAAAAGAAAACTAAGGAAAATTGAAAGATGAAAGATGGAATATGTAAAAAATTCATTTTATGGACCATGCTGAATTTGAAAAGTTAAATTAAACTTTGTTTGCAATTATGTATTATAATGAGTTTCTTTTGTGATGTATGCAATTTCTGTTTACAAATACGCTACTATAAAATATTTTAAAAATTGCATATCTGCATTTCATTAATTTCTAAATTAGTCACTTTAAATAATAAGACACTTTTATTAAGACTTATTATTTGCAAAAAGCTAGGCTAATATTTGCATAATAATAATAATAATAATAATAATAATAATAACAATAATAATTACAATAACAACAATAAAATAACAATAACAATAACAATAACAATAATAACAATAACAATAACAACAATTTTTGGGCAATTTTGGAACAGTAAACATCCTTTTTATATATATTTTTATTTTTTAATAAAGAATAAAATGAAAACATTATAAATTTAAAATAAGTTTTACAAGAAAATACAATAATTGAGTAATTTTCATTTTTGAAATTTAGACGAATAAATATAATATGGCATTTGCTTCTGTGGACATAAGGACCTATTTGTAAAATGAGTCATATTTTTATTTTCAAAGTTCAAACAGTCGATCCGACCGTTCAACATTATCTCCATATTAAAATGTACTTGGAGGTCAAATTTTACATTTTTTTGAATTTTTTTACTATTTATTAAGTATTTTACAAAAAATAGTCAAATTCTGACCATTGAATTTGTAAAATACTTAATAAATAGTAAAAAAATTCAAAAAAATGTAAAAGTTGACCTCCAAGTACATTTTAATATAGAGATAATGTTGAACGGTCGGATCGACAGTTTGAACTTTGAAAATGAAAATAGGACTCAGTTTACAAATAGGTCCTTATGTCCACCGAAGCATCCCTCAATATAATATGTGCTGGGCTTAGCTAAGCCATGGTGTAAATCGACTTGGTGCTCCACGTCTCATTATTTCCATTTTGAAAATCCAAACCACCGATCCGAACCGCTCAAGTTGTTCTCCATATTGAAATGTGCTTGGAGACCAAATTTTACATTTTTTGGAATTTTTTTACTATTTATTAAGCCACTTTGAAAATCACTGATCCGGCGGTCCAGAAATTTTTACTGTTTTTTACTGTTCACCCGGATTTTCAGATTTTCAAAGTGGCTTAATAAATAGTAAAAAAATTCCAAAAAATGTAAAATTTGGTCTCCAAGTACATTTCAATATGAAGAACATGTTGGAAGGTTCGAATCGACTATTTGAACTTTGAAAATGAAGATATGGCGTGGAGTACCAAGTCATTTTACACCATGGCTTAGCCTAGTCCATCTCATATAATATTAGGAATTTTAAAAGGAATAATATAAATTTTAATATTTTTGAAGGGTATACAGAAAATTTCCCCTTAATTAATGACTCCAATAGTCCAATTCGATGGAGCACAGACGCAACTTTATTTGGCGGGATACGATCATACGAGTTATATATTCCAATGAAAAAGCAGGGTTCTATTTTTCTAATCCTAACCATCAAATTTATTGAGATTTGTGTATAAATTTTTTTTTTTTATCGACATACGCAAATGAAATTTTTTGAATAATTGGAATCGGAAAAACACAACCCTGCTTTACTATTAGAATAACAGCAGAATTCATTCCTATTTGGTGCCCCGGCAAACTCTCGCCCTATACATCATAAACGAATGTTGCAAATAATGAATTTTTTTAATTAATACTAAAGACATGAACTCGTCTCCGTTATAGAAAGAAAAAAAGAAATGATATCTTCCTCTCTATGTTTTATTTTGGAATGAAATTTGTAAGCAACATAGAGCATCAATGGAGGAAATTTCTTCCCTGGCCAATTCCATCCTTTTCTTAAATTGCTCCGTACCATATATGAAAATGAAACATTTTTTTTTTCCTTTTAGTGGAAATTCTCCATTTAAGGATCCGCATCTTCTCTCTCAATGTATCTTCTATTTAAAATATACCAAAATCCTACCACAATTCAATCAAGATCAATGGAAATTCGTCTGACTCTACCACGGCTCTCATCCATCATCCGTTGTAAACCCCGCCAAAACCCTACTTCTTCAAACCAAAACCCATGCTCTGTATCCTTCAGCCTCCCTACCTCCTCCATCACATCAGCTCTCACGGCGGCGCGGCTATCTGCACAGGCAGCAGCACTGAACCGAGTGGATGTTATTTTAGAGGCTCTCCCTTACATAGAGAGGTTCCATGGGAAGACGGTAGTGGTGAAGTATGGCGGGGCGGCCATGAAATCACCCGACCTCTGTAAGTCTGTGATGAAGGATATGGTTTGGCTCTCTCGTCTTGGCCTGAGAATGGTGCTCGTCCATGGCGGGGGACCTGAAATTGATTCATGGTTGGCAAGACTTGGAGTTGAGCCTCAGTTCATTAATGGATTGAGGGTTACAGATGAGATGACAATGAAGGTTGCAGAGATGGTGCTTGTTGGAAAGGTACGTAGTCTTCTTTTTCTCTTTTTAGACTTTGGTTGTTATTTTTTATTTTTGATGAATTTTTGGGATGAACTTAGAGTTTGCTTAATTAAATGTATCCCAACAATTTCTAAGCAAGCAAGAGTTGTAAGTTGTAACTACGACGGTATTCTAGCCAAATATTACTTTCCGAACATACAACTATAGTACAAATTTACAAATTAATGTTGAACTTTATTACAATTTACATTTCTCTTTTTTTTTGCCTTATTTAAATACCACGAATGTGTTAAAATTAGTATATATATTTTTAGAAAATTTAGATAGTTAAATAAATTAATAATAATAAATCAATCAAGTAAAGATTACAATCAAACTTATTGAATCGGAAATGTTGAGGTTTTCAAACTAAACCATATCCATATTTGTTTTTTTTTTCTTCGGATATGAATATGGATAAGATATTAGATGAATGCAGATACGGATCGGATCAGATATTTATTAAAAAATATATAAGTATTATTAAAAAATAACCAAAGTTAAACTATATAGTATATTTACTTTTCAGATACGGATAATTAAAATTTAAAACCATATCCATATCCGTATCCACAAATATATTCAGATATTAGATATTCGTATTTAATTTTCAAATACGGATTGGATTTATTATTTTATTTAATGGCAAGGGTTAAGATTTTTTATTATTTTATTTATGGCAAATTTTTTTCCAAATTTTTTATAAGTTTATTTGCCGATAAATAACTGTAAATTTATTTTATTTATTAATTTATTTAACTATCTATATTGTTTGAAAATTTATCCCAATAATCTTAAGCATATTCCGTCTCTATTATGCAAAATTTTGAATTGCCACCAAGATAATTCAGAGATGTCGCAATTTAGAACATGATCATTGAAGCGATTGATGATAACTCCACAATAGCCAATAGGTTAATTAATTTAATAAAATTGAGATGAGATAAAAGAAAGGAAAGAATGAAGAAAAATAGAATTTAGAGTTAGCTTTTTCATAGTTTCCGATACCAAAGCCAGAGGAGAGAGTGATTAAGAGAATTAGTAAATAAAAAAGAATATCAAAATTAATTAGTTTCCAAATAAAGCGCCTTCCACTGATTTATAATTACGATTTATAATTATTATTAAATGATAAATTGCTAATAGAGACACTCATACGCATGCATAAAAAGAAATGACAGAATGGAATGGTTAATGAATTGAACTTTTCAATTTAGTCTTCAAATTTGTAAAAGTACAAATGTCGATGACATTCTGAGTTTTTCACTAAAATGTTTCAACAAGCACCAGAACAACTATATATCTAGAGGAGGGATCCAATTACACTTTTTTTTTTTGACACATCTTGACACTGTTTTTTTATAGGTCAACTTTGCGATTTCAAAATTCAAACAGTCGATCCGAACCGTTCAACATGATTCCCATATTAAAATGTGATTGGAGATCAAATTTTATATTTTTTTGAATTTTTTTACTATTTATTAAGATGGCTACAAAATTGCTATTTTTCAATAGTACGAAAACAACGATTTTGTAACTATTTTAATAAATAGTAAAAAAATTCAAAAAAAATGTAAAATTTAATTTCCAAGTACATTTTAATATATCCATCATGTTGAACGGTTTGAATCAACTATTTAAACTTTAAAAATGATAAATGTCAAAATGTGTCAAAAAAAAATGTAATCCCATCCTTCCTCGTATATCTAGTCATCAACTATATTTTCTTGTCATCTACTAGTCATTGCACAAGCACCAGAGCAACTAAAACCAAATCTTTACTATAACTTTACAGGTGAACACGTCCCTTGTATCTCTCATCAACCTAGAAAAGAATGCTACAGCTGTTGGCCTATCTGGAAATGATGCTTGCCTTCTTACCGCTTGTCCAGCTCCCAATGCGGCTGCTCTAGGTTTTGTCGGCGAAGTTTCAAATGTCAATCCAGCAATCTTGCACACAGTCCTATCTGATGGCCACATTCCAGTGATTGCCCCTGTTGCTGCTGATCAGGCTGGCCAGGTAATTTGCAAAAATTATTAATGCATAATGCCTTTCCAGCCTTCTATTTTCTCTTGCCTTCTAAGTAAATCAAATTGGCCTTCTTTTCATTAATTTATATTTTCTTTTCTTTCTTTAATTTGTTGAATTGAGAAAGCAGAGAGGCTACTCTTGTTTTACATTGCTTTTCTCTTTCTTTTCCTTTGCTATTGGTTCAGTTAATCATACTTTTAAGAGTCCTCACATTAATACATTAACTTACATCTGTGTATATACTTCTCTAGCTAATCTTTGACTCATGCCATTAGGCATACAATATCAACGCGGACACAGCAGCTGGAGAGATATCTGCTGCTCTGGGGGCCGAGAAGTTGATCCTAATGACTGATGTGGCAGGAATAATGGAGGATCGAAACGATTCCAGTAGTCTACTCAAGGAAATTGATATTAATGGGATTAGAAAGATGTTGGCGGAAGACAAGGTGATCGGAGGCATGATACCCAAGGTCGAATGTTGTGTTAAGTCGCTGACACAAGGTGTGCGCACAGCAAGTATCATCGACGGCCGGGTCCCGCATTCTCTGTTGCTTGAGATACTGACGAATGAGGGGGTGGGAACCATGATTCGAAACTGAATCATTTGAGTTTTCTTTTGCTTTTGTTTTTTATTATGCATGTGGATTGTTAAGTCTGGAAGTGTAGTTGGAAGGTTGAGATGTTTGTTATTAAGCAGAGCTTACATATAACTGCCATCTCATTTAGACCCTAATTAGTTAGTCTGGCGAATAAGGTAGTATCAATTAGATCTCAGTAGCTGATACATATGATTTATATTGTTTTTTTTTTCCATTGATAATACACGTAATGGCGTGCTGGAGCAATGCTAGCACAGA
This sequence comes from Carex kokanica, assembly GCA_025461125.1. NCBI lineage: Eukaryota > Viridiplantae > Streptophyta > Magnoliopsida > Poales > Cyperaceae > Carex > Carex kokanica. The sequence continues at coordinate 1,102,821 of JAJGRX010001195.1, forward strand.
AAATTTGTCTTGCAGGTTAATATATCAAAAGTTGCGCACAATATGAAATTGTTATCAAAATGGGGTCATGGGTTACGCATGAAATTATTAGTTAGTCATATTTAGCAACGGACCTTAAAACAAAGAGGAGAAATTTAAGTAAAAGATGATGAATATTTAGTTGCCTGATCAATATCATCTGTAAATGTAAATAAATATCCATCGATTTATTTCTCTAAAACAGAACAATTGTTTTGGTATGTGCCGAGGAATTCACTTGTGTGCGCACTTTTATTGTGTTGAAGCTTTCTTTTTTGTTGATTTTGTTTTTACCTTTGTTTTGTAATTAAGTTTCAAAAATTTGGGTCAAATGAGATTTACGCATTTTTGGAATAATGTAAGACATATAAATGATTTTTGATATAAACCTGTGTAAAATATGTGGGGAACTCATACCAGTAAAAAGCTTAAATTAATGGGACGCTAGAAAGTGACATCTTTATTTAAAATGAATGAGTATATTTGTCTAAAAACCTAATGAATAAAAGATGATAAAAAAATATTAAATTTTTTCTATGGAGATATTGGATTTTGAGATGATTTCATTAGAAAATTGACTATTTTCAAAGTTTTCATGGATACACTGGAAATTTGTTCTTAATTTAAAATATTTGGAATCCAGCTCTATTGTTTCCATTTAGAAGAAAAGACAGTTTAGTTCAAAAGAAAAATTCCTACCTCAGCGGAAATTAAAATTTTGCTGTTTATTTGAAGCAGAAGGATCAATTTGGCAAAAAAAAAAAAAAATGAAACTAAAGGAAATAATTGGTTGTGCCTAAAATAAAATATTTATGCTCCTTAGAGAGATATTGACACACCATATAACATTAGCAAGTAGCAACACCACATGCCAGCACGTCTAGAAATGAATTTTAACACAAAAACAGATTCATAGTTAGGCAAATAAAATTATTGTATGATCTTTGATCACGCTTATCAAATCAATCTTACAAGGACAAGATAGATGTTTAAATAAAGTTAGGCTAGGTACTGTACATAGCACATTTCGATCCGTACTATCAATGTATAATGGTATATCTTTATTCTCGAAGTCTAAATAGTCAATTTGAATCGTTTACTACTATCTTCATGTGAAAATGTACTTGAGGGATCAATTTTTATATTTTTTATATATATATATTTTTTAAGAGTAGGGTTCCAATGCCTCATCTCCTCATACCTCATCCATACCTCATATTATATATCTCCATTTTCAAAGTCCAAACTATTGATCCGACCGTTCAACATGATATTCATACTAAAATATGCTTGGGGATGAAATTTTATAATTTTTGCAATTTTTTTACTATTTTTTAAGATAGGTACAAAATCACTGTTTTTTGAATGGTCCAGATACAGTGATTTTGTACCTATCTTAAAAAATAGTAAAAAAATTGCAAAAATTATAAAATTTCATCCCTAAGCATATTTTAGTATGAATATCATGTTGAACGGTCGGATCAATAGTTTGGACTTTGAAAATGGAGATATATAACATGAGGTATGGATGAGGTATGAGGAGATGAGGCATTGGAACCCTACTCATTTTTTAAATAGGTATGAAATCACTTGATCTAAAGATTATGGACCACGTAGAATTTAAGTAGTGATTTTCTATCTATTTAAAAAAATAGTAATAAAGTTCTTGAGAAATGCAAAATTTAGTCTCCAAGTACATTTTCAAATTAAGATCATGTTGAGCGATTCGAATTGACTGTTTGAACTTTCAAAATAAAAATTTACATCCGTAGTACAGATGAAAGTGCGATGTGCATAGTATCATGTCATAGCCTCACTCGTTTTAATAATATATTTTATATCTATTTTATTTTCTTTTTTTGAAATTTTTTTTTTTTGTCATCCAGCATGGTTTTAAAAATCTGAAGCAAAATCAGTAAGTTGAAATCGAAATATGACGAATTTTTATGAATTGGCTGAGTCGGATGAAAAATTTAAATTTTATAAAGATCGTGTTTTGTATTAAAAATAGAAATTTGTTTATAAAAAATAATTTGTTAAAAAATTTATGTTAAAATAACTAAATAAATTGCACTCGTAATAATTTACTAATATTATATAATATTATATGAACATTTTAAACTACACAGTTTCAAAACTAATAATCCATCTCTTCGGCAAGGTAGAAATTTTTATTAATACCCTTTCACAAAAAAAAGCCTCTTTTTCTGGGAAATTCAATAAATACCCAGGTTGCAATGACAATTGATGGCTTTATTTTTGGGGGCCGCAATGGCGGCCCCCTTTTTTATATTTTTTTTTAACATAATTGTATTTTGTTTGTTTATTTGTTTTTATATATAGTTTAGCTATTATGTTTAACTGTTATTTTGTTGTAATCGTTGTTTATTGGATATGTCGTTTATTTTTAAAATATTATTTGTTTGTCGGATTAAAATCCTAACTCTATCGTTTATTTGTAAAACAATGAGCTCGAAGGGATTTGAAAGCGAACTGGAAAAATGAATTTCTCAACCCAACGGATCTCCTATATATAGCACAGGGGCCGCAATGACAATTGGCGACCTGAGAAAATCTTCTCATAAAAATGGCCTTTTTTGTTTATTTTTTTTAGGACATTAATAAAATTTCGGTCGGCAAGGTATGCCCGAGAAAATCTTCTTTCCTTTGTATTTTTTTTTTAAAAAAAAAGAAGCGATGAGTTGAAGAGACAAATATTCTAACCCGCCACACGCTATTTATGGAAAGGTAATATATTAGGGCTGCTAACGAACCGAACCGAATCGAACGTACCTTCAGTTTGAGATTGGTTTGAATTAATTTCGAACTAGGTTTGGTTTGAATTAATTTCGAACGAACTCAATTTCGAACGAACCCAATTTCGAACCGAATTTTTAACGAACTCAATTTCGAACATTTACGAACTTTTTACGACTTACGATTTATGACTTCTGACTGGGCCACAGTGCGAAATTACAGCACTTCAATAAAAACTCAAGTATTCAAAGTACAATTTAAATAAAACCCAAATATCAATAGAAGTACAATTTAAATAAAAACTCAAGCACTCCAAAGTATTCAAAATACAATTTAAATAAAACCCAAATATAAATAGAAGTACAATTTAAATAAAAACTCGAGCACTCTAAAATTAATTACAACCAAATACCACACTCAGTTTGAATGTACGCAACAGGGGATTTGGGCGAGAGATGAGTCTTTGTTGTGAGAGGCCACCAGAGAAAGAGAGAAGACGTGAGGGAGATTATTTTGGTACTTAGCAGGAGAGGAATTTGGGCGAGCGATTTTGGCATAAATTAGCGGGAAGAGGGACAAAAATTGGAGGTAGTGGCGGAAAAAATAGCGGGTTAATTGGTTGAATGGAAAATGAGCGGATTGATGACATGGAAGAGATCTAGACGTTGGTAAGAGGATAGATCTAAGGGTGTGAAATTATTGAGATGATCGGATTGTAGGATTTGTGGGGTCACTCGCTTAGTTAATATTTTATTTAATATTTTATTGAGTGAGTCTAAAAGTGCATTGCAGTGATACAAAATAAAATTAGGTAGCAAATAATTTGGAAAAAAATAAAAAAAATATATTTTCAAACTTTTTACATTTTTTTTACTTTTGGTATGTTTATTTTTATTTTTTTTATTTTTTATCAAATAAATAAGTATTTTTTATATTTTTTGTATTTTCTTTTACAGCAATACATTTTTTTTTCTAAATGAATAGCTGATCAATAACATTATTTTTTGCATTTTTTAGACATAGAAAAAAAATATTGCACTTGATCATTTTTTTGACAGCATTTTTTTCATTTTTTTTTGACAACAATGCATTTTTTTTTTGCATTTTCTGGCATTTTTTGCATTTACTTTCGGACCGTTCGTTTTACCGCAGGAATTCAACGGTTGATCTGCAACAAAATCATTCCAAATCTAATCTAGAATGATTAAGGTGCAATATTGAACGTAACCAACATAAAAGTTCGGAAGTTTTATTATGTATGAGCTTTGATCTAACACGAAATATTTATGGCCATACGATGCTTCAATTTTCGATCAACTAGATGGACGGGTAAATCAAACAAACTGTTATCAAACTTTCATGGAAGATGATAAATGCAGTGCTTTTTGATTTCAACGGTCCCGATCGAACCACAGACGATATATTTTTGTGCGTCTTCATTAACTCACAAGACAAGAGTTTATGTCTCATGAAACATATACTCTTGCTTTCTAAGTTAATAAAGGCGCACGTAAACATGTCGTCCGTTGACCAATCGGGGCCGTTGAAATCAAAGAGCATTGCATCTATCGTCTTCCATGAAAGTTTGATAAAATTTTGTTTTCATTTACCCATCCATCTAGTTGATCGAAAATTGAAGCATCGTATGGCCATAAACATTTCGTGTTGGATCAAAGCTCATACATAATAAAACTTCCGAATTTTTATGTTGGTTACGTTCAATATTATACCTTGATCATTCTAGATCAGATTTGGAATGATTTTGTTGTAGATCGACCGTTGAATTCCCGCGGTAAAACGAACGGTCCGAAAATAAATGCAAAAAATGCCAAAAAATGTATTGTTGTCAAAAAAATGATAAAGGTACAATATTTATTTTATTTTTTATTATTTAATAGTTTCTTAAAGCTGAAATTAATTGAACAAATTTATCAAATTAATAATAACTTTATCAAAACAAAGAAAAAAACGAGAGAGTTGAGACTGGATTATCCGAAAAACTCAGAATCCTACCATAAAAAGCAAAATTTCTGGTATAAACATGTGAATTTTTTTTATTTGAGTTTTGTTGTTGAATTTTTTTATTTGAGCTTGTAATTGGACCGGACTTTCTGTTTCAGAAGTCAGAATTCAAAGCAATTATGGACTGGACGGCTTATATTTTCATCAGTGAACATAAGTTATCAGCAGAAATTAACGGTTCACGTTTGAGTTAATTTCGAACTAAATTTGGTTTGCGAACCTATTTCGAACGAACTAGGTCCAGTTTGAGTTTGGTTTGAATTAATTTCAATCTAAGTTTGGTTTGAAATAATTTCGAATTAACTCAATTTTGAATCGAATTTTTTCCGAATTTTTTCGAATCAAACTCGAATCGAATTACGAACTACGAATTTTTTGTGCAGCCCTATAATATATACATGAACAGTGAATCTATATTATAATAAAGGCGGTGGTTGTAACTTGAAAAAACCCAGCAACTCTGATATTTTTTCTCTTCTCCAATGCAGGTCTTTCACCTACCTCTCTCTTCCGAATTTGAGATCCGCTAAAATTCCAGTTCTAGATTTCAGGACCTGAAATCCCAGCTCTCTCTATATCCTCTTTTCCGAAATTTTTATTCATAAGAAATAAAAAAATATTAAAAATAAGAAAGGTCACTGTGGAATTCTAAAAATAAGAAGACAAACCTTATAATTGGTGTCCGTGCGGGACGCCAAATGATCACGCAACTCACGCCAAAAAAGAAAAAAAGAAATCCGGAAAATAAAATTTCTAATTTGGGACTCTAAATAAGACAAGCAATCGGAAAAGATAAAAAAATAAAATTATAAAGTGAGACTCCAAATCCAAAACAGCGTCATTGTGTTTCCTCTCTACGTACGTTCTTTTTAATTAATTTTCTAAATTAAAAGTTAGAGTAGGTTATTTAATTAGTTAGTTTTATTTATAGAAGTGAAATAGGTTTTAATTTATTGGATTAAGAATTAGGTTAATTTATTTTAATTTGATTAGATTATGTGAAATAATTTTTTTATTGAACTAAGATTTTAGTTAATATTTGGCAGAGGTTTGTTTTTGGTATTGTTATTGTTGAGTTATAATGATTAATGTAGGTAGTTTATGGTAATTATTTAATTAATTATAAATGTGATTATTTTAATTTAGGGTTAGGGTTAGAGTTAGGATTAAGGTTACATTTTCTATTTGTATATGAATTGAAGTAATGTAAATTTAGTTATAGATGTGAATAATAATTGTGTTTTTTTGTTATGTTACAAAATAAATTAATTTAGTGAATACAAGAATGTACATGCATTGTTTTTTTTTGGAGTTCTATTTTAATTTTTTTTCCACATTTTTGTCTAATTTGGAGTCCCATTTTTATAATATTTTAGAAATTTTATTTTCCGGATTTTGTTCTCATTTGGAGTCCCACTTATATTTTTTTTTATTTTTTACGTGACCTGTGATTATATGACGTTTCCGCAGATTCCGCAGAGCCTCCAAATAATAAGGTTGCCTTCTTATTTTTAGAATTCCACATTCATCTTTCTTATTTTTAATATATATTTATTTCTTATTTTTTATGAATAAAAATTACGGTCTCTTTCTGATCTTCCTCCTGTTTCTCTCTCTAGCTGCGATTTGAACGCAAGCTCCAATCGAGGTATCCATCTATTCGCAGAGCACTGCTTGTTTCTAGCTTACGTTCTGTTACATGTACTTCTTAATAATATTTTCTTTTTCTTTTTTTTCTCTCTCGTCTTCTTAGATCATATATTTCAGCTATCGCATGGAAACTACCTATTTTCTTACTCGAGGCGGTTACGTGCACAACCGCTTCTCAAGCCTTCGCCCTTCTGTCACGAGCTACTCACTGTTAAAGCGCCAAAGTTACGTTGCTCTTAGATCGTCTACTAGAGGGAGTACAGTTCGCACAAGTGTTTTCAAAGACGATCTGGAGATCATAAGATGGGAGCGGGTATGATTGTCTATACATTTTTACGGATTTTTTTTGTTTTAGTTCGCTGAAAATATTTCAAACTAGTTTATCTTTGGTTTGCAACAATTTAAGACGATTAAATTAAGTTATTTCATGTTTTTAGTATATCAGGTCTAGCCTTGAATTGGTAACACTGTCCCCTTTGGACGTCGAGTATCCAGAAGAGGTCAAAGAGTTTTTTCCGATCTTCAGCAAGTGCGGCTTCTTCCTTTACAGGATGATTGTTCAGGTAGTTCTAAATTTGATAATAGTAATCTAAGAGTACATACTAGGGTCATCCGACGACAATTCAGATTCGAATCGACCAAGTCGGACGGAAATCGGCCGATAATAACTAGTCTGATTCGAGGATTTGTATAATGCCAGATCTTAAATTAATCATTTTCTAGAGTTCTAGTGGTTTATTGGAGGATTTGCGTACTATAATCAGACATGTTTATGTACTGAGATTTAGAAAATCTGGTAATGGACTAAAATGAACCAGCTAAAACAAAGTGCTTAAGAATAGAGGAAACAAGAAGAAGAAAGCATGCCTTTACATTTCCAGGTTAAAAATTCTGAATTTTTTTGTCTCTATTTCTCTCTATTGAAGGTTAGATGGTTGTTGAAGCTGTCTGACATTCCAGAAGTGAAAGAGGTCCCCAAGTTCAGTCTAGATGCCCGCACTTTTCTCGAAAGAATAATTATTGAATTCCGGGAAAACAACATGAATGCAGTAGTGGAGAATATGGAGCATATAGCAAATCCTGATGTAAGGGGAGTCTTAAATTTCCTCAGGGAGAAGTGCAAGGATCAAAGTGAGATCTCCAAGGTTAGTTCATTATACCTTAACTGCCATGAATCTGCTGGTATATTTAATTTTTACAGTATGTGTATGAAAATTAGTAAATTCATGTACTTGAAATTATATCTGATAATTTTAACAGAGAGATAATTCTGAGGGGATTTCAATCTTATGAATCTTATTGCTTACTTTTTCTTATTACAAAGTTCCTATTTATAATTACAAAGGCACAATATAGCCGTTTGTACTATTTTTCTATTTATGGCAACGACGGTACACGTTACCGTTTTATTTATTTCTATTTTTGTTCTTTAATCTAAACCCTTGGATCTTGGATTAATGGTCAATGATGATACTTCATGATGATACTTCTGAGATCAATCTTCAACACTCCCCCTCAAGCTAGGATTGTAAATGTCGAGTAATCCTAGCTTGCTTGTGATATTCTCGAATGGTTTCGGATCTAGTCCCTTAGTGAAGATATCGGCTAGTTGATCCTCACTTCGAACAAAGGACGTCTCAATTTCTTTCGATTGCACCTTTTCTCTAATGAAATGGCAATCGACTTCTATGTGTTTGGTTCGCTCATGAAACACGGGATTCGATGCAATGTGTCGTGCCGAGTTGTTATCGCAATACATCTTCATGGGTTGATCATACATGATACCCATATCCTTGAGTAATTGCTTGAGCCATACTAGTTCACTCGAGGTCGATGCCATGGCTCGATACTCCGCTTCCGCGCTTGATCTTGTCATGACATTTTGTTTCTTGCTTTTCCATGTGACTAAATTTCCGCCTACAAACGTGCAAAAGCCGGTGGTTGATTTTCTATCGAAACTTCCGGCCCAGTCTGCATCAGAATAGCCACATATGTTGTTAGAATTATTATTTTTCATCCAAATACCTTTACCGGGGTTTCCTTTCAAATATCTTAAAATTCTATTTACGGCTTCTAAGTGAGGGGTTCTAGGTGAGTGCATAAATTTACTTATTTGGCTTACGGAAAAAGAAATATCCGGACGGGTTACCGTTAGGTATATTAATTTTCCAACAAGTCTTTGAAATTGGTTTATATCTTCTAATGGTTCACCATCCTCAATATTTAATTTGCACTTGTTGTCTATTGGTGTTGAGATAGGTTTACAACCTATTTTACCGGTTTCTTTTAACAAGTCAATTGTGTATTTTCTTTGTGAAATAAAAAGACCCTTCTTTGAGTAAGCTACTTCTATTCCTAAAAATATTTTAGGTATCCTAAATCTTTAATGTCAAATTTATTTTTTAATTGCATTTTGAATTTTTTAATTTCTTCTAAGTTATTTCCGGTGATTATGATATCATCTACATACACCAAGATTAAGGTGGTGTTGTTTCCATTATGGTTTGTAAACAAGGAATGATCGACATTACTAATTTTAAAACCACAAGAAATTAAATAAGAGCTAAGTTTGCCATACCATGCCCGTGGAGATTGCTTCAACCCATAGATTGATTTATTTAACCTACAAACCATGTTAGAGTCGGTTTCCAATTTATGACCGGGTGGTAATGTCATGTACACCTCCTCTTCAAGTGTTCCTTGAAGGAAAGCATTTTTAACATCCATTTGGTAAAGATTCCAACCATTATTTACGGCAATGGAGAATAAAACTCTAACGGTATTCATTTTGGCAACCGGTGCAAAAGTCTCGTTATAATCAATACCATAGGTTTGAGTGAATTCTTTTGCTACTAGTCTTGCCTTATACCGTTCTATTGTGCCATTACTTTGATACTTGGTTTTATACACCCATTTACAACCGACGGGTTTTTTGTTTTTTGGTAACACAACAATTTTCCAAGTTTCATTTTTTTCTAAGGCATCTAGTTCTTCCTTCATGGCTTTACACCAAATTGGATTTTCAATGGCTTCTTGATAATTCTTTGGCTCTAATTCATTTTCAACACAAGTGAGAAATGCATGGTATTCGGGTGAAATTTTGTCATATGAGATGAATTTTTCTATTGGATATTGCACGGTATAGGTTACATAGTCTCTAAGTCTAGTGGATGGTTGTGGTACCCTATGTGACCTTCTAACAACTTGGTCATCTTCCATCTCAATTTCACTTTCACTCGTGTTATTGTTAATTTCATGAATTTCTTCATGAGTATTTGTTTCCCCTTCATAATCATGAGTTAATTCAAAGTATTGGTCACCTATATGAGGTACTACCATATTAAATTGGTCATTTTTACATATTTGGTCAATTTTTTCTTTTTCTTTAAAATATGGTTCATCCTCCCAAAATATGACATTCCTAGAGACAAACATTTTTTTATTAATCGGATCATAACATTTATAACCCTTTTTGTAATGTGAATATCCCAAAAAAATAATTTTTTGAGATACAAAGTCAAGTTTATCTTTCCTTTTAATATGTACAAAACTTGTGCATCCAAATACTTTTGTGTGATCATATGTAATTTTTTATTGATAAAGGATTTATAATGGACTTTTGTTTTTTAAAACTAAACTTGACAATCTATTAATTAGATGTGTGGCACAAAGTATGGCATCCGACCAATAAATTTTTGGAACATTATTTTGAAATAATAATGAACGTGTCATTTCTAATAAGTGTCTATTTTTTCTTTCCGATACTCCATTTTGTTCGGGAGTATTTATGCAAGTTGTTTGATGTATAATTCCTTTTTCTTTAAATAATGTTGAGAAATTTTTGTTTATAAATTCCGTTCCATTATCCGACCTAAAATTTTTTAGTTTTGCATTAAATTGATTTTCTATAAGACATAGAAATTCCTTAAAACAATTAAACACTTCATCCTTGGATTGAAGTAAATATAACCAAGTGGTTCTAGAAAAATCATCAATAAATATAACAAAATATTTGAATCCATTATATGAAATAATTGGGGCCGGTCCCCATACATCGGAGTGAATCAAATCAAACATAGCTTCACTTTTGCTAGTGGAAAGGGAGAAAGGAAGCTTTGTTTGTTTTGCCAATTTGCATGTTTCACAATTAATACAATTGAAATTTTTAAATTCTAAAATACTATTCAAAATCTTGTCGGATGGATGCCCAAGTCTCTTATGCCATAAATCAAAATTAATGGATCTTGCGGAAGCACAAAGTAATTGTTTTGATTGCAAAAGATAATGTCCATTTTCAAGAAATCCCTCACCAATCTTCTCGCCGGTTTCCCGGTCCTGAAATACGACATTTTTACAAGAGAAAATTGCATTACAATTTAATTCTTGTGTCAATTTATTTATAGAAATTAGGTTTATGGGAAATGTATCTAAATATAGGACATTTTTAATTTGTCTATTATATAGGTTAATTTCTCCTACCCCATTTATATATGCTTTCATACCATTTGCAACAATCACATATTGTTTTTATTGCTCAAATTTAGATTTGATAAAAGTTGTTTATTTCCAAACATATGGTTCGTTGCACCGCTATCTAAAATAATTTGATCAAATAAATTAGATTTGTTTGAGTTAGAAACAATACCACATGTTGGAGCATTTTTACCAAGCAACATACTTAGCTGCTGAAGTGATAGCGTCACTTGATCCTCTGACCCGCTAGATCCATTCTCTGACCCGCCTACACCATATTTGTTTGAGTTAGAAACATTTGGCTGAGACAGACCCGTTAAGCCGCTGGATATCGGACCCGCTTGGAACCCAGATCCACTTTCAGTATTCGGACCCATTAGAGTTCTCTGGTTCGGATTTAAATTCGGACCCGAACCATAGAACCCCTTAGCCTCTCCCTCTTTCTCCCATTTCCGCCTCTCTTCTTCTCTGTCGCCGCCCCTAAACTCGCCCTTCTCCGCCGTTTTAAACTTTCTCGGCTTGAGATGTGGGTAGAGGAACCAACACCGGTCTTGATTGTGGCCCTCTTTCTTACAATGCGTGCATCTCTCGGTTGATTTTGGCCGGTTTTGAGTTCTAGGGTTTTGGGAGAAGCTCGGGTTTTTCACGGCGAAGCCATGGGTTTCGTGCCCCTCGCCAGTGCTGGCTTGTGGACCACCCATGGCCAGTCTGCGACTTTCTTCTTGTTGGATCATTTGGGTGATTGAGGCATAAGAGGGGACAATGGTTGTGAGCAAGAGTTGTGATCTTACGGCTTCGTAACTGGGGTTTAACCCCGAAAGGTAATCGAAAATATCATCTTCTTCGATTCTTTTTTGAATTACCGATGGATCTGTTGTTGGAGGTCGGTAACAGCGAAGTTCATCTTTTTTCTTTTTTAGGGCACCGATGTATTCAGTGTTGCTCATTGTTCCTTGCTGTATTTTTTGAATCTCTTGTTTCAAATGGTAGACATGCGAGAAATTGTTTTGTTGACCGAAATGCGCTTGAACTGCATCCCACAGTTCCTTGGCTGTTTCGGTTGTAATAAACAAATCTGCGATTGCGGGTTCCATTGATCCCAAGAGCCAAGTCATGACTCGATCATTCTTGGATTGCCACTGTCTCATTGCTTTTAATTCTGGTTCGGTTGCCTCTGCTGGTTTTGCTGGTTCAGGTTTTTTAATTTCCCCTGTGATGAATTCTAGTAACTCTCTGCCGCTGAGAGCTCGTTTCGCTGATCGTGACCATGACAGATAATTTCTGTCATTGAGCAGAACATTGGTGATTTTAGAAGAGTTAGTAGCTTCCATTGGTAGCTGCCCTTCTAATGACATCTTGTCGATGCTTGTTGTTGTTTGTGTTTTTTCTGGTATTTTGCTGGTACCGACTAGCTTTGCTAGTTTGGATGGCACTTGTGCGGAAGTTTTGAATCTAGTGCTCTGATACCATGATAAATTTAACAGAGAGATAATTCTGAGGGGATTTCTATTTTATGAATCTTATATCTCTTTTTCTTATTACAAAGTTCCTATTTATAATTACAAAGGCACAATATAGCCGTTTGTACTATTTTTCTATTTATGGCAACGACGGTACACGTTACCGTTTTATTTATTTCTATTTTTGTTCTTTAATCTAAACCCTTGGATCTTGGATTAATGGTCAATGATGATACTTCATGATGATACTTCTGAGATCAATCTTCAACAATATCTCAGTTCTCTGAAAGTTCATGTATTCAGTTTAATTTTCTGATAGGTTCTTCAAAATTATCAAGGTACATGCACTCCAGAGATGTTTATGATGGCATACAAGATGATGATCAAAGATGCAGTACATGGTGTAATGTTTCCACTCATGACCGACCTATGCAAAACCTTGTCTACCCTCGCAGCAGAGGATAATGCAGATTATCAAGTTATATACACTACAAAGATGTTGTTCACGGCATACGAGATAATTATCAAAGATGCAACACTGTCTCCACTCATGCCTGACCTATGCAAACTCTTGTCGATGCTTTCACAGACTCACGACCAGGTATTATCTGTCATTTTGTTCCCCCTAAATTTTAGTTTTAACTGATGACAACGATAACAAAAAAAAAAATTTAGAACAAATGATTCGAGTTAATATACATCCAAACTTCAATGTAGAAATTTATGTTATTTTTCATTTCTTATTTACTGTTGTAGCAGGCGCGGTCTTCTAAACCTTCAATTGGGAAAGAGCTAGCACTCTTTTTTGACAAATTGATAAAGCAGGAGCTAGCATCCCTTGCGGAACAACTAAGCAAGGTGGCTAATTTCATGATGGAAATTCCTGTTTTGGCGGAATTTACAGGTGAAAAAGGAAACTACATCGCTAATAAATATCCTGAGATAGATTGGTCTCATGTGGCTGAAGAATTTGTTACTTCGTTGGGCTTGAAGTTCGGCCCCGACTTACAGGCAAAGTTACTTTTAGTCACTCAATTTTTTACTCGGCACAAAATAGTTCACTTAGTGTTGTTTAACTTTTGTGCTCATTTTGTAGATTCGCATGCAGTACACTGAACTTCTCATTTCCATGCTGGATTTGAATAAAATCCTGGATGACTTCAACCCAGTAAGGCCAGCTTTAAAATTTTAGTTTTTTAGTTTCTAGCATTAAGAACTTCTATTTTATTTAAACTCTGATTTTATTAAAGATGGTAAAGAAGCCAGATACTAATAGGAAAGAATTGTTGAAAGATCATGAATATATAAACTTTTATTTTATTTTGACATCTATAATGTATTTTTTGGATTATCTGATTTGTGTAGATAGTAATAAAAGGAAGAACTATTGAGTCAGAATTATCACTATCAAAGATGTTAAAGGCTGCAAACAAGAGGACTTACAGGGTTAAAGCCAATTTTGTGTATGTACCACCTGTGGATGTACCACCACCAGATTATCGAGGTATTTTGATGCTATATACCTTTACAAATCCATTTCCGGAAGACATGACACTTATTATGGGTTACTCCCTTGTAAGGTGCAAAGTCATACTTCAGGAGCTCAGGAAGCTCCGGTAATTCATTGACATATCTGTTTAGTTTTTTTATGACCAAGATTAGTGTAAATTATGATTATGGTCCTTCAAAATAGGGGGAGCAAATTAATTTACTAATTCTTGCATAGTCATTGACATATCTGTTTACTTTTTTATTCCTTATTTACTTCAGGAGCAAATTATGATTATGATTAGTGTAATGGACAGTCTTATTCCTATATTTTGCTATTATGTTGCTTTATTTTAAGAATAGTATTCTAGTGTAATAGACAACCTAGCTTATTCCTATTTAGCAAATAGTAGTCTTAGTTTGATTTTTGAATCTTGTCTCCTTGATTTGGTCCGTAAAGCACATTTTACAGTTTTGAATCTCTTTAATTAACATATATATAAATCACCCCATAGATACTGGGAGGGTTTGATTTGGATGTACAATTTTGAATCTCTTTTGCAAATGCATCCGCTGGTCACGGAGGGGTTGATTTGGATGTACAAATGGGTTTCAAATGCATTTGCTAGTATGGTAGAGTTTGTTCTGGATGACATGAATGCAAACTGTGGGATTAATATATTACATGGGAACAGCTTTACATGGCAATCGCTATGAACGACAGGCAACAATAGGTCATCTGTTTTCTGATATTATGTATACTTTGGTTTTAGATGATACATACTCTGATCAATGTACTTTGATGTTGGATGATACATGTTGAAACTTGTGTTTGAAAAACTCAAAAATCTCATTTTAATATAATTGTTTAAAATCTCCGTTTGTAATAATTTATAATCTTGAGGACTAAACTGAACATCTTTCGAAGAAAATTAATTGAAGAGGCTTTATTTGTCATCTTCTCTCTGTTTGTTATTACGATAAAGAAAATAAAAACTTTTTCTTAATTTGCTCCCCCTATTATGATTCATAATCGAAATTAAAATTTGATTTCTTACTAAAAATATGAATATGATTTCACCAAATCGAAATCTGATTTTTTTTAATTTTCAAGGTCTTCGGTAAAATATTGTCATATACTAATGCCCAAGAATACTATGCAAGAATAAAAATCAAAGAAATCGCATTACTGCCCCATAATACTTTCTCAGTTATTACCAAGAAAATAAAATATAATATAAGAACCGGAATCCTATTATACCCAAGGTTCTAAATAGCGATTATCGCGTCATCGCGGAAAGGCTTAAAAAAAAAAGAAGCGAAAAGGTTCTAAATAGTAATTATCATAACCAAGGTTATAAATAGCGATTATCGCTATAACGGATGTTATATTAATTTGTTAAAGTAGATTTTTTTCTACTTTTAAAAGTAGATTTGTTAAAAGAAAATATAGGAGTTTTTGTTAAAAGTATTTTTTTCTAAAAAAAAGAAGGTAAACAAATTTCTGTTTTGTATATTAATTTGATGGAAAATTAAGAATGAATATTTTGTATGAATATTACAAATCCAATATTTTTTTTGTTTTGAAGAGTGGTTTGTCCTCGTCGTTAAACTAATTTGAACTTAAAGCGACTACTGGACCTACTGGCAGTGGTATACTACAATATGATAAAAGAATATTGCTTGCTTTTTTTTATTTAACAGCCATGGTTGCATTTTTAAAATTTGTTATAGTTTTGGCATTAGAATAAATAACAAAATATACAAAGTTATGGACAATTTTTTTTTTTTCTTATAACTAAAATAACGTCAAACGTTTGTCATATATCTTGTTAAATCATGTATATATAAAAAAAAAAATTAACTAGTAATGCTAGGTGGACCCCATTCCACGTCCCTCTAAACTCGCCCCAAGAAAAAGACTTGTGCCACTCTCCAACTTGTACGAGAAATATTTTATGGGGTCCCCACAGATATCTATTCCCTCCATCACTAATTCACTATCACACGGTCCCTAATAAACAATATTTATGGAAAATGACTACACTCACTGAGCGGCGTCCAGTCTAAGATGAACGGTGCAGATGAGCCAGGTTCTAACAAACTAAGTTTGAGTAATTGGAGGGAAGCGGGATCTACCGACAACCGAAGACCTTTCCCCGGTCATTCGGAATTTTTTTTAAAAACCATAATTAGGAAAATCAAAGTTAGCAAAACAACATGATTACTTCTGTTTTTACAAAAACTATAAGAGCCGAGATTTGAATTCGGTTTCAATGTTTTTTTTTCCTGGAACCGAATTGCAATTTCGGTTTCAACTTCGTTTTCACAATTTTTCCGAAAATCTGTGTTGTCGTTGGTGTGCAGACCAAAACCCGAGATCCTATTTCGGGTTGATATTTTTTTATTTGGAACCGAATATAGCTTTGGAGTTTTTTTTTTTTGATGGAACCGAAAGTAGGATTCAGGTTAGCTTATTTTTTTCATTTTTTTTGTTGAAA
This sequence comes from Carex kokanica, assembly GCA_025461125.1. Classification (NCBI taxonomy): domain Eukaryota; kingdom Viridiplantae; phylum Streptophyta; class Magnoliopsida; order Poales; family Cyperaceae; genus Carex; species Carex kokanica. The sequence goes on from JAJGRX010001195.1 coordinate 1,119,190, forward strand.
CCGAAACTAGAATTCGGGTTGAATCAATTTTTTTTTGGAACCAAAATCATAGCTCGGGTTTACCTTTATTTTCTTTGGAACCGAAAGGTGATTTCGGGTCCTTCCCCCTTTTTTCCAATTCCCACTACATCTTTCTTCTTCTCTTCTCTCCTCCGCAGACGCCAGACGCAGAGTTTTGAGCTGAGAGCAGAGAGCAGAGTTTTATTATTTAAAAATTTTGTTATCTACCAATCGGCTCCGGCATTGTGTTTTTAGCTTTCGTCTGAAGAACTTAGTATGTTTTTTTTTTCAATTACGATTGTTTTTTATTGTAAAATTAAAAATGATATCGAATGTTGATTGTGAATTTTTGTGTTCAAGAAATGTCTGGAATAATAATAAATGTGTTCCACAGACGCGCAATTTCAGACGCACCGACCTGCACATTTCCTGTAACTAACTCAACCAGTCTTGATGAGCTAAGAAGACAAATATATGTTGACATTCGTTTGCTTCCTGGCCAGTTCGATCTGACAATCAGGGCACGTTTGAACACGGCACCACCTGGCTCAACAGAAAAGTACCAGTTATTTAACATAGTCGACGAAATGATATGGCAGATGGTGCTTGGACATGCCACTCCGGTACTGAATTTTAAACTTCTTGAGTTAGTGCTTGGACATGCCAGGATGATTGCAGATATAATCAAACCTGGTCTTACGAAGGACCTGGAGATGTCAATAAAAGCATGTCGAGCTGCAGTTAGGGTTGCGCACAAAACGGTAGAGCTTTCCTATAACAAGATTTGGAGAGGAAGGGAGCTGGCTATTGCTGATTTATTTGGTTCTTGGGAGAAAGCATATGAAATGCTACCTTCTCTGCTCGGTGCAATCCAGAGGTCTAACCCAGGCACAAGGTACAGAATTGAGCATGAACCATCTGACGACTTAGGCATCCATTATTTCACACGTGCGGCATGGGCTTTCGGTCCATGCATTCAGGCCTGGCCATATCTCAGGCCAGTTATCAGTGTAGATGCCGGACACCTATCCGGGAGGTACAAAGGAAAACTATTTATGGCGTGCGCTTACGATGCAGAACAACAATTACTACCAATAACATTCGGAATTGCGGAAGAGGAGACTTCATCAAATTGGGGCTGGTTTATGCAATTTGTACTCGAAGAGGTTGTCGGACCTGGTTGGATATGTGTTATATCAGACTAGCATGCTGCAATCCGTTCAGTGTTTGATCGACCTGATCTAGGGTGGTGTGAGGAAAGGGGTGAAGCAGTTCATCGATTATGTTCTCAACATATTTCGGCAAATGTGTACAAGCTGTGCAAGGACCAAGGAATAAAAAATATTTTCAGAAAATTTGTGGGTAAGATGAAACCGTGGAGGTTTAATGAAGGTATGGAATTGATAGAAGGAAGGAGTATCACTCAGTACATCACGTGGTGTGGTAAAAGGGTGCAAAACCTTGAGGATGAGCCTTTTCAGCTCCATAAATGGCCACAATGTTACAGACCTGAACAAGTCCATGCAATAGGCTCGGGTGTATCGGTCGACTGTCTCCTGGTCAGTAAACTGAAATTCCATACCGAAGTGGTCCTTCAACCATTTCAGTCGCATATAGTATTTTTATTGTTTTTTTGTCTCGTTGGGTTCGCCTTTGTGCAGCACCTTTGTATAAAAAAACTCATCATCACTATCTTCGTAACCATCGTATACTTCATGTCCTAGGCATTCCAAGATCAATTGTGACCAGTTATCATCGGTATGTCCGAAAACGACCCGTCTTGTAAACATAGATGTTAGATAAACATATATTTGCGTTAAATATAAATTAATAACATAAGTATAAATTAATAAAAAAAAATATTTTACCGGTCACAGGTAAGCCCCACAGACAGCTGACATCTGTTAGTGTTGTGATCTAGAAGCCAATCATAGGATGATTGTTTTCTAAGTTTTGTTCATGTAATTGAATGATTTATTTATCATTTTGTTCCTTGAGTATTTCATTACTTATAGATCATTCAAGTTGAGGACTTGGAATTGTGGAACTCTATAAAGGAGTTAATAAATGCTCTAAAGTGTCCCTAGTCTTGGTAATTAACAAGGAACATTAAATTACCGGTATAAGATTAGCATTTGGATTAGATGATGATTATGTTCTGCAGATCATATGACAAGGGGTTGTCAATCTAATCAAATGGATACCTGATGGAGATCAGGGATTGGACGTGACCAAAATAAAACATTTAATATGGATTGTGTTTGTGTCATTAATATTTTATTAGTGTCTGGAATTCTAAGGTATGAGATAATTGTTTCTCTCACATGAGAATACATATTCGTGGGTATTATCCAACGCTGTCAGTAACTGACAGTCATACAGATTCTATCTCAGTATGTGTCTCTCATGTGGAGAGATAGTAATTATCAAGAATACCAATGTCCCTCATGTAAATGAGTGATGATATCACTGGGCCCCTTGATGAAATAATACAAGTATGTGCACATATGATTAAGGAGTTAATCATAATTACTGAATTATTTCGGAATCAAGAAACGAGTAGATTTGCAAGGATGACACGTTCCTACCTTGGATCTATTCATGATATCATGAGACATGGAATTGACACGAGGCAATTGTTGCTTAGGGATCGTGATACAGTATGGTACTTATCATCTGTGTCATTTGGGTAACTACAATGCATATTGCTAGGTGCCGCTTGTAGTTTATGGAATCAAAAGGAGTTTCAGATTCCATTGCCATGTGACATAGATCTCACAGGGTCACACCAATAAGAAATGAATTAGAAATGCTCCTTAATTTATTTGACATGTATGACATGACAAATAAATTGGTTTCTCCATCAAACCATGAGAAATATAATTATTTGAGATAATTATATATGATACTACAATTAATTAGATTAATTGTATTTGATTATTGCAAACAAGAAAAAATAGAACTTGGCCCAATAAACAAAGCCTAATGGCTGTTGTTAATTATGGCCCATGTTTATTTTATGAATTGTTTCCTTAATTAAAAAGTTCACCCAAAATAGTTTACCACGTTTTCTGATAACTGCTGCGCGCAGCATTTCTTATTTTGATCATATCTCTTTCATAATAAATCCGTTTTTAACATTCTATATATTTCTGGTAAGGTAAAAGAAATATGTAGAACTTTTCCTCTCTGGAGGAAAGCCAAATTAGAAACAGATCATGGTCAAAAACGCAATAGAACGTGGTGGTTAATTTGAACCGCCATATTCTGTGACTGCTGCGCATGTTTCGTATTTGGACCATAACTCTCTCATACGATGTCCGTTTTGGGCGTATAATATATGGATGGAAAGGTAAAAGAAATATCTATAACTTCTCCTTCTGTGACAGAATCTAATTCGAATTAGATCGTGGTCAAAAACGTGGTAGAACGTGGGGTTAACTTTGGGAACAGAATTCACATTCCTTGTTTTGCTATATATATTCTCCCTCTCATTCCTTTTGAGTAGAATTCGTTTTTGAGAGTTGAAGTTCTGCCAAAACTCTCTCTCTCTTATTTTTCTCTCATGTGTTGAGAACCCACAAATCCTAAAAGTTCAAGATCTAGTTCTCTTGGAGGATAGGGATTAAGGAGCAACCAAGTTAGTACTCTCTAGCAAGAGGAAACTTTGGTTTCTAATTAATTTCTTGGTGGATACCGTGGAGGACTTCTACTTTGGAGTCTTATCTTGGTGCAAGGCGTTCTAAGTCACGCACACATCAACCACCAAGGCGCTGCAAGACATCAACCACCATTAGCATCAACAAGGAGGTGGAGGCTACAACCCTACATCTCAAGGACCTTCCTTTCTTGTTAGAGACAAGAAACTAAAGGTATGATGCTTATTGATTTGGAAATAGATTTTGGTTTGATTTCAATCACACATGATGATCTCTTTTGGTACTTTTCTTGTCAAAATTTTGAAATTCCGCTGCTTTAAGTACCATAAGAACCCAACAGTGGTATCAGAGCATAGGGCTTATGTGTGATTGATTTTGGCCAAATTTCCAAATAAAATTAGTCAATTAAATCCCAAAATATGAAATTTTAGTTATGATGTTGGAAATTAATTGATTAATAAGAATGCATAAATTGTTTGTGCATGTGTGCAATTGTTGCACAAAAAGCTAACTCTGTTTTGCAGCGAAGAGTGGGTTTGTATGGCTCATGATTTCAATGCCTTGTGTGATGTAATGAATGCTTATGTGAATGCTTGTAACGCGGCCTTAGGTGCCCCATGATATTAATTAATTTGATTAATTAAATAAGCAAGGATGTTAACTTGCTTCTCATGTAATTCATTCAAGGCTTGCATGCCTACTACATTTAGGATTGGGAATTTTAAATGTAATTTCAATTTCTATTAGAATAGTTCTAAGTAGATTTTGGGAGGGCATAGGTAATTAAGTTGCTCAATAGATGACATCGGCCATGGAGATGGTGGAAGGAGCAACGATTGCGAAAAGTGTTTTCGCAAGAGCCATACAAACTCACAAAGCATATGTGATATGTTTTATGTTTATTGTTTGTATAAATTCTATGAAAGTCATAGGATAGGTATGGGTGTATGAATCACACGACTACCTAAAATTAAATAAATAAGTCCAGAAAAATTAAGCGTCATTCCCTTCCTTCTCTATCCAGATCAAACTATCGATCGTTAGTTGATGGGACCTACTCAGTAGGCATCACTTTCTATCTTTAGGAGATGTGGGGCATGACGGTCATGTCGAATCAAATAGAGAGAGGTTTACTTGACAAGGATAATCCAAAACGGTTTTGGGCCTTGGGGAATAGTTTATTCAAACATAAGATGGTTGGATAAACACCAAGAATCACCCGGTTGTGATTGGCAAGGGGTTGCCTACCTAAGATAGCTAAGTTCAAGTTTCATGCCGACGCTGGCTTGTCTTAGTGAAAATGTGGATCTTGGACCTGCTACAAAATTGGACTTAAATTTTATAATTGTAGTGGGAGTTTTATTGTGATAATAAAACACATAAGCATGAACAAAACTCAAACCTTATAATGTCATAAAACATGATAAATCTTCCTTCACGTTGCGTTCTCTATAAAACAAGAAAAAAATTGACAGATCTAATTTCTTGGATTGGCATCGTAGTCTGAGAATGGTTCTCAGGCACGAGAAAAAGAAATACGTCTTGATTACTTCTCTCCCTAACGAACCAGATAACAAGGCTGAACAGGAAACCAAGGACATGTACATTAAGCACGTGGAGACGAGCTTGATGCATTGTATCTCTTAGTAGTGGTGGTGAGTCTCGAGTTGTAGAAGCGATTCGAGACACTCATTCTACTACATCATGGGCCAGCTCAAGAAAAGGTTTCAAGAGCAAGCCTGTATTGAGAGGTACAACGTGACCAAAGGTTTTATGGGAAGCAAGATGGCTGAGGGTACCTCCATGAGTGCTCACATGCTCTAGATGATGAGCAATGTGGAGCAGCTGGAGAAGCTCGAGTGTCTCGTGGACAAGGGGTTGGCCACAGACATCGTGTTGAACTCTCTACTATCAAAGTATTCTTCATTCATCAAGGAATGAAGAAGAGTCTGGAAGAGTTGCATGGGATGCTCAAGACTGCAAAGATTGTCATGTAGAAAAGAGTTTCTCATGTTCTTGAAGTCGATAAGGGAAAGAAGAAAATCAAGAGAGGTAAAGGCATTGGAAAAGAATTGTGCAAAATACCTTGTTTGAAGTAAAGAAATGTTCTAACTTCATAGGGTATATTTGAAATTGATGTTTGAGCTTTGCTACCTCTCGAATATGATTCGCTTCATTCTTAAAATCCAATTTGAGATAACGAATCAAGTGCTCAAATTTGTATGCACAAAGAAACGAAGGTAACAAAGCAAGACTGATAAGGTCACAAGATATCAATGTTGCAAGTGTTGCGACTGTTGCAATTGTGAAGGTCACATTGCAAAGATGTTCTTGTGTTCTTGTGAAGAATGATTTGTAAAATGACTTTACACAACATCAATTACAAAAGGAAAAGTAAGACTCAATAAGAGAGTATGACTCTCGTTGCCGCCTAAGTCAAATAAACAAGAATTGCAGAGAAGTTAGACTTCTTAGTCCAAGTTGATTCAGAATCAGTTGTGACGAATGAGTCTTGTTTAAAAGAAATGACTGGGTTAAATTTTCACTAGGTTAGGTGAAAAAGGCTTATTGGATCCAATACATATGATGTATGTGGATTAATAAGCAAATTGAGTAGTGTTTCAATAATTCCGCTTTGCTGGCCTTAGGTGTGGTCTTTGGTTCACTTAGGTGCTTACTTATTTATGTGACATAAATCTTGAATCTTTTCGAACGGTTCAAAAGAATTTAAGAGCGAAGTTGAAAACAACTCGATACAAATGCATATTCTTATGATTAGATCATGAAGTTTGAAAATTGAGTTTCAAATTCATAGTCTGGGATAGTATGGGATGGTCCCATGACTCTCTAGGAGCACTCAAAAGGAGTTTTGGTGGTTCCAAGAGACAAGATTGAACTTGTTGGTTCGATCTTGAATGAGCAAGACTAATTTGCCAATTTCAACGAAAATGTCTAAACCCATTGCATTCACACTAAACAAGGTGCCATCTAAATCCGTAGAGAAGACACCATATGAGATATGGCATGGAAAGGTTCATAATATGTCTTTCTAAAGATTTGGGGTTGCGAGACTTATATCAAACGATTGATATCGGACAAGCTAGGACCCAAATCAGACAAGTGTTGTTCATTAAATATCCCAAGGAAACTAAGGGATATTACTTCTATAAGCCGTCTGAAAGCAATGTGATTGCTGCCAGACATGCTGTGTTCTTGGAGAAAGAGTTTCCTTCAAGAAGAAGTAGTGGGAGTAGTGTGCAACTTGAAGAGGTTCATGATGCAACACTTAACAGTGAGATCAGGTTAGATCCCATTGTCCCACCCATGAATGTAGAGGCTAGTGGGAGTCAACAAGAACCTATTTCGCAACTAGTTGCAGAAGAAGTTCAAGTTCCGTCCCACGAACCAATTCCACAAAGAGTTGTGGAAGAAGGTCAAGAGGCAGATCCACAAGGGGTTGTGGAGGAAGCTTTTGAAACTAAAGCACCTGTCATTCGTAGGTCAGCAAGAGTGAGTCATCCGCCTGAAAGATGGTTAGGGCTCTATGAGGTGACAGTATTAGATACTGAAGATCCATTGACCTATGCGGAAGCGATGGCAAGTCCCAACTCTGCAGAATGGCTAGGAGCCATGCAATCCGAAATAAAGTCTATGTACGACAATCAAGTATGGAGCTTGGTTGATCCTCCGGTAGGGATTAAACCTATTGAGAACAAGTGGGTTTTCAAAAGGAAATCGGACATGGATGGCAACTTGACTACTTACAAAGCACGGTTGGTTGCGAAAAGGTTTTAAGCAAATTCAAGGAGTTGATTATGATGAAACCTTCTCGCCCGTGGCTATGTTTAAGTCAATTCGGATTATCTTAGCAATTGCCGCATTTCATGATTATGAGATATGGCAAATGGATGTCAAAACTGTATTTCTAAATAGGGATTTAGAAGAGGATGTCTACATGACACAACCTCATGGTTTTGTGGATCCTAATAATGCTAAGAAAGTTTGCAAGCTTCAGAGATCCATTTATGGACTGAAGCAAGCATCGCGGAGTTGGAACAAACGCTTTGACAAAGAGATCAAATTGTTTGATTTTGTCAAGTGTGAAGAAGAACCTTGTGTATACAAGAAGGTTAGTGAGAGTGCAATCATGTTTCTGGTGTTGTATGTGGATGACATACTTCTAATCGGAAATAACATTCCTTTTCTGAACTCTGTGAAAGCTTCATTAATGAAGGAGTTCTTAATGAAGGATCTGGGTGAAGTTGCCTATATTTTAGGTATTGAGATCTATAGAGATAGATCTAGGAGACTCATAGGATTGAGTCAAAGTGCATATATTGACAAAGTGTTGAAGGAGTTCAACATGTAAGATTCCCAGATAGGTTTCTTGCCAATGTCGTATGGCATCTCTTTGAGCAAGAAACAGTGTCATATGGCGACTGTTGAGCTTGATTGCATGAATAGAGTACCATATGCTTCGGCAATTGGTTCCATCATGTATGCCATGATATGCACCTGCCCAGACGTGTCATACGCGTTAAGTGTGACTAGCAGATATCAGGCTAATCCAGGATTGGCACATTGTACCGCTGTCAAGAATATCCTAAAGTACCTCAAAAGGTCTAAGGATATGTTCATTGTCTATGGTGGGGAATCTGAGCTTGTTGTAAGGGGTTACACCGATGCTAGTTTCTAGACCAACCATGACGACATGAGATCGCAATCGGGATATGTGTTCATTCTCAATGGTGGTGCTGTGAGCTGGAAGGAGTTCCAAGCAAGAAACCACAGCTGATTCAACCACCGAGATTGAATATGTAGCATGGAAGGAGTTCCAAGCTGCGAGGAAAGGTTATTGGATCAAAAGTTCCTAGTCGAACTTAGCGTGGTTCTCAGTTCATCAGATCATGTGGAGCTCATTTGTGATAACAATGAAGCTATAACACATACGAAGAACCGAGATTGCACTAGATATACAAACATGTTTTATAAAGGTATCACCTGATTCGAGTGTCGATCAAGATGATATGTAGGTTTGCAAAGTTGATACGGACGGCAACACAGCTGATCCGCTAACAAAGCCTCTTTCTCAAGGGAAGCATGGGATGCACACCGCCTCTATGAGTATGAGATACACTAGAGAGTGGACTTGAGATTGTGTAAGGCTACACTTGTTTAGAGCTTTTATGCATGGAGATGTATATGGAATTGGCTTTAGCTCAAGTGGGAGATTGTTAGTGTTGTGATCTAGAAGCCAATCATAGGATGATTGTTTTCTAAGTTTTGTTCATATAATTAAATGATTTATTTATCATTTTGTTCCTTGAGTATTTCATTACTTATAGATCATTCAAGTTGAGGACTTGGAATTGTGGAACTCTATAAAGGAGTTAATAAATGCTCTAAAGTGTCCCTAGTCTTGGTAATTAACAAGGAACATTAAATTACCGGTATAAGATTAGCATTTGGATTAGATGATGATTATGTTATGCAGATCATATGACAAGGGGTTGTCAATCTAATCAAATGGATACCTGATGGAGATCAGGGATTGGACGTGACCAAAATAAAACATTTAATATGGATTGTGTTTGTGCATTAATGTTTTATTAGTGTCTGGAATTCTAAGGTATGAGATAATTGTTTCTCTCACATGAGAATACATATTCGTGGGTATTATCCAACGCTGTCAGTAACTGACAGTCATACAGATTCTATCTCAGTATGTGTCTCTCATGTGGAGAGATAGTAATTATCAAGAATACCAATGTCCCTCATGTAAATGAGTGATGATATCACTGGGCCCCTTGATGAAATAATACAAGTATGTGCACATATGATTAATGAGTTAATCATAATTACTGAATTATTTCGGAATCAAGAAACGAGTAGATTTGCAAGGATGACACGTTCCTACCTTGGATCTATTCATGATATCATGAGACATGGAATTGACACGAGGCAATTGTTGCTCAGGGATCGTGATACAGTATGGTACTTATCATCTGTGTCATTTGAGTAACTACAATGCATATTGCTAGGTGCCGCTTGTAGTTTATGGAATCGAAAGGAGTTTCAGATTCCATTGCCATGTGACATAGATCCCACAGGGTCACACCAATAAGAAATGAATTAGAAATGCTCCTTAATTTATTTGACATGTATGACATGACAAATAAATTGGTTTCTCCATCAAACCATGAGAAATATAATTATTTGAGATAATTATATATGATACTACAATTAATTAGATTAATTGTATTTGATTATTGCAAACAAGAAAAAATAGAACTTGGCCCAATAAACAAAGCCTAATGGCTGTTGTTAATTATGGCCCATGTTTATTTTATGAATTGTTTCCTTAATTAAAAAGTTCACCCAAAATAGTTTACCACGTTTTCTGATAACTGCTGCGCAGCATTTCTTATTTTGACCATATCTCTTTCATAATAAATCCGTTTTTAACATTCTATATATTTCTGGAAAGGTAAAAGAAATATCTAGAACTTTGCCTCTCTGGAGGAAAGCCAAATTAGAAACAGATCATGGTAAAAAACGCAATAGAACGTGGTGGTTAATTTGAACCGCCATATTCTGTGACTGCTGCGCATATTTCGTATTTGGACCATAACTCTCTCATACGATGTCCGTTTTTGGCGTATAATATATGGATGGAAAGGTAAAAGAAAGATCTTTAACTTATCCTTCTGTGACAGAATCTAATTCGAATTAGATTGTTGTCAAAAACGTGGTAGAACATGGGGTTAACTTTGGGAACAGAATTCACATTCCTTGTTTTGCTATATATATTCTCCCTCTCATTCCTTTTGAGTAGAATTCGTTTTTGAGAGTTGAAGTTCTGCCAAAACTCTCTCTCTCTCTTGTTTTTCTCTCATGTGTTGAGAACCCACAAACCCTAAAAGTTCAAGATCTAGTTCTCTTGGAGGATAGGGATTAAGGAGCAACCAAGTTAGTACTCTCTAGCAAGAGGAAACTTTGGTTTCTAATTAATTTCTTGGTGGATACCGTGGAGGACTTCTACTTTGGAGTCTTATCTTGGTGCAAGGCGTTCTAAGTCACGCACACATCAACCACCAAGGCGCTGCAAGACATCAACCACCATTAGCATCAACAAGGAGGTGGAGGCTACAACCCTACATCTCAAGGACCTTCCTTTCTTGTTAGAGACAAGAAACTAAAGGTATGATGCTTATTGATTTGGAAATAGATTTTGGTTTGATTTCAATCACACATGATGATCTCTTTTGGTACTTTTCTTGTCAAAATTTTGAAATTCCGCTGCTTTAAGTACCATAAGAACCCAACAACATCTTCCAATGTCACTGTGCACTCTCCCACTGGAAGATGAAAAGTATTCGTCTCGGGCGTCCACCTCTCCACGAGAGCAGTGATCAATCCTTTGTCAATATGACATTTAGTCACCTTGGTCATCTGATATAAACCTAAGAGAAATTTGGATATATACCCATCATAACTTCATCAATTGGATATTTCCCCATCAAAATTTTGAAAATTAGTTATTTCCCCATCTAAATTCACTTATATTATTAATATATCCATTTGCTAATTTAATCACTTAAAAATAAAAAACAATGTTAAAAAGACAATTGAAAGGACATTTTTATCCCTAGTTCAAAATTCTGTTCCCAACCCTCCCTCTTCAATCATCGTCATAGATTGTTGCCGTCGCATGAGGCGAGCAGATCTCGCATTCTGTGTGCTTGGTCAGTCCTTGAGAGAAGGATATGGTGTTAATATCATCATGTTCGGCTCCCTGATCAAGGGACTTTGTGTATTGAAACATATTGGGCTTGCAGTGAAGGTGTTTGCTAAAATGCCTCTCATGGGATGCACTCCTAATTTAATAATTTACAGCACCGTTATCCATGGATTTTGCAAAGAGGGTGAGATTGACATGGCGGTAGAGATCTTTAAAGAGATGGCTGCTCAAGAAGTGTGGCCCGATGTGATCACTTGTAACATTCTCATTGATGGCTGATACGTGCAAAGGGTATATGTAAAAAGCTTTATCCTCAAATACACTTTCGGTTTAGATCGCAAGTATACAATCCTACCGTGTAGTATATTATCGGGTATCGAACCACAAGGAGTAAGATAAATACTAAATTTTAAACTTTAGATAATAAATTTCAGAAAAGAAAGAAAAGTGCAATAAAGTAAATTGGGGGGTTTGTAGTAAAAATCCTAAGGTTGGGTTCAATACCCGAAAGGAGTTTTAAACAATTAAAAGTAAAAGTAAAAGAGAGAAAAGTCGGTTTGTTTTCAAGGTTTAGAGAATCTAGGGGTCTTTGGTCTACAATCCCTTGTTAATTCTATCTATTCGGTATTTGCTTAAATTCATGTATGATTTGATGAGGTTTCTAACCTAATATGTCATTAAGGGTCACTTTCGTGAATTAATAACGTGTCTAAGTAATTCGGACTTCACGGTTAGGTCCTTCACCCTAGCTACTTAGACCATAAGCTCTTGTTAGTCTCTCCTCTCCTCGAATATTGGTACTTCTCAATTAAGTCTATGATACCAATATCCGACTCGAATTGAGATGTCCTAATTAGGGTTTGACTTCACGGTTAGGTCCTTCACCAAGTCCCTAACCTTAATTTCTGTAGTTCCGGCTTAGATTAAATTGGTTAGAATCTTAATCTAAACCTAAGGTATTTGCATTCATAATTTGGTACTATCCTATTGATCCTAGTCAATTTTGGTTCTTTTGAAACCAAAACGAGATGCTACAATTCAAGTACTAATTATGTATTTAACACAAATTATTAAAATCACAGAAATTAACAATCAAATCCGATAAAACAATCATAATAAAAGCAAATAATCGAATAAAATAGAATTAAACAAGTTCATGCATATTGACCTAAACCCCTAGAGAGAGAACTACTCCCTCTTGGAGAGAAACATTGCAAAGTTTGGCAAATAACAAGAGGAAATGAAATAAAGAATAATTACACCCTTTGAATCTAGAACCTCAATCTTGCCGAATCTTGCTCAGGAAACTCTTCTTCTCCTTGCTTGAAAGCTTCACCTTCTTCAGAAAATATGGCTGAGTAGTGTGTGTAGAGAGAGAATGGTAGTGGATTGTGGATGGATTTGAAGGGAAAGTTCTAGCCCTTTTTATAGCAAGAGATCTTACCCAATTTAGAGGCTAGAAGGTGGAGTTAGTGGGTGCTCTTTTTGGCATTTTTTCCTGGCAAGTATTGCTATTTTTTGGCTTCTTAAAACGTGTCCTTGGAGTGCCAAAAAATAGAAACAGTGTTGAAACCGGGTAAATTTGGCTGTCTGCGTGTTCAGTGCGTCCGCACTGGCTGAGAGTGCGGGTGAAGGACCCGCACTGGATTCAACTTTCCTTATTTAACTTGGTGAAAATCCTGCGTAATATTCTGAGTGCGTCCGCACTGGTGAGAGTGCGGGTGAAGGACCCGCACTGCTGAGCTTCTGCAGTTTCTAAAAATCCGACTAAGTACCGAATGCGGATGGATGACCCGCATTGGCGTGTGAGTGCGGACGCATTACGCTCGGGAAAAATCCTGGCTTGCGCTGAGAGGTTGGAAAATCGGCTAAGTACTGAGTGCGTCCGCACTGAATCTCAGTGCGGGTGGTTGATCCGCACTCATCCTTAATTACATCATTTTTCGTCTTTTCCTGCATTTTAAAGCCAAACTACCGCAGTAACTTGATTCTAGGTGTAATTTATTCCTTTTATATTCAAAATACATGATAATTGGAGTTATTTTATGATAAAAACTAGATCAAATGTGTATATAATTTACGCTTATCAAAATCCCCCAAGCTTGAACTTTGCTTGTCCTCAAGCAATATCTAAACTTGGACTACAATTTGACCTCAAATTTAACCCCTATATCAAGTATATTTTCCTTCAAGACTTTGAAAAATTCGTATGATTTTACTAAAATTAAAAATCTCAATGTAAATTTCTACAAATTTAAAGTTCAACCCTTGGTTAATCATACTTCACCCCACAATTCGATTACTCTAACTTTCGTTTCCTTAAAGGTTTAGAATTTGCAAACTTTATTCATCCAAATTTATTAAAAGACATGCATTTTTATTTGTGAAGAGAAAAATCCCCCAAACTTGGTATATTGCAAAATTCACATTTTTGTTGTTCTTTTTCTTTTGGACTTGATTTTTCTGTTTTTCCTTTCTTTTATGGCACTGTTTTCCCAATCCTCATTTAAGCACCGGTTAGTTACAAGTAGTTAACTGTACCCAACCGTTCTAATTCAAGGGTGCTTTGCATGCTCATAGTCTAACCCTTCCACCAACACGAATGTTAATTTTATCGGGAGACTAGTGGAGCAGGAGTGCCAATGACTCATAACCATAAGTACGTCATATCGCCGTATCATAGGTAAGCGGAGTCAAAAATTTCAATTTTTTAAAATATTTTCAACACTTTTTGCAAAAATACACACATCGAAGGTATTAATTCACATCACATCTAAATGGCTTCCTTAATAAATTTAAATTCCTAATGTTTCAAATTCGTAATCCTTTATTTCCACAAAGTTTTTCGCCAAATTATGTGGTTTATTTCAAACTATTCCAAGGGTATTTCTAAAAATTTGTTAAAATTCGCATTAAAATGGTTAATTTTCGAAAAATCACTCAAATTTTATCAAAGCATTTATTTTTGCCAACTTTTAACACAAAATTAAACGTGATTTTATACTTTATGCATGTTTAGACAATTAAGTCCAATTATGCAAGACTCTATTTTTCATAACCTCGTAAAACATCTTGACAAGTTCGCAATTTCAATCAACTAAGTTCAAAATTACTAACCTTATTCATGGTCAAGTAAAAATCAAGGTTATAAATCCTAAAAAATTAAAATAAATATGCATGCAGATACAATTTCTTCCCATCCCCCAAGCTTAAATAAAGCAATGTCCTCAGTGCGGGATCACTCCGCATCCATGTCGGATCCTCCGTCATCATCCTCATCATCTTCTTCTTCTCCTTCTTCCTCCTCTTCCCCTTCTACCTCTTCTTCATCTTCTTCCTCCTCTTCTTGTTGTTGTGCGGCTTGTGCGGCTGCAGCTGCTGCCTCGCGCTGTTGAGCCAACTCTTGCTCCCTTCTAGTGGCGGCCCTCCTTTGGTATGGTGGAGTAGGCGGGTCATCTTCATAATCTGGGTTGTTGTGCATGACCCCTTGGCGTGCATAGTAATTGGCGGCTGCGGCCTCGGCCTCCACCTCATCCATACGGCGCTCGAAGGTATCCATGCGGCCATCTATGTGGATGCGCAAGTCGCCGATGGAGGTGTGGATAGTCTGCATGAACTCCCACATCTGTTGCATTGTTGGCCCTTCTTGTGGTGGTTGTGCCGGGGCAGCGGGTTGTGGCGCCTCTGCTTGTAATTCAGGATGTGGCGGTGGAGGTGGCTGTTGTGGATCAAGTGGCTCATCAACTATCTTCCATGTGTTGTAGTTTATAGGGTCAAGTTGAGTTTGGAGAGGCAACCGGTGTCGGATTTCACCCGGTCCCAAATTGATCCAAGACTCTTGGATATCATCAAATCGAATCAATCTTGCCCCTTCCAAGCGAGCCATATCCACCAAAGTGTAACCCGGCACCACATCATCACCGGTTGGAATTTGCAAGAAGCGGGCAATTTTTGTGATGATACCACCAATGCGCACTATCCCTCCAGATTGCCTGTTGTGGGCCACATTGCGCATGTGCTTCGCCAAGTGATACCCGAGATGTGGCATGTAGCGCATTTCTCCATTGTTCCTTCGGAGCATGCTGCACACATAGGTCATATCTCCAAAGTTGAAGACCGAAGCGGTCTCCCCTCGGGCAAAGAGAGTGTGAGAAAGTACCCTTTGGAGATAACGGATGGCCGGGTGGAGAACATTCTTGATACGTTGAGGACCGAGGTATCCGTCATGGCATGTGAGGACTTGGAATTGGTGCTCGCTCATGTCATTGTAGAACCGGAGGGTGGTGCACATTTCTTCAACATGCTCGGTTGGTAGCCCGAGACCAGCCATGAGGTCGGTGGTGTGCAAATCGTGGTGATAGCCGCCAAGGTTGAAGCTCATGATCCGGGATGCCCGATCGAACTCATAGGAGGAGAGGAATTCGATGGTGAGGTTTCGGTATGTTGGCACCTCGTTGCATAAGAATGCCCAAAGCCCTAGCCGCTCTGTAAGCATTTGCACCGTGTGCGTGAGCCCCAAGGTCTGAAGAGTGTAGGTGCAAATCCATCGGGATGGTTCGATGTTGCGCTGATACTCCAGAAGGTTCCTCCGTATCTCTTGATCAGGATTCAAGGGTTTGGCCGGTGGATAGTGAGGTACTTGGTTGCTGCTCTGACCCTTCTCTTTCCCTGTCCTTGATCGCTTGGATTGCCTCTTCATCATCTTTACTACAAGTTAGAAGTAGAACGAAACTTAAAATTTCGAAGATTTTGGTGTTTTTGGGCCTCAGTGCGTGTGACTGACCCGCACTGGTCATGAGTGCGGACGCACTGTGAACAATTGGTCATTATCGGCTGAATTTCTGACTTTTCCCGAGCCTAATGCGGACGCACTGACTCTCAGTGCGGGTGGTCTGGCCGCACTGGGTACTTGGTCACATTTTTGGTTCATGTCAGAGTGCGGACGCACTAGAATGAGTGCGGGTGGTCGGGCCGCACTGAGTACTTGGACCATTTTCACCAATTTTACCAGTTCCACCAGAGTGCGGACGCACTGTGACTGAGTGCGGGTGGTAGGCCGCACTCTGGGGAAATTCAAACCGATTTGGACAATTTTGGTCGATTTCTTTGATTTTTGGTACCATTTTACAGATCTAACTACCAATAAATGAAATTTAGTGTAAGGAGAGATCAAACCTCGTTGTAGATCACAAAAATTTCGAGAAAATGCGAAGAAATCCGAGTTTTGGAGAAGAGGCGCTTGGAACGACTTGAGAAAAGTGAGATCTTCGGTTTTGGAGAAGAAAAGAGGGAAAGAAGAAGAGAAAGAGGGTAGAAAATGTAGAGGAGAAGGAGAAATGGGTATAGGAAGAGGTTTTTCGGGTTTTTAGAGAGAGAAAACCGAAACTAGGGTTTGGAAGATGAAAAGCCGCGAAAGAACCCTAGGGGTCGGGTTTAAAAAGACACACTGGTGCGGACGCACTGTGTGTCAGTGCGAGTGGTCCATCCGCACCGACAAAAAATTTCGGGTGCTAGGGTTTTTGCAAAATATTCCTGAGTGCGGACGCACTGTGTGTCAGTGCGGGTGGTTGACCCGCACTGGCGAAATTTTTTCAAAAATTCCAAGTTCCAAAAACTGTAAATACTTACCTCGGGTGCGGACGCACTGGGACCAATTTTGCTTGTTTCGTCCTGAAATTTTCTGTAGAGTTAGTATAAAATTTGAAAATAAAGAAAAAGCAAAAAAAACAAAAACTTGGGTTGCCTCCCAAGAAGCGCTCAATTTTACGTCGTGAGCTCGACACGATTTGTGCTCACTATTGAGAATTTAAATCATCTAGGCGAAGCCTTTCCATCTCACCTATGGGATTTTCATAATTAAAATGTTTGAGACGATGTCCGTTTACCTTAAATGGTCCAATTTTATCGTTCTCAATCTCAATTGCACCATGGTTAAACACCTTCCTTACCTTGTATGGCCCGGTCCACCGTGATCTCAATTTTCCGGGAAAGAGTCGGAGTCTTGAGTTGTACAAGAGAACCGTGTCTCCTTCTTGAAAATCTCGCCTCATGATATGCTTGTCGTGCCATCTTTTTGTCTTTTCTTTGTATAACTTGGCATTTTCATATGCATCAAGGCGCAATTCCTCCAATTCGTGTAGATTGAGGATCCTCTTCTCACCGGCTGCCCTCATGTCGAAGTTTAGAGCCTTTATTGCCCAATAGGCTTTATGCTCAAGCTCGACCGGCAAATGGCATGCTTTTCCATACACAAGTTTGAAAGGAGTCATACCTATGGGTGTTTTGAATGCGGTCCGGTATGCCCAAAGAGATTCGTCTAGTTTGAGTGACCAATCCTTCCTTGATATATTCACCACCTTTTGGAGGATGTTCTTTATCTCTCGGTTGGACACCTCGACTTGGCCGCTTGTTTGTGGATGGTATGGTGTGGCCACCTTATGCTTGACTCCATACTTGAGTAGTAGAGCGTCAAATTGGCGGTTGATGAAATGAGATCCGCCATCACTTATCACCACTCGGGGTACTCCGAACCTAGGAAAGATAATTTTCTTAAAAAGTTTCCTTACCACAGCGGAGTCGGCGGTTGGTGTAGCTATGGCTTCGACCCATTTTGACACGTAATCGACCGCCACGAGTATGTACTTGTTGTTGCAAGAGCTCGGAAAGGGACCCATAAAATCAATACCCCAAACATCAAATAATTCAACTTCTAGTATTCCGTTTAAGGGCATTTCATGTCTTCTAGATATGTTCCCGGTCCTTTGACATTTGTCGCACCTAAGCACATATTCTCTTGCGTCTCGGAAGAGCGTGGGCCAAAAGAACCTGGCTTGAAGAACTTTGGCGGCGGTTTTGTCGGTGGAAGCGTGTCCTCCATAGGCGGATGAGTGGCAACATCTTAGAATTTGTTCGGTTTCTTCTTGGGGCACACATCTTCTATGAATTCCATCTACCCCCAACTTAAACAACAACGGTTCATCCCAAAAATATTTCTTTGCATCGGAAAAGAATTTTTTTCGTTGTTGATAAGTTAGATCGGGAGGTAGTATACCGCATGTAAGGTAGTTGACCAAATCCGCATACCATGGCGCCTTGAGTTGGTTGACTGCATATAGTTGTTCGTCTATGAATGAATCATCAATCGGCACGTCATTCTCTTTTGGTTC
The DNA here is from genome assembly GCA_025461125.1 of Carex kokanica. Classification (NCBI taxonomy): domain Eukaryota; kingdom Viridiplantae; phylum Streptophyta; class Magnoliopsida; order Poales; family Cyperaceae; genus Carex; species Carex kokanica. Next base: position 1,137,756 of record JAJGRX010001195.1, read on the forward strand.
ATTGGTAATGCGAGACAAATGATCCGCCACTGAATTTTCGGTTCCCTTCTTGTCCTTCATCTCTAAGTCGAATTCTTGTAGTAAGAGGATCCATCGAATTAGGCGTGGTTTGGCATCTTTCTTGTTGAGAAGGTATCGGATGGCCGCATGATCGGAGTACACAACCACCTTGGATCCCACCAAGTAGGACCGGAATTTGTTGATAGCAAAGATGACGGCTAAGAACTCCTTCTCGGTGGTTGTATAGTTCATTTGCGCCTCATCTAGGACTTTGCTTGCATAGTAGATCACATGTGGCTTATTGTCGATCCTTTGTCCTAGGACGGCTCCGACGGCGTAGTCGCTTGCATCACACATAATCTCGAATGGTGCATCCCAATTCGGTGGGCGAAGAATGGGGGCTGAGATTAGCGCCTTCTTTATCCTGTCAAAAGCATCAATGCAAGGTTTATCAAAATTAAATTCTGCATCTTTCATAATTAAATTCGTAAGAGGTTTGCAAATTTTTGAAAAATCCTTGATAAACCGTCGATAAAACCCCGCATGGCCTAGGAAACTCCGCACATCTTTCACACAAGTTGGGTATGGCAACTTTTCTATCACCTCCACCTTTGCTTTGTCGACTTCCAAGCCGTCGGATGACACCACGTGGCCTAAAACTACCCCCGTTTGCACCATAAAGTGGCACTTCTCCCAGTTTAGCACCAAATTGACCTGCTCACATCTTTCTAAAACTTTAATCAAATTAGTTAAGCAATCATCAAAAGAAGTACCAAAAACTGAAAAGTCATCCATAAAAACCTCAACGGAATTTTCTAATAAATCGGAGAAAATAGCCATCATGGCTCTTTGAAATGTGGCTGGGGCATTACATAGACCAAACGGCATCCTACGGTACGCGAACGTACCATAAGGGCAAGTAAAGGTCGTTTTTTCTTGGTCATCGGGGTGAATAGGGATTTGAAAGAATCCACTATACCCATCAAGGTAACAAAAATGTGAATGATTGGCTAGCCTCTCAAGCATTTGGTCCACGAATGGTAGAGGGAAGTGATCCTTCCTAGTTGCATTGTTGAGCTTTCAGTAGTCGATGCACATCCGCCATCCGGTGACCACCCTTGTGGATATCATCTTGTCATCTTCGCCCTTCACCACTGTTGTGCCTCCCTTCTTTGGTACTACATGAACCGGACTTACCCACTTGGAATCGGAAATTGGGTAGATGATGCCGGCATCAAGTAGCTTGAGGATCTCTTTCTTCACCACTTCTTTTAGATTCGGATTGAGTCTTCTTTGAGCTTCAACGGTGGGTTTGTGATCATCCTCCATTAGAATTCTATGCATGCAAAGGGACGGACTGATTCCGGTTAAGTCATCGATTGTGTAACCAATTGCCTTCCGATGTAGCCTTAGCTCGTGTAGAAGCTTCTCGGTTTGTTCTTGGTTGAGCTTTGAATTGACAATCACCGGGTATGTCTCGTTTTCCCCCAAGTATTCATAGCGAAGGGTAGGTGGCAGAGGCTTGAGTTCGACCTTTGGTGCGGAAGAATCGGTTGATTCGGCAGAAAATTTGAAAATCTGCTCAAATTTTGGTGAGTGCGGGTGGTCGGGCCGCACTGGATTGTCAGTGCGGACGCACTGGGCTCGGTCAGCGGATTGTGCAGCTTCAGGAGGCTGAGTGCGGACGCACTGTGTGTCAGTGCGGGTGGTTGACCCGCACTGGGGAAAATTTTCACAGACTTGACCAATTTCAAGGCTGGATTCTTCTAGGTCCTGGTCAAGTTGTTCAGTAGCCAGCTCCTCCTCCATCTCAGTAGCTATAATGGAATCTAAAGCATCCACTCTACATATAGAATCATTGTCATTTGAAGGGTATTTAATGGCATTAAACATGTGAAAATTTACCTTTTCGCCTCCAATGTCAAAGGATATTTTACCTTCCTTAACATTTATATTTGCCCCTGCTGTGGTGAGGAAATCACGCCCCAATAGAAGAGGGGTATGAGTGTCCTCCTCCATCTCAACAACCACGAAATCGACCGGAACAAAGAACTTACCTATCAAGACAATCACATCTTTCGCAATTCCCTCGGGGTAGCGTACCGTCTTATCGGCCAATTGTAAGGACATTCTTGTAGGTTTCAAGGCAACAATATTTAGCCTTTGATAGACGGTTTTTGGCATGAGGCTTACACTTGCTCCTAAATCACATAGACACCTCTCGAATTTGGTATCACCTATTACACATGGAATTGAGAGAAGTTGGAGGTGGTGTCTCCTTGGGTGGTTGTTGCTCGTCAATGGTGGGCATCTTGGGTCCTTCGTATCCCGTGCCGCTCCTCAAGGTTATAGCCTTTGCTTGCTCCCTAGGGTTGATGTCCGGCTTGCCCGGAAGTGTGCCTTGTTGTCGAGAGGATGAAGAAGCTTGTTGTGCTATTTGTGTCTCTAGCATCTTTGTCTTCGTTTCTAGGAACTCAAACTTTTTGTTGACCTCATTGTTTGTGTTCCTTTGATATTCGATGTACTCCTCCATCATCTTTTCCAACTTTGAGAGAGGTGAGGGACCTTGGTAAGAGTTTTGGTTGGACCGGTATTGGTTGGAATTACCTTGGTATTGGTTGGAGTTATCATTCTCGGTTTTCCATTTGAAATTCGGATGGTTCCACCTTGTGTTAGGATTGTAAGAATTAGAATTGAAATTATCATTTTGCCTAACCTTATTGTAGATCGGGTCATTCCTCTTATCACCTTGATTGTAGAACATGGCGTTCACTTGCTCCACATCTTCTCCTTCCATAAGGACTTGGCAATCGGCGGTGATATGAGACGCCTCTCCACATATGCCGCATGGAGCCTTCTTCGTCACGGCTTTGATGTTTTGCATTTGTGTCATTTGGTGTTGCAAGGCCTCCATTTGTGCTCTCAAGGCGGTAACTTCATCGACTTTTATGATCCCCGGTGTGTTGGAGGTTCGTCCACCTCTTTCGGCTGTCCACTCCCTTTGGTTGATCGCCATATCCTCAATCATTAGCATGGCTTGCTCGGGATCCATCCTTGACATGTTTCCACCTGCAGCAGAATTTAAGTGAGTTTTAGTGGCTATTGTACAACCTCCATAGAAGAATTGAAAGAGCAACCACATGTCAAGGCCATGGTTAGGGCACAAGCGTTGGAGCTCCGCCCATCGATCCCATGCCTCGGTTAGAGACTCCCCCTCGGCTTGCTTGAACGTTGTGATCTTCGACCGGAAGTGTTGGGTCTTGGATGGAGGGAAGTATTTTCCTAAAAACAATTTCTCCATGTCGTCCCATGTACCGATGTTGTCTCGGTTGACGGTCCTTAGCCACGTCCTTGCATTGTCTCGGAGGGACAAGTGGAAGCATTTGAGTTTGAGGTTGTCTAGCTCGTCTCCTTCTCGGGCGAAAGTGCCGCAGTGTTCTTCGAAAACCGCCAAATGGGCGTGTGGATCTTCGTTGAGGGCTCCCCCGAACTGATTTTGTCCAAGCAAATGGATGAGAGAGGGCTTAATGTCTCGTGGCTCTTGGCCATGAGGAATGAAGCCGAAGCGGTGGCCGTGTTGATGGTTTCGGCCATTGTTGTTGTGGCTCCCGTTACGAGGTGGGATTAGTCCTCGTACGGGGGGGCTTTGATTACTTCCTTGATCGTCATGGACCGATTGGTCGTCTCCGTTGATGGATGGATTTATTGGTGGGTCCATTCTTAGATGCTCTTCTTCGTCGTCGAAAATCGTCGGAAAAGGGGTTTTTCCTACGCTCATAGACTGCTGAAAAAGAACTTAGATTAGTTTCCAAAAAGAAAACGAAAAAATCTGAAATAAATCGCTAAAGTAAAAACTTAGTATTTAAACTATACTCCCCGGCAACGGCGCCAAAAACTTGATACGTGCAAAGGGTATATGTAAAAAGCTTTATCCTCAAATACACTTTCGGTTTAGATCGCAAGTATACAATCCTACCGTGTAGTATATTATCGGGTATCGAACCACAAGGAGTAAGATAAATACTAAATTTTAAACTTTAGATAATAAATTTCAGAAAAGAAAGAAAAGTGCAATAAAGTAAATTGGGGGGTTTGTAGTAAAAATCCTAAGGTTGGGTTCAATACCCGAAAGGAGTTTTAAACAATTAAAAGTAAAAGTAAAAGAGAGAAAAGTCGGTTTGTTTTCAAGGTTTAGAGAATCTAGGGGTCTTTGGTCTACAATCCCTTGTTAATTCTATCTATTCGGTATTTGCTTAAATTCATGTATGATTTGATGAGGTTTCTAACCTAATATGTCATTAAGGGTCACTTTCGTGAATTAATAACGTGTCTAAGTAATTCGGACTTCACGGTTAGGTCCTTCACCCTAGCTACTTAGACCATAAGCTCTTGTTAGTCTCTCCTCTCCTCGAATATTGGTACTTCTCAATTAAGTCCATGATACCAATATCCGACTCGAATTGAGATGTCCTAATTAGGGTTTGACTTCACGGTTAGGTCCTTCACCAAGTCCCTAACCTTAATTTCTGTAGTTCCGGCTTAGATTAAATTGGTTAGAATCTTAATCTAAACCTAAGGTATTTGCTTTCATAATTTGGTACTATCTTATTGATCCTAGTCAATTTTGGTTCTTTTGAAACCAAAACGAGATGCTACAATTCAAGTACTAATTATGTATTTAACACAAATTATTAAAATCACAGAAATTAACAATCAAATCCGATAAAACAATCATAATAAAAGAAAATAATCGAATAAAATAGAATTAAACAAGTTCATGCATATTGACCTAAACCCCTAGAGAGAGAACTACTCCCTCTTGAAGAGAAACATTGCAAAGTTTGGCAAATAACAAGAGGAAATGAAATAAAGAATAATTACACCCTTTGAATCTAGAACCTCAATCTTGCCGAATCTTGCTCAGGAAACTCTTCTTCTCCTTGCTTGAAAGCTTCACCTTCTTCAGAAAATATGGCTGAGTAGTGTGTGTAGAGAGAGAATGGTAGTGGATTGTGGATGGATTTGAAGGGAAAGTTCTAGCCCTTTTTATAGCAAGAGATCTTACCCAATTTAGAGGCTAGAAGGTGGAGTTAGTGGGTGCTCTTTTTGGCATTTCTTTCCTGGCAAGTATTGCTATTTTTTGGCTTCTTAAAACGTGTCCTTGGAGTGCCAAAAAATAGAAACAGTGTTGAAACCGGGTAAATTTGGCTGTCTGCGTGTTCAGTGCGTCCGCACTGGCTGAGAGTGCGGGTGAAGGACCCGCACTGGATTCAACTTTCCTTATTTAACTTGGTGAAAATCCTGCGTAATCTTCTGAGTGCGTCCGCACTGGTGAGAGTGCGGGTGAAGGACCCGCACTGCTGAGCTTCTGCAGTTTCTGAAAATCCGACCAAGTACCGAATGCGGATGGATGACCCGCATTGGCGTGTGAGTGCGGACGCATTACGCTCGGGAAAAATCCTGGCTTGCACTGAGAGGTTGGAAAATCGGCTAAGTACTGAGTGCGTCCGCACTGAATCTCAGTGCGGGTGGTTGATCCGCACTCATCCTTAATTACATCATTTTTCGTCTTTTCCTGCATTTTAAAGCCAAACTACCGCAGTAACTTGATTCTAGGTGTAATTTTTTCCTTTTATATTCAAAATACATGATAATTGGAGTTATTTTATGATAAAAACTAGATCAAATGTGTATATAATTTACGCTTATCAATGGCCTGTGCAAAAACGGTGATGTTGTTACAGCACAGAAGGTGTTCGAAGAAATGCCTGCTTGTAGACTTGTTCCTGATTTGCATACCTACAGCTGTCTTATTCATGGTCTATGCAACCAGGGTGACACTGATAGTTCTTTGAGGATGTTTGATGAAATGGTTGCCAAAGGTATTGTTCCGAATGTGATCACCTACAACATTTTTATTCATGGTCTGTGCAGCCAGGGTAACATGCATAGTGCTCTCAGAATGTTTGATGAATTGGTTGGGAGAGGAGTTGCTCCGGATATCTATACCTACAATGGCCTCATTCTTGGATTTTGTGGACTTGGTGATTTTCAACTTCGAACTAGTGATCACCATTCTCGATGATTGAAGAGGGAGGGTTAGGAACATAATTTTGAACTAGGGGTAAAAATGTCATTTCAATTGTCTTTTTAACATTGTTTTTTATTTTTAAGTGATTAAATTAGCAAATGGGTATATTAATAATATAAGTGAATTTAGATGGGGAAATAACTAATTTTAAAATTTTGATGGGGAAATATCTAATTGATGAAGTTATGATGGGTATATATCCAAATTTCTCTAAACCTAAATTCACCAAAACTTTGTTTTATCTGATTTTTGTAATTGACGCCCATTTGGCGAGGACCAGGACGCAAGGCATAGTCATGCTGCAACTATAATTGACATGCAAAAACAATTTAACCACAAAAATTAAACCTAACTTACAAGTTCATCCGTAATTTTAAATCCAAATGGAAATTAAACTAATACCGTTGTATTCGCCTTGTATAACTTGTGTTGTTATTGAGGCAATTGCAGTAAGGCCTGGGAGGGTTGTTCGTCATCCATTTTGCACTACATCATCAATAAAATTACAAATTAAAACAAATCCATCCAAAAAAAATACATATGCTCCTCTGATTTGGCCGAATTGATTATTTTTTTTACTTGGCCGAATTCTAATTTTTTTTACTTGGCCGAGTTAAATTACACTAAAAAATGCTAAATTACACTAAAAAAACAAAATTGTTCTGCATTTATTAAAATAAATTTTACGAACGAAATTCATCTACATGCAAACTTACTACAATTACTAAAACTAACTTGATCTACATGTACTAAATTACCATTCTACAATTAGTTAAAATTAACAAAACAAAATTACTCTACATGTATTAAATTACCATTCTACATGCAAATTTAATGAATTAAATTACTCTACATGTGTTAAACCTACTACAATTACTAAAACTAAATTACTCTACATCCAAAATAAATTCTACAATTAGTTAAATTACACTAAAAAACGCTAAATTTCACTAAAAAAAAACTAAATTGTTCTACATTTATTAAAATAAATTTGATGAACTAAAATTTATCTACATGCACTCCCAATTTCTTGAAAATTACTAAAATTACACTAAAATTACACTAAATTACACTAAAATTCGTTTTATTTATTCAAAAAAAAAAAACCCTAAACACTAAAAAACGCTAAATTACACTAAAAAAAACTAAATTGTTCTACATTTATTAAAATAAATTTGATGAACTAAATTTTATCTACATGCACCCCCAATTTTTTGAAAATTACTAAAATTACACTAAATTACACTAAAATTCAGATTATTTATTCAAAAAAAAATTAAACCACATACCTCACGAAACTTGTAGATCTGAAGTTCTTCTTGTTCTTCTCTCAAAATTATACTTAAATATGTAATTAGAATTAAAGAAAACCAAATTTTGAGAGTTTGAAAAAAATAACTGATTTGGTTTAGAAGAGAAGAAAGAAGATGAGAAGGAGCCAGAGAGGGGAAGAAGAAAGAAGAGGGGAGTCGGGGCCTCTCGGCGTGAAAAGGAAAAAAAAAATCCAAATGCCAATTTCGGGTCCAAGGGGCAAAAACAGAAAACCGAATGCTAATTCCGGGTCCAAGGTGAAAAAAAAACCGAATGCTAATTTCGGGTCCAATGTGCAAAAAAAAAAATTGAATTCTAATTTCGGTTCCAAGTGCAAAAAATGAAAAACCCGAATCGAGATTTCGGGTCAAGTCCTATTTTGGATTTCCCGTGACAGCTCTTGCGAAAAATTGTGAAATGGGGGTTGGAACTGAAATGCAAATTCGGTTCCATGGAAAAAAAATCTTGGAACCGAATTCAAATCTCGGTTCTTATGGTTTTTGTAAAAAAGGAAGTAATCATGTTGTTTTGCTAACTTTGATTTTCCTAATTATGGTTTTTAAAAAAAATTCGGTCATTCGTCCTTGGAAAAGACCGGCGTTAATGAAGACGATTTTAATCATGAAAACCCTGCCCGCCTAGTCTACTCAACCCTTGCTGCCAATCCTCTCCATTTCAACAATCAACTGTCAGTGTGGAAAATTTGTAATACTTACCAGTGTTCTAAATATCGCGCTATAGCGGCGCTATAGCGTTTTTGGACTCCAAATGCTACGCTATAACATCAAAATGCGTTATTTGCGCTACGGCCACTACAGCGCTATAGCATCTATAGGTCGGTTATTGGACCACAATACACAAATTATTTACATTATCTAATTAAGAAATCAAGCATGCATGCATATATTACACACCTAATTAAATAAGCAATAATAATTAATGAACAGAAAATTAGAGAGAGAAAAGGAAAATATGTAATATACTAACCTTAGAAAGATAGAGAGGAGAAAATAAAAATTTCAAAGATGTCAGATTCTAGCTGCTAGCCTTTGCAGAAATCAGATCAGTTCAATACAGAGAGAGAGAGAATATTAATTACTTGATCAAAACGGCGCTGGAAGAAGAAGGCCTCTCAAAGAAATGGGGCCCTTTTATACTGCACAAAACCCTACAAAGTCTTTTCTACACGGATTTATACTTAACAATCCGTGTAGCTCTCTCACAAGTTATACACGGTTATTTATTAAACAATCCGTGTAGCATTACCCTTTATACATGGATATTTGATAAAAAAAACCGTATAGCTCTCAAACCATTCTACACGGACATTTAACTAAAAAACCGTGTAGCTCTTTTACTATTTCTACACGGATATATTATCAAATATCCGTGTAGCTATTCATACACGGATTTTAGTATAATATCCGTGTAGCTCTCTCAATTTTTTCCACATGGTCTTCTTTTCACACGGATTTTTGATCCCTAATAAACCGTGCAGCTCTCTCAAACAATTATACACTGATTCTTAACTAAATGTCCGTGTATAATTTCCCCATATTTTTTGGCTTTCAAAAATTCACATTTGGTACACGGTTTTTGTATAAAATTGGAAAAAACCGTGTACAATGTGCAGTGTAGAATTACCATTTCTGTAGTAGTGTTATAAGAGCATTTAATTAGGCCGAATTATTAAGAAAATAGTCAAGATAGTTATAAATGATTTATAATTACTAAGGCAATTACAAGAGCATTTAATTTTCAGTTTTCTTGGTTGTAATAATTGATTATATCAATCGGTTATAATATATTAAGAGTAATTGATCATGTATGGGTCAAAATTAACGTTATTTTATTTAGTGGTAATTTTTTCACTGATGAATATTTATTTGCCGATAGCCTTAAATTTATTTTTATTTCAAATAAGTCTAATTCCTAAATATGTTAAAGTGACAATACTTTGTATGTACTCAATATGTATATTTCATTCCTTATTTTTTCAGAAAATCAGATTCTGAATTTTATTGCTGAAATTCAGAATATTAACTTAATTAGCAAATTAATACTTCATATAAACAGATGATAGGAAACTCAAATTTAATTATCAACGGATTTTGTCTAATATGTTTTTTATTCTTACTCCTGAGCAAGATTTAATAGAGATCTAAACATAAAGATCTGGATCAATTAAAATCCGAAATTTAATTTCCCATTTATTTATTAGAATCCAATGTTATTGATAATTAATGAAACTGAGAATATAACATATGATTCTATTTATTTATTCTCTGATGGAGAAAAATTGAATAAAATAAGAGGGAGTATTACTAATTAACTTCTGTTAGGGATGAATTGAATAATCACAAGTAATAGTCAGATATGAATGCTTTTTATTAAACAGATGAGCCCTTTGGATTTAATCTCTTGTTTTATTATTTCTATTTGCATCCCAAAATAGAGAGATCTTACATGCGTCTCATCATAATTTTTGCAGTCTCATTAGATATAAATTCAATTTTTTCAGTTAGAAATTAAATAATCACTTAATAATAGTAATGATCAAATTTCTCAATTTTTCCAATTATAATTTAATCAAATTAATGACTAAATATACCACAAAATCAAATTGTTAGAAATCCTATCAGAATAATTGGGATCATATAATTAAATTCGGTGCAAATATAAAACTTAACTAATCTAAATGCTACTTAATTAAAAACCACCGAATTTAATTTCAGATTTTTGAATCTATTAAGAAATTTCATAATACAACATGAATTGTTGTAAATTTATTAAAGGTATTGTAGCCTGTTATTTATTTCATGGTTAAATTTCGTTGGTACAGGTACTTCACGCTTCATATATTCCCATCATTACTATATTAATGAAGTAAACAAATACTTAATCTATATAATCAAAATTAGACTCAGTTCATTAGAACTACAAATAATATAATTAATCTATACTATTTAACTATCCGAATCACGGAATTACGCTTAAGATTGTTGGGATAAATTTTTAGAATATTCGGATAGTTGTAAATTAATTAAAATAAATCAAATTGAAATAGAGTTACTCGGATCGTGCGAAGCACAGTCCTTGAGCGTATTCCGTCTCATCGTGCAGAATGGAACCGCAACCAAGATAATCCGGAAGAGTCAACTTTTTAGGCACGCCATGGAAGCGACTGACGATAACTCCGCAATATCCAGCATATATCATAATTTGATAAAATTGAGATAAAATGGAAAAAGGAGAATAAATCATATAGAATCATTTTTTGCGGGAGCAAATCAAGAAAGAGGTTATTTTATTTCTACTATAATAATAAAAACAGAGAGAAGATGGTGCAATATATAATAAAAGAAAGGGACCGACTAATTATCCCCCAGCTCCCATCCCCCATTCATCCCCCAGTCAATAACTGCCTTTGTTGACTGCTAATTAAGAGGGGACCACAAATTTCAGCGCTAAAAGACAAAACAAAATGTGTCATTATCGCGGCGAGTGCAAGTATTCATATATAATACATCAAGTATTCATATCTAAGATATCAATTATTTTAAAAAAAAAACTGGACACATACTCACCCATCTTTTACACGTTTTTAGATGTGGGTTTTTTTTCTCCGTTCACTCTAATCAATATTTCTGACAATCTGGTAGGAATTTTGCAAATATAAAACCACGAACGTTTTCTACATAATTTTTTCTTTCAAATGAGATCCATGATGACATACTTTCGAGTTGTCCGTTGCACAAGTATTCATTCCTTGTCATTCAAGTATTCATACATCATCGAACAATTATTCATACCTCATCAGTATTTCACAAATAAAAAACTGGACACATAATTCACTCATTTTTTACCAATTGAAATTTTGTTACCACTCAATTACTGAAAGTGTCCAGTACACTCTATCTTAGGTATGAATACTTGCTCGACGAGGTATGAATACTTGCTTGACATGGTATGAATACTTGCATGACGAGATATAAATAATTTTACGAGATATGAATACTTGCGCGACGGATAACTCAAAAGTATTTCATCATGGATCTCTTTTGAAAGAGAAAATTGCGTAGAAGACGTTTGTGATTTTAGATTCGCAAAATTCTTCACTGATTTTAAGAAATATTAGTTAGAGTGAACGGAGAGAAAAAAAATCACCTCTAAAAACGTGTAAAAGATGGGTGAGTGATGTGTCCAGTTTTTTTTTAAATACTTGATATTTTAGATATGAATACTTAGTGTATTATATATGAATACTGGATGTATTATATATGAATACTTGTGCGCGTTAGTTATAAATTTTTTCAAATATAAGCGGTTCCTCACGTAATTAATGATTGATACACGTTTTCTTTTGTCTTTTTGTACTTGAAGTTGTGGTCCCCTACATAATTAATTATTGGGGGATGAATGGGGGATAGGAGCCGGGGAAAAAAAAATCTTTATCCTAAAAGAAATGGTGTAATGATTTATGAATTTAATGACTATAATGAGAATTCAACACACAAACGGAAATACACAAACGGAAATGAATCTTTATTAAGGAATAAATATGACAGTAATCATCAAAACTGTCCATAATTAAGGAAATATCATTTTCAGTATAATCCTCAAATATTTGAATATCGCAAATGGAGATTTTAAACAATTATATTTTGAGTTTTTAGAACAAAATTTCCAACAAATTTGTTTTGATGGGGTTCATAATTTTTTAATATTGAAAATCTAATAGTGAAATGTTAAGAAAAATAAGAAGTGATAAAATGCAAGACAATATAATTAAAAATTGTGCATCATGAAAGATAGCTCATGAGTTTCATATTTAAGAGGACAATTATCAATGATAAAAGTTAATTAACTAAATTTTTGTTTGTCAAAAAGTTATATTTAAAAAAAATTAACAAGTATAAAATTTTATTTCATATATCATTTTAATATAATTCTCAGGATTTTTACTTTGTGCATGATGCTGAGAAGAGGAAATGGCATGCATTGCAAAGAGACGAGTATCTAAAACCCCTTGTTTTCCATGATGGCAGATTGGCCATCAGGCCTACCCCATTTGCTGCACTATGTAGATGTGGCTCCCACTTGGCATATTCCTAAGCCTCATTAGAAGCCTTGTCTTTGTCTACTTGCCATACAATATATCCATTTTCATTGGGGCATTTTTTGGAATGAAAACTAGGGTTTCCTTTGAGGCCTTGGTTAACCAATGTAACAATAATGCCGATGCTAAATGTGGTGACAATTCAGGCAGGCTGTTTATTTGCAACCACAGAACACTGCTAGACCCAATTTACATAGCAGCAGTCCTTAACAAGAAGCGTGTATCGGCCGTTACATACAGTGTCAGCCGAATTATTTGTAGTTTATTTCAAATGATTATCAATCATTTGGAGATGTTGCTTCTAATTCTTAGTAATTTGTAGTTTATTTCAAGTGATTGATAATCATTTGGAGATGTTGCTTCTAATTCTTAGTAATTTGTAGTTTATTTCAAGTACGTGATTGATGATCTCTCAACAGAATTAGATCCTTTCTTTTTTATACACAAAAAAATTGCGAAAGTCAATGCTGAATAAATCATCGGAATAGTTGGAAGATGTTGCTTCTAAGTTTATTAAGTTCTGATTTATTTCTAATGATAATCTCTCAAAAGAATTTGTCAATACAGCAAAATATTGTAAAAGAACTCCAAAAAAGAAGAAAAAAAAAAAAATAGAGTTGTTCATGTCGGTGTTATCCAGTTTAATTGCTTGAAGTCCCAGAGTGTAAGCATATATAGTCATGTCAGAGTCACAAGGGAAATGGTAACAATTAATTTCTTAGCTTCGTTTTACTATATTAAATAAATGTCTTGTAAAAAAAAAAGGGTTGCTAATTTCATTGAGAGCCATTTATTCTTGGGCAACTCTACATATCCAAAGAGAATGTAGAAAGTCAACTAATTAAAGATCTGAAGGCATTTGTTGAGGGGGGGGGGGGGGGGGGGGGGGGGGGGGGGGGGGGGGTCTTGTGACAGAAAAGCAAGAGATTGACTTTGTATGGATGATGGATCAGTTTGGTAAAAATAAAATAAAAAATAGCACAAAGTACGTGGAAAAATTAAATGTAGAAGACTTGACTCGCAGCAATTTGGCAAAAGAAAATAAATAAATGTAGAATACGTACTTCTGTACAACCGCCATGTAAAGTCAGAGAGGTTTCCCTTCAAACCAATTCAAGTTGTCACATTTCCTCTTCAGGCATCCTTTATATATATGACTTTCTTTCCTGTTAAATACAACCGCCATATCAAAAGAGAAAAAAAAAACCAGAGGATACACGGGTGCTTGCGAGCATACTCTGTATTGCCCACGTTGTAGTTCGGTACAAGATTGCTCTCTCACCTTTTGTTTTAATCAATCAATCAACTTAAGGCTTAAGTATAGTGAATAGTGATCATATATATGGGTGTGCAAAATGTATAGGTAATGTATATTGAATTATGATTGAGAATGTAGGTAGCGTTTACGTAGTAACACCTCGAATTAGTTTACAATATACAGGTCTTTTATAACTCCATCCAGCAAATAGCGTGGCATGTGGAGGGCTTTTATAACTCTTTTTTTCTTCTTTTGAAATGTTCTTTATCATGCATCTCTTCGCACTGCTTGTTTCTTGCTCATGGTTATGTTACATGTTTTGTACTTTTTGACAATATTACTTTCTGTTTCTGTCTCTTGTACTGAGATCATTTCAGTTATCATCTGAATAGAATTGTAATGCAAGCTACCAATTTTCTTACCCTAAGAGGCGGTTATGTGCACCACCGCTCCTCAAACCTTCGCCCTTCTGTCACGAGCTACTCACTGTTGAGACACCATAATTATGTTGCTCTCAGATCTTCTTCTACAGTTCACGAAAGTTGTTTCATATCCAATCAAGGATCCCCAGGGAAACCAAGGAATGAGGTATGCTAGTTTACGTAACTTGTCCTTTATTACATGTGCTCTGTTTTCCACTGTCTCGTTTGTATTGGGCTGTTTCACCAAATAGGCCACATGCGGTATATATTTTGACCAAATTTTGTTTTATTTTGTTGCATATACTTAAAAACTTAGTTTATCTTTAATTTAAGACTTTTAAATCAGCTTATTTCATGTTCTTAATTAGTACATGGAGGAGGTCCTTAAATTGGTGACCTTGTCCCCCTTGAATGAAGAGTATCCAGAAGAGCTTAAAAAGCTAGTTCCTATCTTCAGTGAGTACGGCTTATTTCGTTACCGAACGATTGTTCAGGTATTAGTTCTAAATTTTGATCATAGTAATCTATGAGTATATAATGGGGTGTTACTGCACCAAACTATTTGTATAATGCCAGATCTTAAATTGATTGCATACCATATATACCAGTCACGCATAATATGTACTGAGTTTCAAATATGTTAATGGACTAATAAAAAACAAACGAAAAAAAAAGCTTAAGAAATCATTTTTTTCTCTCTATTGTATATTGGAGGTTAAATGGTTATTGAAGAAGTCCGATATTCCAGAATTAAATGAGGTCCCCAAGTTCAGTCAAGGTGCCTGCTCTTTTCTCAAAGACATAATTCATGATTTCCATGAAGGCAATATGCATGATGTGGAGAAAGTAGAGCACGGCAATCAAAGCGCCGTCATAAATTATCTCAAGAAGAGAAGCAAGTATGATCATGAGATCTCAAAGGTTGGTTCAATATTATTTGATGCCTAGCTTGGAACCTAACATATCCGATCTAAAGTCTAAACCCAAATATTAGTTGTTTGCCACAAGTTATTTCAGACAACGTCGAAACCGATCTGAAATACAAAAAATGACCCATTCAAATTTGATTTGATCTTAGTTCTCAAATCTCAAGTCCATAAACCAGCTCCCAAAAGAGTAGAACTATGAACTCACTGGTACACTAAATGTGGGTATCAAAATTAGTAAATTATATCTCAATTCTATGAGTTCTTGTATTCACTTAAAATTTCTGATAGGTGCTTCAAAATTATCAAAATACGTGCAATCCGGAGGTGATTGAATTAGCATTTGCCATGATGCTAAAAAAAGCTATAAATAGTGTACTTGTTCCACGCATGACTAAGATATGCGACACCTTGTCCTCCATGGCGGTTGAGAATCATGTATCGGTGAGTTTATATGGCCAAGAACTATTTGTCTTTTTGTTCCCCTAAATTGTTATGTTCTAATATAAAATTTGGTATCAGTTTCAATTTTTATTTGAGTGCCCACTTCAAGTCATTTAATTATAGTTTAAACACGCAGAAGCAAAAAGAAATAAAGAAAAGGAAATGGCATAGCAATTAATTTAGTTCGATTATACTTGCAAGTTAAAATAAAAGTTAATATTCACTTATTTACTATAGCCGGCACCTCCTTATACACTTACATTGGGACAAGAGTTGTTTTTGGTTGCGGACAAACTAAGCGAGCAGGCTAAGCGCGTGAGCGAAATTCTTATTTTGGGACAGTTTAGGAGTGGAGGTGAAAATTACAATGGCGATAGATATGCTGAGATAGATTGGCGTCGTATTGATAAGGAATTCGTTACTTCTTTGGGTTTAGAATTCCACTCAAATGTAAGACTACGTACAGTTTCTTTTACTCTCCTTAATTTATCTTTTTAATTTCTAATAAAACTTTCTCTTTCTTTTCTTTTGGAGTACGTGTTACAAAATACATTTTCAATTTAACACAGTGTTCTTAATTATGGTTGACGTCAGAAAGTTGTAGTCAAAGTAAATTGAGGATATATATAGAAAAATAAAAATTCCCTGAAGACTTGTGAACTAGCTTGATAAAAATGCTTGAGTACTAGAATATTTTTAACAACGTGCATGGTGCATGGATATAATACTCCTGTCGGAATAAGTAGATTCATTCTTTTGTGGTCTTACCCAACATTAGTCATTCAATTCTTTTACCCTCATCTTTAAAACAGATTCTTGTAGTATATCAATTTATACCTTGTAGTATGCTTCTGCGGTAAGGTTATTGACTATGAGAGCATTGGGCTATATTTAACAGCAAAATAATATACAAAAACTATTAGTTATTATGCAAAAATCATTTCAACTTTCTTTAGTTACTCAAATCACATTATTTTTTACTCATTCTGCTTCCTTGGCATCCTTGGCACCTCTCATAAAAAACTATTATATTATTGTTTCATGGTAGATGTTCACTTAGTTTTTCTTGTATGATCAACTTTTGTGCTCATTATTTAGGTTGACTCGGAAAATCACATCAACAAGCTTATTTTGGAGATCATAAATTTCAATAAAATCCTGGTAGATTTTAACAATGAACTACAGAGTTACTTCAAGCTGGTAAGGCCAGCATTATAATTTTATTCTAATATATTTATGAATTCAAATCCTGTTTTAATTTAATTTTCATGATGGTAAAATCCACATACTAAGGGAAAATATTTTTGTAAAGACATTGAATATATACTTTTATTTTACTTTTGGCATCTTTAATTGTATGTTTTTTTTATTTGATTTCTTTGTGAAGGAAGGAGACCCTATTAAGTTTGAAAGAAATAAAATCAATTTATTATCACTAGATAATATGATCAAGACTCTTGATATCAAAAGGCCTCATTCCAAGGTATATATTCTCATTTTTTTTTTCTTATCCTTTTTGCAAATTACAGCCAATAGATTACAGACTTACAATATTTGAATAAATAACTATTCAATTTATAAACCAAGCTTGTTTCATAACAAAAAAAATTTGGTGAGAAATTTATGCAGCTAATTTTAAATAAATAATCTGATTGTTATTAAATGTAGAGGAATCTGGCAGGAATACTCGAAGACATGCCACAGGACCTGGTAGGAGTACTCGAAGACATGCCACCGAATCTGACAGGAGTACTCGAAGACATGCCACAGGACCTGGTAGGAGTACTCGAAAACATGCCACAGGATCTGACAGTAATACTCGAAGACATGCCACAGGACCTGGTAGGAGTACTAGGTTACTCCCTTGTGGGGTACGAAGGCATGCTCGAGGTGCTTAAAAAGCTCCAGTAATGTCTTGTATGTTGTATCAACAAAATATTTAATTGTATTATATAGTTTGGATTTTTTTTTATGACTTGTGTTATGCGGTTTTGAACTTTTGAATTTCAAAGTGTTATGTACGTTCTTTTATTCTCTATGAATTGTGTTAGTTTGTGACATGTTGATTTTGTAATTCTCTATTAAAATTTATCACAACCTTTCATCTCTTTAATAAATCAATATTAGACTCTTTGTTAGCTATTCATTTTATTTTGTTTGGCAATTCTCTCTTGTTCCCTTCGGATTGATTTATGCCATATTCAATTCTCTCGTATATTTCGATCCGATGGTAGTGATTTATTAAATTTAAAAAAATATATAAAAAATATAAATTTTGGTTTCTAAAGATATATTTATATAAAAATTATGTTTAACAATTCAGATACTAGTAATTTTTATATTTTCATACTTTGATACTAGTAATTTGCTGGATACCACACTAAAATTGACACAAAGAAATTCGTGTATGATTTTGTGTGAACAAGATGCTTCACAGTCGTGTCTATAGCTAAATCACTGTAGGCCACGCGCCCACGCGTCTGGACCCAGTGTGTGGATTTCGTGTAGAAGGATGAAATTAGTTTTTTTTTTTTTTTTTTCCCCCTTTTTTTCATGCAAAATCTCAACCGTTCAAATATGTTATGCACGAATTCAAAGCACAAATAATGCTGGCTCCCTCCGCTATCCCGAATAGGCACCATATACGTCGGTCACACAAAAGTTGAGATATCTGACTCGTCCTCTTATATTTGTAGCTGCCAACGGGCTTTAAGATTCGAGTCAAATTAAAAGATTATAACGGACGGTTCGAATTTCAGTCTGCGGATACGGTATTTTACTGGATCCAAACCCCTGAGCGAGTTTAATTTGCGTGTGGGTTCGCTATTAACGAGGTGGTTCGTATTTTGAATACAAACTTCTTAGTTTGGTACTTTTGCAAATAGACCCTCTTATTTTCTAACTTTTAGAAGGACAAAACTGAAATCGTCCCTTCTCTATTTTCCTCAAAAGCATGGATGGCTGATTTAGGCAATTTTGAAAGGATGTGGTAACATTTACAATGATTTTTTGGAAGCCAATTTATATATATATTATATTACTTTAAAAAATGTATTGTATTTTTTTAATACGAACACTAAAGAACCGCGGACTTAGTGCATTGACACGAGTCCCATTTCACTATAGAGAGGTCGCAAGTTCAATTCTCGAGAATAACATCTAGAAAATATTGGAGTTTACCGGGACCCTTTAATTAAAAAAAACCATAATTAAAAAAATTAAAATTAGGGAACCAACATGATTGCCTGGCTATTTCGAAAAACCATAAGAACCGAACAGCCTATTCGGTCCCCAAAATTTTTTTTCCCTGGGACCGAATAGGGATTTCGGTCCCCCCCCCCAATTTCACATTTTTTTGGCAGAGCCGCCACAGAAAATCGAAATGGGATGGGGAACCGAATTGGGATTTCGGTCCCCATTTTTTTTTTTTTTTTTTTAAGAGACAAATAGCTAAAATAATGAAATATAATACTAAAAAATCGAATTTTTTTTCCTTTGTCAAATTATTTTTTTGATAGCATATTTGTACTAAAATACACTAAATTACTTCAAATTATGTTAATTTATGTTGATTTACACTAAATTATTTGAAATTACAATAATTATGTAGAATTATGATAAAATACGGTAAATTACGTTAAATTACGTATGAATAGGGCCGATTTTGTGTCATCTTTCATAAATCATTAAAAATAGTAAAAAAATTCCAAAAAATAATAAAAATTGATATTCTACAAGTTCATTATATAACTAATTTACTGAGCTACGTAGATTGAATAATAAAAGTGAAAATCTCAATCGAAAACTTCAACTGAAGTTTTGAGGCCCTTCTCTTTGTTTTTTGGCAATTCTGAATTTGGCAATTCGGCATCATGGGCACGAATGATGCGCATTTTCGCAAGCTTTCCGAAAAGTGGTCATTTGCTGAAATCGGACACTCGAGCGCCGTTTTATGGCCGTTTGAAGTTTTGTCGTCGTTTTTTCCCCTTCTCAGTGAAGATATCATCCCTATTCGTACGTAATTTAGCGTAATTTTCCGTATTTTAGCATAATTCTACATAATTATTGTAATTTCAAGTAATTTAGTGTAATTCTACATAATTATTTTAGTATAACTATGCTAATTGTAATAAAAAAAGTAATCTAACAAATATTAAAAAAAAAATTCAATTTTTTTAGTATATTTCAGCATTTTACCTATTTGTCTCTTAAAAAAAAATTAACATAATTTCAAGTAATTTAGTGTAAATCAGCATAAATTAACATAATTTCAAGTAATTTAGCGTATTTTCATATAAATATGATATAAAAAAAGTAATTTGACAAAGGGAAAAAAATTCGATTTTTTTAGTGTTATATTTTATCATTTTGTCTCTAAAAAAAAAATTCGATTTTTTGTCTCTTAAAAAAAAAAAAAAAAAAAAAAAATTGGGGACCGAAATGCCAATTCGGTCCCCACTGAAAATACCCTGGACCGAATTGGGATCTCGGTTCCAGGGTGCTACACGGAAGGCCGCACAGTTTTTTTTTCGAAAAAACTGTGAAATGGGGGGGACCGAAATGCCAATTCGGTCCCAGGGAAAAAAAAATTTGGGGACCGAATAGGCTGTTCGGTTCTTATGGTTTTTCGAAATAGTCAGGCAATCATGTTGGTTCCCTAATTTTATTTTTTTTAGTTATGGTTTTAAAAAAAAATCCGAGTTTACCGGGACCCTTTAATAAAAAAAAAAATAGGA
This sequence comes from Carex kokanica, assembly GCA_025461125.1. NCBI lineage: Eukaryota > Viridiplantae > Streptophyta > Magnoliopsida > Poales > Cyperaceae > Carex > Carex kokanica. The sequence continues at coordinate 1,158,063 of JAJGRX010001195.1, forward strand.
GAAGTGCCTTTCTTAGAACCCGGCATTAGCAATCAACACTACAGCAAAACAGGACATCCGCGACCGGCATCAGCGACCGATCCATTCGCCGGTCGCGGAAGACCCCAAAAAAAAAATTAAAAAAAATAAAATAAAAGGTTTTCGGAGACGGACTCTTCAGAGACCGGCGCCAATTGTCTTCTGCGACCGATTTGGCCCGGTCGCAGAAAGGTGCCTTCTAAAATTAACACGCGCGAGTTTTTCTGTCTCCTCCCGCCTCCCGCATTTTAGGTTTAGCCCAAAAAAAATAAAACTCGCGCTATCCCGCCTCCCGCCTCCCGCCGCCCGACCCCCCGCCCACAGGCCTCGCCGCCCGACCCCTCCGCCCGATCCCAGGCCGACACCTCCGTCCACATTCCTCGCCGCCCGACCCCGACCCCTCTGCCCGATCCCCAGCCTAGGCACTGTGCTCCACCGGCGACTGGCCAACACCCGACACCTTCACATTCCTCACCTAGGCACCGTGCTCCACCGGTGACTGGCCAACTCCATGGGCCACCGAGCTCTGATCTTACCGCCGCCTCCCTCTTGCCAGCACAAACGCGCCAAATCGACCCTATCGCACCAACACAGACGAGGTTAGTTCTTTGAGACAAATTTCACATTGGACCCAGATCAGAGTTTTTTTTATATCAAATAGGTCATGTAGAAAACTCAAGGCTTGTGAATTTGATTTTTCTTGCATATTCCATCTATAAGAGTGCAATAGGTCACGACATTAGTCTCAAGCCCTTTAAATTTCATGTCGTGTAGAAAATTCATTGCCTTCTCGAATTCACTATTCAAATCTGGTGCCTTCTCAATTTCACATTGAAAATCTGGTGCCCTTTGCCATAGATACAAAAACGAACAAGAATTTCAGATTAATTTGCAGTGATGAGTCGCCCATCCTCTTCGGTGTAAGTTATAAATCTTAGACATCATCTACTTGTTTTAAACATTTTAGCAACAATTTTGGTTGAAGAATTATGAGAAGCTAGGGAGTACAAAACTTTAATTGGGGACTTGAGTTATTTATTAGAGGTTTTGTTTTCATAATTTGGGTTTACTTTCGTAATTTGGTTTTACTTTCATTTTAATTTGAAGTTATAGTAATATTTGGCTTGCTTATTCTTAATTTGTTTGTTTAGAACCTATTAATGAAAATAAGCGCCTAACTGCTACATTTTTCTATTGATAAGATATCATCATTTTGGTCTGATATACTGCTACATTCTACTGCATGTTTTTCCTTTTGATTACTATGCAGCCATTAGTACTACTTGAATTCTTGAAAAGAAATCAGACGATAATAATCTGTTTCTAAAGTTAGCAAAATCTTCAATTTTTTTCTCTACAATATTTTATCTGTACGCACACACGTATATATATGTAAAATAATTTAATATCTTGATTGCGTTTAAAAATGTAGGTACTGAAAGTTTCTAATGGAGGCTGCCATAAATTGTAACCAGGTTCATTTTCTAGCCTAAATTTTTTAACCCTATATATATGCTATATGGTTGTTTACTGAATCTATATGCTGTATGGTCGTTATCTCTGTTTCAAAACCAAATTCATCATTTAAATTCCATAACTATAAGTTAAGTTATGCATTATGTTTGTTAATTATCACAGGGAGCTTTGGAGACAATGACAATCATTTTAAGTGCAACAACAATTATTTTAATTTGTTTGATTAGGTGAGTTCTAACTTCTTTGTTGTAAAATTCTACTTGTTTGATTACATGTAAAATAAATTAGACTTAAGAAATTTACTTCATCGTATTATTTGATTCAGTTTCTCGATGTTTATGTTTTATTGTGATGTTTTATTGTGATGGTATATTGTTATATTTATGTTTTACGTGTAGTACCATTTATTAAATGGGGGAAAAGTAAATAACAAAAAATGGGTTCAATAGTTGTTATATTTGTTTGGTACATTTCGTACCGATTGGAGAAAAGAAAACAAACAGTAAATGCCAAAAAAAAAAAAAAATTACCCTTCTGCGACCGACTATGGACTCATCAGCGACCGTCCAATCGGTCTCTGATGCTCCCGTCACGTCAACATATACCATCAGAGACCGATCTAACCGGTCTCTATAGGGTTATCTGCGACCGGCGACAAACCCTTCTGCGACCGGTGACGTCAGCGGGGAGGTATCAGCGACGAAGCCAACTGCGACCGTTACATCTGCGACCGATTTCTGTCTTCTGCGACCGTATTTATCATCTGCGACCGGCGACATACTTATCTGCGACCGATTTGGCCGGTCGCAGATGAGTGTTTCTCCTGTAGTGCAAGTAGGCAGTTAGTTTAGTAAGTGTCTTAGATCTTTTCTGAAAACATAACTTTTGTAACAATTTCTAGAAATATGAAAACTGAACCCATAAAAGGAGATGGCTTGTTAAAGATTAAAGTTTTAAGCCAAACACATAACCAGAAAAGGATTTCACATGTTGTTGTATGTGTAAGGCATGAAGCATTCTAATAAGTAATAACAATCTAACTTTAGCTCAGTAGTGTATCTAATGGCTAACACTAGTTTTATCTCAAATTGTAACAGGGTGATGACATGACCTCTGCGCAAAGAGGTACCAGATCTTACTGCACGATAAGGAGCTAGTTGCACTAATTGCATGCCTCAATTTACATTTTTATAATATAAATGTATTTATTCAGATGGCTCAGGGGCACTTGAGGCCATGTAGAACAGTGTTGTAAGTCACAGTATCAATCTCAATTTTGGCAGTTAGCATCTCATTGAATAATTCGAAGGCTTCTCTATGCTCTCCTTCCTTGAAAAGACCATCACGCAAAATATTATAGGTACGCGTATTTGGTACACAACCGCACCTTCGCATCTCAGCCAATAATCTGACGGCAGGACCCGCTTGACAGTTTTCACATAAACCCCTCATTAAGCCAATCATCTCATTAAGATTTTTAATGAGGCAGTATAATTGGTCTAGAAGTACCCTATTAATATTGATCCTTATCATATTAATAATGTATAATGAATGATGAACATCTAAGGAGAAGTCTTATAAATAAATTTAAATTTTGGATGTTCATTTGTAACTTTTCACTAATTGCTTCAAAATTTCTCTTAAAGAAGTATGTTTCACCTCTCCACATTTATCAATGGAATTAATTTAGATAGCTTGTAATTTATATTATCTAGCCTATAAATAGTGGCCTTGTAAGCTTGTATGAAATACACAATAAAAGCATATGAATAAAAAATAGTTATCTTTATACATTCTCAATATCTTGTTTACTTTTCTTTTTCTTCAATTTATAACACTTTTCTCTTGCAAAATTTTGTCTTCTCCAAATCCCTCCATTTCTATTCTTTGCTTAATCATCTATCAAATAATTTTATAATCTAAAAACTGGTTCTTTGAAAAGCCAATTTTACATAAGCTTCCTGAAAACAAATCCTTTGTAATATCGATTTGATTAATAATTAAATAATTTAAGTTTTCTATGTCCTAAATGTCTAAAACTTTTGCATTTTAGCATCAATCAGGATGGTTTGATTTAATTATGATGATATATTTTTGTCATAAATCTTCTTCGGTCGTAAGATAAATTCATTCTCGCTTTTTAAATTTTATCATATTTTTATTGTCGTTTAATAATGCAGCAAAGGTTGTTAAATTTAGACCGTCAAAAATTGTCTCATTTGACGAATGCTAAAAGATACATTAGAACTCACTACTTTATGGACAATGATATGTGTTAATGTGTACCAAATAGATCATGTCTACAATATTGATCTTCTATTCTATTTTATTTTGATAATTGTCAAGAATATTATAAAATCATTAATAAATCTTATCCCGAAGAGTAAAAGAAGCCACAGCACAATCCATTTACCATTGCCAACCTCTCATATTCACTGCATTACCTTTATTCCTTTAGTGAAATATAACTTGGCTTTACCATTACACAATTGAATAATCTTTAACAATGCACATCTGACTATACATTCTGTCAACTGGAATCGGATTTTTGTTGCTTCAGGCTGCAAACATCTGGAACAAATTCAAAACCCATAAAAAAAGGTTTAGATATTATGGCAGTTCACTGCATTACCTATACATTCTGTCAACTGGAATTGGATTTTTGTCGCTACAGGCTGCAAACATCTGGAACAAATTCAAAACCCATAAAAAAGGTTTAGATATTATGACAGTTCTGCTGTTTTTGTTTTCGTCAAAAGTATGAGCATCGATCAACAAGGGAATGTGTACATTCTTTCCGAGTTAGTCTACACAGTACAAGTTTTGAAAACCAATCTAAAACAGCATGAAAACAATGTTAATTAGCATCAGGTCACAAGTAAATGAAAATAAAAAGTGGACATTCTTTATATTATTCAAATTGCTCAATGATTGCTCAACGATTTGGATACTTCTAAATATGATTAACTCATACATAATATTGCAAATCATTCACTATTTAGAGTTCAATTATCAGGATCAACTGAACTACCTAGAAGTATCACTTATGACATGATTCATGTCTAAATTGAACTTCTAGCGGGTAGCACCTTATTGTTCCCTAATAGTTTATCTGTTTATGTTCCATTCTTCCAAGTACAATTCCTATTATAATGAACATTTTTGCACCTAGTGAAGAAATTATAATGAGCATTAGTAATTTTACTTGCATATCAAATAGAGCAGTTTTGCACTTTTTCAAAAAGAGGGGGAGCGTCACAAAAATTATAACTCCACCTTTTCCATTACTCGCTACGCCTCTTCATTTTGGCCAACATCCACTTCAAATAAGGTCTTCATCCAGCGGGACAAATTTGTGATAAATGGCGTGTAAACAAAGTAACATGTCGTTGTCCAGCTAACTAAACCCTGAAAAAAAAAAACAGTTGTAATTATATTCCTCAAATTACCAAATAGTAAAATAATTTTTGCCAAAGCCAAGTGTGACATTCATATTTACATCACAGTTAACATCAAGGAGTATTCAACAAGATCAGACATTTTCAAATGCTAGATTTATTCCAAATTGCAAAAGTTTGAGGGGTCAATCAAGAAATGCAAAGTGCAGGTGATAAATGCAATTCTGGAACTCCATTTATTTTTGGTTTCTCTTCTTCTCAATTTAAATAATTAAGATTCAATTAAAAAATGAAACAAGTTTATTTGTATTGGTATGATTACCAATTTGTTCCAACTTTAGTCAATTTTAGTACCACTACAAGGTGATGCAGAAAATGACAATATTGCTTCAAGTACAATCCATATTACACTTTACAAATGTACCTCTCCAAAAAGTTGAATATCAGCATTTGGGTAGCTCCAAAGGTGAAAGATCCTGTAATTTTGCAAGATAACCCAACATAATTTGTCAACACAAAACAAAGTTATTACTATAATCCAAGCAAAAGAGAACAAAGAAAGTGACAACAAAGGAACTTTATCTTTACTACGATGAAAGGACAAATATAACAGCAAAGGAAAAAAGTTCTTCAGAACGCTATTAAACCTCAAAACTCCATAAGAGGTAATGAGGGAGAGAGAGAAAGAGAGTACTTGATCAATGGGATCTCAGCAAGAGGGCATAAGATACCAACAAGAGAAGCTAAAGCAAAGCCATGCCAAGTGCTATCAAGATAGAACCATACAAACTCTGCCAAAGCGAACAAGGCATAGGCTTCTATGTTGCTTGGAACCCCTGCTTTAAACATCTCAGCACTCACTTCAATAAATAGAGCAAGGCTTCTGGTCAACCAATCAAAATCATTTGTCAAAATGTCATTATTAGAAGAAGTTCTGACTGAAGCTGAAACCAATTCCTAATTTCAAAATTTCTTGAGTCATTTTACGTGTTTATGGTCCAATTAAGCCTCAATCATACCAAAATGTGACCTCAAATAATAAAAAGGATTAAGCCCCAATTATGCATTGTACTTAACTCATGCAATGAAGCACAAAAGTAGTGAAGAAAAAATTAATTCCGCTCATATAGATGTCAAACTGAAATAAATTTGATTCCAGCTGGTAAATTTTGGTTCAATATAAGGATGGGATCTTACTATTTCCAGATTTCTATCCATGTCTGTGGCTTACTGGTATCAAATTTCACTGGTACGGTATCATTATTTAAACACTAAACCACTAACATTAAGGAGAGGGCTGCTTTCTCAAGACTTCCCATAGGTTTAGTTTTGGATGGCAATTTTTCATCTAGAAAGAGTTGTATCAGGCCAAAGGTGCAATAAAAAGCCCCAAGCAGAGGTGGTACCTACCAAATACACGTATAGTACACAGTTAGGCAGAGAAGGAAATTTTGCCTCTTTTTTTAAGTTTTAGAATTTAGACACACGCACGCACGCACAGAGCAGAGTCATGAATTACTGGAACATATTTTTTTTATCATATAAATGAAACAAAAAACCGCAACACAGGTCCAGAATGCATAATTGCAAACAAAAAAGCTATAATTTTGACAATTAGAAGAAATAAATAATTGACCAGAAACAGTAACTACAGTTTAGAAACTTAGCAAATTAATCCTAGAGTTCAGTTCATCAGAGAACCATGTAGAATTTTCTTCATCTAACAAGCATCAATTCCTCAAAATAACTAAGCTTTTGAGAAAAAACAACAATAAATGAAAAAAAATTACCCAGAGATTGGTGTGGAGGGGCCCAATGTCAATGGCACCCATCTGATAAACTACCAAATTAACCCTGGAGTGAAGTCCGTCAAGAAGGGGACCCAAGATGAAGCCAGACCCAAAAAGGGAAACTGTGACGGAAGGCCATGCGGTTTTGGTCGTTTTCACTCCATCTTTTCCAAGTGCACACCAGACCTTGCGGGTGTAGCACAAGCGAGAGGTTTTAGAGAGAGAAAGGGAATTTGTTCGGAAGAAGTTTGAGGAGGTGAGAGAATATGACTGTATCATCTCTCTCTAAAGCTCTCTCCCTCCAGCAAGAGAATAGAGAGAGAGAGAGAGAGATGGACCCTGGTCCGCAATCTTTCTAAGCCAACTACAGCATATGGCCTATCCGATGGGCAGTGGCCAATGGACCAAATTCAGGTCCGTTGATCCGTTCGCTTCGCGCCAGGATTCGTGCAAAATTACAATTAAGAGTCGTTCGGCACCTCGATGTCGACTCATCACATCCAGGGGTTAAGATCGTCATGTGATTCTAAACGGCTGCGCGAATCTTAACGCAAATCGATCGACCCAGACCGGATAACGGACCCCCTTGACCCCTTCTCTCCCGCAGATTTTTATCGGCCAACCGCACTCGTCTTCACTTCTTCCTGTGGCCTGTGGCAAGTTAAATGTTGGCGTACGGGGTGGTTCGTATAATTTCTTAGTTCGCTACTTTACCCTTGTTTTTTACTTTTTTAGAACTACTGCGTAAAAAAGGGTGGCAAGTTAAATGTTTTGCTTTTTTTCCTTTAAATCCTCATTTCTCTCAACCCAACAAATTCTCGAGTTATTTTGTGCCACATTTCCTCCATGAGAACCGAGATGCCTGAGTTGCTGCTCCTTCAACTCTGGTAAAGTACACAATTGGTTAATGGTTAGTGTGCATAATTAGAAAAAAATATTAATTTCCCGTACAGAAATAAAACCACAATAGTAGCAAGCAGATTAAAAATTGATCCGGATCATCTCAACAAATTGTTATTTCTACTTCTTGTTCCAGAACTCTCAGCTTCACATGACTGTGTGTTTGTTGTAAAACTCTCAGTTTCACTTCTGAGTGTAGATGTGTCAGTCATTAAACTGTCAACCTTGATTCGGTGATCTATCGACCGAGTCAGTGACCAGATTGAAGGCAAATTTGGAATAATCACAGAAGGGCTGGCAAGCATATTTTTTACAGTCTCCATGGTAGGCCTGTCAATCGGATTTTCTTGCACGCACAGTAATGCTATATGAACACATCTTTTGATCTCTTCTTGGAATTCTTCCTCTAGGATTGGATCCATTAATTCAAATATCATACCATCGTTCCAATGTAGCAATGCCTGTGGCAAGGGTTTTTTTTGTTAGTTTTGTGATATAGGTCTCAACTTACACCTTGTTTGGATGGAGAGTAGAGGAAAGAAGGGGAGGTGAAAAGTAGAAGGGAATGGAATAGAATAGAAAGGAAGATTAATATATTAACCTCTTCGTGTTTGAATGATTAATAATAAAAAAAAATTAACTTTCCTTTCTATCTTATTTCTTGTTTGGTTAATTAAAATTTAGAAGGTTAATGAGAAATTCAGTGGTTGTTGTAGGTTTGTGATAAAAAATTTGTATGAGAAATATATAAGTAAGATATAGAGTTGAGCATTTGTGCTATTTTTTCTAAAAATATTTGCAACAAAATTTATTTACATTCGTTACACCCCAAATCGGGAGAGAAATCGATTCTATTGATTACATACAAGATTAAACCTTTCACCTCCAACATAATTTTATCAATCAAACATAATTTAACAGAAAATTTTCTTTTCTTTCCATTCCCTTCCTTCCTCTACTCTCCATCCAAACAAGGTGTTAAATAATATGTTACCTACTATTTAATTACTAAAAATAACATTTTGTAAAGAAGTTATGAAAGCAAATTGTAAAATTTAATTGCATATCAGATTAATTAGCATAATTAAGGATTGAGCAAATCACAAACTAGTGATCAATGTAAGTACGTCAAATAATAGAAATAAACAATTCTCCTTCTAACTTAATTATGTTCAAAGTGTTACTCAACTAAAAATGTACCCTTCTTTTTATTAAAAAGGCTTGCCATGATTTAAATAGACAAATAGTATATGCTTATGTAATTCTAGTCAAGGCTATTCATGACAGATACATTCAAACAGTGCTTAAAAGAAATTTTTTATTTTGTTGGACTTTCAATTAAACTTTCTTATAATGGCATAATTGTTGTTCATGGTAATAGTTAAGATCATCAATTGAAAGGAACAGTGATGGCAGAAACCGCAGCATAGACAAAAATTTCTGAACGGAAATTCTGACAACAAAAAGCTTCTGGACCTAAATCTCAAGAAGTTCATGTTACTTACATGATTAATGAGATTTGAAGCGCGATTCGAGCCAACAAAGGTGCTATTCTTCTGGCCTGTCAGAATCTCAAGATCGAAGAAGAACTCCAAAGCCATACACATCTGATTTAGTAGAGAAATTTCCGTGCAAAATGTACTCTGGTGCCATATAACCACTACATTTCAAAGGAAGTCAAATGAATCTGTAAAGCTAAATTGGTGTCGTATTTATGCAAGTTTTGTCTGGTATACGACATTCCCATTCCAAATTGGTGTTTGTATGATGTGATATCACATTTTGATAGTTTTTCCATAATAGGTTTAAATATACATGTTGTTCAATTTATTAAACCTGAGCTAGTTCCTCAACTGATATCAATGGGCAAGTTACGCCCAAATTGAACAACTACAGAAAAAAAATGAAGAAGGGAAAGGAATTTGAGTCAATAAGCATAAATTTAACCCAATTTCAGTGCCTAAAGGGAAAGGAATCTGAGTTAATAGGCATAAATTAAACCCAATTTTAGTACCTAAAGGACCATAAGCATATTGAATGAAATTTGAAAGAACGTTAAATGCAAGGGGGTCAAACAGCTCTCAACTGAAATTGCGCTGCTACATGCAACTACATGGTTGATATGAAACAGTATTATACCCATTGTTGTTATACTGGACTTGAACTGCCAATAATATATCTTAGAAGTATTAGATCATGGTAAGTAAAGAGTTGTTGTATAATCAATCTTACAATGTTCCGGCAATGATATTTGTATCTTTATGGGTTTGATCTTCCTCGAAAAACCTTGCAAGCCCAAAATCAGAAATTTTTGGGTTCATATCCTTGTCAAGCAATATGTTGCTAACTTTTAGATCTCTGTGTATAACTTTCAACCGAGATTCCTCATGGAGGTAATTTAAACCACGAGTAATTCCTTCAATTATTTTGTGTCGCATTTTCCAGTCAAGGTTGACTCGTTGGGAAGTATCCTTTGCTGCATCAGGGAAATATCAATAGTCTTATCAGTAATGCTTATTTATGAGAAATTTTACTTTGAATTGGTATATACTATATATTTCAACAAAGGACTTGTACCAAAAAGAATCTTGTCAAGACTTCCATTAGGTAAATATTCATAGCAAAGCAATTTCTCTTGCTTTGTAATGCAACATCCAAGCAACTGGACCAGGTTCTTGTGCTTGAGTTTTGCGAGAAAATCCACTTCATTCTTAAACTCTGTTATGCCTTGGACCGAACTTCCCGAAAGTCTTTTCACAGCTATTTCTCGTCCATCAGGAAGAGTACCCTTTATATAATAATATGTCAGTGATATAAGTAATTTTGTTTTTTATCAGTCAAGAGATAAGATAAGGAAAATTACTAGGTATAAGTGTTGTTGTACCTTGTAAACCGGACCAAAGCCTCCTTTACCTAGTTTATTCCTGTCGGAGAAATTATCTGTGGCAGCTTTTAGTGCAGTAAATTTAAACACTTGATATTCTGCATTTGGATTTAGGATATATTCCAGTTCTGTTTCTACATTTTCATGTATATCCATCGTGTCATCATCATCATCTGTTCAGAAAGGAGACACTCATGTTGTATCATATATACTGATAGGAAACATACTTAGTAAAACTTACATGGTAGTCTTATAGGCATGTAAAAAAATAATAGAATTGGCAAATTACTTGTATCTTTGTCTAATGGGCGCTTTCTCCTCCAGAAGAAGAATCCAAATGCAGCTAGACCCGCAACAACCAAAACAACAACTATGGAGACCGCAATTGTCGCAGTTGAGTTAGATTTCGATCCTGCATGTTAATTATTTGATTTTTTCAGAAAATGCTAGCAAACTTTTAGTGATGTATCCTCTGAGTCTGAGAATTTGCCAAGCTAATAGGGAGGTGTTTATAGTATTTCAAACTCTGTTCAGTTAAGAACAAGAGTACATGACAAAACTTTTTCTAGGATTATTAATTATTTTAATGGACTGTTTCTACCTTTTTTTATTTATAAAACAGTAAAAAAATATTTCTGAAATTACTATCTGAATACTCTTTTTATTTACCTGTTAATGATGTCGGTGGTGGTGGAGACGGTAGCGATGGTGGGGGAGGCGGTGGTGGGACCAATGACACTGGAAACGAGCTAACGTTCAAAATATACTGCTCATACCTTATGTAGCAATTCCTTGTCCATATCCTCATCCCCAGTGCAGTCCCATTAATTGAGCACCAGGAGAAGTAAGACATTGCATTCGAAATGCATCTTTTACATTCCTGTGGGGACAGGTCTTTTGTACACTGCACAAGTGCTGACATATTCGTGCCGTTGACCACTTGAGTTGAAAACATTTCCGGTGTATATGGTGTCGTTGCACTTAAATTAGTGAACACCTTCATAAGAGATTTCAGTGTCGTCTGATCGAGTGAATCTCCACTATATAAGCAGAAGGGCTCATAGGGATCTGCAACAGAAAGAATGTTCTTGCTCGAGTAGCTCAACAAGCACGAGTCATATAGCACAGTGGCGGTCGCACTCATGGAGCATGGTTGTGTCGTGTTGGACGTGGCATCTTGAAGGCAATTGACGCAGTTGGCCAGAGTGGAATCAGCAAAACACATTACTATACCATAAAGAACGATTCGTTGGAAAAGGCCCTGTTGATTAGTGCATCTGTGTAGAGTGAGGGGAGGAGTTTGAAGAGATTGGATTCGAAGGTGGTTCCGATATCATATGTATCAGTCTTTGAGCAATTTGGGGAGAGTTGTTTAGCATTGGCGTAGCAGTTGAATTCTGTTAGTATTAGGAAAGGACAAAGAAAGAGAACACCCAATGCCAGAAGCATACTGTTTGTGATCAGAATAAAACTGAATTGTAACCTTGTAATTATATTGGCACAAGTTAGTTGTATACTTGTTTGTACCGTCTTTGCTAGTTAGACTCATTGGAACTCTATATAAATGGGAGGACGAAGTAAGGGCAAGGGTCTCTATATATATTATTGAAAGTATTTTTACCCCTGATGTGGTGGACACTTTTCGTGCCACCAAAAATTAGAATTTTTATGTGGCTGATCCAACACAATAAAATCATTACCAAACATAATCTTGCTACCAAAGGTTGGCAAGGATCCACCTCTTGTGTATTTTGTAATGACACAGAAACTGTTACACACTTATTTTTTACTTGTCCTTTATTGCAACAGATTTGGTTTTGGTTGGGTAAAACTCAGGATTTAATGTATAATTGGCAATCCTTTTCAGACATAATTGCTTTTGCCCAACAACTTCATGGTGTTCATAGGTCCGGTTTTCTGATAGTCTTTAGTGCTTTATGTTGGGTGGTATGGAAGCATAGAAACGATATTTGTTTTAATCAAGGTACTATTAAAACTGCTAGGTCTCTCATTATGCTAATTAAATCTTTGGTTCTTTATTGGACAGGTACTCGCAAAAAATAGCTACAATTATCTGCTGAGGAATGGCTCCCAGTGGTGGAAGATGCGGTGCCCTTGAACCAATACATGCCTCTGGACCTAGTTGTCTACCAGTCTCCTGGGTCTCCAACACATGAATGAAGATAAAGTTCTACTCAATTTTGGCATTAGATATTAACCCCAGCCCTTTACTGTGTGGCTTAGTTAGTGCAAACTTAGCTTATTTTTGGAGTTTAGCCAGCTCTCAGACTTGGTTTATACCTTACTATTTTGTTTAATTTCTTGTTTTGGACAATAGATACCTCTATGTAGTGAGGTATGCAACTCAGCTCTGCTGAAAACTTTTGTAATTATCAATTTCAGCAATGAAATGGGCAATAGCCTTTTTTTTTTTTAAAAGTATTGATTTATTTTTTTTAGTTTTTGCAAGAATTAATACTATTTGCTCCCTTTATAAAATAAAATTACGTAATACAACAATGATTTATTCAGTTCTCATTTTCAATTTTTTGGCTGTCTCTATTATGAGATTCTCCGTGATTTTTATTTTTACCCAAAAACAAAATTATTTTAATATAAATAACCAAGTTTTTGAAAAAAAAATTATTTCTACACAAGCCGTATATATTATTCGCGGTCTCTCTCGCGTGACAGCTGACAGTAGCTGTATTATTTTTTGCAAGACGCCACTCTGTCCAAGTGGGTGGGGTTTATGTTTCGACAGATTATAAATGCACCTGGTGCTTCCGAGTAAATGGACCATGTCTGCAGCGTCCGGTTCATCCTTGGAGAGCATGATTACCATGTGAAGACCGTTAATTAGCTATATCTTTGAACACGCTAATAAATGGTATTACACAGCCCAATTAACAAGACAATTTCGTACTTGGAATTATACACAAGGCCCATCTATTGCTATTTATGGCAAATGCAAATTTAATTATTATATATATACTAGTATCGTGCCCGTGCGTTGTAACGGAATATATGATAAGATAACAAAAATAAATTCTCATACAAAATGACAAATTTTCATAAAAAACAAAATTAGAAATATATTTTACATTTATCACAGTAATATGTATAGAAATAAGGAAGTAGATAAATAAGGAAGTGAACAAAAAATTGATTTGCATTGTGATCTGCCGTATAGAAAATTTCAATTGAAGAGGGAGAAATAAGGAAAGAAAAAAAAAAAGAAACGGAGAATTATATTGCTAAATTTTAGAGTCTGTTTAATTTTAATTGTAAAGCATCGTGTGGCGGTATGTGTGGCGAGTATGTTTGTAGCTAAATTTAAACTTCTACATATAAAACAGATGCATTTAATCAAAAAAAGATAGATTATGTGATTGGAGAGCTGAGATTAAATCCAAAAATTAATCTTTCAATCGCAGCCGTTGGCGGATCGGACATCCAACGTGCTTAATAATGGAATGGAGATATGAGGAGGATTTCAATGCCTCATGTCTTTCATACCTCATCATACTTCATATTTTATATCTTTGTTTTCAAAGTCTAGATTGTCGATCCGAACCGTTCAACATGATATCCATACTAAAATATGGTTATGATGAAATTTTATAATTTTATAATGTTTTTTACTATTTTCTAAGATGGGTAGAAAATCACTGTTTTTTTAGCAGTCCAAAAACAGTGATTTTGTATCAATCTTAAAAAATAGTAAAAAAATCCAAAAATTATAAAATTTGGTCTCCAAGCATATTTTAATCATGTTGAGAGGTTCGGATTGACAATTTAGGCTTTGAAAACGAAGATATTAAATATGAGACATGATGAGGTATTGGATCCCTCCTCATATTAATTATGTTAAATTATGCTAAAATACGGTAAATTACGCTAAATTACATATGAATAGGGATGATATCTTTACTAAGAAGGCAAAAAAACGACGACAAAACTTCAAACGGCCATAAAACGGCTCTCGAGTGTTCAATTTCAGCAAATGACCACTTTTCGGAAAGCTTGAGAAAATACGCATACGTCAATGCCCGCTTTGTTGGATTTCCAAATTCAGAATTGCCAAAAAAAAGGAAGAGCCTCAAAACTTGAGTTGAAGTTTCCGATTAAGATTTTCATTTCTGTTGTTCAATCTACGTAGCTCGGTAAATTAGTTATCTAATGAACTTGTAGAATACCTATTTTTATTATTTTTAGAATTTTTTTTACTATTTTTTATGATTTATGAAAGATGGCACAAAATCCGCCTAATTTAGCATAATTTAGTGTAATTTACCGTATTTTAGCATAATTTAACATAATTATTGTAATTTAGCGTAATTTTGTGTAATTCAGCGTAATTTAACATAATTTTAAGTAATTTAGCATATTTTAGTATAAATATGCTAATTATACATCAAAAAAATTAATCTAACACATATTTAAAAAAATTCGAATTTTTAGCATTAGATTTTTGCATATTGCTATTGATTCATAGTCTCTAAAATAATTTTGTTTTTCAGCATATTGTTATTTATATTAAAATAATTTTGTTTTTGGGTAAAAATAAAAATCACGGTGAGATTCTAGTCAATATATGATTGATTAACTTGTTGCTGGAGTTGAAAGAGAAACATATTGGAAAAACAATTGATGCAATGTACCTGATAAGAAAATAAGATAAAATTAACAACCTAGTACAATTGCCCTTTCAAATTGGATTTTTAAATAAGATCATTGACTTCTATAAATACATTGGTAATGTTTGGAAAAACCCAAGGTTTAGCTGGCGGGCATTATTTTTCTGGGGAATTTCACGCATACCCCTCAAAAACTTCAAAATTACGTATCCCCCTATAAACTTCGAAAACTCACAAATTTACTCATTTTATTGTCTTTTATTTTGAAACTCATTTTAAATTTATAAAATATCAATTTTACCCTTTATTAAAAACATAAAACTCCCATCGGACTGAAATTTGAATCCGATGGGTTCCTCTACCATCCGATCCGCTTTAAGATATGTGCACGTCACTTTAAGACTCGTGCACATCGCTTCAATATCCATGTGCATCACTTCAAGATTTGTGTTGATCTAGCGCACACGGGTCTTAAAGCGGATCGTACAGTAGAGGAACCCATCAGATAGCATTTTATGCTTTTAATAAAGGGTAAAATGGATATTTTATAAATTTAAAATGAGTTTTAATATTGAAGACAATAAAATGGATAACTTTGCGAGTATTTGAAGTTTAGATGGGAAAATAAGTAATTTTAAAGTTTAGAGAGGGAAATATGTAATTTTAAAATTTTTGAGTGGTATATGTGAAATTCCACCTATTTTTTTTGTCTTGATGGATGAACTATGAAGAATTCATGAGTAATTTTTGGGATTTTATATATTATTTACAGAGAGACATCTTTTTTCAACTGTTAAGAACAAGTGGGTCAGGATAAATATTTTATCAATGATAAATGAGGCGATGCACAATGACGTATAAGATTTTTTTTTTTATATATAAAAGTGAAAGAAACCATCAATTTAATTTAATAATTCAGAGTTTACATATCATCACTAGCTACCGACCATGCCGAAATTTTTAAATATAGCACAGTTCAAAAAAAAATATACCAAAACGGCACCGTTTGGCAGGAATTTCAAATTTAGCACGGCCGCAGATCAGCTGAGCGGCCCCAGAAATGGGGCCGCTCAGCTGATCTGCGGCCCCTTTTTTTTTTTTTTTTTTTTTTAGACCTGGGGGCCGCAGATCAGCTGAGCGGCCCCATTTTTTTTTTTTTAGATCTGAGAAATAAAAATTCGAATTTTACGAAACTTTAAACGGCCATAAAACGGCGCTCGAGTGTCAGATTTCAGCAAATGACCACTTTTCGGAAAGCTTGTGAAAATGCGCATGCGTCCGAACTAGCTTTGCTAGATTTCCAAATTCAGAATCGCAAAAAAACAAAGGGAAGAGCCTCAAAACTTCAGTTGAAGTTTCCGATTAAGATTTTCATTTCTATTCTCAAATCTACGTAGCTCAGTAAATTAGTTATCTAATGAAATTAGCTCAGTAAATCAGTTGAAGTTTCCGATTAAGATTTTCATTTTCATTTCTATTCTACAAGTTCATTAGATAACTAATTTACTGAGCTACGTAGATTTGAGAATATAAATGAAAATTTTAATCGGAAACTTCAACTGAAGTTTTGAGGCTCTTCCCTTCCCTTTATTTTTTTGCGATTCTGAATTTGGAAATCTAGCAAAGCTAGTTCGGACACATGCGCATTTTTACAAGCTTTCCGAAAAGTGGTCATTTGCTGAAATCGGACACTCGAGCGCCGTTTTATGGCCGTTTAAAGTTTCGTAAAATTCGATCGAATTTTTATTTCTCAGATCTAAAAAAAAAAAAAAAAAAAAAATGGGGTCGCTCAGCTGATCTGCGGCCCCCAGGTCTAAAAAAAAAAAAAAAAAAAAAAAAAAAAAAAAAAAAAAAAAAGGGCCGCAGATCAGCTGAGCGGCCCCAGAATGGGGCCGCTCAGCTGATCTGCGGCCGTGCTAAATTTGAAATTCCTGCCAAACGGTGCCGTTTTGGTATATTTTTTTTTGAACTGTGCTATATTTAAAAATTTCGGCCGACCATGACAAGTTGTTACATTGGAGATTTGGGCATCCGTCCGACCAAGTTTTAAATAAACTTTTTTGTTCTAATTTAGACTCAAGTAGTTGTGATGTTTGTAAGTTCTCAAAGCAAACTAGATTGCCATTTTCTTTATCTACTAGTGTATCAAAAAATTGTTTTGAGTTAATTCACTCTGATGTGTGGGGTCCAGCCCCTGTTAATTCCTATAATAATTTCAAATATTTCGTTACATTTATTGATGATTTTTCTCGTACAACTTGGATTTACCTTCTAAAAGGAAAAAATGAAGTATTTTCATGTTTTTTAGAATTTTCCAATTTTGTTGAAAATCAATTTAATGCAAAAATAAAGATTTTTTGATCAGATAATGGAACAGAATGTGTAAACAAAAATTTTACATAACTTTTTAAATTAAAAGGAATTTTACATCAAACCACATGCATTAATACTCCTGAACAAAACGGGATTTCAGAAAGAAAAAATCGTCATCTTCTTGAAGTAACTAGATCACTCCTCTTTCAAAATAATGTTCCAAAAAGTTACTGGTCAGATGCAGTTCTAACAGCAACTTACCTTATAAATAGATTGCCAAGTGCAAAATTAAAAAACATGAGTCCCTTAGAAATTCTCAAAGGTAGGAAAATTGATCTTGATCATATTCGAGTTTTTGGGTGTACATGTTTCGTACACATAAAACGACATGACAAGTTAGATAAAAATTCGGTTAAAGCCATATTTTTAGGATATTCCTCCGAGAAAAAGGGATACAAATGTTATGATCCCAAATATCATAAACTTTATTTCTCAAGAAATGTGTCATTTTTAGAAAACAAACCCTACTACCCAACAAATGAACAAGAAAATACACAAAAACAACCAATTGTATTACCTCCAAATAGTTTTTTGTTTCCTGAAGAAACAAACAAAGAACAGGTTGAGCATGAGGAGGAAGAACAAATTGGAAGGTCAAGTGTACTTTCTTCAGGGGGAGAAAATGAGGACAGTGAACAAAATGAAGAGACAACTCAAGAGCAACCAACTCAACCAATTCAAGAAGAAAGTACCTGGAGAAGGTCCATCCGACAGACTCGGCCGCCGATTAAATTCAGGGAGTATGTATCCCATCAGGTGATGTATCCAATTCAAAATTTTATTTCTTATAAAAGGGTATCTCCTGAATACCGGGCCTACTTAGGTAAGATTACTAATCAAATTGAACCAACCAATTTTGAGGAAGCCAACCTAGATCCAATCTGGCATAAGGCTATGAAAGAAGAACTTCAAGCCTTGGAAAAAAATGACACATGGGATATTGTTCAACTACCAAAAGGAAAAAAAAACCCGTAGGATGTAAATGGGTGTACAAAATTAAATACAATAGTGATGGTACAGTTGAAAGGTATAAAGCTAGGTTAGTAGCCAAAGGGTACACCCAAACTTATGGTATTGACTACCAAGAGACGTTTGCCCCAGTAGCTAAGATGAGCACAGTTAGAATTTTGTTATCAATAGCTACCAACCTAGGGTGGAACTTGTTCCAAATGGATGTAAAAAATGCATTCCTTGAAGGAAACCTAGAAGAAGAAGTCTACATGACTCTTCCTCCAGGTCATAAGAATACATCAGATCCATCCGTGGTGTGCAAGCTAAGAAAGGCAATTTATGGTCTCAAACAATCTCCAAGAGCATGGTATGCCAAGCTAAGCTTTTCTCTTCTAAAAAATAATTTTTTTAAAAGTACAGCAGATTATTCTATGTTTATCAAACATACACAAAAGTCCACCACCATCATCCTTGTTTATGTAGATGATATCATTATTACTGAAAATGACAATGAAGAAATTAAAAAGGTTAAGCAATCCTTGAAAGATGAATTTGATATCAAGGATCTTGGCCAACTCTCATATTTTCTTGGAATAGAAATAGCCCACTAAAGTAAAGGCTTATTCCTATCCCAAAGAAAATATGTCATTGACTTGTTAAAAGGGACTGGTAAGATAGGAGCAAAACCAGCCAGTACTCCAATGGAGACTAACATTAAACTTGGACCACAAGATGGTGAACCACTACCTGACATAGGACAGTATCAGAGATTAGTCGGAAAATTAATCTATCTTACAGTTACTAGACCTGATATTGCATTTGCAGTTAGTGTTGTAAGCCAATTCATGCATGCTCCACGCACCAGTCACTTGAGTGCCATTGATAGAATATTAAGATATCTCAAAGGCACTCCAGGTCAAAGAATCTGGATGAAGAAAAACAATACTAACAATGTGGTTGGTTATTCTGATGCAGATTGGGCCGGAAGTTGTGACAGAAAATCAACCACAGGATTTTGTACATTTGTAGGTGGCAACTTAGTAACATGGAAGAGCAAGAAACAGAACGTAGTGGCACGATCAAGCGCAGAGGCAGAGTACCGAGCTATGGCATCCACAGCAAGTGAGCTTACCTGGATCAAACAACTACTTCACGACATGAAGGTGGAGTGCAAGGAAACTGTGCAAATGTACTGTGATAACCAAGCAGCACGGCACATTGCATCGAATCCTGTTTTTCATGAAAGAACAAAACACATAGAAGTTGATTGCCATTTTATTCGGGATAAAGTGCAATCAGGAGAAATTGAGACGCCATTTGTCAAAAGCCAAGAGCAACTTGCGGATATCTTCACCAAGGCGCTCGACAAGTCAACATTCAATAATATACTTAGCAAGTTGGGCTCAATCAATTTGTTCGAGTCCAACTTGAGGGGGAGTGTTGAGAAATTAGGTTATTAGCCTCAGAATAATTCATCATAGGCATAGTTAGGCAACAAAATCAGCTAGCATCCATATATGGTACCTAGCCTGATATATGTAAATCAGATATGATTAGGGATATAATTAGGGTGTAATTAGGCAACAGATCCTCCAATTGTAAAATAGGAATAAGCCTAACGGCTAGTAGGAAAACATAGGAGCTTTAGGTTATATATCCATGTACAGGCTATGTAAATATTCAGAACTTTTCAATAAGAAAACATTGTTCATCATTCCTCTAAAATCCAATAGTGATAATTTACTGGTACCGACCCTTTTTGTATTTCGGTGTTGGTTACTGTTGTGCTGATTTGTTATGGTGTTGCATCAATGGCCTTGTTTCCTTTTTATTTTGTCTCTGTGCTGGTATACCGTAATACTGGTGCTTATATGTTAATTTGGTGATTGATTGTAATGCTGTGAGGGTACTGGTACCGGCGGTACTGGCCCAGTGTTATCACTGGTACCGAATTTGATCGGACAGGGACTTGATTGCAAATAAATTTATTGAGAAGGTGCTTGTAGTAAATAATCACACCTTGGGAAATGTTTTGAATTGGTAAGGGGTTAAGTGTAAAAATAAAAATTTTGAATGATGGGCCGAAATATATGAATTTAATTAAATATGGGCCTCTCAATTTCTGTTGGGCCATGAATATTGTTTAATTAGAAAAGGCTTTCGGCCTCTTTTCTAGTTGGGCTCGGCTTGGAATTTTAATTGAAAATGGTATTTGGGCCTTGGCCGAACTTAAGCACAAAGAGATCTATAAGTTGGGCCTTGAGTTAAGAAAATAGATTTGGCCCAATTTTGGATTTGGGTTGTACAAACCCAACATGAAATTTACACATGACACTCATTATTTTCGTAGGTTCGATCTGGATTACGATATGGTGTGGATTAAAATTTGGATACGACGTAGAAATGCGTAAATAAGTTAAAGTACAATATGGCAAGCTACTTAGGATCTCGAGCCTCCATATGGTTTGACTCGATCCGAAGGCTCAACTTACATTAAAAAGGGGAATTGAATTTCTAAAGTTGAACAAACAACGATTGATTTTTTTTTTTAAAGTGAAGTCCAACTAAAAATCGGAATTTACGTAAACTTAAAGATCGGCAGATGAAGATCGGGAGATGATTAGACTAGCACGGGATACAGTTGTCTCATAACATAACTTGAGCAGATATAATGATCCAGTATGGGCACTCTATGATTCCGAAACACATTAAATTTAATTAATTTAATTACATTGTAGTTAGTTGTAAATAATTAGTTAAGTATTTTAAATATTATTAGTAGTAGTAGTATTATTATAAATTATCATAAAAATTTAAATAAATATAAATATGTTGTTAATTAATAAAGGACAATTAATTAACAACATATTCATATTTTCGTATTCATATTTTCGTTTCAATTCGAATTATTATGAATTCATTAATTAGGATAATTAAGTGAAACACGTACAATTACGTTACGGTTATATAAGTATGATTTAATTATTGCAAAAGTTAATGTAAACCCCAAAACCAAGAGACGAAATCGCATAACTTGGAACCATACAACAAAGGGTCCCACCGGTCAGTCAAACAAAAATATCACAGAGAACGACCCGGCTATCATGCATTGTCTGTTGGATAGGACGGTCCCTACTGTTAGGAATTTTTTTTTTGGAAGTCGGACGAGGCAATCTGTAACGTCCTTGATTTATGATTAGCGGAGCGGAGCGGTTAGTGAATTTTCTAATCCGAACGGGATCAAATTTCATGTCCCATGGGACGG
Source organism: Carex kokanica (assembly GCA_025461125.1). Lineage (NCBI taxonomy): Eukaryota > Viridiplantae > Streptophyta > Magnoliopsida > Poales > Cyperaceae > Carex > Carex kokanica. The sequence goes on from JAJGRX010001195.1 coordinate 1,179,758, forward strand.
TATTAAAAATCCCGTTCTACCTATATATATAATTTCAGCAAAAATGATACCGTTTTGCAATATTTTTTTTTTTTTTTTTCGATTATAAAAATTTCGGCGAAATTATTTCTTGATCTGACTGGCATGACCAAAGAGGAAAGAACCATTCTAGAATTCTAAAATTTGCGTCGACAAGTACATTATTTGTACAGAAACTCGGTAAGGGTATCATTGGATATGGTACAAGAAGTTGGATGGATATTAGCATAAAATTTATCTTACTCCTATCTTATTCATATACATTATATATTAGTTTACCCATATTTTATCTTTACACATTTGATAATGAATAATTATTTAATAAATTGATAGCATTTAAAATTTAATCTAAAAATATTAATAATAAATATATATATTAAATACATCATAAACAAATATCACTAAATATATAAAAAATTATCCATTTGTACTTTTGTATTCCATTATTGTAAAATATACAAATTATTAATTAAATAAAATGATATAAAATGTTGTATAAATCAATTTTTTCATATATTATTAATTACAAACTATATCGATTGTTAAATAAATTAATTTTAGAATAAATTAATAAATATAAAATATAAAAAATATAATATAAATCAATCTAATAATTACAAAATTAAATAGTTATATGTACAAATAAAAAATTAGCATATATAATTTATATTAATTAAGTACTCTATCGGATAAATAGTATGAAATAGCTATGATTCATATCCTTATTTGATAAGCTAACAAAAAATAAATTTATTCGTACACTTATATCCGTCTTATTGAATACGATACGGGTCAGATAAACAGATAAAGAGCATCATTGACACCCCTACTCGGTAAAAGGAATTTTTTTTTTTTGATTCAGAAAGTAAAAGGTTACTCTGGCCAAGTGGGATCATCGTTCGTTTAGATGGTTAAAGTAAAAATTAGGAACTTTTTTCAACGTTTCGGCCGCAAAAATCTATGCTTTAGCAATCTAACTTCAATGAAAAATGTTGTGTACATTCTATATATTAGTTTCTTATCAGTTATGTAATATTTTACTGTCTATGCATTTTATATTAGTTTCTTATTAGTTGTGTAATATTTACTGTCTAGTAAATTATATAATTATATAAGTGAAATTTTTTATCTTATCATATTTCAACAAATTATTAATTTCAATAATTCTTCATTTGGCTCTATAATATCTTATTTTTTTACTCTGTATAACAATATCTTTCTTTGTATTTTAATGCAAAAGACAATGAGATAATCCAACTATCTTGACGCAATTTCTGACAATAAGGGCCTGTTCGGCTGCACAGTGGGAACGGGAACGAGAACGGGAATAGGAAATTTTTGAACTGGATTTTACTATTCACGTGGGAAAAAAAAAATTCAGTCTAAGTGAATTTTTTTTTTCCCACGTGAACAGTAATTTCGGGATTACTGCCGAACAGGGCCTAAACGAGTGTATACCAGCTGTAGTTCTCTACAATCGAGTTTCAAGAAAATTTATTGATATGCATTTCAGTTGTTATCAATTAAATATGTAATATTTTGTTTTCGTTTACTTTTCTGCTCTGTGTGAGAATCCATTATGCTCCCTATATTTAGTTTTGAATGTAATTATTTGTTGACGAGGGACTCAATTACACCACTTTTGAGTTACCACAAAATTACCCTCCTCATTTTTTATATTTTCAAAGTCCAAATCGTTGATCTAAACTGTTCAACTTGATTATCTAAATAAAATGTGCTTATAGATCAAATTTTACATTTTTTTTGAATTATTTTACTATTTATTAAGTATTTTACAAAAACTAGTCAAATTTAGACCATTGAATTTTGTACCCATCTTAATAAATAGTAAAAAAATCCAAAAAAATGTAAAATTTGATCTGCAAGCACATTTTATTTAGATAATCATGTTGAACGGTTTGGATCGATGATTTGGACTTTGAAAATGTAGAAAATGAGAAGGGTAACTTTGTGGTAACTCAAAAGTGGTGTAATCGGATCCCTCCTCTTATTTGTTTTAATATAATTTTTCAACGAGCTAATTTTTGTATAAAATTTTCCTATTTTTTGTATACAAAGCAACTTCTTCTTCGAAAGAAATTGAGTTTTCCATTAAATTCGGCCGATTTTTAATCGGATTCTGTTTTCATAGTCTAACTTGTCGATTTCATTTCCGATTTTGATTTTCAGAAATCAGAACCATGAAAGTAAGTCTGAGGCCCAGTGATGCTGTGTTGACAATGGACTATTAGGGGGACCCGGCACTTCTGGAAGGGCCTGTGAAACAGACTCGGTGTGATGATGGTGTGGCTTTCAAAAAAAGCCCCTTAACCATCCAATTCACGAAAGCCCAATTATATGCATCCAATAAGATTCCAATTAAATGCCAGTAGATCGGCACAGCATATTATCCATATTTGCTCTGAGGCTATAATTTATCGAACTAAATGAGTCAGTATGCTGAAAATTTCTATGACATTGGTAGATTTTTTTTGATAAAATGACATGATAGACATAATTTTGTGTTTCATTTACTGCAGGAACAGTGCAAGCAAACCCTTTAAGTAAATTGCCCTGACAATTGTGTACAAAAGAGAGCTGTAAGCTGCAGAGAGATGGACATATTAAGCAATTTGCTTGATCCATTACTCCATCACATGTTGTCGTTTCTCGGGGCAAGGGAGGCGGCCCCCGTCTTAGTATACTCTCAAAGCGATGGAATCTGGATCACATTGCCCTTTCTAAACTTCGACCAATCGGAGTTCTTTTGTCAGGTGTCGCAAGAATATGACATTGACAAGTTGAAGAATTTTGTGACCGAAACATTGTTCCGACATTCCCATGTCCCCAATCTGCACACGTTTCAGTTTCATGTTCATTTTTACAAAACCAACTCTTTTGTGCACGCATTGAGTCATGGGTTTGCTGTGTTCTGGAACGCAATCCATGAGTCCTCCAAATCTCCATTGATTCTCCTGTTCAAAGCATCTTGCCTCACTATATTTCTTTCCCTGCTCACCTTTTGGCTTGTTCATCCCTAGAGAATATTTCGATTCACCATGGCACCTTTGATCCTGTTCCCAGGATTATACACCTTCCAGCTGTTAGACAATTAAGATTTTCAATTCACCATGGCACATTGCCTCCTGGAGATTTGCACCTGGAGGGGATGTTGGTGCTATGATCTTCAAGTGGTCAAGGTCAGATACTCTAGAGGTGATGTCGGTTTCCATTGGGTGGTTAAGTATCTGCATGCATGAGGCTGTCGCTCAATTAAAAAATGTTCGGATCATCATGAAAATGTTCAGATCATCATGTCCAGTGACTAGCAGATTTGAACTCAATTAATTAGTCTTATTTATTATACCTTTAGCTGTGGTGTTGTCTTCTTCATTAGCTCTTTTTTCTTTCTAAGACTCTTGTCTTGAATGGCAAAGGCAATGATACTTCACACAGGAGGTTGTAAGTTCGAAATTCGGATGGAGATTCCTCTGTGGGTATTAAATAGTATTAAATAGTTGGGTGGCTTAACCTCCAACTTTTATTCAAAAAAAGACTTTTGTCTTGAAAGTTTTAATTTGTTATACAAATATTTTTTATTTGATTTAGCTTGTGTTATGTTTATTCCGGACATGTGGACATGTAATGGTGCTTTCATAAATTATAACTTGGCGCTGAACTTTACTATTGAAATTAATGTCTGAACATGCTTGTTGTACTCTGTGCTTTGTATGCACTTTCAGTAGCATTAATTTAGTAGCATTCAGTGAAGTCACCTAAGTTTTATGCAAATTCGTTAATTTGTGTTGAACATTTGAAACAGATGGCAGAGACCTCTGCACGATTTGATTTCAGGATATCAGACAATCTAATTGAATATCAGAACAGATCTGACAGAAGTCCCGTGGAATGCCGAATTGTTAGAATCTCAGAATTGATAAAAAAAACAGTTCAGAAATTTGAGATCCTCAAATAAGGCATTCGATGGTGATGTGCACTTCGAAATTCGGCAATTTGGGATTATAAATTTGCTACTGGATGAGACAATTTTCAAGGGAAGTGACGAAAAAAGGTAAATGTTTTATTGGTGATGACAAAGTAAATTGCCGGGAGAACATTGTTCGTTCACAATATGAGAGCCATCTCCTATTTTTTTCATTCTGAATTTGTTCTAGATACCTTGTTTTTCCTATGTTGCATGCCTTTTTCTGTCTAATCATCTGTTGTGGCAAGTAAGATTTGAGGTCAAAATTTTTATATTGATGAAGGTTGTGTGCTAGGTTATCGCATCCAGAAGTTACAACATCTCAAGTAAATATATAACAACGAATTTTGAAATCTTTTATATAAAATATTAAAATAACACAATTTAATACAAAAGGTTAAGCAACTACAAACTAAAATCAAATGCTTAAATTACACCTTGGCTCACAATCATATGGCTTAACAAGCTTTCATGAGGACGAATAATTAATTGATCCATCCATAATTCAGAACCACATGAACTTATATAATTGAGTGGATTGACCAAAACCAATCTCAGCCGTCTATCAAAAAATTGAAGGCGACTGGATCATACCTCATTGAACCCCCAAAGATTAGATAACACCCCCCACAATACCTACCCAAAAAAAGGAGACATCTATAAGATTGAGTACAACCATAACGTAAATAATGTACAGAGTTCATATTTTACATTAAAACATCTTTTATTAACATTTTTTTAACGTTCAAATCTTTTTGTTCACTTAAAAATCATACATGGCTATTTTATCTTTAGTTTTCAATTTGCAATCAAATGTATTTCAATAATTTAGTGCCCTAAGGCTTCGCTCCAATTGAGGGTACGCGGAGGGAGGGAAAGTGAGATTCACTGTGCACAAGTGATCTTCACCTCAGACCACATGGTCAGGCCGACTTCACTTGCTCCATAAGGGAGGAAACAAAGAGGGAGCGAAGGAGAACTGTTCGGAGGTGGGACGAAGTGAGCACCGTGTTGATTTTTGACGAAAACGTTCACTTCCAAATTGGAATGTAAGATCACTGTTCGGAGGTTAATGAAACCCCGTCTCTTCCCCTTCCCCTTCCATTAATGACCATTTCACGCTGATTTGAGGAGCACAGCCTAAAGATTGTGATTGAAGACTTCTGCATTCATACAAATAAAAAACGAATGCAAAACCTACAAAATTGAGTTTTTGTTACATTATATAATTTGTGACTTTCGGTGTGTAAAGTGATTATATAAACAAACAAAATAATATATATATACATCTTAGAACGAAAATCAATTTTAAGAGTAAACATAAATATGATGAACAACGGGAAGAAAAACAGAAAGTGAGACCAAATGGCAGACAGGCAGAGTGCATTCGATAAAGTTCTTTGGAATATAATATGATATACATATAGATATGAATCATTGATTAGTACAAATAAATTTTGTGAGGTACAATGTACATAATATTAACCTCAAATGTCTAAGTTTAATTAGTTTCCCTACAAAAATTAAAGAGCATTGCACCTTTGTCCGCATTCAATTATTGTTGAGAGATGCTTTCCTCGAGAATGACTAGTTCAACTTTTTTTGAAGTGATGCATTTATTAAGATTTCTTATGTCAAAGAAATGTGAGTTGTGATAAATGGCACGATCCGACAGAGATCCAATTCGTATCTGATTCGATCTCTTTAAATATTCATCATGGATAAATTGAGTTTATAACAAAAGTTAGGGAATGAGTTGGTATCCGGTTCGTACGTATCTGATCCCACAAAATAGGTTCTTAATTAATCCCAACCTCCCAAAGAACTGGAATATTTTATTTTTTTTAGTAGAAACCCGTAGGAACCGGAAGACCCTTAGGCCTGTTCAGCTACACTCTGATTTTTACTGTTCACACGTGGGAAAAAAAAAATTTAGTCTGAGTGAATTTTTTTTTTCTCACGTAAACAGTGAAAATCAGTTCAAATTTTTTCAATTCATGTGTCTGTCGAACAGGACCTTAATACAACGAAATATGTACCGAAATTTTTATCAATATCCAAAAAAATACAAAATTTTCAAATCTACATCCGATTTGAAAAAAAAATTCAAAATCTGTCCAAACTGCAAAATAATTTATCAGATCCAGGGTTTCTCTTTCCGATAGATTATTCTGCGGATCTAGGGTTTTTCTGAGGAATTTTTTTTAGATGTTTTAATTGTTTATTTTTTAGATGGTTTAATTTTTTAAATGATTTTTCTAGATGTTTTAATTGTTTGATTAGTTATGTGAAGTTTTATTAGATGATTGTTTGAATATACGAATATGTTTGTCAAATGAGAAGTAAGACGTACAATATTGAAAATCAAATTTTTCCAGATGTCAAACAATATATTAATTAAACCACTAATAGTAGATGTCATAAATTTAAATTGAAAAACAACATAAAGGCAAATATAAAAACCGGAATCTGACTGGATACTGGGTCGGGTTCGAGATTCAGGGATCTGATTGAGTACATGGGCCTGACTGTTCAGATCAAATTGGGAATTAAAACCGGCATGATTCGGTTCCAATTCTACATATAACTCCAAAACCGATAACCTTTGTTGGAAGGACACCACAATATCTAAAATTATTTTGAACAATGTCTGGTTTGTTATCGGGACCAAGTGGTAGTCCTGTTGGCAATCTTGAGACATATTGAACCGGCCTTAAATTTCCAAACTGGCTTGACTCATGGTATACCCAACTCGTTTATAAATCTCATTCTAGAGATAGTCAAAGGTATGGTTCACGTTTACCGGAAATAAGTATCTCGGGCACATACTGTAAAAGACACTGTCATCATTGCATTGGATTTCCTCACCATCAAATAATTTTACACATATCATTTTTGGTTTTGGTTAGTCTGAATAACAAACTACAATTTTAAAAATAATAACCCTATAAGCATTTACAACATAAATTTAAAAATTTAAAAATTTAAAAATTTAAAATTTAAAAATTAAAAAACTTACAAAAACCAGAAATAATTAATTTTTTCTCTTTTTCTTTTCAAAATGGATTGTGAGAGAGAAGAGAGAGAAACAACACCTATTTATCAAAATCTGTCCTATTTCTGCAGAATTTTTTACTAGAAATGGTGTTTCAGCAAAATTATTTACTGGAAAATAATCTATCGGAAAGAGAAACTCTTAATCCGGGAGATTATTTTGCAGAAACTGGCCCTGGTTCGAGGTGATTATTTTGCGGATTGGACAAATTCTGAATTTTTTGTAATTGAGTGTAGATTTAGAAATTACATTTTTTTTTGGATATTAATAAAAATTTTGGAATTATGTAGCGCTCGGGCCTAAGTTTGAATACATCATGGATACATTCCAAAGCAGCATGACAATTGACACGTGCAGGGTGAATTAAAATAATTGTAGCAGATTTTGAAAAATAGATGACACATCATCATTGTTGTTTTTTTGCTCAAAAGAGAATATAAGTGTTATATATAGCTGATTTAAAAAAAAAAAAAGGACACCGCAAGATCAATGGCAATTTTTTTTAATATTTTTTTATTCTTTCAAAATATTTACTTATTTTGTGATTCATTTGTACCATAGTCAGTGGCTCATTTCAGAGAGTTGAAAACTCTACATATATGTAATTTTGACAAAATAAAAATTCAAATGTCTTAAAAAAAAAATTAAGTTGAATTTCAAGTCCAATATATATTTGTTGTCTTACAAACAAAACTAGTATTGTCGAAAACACAAAGGTATATACAACTCCTATGTCATAACCAACACCTGTTTGAGTGTGTTGGATGTTACCACTGTAATTCACGTTGATCTTTAGCGTGGATGTTTTTTTTAAATAGAAATGAACACTATCTTAAGTGTACATAATTTTTCAATTTACAACACTAAATATAAACGTACGAGTTAAAAAAATCTACGATATATAATAATCAAACGAAAATGCTGAACACAATGACAATGCCGATTGATATGTTGATATAGTAACTCTGTCAACCGGATTTGAAGAGAGAATGATGAAAACAATTGTCTGAAAATGAAGTTTGTTATATATAACCCTATTTCACATAATAATAGTCACACTGAACTATTTATACAATGATAATACTTAACACTTATTGGTACTTCAAAAATGATGGGGTGTGACAATTAATCTCGTTTTAGTGTGGTTTGGATGTGTTCTTTGTGGCATGGTCGAAAAATAGTAACACCGCTTCAAGGCATCTCCGCATAGAGGATAGAGAGCTTGGCTAAAGAGGGAAGAAGAAAGAAAGTAAGAGGGAGAAGGGGAAAGAGAGTCGCGGATCGGAAAATACTGAAAAAAAAGACTTACATTAATTGCATGTCATTGGTACAGTATGAGAGGATTTTGGAATTTCTTTAACATGCTAGAGGGTAGATCGAAAAATAGTCACACCACACTATTGGTACGGTGTAAGACAACACCCCATGTTTATACCACACCAATATCTAATTTTCGAAAATCAACTCCATACCTTTCATTTCTAGCAGGAGATATTTTTTGTTTCTATATAAATTTTAAAAATTTATATTCCAATGCAAACCTAAAAATTTCAAGCTTTCTAGCAGGTGAAAGATTGTATTAACAAACTTCTCAAACAAAACTGTTGCTCCAAAAAGACTGTCCTTGAGAAACTTGCCACAGTTAATTTCTTTTAGCAAGATAGCAGTAGCCTGCATTGAAGTGACTATATATAAAATCAAAGGAAACAATTTGGGTTTGATGTTTATCGGATTCAAAACTTTAAGTCTGATGAGTTATGCGCTTGTCCGGTGCGCTTCAATATTAATGTGTATCCACCTTAATATTTGTGCAGATCTAACGCGCACGGATTCTAAAATGAATTGGACGAACGCGTTGAGTACGATAGACATCGAATCCAAATTATTTTAAATGAATCGAAATATGTTCGTTGTTATTTTTCTTCATTATTTTAAATTAATCCTCTTTTAGTTCATTTTAATCATGAATGGTGAAGTTACGAACTTCCTATTAGAGCGGTGATTCTAGTGACCACCGCTCCACCTCCACGGATTATTAGATGCCATTTGTCGCGAATAAACCTACCCTAAAAGGTTTTATAAATGAATGGTATCAGATCCGCTGTTCGCACAAAAAAGGATTAATTAACAGGGTTACTTTTTTTTCAACGACAATTATGATTTTATGAACTTTTGTCTCGTTCAATAATGAAGCTTGGATGTGTATCGAATCAGAATTTTGATTTACAAAAAGTTGACCTTCTATCTAAGCTTAAATAAAAGCTTAGAGGGGAGCAAAGTATAAATGTTTGGTCACATTCGTGCGTACTTAAAAAAAGGAGTCCGCGCTTACTTTTCGGAATTCAGATCCAGCGCAATAACTGACCGTGTAGAATGTGATTTGGAATTAATAGTAGGTCCGATGACCATCCGATCAGCATCAAGATTCGTGCAATCTGCATCAAAATTCGTGATAGTCTGTATCAATTTCCGTGCACACAGATTTAATGCTAATCGTACGGTGGTAGAGTTAATTGAACCTAAAAGTAGGTCCGATGCCCATCGGACCTACTCCTATCTCTGTGATTTGAGTCACCCGTTTTAATTTGACACAAATCTCAAAGCAGATCTTCTTAAATTCTCCCTTCAAAATTTTCAAAATTACGCATTTCTCTCTCTAAAATTCATAATATTGTATTTATCCTTTCAAATTTCAAAACTCACAATTTACCTAAATTATTATTTTTTTCTATTAAAACTCATTTTAAATTGAACCCTCTATTGAAAAATAAAAACATCTAGTTTATATAAGAAAAATATTTAGTCTTTTCATTGGTCAGTTTTCGAAAGGAAATATTTTATTTCTATACTTGTAATGCATATACAGTGGCATATAGACATGTTTCTATGTGCTTCACAAGTGTAAAAAAAAAAATCATATTTTCCCATAATTAGTAATTTAGAAGACTGGACATTTCACTTAGGCATGCTACATATTTTTTATTTTTTTAATAAATAGTAAAATAGGTACTTTATAAATCTAAAATGAGTTTTAATATAAAAAGAAAATAAATTGAATAAATTTGTGAGTTTTTACAATTTAGAAAGGTAAATATGATATTATTAATTTTTGAGATGAAAATATGTACTATCGAAGTTCTTGAAGAGTATACATAAAAGCAGAGAAGGATCTATATGGAGTGAATAGGGGGTCAATTGACCTTCATTTATTTTCAAAATTCTTGTTTTTATACATGATTTTGCAATATAGTTTAGAGTAAAATGCTACGGGTACTGTAAAATTGATCCCCATACTTAGTATTACAATTTTATATGATTGACCTACAATGTAAGTTTGACTCTCATAACTTGAAGTCTAGCTCCATCCCTTCATAAAATGTTCCCTATATTCTAAATAGAAACCGTATTAATGTTGACCGGCTACAAGTATTTTACACGGACACTGTCGAGTGCCTTAAACAAAAATTCTAAATTTTACGACTTGTTCCCGGAATCATTTTTTTAGATGTGTTCAGAAATACTTTCCGAAACCAGTCTTTATTCTAGTTACAAAGGGTAACATTTTCAATGTGAAAGATTGTGGATTCGAAACTCGAATGAACAATTAAATAGAAACAAATGAAATTAAATAGAAACAAATGAACAGAAGTTTTGTCGAGACTAACATGATATAGTGACAAGATTGAGATTTTGGGATCATTCGATGAGGTCTGAAATTCTTGATTCGGTATAATTCAGATTTAAATAGGAAAACATTTTTTATAATATAAATAATATTAAAATACTTAATGTAGATGTACTTAGGCTGCACAAAAAATTCGTAGTTCGTAATTTGAATCGAGTTTGATTCGAAAAAGTTCGTAAAAAATTCGATTCGAAATTAATTCAAACCAAACTCAAACTGGACCTAGTTCGTTCGAAATAGGTTCGCAAACCAAATTTAGTTCGAAATTAACTCAAACGTGAACCGTTGATTTCCGCTGATAACTTATGTTCATTGATGAAAATATAAGGCCGCCCAGTCCATAATTGCTCTCAGTTCTAACTTAAATTGTACTTTGAATACTTTGGATATTTGAAAACTTTGCTGATGTTGCTCATGTTGGCTATTTAGAAAATTTTGGATACCGTGATTGTACTGAACTTTGATTGATTGTACTAAACTTTGGTGTTTGATATGAATTTTGGTATTTGTAATGAATTTTGATATAAACTTTGGTGTAATGTGTAATTAGAATTCAGAATGTCTGAGTTTTTATTGAAGTGTTGTAATTTCGAACTATAGCCCAGCCATAAGTCATAACTCGTAAGTCGTAACAAAGTTCGAAAAAGTTTGAAATTGAGTTCGTAAAAAATTCGATTCGAAACTGAGTTCGTTCAAAATTGAGTTCGTTCGAAATTAATTCAAACCAAATTTAGTTCGAAATTAATTCAAACCAAACTCAAACTGGAGGTAAGTTCGATTCGGTTCAGTTCATTTGCAGCCCTGGATGTACTTACAAAAAAAACACTAAATTTTAAATATGTAAAAAGTACAAGTACATATTATACTTGTCAAAGTAAAGAGTACAAGTACAAGTACATATATGTAAAAATAAAGCGTTCAATTAATATTGTTATACTTTAAAAAAAAAAAAAATCTTCAACGTTCTTTCCGCCGACATTTTTATTAATACCATAAGTCCATTAAAAATTATTAAAATTACCCACGGTCTCAAATTTTTATTAAAAATATCCATACCGGTCAATTATTGGCCGGTACCGATTAAATAGCCCAACCGGCCAATAATTGGCCGGTTCCGTGATATATATTTTTTTTTTAAAATTTTTTTTTTGCCGAACCGGCCAATTATTGGCCAGTTCCGTAAATTTTTTTTTTTTTTTTAGAGAAAAATCCGATATTTTTATTAATAACTTTAAAAAAAAAAACAAATATCAAATATAACCCCCATCTCAAATTATTTTTGAATCTAACCTAACTGCCCAGGAATGGGGCGGTCAGGTTATCCAACGAACCGCCCCACTGTGGGGCGGTCCACTAAATTTTTTTTTTTTTTTTTTTAAGATTTTGATAGGGAGCAGTCCTATAATTTTGACCATATTCAAAATTCAATTTCAAGAAAATGGCAACATGGATTTTTTTGTTCTTTATATCAAAATAAAGGTATGAAAGTCTAGTTTCCAGATAATATAATTTCTCTATACAAAAATATTACAGATTGGTACAGTTTTAGCGATTAATTGACAGAGGTCAGAATTCAGAAAAGCTGAAATTCCAGGGAGCAGTCCTATAATTTTGACCATATTCAAAATTCAATTTAGAGAAAATGGCTAGATGGATTTTTATGTTCTTTATATCAAAATAAAGGTATGAAAGTCTAGTTTCCAGATAATATAATTTCTCTGTACAAAAATATTACAGATTGGTACAGTTTTAGCGATTAATTGACAGAGGAATTCAGAAAAGCTGAAATTCCAGGGAGCAGTCCTATAATTTTGACCATATTCAAAATTAAATTTCGAGAAAATGGCTACATGTATTTTTATGTTCTTTATATTAAAATAAAGGTATGAAAGTCTAGTTTCCAGATAATATAATTTCTCTATACAAAAATATTACAGATTGGTACAGTTTTAGCGATTAATTGACAGAGGTCAGAATTCAGAAAAGCTGAAATTCCAGGGAGCAGTCCTATAATTTTGACCATATTCAAAATTCAATTTCGAGAAAATGGCTACATGGATTTTTATGTTCTTTATATCAAAATAAAGGTATGAAAGTCTAGTTTCCAGATAATATAATTTCTCTATACAAAAATATTACAGATTGGTACAGTTTTAGCGATTAATTGACAGAGGAATTCAGAAAAGCTGAAATTCCAGGGAGCAGTCCTATAATTTTGACCATATTCAAAATTAAATTTCGAGAAAATGGCTACATGTATTTTTATGTTCTTTATATTAAAATAAAGGTATGAAAGTCTAGTTTCTAGATAATATAATTTCTCTATACAAAAATATTACAGATTGGTACAGTTTTAGCGATTAATTGACAGAGGTCAGAATTCAGAAAAGCTGAAATTCCAGGGAGCAGTCCTATAATTTTGACCATATTCAAAATTCAATTTCGAGAAATTGGCTACATGGATTTTTGTGTTCTTTATATCAAAATAAAGGTATGAAAGTCTAGTTTCCAGATAATATAATTTCTCTATACAAAAATATTACAGATTGGTACAGTTTTTGCAATTAATTGACAGAGGTCAGAATTCAGAAAAGCTGAAATTTCAGTGAGTAGTCAAATAATTCTGACCTCTGTCAATTAATCGCTAAAACTGTACCAATCTGTAATATTTTTGTATAGAGAAATTATATTATCTGGAAACTAGACTTTCATACCTTTATTTTGATATAAAGAACACAAAAATCCATGTAGCCATTTTCTCGAAATTGAATTTTGAATATGGTCAAAATTATAGGACTGCTCCCTATCAAAATCTAAAATAAATATATATATATTTAGTGGACCGCCCCACAGTGGGGCGGTTTGGTGATTTTTTTTTTTTGGGCAGTGGACCGCCCGACGGGCGGGCGGTTCGTTGGTTGGATAACCTGACCGCCCCATTTTCGGGCGGTTGGGTTAGATTTGAAATTTTTTTGAGATGGGGGTTATATTTGATATTTTTCTTTTGTTTGGGGTTATTAATAAAAATATCGGGAGAAAAATTGCTAAAATGCTGAAATGAAATCTAACACAAAAAAATTGAATTGTTTTTTTAAATATTTGTCATGAATAATTTTTGTTGTAAGTTTATTTGAATTAAGGAAATGCTGTTGTGCATTCCATTTGGGTAATTCTAGTACATCTTATAACATTTACGATATGTATATATTTAAAAAAAATATTATTCAAAATTTAGATATGTTCTGAATTATTTAAATAGTACTTGTATCCAATTTCCGAGATTTTTATTTTTACCCCAAAAAAAATATTTTAATATAAATAACCAAGTTTTAAAAAAAATTAAATTTATACCCAAACCGTAAATAATATTTACGGTTTGAATTCTGATTTTTTTTTTTTTAGAGAAAAATTACTGTTTGAATTCTGAATTTTTTTTTTTTAGAGAAAAATTACGGTTTGAAAAGGACTGTCCGAGATGCGTGGAGATAAAAGAATATTATCGGTTCGAAATATTAGTTTAGTTTGTGTTTGGAGATTATGTTGTTCAGTTGGTTTGGAATTTAAAATATGTTTGAATAAGCTAGAGGTTTGTATGAATTTTATTTGTATGAATTGTTAAGTTAAAGTGCATCCGAATTCTACTTTGCACCTCTGTTTAACATAGCAAAGCAACTTCAAAAATCATGAAAATTTGCCGACATGCAATCTTGACTTCGTAGAACAGGACTGTCAAGTTTCATGCAAAATCTCAAAACAGATAGTGAGATATCATCTCTCAAAAATTGCTCGAAATGCTGAGTAGGGCTCGGACGCACAACTTCAGCATTTCGAGCAATTTTTGAGAGATGATATCTCACGATTTGTTTTGAGATTTTGCATGAAACTTCACAGTCCTGTTCTACGAAGTCAAGACTGCATGTCGGCAAATTTTCATGATTTTTGAAGTTGCCTTGATATGTTAACCAGAGGTGCTGAGTAGGGCTCGGACGCACACCTTCAGCATTTCGAGCAATTTTTGAGAGATGATATCTCACGGTCTGTTTTGAGATTTTGCATGAAACTTCACAGTCCTGTTCTACGAAGTCAAGAATGCATGTCGGCAAATTTTCATGATTTTTGAAGTTGCCTTGATATGTTAAAACCGTATTTATACTTATCGTATTGTTGTTCTTAATTTTATTCTGTTTTGAGTTTTTTTTGTGTTTTATATATATATATTTTTTTGTGTTTTATATATATATATTTATATTAAAATATATTTTTTTGGGGTAAAAATAAAAATCTCAGATCAAATTTTATTGAGTCAATTTTAAATTTGATTGGTCATTCATCATACTGCCATGAAAACTGTACTGTTAAATTTTTTTTTATATTTTTTTTTATGGAAGGCTATACGCTTTTCAAATCGACCCAAATGTGATACACTTGCTATTTAAGAATTAAAAAAAATACATCTACAATTTTAATCTTTTAATTTAAATAATAATTTTCAAATATATGTACTATAAAAGTTAATTAGATGTAACATAAAAGTCAGGGGTATGCCATCATTATTCTTTTCAATCTATATATATATACTTATGAACATTGTACTGGTGCTTGGCTAGGCATTCAATATTCCAGTGCTAAGGCATATTTGGACATGGCTGGGTTGTGTCCCTGTAACTAGAAAGAGTTTCATTAAGCAACTTGCGGCTGGAACCAGTTGCATTACTGTACCGGGTGGTGTACAAGAGACGATCTATTTGGAGTGCAATTCTGAGGTTAAATTTATAGAAACATCAATGGTGTTGCTTGATATATAGATAAATTTATAGCAATTTTTCTCTAAAAAAAAAAAAAATTACGGAACCGGCCAATAATTGGCCGGTTCGGCAAAAAAAAAAAATTTTTAAAAAAAATATATATCACGGAACTGGCCAATTATTGGCTGGTTGGACTATTTAATCGGTACCGGCCAATAATTGACCGGTATGGGTATTTTTAATAAAGATTTGAGACCGTGGGTAATTTTAATAATTTTTAATGGACTTAGGGTATTAATAAAAATGTCGGTTCTTTCCGCAGGACCGCAGCACATTGCAAGAAAAATGATTGATTGATTTGATAAATTATTCAAAAGGAGAAAGGAGGGACAAAAAAGCAACACTGCCTTTCGAAAGTAGCGCATTACATGAAGTACAATGTTCCCCTCGAGGATTCCGCATCGTCGGCACAAATTGAAAAGAGTATCTTTTGCGTTAACGGAGCCAATTCGGCTTCCGCCTATAACGCTGGAACTCTTTAATATTAGTGCAGATTTATTCCACACGGATCTTGAAGCAAATCTGACGGTTCAGATGCATTAACTTAAAAGATTCTCTTTTGAGTTAATGCAGAGGATAAGAGCTCATCGCGTGAAAGCAAGTAAACAAATTAATTAGAGAAATCCGCAAAGTTGAGACGCCATTGGCGAATAAAATGTGTTTTATACGTAACTTTTGTCTTATCAGCAATTAATACATGTACTAAACAAATAATCGCCGTTTTTGTTCATCTGCTGCTAAAATCAGAATATTCATGAATAAAAGGCGAAGTTTGTATTATTCACGAACCTTGTCATGAAACAATTTGTTAATTCTCTGTTTTCAGCAGAAAATCATGGCAGTTTTTATTTTTGGGGAATTTGATGTCTATCCTTAAAAATATCAAAATTACATATTTTCTTCTCTAAAATTCATAATATCATATTTATCCTTGTAAATTATAAAAGCTCACAACAATTTATTCAAATTATTTGACTTTTGTATTAAAACTCATTTTAATTATAAAGTATCTATTTTACTCTTTATTAAAAAATAAAAAATAACTTTTTAAGGAGAAATATCCAGTCTTCTAATCTATGTTACTCGGATACTCCAATATAGGCTTCATACCCGTATCGGACACGTATCGGATACCGATACGCGCCCGATACGGCACCAGTACGTATCTGATACGCCAACTGGCGTATCCTTACTTGGCCGATACGGTCGCCGATACTCTGTTGAAATGACTGGATACGGCTGGATCGAATCCAAGAACCGTGTCTGCGCCCGTGAACCACGCCCGCACCTGTGAGCCGTGCCCGAACCCGTGAGCTGCGCCCGTGAACCGCGCCCGCACCCATGAGTCGCGCCCATGAACCACCCTGCACTCGTGAGCTGCGCATACACCAGTGCAAATGAAATTTTTTTTCTGCCTCGCGCGTGAATCGAACTTGGGACTTCCCAGTTGAGCATCAAAATCTTTATCCACTACACCAAAGTTACGTTTGTGATATATTCTAGTAACTATAGTATTTAATATATTTTTATGTTAAGTCTTTAATTTATTATACAAATTTGATTTAAGTTATGATTATCTAAATCTAAAATCTAAAATAATAAAAAATAATTTATATAATAGACGTACGTATCCTAGATTTTTGAAAATTGCCGTATCGCCGTATCCATATCGTATCCAATACGATACCCATACCCGTATCCATGCAACATAGCTTCTAATTGATCGGTTGTGAGAGCAAATAACTTATTTTCTTACTTGTGACACACACATACAAGCGCATTTAAATGTCACTATGTGTGCGTCATAAATAGAGAAATGAACCATATGTCCTGGGAAATCGATGAGTTGGAAGACATCATAATTTTCTTACAAATACAACATATTTTTATTTTTTAATAAAGGGTAAAATTGATACTTTATATATTTAAAATTAGTTTTAACAAAAAAGTCATCAAATTGAGTAAATTTGTGACTTTTTGAAAT
This sequence comes from Carex kokanica, assembly GCA_025461125.1. Classification (NCBI taxonomy): domain Eukaryota; kingdom Viridiplantae; phylum Streptophyta; class Magnoliopsida; order Poales; family Cyperaceae; genus Carex; species Carex kokanica. Next base: position 1,197,290 of record JAJGRX010001195.1, read on the forward strand.
TTAGAAGGGTCAATATGATATTATAAATTTTAGAGGACAAATACGTAATTTCAAGGTTTTGGGGGTATACAAAACCCCCTTTATTTTTCGGGAGAAAATAATAATAACGAAGTGTGAACTTTTGCAATTTAACCCTTCGCTTATGAATTATTTTCTTCAATTTCAAGCAATAGGAGGAGACGCCAAAAAAAATACTAGAGAACATATGAAGTGATGTGATCCCAATTCCATCCTGTCGCAACAACATATGATGTTAATGATATGAGTTTAATTTTCCGCATTTTTTGAGAAAATTAAGTTTAATATTTTTAATTTTATCTTAAAAAATTGTTAAAATTATACATATTTTCAATAGATAAGACCCAGTCACACATAAACAATGAAATTCTACCGGCCTTTATTATACCATATTAATATTCATGTAAATTTATTTCGTCGTTCAAGTTAATCATGAATATTTGAATTTTTGTTGTCTATTCCCTCATTTTTTTGGAAAATAAAACTAATATCTAAGGTTTTAATTTTTAAAATTTTGACAACATCATAATGTTTCTTAAAGTGATTGCATTCAACCAAATGTTTAAATAGTGTTTATTGTGTCATAGCAGCACAGCTAAAATAACACCGCTATAGCGCTGATAGCGTTATAGCTTTTATAGTCCGAAAAAACTATAGCACCGCTATAGCGCGTTATTTAGAACCATGCATGCAACAATGAGAAAATGACTATTTGAATGCATGTATTTATAACTGTTTAAATCTCTAAGAGCATATTCGGCAGAGCTCCTTTAGACTCATTTGTCCTCTAATCTTAGTTAAGCTGTCCGAACAGACGTTCCTTAGCTGGGATTAAATGATCTCCTTAGTGATATGAGGCTAAGCCTGTCTCACCCCCTCCTTAAGAAATGAGCCTCCTTAAGGGTCATTTTCAGTCTTTTCTTGACACTTCTGCCCTCAATTGGATTGCTTTTTTAAGAAAGCTTTTATACTTTATAATATTCTATTCATCTCCCAGCACAAAGTTCGAGATACAAAAGGAAATTCCTTAGTAAAGCTTTCATTTTTAATCTTTTATCAGCCGAACAGAAATTCCTTAGTAAATTTTAAATTCTTAAGTCGCAATGCCTTAATCTTGGTTGCCGAACATGTACTAAATGCGCAACTCATGTATAATGTATTCATTGTTTATCTTGAACACATGTACTGAAATAATTCTAGACGCATGCGTATACGAGTTTACTCTATCGACTTGTAATTTGTTTTTGATATAACACATGCGTTCAGTGAGAACTCGATAATAGATCTATTCAAAAATTAAGTATAGTGTTAATCAAACTTTAAAATCGAAAATAGTAGTGTCATTTTTTTTTTAAATTCGAGATATGCTAATAAACAATTTAGAATATATAATATAGAATTTGAAAATATTCTTTGTGAGCAATAGCAAGTACAACGGTGATGAGAGATGAGCAAACACCCAAATCCTCGCAAAAAAAAAAGATTAAGAGAAAGCCTAATGATTTATCATTAAGAAATTCTCCCAAACTTAAAAATCATTTAGATTTCTGAAGTACTAAGTTAGCCCCCTACTTTCTTGTCAGTTTTCAAACTAAAGTATTGAGATGTAAAACGTAGCATTACAGACCGCTATTTTTATTAATATCCAAAGTTAATTAGAAATTAATAAATATGCCCAGATTCGCTGGGAATTAATAAAAATATTCATACTGGCCATTTTCTGACCGGTACTAATTTATTTTGGTACCGGCTAGAAAATGGCCGGTACTAATTTTTCTTTTTTTAGAGACACTATGAATCAATAGCAATATGCTGAAATCTAACACTAAAAGTTCGAATTTGTTTTTTAAATATTTGTTAGATTACTTCTTTTTTATATATAATTAGCATATTTATACTAAAATACGCTAAATTACTTGACATTATGTTAAATTACGCTAAATTACACAAAATTACGTTAAATTACGCTGAATTACACAAAATTACGTTAAATTACGCTAAATTATGTTAAATTATGCTAAAATACGGTAAATTACGCTAAATTACATATGAATAGGGATGATATCTTCACTTAAAAGGCAAAAAACGACGACGAAACTTCAAATGGCCATAAAACGGCGCTCGAGTGTCCGATTTCAGCAAATAACCACTTTTCGGAAAGCTTGCGAAAATATGTATGTGTCAGTGCCTACTATGTTAGATTTTGAAATTCATAATTGCCAAAACATAAAGGGAAGAGCCTCAAAACTTCAGTTGAAGTTTTCGATTAAGATTTTCATTTCTATTGTTCAATCTACGTAGCTCAGTAAATTAGTTATGTAATGAACTTGTAGAATACCAATTTTTATTATTTTTGGAATTTTTTTACTATTTTTTATGATTTATGAAAGATAGCACAAAATCGGCCCTATTCATATGTAATTTAGCGTAATTTACCATATTTTAGCATAATTTAACATAATTATTGTAATTTACCGTATTTTAGCATAATTTAACATAATTATTGTAATTTAGCGTAATTTAGTGTAATTCAGCGTAATTTAACATAATTTCAAGTAATTTAGCGTATTTTAGTATAAATATGCTAATTATATATCAAAAAAGTAATCTAACAAATATTTAAAAAAATTCAAACTTTTAGTTTTAGATTTCAGCATATTGCTATTGATTCATAGTGTCTCTAAAAAAAAATTAGTACCGGCTATTTTCTAACCGGTACTGAAATAAATTAGTATCGGCTGAAAAATGACTGGTATAGACATTTTTATTAATTTCTAGTGAATCTGGACATATTTATTAATTTCTAATTAACTTTGGATATTAATAAAAATAGCGGCATTACAGACATGGGAGAACACATGGGGTACATTTTGGGTTTATGCAAGGGTGCTCTTGCTCTGCCTGCCTCTCTCCCTCTTTCTTCCCCCACAAAACCCTCCATGCCTCAAAGCACTGATTAAAGCATCAAACCCCTGCTTGTCTACTCGCTTTCTTCGTGATATGAACAAATTATAGCAATATACTTGAAACCCTACCTCTCTCTCTCCCATCGCTCCAAATTGGCCCCTCAAGTCTCGTCTTTCTTCCGAAAAAGAACACGAGGAGCACCATGGAAAGAGATCCGGGCCAGGGACCCGTACTAAGAGACAGAGTCGAAGAAGAAGAAGATGACGATAGTGATGACGAAGAAGAGCTGCTAGTAGAGGAGCGAGAGGCTGAGATGGTTTCATTTCTCAATCCAGACAAAGTTACGAAGAGGAAAGCTTGGTTTCTCGTGTCAACTGGTAATGTCTCGAAAACCACGCCTCTCGTCCCCTCCAATTACAGTAACCCCTCCATTGTCGCCATTGAAGACCCCAAATTTCAATTCAAAGGCTGGTGCAGCTCGCCGCGCCAGTGGGAGCAGTGGGTCGCTAAGCTCCTGCCTAAATTCGGGCAAATCTGGAAAAAAGTTGGGATCTTTGACGCAATTCTGATCTCTACTTACCGAATTAGGCGGGACCCATCTTCAATCTTTGCCCTAGTTTCCCACTGGTGCGAAGAAACCAACACCTTTCTCTTTCCCTGGGGTGAGGTAACTATAACCCTAGAGGACATCATAATTCTTAGTGGGTTATCTGTCCTGGGAGAACCTGTTAAATCCCCAATGGCTGAAGAGATGAAGGAGGTCGACTCGAGATTAAATGAAGAAAGGCTAAAATTTAACCGAAGTACGAGCAAGAAAGCACACCATTCGGCCTGGATGAAGGTTTTCATGGAGAGAGATAGTGATGAATTGGAGCATGCGGCATTTCTCTCTCTGTGGCTTTCTCGGTTTGTGTTTCCTTGCCATCCTGAGATGACGATCAGGCCGCATGTATTCCCCATTGCCATTCGTTTGAGCTACGGTCAGAGAATAGCACTTGCTCCTTCGGTCTTAGCGAGCATTTATCGTGATTTAAGAGAGATGAAAAGGTGTTTGGTTAACAGAACTGGTGGTATGAAGGATGGGCCTCTGGTTGTTTGGGCCCCATTTCACATATTGCAAGTCTGGATCTGGGAGCGGTTCCCTGGCCTGAGACCCGAGACCCAAAATCTGGTAAAGGACGGTGAGCCTCGTGCTGCCAGGTGGCATGATGTTGGTAAAAAGCTCGACCTTGGACTGGTACAGTCAGTCTTTATCAGTCCAAACTCATTTAAATACCGACCTTATGCAATAAGCTCCTCAAACTGGTACAAGGAGGGGTGTGATGAGCTGATTAGAGATGACGAGCTGAGATCTTTTGCCCAGTGTTTGTGTACATGCGAATTGGTTGGAGTTGATACAATTGAGCTGTATTTACCGAATCGGGTTGCAATGCAATTCGGGTTTGACCAGGATTTACCTGACCCATTTTCTAGGGTCTGTAGTTTGGGCTGGGAGGCTGCTTGGAGAACTTATGAAATTACTGCAGATAACATCGGTCTTTATGTGCCACCTCAGCCATTTGAACCTGGAGTTACTGTAAATTATTTTAGCTGGTGGAGAGAGTATATGCTGGCATGTTGTAATGCCGGTATTGTCGATATGGGAGCTGGTATGCCTCAGGTGATGGTAACAAGGGAGAATAGTAGAGGAAAGAGTAAGAGTGGGAGTAAAAAGGCTAGGGTTTCATCACCCGGTGATAAGAAGAGGAAGATTCAGGATTGTTATGACTCAACAGTGTCAGATTGGGTAGGAAGTAAAGTACGTGATATTCGTGAAATTGGGGCTAAAGGTGTGAAAGGCACAAAAGGAGCTAAGAGTCTTAATAACCATCTTTCATTTGAGGAGATGAATAATATGGTTTTGGATGGTAGTGGATCGGCTCCAGACCTGTTAACCCCAGCAGATGTAATCATGGAAAGAGGTGGTGATCTGCCGAGTCAAGTGTCTGGTTCCGTTGGAGATGGAAGAGGTGTTGGTTTTCTGGAGATGAAAAGTATCACGGGAGATATTTTGAAAAAAATGATCAAAGAAGATACTGCTATTAAGCAAGAGAAGGTATTTTATAAATTATTACTTTGTCCTGTGTCAGGTTGTATTATACTAACTGGTTAGTTTCCGGCCAGGTGTCACTAGTATGGTAAAGTGACTTGGTTTCTTTTACTGGTACCAGACTGACTGATTCCTCCAATATTATCTGCCGCTGGTCTCATTTGTACCATATTTGAAAAGAAATATAATGTATGTATAAGAATAGAAGCACCAAGCGGGAATTTGATAATTATCTTTACTTGGTCATCTTTTTTCTCTTCTAAAATTTATTAATTAATAAATTTCTTGCTATATATGCAAAATTACAAGCTACTGCTTATTTCGCAAGGCCCAATTCCCTGTTGATATTCTAAACAAAATAATTTACCCTCTAAAATTAATTATATTTATTTTTACCATCTAAAACTTGTATGTTGTAGTAAAGTACATGTGGTTAGGTTAGGCATGGGTGGATGCAATTACTCTCATGTCAACTGCATGTTAATAATTACTTGACATGTGAAGAAAATTACAAACGAGGAATACAATCCTCATCATTTAATTGATTGTGTGAGAAGCTGTTTCAGGTAAAATCTCATGTACGGTCCTTCATACACTTTTTTCTATAGGACAGAAAATATACTGAATCATTAGTGTTTTTCTACCCCTACATAATGCCGTACTGTTTGTAACTGTAGGAAATAGAAAACACCCAGAGTTTTGTAATGCAAAATTATCAGCTGCACATGCCCCTTGAATCATATTAGGTTAAGTTTGATGGTTTGATTATTGCAAGTATTATATCTAGTACTTCAATTACATGAAGATGGATGCAATTCAATTTGACCTATTATTTGGAGGGAAAATGGTTCTCTAGACTATTACAAGAGTTTATACTAAGAAATAAGGCTCGTTTTTTTGACAACTTTATATACTGATTGAATTAACTAAACTTGTTATTCATCGCGTGCACAAATTTGAATATGGATGAAGAAAGGTATTTAAAAAGTTTTTGGAGATATTTACAACATTTTGCTTTAACCTCTCTCTCTGTCTTCCTCTCTCCCCTTAAGGTAACTGTCGTGGTTGGTGAAAGAAACCAAGAGCAAGCTGTTTCTGACAGGAGTGAAGGATTGCATCCCTCACAACAGGGGACAGTGACAACCCAGCCTGTTAGCACAGTCACGTATGCAGGACCAAAAATGATGCCCAGTTTGTCTGATTCAAACCTGCAACCCAATAAGGGTGCAAATATCACAGTTGATGAGGGAGTGGTAGGGGATCTGAATTTGACAACAAGGGGTGATAATCTCGGGGCAAGAAATCTGGATTTTAAATTGCATGGCCCAGGCCCCAAAGGAGAGGCAAGTGCGAAGCTGACTACTATTGAAGAGAAAAATAGCGAAGAACCAGTGAAGATGGTCAGTGGTGGGTTGATTCAAGTCGGAATTGAGGGGTTGTCCAGTCAATCCAGGACAACTGTTGAAACACAGGTCGAAGCAGGAAAGGAATCTGAGGGAGGAGAGAAGATACAACTGGATGGGAGAGAGCAAGAGCAGGGTTCACATCATAATGTAGAGAAAGAAACAACTGTCAGGGAGTCTTCAAATGCTGAGTCAACACGGAAGGAAGAAGACGAACAAAGAAAGGTTGGAGAAAATGAAGTGCTTATGCAAGGTCTGGTACCAGTGGTACCAACTGAAGCTTCTGAAGAGAAAAACAGCAACAATCCTGAGAGGGTTGTACGAACTGACGGGTCACTTGCGCCAGTGGTCCCAACTGAAACTTCCACAGTGAGAAATACTGAAGCTTCAGTTGAACCTGCTGTACCAATGTATCCTTCTAGAGTGTTAGAGGAAGATTCTAGAGAGAGAAACCCTAGTGCAATACCTCACAATGAAAGAGAACTGCTCCCTCCCCCTACTGTGCCGGTGCAAGTGTCTAGAGAGAGACTCTCAAGCAGAGAGCCACCCCTTGCACCAGCTGATACTGCTGTGCTGTCACCCCAGGGAGGGGTTTCTAGAGATAGGAGCAGTACGCCTACAGTGCATGGCCGTGTTAGCATGGGGGTAAGTAGCATGGACCGGTATGCAGCAGAACTGCGCACACAAAGGGCCAATAAAGAGGCAAAGGAATTAGCTGAGATTAAAAAATTGAAACAGGAAATTAAGGATATGAAGCAAAGTATCATGATGTTGGAGGGAGGTCCTAGTATGTCTTAGTTGGTGGTTTGGAGGGTCCCAAAGGCCAGTCATAGTCGCTAATCTTCTGTAATAACTTACTCTGGGTGTAGAGAGACGGTATTTAATATTAAACGTGTGCTAGTGTAACTCGCATTTTTCACTTTTTTGGCGGTTGAAGGGGTTGGGGGAAAGAGGGGGTTGTTAATTGTAGTGTTGTTGTTTTTAGGGTAAAATGTCAGCAACTTTTTACGTTATTATTTTTCTTGTGTCCTATGCTTACTGTGTCATTTGTAGATGAAATTGGTGTGGTTTGTTGTAGGTGATCCTTGTGTTAGTGAAGGTATTTGTAGAATACATTGGTGTGGTGTAGTATTATTAGGGAGTTAATCATGTATCTGATGTCTTTTAATATTAGAAAGGACAAACTTGTCCCAATTTAGACTTGTTCATATTCTATCGTTGTTACATGTTAGAATCATCTGTCACTGAATTAGTGCAGCAAATATTAACAATTTTTCTTTTTGTGTTTTTCCTTTTGAGAAATCCTGAAGCACATCCAAGAAAGGGATGGTTTAACCTGGCACTGGTACGCTGGTACGGTTTAGGACCAAGCTGAGCCGCATGCAACATGTTTTATAAAATTGGGATGATTTTTATTTATTTATTTAATAGGTCATGTTTTAGGTCTTGAGATAGTGCAAAGGGGACGCAGGTAGGGGTGAAAACGGAGCCGGATTATCCGATCCGAATCCGCTCCGTATCCGGTCCAAATCCGAATCCGAATTAAATGGAGCGGATAATGGCCGGATTCGGATCCGGATAATTTGTTGAATAGACAGAGAACAGCTGAATTCGGATACGGATAATTTTCTCAAATGCTAAACGGATCGGATATCCGGATGTATCCGGATCGGACCCTCTCCAAAATATCTTTCCGCTCCCACTCCTTCAATCACTCCGTTATTCAACTTATATTACCTTATTTGAACTTGCAGTACTATATATAGGCTTCAAATTAAATTGAATGTTGATTGTGGAACTAAAACACACAGCACATCTCCGGTATTTTGCTCCATGTGCGCTGGAGCCTGAGAGCCACGAGTCCCCACGACTTTTCCTGTTTTCCATTGTTTTCTCTCTTTAATATTTGTTCACTTCTTCTCCATTTATATAGCTATGGAGACGTCCATTTTATTTTTTATTTTTTATTTTTAGTTTTTGATTTATTTTTTTAATTGATATTTGTATCTTAAAATTTATATGACTTAATTATCCAATAATTATTCGTTTCGTATCGTTGTCAACAAGGCACTCTTCTGTCTTTTATATTATTTTTTATTAGTTAATTATAATTTTTTATTTATCATATTTTTATTTGTATCTTAAAGTATATAACTCAATTATCCGATAATTATTTGTTTCGTATTCGTAGATTATTCGCTCCGTATCCGTATCCGTTTAAGGTGGATTTGGTTTTAAATTTTGATATCCGTTTACTATCCGTATCCGTATTCGTATCCGCTCAGTGAAAGTCGGATAAGGATATGGTATCGGCATTATCCGCTCCGAATCCGCTCCGTTTTCACCCCTAGACGCAGGGTTTATTCAAAACAATCAACCCATTTAGCGCGTTGTAGCTTGGATGTTACAGTAATCCATGTATTCAACTAGATTAAACTTTGGAATCAAGTTGACTCCCGAGTATGGAATTTGTAGCATGTATCTAATTAAACTCTTACCAAGTATCTAATTTTCAATTAAAACCTTTTCTCAATTCAAGCCATTTATATTTAGTCCAATACTGTTGATTTGGAGTAAATTCCTTCTATTCATTAACCAATTGAAAAACGCAAAAAGTTTCTCCTTGTGATATAATTTTTTTTAATTTGAAAGCAACAAAATAATATTATACCATAGATAAGCATGAACACATGATGAACATCGATCAAAGTTCCAGGTATGTGATTGATAGACAAAAGTCATCATAATTACCATTTTTTACACTTGTATATTGAATTACGCCATAAATTATTGGCATAAGTGAGCCTTGAGACTAAATAAAAACCCCGAAAAAAAATAAAAAAAAGTTTCTATGGATGCCTGAGAAATGAAAAATGACAGACAGCCGACATTATCAAAACTTAGAAAGAAATGAATGACAAATAGCTGTTGTTTGGATCCTCTTCTGGGGACTCCTGCTCTCATTTCTCATAGTGAAACCACCAGTACCCTTTGGTTCCGGTGCCATTCCAGAAACCTGGTTACAACATTTGATTAAGATGTTTTCTTGAGCCTCAGTATATTAGAGATTATTGTTTCCTAATTTGTATCATACCTCCATATTTTTTTTTGAGTGGTGGTTTTTCAGTGAGTCTTCCTCTTCTCTTCTTCGGATTCCTCATCTCGTCCCTCTGTTCGACAAAAGTATATTTTGCAAATTAGCTAATATGTGGTGACTTACCACACAATTTCCTCTAGGAAAGGTGCTTACTGTAAATCTGTAATACTGTCTACCAGTTATGGAGAAATTATCTAGATCAATACAATAATTTCTCAATTTGAATAACTCTTGACTTTTGTTTGCCTTTCTTATCAATTTGTTTTGTTTAGTTTTGTACAGTAAATATGGATTTGATTGAATATATGATCAAAACGCCCTGAAACAGATTTTGATTTCTCTGACCCTGAATTTGTTTTGGGTGTAATTTGCAAATGATTTCTTTTATTGAACTAATTACTAACAATTGAGTAAAAGGGTCAATCAAAAATTAAAAAGTCAAGCAAGGATCGAACCAGATCAGAATCCATGTCACTCCCTGTGCATCGGTTCTTTTCTGATGCAATAGAGTAGTCTCTCCTAGAACGAACACGGAATCCACCTTTCTGATGCGGGTATTGATCAAAATATCTGATCTAATAAAACCAACAAGCAAAATTTCTACCTTAAATTTTCTTGTATAGAATTCAAGAGCATGTTAATCATAACTCATAACTAAACCTGAGTTCCATTGCTAGAATTAGAAAGGTAACTTACTGTTCTGTTGGCTGCTCTTTCTGTTCCATATTCGACAATTGCATGAAGACCTGACAGTGTTCTCTTAGAATTCCACCAGCCCTAAAAGGGAAAGAAAATTTATGTTTTATGAAACAATAATATAAATTTCATTGCCTAACTATTTCAATGGCATTAAATAGATCAAAATTGGTACCTCTCTTATTGTTAAGACATCTCTTGAGCAACCAGCAAGATTAGGGTCCTGCGGATTTCTCACTCTAAAACTCTTTACACTGCATACAAAACACGATTATTAAGGGACTAATTAGGCCTCAGACCGTTAGGGTTATTTTCGTCATTGGCCTTTTTTTAGGAAAAGGAGATGTCTTAAGTCTTAACCTTCCAAGATAACGAAATAGTTTTTCTAGGTTTTCCAACAGATAGTTTGCCGGAATGTTCTCAGCGATGACGGTACGAGCCTGTCAGAATATTAAAAATATTTCATATTTTGATTTCATAAATTATATGACAAAAAATAATCACCATAAGTGATAACCTGAAGTTCCTCTTCCGTAGGTCGATCGACAATGGCCAGCTGGTTTCTCATCTATATTTTAGCCAAATTATATCAACTAATTGCCTTGATAAAATATATTTTAGATTGTTAGGTTCAGTAGCTGCAATATACATAACTAGTTACTCACAAGTCAGAAGTATCAGCAATACAAACAATGAAGTGATAATGAAAGTTGAAAACTATTTCAAACACCATTGATAAAAGAGAACAAAAAAAAGATAAACTTACAGTCATGTGATTATTAACATCTTTTCCAGGAAATAATGGGCTTTCTGAAATATCAGGCTTTCTTTTTGACAGAGTTAACATTTTTTTATCTCTCGTCTTTTGGAAATAGCTCTCTTCGCTTTTCTATTGGGACATAAGAGTATTAATATACAGTCGTATATATTCTCATTTTTCATTTAGCAAATATAAGTCTCCCATATATTATGTAAAAATGCAAAAATAGGTTGTGTTTATAATATTCTTTTTTTTTTTCTTTTTCCTTGTGCGCTGTTGAAATATTCTATTTTTGTATTTAGTTGCTTGTCCTATAAATGAGCATCAACTATTTATGATAATTATCTCCATAAGTCTTAATTTTAATTAACATTATTATTTTCAATATTAAGTGACGCTAAACACCCCCATAATTTGTTCTTATTTGATTTTTTTTTTATGAATTTTATCTCTATATTTAGTTCAATATTGATTTCAAATTAAGAACACATACTTGTTTATATATTTCATATTAATTATAACATAATATTAATTTTATGTTTTTGTTCTCATCAGTTATAATCTTTCTATGAAAAAATCATAAAAATATAAAGTGAAATATGGAAACTACTAATCACAAGCAAAAGTTCAGGAGTAAGAGGTTAGGGGCAGTACTGTAATTAAAAATTACGAGCTATTTTCGTTGTGCAAATTTAAAAATATTAAAAGTCTAATATTATAGTTTGTCCTTATCATTTTTATGTGAATTTTAAGATTGGTTACGCACTGGAGCGCCTAAATAGCAAATGTATATATGAAAGCATTATAAATTTATAATGCTTTGTTTTATTCAGCAAGCACTATATTTGATTTAATTAGAACGGAAGTTGTTGGTAACACACATTACATGAGTATAAATAATCAGCTATTGTTAGCTTAGGTATTGGATGAATTTTTTTAAAACAGAGAGTTCAGGTTCAAGAATTCATGTCACCTAACTTTAACAAAATATTTCTGTCTAGATCCGGACCGTTCGATCAAAATCTGTGTGCATTCCATCTAGGATTATATTGGTCTAGATTCTGATCGGACAGTCCGGATCTAATCAAAAATATTATGTTACCTCAGAGGATTTGCATATCAGGTTCAAGCCCTCTCTCAAAAAATAAATATAAATAATATAAGATATTAATCGTTTATGATTTAAATTTTATTGGAAATATTGTGATTATTGTGGGCAACAAAATTCGCATTTGCTTCGAGCCTTATAGTTAAATTGTGTGCACAATCATTTCACATGTGAATCCATTGTCTATAATTTGATAAGACTAAACATTTTCTATACCGTCGGATCTCTGTCAATATTCGTGCCAGATGTGGCCGCTTGATGGAGTAAGGGAGAGGAAATATGAAAAGACGACTTTATTACTCCATCAACGAAGCAAAGATTTATCTGGTAAATATTTTAACAGAGTAGGTTTAGCTTCATGCAGTGCACAACTCATATGTAGTGCTTTTTTGATCCTATAGTTCGTATGCTGCATGAAGTCAAAACTACTTTGTTATAATATCTACACTGTTTATCGATAGAGAACTAGTCCTTCGTGCTCTCTCCTCTCTCTCTCCGGTACCTCTTGCTTTGGAAAATCCAGTGTGCCTCGCTCGCTCGCTCTCTTTGTGTTGGATCTATCGATCTGCCTGCCAAGATTTTTTTTTTTAAAAACAGAGGGGAAATGGAGAAAGAGAGAATTGCTGAGCACCGGTTGCAAGTAATTGATTAAATAATAAAATATTTAATTATGATTTAGAGTAAAACTATGTAATTTTATGATTTTTAAAGGAAAATTACGTAATTTCAAGATTTTTAGGGATATACATTGATAAGTTCATGTGTCAATGGCCCTTGACTAATCTAATATTGGCCCACAAAGACTTGGGATTCGGACCCGACCAAGGGCCAATCTGAGGTTAAATAAGATAAGGTCATTAAAGCACACGGCCCAAAAAGAAAGCCCAAAGGCCCAACCATAGGTTGGCCCGAGGCCCAAAACAATAGGGCTCGAGGCCCGAACAGAAATTGGGTTGGTTAAGCCCATATAAGCCACGCGGGGTAGGCCCAATACCGAAAGACCACGAGGCCTCCGGCCCAACAACTCGGTGGCCCAGCGAGGCTCGAACAAGGTCTCGTTCGCTCAAGCCCAAAACGATCGCGGAACTGAATTGGGCCGAGTCCGGAGTAGTCCGACTCGAACTCGGGTTCCCGTCACCGCCACTTATGCGAACGTCATCGCTTTTATGCGAACTCCCTAACAGTTCTGACAGTGGGTAGAGTATTATCGGTCGAAAGGCGACCTATTTAAGGCAAACAGTTCATTGAATTCCGGGTCGCTCAATTCTCTAAACAAGATATTATAAAGGATAGAGCACTAATATCTTCACAACTTCACACTTTACTCAACCTCGGCCCATCAACTGGAGACGGGACGAGCCCAGAATTACTCCCTAACTTCCCATACGGCCTACTCTCCGGAAATAAGACGTATCATACATGAAATTCCCCATAATATCTTTCACCAAGGCACCAATACATTTTGTTCTTTTCATTAAACTTCTCTCAGCTTCATATATGAGTGGGATTTATTTGACGAGATCTTTTTCAACTACATTTTCATTCAGAGTTGCAAAACTTGTAAGAGCACTTCAAGGGCATGCGCATACATCTAATTTGAGAGAATATCATTGTGACTCTAAATTTGTAACATGCACATTCATTCATTAATTTGACAATTACACCCTCTTTATACATTTAATTAACGAGAATAAATTTCTATATTTGTGAGTTGTTACCTTAAAAATTAAATAATTTCAAAATTTATTGTTAAGTACAAATTACTTTGCAAGTATACAAGTTTGTAAAATTATCTCAAGCATTCAATAATATTATTAGGATCGGATGACACTCTTTTTTTATGACATCGGATGCATGACACCATGCATTTTAAATGTTTTAAAAGTCAAAATAATCGATCCAAACTGTTCAATATGATGGATATATTAAAATGTGCTTGCAGATCAAATTTTATATATTTTTTTAATTTTTTTACTATTTATTAAGTATTTTACAAAATCGTTGTTTTCATACCATTGAATTTTTGTACCCATCTTAATAAATAGTAAAAAAATTCAAAAAAAATGTAAAATTTGATATGCAAGCACTTTTAGTATATCCATCATATGGAACGATTTGGATCGACAGTTTGTACTTTGAAAATGTAGAGTGTCATCCGATGTCATAAAAAAAAGGTGTCATCTGATCCCTTCTCATGTTATTATTTCAAATAAGTGTTATGCTGCTCGTATGTAACCTATTTGATTGCTTATGCTTCTATTATATATATATGCCTGTGAATCACATTGTGTAGGCAGTAAATTCTATTTTATTTTGTGCTGCACATGGTTAGATTCAACACAAATTGAAGACTTGTTCATTTTACAACCTATATCAATATATGCATTGATTCATTATATGAAGATAATATAAACTTCAGGAAGAAACAAAAACGTTATGCAACTAATTGAATTTCTGAAGTATTCATACAAAAATCAATTATATAAATCTAACTCAAATAAAAATGTATCGTCGCAGATATTCCTGTCAGTAATACCGATACGCTCAGAAATATCATTTTTTTATCAGTGTACCCTAGTGGATATTCATTTTTTATCGTCACGGATACTATCTTATTCCTGTAGTGTAATTCATCAGCCGTTATTGTCAATATTGTTGTCTCTATAAGTTACAAAGATTTACCATGCCTATATTAGAAAATATATATTATCATGTACAATTAATATTTTGTTTGCTCCAATAACTTGTATCTTTTATTTATTATTTTCTTCTTTATTCTTATTTATTGTTTTCATTATGTTCTCTATTGTACTAATATGCAACAGACACGATCATTTTTCCAGTAATAAAAGAAGACCCTTGTAACTGTGTGCCTATGTTTTTTTCATAACTATTAAAGATACGCTGTGTTTAAGCCTGTTGCTTGATTTATAGAACTTTAATAATGTTTTTTTTTCTTAAATATGTGCACAAAATGTATGAAAATCGATTATTCTAATCATGAGCAGTGACAAATCTGTTGTTAGTCAATCACTCAACTGACATGAATGACCATCATACAAATTTGCTTTCTCTGTCATACAATTTTGAAAATTTAGATATATATCAGATAGGTCTAAATTTCGGAATACAAAATATAATGCAAATAATATATCAGATATTCATTTCACAAACTATTTTTGAGAAAGAAAATATAAAATATAATGCAAATAATATATTAGATAACAAAATTTAGATTTTTTTTTTCCAATTTTGCAAACTATATTTGCTAATTTGAGAAAGAAAATATAAAAATCACCCCAAGCCTCGCATATATAATCTAGATTTTCTAAATAAAACAATACATAATCAAGCCAAATCTAAGAGGGGAGAATCTAGATTTACTGGATCCACGTTGAAAGATTACATCCTTCGTAAACTTGGTGTGTTATCGCTCTCGTTATATGTATACCAATTATCCGAACTAAAACACGAGATATCAACATATGCAAATTAATGTTTGGTCCCTCCAATAACTTATTTAGTATTATTATAATTTATGATCATTTCCATTAGTATATTTTGCATAGCATTTCAAGATGCTTGAAATTCTGGGACTGTATTTGTTTTTCTATCTCAGAGAGATACTATGAATCAACAAACAACAATATTGTTTATATTTATAAAACCTTAATTATATTTTTCCGAGGTGCAAAAATTGTATGACAACCATTTAAGCTAGCAACACAAAGTTGGTTATTAATTGACTCAGTCATTTAACTGGCATGAAATGAATGTCACACAATTTTGGTAGGTGCTTCATACAATTTTGGAGTTATAATTTTAGGACAAGGAATTTTTTTTTTTAACATATGCACAAATCTCATAAGATGTAAGAGGAATTTTTTGATGAAGCTGTGGCTTCTGTGCCATGTTAGGGTTTCGTTAATATGAGAAGAAAGTTATAATTTTTTAGTCCTCTAAACAGAAAGATTTTCTTCGTTTTTCTCCATTTTCTCTTTTTATTATTTTAAACTTGAAATTAGAAAATAAAAAATCAATATGCTTCTTTCTTTCTCCCCTCTACATTTTTTGCCTCTGCATTCACCTTTTTACTCCAACTCCAAAGCACATCTTTGTTAAATTACTAAATAATGTTAATTTTTTTCACAATCTAACTAACAATCTTACTAAAAACATAAAGAAGCACAAATATTTTTCGTGACGGCTTCTTAATTGAAAACAACACAAAATAGATAACAAAACTTAACATCCTTTTATACTTAAAATTTCCTGGATACAAACTACACTGATCCCTTAAACACATCTCAAACAAATAACCACATTTAAAAAATAATGATACATTCATACATCATCTCTATTGAACCACCTAGCTAGTAGCCTATTCAGTACAACATGATCGACTTCATCTTTAGAAGAAGAAAAAACGATAATTATTTTAATTCAAAACTTGCAAATCAACACTATAAGCTGTACTCTAAGCAAAATGGTCTCTTTTAGAGAAAAGCACATAGTTCAGTCATTTTTTGAGGAAAAATAAGAATGTAGTCCTCATTCATTAATATTAAAAGGAGTTAAATAAGTGTTGAGGAAAGCACACAGTTCAGTCTTGTATATATAGAGAACTTGGTGCAAAATTAAAGACCCACTATTTTCACCTCTATTTTCGTATACAGATCATTTTGTCTTAGAATCATTATTTAAGGTATGTTTGATTGGAGTGAGAATAAACTATTTTTTTTTTTAAATGTGCATCATTTGTTCTTTCAATGCTCATATGCTCAAGCAGTGTGGCAACATATGGGAAATCTGATGCAAGTTGCTGACACGGTTTTGGAAACATGGGAACTGTCTAGAGCTCGATATGGTGCAGCAACAGGGATGCCTCTGAGACAATGGGCGACACAATGTGTGCAGTAATCTGGTCGCTGTGGAGGCAGTGCAACATGAAGTGATATTCAGGGGAAGAGAAGGCCACCATGGATACTTTCTAACATGGCAGGAGAAGAGGCTCGGTTGTGGATTAGTGTGGGTATGAAGCAGATACCACATTTAATGGCTAATGACACAATGTTAAGAGGGGTTATGCCTACACGAGTTGGCGGATTTGTAATATTTTTAATTTTTTCATAGACTCTAGATGTTGTAAACACGTTTATTCAATTCAATCTTGATAGCTGCTATCAAGCTTTCAAAAAAAGAAAGAAAAGATAATAGACTATTTTTGAAACAAGACTATTCGGAATAACTTATTCTATGTTTAGTTGGAGTTGAATACCTAGAATAGAGAATTCAAGTCTTTTGTCTTATTAGAATAACTTATTCTTACCAAAAAAAAATTAGATTTGACTATTCTAATAAGACAAATGACAAAAGAGCTATTTTAGTTATTCTTGTTTTGCAACCAAACATATCTAATAGTTAAAGGTAATTTATGTGAAAAATTACATATTTAAAAACTGAATGTAAAATTCTTGTGGATATCAATGATTGAGTGACTTAACCTTGTATCCGTACTAAACAATTAACAAATTGTTTTTTGTTTCTTCCAATGACATACTTATTATTATAATAATAATTATTATTATTACAAAAAAGTATCATTATTTTAATATTTTGTGTCTGTGCATAATAAAAATGATCATTTTGCATAATATTGTAGTAATATCTAAAGACACTTAGTTTCGGGAATGTATATGTTTTTTAAGCTCAAAAAAGATATTGGAGTTCAGAAATGTTATTTAATTTATAGAACCTCAATCACATATTTTCTGGAGGTGCATAAATTGCATGAACGCCATTCGGAGATTCTCTCTCATTCAACTGACATAAAATGTCGATTTTTTTTTTTAAATAGAACTAATTTTAAATATTTTAACAGAATAAACACTATTGATTTGTTTTTTATAAAAAATAGCTCCACTGAGACACAAACATGTTTGCTCCACCGATCCACAAAATCGGAGCCATTTGCTATTGATTTCTGTGACCAAAGCAGATTGTATAGATGGGTTATCAAATGGCTCCAATCCAGCAGATCAGTGGAGCAAACGTCTTTGTGCCTCCACCGATAGTTGCTTTATCTATGGTGCTTGTTTCGTTAAAAATATTAAATTTGGTTCTATTTAAAAAACAATCTAAAATGTCCATCATGCATACAATTAACATAGTTGTTTTATCTATCATACAATTTTAAAATTTTCTTTATTAAGTCATAGCAAGCATTTATATGAATCAAAAAATCGCTCTTTTTTTAAAAATAATTGAAGTACTACTATTGTTTTTGTCCGCGCTTGAAAATATATTTTCCTTTTAAACGATTTACAGTGGACATCTAACAATTATTATGCTCCATTATAAATCACCAAAAAAAATATCCTAGAGAATAAAATAAATATCGTCTACATTAATTGAAAGCAGATGAAACATCACAAATAAGCAGTGTTCTAAATAGCGCGCGCTATAGCGCCGCTATAGCGTTTTTGGACCCAAACGCTACGTTATGACAGCAAAATGCACTATTTGCGCTACGGTCGCTACAGCGCTATAGCGGTCCGCTATTTGCGCTATAAAATATGAATTTTTTTTTTTAAGCAATTTATATGGGTTTTAAATAAAGATCCAAAAAATCTCAAGCCAATGTTGCTACTTGCTACAGATAAATCAATTTGAAATTGGGAATAGAAATTGAAATTTGAATAGAAAAAAAGTCCAAACCGAAATTAAAATTTGAATAGAAAAAAAATAGATTATGTCATGAATCATGATGCTTAATATATTTTTAATAGGAAAAATCGATAGTTATGATATTACTATGGATATTTTGAACCGCAATTTGGACATTATACGGGTTCAATATGAATATTATAATTTCTTAATTACTTTGGTGTTATTTATTGTTTTATGAGACTTTAGATAATGTTGATATTTAGTACAAATATTGAATATACGGAATGTAAAAAAAAAAAAAATACTATTTGATTTTTTTTTTAGTCTTCCCGCTATGACGCTATAAACACTATTTAGAACCTTGCAAATAAGTAATGCCTATAGTCTTTATGATGTAACAATACACCATGATTTTATGTAAGGAGGAATTGCCAATTGGTGTTCTCTCATTTTTTTTATTTTACATTTTAGCCACCCGAAGTATCGATCAATCTAAAAAAATGTAGACAAATATTATTCATTTAAGAAATGATAAAGTTTACCTTACATTTTTTGCCTTCAAATCGTAACTTTTATCTTAAACGAATTTCTTTACTTCTTAACAAATAATCCAAATAGAAAGGCACCGAAAATTTTATTTCTACCATAATCCAAAAAATAAAATAAACTAAAAACATAAAATATTAAACTCAAAGAGGAAAAAACAAATATAAACTGAAGACTCAGACTGCTGAGCTAGACAACTATTCGAAATTGGAAGAGAGAGGGGAGAGTAGAGAGTGTGCTTCAGAATTTAGCGGAACTAGATTTATATAGCAAACAAATCCGCTGGATTATTCAGCGGAGTTGAGCCTACGTCCACTAGATTATCCAGCGGAATCAGGTTGTCGGTTTCCGCTAGATAATATAGTGGAATTGGCCATGTATTTCGCTAGGTAATCCAGCTGAAATGATATATTTGAAAATTTTCAAAAAGTGATGATATGTTATGTAATTTATTTTTTAATGTTATAAATAAAAATTTCAATGTAATTTTAGTACACCTAAATATAACAACTATAATTGCTCGAGAATTTTGACATAAAATCAATATTTTTCTCAAAACTCTATAAACCTGTATAGAAAAAAAATCAATAATAATAATAATAATAATAGAGTAGACTTAGGTGTTATAGATAGCATAAGATCTTCTGTGCTGCGGTTTCAAATATCTACTTTGTGTATTAAAAACAAGACGAATGAATATTCTTACAGATTAAATGAGGCAAAGGAACATGAGAATGTGATACCTTGACATATGCTAAAAGAAATAATAAAATTGAATAATATTTACCTTCAAAACATTAGTGATTTGACGCATGTGAATAATATTTAACTTGAACTTTAACGATATATATATACTAAATGGGTTTGAAAAGTGTAACTTGATAATTCACCAATATTTTTTTTTCATACGTTATGGACGTTTGCATAGCGGATAAAAAAAAACTGAGCCAATATGAAATCATGAAGCAACACAATCGTCACACAAAATAAGAAGAAGAATACCAATGGAAAAGTCGAGAAACGGAATCTCGCTTTTCATAAAAGCGTAACTATATATTTTTTTTCTAGAATTTTAAAATTATATATAGGAGACTACGGATTATGATGAATTTTTTTTATAAACCATAATTAAAAAAAATATATTTTTACGAAACTAACATGATTATTTTTTTTTATAAAAACTATAAGAACCGAAATGTCATTTCGGTTCATTATTTTTTTTTTATTCCGAACCGAAATGACATTTCGGTCCAGTTCCCTTTTTGAATTTTTTGTAGCGGCTCATATGAAAACGTGTGAAACCAATACCACGAAAAATTCAAAAAAAGGATCAGACCGAAATGCCATTTCGGTCCGGAATAAAAAAAAAATAACGGACCAAAATGACATTTCGGTTCTTATAGTTTAAAAAAAATAAAATAATCATGTTAGTTTCGTAAGAAATTTTTTTTTAATTATGGTTTATAAAAAAATTTCGATTATGATAGATGTAAATTAAATATATGAATCAGTGTGCATCAGTTGATGTCATTATCTGATATCATAAAAGTTCCCAAATAACATCTCATTTTTTTTTTTTTGATTCATTTTGCTAGATATTAAAAGAAGCTATCATAAGAGTTTATATTTGTATTGTGCTATCAAAGGCACCAGTTTATATTATTCTCCTTGTGGGGTGTTTTCAGGATCCTCGGTGCAGCGGAGATGCTTGTTTTCTTCAAACAATTTCATGACCAGGTTGAAGAATCCTTCCCTCATCATGACATGTGCATTTCCCATCTTATTTGTGTACTTCACATCATTCTCCTGTTCAACAAAGACATGTACATTTCATAACATGCATTTGTATATATGGTGTGCTTCTGGATGTTAAAGATTTCTTTATGAAGTGTATTTTTTTTTTATTTACTGGACGACAAATGTTTTATATCAAAATGTTTTTTTCTCCAATTCCAAAATTATTATTTTTCTCTTTTCATTTTGTTTTTTTAACTGACATTGTGCGTCATAATACAGTTCTATACATGGTTCGGAAACTCGGAATCGGAATCGGATACTTGACCGTGGAATCGAAATCGGATGAATTGGCAAAAATCGAAAGAATCGGATCGGAAACTTGGGTTATTTTGGCATAAGCTTGTTTTGTACTAAAAAATAAGAAAAAAATTGGTAAAAAATTAAATTGTCAAAAAATTATGTTAAGATAAAAAATTACACTCATATAATCCTCTAGTATAAAAATTATTGTACAAAGGTAATTAGTCCAAAAAATAATGGTAAGACCACATCTTACAAAAAAATAATCTACTGATATAATAAATATAAACTTTGAAAATCGGCCGATTTAAAAAAGTGACGCAATAGCCTCCATCATCATCATCATCATCATTATTATTATTATTATTATTATTTTTTTTTTATTTTTTTTTGCAATTAAACAACTCGATGTAATTAATAGTCGTACTAATAATGAGATATAAAGGAATGTTTCTTTCATTTACATAAACTTTAATATAATTAATTTTCTTATAAGTTATTTCAAAATGTTAATTGTTATATATGTGTATTAGTTTTTTTTACAGAAATGATTTTTTTTTAGGAATATGGATATGCATCGATTAATTAATAAGAGAATTGCTCCACCCTCCACTACTAAGAAAAAAAAAAACACTAATGGCCACGGTTTATATCATGGGACACTGTAGAATTTATTTCAAAAGTTTGTTGTTGGAAATAGTGAATAAAAATTGGTGAGGTCCACCCGGTAACTTTCAAAAGAAATTTCGGCCGGACATGGTTCATTGTGAATCAACCCATATTCTCAACACAAAACTATACACCATATATACACCATGTCTATTTATATTTATAATGCTTAACCTTCTTCTTCTCGTGAGTCGCACCTATCTCGATGCTTAATCCCAAGTTTCCTTCGACTAGCCATGGAAAAAAAAATGCAGAATCGGCTTATCTGGAAGAGAATTGGTCCGAACTCGGCCTGACTCAGACCAAAAATCGGATAACTTGGCCGAGTGAACCTGATTCAACCGAGTTTCGATGAAAAAATTGCATGGCCGTGAAACTCGGACGAAACTCGGCTCGGACTCGGCCGATTTTCTAATCCATGGTTCTATATGTTGAACTATCAAGGGTCCTTTCAAAAATTTAAAAAATACAGGAATATGAGAAGGATCACAAACAATTTATCAGGCCTCAGTACAGTGTAATGCTTGCCAGTGCAAGACTTGACAGAGCAGTAAAGTCAGATTGGAAACTTACAGCTTGATCGAGATCGCATTCTGATGCGATACAGTAGTCACTTCTAGGACGAACACGAAGCACTTTACAGTTCAACAAATAGATCTGATATGAGACAAACATAAAGCATGTGGAATCAGAGATAATTAAAGTTTGATCCCTTTCTTTGTTAGAGTTTAGGAAGGCCTACTTACGGATTTTCTTGCTTCCTCTGCTGTATCATATTGTACAACGACATGAAGACCTAAAACCTCTCTCTCGGAGTACCGTCCGGGCTGCACAAACTGTTTTAAAAATAAATAATAGTAGTATAAATGTTTCTATAATGGAAGAAATATAGCTTGCTACCATGGTATTTACAAATTTATGAAAGGGCTCTAGCAATTGTTACCTCTTTACTTATCAATACACCAGTGGAACAACCAGCAAGATTTGGATCATATGGATCTGCCACCCTAATATGCTTTACGCTGTAAATTAATGAAGTTTGAATTAAAAAATATTCTACATTACAATGGTAAATACAAAATAATGTAGGATAATTAATGCTAACCAAAATAAAAAATTCCTTTCAAGATTAGTATTGTTTGTGGCCAGTAAAAAAAAAAAAATTCTGACTAACAATAATCTTACAAAAAGAGGTTAAATTGGTGATGCCCACTGTTCTTAATTTCTGTGATTATTTAGAATCTGTTAATCACTTTTTCTAACTTGCCATGTTGTTAATACAATATGGTGAGATTGCAGCTTTTAGTGGCCGGTTTTCAGTCTCTCTTTTAGTGGTGAGATTTGAATCCTGATTGCAATACAATATATGACTTGTGGTATATTGATGCTCAAATTCACATAATAAGAGAGACTGCTTGTTGAATTTAGAGGTGCAGTAATTTGGGTTATATGGCTGGAAAGAAATAATGTTGGTTTTAGGGATGTCAATGTAATTTTTTTGAAATCAATAGGTGCACAAGTTATTTTATTAACTTCTTACTGTACTGTAAGAGTAGGGGTGATAATTCTTTTTATTTATTTTTTACTTTTGTAATATTGCTTGTGATGTTGAGGACCTTTCCTTCCAGGTTTTAGACATGGGTGCAAAGGCAATACCAGTACAACTACTTGGGTTTGGATAAAGACCTGGAGGAACTTGAGTATTATTTTGTAATAGCTTAGTCCAAGTTTGTAGTTTCCTTTTGTTGTTATTAGGATATTTGTATCACTCTGAAACTTTAGGTGATGTTTTGTTCTAGCTTAGATTAGGTAATGCTTTAATACCAGAATGCGTATCCTCTGCATTAACTCAAAAGGGAATCTTTTGAGTTAATGAATCTCAACCGTCTGATTTTAAACGGAGACAATCTGGCTCCTACCTAAAACAAAAAGAGCCCTTTAATATTAGTGTAGATTTAGTCTGCACGAATCTTAAAATATATCGGATAGTCGAGATACATTAACTCAAAAGATTCCCTTTTGAGTTAATGCAGAGGATACGAATTCTTAATATTAGGTGGCCGGTACCAATATTTGTAATGAACTCTATTAGTTTTAGAGGAGGGTTCTAATGCCTTCATTTTTCATGCCTCCATCATGTCTCTATTTTTAAAAACTTTAATAACTCAAAATTTAAAACTTAAAAGTCAAAATAAAACCATTGGGTATGATCTACATCATTTTATCTATGCACGTGTAAAAAATTATGACATTTCAATTTTGGTTTGGTTGTCATCAAGAGATTGTAAAAAACGTATTAATGTGGATAATTTCTAGACGTTGATTTTTTAACTTATTGATTCACATAAAAACAAAATTAAATGTGATAATTTTTTATGAGCACATAGATAAAATAATGTAGATCATATCTAACGGTTTTATTTTAACTTTTAAGTTTTAAATTTTGAGTTATTAAAGTTTTTAAAAATAGAGACACAATGGAGGTACAAAAAATGAAGACATTTGAACCCTCCTCTTAGTTTTATTAGAAAGTGGTGAACTTAGTTCCACTTTTCTCAAAAAAAGAAAAAAAAAAAAAAAGATAATGCTAACCTTCCAGCTTTACTGAAGATCGTATATAAATATTGAACCGGATAATAGGCAGCCAGCTCCGCAATTACAGTGCAAGCTTCCTGAAGACAAATCAATACACACATGTTTCCTTCAATTATTTTTTTATAAGAAAAGAAACCAATAACAGAAGTTGATTTTATAAAAGAATCTAAGCGACAAATTTTACGTGGATTAATCTGATTTTTTTTGCATCAATCATCTTATGAAGCTTTATTCAATAAAAGCTTGTCTCTCTTTCAAAAGATAATCAATAACAAATAGAAAAAACTCTCTACTGTGATAGAATATACTTTTTTCTATCGTAGTAAATAATTCGAATTTGTTCATTCGTTTTATTTAAGATTTGGAACTAAATAAAATAATAACCTCCATTTCAGTTTCTGTTTGTCCGACGCAGGGTGACCAACCTCCGATCTGGTTTCCGACAATATCATGTATTCATATCCAACCAAAATTGCAACATAAAAAGAAAGTAAGTTGTGAGATTCAATAGCTTCAATATAAACATAACATATTTAATTTCTTATACATCTTACTGAGTTATATGTAAGAAATATTATCTAAAAAGAATATTTACGATAATTTCTTCGATTTGATAGCTCTATATGAAAAATGTAATTGTATGTGCTATAGGACAAGGAAAATTACTATAGTAACACAATTTCATCTGCTTTTTAGAAATTGTGTTCAATTGATTTGGAAGAATTAAAAAAAAAAACTTTGAAGATAAGCAAAATTTATTTTCATTTGTGTAATCCAATAGCTTCAAGATGAATACAAGTACTTTAATAGTTGTGAAAGTTCATAAAACAAAAGAATATACAAAAATATATACATATGGAGAAGGTGTACAAGGTGAAATGATTTACCTGCATGAAATTATTTCTAGTAATTTGAGAGAAAATCTTTCTTACCAAAGCAAACATCCTCTAAATTATCTGAAAATTTCTCTTCGTGGCCTTTCTTCTTTGAAACAAACTACAAGCTTGCATATTTCTGTTTTTAACTTTTGCAATTTATTGCTGAGATAAGTCTTCAAATAGAAAAAAAAAATATAAATAGCTCTGCCCTAATTTAATTAGCATCTAATGTCTAGTTTGAAAATGCTAATAATATTTATTATTTTGTTCCTATTGATACATAACAACAATAAAAAGAGCAACATGAAAACTAAAAAAGAAAATAAAGTGCTATTTATATCGCTCATATTAGTTTTGACTTCTGAGGCCCAAATAGAATCTGTCTAATTAGGCCCAAAAGTTATTTACTAATTCCGATCTTCTCCATTTGAAAATTAAAATGGAGACAGTTGTTGACTAATTAGCTTCCCTTCTTCCTCGAACTACAGATCAACCTTTTCTCGCCAATATCAGCTTACTCTCACTGTCTACCATTATCAATCCAAGAAAAGGAGATCCATAAAATTCAAGGAGAGAACATAGAAATGCGAAATTCATGGAAGAGAGACAAAGGATCATATATTCCTTCTCAGAAAACCCTAATTGTTCTTCTCGCCCTCTCTCTCCTCCTCCTCGTGTTCTCCTTTTTCTACCCCACCTCAAACCCTAGCCAAACACACAAAACCCTAAATTTAAATCTGAAAACCGCTAAGATCCAACCTTTCGACTGTTACGCCTCACCACAAGCCTCCCCAGTGTTTGCTAGCCTAGTCGAAGGCGTCAAATACCCATTTTTGTTCTCATTATCGGATTTCGGATCTTTACCTGATAAGCCCCATAAGAACATTCAGCGTTTGCTAAAGGGAAAGCTGTTTAGAAAACCAGATATATCAGGTACAGTACAGGATCTGCTAGAAGGAAAGCAGAGACAAAACGGGTTGTTTGTGGATATCGGGTCCAATGTGGGCATGGCTTCATTTGCAGCGGCAGTAATGGGCTTTGAGGTGGTTGCATTTGAACCCGTTTTCGAAAATTTGCAAAGGATTTGTGATGGGGTGTATCTCAACCGGGTTGCGGATAGAGTTACATTGTTTGCTGCAGCAGCTTCAGACAGAACTGGGAATGTTACAATTCACAAGGTTATTTCTACATTTTTACTGAAAGAAGTCTATGTTACAATTTACATGGTTATATCTCAATTATTTGGTTTAGTGCTAATTTAATTTGAAGCTTGTTCCAGTATGGATGTTGTTGGGGATTTGGGGTTAAAACAGTAAAAATTACTTTGTCTCTAACCTCAATTAATGCTCATTTGGGTAAAGCTTAATTTTCTGGATATCTGAAATAAACACGAGTATGCTCAAGTAGGTACCAGTAGGTACAATTTAATCTCAGTACAACATAAACCTTTGTTTAAAACTCAATGTGCCACATCTGTTACACTTGGAGAGTATGTGCAACTTATCCATTCTAATCCAAACAACAGAATTATATAAACATCAGAAAAAAATTATGCAGGTGATTGGCCGGCTTGATAACAGTGCGATATCTCAAACAGGTGCAAAGCTGGCATTCAAATCTAACCAAGAGGTAGCTGTGACTGTCCCCACAATACCTCTGGACGAAGTAATTTCAGATAATCAGAGGGTTTTATTGATAAAAATTGATGTGCAAGGTTGGGAATATCATGTGCTGAAAGGGGCCTTGAAGATTCTCTCCAGGAGAAAAGGTGAAGCGCCATACTTGATTTATGAAGAAGATGAGAGGTTGCTACAAGCAAGTAATACCAGTACTGATGAAATCAGGGGTTTTCTTGGTAGTGTCGGGTACAATAGTTGTACCAAACATGGTACTGATGCACATTGTACAAAAGGCTGATCATTTGTTTCACAATAGTTTCATTTATTTATTTTTTTCTTTTTTTTGGGGTGGGATGGGGTGGGCAGTTTGCAATAGTTCAGTTTTGACTTCCAATACAAAAGGGGGATTATGCAGATTTGAGATTTTTCAGCTCCAATATTTTATTAAATTTTTGTATGTAAAGCTCAGTTAATTATTTTGATTTTTTTGTGATTAAAATGTCTTGTTAATTTTGGACAATTTTGTTGAGCTAAGTTGTAGCTATTGTATTTCATATTTTATGCTCTATTTCTTTAAGTAATGGTTATGACCTCCTTTTTAATTAGTAACTTCTGAAACTTTTGGTAGGAAAATGAAAATGAAATTTCAAAACAATGGGATGGAGGCATGGAGCGTTGTTTAATTTCTGATAGTTTGGTGAGATAGAGAAACAAACGCTTAGATGCTTAATTGCAATTGAATGGTCATGTTTCAAATTTTGTTAGCTTGATACTCGAATAATAATAAAATTCAACTTTACTAAGCCGAGAAATCTTTATATTTCTAATTTCATTTTTTTCATATCATGTTCTTGTTTTCATGTCTATACTTACTCAAAAGTTCAATTACATATATTATGTTTAAGGTACAGGTACTTGAACAGATCCATCTGATATGTTTGGTTTAGATCAGACGACCAAAATCAGAAAAAGAGGATGCTACTATCTGAGTCTGGAGAAAAATAGAGAGGAAACGAAGCTTTGTTACATATATCGAAATTGTTTCTTTGTTGAGTAGGCTATGGTATATGCATATTACACAATGGTCCGTGCAATGGATGTATATTTTTGTTTTTAAAATTCAAACAGTCCACCTAAATTGTTCAACATTATTTTCATATGAAAAATATACTTAGTGACCAAATTTTACATTTTTTTAGAATTTTGTTTCTATTGTTTAGATCAAGGTTCTAAATAACGCGCTATAGCGTTTTTAGACCATAAAATCTATGACGCTATTGCCGCTATAGCGCACTATTTCGCGCTATATGAGCATAGCGCTGTTTTTTCAGCTGTTCCGCTATGACGCGATAAACGCTATTTAAACCTTTGATTTAGATAAAGAATCACTTGATTTGAAACTTCAGGACCATTCAAAGCAATGGTTTTCTATCTATCTAAAAAATAGTCATTTTAAAAAAAATGTAATTATTGATTTTGAAGTACATTTAAGTACATTGTCATATTAAGTTTATGTTTAACAGTTCAGATTGATTGTTTGAATTTTAAAAATAGAAATATAAGTCTATAGCACAACTCAATTCGTAATATGCATATTACCTCGATGCAATTACCTGGATGCAACATTGTGTTCTACAATTCTGACAAGCAATTACTGTGTTAATCCTCAAGAGCGTGGTAAAAATTTTGACGCATAATTCGCTGTTGGATATTTTTAGGAGGGTTTTTATTGTAATTTTTCAAAAATTACTATGCAAACTTTATACATCTGTTTTGTGCAGGAATGTCTCTGGTTGTCTGGCGCTACTGAGGATCTCAATCCAAAGCAACCATAGGCCTTCAACCATCCGAAATTAGAATATCAAAAGAAAAATAAAAGGAAAAAAAAAAAAAGTAAAAAATACTTTTAACTTTTATCATGCATATAGTTAAAAAGTTAAAATTAGAGATATATTCTATTATTTAGATAGTTTATGTATTAAATTTGTGAAGTTACATGTTCAAAATCTGGTTGGAAAGTTTTTTATGAATATTTAATATTGGAAGACTTGAGTTACTTTTTATCTTAAAAAAAAAAGATTATACAATACTGTTGCTTTTTATATTGAAAGATGCAAATTTGAAATCTAACCGGAGGATTTCTTCTACATATTTAGAGTTAGAATATTTAACTCTCTCATTTTTACTTCAAGAATAAACGACGAAAAATGATGTTAGAAATATAGTTATGATCTTCAAAAAAATAATGTATATTTTATTTACTTATCAATTTGATCCATTTTTAGTTCAAAATTGGGTGAAAAATAATATTTTATTAATTTAGATTTAAAGCTAATCTTTATGAATTCAATAGTTGTTAAAACTATAATATTAACTATTACGTACAATTCAACAATTCTAGCAACTTTCTCTTAACTAGTGTGTATTAAAATTAATAACATAATTTTTCAATGAACAAAAATTTGTGAAATCACAGTTGAGAATTGCCAATCTCAAATACTGAAGAAGTTGAAGATTGAGTGAATCTCATAGTAAGGTGGCAAGATCAAAGTAACTTGTGTGAAACATATGTTGATTAGTTTCAATTGGATAAATGGTGCAAATTGTACATTCACATATTTATACTTGAACAGCTGAGTACCAAATCACAGCGAGCGCAGATCAATTTTGGCATCCTCCAATAACTTAATTATAAACATATTACTTAGTCCTAAAACAATTAACATCATCATGTAGTTATGCAACAATATTTTTTTTATGCATATAATTACCAGTTTTATGGACCTATATTATTTTCCTAAGATGATTTTATTTCTACGTGATTCTCTCAATTTTGTTGCAGTGCATAATTTGCATTTGCTTAATCACATAAAAGGAGTGTATCAACAATTGAAAGCTAATAAAGTTATTTTCATGATTTTGCTCCGGAAAAAAGTTTCTATTTTAAAAAAAATTATTTTAAAAAATAATATTAAAATAAGACAATTTTACAATAAATTTGCATTCAACAAATTTTAAGAATAAATAATTATCCTTTTTAAAAAATTATGTATAATGAAAAATAACACTAATTCAGGCGAGCCTTGATGCTTATATAGAAACACAAAAAGAATTGTATTACTTGAGTGTAGTGAATTGAAAATGGGCCGGTCCGGTCCTGTCCGGTACATTTTGAACGTTAACCTTTCAAACAATAAAAATATTATCTTAATAAATTAAAGTCTATAAAAAGTCTTATAAATAAGAGCTAAATCTAGATTTAGAGATCTAAAATAGTCGGCATGACCAGATACGTCACAGTATATGTGTCGGTCACTTACTATTACTCACGTGTCCTGTGGCGTGACCAGTCACGTGATGTGGCCATCTTTTTTAAATTTGTAATGGCACAAAACATCACATGAAAAATTTGATCACGACACATGGTCAAGTGTAATTATGATCGTTAGACCTTGATCGAATGGTAAATCTTGAATAAACTAACCTAAATTATGAAAAAAAAATGAGTTAAACATAACCAATCACAACGTGACTAACGTGTTGTGACCATCTTTTCAAATTTAATCACGATGAGTAGCAAATCACTTTGATCTGAGAAACAGTGATTTCCTACCCACCTAAAAAAATTTCAAATATGTAAAATTTAGTTTACATATAAATATTCATATGGAGATCATGTTGAACAGTTGACCATTAGAATTTTGAAAACAAAAATATTAATCCGTAGCACAGACCAATCTGCACTATGCATAGTACCTTAGCCTCACTCTAAAAATTAATAACATATTATTCAATGAACCAAAAATTTGCAAACTGATAGCTGAAAATTGCCAAATCTCAAATACTGAAAAAGTTGAAGACCAGTTTTCCCAATCAAATACTGATGCGGCATAACAAAGAAATATAAAAATCCAATTCACGATATTAACAACTATAATTGCAACTTCTTGCACAAAACCACGAAGAAAATCCTACAAAGCGACATCATATGTCCAGATTAACTTAAGCCACAAGGGTGCTGGCAGTGGTAGACTCACTGTGAAAAAAACAGTAAAACAAGTTAGTCTTAGATGAAAGCAGATCAAAGCAGGAGTAAATCATTTTCTGAAAAGAAAACATAATCACAACTAAATAGATATTTATATTAGTTTTGTTAAGCTGACTATTAGTGTGGAAAAACAGTACAAACTGGTAGCCTTATAAAAGACTTTGAGTACAAATTTTGATAAAGATCTATGAATTAGATCAGAACAAAGTTAAACATGGTAATCCATTTTGTGACCTAGTCAATATCACCAACATTGATCAGTGGAATGAATAATTAAAAGAAAATTCACATTGAAGGAAAAAGTGCAACTATGCAAACAATTTCAAAGGATAATGTAATTACAACGACAATTGAACACCTTTAGAAGGGGCCATTTTAAGGAAAAAAATTAGTTTGACAATGTCAAATTGTTGTCTTACACCCTAAAGCAGACCTAATTTAAATATGCAAATATGTTCTCCAACCATTTTTCTAATCATTATCAGTAAACCTTGATAACAACTTCAAATGAAGCAAATCATCATCAGAGAACTAATATAGAAATGATATAAATGAAAAGGGAAGTGGAAAGGCACTAACTATTTCCAGACGGGAGGGAGCTTCTTGGTGCGCTTGTAGTAGCGAGCAAGGCGGTGGATCCTGCTCTCAACAAGAATTAGCCTGAACTTGGAGTCTTTGTCCTTGCGGTTCCTCTCAAGATGCTTCCTGATCGCCACTGCCTTCTTTATCAGGTGGTAAAGGTCCTCTGGAATCTCTGGCGCCAACCCTGATTATGGATATAGCAAGCATTTTGCAATTCAGGTTATTACTTACTACAGCAACAAGAATGATGTTATTGTTGGGGTTAATTTAGAAATGCGGAATACCGGTACACCCCGTACCAACTACAAGAAACCCGCAAGGAACCCAATAATCCGTACGCCAACAAGAACCGAGAAGTTAGAGACAAATGCAACATTGCATACAACTAAAAACACCGAAATAGAGGAAAGATGTTACCACGAGATAGATCGAGCCCAAAAAGCACACAAAAGAAAGCAAAACACAGAGATTAGGTGGTTCGGTCGGGCCTACTCCATCGGAAGGCAAACGACCAACAAATTTCATTATTAGAAAAATGTTCCAATTGTTAGCACAAACAATCACTCACCCTCTCTCTCTTCCTCTTTCTATCTTGCACAAGAAGGAGCAGCCACCACTAAATCTAAGATTTAGATCACCAAGAGAGATATAGGAAAGGGGAGATGGGCCAAGGTCGTATTGGACCTAAAAAATCCCAACAAATCTCCACCGTAGGTTCAAATCGGCAACTCATTCCGTCGCCAACCGTCATAGCCCAAATACGGATGCAATACGAATGCAATATTAAGGTTTGTCATATTTTGTCTCCCGTCAAATTTCTCAATCCCAAATACAGATGCAATATTAGGGTTTGTCATATTCTTGTTCATGTTGGAACCGTACCAAATAACCCGGAGCTCTGATACCACTTGTTGGAGTTAATTTAGAAATGTGGAATACCGGTACAGCCCGTACCAACTACAAGAAACCCGCAAAGAACCCAATAATCCATACACCAACAAGAACCGAGAAGTTAGAGACAAATGCATCCTTGCATACAACCAAAAACACCAAAATAGAGAAAATATGTTACCGCGAGATAGATCGAGTCCAAAAAACACACAAGAGAAAGAAAAACACAAAGATTAGGTGGTTCGGTCAGGCATACTCCACCGGGAGACAAACGACCAACAAGCTTCACTATTAAACAAGAGATTACAAGAGTGTTCCAATTGTTAGCACAAAAACAATCACTCACCCTCTCTCTCTTCCTCTCTCTCTTTCTCTTTCTGTCTTGCACAAGGAGCAGCCACCACTAAATCTAAGATTTAGGTCACCAAGAGAAATATAGAAAAAGAGAGATGGGCCAAGGCCGTTTTGGGCCTAAAAAATCCCAACAGTTATAATACTATAACTCTCAAGTAGTTTTCTTTAAAAGACTAATGGACTATCATACAGAGCAATGGAGTAAGAATAATAGCAGCATGTTCTGACAATTTCAATTTAACACTGAAAAACCAAAACATAAATCAGCATGGAGAAAATGTTTTATGGAAAAAGGTTCTTTTTATCAACTTAACATTACGCTAACTGTTAATACCAGCAAAACATGAGAAATTATATTTTTCACATTGCATTGTTACTACTTAGTACACCAAAGCAGCTTCACTTAAAACTACATATATATGCCAACTCTTGTACTTACAATACCAAAGTTAAAACAGCTTAAGCACCAAGATACTAGGAAAATAAGGAAGAGAAACAAACCTTGAGCCTTAAGGATCCTTAGGATCTTGCTTCCAGTTACGCTCTTTACTTGAGCAATACCATGTGAATCACGAAGAATCACACCAATCTGAGACGGAGTCATGCCCTTCTTGGCAAACTTTTGAATGCTCTCTTCCACCTAAATTTTTGAACAATAGGGATGAATAATATTAGCCTTATTGCCCTTGATTATCTTGTTTTAAAATTTTCAATTAAATCCGAATGCTTCACATTTTAATTAACTCAATGTTCAGTTAGAGCACGGATTAAAGATTGGTTTCCTCAACACAGCATAGAATCCCACTAAGTACCAATTAGAGTCTTAAATCGCCATAATTTATTGTTCTATCCTCAGAAAAATAGTCATGGGTCACCAGTTGAAAAATTATGCCTTGATTTAAAAACTGACAATTCCAAAATCCTCCGCATTTCTAATCAGAGAAAGTCAACCCAAACAACGACAGCTAATTAAGAAACGGAGAAGCAAATAAATCGATCTGAGAGGAAGAAAAGGAAGAGAAAATATACATCCTGGGAGGAGATCTTGAGCCAGGTAGGCGGTGTCCTCTTGTACGGCAGAGCTGATGCCGAGATACCTTTACCTCGACTGTGCATGCGACCCATGACGGCGGCCTGAGTTGTAGAAGTGGTGCGACAGAGAGGTTTGGAAGAGATATGGCGGCGGCGGCGTGAGTTGTAGAATATGTGCGACAAAGAGGTTTTTGAAGAGGTGCGAAAACAGGATTTTTGCTAATTTATAAGAGAGCGAGGGACATGAAATAACGATAGTCTCATAGATAAAGTTGCATTTTTCACATGAACATTTTTTACTATTTGTAACAAAATTTGGATGAAGTTTAAAAATGTGCAAACGAAAAACCGGACATGAACTAAATATAAATTAAAAAGTAACTTGAAAGAAAGAATAAATAACTTTATCTATAAAATTTATATATCAAAGTCCAGCCTCGCATAATGAATTTTAGTTCTTATGCTATAAATAGTTTATGTTTTCATACTAGTGAGATGTTTTTCTATTTATATAAGTATTTTTGCTTCAGTGTGTTGTTAAGAAAAAAGAAGGTAAAGTATGGTATATGAAATAAAATATTATCTTATTTTTTACAATAACGAAGAGATTGTAATTTGTTGAAAACTTTTTTTCTAATATTTTATAAAGAAAATAGCAGCGTCATTACAAAAATAAGTTAAGAAGGCAATAAGATGAGACATTAATGTATTATCTTTCAATAGCATTTAGTATTTTCCTTTTATATATTTGATACAATATTTTAATAAGTTTCGACTATAATTAAAAGATTCTAAAGAAAGATAAATTAGGTATGAAGAGAAAATTATTTTCCTAAATTGTATCATACAATTTTGCATACTCAAATTGCTTTTCAGTCTTCCAAAGAAAATTATTTATCTAAATAAATTAAATTTTAAATAAGATAACTTACACAATAAATCTTATATTCAGAAATTTTTTAAATATGATAACAATTTTTAAATATGAAAACAATTTTTTTTAAATAATAAATTATATATGATAAAAATAACAACATAATCTGCACAAATATTAGTGCAGAGGGACGTCTAACGGGACCATCCCTCACCTCTCAAAAAAAAATTATTACAATTCTACTATTCCAGCTACTTTCTCTTTAGTACTAGTGTTTAGTAAAAACTAACAATATATTATTCAATGAATCAAAATTTGCGAAGTAATAGCTGAAAATTGTTAATCTCAAATACTGAATTGAAGTTTTGCCAATAAGCTGGAACGTGTGTGAAAAACCCATGTTAATTAGCTTCGATGGTAGAAATGGTGCATAGTTTTCGTTTATATATATATACTTCAACGGGTGATCTGAATATGACGGCGAGCACAAATTAATTTTAGCATTCTCCAATAACTTAATTATGAAGATATTAGTAAATCTTAAAAGAATTAATATCATCATTTAGTTATACAACATATCATTTAATTACCATTCTTTGGGACCCATGTTATTTTCTAAGATGCTTTATGTCTCAGATGTAATGTGGTTTAAATAATATAATTTTGAATTTCATTCAGGGTGTGTTTGGCCGTCTAAAGGGAATGAGAATGGGAACGGGAATGAAGATTTTTTAATGGCCGAAACACTATGCGTGTAAGAAAAAAAAATCACTCAGTATTTCACCGAACAGGCTCTCATAGAGAAGTGCAAAAGTTCATTTAAATGGTGTGTACTGAAAATGTTCCATCTATGTGATTCTCTTAATTTGGTTGCAATGCACATTTTGCATTTGCTTAATCACATTAAAAGAGCCTATCATACAATTTTGCAAGCTAAAATTATTTTCAGACTTTCAAAGAAAACTATTTATATTTTTTTTTAATAAGACAACTTAAACAGTAAATCTTACATTAATTTTTTTTGAAACAAATAAACATCTTTTTTTTTTAAATAATAAAATATATATATGACAAAAATTAACACGCACAAGTAATCCTAGAGAAGAACGTAAAAAGGAAATTTTGTATTAAATTAAATATTTTGTTGCATTTTAGATACATCAAACTTTTTCTTTTTAAATGAGGAGAGAAGTATGTAAAATATGAGTTATACAATCAAGAAATTATTCGTAGAAATTCTCCAATTGTATTTTAAACCTATAAAATTTTACACATAACATATTATCTTAGTTACTAGATTAAAAATTAATTCTCAACAAAAAAAAAAACTTAATCGGATAAGAACTATTTTTATAACCTATATACGTACATTTCTCCTTTTTCTTTACATATGTTACCATGCAATTAGAACTTGGAAGTTATTTAAATTTAAGCTTTTATGTCAGATTAGGCTTGATGAATTATTCCGCATTTATCTAGTAGCATTGAGTTGAGCCAGCTGTCGTTATGTCTCCTGGATCGATGGTAGATTTGGGGAAGAAAATTGGAGATGGTTATCAGGACAGACTGTGAATTTAGAAACTAAAAGTCTAAAACAGGAACTTGCATTTAAATCTTTATTTTTTTTTTAACCAAGTTGGTAGGCATCTCCATTTCATTATTAAGCACGTTGGGTGTCCGATCGACCAACGGTTAAGATTGAAAGATTAATTTTTGGATTTAATCTTAGCTCTCCAATCACATAATTTATATTCTTTTGATTAAATGATTTGTTTTATGTATAGAAGTTTAAATTTAGTTACAAACATACTCGCCACACATACCGCCACACGATGCGTTACAATTAAAATTAAGCATATTCTAAAATTTAGCGATATAATTCTCCATTTTCTTATTTATTTGTTTCCTTATTTCTCTCTCTCCAATTGAAATTTTCTATACGGTGAATCATGCAAATCAATTTTTTGCTCACTTCCTTATTTATCTACTTCCTTATTTTTATACATATTACTGTGATAAATCTAGAATATATTTCTATTTTATTTTTTATGAAAATTTGTCATTTTGTATGAGAATTTATTTTTGTTATCTTATCATATATTCCATTGCAACGCACGGGCACGATACTAGTAATTCACTAAGAATAAAACAGTTAAAAATTACATAGAAAATTAAAGATAAATAAGAAATTCTTACTTCATTCACAACTAATAAAAAAAAAACTAATTACTATTCTCTGTGCTCATATGGATTTATGTCTCAAGTGAAATGATACATTTTTTTTTATTAAAAGGCTTAATACATTCCAGCATCTTTTAAATGCTAATTTTGAGATTGGAACTTGCGACCTCTCTGTAAAGAAACGAAACTCGTGCGATTCTAAGTGAAGTGATAAGACAAATTTATCAGCAAGCGCATAGCCTTGTCTCTAACAGGCCTCAAAAGTGTAGTAAAATTTTCAACGCATCATTCGTTGTTGGATATTTTAGAAGGATTTCAATATGATTTTGCACAAATTTTGATGCAACTTTATGTATATGTTATGTTCTGGTAGGGTTGTCAACGAGATGGCTCGGGCCGAGCTGGGTCCTAGCTCAGCTCGTTAATTCTGGACCAAGCTCTTACTGAACGAGCTGGACTTAGGGCATCCGAGCTAAAATCTCAACTTGAAATCATGACGAGCTAGCTCGCAAACTGACGAGCTGGGTCTGGCTAGATTTTGTTTTAACCGAGCTGGACCGAGCTAGACAGTATAAAATGCACACAAATTCATACAAGTTCACAAATTGATGCCTAGCCGAGCTAGCTCGGGAGCTGACAAGCAAGCTAGGCCTCAGCTTGAACTCGTTAATTCTGGACCGAGCTAGAAGCGAGCTGGCTCGTTAACAGCTCAGTCTAGTAACGAGCGAGTCAGATGCTAGTCACGACCGGGCCACGAGCTACGAGCTTTTTTTGCCACCCTATGTGCAGGAATGTATCCAGCGTCACTGAGGATCTGAATCAACACAATTAATTATAGGCCTTCGTTATGTTTACCAACCAATGCGAAATAAGAATATCAAATGAAAAAAAAGAAAAGAAAAAATGATTCTAAGGTATATCTAATATTTACCATACGATCTAACTCTTATTATATATATAATTTAAAAATAAATTTATTTAGGTAATGCATGTATTAAGTTTAAAAGGTTATATGTTCAAAGTTAAAAAAAAAAAATTTTATAGATATTTAAAGTTGAAAAGCTTGATCTCTATTTTTTATCTCAAAAGAAAAAGGCAATATTTTCACCTTTTATGTGAGAGGTTACAAATTGGAAAATCCACTAAATAATTTATTTATTTAATATTGAAAGTTTGAAAACTTGACCTTTATTTTTATCTCAAAAAAAATAGAAATAGTCATGCTTTTTATAAAGATGGAGCGAGCTGCAGAAAGCCTGAAACATCTCTCTCCACAAACTCCTGTATTTTTTGCTCCTGTATTTTTTGTATTCTTATCAATAGGACCACCTATTTAGTTGATAATTCGGTCACAATAAATTTTTGTTAATATTTTATTAATTAAAATTTACAATTAATCTCAACCAATTAAATATTATTAACATTTTATTAACAAAATTGAAGATCGTTGTAGAATATCTATGCCAATTTCTTTTTTTTGAAACACTGATAGTAGCTATCAGAAGTGTACAACGAGAAAAAACAAAATTAAAAAGACCTCACTACAGTATGCTAAACTATAAATCCATTGTCCCCTAGCAAAATTGCCCCCATAATTTAGCTTCCTTCATGATATGATGCATCAACCATACTGGGTCTGTTCCACAGGCTTCAAAAATCCGTTTATTACGCGCCCTCCACAAAAACCAGCATACCGCTAAGAAGTAAGAGCCCCACTTGCCTCTCGACATCCTGCCTTGACAAGCATGCCAAGATCTATCCACCGTGGCCTGCACTGTAGGACCAAAGTGCATGATTCTGAAACCGATTTTGCTGGTTAGCCTTGCCCATACATCCTTCGCAAAGCTGCACCCGAAAAAAACATGTACAGCCGTCTCCAAGGCACATTGCCGGCAAGCATCACACTGCGGTTCACACTGTAATCCTCGGCGCAGCATGATATCATGTGTTAAGAGGCTGCCTTGCATTAGCAGGTACGCAAACACTCGGACTGTAGGTGGTATCCTAAGTTGCCAAATAAAGCGATATCTCCATTTTGTTCTTGCAGCCGTTGTAATTAATTTATAGAAGGAGTTTGCCGAGTATTCATTGTTGGTGGACCAAACCCACCGAATTCTATCTTCTTCTTGTTCCGGTTCCTGTATGTTTGGGCAAATGCCAGCTTCAATTGCCATCTGTAGAGAGTACTTTCGTGTGATTGAGTCAGGTGTAGCTTGCGAAGCTTTTGTTGGAAATGTCCAAGCATCAAACCAGTATGAAACTAACGAGCCTTGAGCAATAGTCCATGTAATCGACCAATCAAATAATGGCCTAATTTTCATTAGCTGTGACCAGAAAAATGAACCATGCCGTATGAGAATGTGGTGAGTTTGTGTGGCTGCAGCTTGATTATATAGTTGTTGTATTGTTCGAGACCATAGAGATTCCGGGGATCGGTATAACCGCCACCACCACCGGAGCAACAGAGACCGGTTTCGAACATTGAGATTAGCACCTCCCAACCCCCCATAGTCTTTCGGAGTACAAGCGAGATCCCAATTAACCAAAGATATACCTCTCCTTGTCTCCGACATACCCCACAGAAACTGTCTCCGGATCTTGTCAATCCGTTTTACCACCCACACCGGCAGAAGAAAAGAAGACATAAAATATATGGGAATGGAGCTAAGTACCGAGTTCATGAGTTGCAACCGGCCCCCCCTGGAAATGAGTCGAGCTTTCCAACCTTCAAGCTTAGCTTCAATCTTCTCAATGAGAGGTATAAACATCTCCTTACCGGGTTTTTTCAAAGTTAGAGGCAAACCCAAGTAATTGATTGGAAAGTCAGAGATTGAGCATCCCAGAACTGCTGTAATAGCTGGAATGTGGCCAACATCAATGTTTAAAGGAATCCAAGTGCTTTTTTCAAAGTTTATAGCAAGGCCCGAGATCGCTGTGAATAACCGCATTAGTATTTTAAGTGTGATAATTGTAGTGGGCTCCGCATTAGCAATGAAAATTGTATCGTCTGCATATTGATGTATGATGACCGCTCGTTTTAATTTCCTTGTGAGCCGGCCATGAACTGAGGTATTAAGCACATCTACCATCTTACTGAGTACATCAACCGCTATATCAAATAACATGGGGGATAATGGATCCCCCTGTCTCAAACCTCGCTTGTGGCCAAAAAATTCTGATTCTCCCCCGTTCATAATTATTCTTGATGATGCCGTACTGAGCAACATCTGAATCCATCGTATCCATCGGGGAGGAAAACCCCGCGCCTCCATCACTCTAGTGAGATATTGCCAATTTCAAGGCCTAAGGTGTTGAGGATATGTTGCCGTACTGAGCAACATCTATGCCAATTTCAAGGCCTAAGGTGCTGAGGATTTGTGAAGTCTCTTCGTGCGATGGCAAGAGCATGGATGCCCAAGTAAAACCTAAGTTAATTAATTTGGATGGTAGAATTGATACATATTGTACATTTAGATTTCTATGCTTGAATAATCGAGCTACAAATCACAGCTAGACAGCTAGCGCGGGTCAATTTTAGCTTCCTCTAATATCTTGATTATGAACATATTGGTGAGTCTTAAAATAATTAACATCATCATTTAGTTATGCAACAATATTTTTTTGGAGATGCATGTAATTATATTTCTAATTAAGATGCTTTATGTCTCAGTCTCTCAGATGCAATGTGGTTTAAATAATAGAATTTTGAATTTTATTTCTTGAGAAGTTCATTCAAATAGCATGTACTGAAAAGGTTTAGGTTTCATCTACATGATTCTCTTAATTTGGTTGTAGTGTTCCGTTTGCATTTGCTTAATCACATTAAAAGAGCGTATCATACAATTTTGCAAGCTAAAGTTGTTTTCCAGACTTCCAAAGAAAAATATTTATCTAAAAATAAGACAAATTATAAAATAAATCTTACATTTAGAAAAATTTGAAAATCAATAATTTTTTTTAAATAACATATTATATTATATATGACAAAAGATAACTCAATAATCCGCACAAGTAATTCTGCAGAGGAACACAAAAATGTTGTACTAAATTAAGGATTCCGTTATAACTTAGACATCAAACTCTCTTTTTTTTAAATGAGGAGAGAAGTATGCAATAATGAATTAAAATCTGCTGAAATCCCTCATTCGTGAACAGTGTTTCTGAAATTCCTGAAATTCCGAATCCAGTCGTTCAACTTTTTTTATGCACGCATCTCGAAATAACTAGTTTTTCTGTGCACACATCTCGAAACATCTCGACGGCTGGATTAGAAAAAATAGGAATTTCAGCAGATTCGTTTCCTGAAATAATACGTGTCCTTTGATTAGGAAAATATTGAGAAAAATATAGATGATCAACATGACTAAGAAGCTTGAAAATCCAACCCTTAATTTATATTTACAATTATAATTGCAACTTCTTGCACAAAAGCACGAGAAAAATCCTATGTTTACATGAGATAAGATGAAGATTTAACATTTCAATTTTACATCTCCATAAAAATTCTTCAGTCGGATTTTGAACTTATAAATGTTTTACACATAAAATATTATCTTAATTACTCGATCAAAAGACAGATCCTCATAAAAAAAAACTTAATTGAATAAGAACTATTTTTATAGCCTACATACATTTTTCGATTCCTCCTTTTTTTCAGAAGGTTCTATTACATTAGCTTGCAAAATATATTACATTAACTTCCTCAGTTTGTTTGCGACTGTAGAAAGAGAAAAGAGGAAAGAACGAGTGGAAACAACCCAACAGTGAGAGAGGAGAAGAAGTGCAAGTAATAGAGAGCAACCAGCTCTCTCAGCAGCTGCATGGCAACGTTGGACTCAGAGAGATTTTGCCACGTGCTGAGACAGAAGAGGAGAGAGATCATTAAAGAGAGAATAAAAATAGGAAATTTTTTTATTGGTAGAAATTCATAGAAAAGAAGAGAGAAATTGAAAGAGTATATCAGTTATAATATTGGTAGAAACATCGGTAAAATTATTACCAATTCAAAAATCAGTTTGTTTTTTTTTTCCTTTCATTTTTTCTATTAAAATATAATTTTTTATAAAAATAAATAGAGTATCTTAAAATGTAGATATAATAGAATCATTCTATTTATTTTTTGAAAAACTTTTTATATTTTACTAGAAATCTAATATAAGAATTTCCTCCATCTATATATCAGATTAAAAAAAATAAGTTTGAATCTGTAGAATTCCTACCGATCCAAACTTTTTTATTTTTTGGATCAGTAAGAATTTTACCGATCTTTTTACCAATATTACAACTGATATTCTCTTTTTATTTCCCTTTTTTTTATTAATTTCTACCAATAAAAAAATTTCGAAAAATAGAGCTTTTGTATGTCACGGCCCAACAGGCCAAGCTCAGCTTGTTTTATTTCAAGATATCTTAATTCTGAGTTTGGCTATGATATCAGTGTCATTTTAACCTATATAATACTAATTTTAAAATTTATCGAATCGACTTCAAACGGTAAATTCAAACCGTTCAAACTGATCTATTTCATTAGTTGTGCGTTTACATACAAAATTTATAATTTTTCGAATTTATTTAGTTTCAAGTTAAGCGGTCAAATATGTGAGTTTTTAAGTTAATTTTAATGTATTAATTTTTCAATATTTTTGACCGCTTGATTTGGTACTAAAATAACTAGAAAACATAAAAAATTTGCAGGTAAACGCATCACTCATAAAGTAAATCGGTTTGAACGGTTTTGATTAATCGTTTGAAATCTATCCAATTAATTTTGTAGTTGGTGTCATATGACACCGATGTCATACTAGCCGGACTCCTTAATTCTCTATTAGTTAACTTATTATCTCATTAGTTAACTTATTATCTCATATAAATTTCT
Source organism: Carex kokanica (assembly GCA_025461125.1). Classification (NCBI taxonomy): domain Eukaryota; kingdom Viridiplantae; phylum Streptophyta; class Magnoliopsida; order Poales; family Cyperaceae; genus Carex; species Carex kokanica. The sequence goes on from JAJGRX010001195.1 coordinate 1,240,218, forward strand.
TATTTCTCAATACTTCAATCTTATATATGTTTGTAACGCATATTTTTCTTATTTTCAAGATTCAAAAAAATTCTACTTGATATGATGATTATAAATTTTCTTAAAATTTCACTCAAAACTTTTTGTCATCATATTCAATTATATACTTCATATTTTATATTTTGTGGAATGTACATTATCAGGAGGGATTTTGAGTCTGGCAACTCTCTAAGTCCAATGTCTGGAGACTAGGCCTGCTAAATGGACAGGACGGCCCGTGGACAAACGGGCTGAGTAGTTAATTTTTGAATATTGGACGAGCTGTGGTCCGATCATAGCCCATAGTTCGGTTCAATATCAAATTATATTTTTCAATTGAACTGGATTTGGACGATTACCGAACAGCTCGTTGAGCAGCTCATTCTTGTCCGTTGAGTTGTCCATTGAGTTGTCCATGGACAAGTCCGTTTGACCAAATTGAAAGTGTCATTCAATTCAATTCATGAAATTCTTGCTGGTAAGAATTCTAATCAAAACCTTTTATATTATTAAATTCCCATTTGAAGCAGCTTTCAATTTCTTCCTTATTTTTCCAAGTGCCAAAATTGATTATTTCAAGTCAATACTTGATTGAAAATAAAAATTATACCCAAACGCAGAAGTTCGATTTTTGTTGATTTTCTGTTTATTTCTCCAAGTGCTAAATGTTTTAATAGATTTAGAAATAACTTGGCCGTCTGTAATACAGTGGTACCAAGTGATTGGTGCCTGATTAAGGACCTCTTGACTAAAGTTGTAAATGGTATTGATTTAGAGATGGATTCAAAGTTCCTACGCAACAAGAGGTGTGCTAGGAAGCACAACAAGAGGCCTGGAGCTGTTGAAGCCGAAGAGTAAAGAGACAGTTTTGGTGTCTTTTTCAAAATTGTGCGTGTTTAATTTTGATTTATTACAAGTTTAATTAGGCTATCCTCATGAAGTAGAACGAACCTTGTTACATTTTGAAACTCTCAAGTGTCAGAATTCTGTTTTGTTTGATTGTCGGTTTAATTTTGAAGCCTAATTTTGTTTAATTTTGTTTAATTTTGAACCTTGTTTACTTTTGTTTGATTGTCGGTTTACCTTGTAAGTAATGATCATGGACAATTGCTGGACGTTTTCCGAACTGAGTAAGTAATGATCATGGACAATTGCTGGACAAAATTGGACGAACTAATCATGGACAAAAACTCTTCATATTTGGGCCGGTCATGGACTGGACACTTCATATTTAAATTTTGAACCGGGCTGAGTATGAACCGAAGCCCGCTCATTAGCAGCCCAAGTGGAGACGCAGTGAATGAAGATGGGGATGTTAATTGGAACTTATTAGATTACTGATAGTTGTTGTTGGTTGTTAGATTTGTTTGTTTTTGTGCTTGCTGCTGTTTTGTTCAAGTTTTATGATAGTTGTTGTTTTTGGTATTGTTGATATTTTATAACAGACAGTTTGGCTTAGACTTTAAGTACCTGCTTTAGATACTTGAACTTAGTCTTTATGATTTCTAATGAAATCGGTAGATCTTTAACACCACTACTCTTTACAAAAAAAAGTCGCTGCTAAGTATAAAAAAGCAAATCCGCTGCTCAGTTTTTTTATTGATTCACCCAATTTGCACAAAACATGCACTCAAAAATATTAGGTACACCTAAAAACGTTCTTTTATGTATATCAAAACATAAAAAAGATACTGTGAAAAAAAATCAGGCCGGAAAAGTAATAAAAAAAAATTGAAACTTGCAAAATACATAAATTGAATTAATTATTTATTTTCTGGACATTTCTTCATATTTGTATACATTATTACCTATTTTTTTAATCATTTCTTTGTAAGATTTTAGAAAAAGAAATTTAAAATCCGGCATGGCACGTCTAGATATCGACACGACACTCTAAAATACACTTTACCAAACCGTGTCGTGTATATAAACGTGTTGTGTTCATTTTTACTATTGTGCGGTATAACATGTTTTCAAAATTTATAAGTATTAGCATAGTATGGCACGTGTTTCGGACAGTGGCGTAGCTAGAAATTTTGCCAAGGGTAATCGAACATATACAAAAGAACATATATGATTGCAAAAGAAAAACATTTGGACTAACTAGGGGTAGGCATAATCAAATTTAGAAGCAAACAAGATCCTTTAAAGAACTTGATCCAAAATTGTTATTTTTAAAGATAGACAACTGCCTACCCTGTGCTACAATAACTCCGTCTCTGATTTCAAACACGTCTAAATATGGCACAACATGACTTCAAGTTCATTTCTCTCTTGGCGTACTATGTTTATCAACTATTGAACAGGGTATGTAGAGAACTTATTTTTTATCTAATGGCAAAGGCACATGAGTTTTATGTGGACATTATGAGTTCAAAACCCACAAAATGAGAAAATCATCTATATTAATACATAAGAGTTTGAAATATGTTTGACGACTTGACTCCAACTCATATTTCAAAAAAAAAAAAAAATTATTGGACGGAGTGTCCAAACAAAACACACGTAAAAAAGAAAAGAAAAGAAAAAATAAATAAATTAACAATCAAGTAATCAACTACTTTTCAAAACTAAACACAAAGATATGCTTTCCAGCACATCAACGGGCCCGTCCATTTTTATCAACTTTTGTCCAAATTAAGCATTCAACTTCCTATATAAATAGGAATCTCGTTAATGGACCCGCAAAAAGGTTTGCTTTCCAATTCCATCAGCATATCAATGAATTCTCAAGTCTCATCTTTGTATCTTATGTGCATCTATCCAAATGGTGATCCATGTGGTCACAGGATCTCTTCAAAATGCAAATCTCGTAACATCATGGAGCGCACACGTAGTTATCTTATATATATTGTCATACTAAAGTTCATAAAACTAAGGAGGTCTAAATTAATTATTCCAACTTAGACCGGTTTAAATTATTCATATTTGGTTGAGGTCTCAAGTTAGATCATGATTTAAAGTATATTTCTTATTTAGTTAGAGTTGGTAGAGGATTAAAGTTTTGGAAGCCTAAATTAGTTAATTATTAATAATAAGATACTAATTATATAAGAGGAGGGTTCAAATACCTCCATTTTTCATGTCTCTACCATGTCTCCATTTTTTAAAACTTTAATAACTCAAAATTTAAAACTTAAAAGTCAAAATAAAACCGTTGGATATGATCTACATCATTTTATCTATGCACTTGTAAAAAATTATGACATTTCAATTTTCTTTTGGTTGTCATCAAGAGCTTGTAAAAAACGTACTAATGTGGATAATTCTTAGACGTTGATTTTTCAAGTTATTGATTCACATAAAAACAAAATCAAAATGTGATAATTTTTTATGAGCACATAGATAAAATGATGTAGATCATATCCAACGGTTTTATTTTGACTTTTAAGTTTTAAAATTTGAGTTATTAAAGTTTTTAAAAAATGGAGGCATGGTGGAGGCACAAAAAATGGAGGCATTTGAACCCTCCTCATTATATAATATTAATATATTAATAATAACTATAATATATTATAATAATTATTATAATAATTATTTAATATATTAACAATATAAGATATTAATTATATAATTATATATTAATAATAAGATACTAATTATATAATATTAATATATTAGTAATAACTAGAGGAGGGATCCAATTACACCATTTTTTTTGACACATCTTGACACTATTTTTTTAAGGTCAATCCAGTTGAATCCGAGAGGGTCTCATAGTTGTAGATAGTCATCGAATGCTGAAGTAGAGTGGTACCAAGGTTTTTGCGATATCAAAGTCCAAACAGTCGATCCAAACCGTTCAACATGATCACCATATTAAAATGTGCTTGGGGATCAAATTTTACATTTTTTTGAATTTTTTTACTATTTATTAAGATGGTTACAAAATCGCTATTTTTCAATGGTCTGAAAAGAACGATTTTGTAACCATCTTAATAAATAGAAAAAAAATTCAAAAAAAATGTAAAATTTGATCTCTAAGCACATTTTATTATATCCATCATGTTAAACGGTTTGGATCGACTATTTGGACTTTGAAAATGGTAGGTGTCAAAATGTGTCAAAAAATAGGGTGTCATCCGATCCCTCCTCTAATAACTATAATATATTATAATATGAGTGAGGCTATGGTGCTATGCATAGCATGGATGACTAGTGTACTACGGCTCAATATGGTACTTTTTAAAATTCTAACGGTCGATCCGAACCGTTCAATGTGATAACCATATGAATATGTACTTGCAAACTAAATTTTATATTTTTTTGAATTTTTTTACTATTTTTTTAGATAGGTAGAATTTTGATGGTCCAGAATTTTCAGAAAACACTGATTTTTCTACCTATTTAAAAAAATAGTAAAAAAATTCGAAAAAATATAAAATTTAGTTTGCAAGTACATATTCATATGGATATCACATTGAACGGTTCGGATCGACCGTTAGGATTTTAAAAAGTACCATATTGAGCCGTAGTACACTAGCCATTGGTGCTATGCATAGCACCATAGCCTCACTCTTATAATATTATTATAATAAATAATTAATATATTAATAATATAAGATATTAATTATATAATTATATATTAATAATAATTATTAATAAAAAGATACTAATTATATAATATTATTATTATTATTTAATATATTAACAATATAATATATTAATTATATAATTATATACTAATAATAATTATTAATAGAGGAGGGATCCAATTACACCTTTTTTGGTGACACATCATGACACCGTTTTTTATATAGGTCAATTTTGCGATTTCAAAATCCAAACAGTCGATCTGAACCGTTCAACATGATCACCATATTAAAATGTACTTGGAGATCAAATTTTACATTTTTTTGAATTTCTTTACTATTTATTAAGATGGTTACAAAATCGCTGTTTTTCAATGGTCTGAAAACAACGATTTTTGTAACCATCTTAATAAATAGCAAAAAAATTCAAAAAAATGTAAAATTTGATCTCCAAGCACATTTTAATATATTCATCATGTTGAACGGTTTGAATCGACTATTTGGACTTTGAAAATGGTAGGTGTCAAAGTGTGTCACCAAAAAAGGTGTAATCGGATCCCTCCTCTTATTAATAATAATATACTAATTATATACTAATAATATATTATTATAATTATTCTAGTTAGGCCATGGCGTGCAATATAATTAAACCACCATGTCAAGTGGTTTAATTTAGGCCGGCCTAAAGATCGGTTTATGTCATCTTAGTCCGGCTTAATTAATTCTCGTTTGGTGGAATAACAAAGACTAAACCTCTTATTCCACCCTTTAGACCACAACCAAACATAGGAAAATTGATCTATGTGCTTATTATTTAATCAAATCTCTTGGCTTCTTGGATAAACATAATCATGTAAAACATATTGACACACAGCCACACAGGATCTCTTCAAATGTGCTATCCATTTTACATGGGCGGACGCACATAATTATTTAAGTATGTTGCCACACAAGATCAAAATACGGCTATCTTCTCAAATCCCCTACTTTATTTTTTAATTCGGATCACTCCAGAACCGGATCGTTCTCAAATCCCCTACTTTATTGGCAGGGGCGGTCCCAGTGTATTTCAAGGGGGGCAGCTGTCTCCCCTCCTGGATTTTAAGTTTTAGTGGAGATTTATCGGTTCCGACCGACTTTGTCTCCCTCTGAACGTTTGATTTATAATTCGGGTTAAATTTAGGGTTAAAATTTAAATAAATTTGTTGAATTTTGATTGGTAATTAGAATTATAAGTTAGAGAATCAGAAATTACAAGTCAAAGCATTAGAAAGTATAAGTTAAAGTATTATTTTTTATCGAGTACCCAATTAGTTAATGAATTTAAATCCGATTCGATATTTTTTTGCCCCCCCTGACGAAAATCCTAAATCCGCCCCTGCTCATTGGACCCACGTACAAACTCCTTTTTTTTGTTGGACTTTTGATATTATATCTTCTCAAATGTCGATCTCTTGTTAGCAGCATCAAGCTGACTAACCTTCAAAAAAATTTCGATCTCAGTTATGAAGTACTACAACTATATTTGCAGAAAGACTCGGAATTCCAATAGAGAATTAAATTAAATTGAGTAAAATCTTAATAGTATGCCGTGCTGAGATATAGAGTAAGTGAATCTTATTTAAAATTTTGTTTTCCGAGTGATATGGAATATTCATAATTTCTCATAATATTTATCTATTAAGATTTAGATTCAAAATCTTTTTAAATTTAGTGATTAAGACAATATTTTATGTGTGAGAGGCTGGATTGATGTTCGAAATCTGACTTGAATTTTTTTTTTTTTTTTGCGGATATTTAAAGTTGAAAAACTTGACCTCTATCTTTATTTAAAAATATCTTCTAGAAATAATTATAGTAAAATGACACTTAAATTATCAGTTAAATTCATTTTGTTGTGTCAATCATTAAAATCTACGGAACCATTATTTTATTAGTCAAATTAACAAAATTTTAATAATTCAATTTTAATATAAAGTTGGGTAACCGTAACTTGATTGAATTAATCAAATTAGATGAACGGATCAAATAATGATCATAATAATAACTGAACGTACAGAACCATTAAATTAATAAACTTGAAAATCGATGAATTTATATAATTGTTTGGTGCGTAGTCATGATCAAACCAAACAAAAATAGTTGTTTGGTTCGTAGTCATGATCAAACAATCATAACGGAAATTCGATTAGGCTTTAAATGTTCAGACTCGCCATTTTTTTTTTTTCATGACCTAGAAACAAACGTTTTAATAGTAGCCGCTCATTGTGTGTATATATATATATATATATATTTAAAACTAGTATCGTGCACGTGCGTTGCAACTGAAACATATTAATGTAAGATAAAAAAAAAATTCATACAAAATGACATGTGCCTTGCAACTGGAACATAATATATAAGAATAGAAAAACTCATACAAAATGACATATTTTCATAAAAAAATAGACTAAATGACAAATAACATATTTTAAATTACATATTAAATAACATCTACACATCTTTTTGATCTTTTTTATAAAAAAAAATCTCAACAAAATGTCATATTAAATGACAAATAACATTATTAAATGATATAAAAAAAATAAAGACATGACTAATCAATTATCAATTAATTCCAAAATCATCAGAGAGCTGATATTCAATCAAAATTTCATTTTTTAATCAAAACCGTTGGTGGATAATAATATTTCAAAGTCCAAACAGTCGATCCGAACCGTTCAAGTTGATCTCCATATTGAAATGTGCTTGGAGACCAAATTTTACATTTTTTGGAATTTTTTTACTATTTATTAAGCCACTTTGAAAATTGCTGATCCGGGTGAACAGTAAAAACAGTGCAACCAAATTCTGGACCACCGGATCAGAAATTTTCAAAGTGGCTTAATAAATAGTAAAAAAATTCCAAAAAATGTAAAATTTGGTCTCCAAGCACATTTCAATATGGAGATCAACTTGAATGGTTCGGATCGACCGTTTGGACTTTAAAAATCCTAAAACGACTTGATAGCACCGGGGGCTAGGAACTACCACTTTGACCTTAGTCACTCTCTCTCTCTCTCTCTATATATATATATTTTTTTTTTTTGAAATCTTGTCAGAGGCTGACAAGTTGTTAATTATAAGAAAAGTTATTACAAACTATAGTGCCAATTCCCATAGCCAGGCTATTCATATGATACAAACCCCTCTAAGTCTATAGCCCAAGGCAGTGAATTGCACCAGAAAAGTAAACGAAGGAAAATTTTATGGGGAATATTCTCAACAATATTTTAGCCACAAGTTCATCTCTTGAACACTTCTGCTAGCTAGAACCGCCGGTGATAGCCTCAGCCCTCGAAAAATAAGTGTATTCCTCTGCCTCCATATTGTATAGGTGACACATATGAATTTTGGTAGCCAATGCTTGTACGACAGGTTTCCTTCCATTTTTGCTTTCCTTGAAGAGTGCTCCCATACTTGTTGGATCGTCATGGCCGGTTGCATGAGCGGTGTGCCTGTTATTTGTGAGAATTCAAACCATACCTGTACCGAATAAGGGCATAGATATAGCATATGTAATGTTGATTCTATCGGACAGTTTCCACACAGCATGCAGTGCCGAGGGACGTGCATCCCTCTTCGTCTCAGGTTCTCTCTTGAAGATATCTTGTCCTGAATGGCGAGATAAGCAAATATTTTAACCGTGGCCGGTATTTTGCATTTCCAAATGCTGTTGAAGTGCCATTTAATCTTGCCCCCCTCACTTAGAACTTGATACAATGATTTGGCCGAGTACAAACCCGTTCTGTCCCACCTCCAGTTAATAGCATCCGGCGCATTGTTGAAAATAACCGAATCTTCCTCCTGTGTTTCATTGGGATTTAGTTGTGCTGCACCTGGCCAGGCTTCTTTAAGTGAAATGGCCGGTTTGTGAGCAGTGTCGACTCTGGATATGGCCCTGGGCATCCCTCCCCATGAATCATACCAGTATGAAATTGCCGATCCATCTCCCACCGTCCATGATGTGCTCCAGTTGAAAAGTGTTTTGATTTTGGTTAACAGGGACCAAAAAAAGGATCCCGTGATATTCCAAATTTTCGGGCCCGAGGGTTGTCGACCCTTCAATCTGAAACGATACACCGTTACGGACCATAGGCTAGTGGGATCATGATACACCTTCCACCACCAACGAAGTAGTAACGCCTTATTAACATAGTCCAGATTAGAGATCCCTAGTCCCCCATATTTTCTAGGCACGCACGCTGTTGGCCAATTGGTTAAAGACATTCCTCGGTCGTTTACGGTATTCTTTCTCCATAAGAACCCTCGTCTAATCCGATCAATTCTGTTAATGACCCATTTCGGTAGTTGGAAGCATGTCATATAGTAAACCGGTAAGGAGGATAGGACCGATCTTACTAATTCCAACCTACCACCCCTTGATAGCAGTTTGCCTTTCCACCCATCCAGTCTTCGCTCGACTTTCTCAATTAGAGGCATGTACATTTCTTTAGTCGGTTTCAAAACCGTAAGAGGCATGCCCAAATAAAGGACCGGGAATTCAGTTCGGACGCAGCCCAATACCTGTTCCACCCAATGCAAGTCGGTTACTGCCACGTTGAGGGGAACAAAGGTGCTCTTTTTGAAATTAATCTGCAGCCCGGATGCAGATGCAAAGAGGCGCATGATTATTTTAAGAGTGACTAGCGAGGTGATGTTGGCTGACGCAATGATCGTCGTATCATCTGCATACTGTAAAGCTAGCATTGATTCTTTGATTTTTCTTGTGAGACCGTGCCGGATTATTCCATTCGATGCTGCTATCAATTGTTGTAAAACATCTGCGGCTAAATTGAATAGCATGGGCGAGAGAGGATCACCTTGGCGCAACCCTCTCTTATGTGAAAAGAAATCTGTCGAGTCCCCATTTATGATGACCCTAGATTGGGCCGTGTATAATAGAGCCTTAACCCATGCTATCCACCTTGGTGGGAAACCCCTGGCCTCCATCACACAGCAGAGGAATTCCCATTCTATTGAGTCAAATGCCTTGGCAAAATCCAACTTAATAAAAACTGCCGGATTTTTGGAAGTTGATATGTGCTGTAGAATTTCCCTTGTGGACACAAAATTATCAGTTATTTGTCGGCCCCGAATGAAGGCGGTTTGATATGGCGATATTAACTGATCCATTAATTGGCCCAACCTATTTGCCATAATCTTTGCAATCAATTTGGGGATTGAATTAATAACGCTGATGGGCCTGAAATCACTCACTGTTTGTGGTGTTTCTGATTTGGGAATCATTATCACATTGGCCAGGTTAACGGTAGTCAGATCCACTTGGTTGTCAAAGAAACCACACACTATACCGCACACTTCTTTTTTGAGATCTTGCCAATAGGTTTGCAGGAATTCGTTGGGGATGCCATCGGGCCCAGAGGCTTTATTCCTTGCCAGCCCTCGAACCGCCATTTCAACCTCTTCTTCAGAAACCGGGTTTACTAACTGCTGCATGTTTGGGTTTTGGCCATATAAGACTCCGGGGTTGAATCTTTTGACCGCTTGTGATTGACCAAGGATGGTCTTTAGGTGGTTAAGGAAAAGGCCACGTATCTGGTTTTGGTCTGAGATTTGTTGTTGGTCATGGGTGATGGATAGTACGGCATTTCTTTTTAGACGAGAGGATGCGAAGATGTGGAAGTATCGCGTGTTCTTGTCGCCCTGACTTAGCCATCTGCACCGGGCTCTCTGACGCCATTTGGTCTCCTCGTTGGTTGCCAACTGGAAGGTGCGCTCCTTGAGCTTGCATCTCAGCTTAAGTTCATGTATTGCCAACATCCTTCTCTCTTCTATCCTGTCAAAAAACAAAACAGCTTTTTTGCATAGTGTTAGTTGAGCATCCATTTGGTTAAATTCTTTTTTGTGCCATAGAGATAAAGCTCTGTGCAACAGTGTTGTTTTGTGTGTAAACCTCTCAAGGCTCAGTTGAGGGCAGGCCTGCTCATTCACCCAAAGCTGTTGCACCATTGCCTTCGGTAGTGCATATTTCAGCCAAAAGGTTTCTATTCTGTATTGTTTGGGTCTTGTAGCCGTGTTTTTGCATGATAACAGAACTGGCGCGTGATCCGATACCACCATCTCCAATGCCTGAAGGGTAATACTCGGATAGTGGAGTTGCCATTCGGTGGTAGTGAAAACTCGGTCCAATTTGGATAAGGAGGGTCGAGGTCTTTTGTTTGACCATGTGTAAAGCCTATTGGTAAGTTGAATATCCACCAGTGCCGCTGCTCGCACAAAATCATTAAAATCATCCATTAGTTGCAATCCTCTTAGGTCCCCGGATCGGTCTATTAACCACCGCACTAAGTTAAAATCTCCTGCTAGGATCCAAGGATTTTTCACCAAACCGGCTAGGAGATGTAATTCTTCAATAAAACCCGGTTTGTCACCTTCTATGCTTGGCCCGTAGACGTTTGTTATCAACATTCTCTTACCCGAGCTTATATGGTTAAGTAACACTGAAACCGAGTGCCTAGATGACCAGCTTGTTTCTAAGTGAAAGGAACGCTTCCAAGCTATGATTAGACCACCACGTGAGTTGACGGCTTGGTTATATGCACAATTTGGATCAAAGAATGAAGGAAGAAAAACCGAGACATAATTCAAACACACTTCATTTAATTTAGTCTCTTGTAGGAGAACTATATCACACCTAGACGATCTTACAACATCCCGCACCACGTTGCATTTATCGGGATTACCCAACCCTCTAACATTCCAAGAAAGTAGATTAATTTTTTTGTGATACATTAAAACAAAAAAAGCATCTAAACCCACTTGTAAGCATATGACTGTTAAATCGATCACTCAGCTTCGTTCTCAGTCTCTTCGTCTGTTTCAATCTCAAACCGCGCATTGCTTTCATTGAGTTCTTCCTCTGTTGGTGCTTGCTCTCTCTGTTGGTGTTGCAGTTTTACTTTTCTTTCTTGATTATCATCCATTAAGGTCTGAAGCACATCGTCAGTTGCAAAGCCACAGGCGTTCCCTATTTGTTCGCATAGGTCTGCATCCACCGAGACTTCATAAAAGCCCTCCGGGCTGAGGTTGATACTCGTTTGGGCCGTGTCTGTCTGAAGGGGCCTCATGAGTTTACTATCCAACCTGTTCGGAATTTGGATATTAAGAGATGGCTTTCTTTTGTTTGAGGGTTGGGCTTGCATAGATGGCTGGCCCAAAATGTGGGATGCATCTCTGATGGGTGATATTGTTGGTGTTGGTGTCTCTGCATGGACTGTAGCCTCGTCAGGATTCTGTCCGGCAGCCTGGATTGGAGCAGGAAAGGACTCTGAGACTGGTCTCTCTGGGTGAGGGTTATTGGGTTGTGGCGTGTCCCACCGAGGACCGCTGGGTTGAGGTGTGTCTCCAGCTGTTTCGATCCTGTGTGGCACTTGACCTGTGGTCGGGTCCTCTGTGGGTCGCTTCCATTGTCTAGATCGACCCATCCCACTCAAGGTATTGTCTTTGGAAGGCATAGCTGGTCCGAGGCGTCCTCTGCCCCATCCCATCATCCCACGAAATCTGTTGTGTCTGGATGTGTTGATTGGATGAATGAAAGGATTCCTGTAGGCATGCTTTGGCTTCGATGGGATTGGATGTGACAATATTGCTCTTGTTGGTTGTGGCGGTATGTTGGGTTGTGTCATCTGTGGGTTGGCCATACCCTCGACAGGACTGGAATCGTTGTCATGCATCTTTGGGTTTGCTTCCCTAGGCTCCTTTTCTATTTGAGGCAAACGTGTAACAGTACCTTGTACTGACTCCTCTTCAGTATTGCCAAAAACGAACTCGCTTGTCGTGTTGCTTGCGCATGGCCCGGGATTCTCCCTAGGAGGATCGTCCTTGGGTGAGAGTACCGTTGGGGTCTTTTCCCCCGATTCCGTATGGTAGTCTGGAGTAGCATCTGGTGTGTCTATCCGTTGAAACACCTGAGAGTGACCCGCTACATCCGGATCTGGTGTGGCCCGAATGTTATGTTCTCCGGCGTACACCAGGTCTTTCATCGCCTCGAAGGAAATTTCCGGTGCCTTCTGACGGCCGGCCAAAGCGGTCTTGATTTCTGGAGGGATCATTTCTGGTGTCAGGGTACTGCACAGCTCGTGCAGAACCTTTCGAGAGCAGTGAACCATATCCTCTGTTCCAGTTGACGGGAGGTTGTTGATGTATGTATCAGGTGAAGTAGGTGGGCTGGGTGGTGGAGGAGGTCGGTTTATTTTTGGGGGGGGCTGAGGGAAGTCAGAGGCTTCATAGATAGGGCCTTGCTTCCAAGTAATGGTTTTGATCTTGACCGTATGTTCAACCCCACCCACAACAAAGCCCACGTTGAGAGGAATGCGCTGTAGGTCATCTGTGGCTAGGGCTACTCTCCATGCCCTGAGGTCGGTCTCATGTTCAGGGGCCACTGTGCCTAAGAAAAGCCCGAATTTGGATATTGCTCTGATGACCTGGTGTTCATCCCACAGGTGTATAGGAAGCCCTTGTAGGTCCAAAAGCACCTTAAACCTTGGTATTACAATGTCAGTCCCTTCTATTTGCGACCAATATTGGAATACGAAGCCCTCATCCCACAGTGTATAGGGTATTGCATGCACAAAGGTTTCCACTGCTAGGCCATGAGGGAGGTGGATGAGGAACCGTTGGTCCGTTAATTGGGCAACCCTTATCTCCTCTTTGCGCACCAGCCCCGTATCAACCGCTATGTTAACGATCTGGTGCACTTCTAGGGTTCGGCTTGCCTTATCACCATTGAGTATGATAGCTCGTGCCAACCTGCCAACCTCCTGATAAAAAGCATCATCTCTTTCAATGAAGCACATAACTTTTTCTGGTCGCCCATCCGGCATGATAGGTGGTGGTGGTGCACCTTCTCCGGTTAAAAGCTCGTCGAAGAGAGGCTCTGCGTAATTTGGCTTGGGCACGGCAGTAGGAGCATATGGCTTGGTCACGGCAGCAGGAACAAATGGTGGTGCTCCAGGGTTGAGGGAGGTTGTGTTGGATGGACATTTGTTGGCAGTGTGGCCATTTAGCCAGCATTTGCCACATTTGCGTGGGTTGCGGCATTTGGAGGAGGTGTGTCCCAGTTGACAGCATTTGAAACAGCGTCCCCACCATTCCGGGTAGATGGCCGATGGAGGGAACCGCAATTTGGTTGGGCTGTGGGGTGAGTAGTAGTATCTGGGGGGTGAGTGGGGGTTGGGTGACGGGGGAGGTGAGGAGGCCGGTGAGGAGTTGGTCATGGACGATGAGCTTGATGAAGGCTTGGTCGAACCTGGGGGGCTGTTGAGTAGGGCCTGGGCGTAAGACTTCTTGAGTTGGTATGGCCTGTAGGGGCGTACCTGGTCGATCTTCTGGTTGGCCGGGGTTCGCCAGTTCGCAGGGAATCGTCTCCGCCTTCTCGTGACTACCTGCCATTCTCCCTGGGATGCCAGTTCTCCGTGGGATGCTAGTTCTCCTTGGGACGCCATACCTTTTGTTTTCTGTTCCTCTCTACATTATCATCAGGGTTTTTTTTTACTATTTTCTCTATATATATATATATATGATATTTTTGATAAAAAAAGCCGAAGTCTGTTTCATTGAAACAAAGATTAATTACAACCGAAAATATATATATGATATACTATAATCGAAACCACAATCTAATAATAGTAAATTAGTATTTTACAATATATATTTAAAAAAAAATATATGAAGATTATTGGATTTAGGGCGGTAAATGAGCCGAGTTTGAGCGAGTTACCCCCAACTCGAACTCAGCTCATTAAATAAACGAGCGAGCCAACTCGAGTTGGGATGGTAATCACGAGCTATAGAGCCAACTCGAACTCAGCTCGTTATCAACTCGAGTTGGCTCACAACTCGTTTATAACTCATTTAACCAGTTTAATAGGTGCTGATCTAAAATCGAAATTTGAGTTACTTTAGGTGATATGAATTCTTTTTCATGTGGCCAAAGGGAGTAGTATCCAACAACTTCATATGCATAAAAAACAGCTTAACAAAAAATAATCGGTTCCGTGAAGGTCTGAGGGATTTGGGTTTAGTTACAGGGTTTGGATTTTTGGAATTTATTGTGATCAATACTGTGTAACTCGAGTTATAAATGACCGAGTTGGGGTGAGCTCAAACTCAGCTCATTTATTAAACGAGCCAGCCAACTCGAGTTATAAATGACCGAGTTAAAGCGAGCTGTAAATGAGAGAGTTACGAGTTCGAGCTATTTTGCCCACCCCTAGTTGTATTGCAGCTTCTGTCTGGGAGCCTATGAGTAGGCGCTGCATCGCAATTTTAAATTGTGGGATTTGGGTGTGAATTGTCTATCAGCCAACGATCTCTTATAAATGAAATAAATACAAGGTATGGTTTACTGCTTATCATTTTTGTTTTCAAATTGCAGATTATATTTGACATGCATGACATAATTTGTTTCTTTTTGTTCCCTTCTCATGCCGAAATTTTTTTTCTTACCACTCTCAAAAATCGGAATTAAATCAATACCACCCGTTTATTCAGAATTCAGATTCCACCACGTACGCGTACTGAATCTGCACACGGATCCCCAATCCGTACGCGTAGTAGATATGCGGACCGATCCGCTCGTACAGTGGATATGCGCACGGATCCGTGCGCATAGTGGGTCGGCGCACCGACCCGTTCGCGTAGCCAATATGCGTGTGTGGATATTTACAAAGTTGGGTGCGTTTGACCATAGAAACTTGGTTTTGCGGTATTAAATGGGAAAGAAACATCAGAAAACATTAATTAATTACCAAATGGTCATTTCCATCTGACATACTGCGTACACTCAGTGTACCTTTTTACATTCCCAACCTTTAAAAGGTTTACCTATATACATTTTTCTAGATGATATATACATTTTAATTATGGTTTACCTTTTTACCTCTTTTCCTGTGCAACATAAATGACACATCATATCACATCTCCTCACACCTCCTGTGCAACATAAATGACACATCATATCACACCTATATCCGTGCGCATATCCACTGTGCGAACGGATCGGTCCGCATATCCACTACGCGTACGGATTGGGAATCCGTGCGCAGATTCAGTACGCGTACGTGGTGGAATCTGAATTCTGAATAAACGGGTGGTATTGATTTAATTCCGATTTTTGAGGGTGGTAAGAAAAAAAAATTCGGCTTCTCATGAGGTGCAACGTGATAAATATTAATCCGCTTCATCATTTTAATCGCATATTTCCAAAGTGATATGCTATAAAAATGGACATGTCCTGTTTTAAGAAATGGAGATCACCCTCTCATATAAAATAGCACTTGATGCCTGCGGAGTGCGGCTAACGTGCTACTAGGTGTAGGCTGTAGCCGATGCTTTATTATTCTTTATTCTTTGTCGTTGTAGCGCAATTTGTTTTGTTGCCCCTACTAAAACTACAAATCACAGTACCAGTCATTACTTTTGCGAGGCTATACCCGCATATGAGGGAAGCTCTTCTTCGTTGATTCTTGATCAACCAATTGCTCCTTCCTCCTCTCCTCTATCAAAAAGAAAACAAAGTATTATTCTTTCTTCCCTTCGTTTGAACAACTTGGCAACTGCGGCGAAGAAAGAGAGCCGAATAGTATTTTGCTGGTACTACATCTAAATCCATTTTCGCTTTTTTTTTTTTCTTTTTTACTTTTGTATAATTTTCAACTATTAGTTCACTCGTAAGATGGCATTTCTTTATTAATGATTTCATATGTAATAACCATGAAAGCCAATTTGCATCTTTATTTCGGATCTAAGCACAAGGAACATTATGATGGTAGTGTCTTCCATGCCCCAAATCTCCAGCTTTTTATTTATTTATTATTTTTTTTTTCAATTTAGAAAAAAACATTTTGCTTTGATTGATGTGAAAAGGTAAACTAAAAGCTTATCTCCTAGTTTGATGCCTTATTACTTGTGTTTTAACTTTCTTGTATTTTATATGAACCATACCTGTGTACATAAATGGTCAAATTGGTGTTTTTTCTTCCTTTTCTTTAATCTGAAGTAAAATGTACCACCTCTATTTGTGTAGAAAGAAATGAACATTTTAATGGACAGTGCGCGCCTGATCTTTCTCCTCAGTTAATGCTTCATTATTATTTTGGAGTTCAAGTATAACATTCTTATGGAGATCATGACCAATTCATGATTTCCTTAAGTCCTAGAGTAGTAAAGGGCAGTGTTTTGGGGATAATACTGGGGTTTCTTTTTGGGTCTCTTCAGCATGGCTTGGGTCTGGTATTATTTTGGTTTTTCAGCGAGTAAACAAAATTTACATCCTGCATTGGTCAGATTCATGTCAGGTTAAGTGTTGCTTTCTGCTGTTTCACGTAATAGTTTAACAAAAGGTAAAAAAAAAATATGTTTCTTTAGTTTGATTAGTTATGTACTTATGTTTGATTTGAGTATTCATGTTATCGTTAGTTCAATATGGTTTTGGTTTATTCATGTTTGATTCTCTGCTTCACATCGTTCCAGGTTAGTCCCTTTTGATTGATCAGACTTGTATTTTGTATGGTCACATCAGCTCTGAATTGTTTGATTATTCAATCGATTATGATTATCAATCAGGTTGGATTCAGATCTAGGCTGGTTTTTAGGTTTTAAACTGAGCTCAGTTATGTGAGAATGTGTATGTTTTAACCTAATCACCTCTTCCTTTGGTGCTTTGGTGTTGGTTATGTGTTCACAATACCTTGTTATTTAAACAAAAGTGAAGTATATATATTGTTCTTGTTTTGCTAACACGAAGAGCTCGGAATTTCCCTTGCATATTAGTAAATTGTTAGTATATCAAATCAAGGTCATACATTGCGAGTTTTCTCTTTGCAATTAGCTGTTAATTTGCACATACGCACACTACAGTGACAAATTTGTAATTTGGGAATAGTTGAGTAAGGTATAATTTGTGATATGGGTATAATTCGTGTATAATTCATTTTCTTATAAAGCACATAAATGTACCAAAATGTTGATGTTTTAAGAAAGATAACAAAATTCAATAAAATTTCAGAATAATTCGCAAATAATTTGTAAATTCGTCAAATTCAAGAATGAATTTGCAAATACTTCACAAATAATTTGGGAATAATTTCTAAATTCCGTTTAATCATCTATTCATTTGAAAAGGAAAAACAAATAATTTGTAGAGTACTTGTGAATCTTGTTACTATGTGTGCACACACATCTTCACCCACCCATTTACTCTAACACAACCTAGACTTGGTTAGTTACCTAATCGAGTTAGTCACCTCATCTAATGAGTGTTTATGCAAATCCCTTGAATTTTTAGCTAATTAACATATCTCCTTATGCGTTGTATTGCAGTTGCATATCAATACTTGAATGCTACTATCAACAACTAGAAGAAATCAATTATGCCTCGTGAAGCTGACCAAGAAACCTCCAAAGGAGATGCTTCAATCAAGGTTGGTTCAACTGGTACAGTTGGTGCCCTCATGTCAAGAGAACTAGGCAACACTACAAAGAATTTGACCCAAGCCAAAACCTCTTCTTTTTCTTCCACAGATCAAAGAAAGAGTCAAACAAGCCCAGTTGCAGTACCATGTGGTGGGATGGGAATGCTTAATAGAAAGATGCAAAGGAATAAGACTATGCCAATTAAAGAGAAGCCGAGAGTAATTAACCCGGGAAAAAGTAGCCAAGTCCCGATTTTACATTCGAATGATATTATTACAGAGAGGAGTACAAGTATGATAGACAAATCAAAAAAGAAGGGGCAGAATTGTAATTTCGTCCAGGTGGTAGATCTTACATGTGGTGGTAATCCAATGAGTAGCCGGTTGAGAAAACTTGGTTTCTCTAAGTTGTCAGAATCCTTCTCTTAGGTTCTGTACTTATTATGGGAATAAACAGCTGCTATTCCAGTATAACTATAGTAATGAAAAATCATTAATCCTTGTTGAATTCAGGATGGAACAAACAAAGCACTGTCCAACCTTTATGTTAAAAAACAGCAGTTCAATCTGTTGCCTGGGGTTGCCTATTCCGGACTTGTTCTAGTTTTGGGGCTCCTATTCTAAACTTGGAGCAGTTCCTTGCTATCTGACAAATTGAAATTCTTATAACCAGTTCTCACTATTCTCTTGACGTGGATATTCTCAGCTATATTCACAACTTTACATATGCTCGAAAGAAATTTACGGGATACATCTACCTTATTCTTCTTCTTATTCTTTGGTTTATTCTCCTTCTTGCCAAGCCTGAGAGAATTGAAATATTCAATCTCTTGTGAGACTAAAGATGCTATGGTGCCTCTTGATCCAACCTCTATGGGGAATAATGTTTCCATTCTCTCTCTCTCTCTCTGGATTAGGATTGTAATGGTTGGAAGAGCGGGTTCTTGGCCTTGAATTGATTGTTTAAATAGGTCTATTAAGGAGAGAAACAAGATGAGTGGAGTAGGTGAGATATGTGCTGAAATGTCATTTTCAATTTGTTTTTATTTTTATGAAGAATAGTTAGATATGGGATATTTATATGTTACTTGTATTTTCTTGTGCTAGTAAATTGTGGTAAGGGGACTTTGGTGTGGTTGGCACCGTAAGCAATTGTATTATTGCAATTTAAGTATATCATGTTCCTCCTTTTGTAATTGCCACATTTTGCTGTCATTGATATTCGTCCAGTGTCTAACATCTAAGTTTATTCTCAAAACACCTCCGATTGTTTTGGCAGCCAGCGGAGATCCTTTTAACGTACCACAAATTTCCTTACCAATAACCTCCAATTCTGGTTTAATATTGTTTGAATCGGCAACCAAATTAAATGCGCAGCTCTTAAAGAACTCCCAGTAAATATGCTTTTCTAAACCCTCCAAATTTATAACACCTATGGAGTCTATACTTGTACCAGAAATTTCCACACATTCAAGAGACCTAGTTGTTACCAGCACTACACTTCTTTCAGATGCTCCTTCCATTGGTGCCAATAGACGTTGCCAGTCCTTGCTCCAAACATCATCAAGGACAAGCAAAAATCTCTTGGGCCTTAATTTCTCTTGTAAAGTCACTTGCAGGGCATGCAAATTAGTAAGGTGACAATCTTGTTTAGTGGCACTCTCTATTATTTCTTTAGTTAACGTTACCAAATCAAACTTATCCGAGATACAAACCCACATAATTGGATCGAAATAGGACTTTAAACTTTGATCATTGCAAACCTTTTGAGCAAGGGTAGTTTTCCCGATGCCTCCCATGCCTACAATAGATAAAAGTGATACATTCTGTTTCTTATCCATTCTGCTGCTACTCTCCCCAATATGTAAATTAGACACGTTATCCTTTTTTGCTCTCTTACTTTGACCAAATTCTCCCATTAGATGGATCATCACTTCATTCAACTCTTTATCGCGCCCAAACACATTTGGTGTATCAAGAATTGTGCTTGTAATTGGTCTAGCAGTTTGGCTAAATTGGTTGGGATTTTCTGGTATACCACGACTGTCACAGATTTCTTTCATTTCATTATAGGCGTTATTAAGCCTATCAAGAACCCTTTTGACTGTTTTTGGGAAATCGCTCATCCAATTCTCTACCCAGTTCCTCAAAAAATTAATACCTGGCAAGCTCTTTTCGACTTTATTCTTCAATATTTGGTACTCCCATGCCTACAATAGATAAAACTGATGTATTCTGTTTCTTATCCTTTCGGCATTGTAGACGGAATCTTTAAGCTGGGAAAGGAGCTCGTCTATGGGGTTGTGTAATTAGGTAATCGCCAGCATTAGGATCTCTCGATTAGGAGCCGTGCCTTAAGCAGTGCCCCATGAAGATTTAAGAGGTCACTATTGACATCTGAGCTCTTACGCCAAGAATCAACAGCAGATTGACAAATGGTTGACACCAAAAATTCGAGTGCTTTTTCCCACAAGTTCATTCTCCCCTGTTACAGTTATCAACCACAGAAAGGGAAGTATCAGATAAGTAGTCAAAAAGTCTTTTAATTATTTATTTATTGTTTGCTCACCACCTTCTGTGCAATGAATTGAAGCCAAAGAAAAACCATTTCTAAACTCAAAAGTAGGAATAAGTTGGATTTTCCCCGTCAAACGAAAAAGAATGATAGTATATATATTCTTGTAACATGAAAGTTAGATTCTTGTTCCCTTTTCTTTTTGGTGCTGAAAGGAAGAATCACCTCAGAATAAAATATTGACAATGTTGAGGACTTGGAGAAGGAAATGAAAGAGGAAGAATGTTTGTTTTTCCCATTCCAAAGAAACACGGTGGGTCGACTGGTAAACAGTTTATATTCTATTCTTCCCTGGAAGCTGGAAGAGTGGGAAGTTGACCTTTTAATATGTGTCCGATTTTTGTTCGATGGATATGATTGCAGCCTCAAAGTCAATACTTCTAAGCTTTGTTCAATCAGATTACTTTTTGCTATGGTGTCACGATTTGGTACACAATGTGTAAATAATTAAAAATACGGAGTAGAAGCGAATTAAATAAGTCTAATAAGACGAGTTTAACCCATCCAATTTTACGTAGTAGATGAATAATATATTGATATTTACTATCGGATTGGTGTAGATGAATAATATATTGATATTTACTATCGGATTGGTGTTTATTTTAACCCATCCAATTTTAAAATGGAACCCACTAAATCTATGATAAATTTATAAGCCGACCAACTTTGGTAAATTACATGCGATCCATATGCCCCTCTATTTTTTAGAATATAAACTAAAGCTTGCCAAAGGTTCTGGAAAGATAAAAAAAAGAGTGAGGCTATGGTGCTATGCATAGCACCAATGGCTAGTGTACTACGGCTCAATATGGTACTTTTTAAAATCCTAACGGTCGATCCGACCGTTCAATGTGATATCCATATGAATATGTACTTGCAAACTAAATTTTATATTTTTTTCGAATTTTTTTACTATTTTTTTAGATAGGTAGAAAAATCAGTGTTTTTTGACAATTCTGAACCATCAAAATTCTACCTATCTGAAAAAATAGTAAAAAAATTCGAAAAAATATAAAATTTAGTTTGCAAGTACATGTTCATATGGTTATCACATTAAACAGTCGGATCGACCGTTAGGATTTTAAAAAGTACCATATTGAGCCGTAGTACACTAGCCATCCGTGCTATGCATAGCACCATAGCCTCACTCTAAAAAAAATCTCTTTATGAATTAGTAGTTGGGATTGCTATACCATCCCCAATAAAAATAGCAACAACAACACTAGCTCGGCGGTTGTTCTAGTGAACCAAATTTTGGTTGACCAGATAGAAGCACAATGGAGATACAGTTCGTTAACCGCTTAAAAAGAAAAGAAGATCATCATAACAAAAAATACTTTTAATTTAATCTTTCTGTTTTTCTGATTCCTACTTTATTTTGTTCTTATTTTCATTTTTATTTTTATTTTATGCTCAAATGTATTGAGCAGAATTATTTTTCTTTTATTTAGTTACAAAACTTTTGTAACCTCAAAATGATTAATGAAATAAGGGCATGACCCTTTTTTCTTTGTCAAAAAAAAAAAAAAAAAATTGGTTGACCAATTATCCCTCGTTCAATCAAATGAACCGGGTTTTTTTTTTAAGGAGAAAAAAAAATCCACTAATTGCAGGACCAACTCCCCAAAATTGTGGGTGTAGACCTTAGGGGTATTTATCCTTTGAGGTAAACGAATAATTATGTTTGAGTGAGGCTATGGTACTATGCATAGCACGGTTTGGTCCGTGCTACGGCTTAATATTTGAGTTTTCAAAATTCTAACGGTCGATCCGAACCGTTCAATATGATAATAAAATGAATATGTACTTGCAAACCAAATTTTACATTTTTTTGAATTTTTTTACTATTTTTTTTTAGATAGGTAGAAAATCACTTGATCTGAAAATTCTGGACCATCCAAAAACAGTGATTTTCTACCTATCTAAAAAAATAGTAAAAAAATTCGAAAAAATGTAATATTTGGTTTGCAAGTACACATTCATTTTATAATAATGTTGAACAGTTCGGATCGACCGTTAGGATTTTGAAAACTCAAATATTGAGCCGTATATAGCACGGACCAATATGTGCTATGCATAGTACCATAGCCTCACTCATTATGTTTTGATCTGGACCGTTCAATTAAAATCGGATAATTAGACTTGAGGTGAAATGCACAAAACCTCTGTAATATTCATTGGAATTTTAATCAGATAATCCGGTTTTAAATAAAAAAAAATTGTCACCTTAAATAATCCAATTTTTATATGGTCCAATCGCATAAACTTCTACCCTTTTACGATACTAGTCACCCATATCAAAATAAAAATCTCCTATTTTTATTTTGTTTTTCTTCATCAATATATGATTATTTTAAGCGAAAGTAAAAAAAATCACTTAATTTAGTATTAGTTTATTTTTTTAATTGGATAGTATCATAAGGAATAAAGAAAGATGCGATTATTTAATTAGTTCATAAAATTCCCAATGAAAAATACACACGATTTTTTTTTTTTCTATGAAATTGGTTGTAATCCCTCCATATATTCTAAAAAATGGTGCATCATAAATAGGAAATCATGAATAGATATGCGATCCCGCAGAAAAAAAAACATTATGATTCCTTGTTTAAAAAAAAATTATGATACAAAAATACGTATATAATAAGTTCCAACCACTAAAAATTCTAGTAAACCTAAAAAAGAACAAATAACAAAAAAAAACAAAAATACTTATTTCACGAGAACCCTTTAGAAATTCTATTTAAATAATTTTTTCATGACTAATTCGTACTGTACTAGATCCAATTGCATTCCATTTAAATTGAGAAAATAACTCAATTTTAACTTTGTTCTTGACTTCCAAGGATCTTTTATAAACTAGCAATTAAATAAGCTTCAAATTTTATAATTTTTTTTATGCACACATCTCTCTTGTGAAAATAAAAAGGATCAACAACTTAGATATGAATTTGGATTTTTAAATTATAACATACAATAAAATATGAGTACGTAGTACTTCATGACACTAATAGCTTGTGGTATTGAAATTAGAGTAGAACTAGGGTGTTCCTAAGCTCACCAAGGCTCTCGTGAGCTCGACTCTAAAACCTATCAATTGACTTCAAACGACATTTTCAAACTGTTAGATGTTCAATCTATATTAAAATGTGTTTGGAGACCAAAATTTACATTTTTTGGAATTTTTTTACTATTTATTAAGCAGGTTTGAAAACCGCTGTTTTTATTAAAATTTTGCACCATTGGAAAACAGCGGTTTTCAAACCGGCTTAGTAAATAGTAAAAAAATTCCAAAAAATGTAAAATTTAGTCTCCAAGCACATTTTAATATAGATTGAACATCTAACGGTTTAAAAATGTTGTTTGAAGTCAATTCTATAGGTTTTAGAATTGAGCTCACAAGAGGCCTTGGTGAGCTTAGGAACACCCTAGTTCTACTCTTGAAATTATGCTTTATTCTAAAATCATTAGTTGAGGAAAGGACACCAAATATTGGAATGTTGTTGAAATTAATTTAATTTAAAGTGAAAATGTTGTTGTAGCTCAAAATTTGTTTTTCTTTTCTTCTCTTTTTTCTTATTTTCAAAAGTTTCATTAATGTAAATTTTTAATTTTCTTAATTAATTATAGGAATATATAAAATATAATATGAAATTTATTAGAGATAATTATAAATAAAAAAACTATCTTTTATGGTTTTAGAAATTTCCCAAAATTTCGCCTCTTTTATTAATTTTAACCTTTTTTTTTCTTTCCTTTTCTGAGATTTGTTTATTTATTTCCTTTTCTCACTAAAGAATAACATGTAGCTAGATGCCTATTATTAATAGTAGAGAGCTATTTTGGTAATAACCGATGTTGCTATAATTGTCAGAATTCTCTCTTTATAAGGGGCAACTTTCATTTACCTTTCAAACAAAATCCGAGACTTGTCGGTATTTTTCTCTCAATCCCTTAGTCTGCTATTGTCTACTCAAAGACAAATTTGTAAGTTATCTTTTGTACTTAGAAATCATGAAATAATTTATTATCATTAGAACTGCATAATTATTCTTGATGACAACCTTAAAAAAAATTTCTTCTTGATGACTAGTTTTTATGCACTTAATTGGTTATCTGTTTATTTATTGAAATATGGCTTCCTAGTATTGTTTATTAATTAAAATATGGTTTCTTCCTTTAATTTGATATCTCTGTCATGTTTCTTGTCTCATTTAGGTATGTTTGGTTGCAAAATAAGAATAGCTAGAATAGTCAAATCAAGAATAGCTATTGTTTGTCTTATTAGAATAGCCAAACCTAAAAATTCTTAGGAATAGCCTATTCTAACAAGACAAAAGGTTTGGATTCATTATTCTACCTATTCTAATCCAACCAAACACTGAATAAGCTATTCCGAATAACTTAACTCCAAAAATAGCCTATTCTCAATCCAACCAAACATACCAAAATAATTTGTACTTTGTACATCTTATTGCGGCTTGTGCTTTCTTTTTATCATAATACCGGGTTTGTGCATGCTAGGTGTTTGACAAAAACTTGTTGGAGCCAACAAGATGAATAGAATCAAAATGACCGTAGAAGTCGACCGGATTAGCAATCTGCCAAACGAAATTCTAGCTCACATCCTTTCTTTTGTTAGCACCAAAGAAGCTATACACACGTGTATTTTATCAAAGACATGGAAATACATATGGACTGCTGTACCAACTCTACAATTTGATTTTGGAAAGTTCTGTCATGATCATAGGGTACTTGATGGGAACATGAAAGAACGTATGGAACAAATTAAAGAATATGAGGCCAAGTATGTGCAGTTCGTTGAAGGTGTTATGCTAAATCGAGAAGCACTGCTACTGGATACATTTAAGTTGCATTGGTTTACTGATTGTCATCAATATTATACTCCCAAATCGGTCACAGAAGTGATTCCACGTGCATTAAAGTTCAAACCTCGAGTTTTATCGGTTGATTTTCATCTGGATAATTGTGAGAATTTGGACATAGATTCAATTTTCAATAGTGATTCGCTAGAAGATGTGCATCTAAGCTGCAACTATGATTTGGAAAAATTTGCTCCCAACTCAATCAACCTTCCCCATTTGAAGAACTTAAAACTCCTCAGGCAAGATATAGGCAGGGATTTGTTGAATAAATTATTCTTGGGATGTCCTGTCCTTGAAGAATTGACACTGTGCAATTGTGCACTCAACTTTGATAAGATTTATTTTAACATTTTAAAGAAATTGATCATTGTTGATTGTCATCGAGCGAAGGAAGTTGAGAAACTTGAAATTATTACTCCGAGTCTCTTGTATCTGGAGATCGAAAGATGCTATGGCATGACAAAAGTTTCAGCTTCAAACATGCCTTCCCTTGTTGATGCATCGATCGAGTTCGGATGGTATGAGCTGGATGGTGTAGTAATCGGTAGCGAGCCCAATTTTCTCGGTTCCCTTTCAAACGTGACAAGCCTGCATGTTATTGTGGAATGTGAGATTAAGGTACTTCCTCTATGCAGTACTAATTATATTCTGATCGATAATAATACAACATCTAAATTGAAATGGTACAACCAATAATGATTATAACCTTGCCTAAACTCTGTGACTAGTTGGATGATCTTTGCTCTATGATCGATTATTCCTTTCCTATCGGATGTGATCAAAGGTTTTATAGTTGCTTTCCTGCAAAAAATGGCTATCAATATTTAATGAGGGATCTAATTACACTCTTTTTTTTTACACATCTTTTTTTATAGGTCAATTTTGCGATTTCAAAATTCAAACAGTTGATCCGAACCATTCAACATGATCACCATATTAAATTGTGCTTGGAGATCAAATTTTACATTTTTTTGAATTTTTTTACTATTTATTAAGATGGTTACAAAATCGTTGTTTTTCAATGGTCTGAAAACAACGATTTTGTAACCATCTTAATAAATAGTTTTAAAAAAATTCAAAAAAAATGTAAAATTTGATCTCCAATCACATTTTAATATCTCCATCATGTTGAACGGTTTGGATCGACTATTTGGATTTTGAAAATGGTAGGTGTCAAAATGTGTCAAAAAAAAGGTGTAATCCGATCCCTCCTCATATTTAATTATATTTTGAGTATTTCCGCAAATGTATCCTTTGGGTTTTAGTTTTGCAACCAATTGTTTTTTTTTTCTATAAATAAAAAGTTGTAGAGCTTGTTAATAATTTGTTGCAATTTTCACATGATGGAAAAGTTGAAGAATGGAGCTTCAAATTGCCCAACCTTTAACAACTTGAAGAGGTTGAGCATTTTATGGAGAGTAGATTATAACTTCGATTTGATTGCTTTTTTCCTCCACAATTCACCAAATCTAGAGGACATCACTTTGCTGGATCAAATTGTAATCTCTCTATCTTTCTGTCTATATATCAATACTTCAAAAAAAAAAAAAGGTACTAACTTATTCCTTCCCTCATCAAATTAAAATAAAGCAAAAGTTTGAGGGACAATTTGAAATCCCTTGGAAGTTAGGTACAAAATAAGAATTGTAATATAAAGTTTTTGTTGCATAGCTAATATCTTGTTATGTTCTGCTGAAAGTAAAAGAATATCAGTATACCAAGTACACATGACAAACTACCACTCAACTAGCTAAGAATTGTAATAATGAATTTTCTTTCTACTATGAACTACCAGTCAGCTAGCTAAGATGGTTTTAATTAAGGCTTTAATTCACTAAGCATGAAAGTTTTTTGTACTGTGAAGCTCTGGGAAAATGCATCTCCGAATTTAGGTCTGGAGGAGCCGAAATATGATTTGTCTCGACGGGAACACCTTGAGACGGTCACAGTTTTGAACTGCTGCATGAGGGAAATTAGTTCTGAAACTTTGGATCTGCTGGTAAAAAATTTCTATGCCTATGTGAGAACCATTGGGAACATTTTCATACCTAACTGATTGAATTCTTAGTCCAAAATTTGGAGGGACGCATGGCTTTTATTTTCAAACTGAACATTTTTTGTTTAAGTTAACTATTTTGGTTGTGTGTGTTGGTAAAAAATTATGTTATTGCTGATGTAAACTACTGTTCTTTTATCCATATGTTCTGTTCATTTTTATTGATTTATGAGTGTGATCTATGAATTATTTTGATATTCTTTTTGTTAAAGTCTAACTCAGTTTGTGAGTTTAGGTATTTGCATATAAACATAGGAATATATGTTTTTCTATTGCCGAAATTATATAAAAATATTTTTATTATGAAAAAAGTATAACAAAGTAGAAAGTAGACATTAAAAAAATTAGGAATGAGATGTAGATTTTTTACCAATTAGGAAACAAACATAAAAAATAGGAAATAGACTTAAAAAGATTATTGTCTCCGCCGTACGTCTAGAGCGATATCTAAATTTTATACAATTTGAATAAAAAAAGGCACTGACACAATTATCATCTAAGATACATATATTTACTTGCATGTATATTTTTCTTAATACGAAGATAAGTTTTCTAATTTCACAATTATGAAAAGGAGATGAAAAACAGAGGATAATTTCATCACAATAAAATATAAAAAAATAATGAGAAGATAAAAATATAAACAATATTTTTTATTTTCTTTTTTTATTGTACTCTTGCAAAAGACAGACAAAAATATAAAAAAAAAATCCTCTCAAAAATATACTTGATAAATGTCAACCTCAAATACAGGTAGTACGAAACAGACATTAAACAATTAGGAAAAAGACAGTAGAAATTTTACCAATCTAAAAAACAATATGAAATTTACAGCTTTGAATTTCTATTCGTAATGCAACTTTGAAATTAACAAGTACAGAGACTATTTGAAGAAAAAATTGATTATGGTGCTTATGTAAAAGCAGAGATCAAATGCAACAAAAGGATGATCGATTTGTCAATAAGCTGATCAACGCTCTGCAAGCCTATGCAGAAGCGATAGGAGAAATTACTATCCTGAAATTGGGAGCTTGTGCTTATTCTCTTTCTAATAACAGAAGATTATTTGTTACAGAATAAAATTAAAGAGGGTTAAAATGTCTCGTGTCTTTCATGTTTCATTGTGTCTCACATTATTTTTCTTCATTTCCAAAATTCAAACAGTCGATCCAAACCGATGCAACATGATCTCCCTTCAAAATGTGATTTTGTACCTATCTAAAACAATAGTAAAAAATTTCAAAAAAATATAAAATTTGGTCTTCAAACACATTTTAATATGGAGATCACCACTAGTGGAAAAATTCACATCAGGATCGGTTATTTACGCACATCAGAATCGGACCTAGAGTCGATACTGAGTCAGGCGATACAAATGTGTCAACTAATCTGTATCGGTTAAACAGCCAATACTAAAAGTTTGAATCAGGATCGGTTCTTTTAATAACCGATACAGATACTGACAATCTGGATCGGCTATTTACATTTAACCGATCCTAATAGTTGGTATCAGAATCGATTGTTTACAAATAACCGATACTAATAGTAAGAATCAGGATCGGCTGTTACAAATAACCGATACTAAAAGTCTTTTTTTTTTTTGCTGGTCAATAATTAATATGCCACAATCACAAACAAAAGAATTATCAAAATAATATTCAACAATAACGATTCCAACAATTGATCAAACTATATCAGCCATGTCACTTAACAAAATAATAACAATGAATTATCAAAATATCACAATTACATAGAATCATCTAACTAGCATTTGTACACTAATTTACAACTATATCAAACATTTCATAAAGAAACAGTTTAAAACAAATCTAAAAGAACCCCTCCTTTGTAGAAGGTCGAAAAATACCTCCAACCCCTCCTTCCCCTCCTTCCCCTAAGCATACATGAAGCATGAAAGCATGTACAAAATTGATCTCATTTTCTGGTATCACAGGAAAAAGAAGAAAAAGCTAGTTTTTATACTTTGATTTAGAAAGGAGTTGCATTTTCTTACCTCTTGCCCCTTGATATGCTCTGAAATGCATGCCATGGAAAACAAAATTAATCTCCAAGTGATATATACAATGCTTTCAAAGACAAATAGACAATACAGCATTGTTTTTACTCTACCAATTTTCATTAATTTTGGGGATCTATTTTTATGCCTAAAGATTGTGCAAAGGCAGGGCTAAAAGCAAAAAAGCTGCGAACTTGAACTATGCAGTTTTCATTTTAAGGTAAGTGCTACCTTTAGAAAATCATTCTGAGATCTACAAAACCGAATTTAGTGTTCTTTATATCAAAATGCTCAGGAGATGACATTCTACATGCTAGTAAAATTTCATAAATTTTGGGGCTTCCTAGCTGTACCAGACAGGGGCTTGAATGCAGGGGTAAATCTGGAACAGCAAAGGTATTTTTACTGATTTTTTCATATTTCACAAGCTGAACTTTGAAATTCAATATAAAATCAAAGAAAAATCCAAATAATATGAAATTTATGTCCATTTTATGTATTTTGAAGTGCTTTACATGATTGCGCTGTTCTTTTTGTAGTTTGATCCTTTTAATAATTCATTGGGACAGATTTGCTGACAGAGGTCATTTCTGAAGTTCTTGAGGTACATCATTGTACCAGCAGCAATTTTAGTGCATTTTATTGCTGAGTTTGGGCCCAGCATCATACCAAGGACTGGTTCAAGGTATTATCAATATGGGCTAGAGCTTGGTTAAGACTTGGATGTGGTTTTAACAATATTTTGGCAACAATTTTGGTACAAGTAAGCATGAAGACAATATCAAAGCTCCAAAGAAATTGGATAATTGGTCGATGTCATACCTAATTTATGTTGAGAATTGAAACCGTGCAAAGGTTAGATGTTGGTTTATTTATTCGCTTATGTACAATTTTACCAAGATAAATGAAATAATTAAACGAAAGCTAAACTTGAATTAGTCTCTTAATAAGTTGAGCCCAAGTCTCTTAATAAGGGTCAAGCCGGGAAAATCAACAACCCGTGCTAAACCCTCAATCCCATCCAAAATCAATCAAGCACAAGCTTTACTCTAACAAATAGGGGTGCTTTGAATATTTACCCAAGAAAGGACCGAATATCAAAAGAGGGTGGCTGCCAAGGTGGTCGTCCAAGGTGGCTGCCTCACCTCACCTCATCCGAGAAAGCCCAGTCGGAGTCGGAGTCGCCTCACGGCCGCCTCACCTCGCCTCACGGGTGCTCTGATATTTACCAGGTCAGATACTTGACTGGATCTGAGTTCAGAAAATTCTCCAAGTTTATTATAAAGAAAAGTATAGAGCTGAAAGAAAACAGAGGGGTGGTGCCTAAGGAAGAGTACATTATGATGAAAATAAAAAAGAAAGCTGTACTAATTGCTTAAGCGCGGAATCATTTTTGTTTCTTTTTACAACCAAAAATATTCTTCCTAGAGGCAGAAGGCATGATAATGATAATGTCTGCTTCAAATAGAAGATTAGTACAAATTAAACCCACGCCAAAGCACATTGACAACGCATCTTTTGAATGTGTATCAAAATTAGAAGCAATACAAGCAATCAGCAATGAAAAGAAAAATAAATTTGCTGAGTTTAGGAATCAGGCCTGTTAACTATCTATTAAATATTTATCTGTACCAGTAATTGATTGAAGGACATTGGCAAATTAAAGAAGCTTTGAATTGCAAATGCCAATGTTTAATATATTACCTAACATCAAGATACCGGAATTATTTAGGCACCAGAACAGCAATGCGGCGAACAGCAAGCGGTGAAGGAGAGACGAAATCAAGCGGCGAAATGAAGCAAGGGGTCATTGTTACCCGGAAAATGAAGCACCAGAACAGCAAGCGGCGAAATCAAGCGGCCAACCCGAGAGAGAGAGCGAACCCTAGTGAGCGGCGAACCTAGTGAGAGAGACGGATCCTGAGAGTGAGCCTCGGAGAGACGCACCCGAGAGAGAGAGTCGGAGGTGAAGTGAGTTTTGAAAATTTTGGTGTGTATTTTTCGCTAAGTTCTGAAGAAATTATAGCCCCGGAGAGACTATCAGTGTCGGTTGTTACAAACAACCGATACTAATAAGGATATAATTAGGATCGATTCTTTTAAAAAAACCGATTTTGATTGGTCAGCACTTTTAAGATCAGTTGTTTATATTTAACCGATTCTGATTGTCTCTTTTAAGATCAGTTGTTTATAAAGTCCAATTCAGATATAAATTAGTATCGAATTTTTGAAAAATCCAATCCTAATAGGCCGATCCTGATGTGCGTTTTTCCACTAGTGTCATGTTGATATTTCAGATCAACTGTTTAGACTTTAAAAATAAAAATAAAAGATGTAAAACACGATGAAGTACGAAAGACATGAGGCATTTTAACCCTCCTCAAATAAAAATAGAAGGAATGTATCGGCCTTAGAAGAAAAGCCACCTCAGCAATATAATAGCCAACAATCGGGATCAATCACATTGCCGTTAGGATTAGGTCATTAGCTAATTACCAAAAAAAAATAGCTAATTTTTAGACAAAAAAGAAAAGCCTAAGGGCATTTTAGACAAAAGAAAATTAGCTAATTACCAAAATTAGATAAACAAAAGATAATTGGCTATAAATGGCCTTGTACTTGACTAGAGCTGTCACCTTTGCGAGACTTGAGAATTTTTATCTTTTATTTTCTGATTTTGGATTTTAAAGCTTGCCAGTTTACAATTTTATCAGTATGTTTTGATTTTGTGTTGCTGCATATATATGTCTAATGGCCTACTACGAAGGACCAGAAGTAAACTACATTGCATCTACGTATATACCTACACTTTTTAGTCCATTGTAACTAATATTGGATTAACATTTAATTTAAATTAGTCAAATTGTGAAAAATATGGTGAACAACGACCGCCCGGCAATCTACAAACGCTGGAGGAGATGTGGTGGTTGCATAGGAAAACATGGGGCTGCTGACAAGGGCATATTGGTCATTAGCGTGGGCAGCAGGCTGACAAATAGAAGGCTGTTCTCTGATAATTAAGAGAAGACCGGTACAACAGAGGCGGACCCCGAGTATTCTCTGATAATTGTGAGTTTTAGTGGAGATTTATTAGTTCCGACCGACTTTGTCCCCCCCTCCCGGATTTTTTTTGCCTCTCTCTGGACGTTTGATTTGTAATTCGGGTTAAATTTAGGGTTAAAATTGAAATAAATTTGTTGAATTTTGATTGGTAATTAGAATTATAAGTCAGAGCATCAGAAATTAAAAGTCAAAGTATTGGAAAGTATTAGTTGAAGTATTGTTTTTTTATCGAGTACCAGATTGGTTAATGGATTTAAACCCGATTAGATATTTAAATCCGATTCGATATATTTTTGTCCCCCCAACGAAAATCTTAGGTCCGCCCCTGCGGTACAAGTGCTAATCCAGGACACAACACTTGAGATATTCCAATGGCACAACTACAGATAGTAGAACAGCTAGAGGGGGAGCAAATTGCGATTGTATACAGCTATTGTTAACTCGTTAGTACTGTTGTAATATTTGTGTGCGATGTAAATACTAAATAGAAAGTAACCATTTTTTTTAATATTAATACAATTGTCAGGGGTAATTTGCCCACTGATCACCTTCAGAAAACAGAAAGTGTACTAGTGGAGGATTATTATATTTCTAGCTTGAATTTAAGAGTTAATTGGAATAAAAATGAGGCCGCAATACACGCCTAAAATGCCCCTTGAAGTCTATCTCCAAAAAAAAAAATGCCCCTTGAAGGAAGCATTAGTAATAAAACAAATGCAATAATTCCTTCCCACAAAAAAGGGTAGCACATATCTATGTTATCAGAACCAAAACGGAAATTGATCCGGTAGAGTTTCGGATCAACGGTTTACTAGTCGGACCGGTGGATCCACCGGTTCAATTGCTGAATTATTTAAATACCAATATAGATATGAGACTGTTATAAAATAATTATATTGTTTACATTGTATCATTCATGCAATCATGCATATACGTATTCAATAATGTAATATAAAATATAATTTTTAGATTTTTTTTTTTTAATTTTTTTTTTTTAGACATGTTTTAAAATTTAAAATGTAAATAGAATGAAAATAGTGATTTTATTAAAAAGGATCGAATGTTTTCCTTATAGGGAAGAATATAATCACTCAATTTTTTTTTTTTGATAATTATCAAGAGGCAATTTTGACAAGAACTTACGAAAATTAAAATCAATAATAAAGTAATCATAGTTGTTATTTTGAAAGAAAATAAATATACACAGATAAATATAGTTATAAACTTATACGATAAATAATGAGTCATTTAAAATATTTAAAATATTGGAGATTTTAATTGCAAATTTCACAAGATAAAACACATACTAACATAAATGTGAACTTTTTGTGACCTCTCATGTGAGAATTTTTTATTGGTAAGAAATTATTAGAATATAAGAGGGAGAAATGGAAAAAGTGAATGAGGTGTGTATTATTCGTAGTAATATCAGCGATACAGCCTGGCAGCTTCTGCCACAATTTAAAAAAAAAAAAAAAAAATCAGGGATAAAATAATCCGGTCCAAAGTTTTTTTTTTTTTTTTAGAGATTTCCAAGTCAACGCAAAAGGTTTCCGAAATTTTTATTGATATCTTCAAAAAAAGAAAAAATAGCAAATATGTCATCGGTATAAAAATAATTTCAAAAACACCTTGACTGCCTCATGTTTGGACGGTCCACTCTACTACCAAACTGCCCCACAGTGGGGCGGTCACCTCTTCGCACCAGATTGCCCCACGTTTGGGCAGTTTGGCGTTTAACTATTTTCTTTTTTTAAATCACAACCCCCACCTCTCTGTCCCGTCTCTTGCTCCGCCCAAACCAAACCTTAAACCCGATCCACCTCCCCTCCATCCTCACCCTATAGAGAAACCCCGCCACCCCTCTCTCTCTCCCTCTCTCTCGCTAGGCGGCCCCCACCCCCTCTCTCTCTCTCTCTCTCTCAAGGCCACCCCTACCCCCCTCTCTCTCCCTCTCTCTCTCAAGGCCACCCCTACCCCCCTCTCTCTCTCAAGGCCGCCCCCACCCACGAAGCTTGAGGTTAGGTGAGGTTGGAGCACGAATCACAAAGCACAATCTGATTATTTCCGGGTAACCTTGTGAGGGCATTGGAGCGATTGCTAGAAATTGAATTGTTAATTATCGTGTGCGGATTGTTGATTTTCCCGACGCGATTGAATTGCTCAGATTTTTGATATTTCGGAAGTGTTTCAATTGGAATTGTAGAAATTCTTAAGGAATTGCATTGCTGGTTGTTGAATATCGTGTGCGGGTTGTTGATTTTTCCGACGCGATTCATGGTACTGTTACACCCTTTTCAAAATTAGAGTTTAAAAAATTAGGGTTTAACAAATTTAGAAATACATCCTCACTAGTATATATCAGTTGAGTGAGGCTATGGTGCTATGCATAGCACCAATGGCTAGTGTACTACGGCTCAATATGGTACTTTTTAAAATCCTAACGGTCGATCCAACCGTTCAATGTGATATCCATATGAATATGTACTTGCAAACTAAATTTTATATTTTTTTGAATTTTTTTACTATTTTTTCAGATAGGTAGAATTTTGATGGTCCAGAATTTTCAAAAAACACTGATTTTTCTACCTATCTGAAAAAATAGTAAAAAAATTCAAAAAAATATAAAATTTAGTTTGCAAGTACATATCATATGGTTATCACATTGAACGGTCGGATCGACCGTTAGAATTTTAAAAAGTACCATATTGAGCCGTAGTACACTAGCCATCCGTGCTATGCATAGCACCATAGCCTCACTCATATCTGTTAATATAAGATAAGTGTATCCAAGTAAAGAAACTAAGTTAACAGACAAGGAATCCGAATTCTTATTTGAAAATAAATTAACAAACAAGGAAGGTATTATTTGTGATGAAGGTATTATTTATGATGAATATAATTCCTAATTATTTATTTATATGAACATTTATTTTTCAATATAATAAAGAAACTTTTAACTTTTTATATTTGCTGAAGTATTACAGATTGTCGGGATTAACTGCAACAAGGTAAATGAATTGAGAAAAGAGACTTATAATATCATCTATGTATAGTTATAAAACTAATCATTTTTACTTAATAGAAGGAGAATGGAATTGCAAAAAGAAGAAAAAAGATTAATATAATCATTGTATTAGATTCAAAATGATTGTTACTTCAACTATTGGAACATCTAAGGTTCCTTTTGAGATTGTCATCGTAACGTGACCCGTCTAGGTGTCTTGCACCGATTATAGGTCGGATTATGCATTGAATTAAAATAAACGAAAAGAACACAATAACATAAAGAAAAGAAAAGAAAATAATATAAAGAAGAAAAATAAACGTGTTCTTAAATATTTGTTTTCTTTATAGATTATTTTATTATTAATAATATTTTACCCAAGCAAGGAACATAAAATCATTTATTGAGAATGAGTTACCTTGAAAGAGAGGGGCTTGACCAAAGGGGAAGAGATGAGGTTTCAGTTTTAGAGAGAGAAAGTGTGGGGGCTGTGGGTTGGGGGAAATGAGGGGATTTGAGTCAGTGTAACAAAATGCGGTTCATGCGGCTGCATATGCGTATGCGGTTAGTAACCGCATAGAAAATCAATATGTGATCTAATATGCAGTCGCATATTCGGCTACATATTTTTACCGCATATTCGGCCTCATATTACCGCATACTTGTTTGTATGATACCGAATATTACCGCATATTACCGCATACAGCATATTACCGCAAATTACCGTGGTAATATGTTGTATGCGGTAATATGCGGTAATATTCGGTATCATACAAACAAGTATGCGGTAATATGAGGCCGAATATGCGGTAAAAATATGTAGCCGAATATGCGACTGCATATTAGATCACATATTGATTTTCTATGCGGTTACTAACCGCATACGCATATGCAGCCGCATGAACCGCATTTTGTTACACTGACTCAAATCCCCTCATTTCCCCCAACCCACAGCCCCCACACTTTCTCTCTCTAAAACTGAAACCTCATCTCTTCCCCTTCGGCCAAGCCCCTCTCTTTCAAGGTAACTCATTCTCAACTAAATGATTTCATGTTTCTTGCTTGGGTAACATATTAATAATAATAAAATAATCTATAAAGGAAACAAATATTTAAGAACACGTTTATTTTTCTTCTTTATATTATATTATTTTATTTTCTTTATATTATTGTGTTCTTTTCGTTTATTTTAATTCAATGCATAATCCGACCTATAATCGGTGCAAGACACCTAGATGGGTCACGTTACGATGATAATCCCAAAAGGAACCTTAGATGTTCCAATAGTTAAAGTAACAATAATTTTGAATCTGATACAATGATTATATTAATCTTTTTTCTTTTTTTCGCAATTCCATTCTCCTTCTATTAAGTAAAAATGATTAGTTTTATAACTATACATAGATGATATTATAAGTCTCCTTTCTCAATTCATTTACCTTGTTGCAGTTAATCCCGACGGTCAGTAATACTTCAGCAAATATAGAAAGTTAAAAGTTTCTTTATTATATTGAAAAATAAATGTTCATATAAATAAACAATTAGAAATTATATTCATCACAAATAATACCTTCCTTGTTTGTTAATTTATTTTCAAATAAGAATTCGGAACATTATTGTACTGTTCACTGAAATTTCAGTTTTTCTAATTTCTGACCTCTGTCAATTAATCGCTAAAACTGTACCAATCTGTAATATTTTTGTATAGAAAAATTATATTATCTGAAAACTAGACTTTCATATCTTTATTTTGATATAAATAACACAAAAATTCATGTAGCCATTTTCTCAAAACGGTATTGCAATCAAAAACGGTTTTTACCGGGTTTATGAGTTATGCGACCGAATATGCGGCCGCATATGCGGAACCGCATATCAAACTGCATATTGATTTTCTATGCGGTTGCTAACCGCATACGCATATGGGGCCGCATATTCGACGGCATAATTTTGTTACTGAACCGGTTTTGATAAAAATCGCTAACTCATAAACCCGGTTTATGAACTTGTACGGCTTTTCTTGCTCTTTCATGAATTAAATGAAAGACTGTAAGGCTGCGACATTTAGATAATGAATTTCATTAAGACCATTTGATTAATAAAAACATAATTAAAGTAATTAAGAGCCCGAGCAACATTTAATCTATAAGACTAATAAGAACATAATTAAATTAATTAAGAGGCCCAAGTAAGAGTATTAAAATAAAACCTAGCCCATAAATTCAAGTCCAACTCCCTAATTAATTTGGTAAACCTAACTAACCTCTATTTAAACCAATGTTTTAAAATACGGTTTATATGCGGTATGCGGAAGGCCACCGCATACCGCATATACGGTATGCGGCTGCATATGCGGATTTTTATGCGGACTTATATATGCGGATTTTAAAATGAGAATTACTATATATATAAACAAGTATGCGGTAATATGCGGTATGCAGTAATATTCGGTATCATACAAACAAGCATGCGGTAATATGACGCCGAATATGCCGTAAAAATATGCAGCCGAATATTCGGTAAAAATATGCCGCCGAATATGCGACTGCATATGCGGAACCGCATATTATACCGCTTATTGATTTTCTATGCGGTTGCTAACCGCATACGCATATGCAGTGGCATGAACCGCATTTTGTTACACTGATTTAAACCCCCTCATTCCCCCCCACCCACAGCCCCCACACTTTCTCTCTCTAAAACTGAAACCTCATCTCTTCCCCTTCGGCCAAGCCCCTCTCTTTCGAGGTAACTCATTCTCAACTAAATGATTATTTTAATAATAATAAAATAATCTATAAAGAAAACAAATATTTAAGAACACATTTATTTTTCTTCTGTATATTATTTTCTTTTCTTTTCTTTATGTTATTGTGTTCTTTTCGTTTATTTTAATTCAATGCATAATCCGACCTATAATCGGTGCAAGACACCTAGACGGGTCACGTTACGATGACAATCCCAAAAGGAACGTTAGATGTTCCAATAGTTGAAGTAACAATAATTTTGAATCTGATACAATGATTATATTAATCTTTTTTCTTCTTTTCGCAATTCCATTCTCCTTCTATTGAGTAAAAATGATTAGTTTTATAACTATACATAGATGATATTATAAGTCTCTTTTCTCAATTCATTTACCTTGTTGCAGTTAATCCCGACAACCTGTAATACTTCAGCAAATATAGAAAGTTAAAAGTTTCTTTATTATATTGAAAAATAAATGTTCATATATAAATAAATAATTAGGAATTATATTCATCACAAATAATACCTTCCTTGTTTGGTAATTTATTTTCAAATAAGAATTCGGAACATTATTGTACTGTTCACTGAAATTTCAGCTTTTCTGATTTCTGACCTCTATCAATTAATCGCTAAAACTATACCAATCTATAATATTTTTGTATAGAGAAATTATATTATCTAAAAACTAGACTTTCATACCTTTATTTTGGTATAAATAACACAAAAATCCATGTCGTCATTTTCTCTAAATTGAATTTTGAATCTGGTCAAAATTATTGGACTGCTCACTGAACATAGCATAAAAAAAAATTGAATTTCGTTTTGGGCTGGCCTGGGCCATGGCAGCCCGTTTAATTTTTTTTCCTTTTTTCTGGGTCGGCCTGAGCCATGGCGTCCCGTTTTTTTTCCCGTTTTTTTCTGATGGGTTTGAGTATGCCATGGCGTCCCTGCTAGATGCCATGGCGCCCGCCTGCCTTCCCATTTTTTAAATTACCTCGATACATTTCTTATTTTTTATTTTTTTATTTATTTTCTTATATATAAAAATTGCGGATGTCCTCTCGTTACTTTCATATTCATAATTTATGGTCCAAGAACTATATATAAAGCAAAATTCAC
The DNA here is from genome assembly GCA_025461125.1 of Carex kokanica. Taxonomy (NCBI): domain Eukaryota; kingdom Viridiplantae; phylum Streptophyta; class Magnoliopsida; order Poales; family Cyperaceae; genus Carex; species Carex kokanica. The sequence goes on from JAJGRX010001195.1 coordinate 1,279,714, forward strand.
ATTGACTAGTACTGGAGAAGGAAAAAAAAAAAGATTTGAATACATAGTTTTGGACTTTAGTATTACAGCAATTATTGGTTTTGTCCTATAGAAAAGGAAGAATCAAATATGTAGACCAAAGAGAGGTAAGTTCGAGCACTAGACATTGCTGCTATCAACGATCATTGACAGATTTTGGTAAGGAGGTGGGATTATTATCGGATATCCGAAAAATTAAAATATACGGATACGGGTAATTATCCGTATCTGTATCCGTATCCGATTCCGAAACTCAACCCGTATCCGCATAAAAGATATATGTATCCGTATCTGAATCAGTAACTATCCGTATCCGAATATCCGAATCCGCGAAAATTCAGATCCGGATCTGGATTTTTACGGATAGTATCCGACCCGTTTGCATCCCCATAAATAACTATCTTCGATGCACACTTGAGTATAGGCACTTTTGGGCCAATGCACACTAGTGTGTAAGGTTAACTGTACACCTGCAGTTGCGTGGACCCACACTCGTTGAAGAAGTTGCTACAATTTTGAGATAAAATTTTATCCCTTATAAATTACTTTCTTCGCTTAGCCCTCTTTACCTTTTGTAAATAGATTTGATGGATTTTTCTGTGTAGCCTTTATAGGCAGAGAGAGGGACCAATTTATATCCAATTCACGTCATTGTGGACCTTGTGATACATCATGTAATCATCTAACAGATTGGTGTTATTGTGCTATCAAATATAAATCTTTACATTGATTACCTTTAGTTTTTTTTTTACTTGCGGAGAGATTACCTTTAGTTTTGATTACTAGCTGTGAACCGAATTTAATTGTGCATCACTAAACCTTGTCAATTCCTTGTGCATATAATGTTATTGGAAACTGTTAATGCACCAGTTACAGAAACTATATTGAATTCATTGTTAGGTCACATTATTCTGAAACTATATTGAATTCATTGTTAGGTCACATAATTCTTTGCATTGATTTGATTCTCACTTTACAACTGTTTTGCAAGGGATAGATTGATGTATGAGGTAAAAAAAATGTCTATGTGCATATTCGCAAGAAAGTTTAATTCTTTTAAAGTTTTCTATTAAAGTAAAAACATAAGGTGACTAATACGAGTAGAACTAAGGTGCTCTTAGCTCACCAAACCAAACCGTGAGCTTAACTCAAAAACCTATCGGATTGACTTCAAACGATATTTTCAAACTATTAGATGTTCAATCTATATTAAAATGTGCTTGGAGACCAAACTTTTCATTTTTTGAAATTTTTTTACTATTTATTAAGCTGGTTTGAAAACCGCTGTTTTTCAATGCTCCAGAAATTTAATAAACACAGCTATTTTCAAACCAGCTTAATAAATAGTAAAAAAATTCCAAAAAATAAAAAATTTGGTCTCCAAACACATTTTGATATAGATTGAAAATCTAACGGTTTGAAAATATCGTTTGAAGTCAATCCAATAGATTTTTGAGTTAAGCTCACAAAGGACTTGGTGAGCTTAAGAACACCTTAGTTCTACTCAACTAATACACCGTGACTTGATACACTGTTACTTGATCACATCATGTAATTAAAACTTTTTTCACATGTCATGTGGCATGACCAAAATTACGAAGGGCAATAACATCACATCAATTGTCACACCATGACGCAACTAATCATATTCAACTATTTTTTTCCAGTTTAAATTATTTCATAGAAAAATATTAAAAACGGTAAAAGAAATTAGAAATTATTGTAAAATGAATTAAAATAAAATAAACAATGCTAAAAAAAATTAATCACGTAACATGACATATATAAAAAATTACATCAGGACATTACATGACCAGATCAATTTACGTGACATGACGTAAGGAGACGTGTCATGCGACAAGCAAGTCACGTCATGTAACCAACACATGGTGTGATATGCTCTGACGTATTTGCAACATGGCGACAGAATTAGTAATTACGTGACTAATTTCTTCACTATAGTAACTCGCGAAAGAAAAGAAGAAAATAAAGCATTAATTACGCCACTTGCCAGCGTATACACAAAAATATCAAACGAGGAAAATATGTAAACCCTCATCCTCGAACCACTTCCTTTTTCAAAAAGTTTAGTAACATAATTCACAATTTCTTTCAACATCCTTATACGGCCAACAAGGGCGGACCCCTTGATACTTTAAAAGCCCATGGTATAAGACCAAGAAATGCCAAATCAGCGGGTTTTAAGCGTTCCCTACAAGGGATAGGCATGACATTAAAATAATAGGAACAGAGCGCATCATGATAAAGGAATTTGATAATGGAGAAGGAAACTACTACCTTTGAGCTGGTGCGACCATTTCCATTAGCTGCCGTATCAGATATGGTGGGGTCACTATCGCTCGGCAATTTCTCAGATACATGATCTGGGCATAACATGCAGTAGTTTACCTATTTCATTGAATTCTAGATATTAACATTTAATCCTAATCAAAGATAAATAGCAATTCATAGGCTATAAAAATCAGTCCGGTACAGGTTCACAAAAGAAAAGGCACATTTTTAAGCTGGAGGTTTCTTCAAGGTCAAGGATACTACAACTGATAATATCCAGGAAACTCTACTAAAATACCTTTTAAGCAGCATTAGATAAAGTAAAGTAACATTGATTAACTTCTCCAAGATAGTAGCACATACTGTGTCCCAGCGGCACCCATCAACTTGGTATGCACAAGGTGGATGGTAGCTCTTAGGACAATGCTCATAGAAACAACCAAGGGCTGCCCCATTGAGGCCACATTTGGCACATGTAAGCTTGGAGCTTCGCTGAAGTTCACTCCTTAAGTTCATGAGCAGGTCACCTTCGTAATATATCACAGGAGCCCTACAGGTTGGGAATAAAAAAAATTAAACTGCTGGTGAGCAATGCCATTTATCTTGGGTTAGTACAATATGTTGTGAGATATATTTTGGAAGCGCTTGAAATTGAGAAATTCAACAACAAGATACTGATGGGTATTCATTGGCTAAGTTAGTTGGATAATAACCATCATGTGATTATTGCTTTATGATGTTTCAGTATTTTTATGCAAGAAAAGTGTGATATACTTCAAAAGAGGAATATGCAAATGAACAGAACAATTTAAATTCAAAACTGTCATCCCTACATTTCCAGAAAAGAAAGAAATCACAAATTCATACTAATAGTATGTACCATAGAATGCAATTTTCATGAGCATAATAAACTTTGGCTTTGCTGCTACTATCCGGTTCTGTCACCACCTTTCCCCTTTGAATGCAAAGAAGTTCGCCATAACCCTGAGAATAACAACATTTATATAGATAACTTTATTCCCTTCTAGACAGCAGTATTGTATTTGTAACTTTTCCTAAAATAAAATTTATATTGATGTCATCCAGGGTGCAAGTGCAAAGATGGCTCTGTGCCAATTCTGGATTCTTGGGATTATTAGTGCAACAAGTACATCTTATGGAAACATGACAAATTAATGCTGTTTAACATACTAACATTAGATTGCCCCATACACTTGTTAGCATGCTAAATTGCTAATACTATATTATCCTTTTATAAGAATACATAAGCCTCCACACATGTGTGGACACACACACACACACACCAAAAAGGGTTCTATAGTTACCTCAAAGTTGCGCCTAAATGAATGGCAGAAAATGCATTCATCTTCATATAAGCCAACTGGCAATCGGGAAGAGGTCAACTTTAGCCTCTTCACAGAGGACCCAGCCAATTCTTTCCTCTCTGTTTTCTCGTTCCTGTGTGTACTAGGATTCGTACAGGGTGTTCGGCATGAATCTTTCGTGCATGACGTATTGGCTATCTGTAGTCAAAAGTATTATACATCTAAATGTCACCATTCTACATGGAATGATTAAATATGTATGAACAAGCATTGTCTAGTGTACTACTAACAAGTCTGCTGCATATACTCTTGATATAGAACATATTAATGACTGGAGGATTGGTAAGAAGTACCACTTCAGAATTAGGAGGTGGTGGCAGAAACTTGATATCAACAGCAGGTACATGGCCTTGAGATGGAACAACTGTAGTTGAGGATTTAGATGGGGTCGAAACAACTGCAGGAGAATCTCGATGTGGTTCTTCCCTTGTCAATTTTGATGATAATGTGTCATAACTGTTGATACCCAATCCATGGACTCTCTGTGGACAACAACATTTAAAAAAAAATTGGGAGGCATGTACAAATTGTTTGTTTAGATGTGTATGTCCAGTTGATTAACAACGCTAGCACAATGGAATTTGAGTTTAGAATCCAAGAATTTTCTTTTCAATTAAATGATAATTTGGTTATACTCATTCGTGATAATGAAAAGTTAATAATATTGTAACTGATTAAGAGAAATACCTTTTCAAAGACAGGAGAAGCTTGCTGACAGGACTTGCTCATCAGCAATCCATTTCCTTTCTGCAACAATCATGCGAAAGATACTTCTGATTGACGACAAAATTCAAATATTCATCACTGTTTACTGATTCTAAGACAATTAAAATACCTGAACGCTCTGGGGAGTCCAAATAAAACTGGATTCTCCAGTAAATGAGCCCGCTTGAGAGCCATTGTCACTGTTTTGGACTTTTAAAGTAGCCTCCATCTCTTGATACTTCTTCAGCATCTCCTCAATGTGTACAGCCGGTTTAAGATCTGGCAAAAAATTTAAAAACAAGAAGAGAAGCACTTGAATTAACAATGTATATGTTGGTTGTATTAAGAACAACAACAATAATAACAACAAGACAAAACCATTCTAACAATAATTTCCAGTTAGAGACATACTCTTTGAAAGAAATCTTGCTTTACATGTAGGGCAAACGCTGACCATATATTTAGGTATGCATTCCCTGCAAATTACATACTTTCTAGGTTTAACATTTCAGAAAAAGACACTACTCAATTGTTAGATCATATAAAGCAAATGCAGCATACTTGCAGAAGATGTGGCCACACGTCAATGAGGTTGGTTGATGAAGCAATTTTTTGCTGTACAAAAAAAAAATATAAATTGTTACTGAAATTCCTGTAACTTTAACTAGATCATGTAAAAAAAATAACTAATTTAAGTCTTGCGTTGATATTTCCTACAGCACGAACAAATGTGGAAAGCAGGACAGAGCACCCAACAGAAATAGTAACACGCCGCAGAAGATGTTTGTGAAAGAAATAAAAAGTCTCCTCACAAATCACAATTTTGATATGATAAAATTTGAGAGAATATTGTATATATTGACATAGAGAAGTAGAAGCATGTGATTGTGTGAATGTGTTCTTTTCTGTGTGTGTGTGTGTGGGTGGGTGGGTGTGACAGAGAGGGAGACCTACTAACCCCAGCCTTTTTTGAAATAAAAATGGGGTAAAAGATATAATTTCTTTCTCAGTTCGTTTTTATTGCTGAAGAGAAAATGGAAAAGATTTGAATTATTGATCTAAAATTCTGAACAAAATCTACTGTATTACAGCAGGAGGCACTTTTATTCACTTGTTTTGCCAACATTTGTAAATGACTAAATGGACTTATTATAGAAATTTTAATTCCAGATGGAATCAAAATTATGCTCTTTTTGCTCTTTTTGTTGAATAAAGTGACAACATTTGTCAGGCTGCTGAAAATAGAAAATAGTAATATTCCCGCAGAAGATTTTTGCGAAACAATTTTTTTCCCTCACGAATCACAATTTTGATATGATAAAAGTTGAGAGAATTTTGTATATATTGACATAGAGAAGTAAAAGCATGTGGATGCATGTGTGATTGTGTTTGTGTGTGTGTGTGTGTGTAACAGAGACGGAGACCTACTAACCTCAACCTTTACGAAAAAAATGGGGCAAAAGATATAATTTTCTTTCTCAGTTCTTTTTTATTATTGAAGAGAAAAATGGAAAATATTCGAATTACTAAAATAAAATTCTGAACAAAATTACTGTATTCCAGCAGGAGGCAATTCTATTCACTTTGTTTTTGCCTCTTTTTGAAGAAAAAGATGGCATTTGTAAATGGACTGAAAATAGAAATTTTACTAGCTGGAATTACTTTTATGCACTTGCTTTGCTCTCTTTGTTGACTAACGTGACAACCTTTGTCAAGCTACTGAAAATAGAAAATTTAATTTGAACAATACTTCATTCCATCTCCATCACATAAATTACTCAATTCCCATAAAAAATGTACAAACAAACCCTGGCATCTTAGATCAAACTTCCAAATAATGACACCTGACTAAGGAATTTGAAAATATATATATATATATATATATATATATAAACTCAATGAGAAAAAATTTCATTACCAAACGAAGCACTTCAGCTTCTCCTCCATATCTCTCAAGTCGGAGAGTGAACTCGATGATCCGCCATTGTTATTCCCGCGCCCCGCCATCTCTCTCGCTCGCTCGCTCGCTGGCTCTTCTCCCTCTCCCTTCTATGTCTCTTTTTTTTGTGGTAATCTAGATGCTGCCAAGTAGATATTTTCTCTCAATTTCTCTCTCTCTGCTCTCTCTCTCTCTCTCTCTCTCTCGTCCGGTTTTGCTTCGGAACTTGAAGCTGCGGAGAGGCGGGCCAAGCAAAGTTTGTGACGGTAACCGTAATGTAGTGGGTTTAAGTGGGTGGGGTAAACGGAGTGAATTTTTCGTGGGGTAAATTTGAGTGACATTTTCTTCTGGTCTTGATTTTACTACTATTATACTAAACTTGTGGATGCCTCTTTAAATGGGTGGTTAAGGCAGAAAGTACCTCACAGTACATAGTCGTAAATTATTGAGTACCATCAGACGTCTTTCAGCTTTGTCTTAGTAACGGCGGGAATTTCTTTTTTTTTTTTCTTTTTAGTGGGAAATTAGGAGTGTACTGTGTAACGCCGGGCGAATTTCACGTATACCCCTCAAAAAATTCAAAAAAAATTACGTATTTTAACCTCTAAACATCAAAATTACGTATTTCCCCTCTAAATTTCAAAAACTCACAAAATTTACCCATTTATTATTTTTTATATTAAAAGTTTAAAACTATTTTTAAATTTATAAAATATCTACCCTAAATTTTTTATAAAATATCCATTTTACACTTTATGCATAAAAATATTGTAACTTTAAGAAAAATACTTGTACCAGTTTTATAAGATACCCTTTATAAAATACTCATTTTGCCCTCTAAAACTGAATATCCATTATACCCTATACCCTTTACCCTTTACAAAATATCCATTTTGTCCTAAAAGACCGATCAAATATAAGACCGACATTTTTCTTAAATAAGCTACAAACTTTTTATGTTTCTAATAAAGAGTAAAATACGTATTTTATGAATTTAAAATGAGTTTCAATATAAAAGACAATAAAATGAATAAATTTGTGAGTTTTGAAAGTTTAGAAGAGAAAAGTAAGTTTGAAGTTTAGAGGAGAAAATACATAATTTTAAAGTTATTGAGGGGTATAAATGAAATTCTCCCGTGTAACGCCATTTATCATGAGAAATTTCTCCCTAAATTTTAAATTCTATATATTTACCCTCCAACTAATCTTATAGTAATTACAATTATGCACAACTAATTTGATTAATTTTGTAATTTAAACCAAAGACATTTCAAATGACTATGGACATTTTTTTTATATACATTCACATATCACTTATACACCGCATAGTGATCGATCGTACGTATATTAAAAACTGGATTTTAGAACAACGCTCACCGGAATAGAACATGTTAACATGAAAACGAAATGATTTTCTCATAGATGGTATTAAATAAGTAGTAAAATTTTTGTAGTGTAATATCACTTGTCATAAAAGATCCGAGATTTTTATATATAAGAAAATAAATAAATAAATAATTAAAAATAAGAAACTGTTCATCAGAATTTCAAAAATAAGAAGGCCGCCACGCGCCCATGAAAAAAAAAAAAAAAAAAAAAAAACGGGACGGGACGCCATCCCAGAAAACGTCCCGTAAAAAAAAAAAAAAAAAAAAAAATCAAAATTTTTTTTTCTGCTGTGTTCAATCAGAAATCTAATAATTTTGATCAGATTCAAAATTCATTTTAGAGAAAATGGATACATGGATTTTTGTGTTCTTTATATCAAAATAAAGGTATGAAAGTCTAGTTTCCAGATAATATAATTTCTCTATACAAAAATATTACAGATTGGTACAGTTTTAGCGATTAATTAACAGAGGTCAGAATTCAGAAAAGCTGAAATTCCATTGAGCAGTCCTATAATTTTGATCCGATTCAAAATTCATTTTAGAGAAAATGGCTACATGGATTTTTTTGTTCTTTATATCAAAATAAAGGTATGAAAGTCTAGTTTCCAGATAATATAATTTATCTATACAAAAATATTACAGATTGGTACAGTTTTAGCGATTAATTGACAGAGGTCAGAATTCAGAAAAGCTGAAATTTCAGTGAGCAGTCCAATAATTCTGACCTCTGTCAATTAATCGCTAAAACTGTACCAATCTGTAATATTTTTGTATAGAGAAATTATATTATCTGGAAACTAGACTTTCATACCTTTATTTTGATATAAAGAACACAAAAATCCATGTAGCCATTTTCTCTAAAATGAATTTTGAATCTGATCAAAATTATTGGATTTCTGATTGAACACAGCAGAAAAAAAAAATTTGATTTTTTTTTTTTTTTTTTTTTTTACGGGACGTTTTCTGGGATGGCGTCCCGTCCCCCCCTTTTTTTTTTTTTTTTTTCACGGGACGTTTTCTGGGATGGCGTCCCTGAGGGACGCCATCCCGCGTGGCGACCTTCTTATTTTTGAAATTATGGTGAACAGTTTCTTATTTTTAATATTTTATTTATTTATTTTCTTATATATAAAAATCTCGGCATAAAGATGCCTTTTGCCTCGGCTTTGCTTTATAGGAGGCGGAGTATTCCTTTTATATATATATATATATATTTTTTTTTTTGGAAATTAGAAGTATATCCGTAAAAAAAATGCAAAACTAAAAGTTTCCCATCTAAATTTCAAATTTCAACGTTTACTAAAAAAATTTCAAATTTATATATTCTATCCAAACTTAAAACCATCTTATATTTTGTTTACTTTGCTTCAGCAAGGGCGGGAGTTTTCCTTTTTATTCCTTTTTGAAAATTAGAACTGTAAAAAAAATTCAAAATTAAAAACTTTCCTATCTAAATTTCAAATTTATATATTTCCATCCAAACTTGAAACCATTCTATATTTTCGACTTTGCTTTAACAATAGCAGAAGTTTTCCTTTTTATTCATTATTTTTTTTAAATTAAAAGATCCATATAAAGTTTGAGAATTTTCCATCTAAATTTCAAATTTATATATTTTCTTTCAAATTTGAAACCATCTTATATCTTTTGACTTTGCTTTAGCATGGGGCGGGAGTTTTCCTTTTATTCCTAAAAAAAAAATTAAAAGCTTAATTTAGCACGGGTTGGACTTTTCTTTTTCTTTTTTCTTTTTGGAAATTAAAAGTATATCCGTAAAAAAAAAAATCAAAACTAAAAAATTTCCCATCTAAATTTCAAACTTAAATGTTTCCATCCAAAGTTGAAACAATATTATATTTTCGGTTCCCTGTTCTTTGATAAAATAATCTTAATAATAGTTGTACCTCATTCATAATTGAGGAGGAATCGGATGACATTATTTTTTTGTGACATCGGATGACACCGTGCATTTTCAAAGTCCAAACAGTCGATCCAAACTATTCAATATGATGGATATATTGAAATGTGCTTGCAGATCAAATTTTGCAATTTTTTGAATTTTTTTACTATTTATTAAGATGGGTACAAAAATTTAATGGTCTGAAAACAACGATTTTGTAAAATACTTAATAAATAGTAAAAATATTCAAAAAAATGTAAAATTTGATCTGCAAGCACATTTTAATATATCTATCATATTGAATGATTTGGATCGATTGTTTGGACTTTGAAAACTTTAAAATACACGGTGTCATCCGATGTCACCAAAAAATGATGTCATCCGATCTCTCCTCTTCATAATTAATTGCTTATAACTTTATATTTTGTAATTGTCGTTATGAAATGTCCAACCCTGTATTCGGATCGCAAATTGGCTTGTGTGTCTCTTTCCGTGGAAAAATCGAATTGGTAACGAAATCTTATAGAAGGGAAAAAAAAATGTTAAGAAAAAAGTATTTAAATGGGCAGATTTGTGGAGGTCGATAGATAGATCATAGAAATATTCCATTACGCACATACATTTTCTAATATGGAAACAATAAAACGTTGCGTTTCCTTAATTCCTTCTACAGGTATTTCAAGCATAATACAACTAGGGGTGTTCAACCGGTCGGTTCGGATCAAACTGAACTTTTTTTGCCGAATTGTAGTTTGAACCGAATTTTGAAAATTCAACCGAACCGACCGAATTAAATTCCAAACCGATCTAAAACCGAACCGATTAAACTAATTTAAACTTCGGTTTGTTCGGTTGAACTGAATACAAACATTTCAAGTTTTAAAACAGGTTGGTTCGATTCAAACCAATTTGGATAACATTTTTTATAATCACACAAGCCGGTTTTTGATAAACCGATCCATTATAAACCACACAAAATAAACCGATCCATTTTTTATTAAACCGGTTGGTTCAGTTCAAACCGATTTGGAGATCCCAAAACCGAACCGAACCATTTAAACCGAACTTTTTCAAAAACTAAACCGAACCGAATCATTTAAACCGAACAACCAATACAATTAAACTGAAATTTACCGGTTCGATTTAAAACCGAATAAACCGATCCATTTGAGCACCCCTGAATACAACAATTTACAAAAATAACTTCTAAAAAGTCCTACATACAATTAATAAATAAAAAAATCCGTAAATATCCAAGCAATGCGAAGCCCATTGTTAACCGTATCTTGGGCTAATTGATAATTAAGGCCCAGCCCAACTCCGACAAAGTAACCAAAAAAAAATACAAAATTATTTATTACATGTTAACAAGAGCAAGAGCAATATCAGTGAGCTGCTTGGCAGTTTCATCCTCGTTAGCTAAAACCGGAGGAGCCTGTTTCTTAGAAAACGCGTCGCCGCAATCACACGGTGCATCAAGAGCGGCGCTGAGGTACGTCTTGGCATCGTCGTAATTTTCTGAATTAAGAGCATCAGCGGCTATCGAGAGATAGTCCATCATGCGCGAGTACAAACTTCGGCAAGTGTGTATCTCAGGCATGATATTACCATACGCTGCGTCGAGAAGCATTTTATTTATTTTCGCCTTGGTGGTCTTTGCATGTTTCGAAGCGAGGCCTACCACAATTTTAGCAAGACCGAGTGAGTTGGTCGAGCTGCTCGTTGAGTCTGATTGTAGAGACGTTATGCAGAAATTGAGATCGATAGTTGGACTGATGCGGGTTGCTGCTTTACAGGCATCAGTTGCAGTAGCATTGTTGAAATGTGGAAAGGAAAGAAGCAATGCTAGAGAAAAGATAACAATTGAAGGAGAAAGAATAGTCATGGTTGGTTGATGGAACAATTTTGTTGTGAAATTTGAAGTTGGATATTTATATGAATTTGGTTTACTTTAAATAGTGTGTCAACATATTCCAACCGTTTATTCCAACGGATGAGAAATCCTCTTCTGAATTTACTATTTACAGAAAAAAAAATTATTGTCTCTCTCTCTGTAGCTCCTTTAATCCTGTTAGAAATTCTATACCGATTTCTTGTTAGAAATTCCATTAATTTCAATATTTTCTTATTAAGTTTTTATAACAATTAACATAAAATATAATTAATTAAATGTTGAGTTGCTGAAACATATCAATTAACTATTAACCATTAACTATTAGCTATTAATTTTTCTGTATATTTTGTTTTAAGATTGTATAATTATTACATAGGGGTTGAGACAGTCAACACAACAAATGTGAAATTAAATTATTGTCTACAAAACCAAAGTTAATCTAAATAGTATCACTTTTAATTCTTGTCAAGAAAGAGGGTATATATTGAGTATAATAAACTTCTATGTCAAGATGTTAGATTTTGCACGGATAATTTAAGATCAGGGATTATGTTTTTAAATTATGTTGGGCCTTGATTTTGGAGACTTGAGATCCATATACACTACTTTCATTGATTTTTCATCTGGACCAGTTCGTGTTTTAGACTATGGTTCTCTCTCTATTGCATCAAGCTCGATTGACCTACTCTCTAAGCCCTCCAAAGTTCAATTGATCTCCAGCCCTTGACCCGCTAGAAAGTGACCCACCATCGCCCAAATGCTCTGACCCGCTGTAAACTGACCCGCCAGCGCTTCTCCCAGCGACATCATGTCAATCGGGTCCACCAGCAGTTTGATTGGATCTGCCATATAATTCGGGTCCGCTCAAGCCATTAACGGGTCTGCCAGGATTTAAATTGAATCCACTTCCGATAAAGCTGCTCCCATTTTGAGGATTATTGGGTACGATTAGGGGTGCAAACGGATCGGATAATATCCGACCATATCCAGATCCGTATCCGAAAATTAAATACGGATATCCGATATCCGAATGTCTGTACGGATACGGATATAATTTTACATTTTAATTATCCGTATCCGAATAGTAGATATATACCATATAATTTAATATATACTATGACAATATTTATGTATATATCTACGGATATCCGATCCGTATCCGTATCCAAAAAATAAAAACAGATACGGATATGGTTTTACCACTATCCGATCCGTTTGCACCCCTAGGTACGATCCCAATACCATCGGACCCACTAGCTCATTAAGCCTTTTCTTTTCGCCAAAGGCAACATAACTTCTGTTTTTTTCGCTATTTTTTTTCCAATTTCGATTCTGATTATTTCTTTTGAATTTTTTTGGTTTGAGATGGGGATAAAAATACCAACACCTATCATGAGTGTAATCATCTTTTTTACAGTGGTTATATTTCACATTTTTTGATTGATTTTGGTGATTTTGAAAGCTAGAGTTTTGATTAAAATTGGGATTTGTTACGGCTAAGGCATGGGTCTCGTGTCCCTCATGGCTTACAATCTGTTGACCATTTATGGCAAGTCTTCTATTTTTCTCTTGTTGGATTAAACTTTTAATTTGAAAATAAGAGAGAAGAAGTACCGTGGTCATGATTTGAGATATTACGACTTTATAGCTCGGATTTAGACCCGCGAAGTACTGAAAAATATCATCATCTTCATCTCGCCTTTGGAGTGTGGCCACATCTGTTGTTACTGGCCGATAGGATCGAAAAACATTTCATTTTTTCTCAAGAGCACTAAGGTACTCCGTATGGCTTATCGACCCTTGTTTTTCTTATTGAATTTCCTGCATGAGTTGATAAATATGTGAGAAATTATTTTGCTGACCAAACATAGATTTTACCGCTTCCTATAAATCATGTGTTGTTTCGGCCATCATAAAGAGATCGGATACAACCAACTCCATGGAGTTTAGTAGTGAGGTAATGATTCTATCGTTTGTTGTTCTCCATTGTTTTGTTGTCATCGTTTCGTCAGGAATTAGCTTGTTTGTGTCTACAATTTCTTTTCACCAGTGATGTATTCTAACATCTCTCGACCACTCAGGGCCCTAGATGCTGCCCTTACCCATGACATGTAATTTTTGCCATTGAACAAAGTGTTTGTTAGCTTGGAGAAGTTTATTGCTTCTTCTTAAGCCATTTCTCTTTTATTGAAATTTGTTATGGTTTTGTGATTTTTCGGTCACAGAGTCTTATGCTCTGATACCATATTAATTTTGTAAGAGATAAGAGATGTAAGAAAACAACTTATTATTGTAAACTTATTTTTAGCTTTACATGTGTCTCTATTTATAAAAGAAAATAAAAACTAGCTGTTGTACTATTAATTACAACCACTAACCACTAACTCCTAGCCTATTAATTACATGATACTATTTCCTACAACTAGCCGTTATTTTTAACATTTACATCTGGAAAGAACTCCTCTAAATAAAAAAGAAGAACAGGAACAGAGAACCTGGCGTTTTTCCATCCTTTGGACAACACACATGTACCTACGGCTTCTTTAGTACTGAGGAAAAAGAGAATGTGAGCTCGAACAGCGTCAGGCAGGGTGCTAATCCTGTCGATGACATCATTGGTTTCTCCACAGTTAAAACCTTCTCCATCGTCACCCTTAAAGAAACATTTCCTCAAACACCTGACATGCAAGAATACTGTGTTAAGATACAAAGAAACCACAATCCCAATAAGTTAAGGGTAATGATTCTTCAGAAAAAGGATGACCCACATCTCAATTAATACAGAGAAGCCCTAGATCTAACAGTTCACCCATTGCAATCAAATCCCGATATTACAGCTTGTTAGATAAGATCATGAAAAATTGTAAAGAAATTATCAAAAATTGCATATAATCTTACTTGCGAAGAACTTTGAACTATTGTCAGCTGCTTCGAACATTTTCTTTTGTTGTCAGCAAGAAATCTGAGTAGAGAATTGATATCTTCGAGAAGCTTTACATACATAAGTGTTGTAGTATAAGGACGTGTTCGGCGTCAAGAGAGGAATGGGCATGGGTACAGGAATTAAACTGAATTTTACTGTGCACGTGGGAAAAAAAAAATCAATCAGAGTGAATTTTTTTTTTTCCCACTGATACAGTAACACGTCGAATAGGACCTAAGAGGAAAGGGAAAAGGCCCAATGTAACATCGGAATAAATACGATAAGTGAAAGGGAAAAGGCCCAATGAAATCTCCTCACCGATATGGTTCGGGCCTTGCTATATTTGGAAGGAAAAAAAAACACTCACTTTATTTTCTGACATTTCAATTTTTTGCTTTGTAAATATTAAAAATATTCCCCTAAGCCAACTTAAGAATGAACGCGACAACCTATACGAAATAATTTAAATAATGGCAATGAATTTATCCTATCCTAATAATGTCCCACTACATATTTAGAGCAAATTAAAACATATAGCAATTTTATAGAATAGTTGAATATTAATTATGCACATAAAATATGAAGGAAATAGAATATAAGCAAATTTTGTAATATAATGCCAACATTGAGTATATATGTAATCTAATTATGAATTGTTTACTATCATATATGGTTGTCAATTAAAGTGATCAAATAAGGTAATAGACAATCAATATATTCATTAGGATGTGGTCTATAAATGTTTAGAACAATTTAGGCAAAGATCAAATCATTGATGGACTGATTCTGAAATTTGCAATTTAGAAAACTACCATTTAAGAGGATTGTGTGGGCCACACAAATATTAATGCGTCCGCACGGATTTTGATGTGACAGCACGGTTTTTGATGCAGTCACACAAATACCTTTTTCAAGTTGGTAGATAACCAGATAAGTTACTATATATAAGAATTGGTCCCCAAGACACAAGATAATACAAAAAAATACATAAACTGGACATACGTTTTTCTCTTTAGAAAAACACAACTTTGTATACCTTCTTTTCTTCTTCCACCATCAAAGAATAGAGAAGAGAAATCCATTAGGAAATTTGAAGAGAATTCTCAAGGGTCATATCTTGCTGTGTAGGAAAACTTATTCGTACGACCATACGACAAAACAACAAGAAGGGCTTCTTGCCATTAGAGTTTAGTCTCGCGCTCACGGAAACGGTTGGTGATCTCTCAAAGGATCAAGTTACTCCATGAAAACATCAATGGAATCAGGTATTATGTTCTGCACTTAAAATTTATGTTTTATGAGTCGGCTTTGATATAGGACGATCCTTAGGTTAAGGTGGAGAATTATTTCTCATTTTCCGGAGTGTAAGTGTTTGACCCCTAGATGAGATGTAATTGTTTGATCTCTAGATAAGATGTAATTATTTGGCCTTTATGATTCCCAAACAAAAAGGCCCAATGAAATCTCCTCACCGATATGGTTCGGGCCTTGCTATATTTGGAAGAAGAAAAAAACACTCACTTCATTTTCTGACATTTCAATTTTTTGCTTTCTAAATATTAAAAAAATTCCCCTAAGCCAACTTAAGAATGAGCGTGACAACCTAGACGAAATAATTTAAATAATGGTAATGAATTTATCCTATCCTAATAATGTCCCACTACATATCTAGAGCAAAAAAATATAACAATTTTATAGAATAGTTGAATATTAATATGCACATAAAATATGAAGGAAATAGACTATAAGCAAATTTTGAAAACGGTTGAATACTCTTAACTCCATGTACAGCACAAAGTTTTGTTATTTTGAAAATATTCTAAAGTTCAGAAAATAAAAAATAACAAAAATAAACACTGTATATCGTTCCAATTATATATTTTTTTTCTTATTTCTGCAACATTTTAAAAACATTTTATTTGCCCATTTAGCTACCGTTTGATCACAACATCTTTCTAATTTGTGATGTATAATTCTAATTAAGAGATGGAAATAGAACCCTCAAATAAAACTAGTACGTACGGCTCAACCATTTTTACCGTCTCTTCCAAAAATGGATTTTACAATTTGTACGTTACATTTTTAGCAATTGAATGTATTTAATTTAATTAAAACCATAGGTCACATACCCTACTTGTATTTAAGCAATGCAACTCTTTTATTTCAGATCAACATATTTCCTTTGCTATTACTTCGACTCGGAGTGTCCTCTTCTCATTACAAGTTCAAGTTAATTACTCATTTGTCAGGTAACTACAACTTATTTTCAAGTGTTTATTCCTTTTCATAAGCTTTTATTAAGCATTCTTCATTGGAGAAATATTTGTTTTCAATTTTGTTTTTTTCAAAAAGGGGGAAATATTTGGGGTCAATTTTAAAGTAGTCGTTCTGAATTAAAGTTTGCAGTTTTTTATGTATATTCAGTAAGATCAATCGGATTGTTACATATATAGAGTTCCTTTTTTGTCCTATTAAACTGTGAAATCAAATAATCACTTCAATCATATATGATAATTTACTAATTATGATCATAAAAAATAATCTGCTTTCAATTTTGCTAATAAAGATGTATAAAAAAGATTATATGACTTCTTTCCTTCTTTTGTCCTCGATACAGCAGGATCGATCCTCTCGTGATACGTGCCACAATACCAACCGAATATTACATCATTAACGGATAGAGAACTTACTTGCCGTTCCGAGCATGTCGAAGGAGATTACCAACATAATAAGTTACCTTCCTATAGACATGATTAAGGAAATTTTATGTTTGTTATCATCCAGAGACGTTATGCGCTTGAGCGTTTCGTCGAAGATATGGAGAGAAGTATGTTCCTCCTTACAATGTCTCAACTTGGACCTAAGTGAATTTGGATGGCAACTTACGAATCTCACGGATGACGCAAGTTTCGAGAACTTTGTCAACGTTGTTCTCCAATATTATGATACCACGCATCTGAATGTGTTCCATCTAATTTGTCGAGACAAATACCTCGAAAAATTTACTCTGTCATTTATAACTGAGGTCACGAAGTTCAATCCACGAATCGTCAATCTGGATGTTCCGATCTCCTATACTAATACATTTTCTAGCATTTTCACATGCAAATCTGTAATGGATCTGCACTTGACTTGTCAATTAAGACATGGAATTCTTGTGATGCCAGAGGTCGTAACCCTCCTCAACCTTAAAAAATTGTGCCTAACAGATGCAGTGATTGGTGGTGAAAGCTTTAGCAAACTCCTCTCAGGTTGTCCTGTGATAGAAGACCTGTCCTTAAAAAATTGCATCATACCAGGAAACGGTATCATTTCTAATACAACATTGAAGTTCTTGTCATTAGAAGGATGTACTTATTTCCGCCTTTCTATTTGCGCTCCTAATCTGATATCTTTGGAGTATGCTAGCTCGGGCAACATAACAACACTGGTGAACTTGTCATCATTAGTTTTTGCCCGTGTGAGTTGTTATTATTATCCATACGGCACCGTTATTGGCCTTTCTTCTGTTCAACATCTCGACTTGTGTGGCAGAAAAATGAAGGTATACATCTCATCTTGTCGATTTTTTTCGTATTTTTGTTATTTTTTTTGAAAGAAAAGAAACATACACTTGGTATTTCGAGTGTACTTATGGCTGAATTTTGATATGTGCTCTATATAGACTGTATTGGATGAAGAATTAACGAAGCTACCAAAGTTCCACAATTTGAAGAGTTTGTCTCTGAACGGTTGGTGCATGGCTTGTCATTGGGGCCCAGTGGCATGGTTCCTTGAGAATTCACTAAATCTGGAGAAACTTACAGTATGTCTACACAGACAACATTGTCTGGTAAAGAACAACAGGAATCATCATAATTTAAGGCAGATGGAGGCACCTCGATGCAAGAAGCTGAAGAAGCTAGTGATTAGAGTATCGAAAGGATATAAGAAAGCGTATGGATCGGGAATGGCTTTTCTAAAAAAATTTAAGGACATAGAGATAGCTGAGATTGTGTTATGCAATCGAGTATGGATCAGGAATGGATTTTTCAAAAATTGTGAAGGGAACAGAGACCACTGAGATTGTGCTATAAAACCAGAAACCTTTACAAATAGTTATCCATGTGAATTGTCGTTCAAGTTTATTCTTAGACATGATTTGCTTTGTTTTGTTGACTTTTTGGCACGCTATATAAATAATTTGTTTAATTGTTATTAGATTTTATCTGTTATTTTGGATTTTTACGCTTAATTCTCACTAATTATTATGTGATGAATTCAAAATAGTTATATTTAGGTTGAGCTGTTGTGCGTACCTAATTTGCTATAATTTTATAATTTCTCAGATAGCTTATCAAAAGCACAAGAGTAATGAGTTTGGATTTTAGCTATAGATACAAGATTTACTGGAAATTAGCTGTTGCACAATGAAACTACATTATTTTTGTTACATATATATAAGAAAATTTGTTGGTAGTATATTTGTGGTCAACTTTCAAGTAGTTTTAATTTTTGGTGTCTGCGTAAGATATATCCAGCGGATGTGGTCAGCTGGTACATTCAGAGAACTAAAAACTTCCGTACATGCATAACACGAAATGTGGGAAAAAAAAATCAAAAGAAATAAAAAACAAAACATTCTAATGAAGGTAAGGAAGTTCCGTCAATTCACTAAATTTACCCAATATATACATTATGTTGTATATTAAATTTACCCAATACAATTTGCGCGAGGGCCGGTCGACGGGAGGTTGTCGAAATTCACTAAATTCACCCAATACATAATTCGTTTCCCTTTAAAAACTTCCGTCAACCTCCCGTCTCTCCAGGACCAGTATCCTCTGTTGTAGTACTGTACACAACAGTAAATCACTTTACGGCCCAGATTTACTCTCAGCCGGTGCCTATTCGGGAGATTGGAGGGGCAGTATAATTTGTGCTTTGAGATTCGTGTAAGTTAAAAAGAACGATCCGGATCCTCACTGTATTCTGTGTAGTTCTCAGAGGATACGAATTCTCTCTCCAGACTCTCCCTAAAGAGGGAGACTATGGTACTTTGGCTAGTGTACTACGGCTCAATATGGTACTTTTTAAAATCCTAACGGTCGATCCGACCGTTCAATGTGATATTCATATGAATATGTACTTGCAAACTAAATTTTATATTTTTTCGAATTTTTTTACTATTTTTTTAGATAGATAGAATTTTGATGGTCCAGAATTTGTATAAAACACTGAAAATTCTACCTATCTAAAAAAATAGTAAAAAAATTCGAAAAAATATAAAATTTAGTTTGCAAGTACATATTCATATGGATATCACATTGAACGGTCGGATCGACCGTTAGGATTTTAAAAAGTACCATATTGAGCCGTAGTACACTAGCCATAGTACACTAGCCGAAGTACCATAGCCTCACTCCTCCCTAAATCTCTCTATTGTGAATTCTCTCCGACATTTTTAAAAATACCCCAAGTTAATTAAAGATTATTAAAAATACCCACGGTTCCGGAAAAATTTTAAAAATGTCCATACCGGCCATTAAATGGCCGGTACCGAATAAAATGCCCAACCGACCATTTAATGGCCGGTTCCGATTAAAGTCCCCAGCTGGCCATTAAATGGCCGGTTCCGCCGAAAATTATTTTGTATATATAGGAGGCAGCAGCGAAAATTTTGTATCAAAACTCATTTTATCAGATTTTACACTATCTCTCCTCGGTTGAGCTTTTTCTTCAAGATTTCTCCCTCTCTTTTCAGATTTGCAAGTAAGTCCTTCTAATTTATTAGAATATTTTTTGTAGTGCAATATGGTTATGTAATGTTAGGATTTGTTAGTAATTACCAAAATTAGAATAATTTGTTTGTAATTACCAAAATTAGAATAATTTGTTGTAATTAGAGAGTAATTAGTGTAATTAGTCAAATTTAGGGTTTACGGTTTATGATTTTGGATAATTTATTTTAATTTAGTATAATTAGAATTAGTGACCATATTTCAGCGTATTTTATTTTAACGAAATGTTTTACATTGCAAATACCTTAGCAAACTCTTCGAACATCTCTTTCAACTTTCTTGGCTTCTTCTTCTTAGCTCCTTCTCTGAACCTTTGGCCATACCACTTTTCTTTTCCACAGTTCTGGACCAGGTTGTCGGCAACATGCTGAATACAAAACCTGTGCACAAAAAGCTCTGGAGGCCATCCGTATTCTACAGTCAGTGCAGCTTTGATCCCCTTGTGCTAGTCTGATATAACACAGACAAATTGGTTATATCCAAGCACTTCATTCCCCAACCATTGCAAGAAGAAACCCCAATTATCGGCATCCTCCTTATGCATGATTATAAACGCAAGAGGCAACAATTGATTCTCGGCATCATAGGCACAAGCTATCAATAGCCTACCCTCGTACCGCCCTGACAAGAAGCATGCATCTATGCTGATCACCGGTCTCAAGAACCGAAACGCTACAATGCATGGACCAAACGCCCAAGCGACGGCCCTGAACTGAACTTCACCTTCCTTTATTACTCCTGTGTCTTTGTCTCGTATCGGACTGGTCAGAAAATGATACTTTGATCCGGGATTCTTGGCGCAAATTGCCATCAATAGTGGTCTCAGCAAGCTGTACGAACCTTCCCAACTACCAAATTCGCGGGCTATTGCAAGCTCACGACCCCTCCACAGTCGGTTGTATTTCGGGGTGACGTTATCATACACGGCCATAACACAGTTTGCCACCGACCGGATGCTCATACAGGGATCGGTCTTAATGCTGTTCTGGATGATATCGGCAATGATTGATGCCGTCAGACATTCATTGTCGGTCCTTGTATACTCTGTCCTGCATGTGTGAGGCTTGTCTTGCTTCGTTATAACCCACGCATCTCCAGTTCCCGATGGTTGTCCCCTGAGCTCGTAACCACAACGCCGGTCTTTGCACACCACATAAATCCGGCGGCTATCACTTTTCTTCATTCTTATTTCCTGATTCGAATGAACATGATGCTCTCTAATCTTCTTCATTAATTCATCTTTGCTTTTTAAAAATTGGTTTGCAGCCAGCTCACCGTTGTACTCGATTCGTGGCCCATAGGAACCAGTATCTGCTTCTCTAAACCAAGATATATCATTGAAGTCTGGGAATGGGTGCGTATCACTCCGCCCGGTAAGCGGCGCTGAGCCAGAGCTGCTTCGAATGGGCCATTCGCCTGTTTCATCTGGATCATCAGAGACCCAGTCATCTCCATCATATTCATCTCCACTCTGCAGACGTTCACCCGGAATATCATTGATATTTTCAAAATCTGACCCAATTTCATCACGTATTGGTCCTGGGAATGGTAAAGGCGCCTTATGCACGGGTCTAGGTGGGGAACAAATTCGGAGTATTGGTTGAGGTGGTGATTGCGGGGCAAGTGGATAGTTAATTTCTGGGTTGGTAGGTGGATATTGGGTTTCTCGGTGAGTATGTGGATAGTAGGTTGCTGGATGTGTAGGTTCATAATAGGTTTGTGGTTGTGTTGGAGGAACGACGGGAGTTTCCATTGCAACTGAGTATTGGCTGGAACTTCCAACCCCTGCCTCTCTCGGAACTCTTTTAACATAGATCTCTATTACAAAATCTCCGTTGGCCTTAAAATACCCACACAACCCTCTCCAGGTATTTTCATCTGTAATTTTCGCAAGTGAATATTTCCCGGTATTTCCATTACAAACTCGGGTCCCCAATTCAAGGTTGCACCTTTCTGGATTATAACCGGTGTAATCGAAAATTATGACTTTCAAGTCCAAAAGAGATATATCATCGTTAACCATAGCTGAAGCAATTGGTTCTTTGTTGTAACAAGGCCCGTCTGTATTTTTTTCAATTTTACCACCACAGTGTATTGAAATCAATGGCATTGTAATCAAGCTACATTTCGAAAGTGATAATCATTTGTCAGGTTACTAATTTACACAGTTACTGAATAAAAAAAAATTAAAATGAATGAATTACTTACAATTAATTAATTAAAATTAAGTATAATTATTTAAATTTAATCAATTTTAATTAATTAACTATAATCAATTTTAATTAATTAACTATAATCAATTTTAATTAATTAACTATAATTAATTAATTAAAATTAATTAACTATAATTAATCAATTAACTATAATTAATCAATTAACTATAATTAATTAATTATAATTAATTAATTATAATTAATTAATTAAGATTAATTAACTATAATTAGTTAATTAAGATTAATTTACTATAATTAGTTAATTAAGATTAATTAACTAATTAGTTAATTAAGATTAATTAACTAATTAGTTAATTAAGATTAATTAACTAATTAGTTAATTAAGATTAATTAACTAATTAGTTAATTAATCTTAATTAACTAATTAGTTAATTAATCTTAATTAACTATAATTATTGAAAATTAATTAACTTTAATTAATTAAAATTAATTAACTTTAATTAATTAAAATTAATTAAATTTAATTAATTAAAATTAATTAACTTTAATTAATTAAAATTAATTAACTTTAATTAATTAAAATTAATTAACTTTAATTAATTAACTATAATTAATTAAATTAACTATAATTAATTAATTAAAATTAATTTTAATTAATTAAAATTAATTTTAATTAATTAAAGTTAATTAATTTTCAATAATTAATTTTAATTAATTAACTATGATTAATTAATTATATTTAATTAGCTATGATTAATTAATTAAAATTAATTAATTAATTATTTTTAATTAATTATGATTAATTATAATTAATTTATCATAGTTAATTAATTTTAATTAATTAATTTTTAGATTAAAAAAATTATTTAATTTTTAGATTAAAAAAAATAATTAATTAAAAAATAAAATAAAAATTAAAAATTAAATTAAAAACATAAAAAAAACGTACCTTAGCTTTGCTGCAGCTTCTGCGTCTTCGGCTAAGAATTTCTGAGCAGTCTTCGGCTGTATTTATAGGCTGTGAAAAGTGGAAAACCGAAAAAGGCACGGGGCCGGCCATTTAATGGCCGGTTTGGGATTTAATTCGGTACCGGCCATTTAATGGCCGATTTGGAATTTAATTAGGTACCGGCCATTAAATGGACGGTTAGGCATTTTATTCGGTACCGGCCATTTAATGGCCGGTATGGGCATTTTTAAAATTTTTCCGGAACCGTGGGTATTTTTAATAATCTTTAATTAACTTGGGGTATTAATAAAAATGTCGGGAATTCTCTCTCTTCCTCCTTGACCCGTCGACCGGCCCACGCGCAAATCGGAGAAAGAAATCGCTCGAGCTCCACCCTTCTCGCTCTCTCTCGTTCGAACTTGTGCCCCTCTCGCTCTCGAATCTGAACTCGCTCTTTCTCTGTCGCGTCTGTGGCCTCTCTCGTTCGCCTCGTTGTGCGAGTGGAAACCCTAGCCGTTGTTCGCCCTTCCTTCTCGACCCGTTGGTTCTTGCTCTCTTCTCGCTGGGTTCCCGCTCCACATAGCTGTCGCTAGCAAGGTGGCACAGATTCGTGAGTCTCTCTCTTCGCCCCCTCCCTCTCTCTCTCTCTCCAGTTCACGCTATGAAAAAAATTATGAATCTTTTCTATTTACCAGTACTTACTGATATGTTTTAGAAAGAAAAATTCTTATATTGCAAATACATATTTTTTATTGAAAAAGACCAAATCCTTGTTGAATTCTGAGAATGCATGATGGAAATAATAAAAATTGTAGAGAATGGATGATTGAATGAGATGCCTACCAGTATGAAAATTGTAGAGAATGCATATTTTTTTTAATGAAATTAAGATGCGTACCAGTCTGCATGATAGAATGAATGATGGAAATAATGCATTCCATAGTTGTAGAGAATGGATTTTTCATATGCATTCAATTTTCTGTCAATATGCATTCCATAGTTCATTCTTATTTCTCTTTAGAGACGCGTACCAATATGCATTCCATAGTTCAATTTTCTGTCAATTAATGTGACTCTTTCATTCTTATATCTGTTTGTAGAGAATGAGTGATGGAATTTTCTTTGAAGGATCAAGAATGAATTTCAAGGGCGCAAGAATATGCAGCTTGATAATTATTGACTCTAGCATGCCTTTGATGCATAACATGACAACTTAACAGTTAATTGGTTGATTATTTAATTGATTAATTTTATCTCATTTTTCAATTGTACAGAATCAGCGATGGAGTCAAAGGTCGAGCATGAGTTTCTATAGTTCACGATGACAAAGAGGACATTGATTTTGAGAGTGAACTATAGAAAATCAATGTCCCACCTTGCCGGTACTCTGACCACATAGCGGCCTTTAGTATTTCTCTATTTCAACATAGTATTCTCGCATGCAAGGTATTTGAAGAATTGCTTCTTCAAGGGGGAGGATGGAGAAAAATAACTGTTTCGAAACGGATGACGCCACTGATAGGATTAGCAGCTTGCCTGATGTTCTTCTAGTGCACATCTGTTAAGTCTGGAAGGTGAGCTCCATGTCCTCTCCGCCAATTTTGACAAAGTCAAAGGTTCAAAGGAAGAGAAAGGCGATTCGGGCAGTATCGGGCAGGGCGCGGTTCAGAACTCGGGCAGCGACTTAATTCAAATTGAATCACTGCCGATGGGACCCACGACCACAGAACAGGAGACCTCAAGTGCCGAAAGGAATGGAGATATTCCTGTAGGCAAGACCGTTGCAAGTTTGTTGGATCACAGGCCTACGCGCGAGGTCCCCATCTGACGTGGCAAGCTGAAATCCGTTAGCGCGTTTTATTTTACCAAATAGAATAATTTCTTTTGTAATTGCATCGCCTATATAAAGGCATTGCATCTGTCATTTCAATTTTATGATTTGAACTCTTTTCTTCTCAAATTTTCCTTTTAACCAACTTAGCTGAGACTTTGTATCTTTCTGAAATTAATATCAAAATTGAGATTGTTTTCTCTGAGTTCGTGTTCTATTGAGTTTCTTAGTGTTGTGAGATTCGTCACTGAATTGAGTACGTGACATTTGGTATCAGAGCGTATCGATCGCATCTGGGACAAACCGATCTTGCCATGGCGACGAACACTCGCAGTAAGTCACAAGCTGAAATAGCTCAAGAAATAGAAGCTATTCACGATCGGTTCAATCGATCTGAATCATCTCAACTTGAGATTGGGAGTAAGGTGAACTTGATGGAGAATCAGTTGGGTATGATAGCTCGAGACACAACATCGAACACTCAAGCTATCTCAGCCATGATTCAACAACTGGCAGAGATGCAACGAACCATACACCACCACTTTGCAACTGAGCGACCAGTCATCCATGAGGCTAGCGGTACTGGTGATCGTGAGACCGGATCAGGCTCTACTGGTAGAGAGCGGGATCGAGATCAGCGTCAGGGGGATATGCAGAATTATCGATATAGCCTACCTCGCTATGATTTTCCAACCTTTGAAGGTCCAGAACCCACTGAATGGCAAGAGGAGTGTGAGCTATATTTCGACATGTTCCAGACGCCTGAGGCATTCAAATCCAGATTGGCAACCATGCACTTTCGTGGTGAGGCCAAAGACTGGTACAGGAGTTATAAGATTGCAAATCCCCAGCCTCAGTGGCCGGATCTGGTGATGCTGGTTAGAGAAATTTTCAGTGGTAAGGCTGATAAGCCAGTAGATGAGTTTAAGAGAGTGCACCAGACTGGTAAAGTAGATGAATATGTCAAAAGGTTTCTACAGGCTAAGTCAAGGTTGACTTACATGAAACAGATTGTGAATGAGGATTTCTATGTTGAGGGATTCATATCAGGGTTGAGGGATGAGATCAAACACACTATTGAAATGTTTAATCCCCAAACAGTAAATGAAGCTGTGAAATATGCTAAACAGATTGAACTGTTTTTAGACAGTGCCCTCAAAAGACCTAATTTTGCAAATAGACCCTCACTTCTATCCAACACCAAACCACCCCCAGTCAGTGAACTCAAATGGAGAGAAAGAACACCTGTCATGACTAAAGCACCCCCAAATCCTAACCCCATGTCATTAGATCAGAAGAGAGCCTTGGGTTTGTGTTTTAAATGTAATGAGAAATGGAGTCAGGGGCATAGGTGTCAACCTAAAAGGCTAATGATTTTGGAGAATGAGGAAGATGAAACAGATGAATGGCAACAAGAAATGATGCAACAAATACAAGTTGAGCATGAAGGAGAATTAAAAGGTGAAAACCAAGGGGAGCTAGCAGTGGTGAATTTGGAGGCCCTACACAACAACCCAAACAGCAAAACTCTAATTTTCAAAGGAGAAATCAACCAGGTACCTGTGTGTGCTCTCATTGATAGTGGCAGCACTCACTCCTTTGTTAACCCCTACTTAGTACACAATTTGGAATTGCCTACTAAACCCATACCACCTCTGAGTGTGAGAATTGCAAATGGTACTAAGATGAGTACTGATTTGTTGTGCCCAAATCTGAATTTTAAGTTACAACAGAATGAATTTGAATCTGATTTAAGGGTGCTGGATGTCAATGGGTTTGACTTATTATTAGGCATGGGCTGGTTATCTAGTATGAGCCCCATGTTTCTTGATTGGAAGAAGGGCATCATGAAGATGAGGAGTAAGGGCAAACCAGTCAATTTGGAAGTAGAGAAGGTGAATGCAGCTGTGACCATGTGTGAGGGAGTTACCCAATTATTAGCAGGAGGGGAAAAAGGAGAGCAAGTACTGATGGCACATCTTTTCAGACTTGAGGGTGAAGAAGAGGAGAAGGTGCAGGAAATTAACCCAAAATTACAGCTTATATTGGAGAAGTACAAATCCCTATTTTCTGAACCTAAAACCCTTCCACCAAAAAGAGCCATAGACCACCAAATCAACCTGAAACCTGATTCAAAACCCATCAGCCTCAGACCCTATAGATTTTCTTATTTTCAGAAACTTGAAATTGAGAAGATAATAGAAGAACTCCTCAAACAAAACTTTATACAGCCATCTACCAGTAACTACTCCTCTCCTATTTTGTTGGTGAAGAAGAAGGATCAGACCTGGAGGATGTGTGTAGATTATAGAAAACTCAATACTGATACCATAAAGAACAAATACCCCATACCCATTATAGAAGATCTGTTGGATGAATTGAAGGGAGCTATAGTCTTCACTAAGCTTGATCTCAGGTCTGGTTATCATCAGATCAGGATGCATGAAAAGGATATAGCAAAAACAGCCTTTCATACTCATGAAGGGTTGTATGAATTCAAGGTGATGCCCTTTGGCCTCACTAATGCTCCAGCCACTTTCCAGTCACTTATGAACTCCATATTCAAACCTTTTCTGAGAAAATTTATTTTGGTGTTCTTTGATGATATTCTGATCTATAGCAAGGATATTGATTCTCATGTGAAGCATGTGCAAAAAGCTTTTGAAGTTCTAGAACAGAATCAGTTGTATTTAAAGAAGAGTAAGTGTGAATTTGGGGTTTCCAAAATTGAGTATTTGGGTCACATTATCTCTCAACATGGTGTGGCTACTGACCCAAGCAAAGTAGAGGCAATACAAAGTTGGCCAATCCCTAAAGATGTAAGAGCACTAAGGGGTTTTCTTGGATTGGCTGGATATTACAGAAAATTTGTGAAGGGGTATGGCTTGATCTCAAAACCTCTTACTGAATTGCTTAAAAAAGGGGCTTTCAAATGGAGTAAGGAGGCACAGTTAGCTTTTGAGGCATTGAAGGAGGCAATGATGCAAACACCTGTGTTGGCTCTTCCAGATTTCTCACAACCCTTTGTTATTGAAACTGATGCCAGTAAAGATGGGATTGGGGCTGTGTTAATGCAAGGGAGAAGGCCACTGGCTTATTTGAGCAAAAAGCTAGGTCCAAAGAATCAGTTATTGTCTACTTATGAGAAGGAATTTCTAGCTCTCTTGACTGCCATCAATAAGTGGAGGCACTATTTGCTTGGGGGCAAATTTGTCATAAAGACTGATCACATCAGCTTGAAGTATTTGCTGGAACAAAAGATCAATACAGCTAGCCAGCATAAGGGCTTAAGTAGATTGATGGGGTTAGACTATGTGATTGAATACAAAAAGGGAGTGGAGAATAGGGTTGCTGATGCACTGTCCAGGAGAGAGGGAGTAGAGGAGTTAGAAGACAGTGAACTGATGGCAGTTACTGAGTTGATTCCTCAGTGGGTGCAAGAGATTCAAAGTAGTTATGAGGGTGACACTTGGGTGGAGAGTTTGAAAAGCAAGTTAGAAGAAGCAATCACCAACAAAGAAGAGCACAACCACCTTTCTCAGCACATGCAGATTATCAGGTACAAGGGTAGGATTTGTGTTGGCAATGCAAACAATTGGAGAAATGTCATTATAAGAGAATTACATGCCTCTAGCTTAGGGGGACACTCAGGAATCACTGCCACCTACCAAAGAGTTAAGAGATCCTTTTATTGGCCAAATCTCAAAAGTGACATACATCAATTTATCAGTCACTGTGAGGTTTGCCAGTTAAATAAAACCGAAAGAATTCACAGTCCTGGGCTATTACAACCATTACCAGTGCCAAATGAAGCTTGGTTTAGCATTGGAATGGATTTTGTTACTGGGTTACCTAAGTCAGAAGGCAAGGAGGTCATTTTGGTCATTGTTGATCGATTAACCAAGTATGCCCATTTCCTTCCTCTATCTCACCCATTTAAAGCTTCTGATGTTGCTCAAGTGTTTTTAGATTCTGTGTACAAGTTACATGGATTGCCTCATGAGATTATATCGGATAGAGATCCGGTTTTTACTAGCAAATTCTGGCAAGAGCTTATGACTAAGCTAGATGTGAAACTCAGCATGAGCACTGCATACCACCCCCAAACTGATGGACAGACAGAGCGAGTGAATCAGTGCTTGGAGAATTACTTGAGGTGTATGGTGTATGAGAAACAGAAGAATTGGATGAAGTATCTAACATTGGCTGAATATTGGTATAACACTTCTTATCATAGTGCGATAAAAATGTCGCCTTTTCAAGCCTTGTATGGTTATGAACCACCACAATTGGGGTTAGCTAGTGTTCCTAAGGGTTCAGTTGAAGCTGTTAATAGCTATCTGAAGGATAGACAGGAAGCCTTGAGGCAGTTGAAAGCAAATCTATGTAAGGCTCAGGCTAGAAGCAAGCAGTTTGCTGACAAGAATAGGAGCGAGAGGAAATTCAAAGAGGGAGATTGGGTGTACCTCAAATTACAGCCCTATAGACAATTATCAGTAACTGGGGTCAAGAATCAGAAGCTAGGCGCTCGTTATTGTGGGCCCTATGAGATAGTGCAACGAATTGGTACTATGGCGTACCGGTTGAATTTGCCAGAAGGATCTTTAATTCACCCTGTCTTTCATGTTTCTCAACTGAAGGCTCGTGTAAGTGACACTCAGGCTGTATCCCCATCACTTCCTTTAGTGAGCCCTGGTGGGAATTTGCAACTCAGACCTTCTGCTATCCTTGCTCGCAGAATGGTGAAGAAACGAAATATGGCGGAAACCCAATTGCTAATCAGATGGTCAAACCAGTCTGAAGAGGATGCTACATGGGAGGATTACAAAGAAATTGAGACCAGATTTCCTGAATTTCTTCTCGAGGTCGAGAAGAATTTGAAGGAGGGGGGAATGTTAAGTCTGGAAGGTGAGCTCCGTGTCCTCTCCGCCAATTTTGACAAAGTCAAAGGTTCAAAGGAAGAGAAAGGCGATTCGGGCAGTATCGGGCAGGGCGCGGTTCAGAACTCGGGCAGCGACTTAATTCAAATTGAATCACTGCCGATGGGACCCACGACCACAGAACAGGAGACCTCAAGTGCCGAAAGGAATGGAGATATTCCTGTAGGCAAGACCGTTGCAAGTTTGTTGGATCACAGGCCTACGCGCGAGGTCCCCATCTGACGTGGCAAGCTGAAATCCGTTAGCGCGTTTTATTTTACCAAATAGAATAATTTCTTTTGTAATTGCATCGCCTATATAAAGGCATTGCATCTGTCATTTCAATTTTATGATTTGAACTCTTTTCTTCTCAAATTTTCCTTTTAACCAACTTAGCTGAGACTTTGTATCTTTCTGAAATTAATATCAAAATTGAGATTGTTTTCTCTGAGTTCGTGTTCTATTGAGTTTCTTAGTGTTGTGAGATTCGTCACTGAATTGAGTACGTGACAACATCCTCTCCTTCCTAAGTACTAAAGAAGCCGCGGAGACATGCATATTGTCCAAAAGGTGGAAGAGCACATGGGCCTGTGTGCCGGTTCTAGACATAAACTTAAAAGAGTTCAGGGGGCATTCTTATAAAGAGAGGGAGGCCAAGTTCAAGCGATTTGTTAAAGGTGTGTTGCAAAACAGAGAACCGTCAAACTTGGAGAAATTCAAACTTGTTTGGTATAGTATAGAATGCTGTACTTATATCAATTCTAAAGCTCTTGATCACTGTATCTTGCAAGCCATTAGGTTCAAACCTCAAGTTTTATCCCTCTCTGTTTGTAAGCAAGAACTCTTCTGTTTTAATACTGATCCAATTTTCACATGTGCATCACTGCATGATGTTGTGTTGAAATATTTGGGAAATCGTTATGTTGAAATTGCACCCAGCTCAGTCCACATCCCATGCCTCAAAAAATTACATCTCACTCATCTAAAAGTGGATGATGATTTTACGGATAAAATTTTCTTTGGTTGTCCCATCCTTGAAGAATTGTTTCTACACGATTGTATTTTGGATGTCTATAAGATTTCTTCTAGCAAATTGAAGAAGTTGGTTATCCTGGATTGTTGCCTGAAACAGTCCTTGGAGATTTCTACTCCTGACCTGCTTGAATTGGAGATCAGGGGCTGTTGCTGTGACATATGTTCATTGTAGGAAACAATGGCATCTCTAATTAATGCAAGGATTGAATTTCCTGCTTTGTGTTATGCTGATGTTGAGTGTAAGCTCCTCACCGGTCTTTCAAATATTACAAGCCTTGATCTTCAATTACGCAATTCTCAGCTTAGGGTACTTCTTCTTTTCCTATCACTTTCTTAGTCATAGTTAATAGTTTATATTTAATTGATTGTTGACTCAATTACGGACCTGTTGAGATCAAAAAATTATTTTGAGGAATAATCTAGTTTCGGGACGGTGTTATATCTATTGAATTATACAATTTGCCATATGTTAATCAAGTAATGTTGTTTTAGTCCTGGGATTGCAAAAGGAACTGGTTTTTCCTAACCAAATAGAAAACTAAAGCTATGTCTATTCATTTTCCTTGTGTCTTTCTTTTTGAACATATAGCCCGTGCTATTCTATTTTGCATTTAAATTTTTGTTTCCCAGCCCAGCATTAAGAGAACCGCAGAATCTTGGTGTTATGTTTCCAAATTTCATTGGTTTAATAGGATACATCAAATTATAGATGTTTTGTTGGAATTAATGTTTCTCCACATGGCTTTAGTTATGAATTAGGTTTTCTAATTTGTTCGTTCTGAGAAACTTGAACTGTTGTTACTTGTTACTATTTTTGTATGAAGGAATTGCTTGAGAATGAAGTTCTTAATTTCCCAATCTTCAACAACTTGAAGACATTGATTCTCGGTCGTTGGTGCATGAGTCGTTACTTTGAGTTGGTTGCTTTTTTCCTCCGTTTGCCAAATCTACAGAGGCTCACGTTATACAACTACTATGTAATCCCTGTTGCATGTACACTCACGGGCACACAGACACATACACAGAACTGCACAGAGCCACACACACTAACATGGCCACACATACTCTTAAAAGTATTTTATAGCTCTTTTGAGAGGTTAAGAATAAAAGCCCTTGATACAGAGTTCATGGTTAAACATATGGTAAAAAGATGTGTACGTAATTACCTTTTACCAGGTTCCTGTATGAAACAGACGCATAATTATATGAGACATGTTTCTATGCCTACATTATTTTTGACATGTTTCTATGATTAGGATCTACAATTGCTTTTATGGGAATTGGAAGATGACACTGAGGAAAAGTCAAGCCTGGAGGAAGCAAGAGGTGTTTCATTCCAGCGGGAGCAGCTTGAGATAGTGAAGATCATTAAATCGAGTGAGAACGATGAATATGTCGAGCAGCTGGTCGAAAAATTGCATGCTCATGTCAAGACCATTGGGAAAATTATAATAATTTGATCTTCCATTTTATTGAGAGTTTTTTAAGGTTATGCGGACCAAATAACTTCTCTTTTTGTTTTTAATTTCTCTGTGGTTGTTTGACTCTGGCCAAAGCTCTTTCGTATTTTCAGTGCTTCTCTGCATTTATCAATGAATACCTGATACTTCAAACTGATTATTTAAACTTGTACATACATACATGGAGTAGTTTATGAAATTTATTTCAGATTTTGGAATTTTAAAGGATGAATAGGAATGAAAGCTTTTTGGTCTGCACTTATGTAGTAACCAGAGGAAACAGACAAAATGAAATCTTTCTAGTAATTAGGGAAAAATCGATAAGATTTGTGGTATTGTTCTTAGTTGCTCATGTTAAGCACCAGATGCGAGGATTTATTATTAGAACTGATCTGTAATATAAGTTCAAATATACTCTATTGCTCACTTCAAAAGTCAAGGCATTTTTTCCTTAAAAAAAGGTCAAGAAGGTAGGGAGAATGTGTGATTGCAATGTTTTTAAATATATATAGTTCCAATAATTTGATAAAAATTCTGCCAAAAAACGAAGGTCGTCCCAATAAATTTTTTGTTCAGTACTCAGAACCACTCCTGTTTATGTTTTGTGTTTGTATAAATTCTGCCAACGAAGTTCATTTATGTATCTGGCATGTTTCCCTGCTAACATTTTTCTTCTATATATCTATTTACACAGTTCTAATATTTCATTTAGTTAGCAGGATTTACATAGCACTGTGTAAATAGATATATAGAAGCTAACATTCTTAACTGGACGGTCAGGATTTACATAGCAGGGATTGCTACTTGAGACTGAATAGCTGCAGGTCCGACTATTTATTTTAATATCGAATTAAAATTTAATAATGCCCCAAGAAAAAATAAAGATGAAAACAGAAAATGGAAAGAACAGATAAAGAAGATATTTTAGTAAAGAATAATTATTATTATTTATTTTTTTATGTGATTCCCTTGAGAGAAGGCACAACATTTCTACATGCCATCTCTCATGGGCTCTCACGGGCTTAACTTGTTCAGTTTATAAGCTTTTATCTTTTATTTCTTATTTCTCATGGACTCAAGGAGATAGGAGTAGGTCCGATGGGCATCGGACCTACAGTTAGGTTCAATTATCTCTATCACCATACGATTAGCATCAAGATCTATGCGCACGGAAACTGATAAGATTTGCACGGATTTTGATGCGGAGCACATGAATCTTGATGCAAATCAGATGGTCATCACACCCATCGAACCAAGGTAGGTCCGATGGGCATCGGACCTACTCTCATTCCGGACTGAAGATCGTCTCACCTGGCACAAATATTAAAGAATCCCTGTATATTTTATTACGGTCTGAATTGACTTGAATTCTGATCGGACGGTCTGAAATCAAACTTAAAAGTTGAGTTACTTCAGGAGATCCGAACTCCGAGATCATAGGATCTTTCATATTTGAGCATGCCAATTGGCTGGTTGAATATGTGCGTGATCATGTAAAGCGAATTGAAAAAATCAGAAGAGTTAGTTTATGCTACTATGCATATCATGGGTTGGTTCATAATACGGATCAATATTTTCATTTTTTAAATTATAACGGTTGATCCGAACTGTTGAACATGATCTCTATATGAATATGTACTTGCATACTGAATTTTTTTACTATTTTTTAAAATAAGTAGAAAATCACTGTTTTTGGATGGTCCAGAATTTTCAAATCAAATGATTTTCTACTCATCTTAAAAAATAGTAAAAAATTCTACAAAATATAAAATTCGGTCTTCAAGTACATATTCATTTGAAAATCATGTTGAACGGTTCGGATCGACCGTTATGATTTTGAAAACGAAAATATTGTTTCGTATTACAGACCAAATCATGCTATGCATAGTACCCAGGGGCGGACCCAGGTGTATCCAGGGGGGGGGAAGCTTTTTTGCCCCCCTCTAGACGTTTGATTTATAATTCGGGTTAAATTTAGGGTTAAAATTGAAATAAATTTGTTGAATTTTGATTGGTAATTAGAATTATAAGTCAAAGCATCAGAAATTACAAGTCAAAGCATTGGAAGGTATAAGTTAAAATATTATTTTTTATCGAGTACCCAATTGGTTAATGGATTTAAACCCAAATAGATATTTAAATCCGATTCGATATTTTTTTTGCCCCTCCTGACGAAAATTCTGAATCTGCCCCTGACGAAAAAAACAAAACAAATTTCAGGGGGACAAAATTTTCCCACAGCAGCACATCTTCTAGTGACTCACAATTGAAAATTGGATTAGTATCAAAATTCAGCACCTCACGCTTCAGAACAGTAGCAGATAAAACTCGGGGTTTGATCAGCCAAATATTTGTTTTTTGTTTGGATATTTGTTTGGATGCAAATAAATTACATAAAAAATTAACATCCAAAAATTACCCACGGCAAACAATATTTTACATGCTTCTCATGCCAATTAAAATAAATTTAAATTATCATAGTCTTTACTTTAAATTTTAAAGTGATATAAATTATATATAACTATTTTATTTTTATTTTAAATTTTAAATTTTGAATTATGCATCTTTCAAATATAAAAATAAAGATACAATGAAGACGCTGAAAATAAAAATATTCAAACTCTCTTTGTATAAGATGTACATTTATTAAACTATGATTGTATACAATTAATAAACTATTTACAATCACAATCACAATCAGGTACTGTTCAGGCCGCCGAACAGAAACAAATTAATTAGTCAAGATATGGACAAAACTCTCTGCAGGACTTTAACTGACCTCCTCTGCTCTCTAATTTAAAATTCTTTTTCCTTTCCGGACTAGGCGGCTCAAAGGCAAATTATGGATCACGTGTTGCAAGAGTAACATGGGACTCAGGGGCGGTTGCCTCTCTGAATTTTGAGCTTTAGTGAAAATTTATTGGTCCTAATTAACTGTCTTTTTTGAAAAAAAATTTGTCCCTCTCTGGATGTTTGATTTGTAATTCGGATTAAATTTAGGATTAAAATTGAAATAAATTTGTTGAATTTTGATTGATAATTAGAATTATAAGTTAGTGTATCATAAATTACAATTCAAAGCATTGAAAAGTATAAGTTAAAACATTATTTTTTATTGAGTACCCAATTAGTTAATAAATTTAAATCCAATTAGCTATTTAAATCCGATTCAATATTTTTTTGTCCCTCCTGACGAAATTCTAGATCCGCTCCTGATGGGGCTAAACCTTTTTAAGGTCCAAGTTTAGCAAAATGTGAATACTAAGAAAAGGGGCAGTTGATAGCTTGATCAAACTTTTTGGGTTTTTTTATTATCAGTCTATACCCACTTTCAGGAAAAAAATTTACCAGTATTCCGAATTTTATATATTTGACACCAATTACGAATTTTAAGATCGTAATTGTTTAGCATACATTATTTTATTGTCTTCGTCGTAAAATCAAATTTCAAAACACTCATTTATTTTACCTCCTCCAATTACATTCTCTTGTCTCCAGCTTGAGTATATATATGATATTTGGTCCAATTAAGAAATTATTATATTTTCTCAAATTAAATATACACCCTATCATAATGAAGGACAACACATGTATAATTCTATATAAGTATTACTTAGTCGTTTTTATTTAAAGCTTTTCATGACTAAATGAACATACCAAAAAAAAAAATTAGTGAGGCTATAGTGTGTTCAATACAACATTCGTTGGGTGTCTCAATTTTCATCCATCACGCATCTTAACACAAATCTGACGCCTATTATATCTTTTTTTTTTAAATCGGGCAGAAGTTACCAGATGAAGACGTCTATTATATCAAAGCACATAAATAGATATACATTGCAAAGCACCGTAGTTTCATTCAAATAAAAATTATTTATTCTTATTCCACAATTATTTTTTAATGATGGCCATTGTTTAAAATTGGACTATTTGCTCTATTACAAAATGTTATAAGGCTCTGTTCGGCCGTCGATGGAAACGGAAATGAAAATGAGAATTGAACTGACAAAATACCGTGCACGTGAAAGTTTTTCCGCAAAATATGAGTAAATATTTTTTTTCTCACACACAGTATTTAGCCGAACAGGCCTAAAAGAGAAATCAATTTGTAGGCTCCATCCAATTGACATTTCAAACTAACATGATGTCAACATTCAACAACCAAAGTAGGGTGTTGGCCAGTTTCTTTAATTGAATTGACCATTATATTTATTTAGAAACATCAGTTCTTTTAAGAAAAGTTTTGGTTCCAGTCAACCAAGTAGATACTTTTTCAGTCCATTATGACTTTGTTAGGAATTAAAAAAAAAAAAGTTGTAACCTTATTTGATCATTATTATAACAGCTAGCTTACAAGACATTTATTAAACTAAATAAATTAAATTATAGATATCATGTCTGTATGTTTGATATGATGTGTCAAATTTGATAAAATGTCAAAACCTATTGGTCCTCAAGTGATTTAAAAAATTAATATTTTTTATTTCATCAGCACTTGATCGTGATCAGATGATTCTCAAATTCAATCAAATTTGAGTTACAACCTACTCAAATTATGAAGAACATATTTATAAATTTTATTTTTTTATTTAATTTTTTTTAATTAATTGTCGCAGTTGTTGAACAAATAATATCTCTCATCTGTTGAAATAATATCTCTATTTCTGGAAAAAAAAAAAATAACAAAGTAATATGTAATTACTAATTACAGTACACAGCTTTAGAAGCAAATATCTAATTGAAATCTAACACATAAATTCAAGATATTTAGCTATTTGTCGAAAATATTTTTTTTTAATTAATGATTTTAAATGTCTATTAATAATTTCATTATTAAAAAAATTATAGTTGGTCAAAAATATTATTCTATGTGCATGATTGCAATCGTTGAAATCTGACATGCTATCATTATGTTCTCTTTAAGCTCAATCATTTCATATCTAATCTCCTGTTAATCTTTCTCGATATATACTATCAATAAACCCAAATCCTATTCGCTTGATTTCATCCAATAAATTGAGTCCACGTGGATCCAATCCAATATCTACCAGATTCCAGAATGTTCAAAGAATCAAATAT
This sequence comes from Carex kokanica, assembly GCA_025461125.1. Classification (NCBI taxonomy): domain Eukaryota; kingdom Viridiplantae; phylum Streptophyta; class Magnoliopsida; order Poales; family Cyperaceae; genus Carex; species Carex kokanica. The sequence continues at coordinate 1,317,388 of JAJGRX010001195.1, forward strand.
GAACGCCACATATGATTCACATGTCCGTTGGAGGAGTCTGACAAGCACGCACATTTTTTTTTAAATCTCAATTATCAGTCCAGATATTTCACAAATTTTAAATTAATTAAATAAATATTTTCGGAGATGATTTGTCTCAACTCTCAAGCATCCAGCAAAGAGTTCTTGTCCTTCGAACATCTACATCGACTTTTAATTTAATTTATATTTCAAATCTACACTGGCAATTTCAAATTCACTTTTTAAAATGTAAAATTTTGTCATCAATCACATTTTAATATGAAAATCATATTAAATTATTCAAATTAACTGTTTGAACTTTGAAATAAAAATATGAATAAAAAAAAAAACTCTTTACTTTACAAAACACCAGCACCGTAGCCCACTTCTTTTATAAATACCCTTTACAGTGAACTACAACAATACAACATTACTTAAAATTGTGTAATCACATTTTAGGAAAATATTAACCGTCACATTTTCTTTTAGAAAATATTATCCCTCCTTCCTCACAATTATAATCACGTTATTCAGAAAAGGTAAATAAGGAGGTGGTGTTGACAGCTTCCGTACGGGGATAGGAGTAGGTCCGATGGGCATCGGACCTACATTTAGGTTCAATTAGCTCTATCATCGTACGATTAGCATCAAAATCTATGCGCACAGAAATTGATAGAGACTTGCACTGATTTTGATGCATAGCACACGAATCTTGATTATATCGAATGGTCATCACACCCATCGAACCAAGGTAGGTCCGATGGGCATCGGACCTACTCTGCTTCCGTACGAAAGCATGCTGTCTGCAGTCTGCCTGGTCCCACATAAGCAAGTGTCCTCTTGACTCCCATCATCTGTCGGAAGTATCCTCGAGACCTTGACACGTCTAAGCAGTGTCGTCGTGTCAAGGTATGACCGGGTGTCCGGGTCTCAAGTCCATGCATACTGTATATGCCCACGGGCTTTTCCCTCAAAAAAAAAAATGCATACTGTATACGTGTCAGTATATGAGACGTGTCAGACATCGGTAGAGCTCATTTCATTGTCTGTCCATTCAATGTCATTTTAGATATCTATCTACATCTAATTTAACGACAAAAATATTAATTCTCTTGAATAAAGTGGATATGTACTGTACCACCATCCATCAATGATATTTTTCGGGGACGTCATTATCAACTGAGACAGCAAACATATTGTTTGGTGCAAATAATTGTAATAAATCGTGCTTGCACTGCAGTACGTATTAGTCCAAATTCCAAACCAGTGTTGTAAACAACGGTGTGTGGTCGTCGGACGGACGGGTACCGTCAAGTGATTAATCGGTATGCGGCTGATAATCGGAATTCTGCGGATAATTTAACGTTTTTATTAAATTTATGTATATATATCATAATGTATTAAAAATAATTTATTTAACTCATTAAACTTATCAAATAAACTTAATTTAACTTAGTTTTATTATTATAACATGACACTACGCTTATTTCTTCTTAACACATAAGCATTTACATGTGTAAAATAACACATTTATTTAATGAAAAAATAAATTTGAGAATTAAGCCTTTTCAAATACTAATAACATATTATTTGAAAGAAATGAAACATTTCAACATAAAATCACTAAATTTAGTTTATGATAACAACTTAATTTCATAAATGAACACGTCGTATTAATTGAAAAAATTACATCAGTAAGTAAGAAAAATATATGGTATATAAATAATAGAAGAATTAATCAATTTCAAAGTAAGTAAGAAGAAAAATATATATAAAAAATATTATATGTATACCCAAGCACAAATAAAACTACAATACAGAATTTATAAATCTTATTATTACACGCTATCACAGAAAAAAAATAATTTAAAAATAAATATTCACCGAAATAAACGGAAATAAACGGAAATAAATGGAAATAAACAGGAATAAACGGACGATTAAACGGTAAAACGGCTGATTAATCATTTTCATCCGCAAACATGCATCCGTTAAGTGTATTCGTAACGGTTTGGCCACCGTTAACAATTACGGCCGATTAATCGGGCGTTAAGACTGTTTTTTACAACACTGGTCCAAACAATCATTTCCCTTTCTTTTTAAATGAGATGATTGGTTAGTTGATAAACGGCTCATATGAAGTATCTCATTTTTATATTAAGCATGCAGATGTCCTGATCCGCCAACGATTTTGATTAAAAAATGAAATTTCGGACTTCAATCAATAAAAAAAAAATTCGGACTGAATATCAGTCCTTCAATCAAATATTTTGATTTTATGCATCATTTTTATGTTTATTTACGTATAGAAGTCTAAATTTATTTAGAGACATACTCGCCACATGTAAATTGTATCATCTTTCTGATTGGTTATGATTTATTTCTATTTTTTAAATGTCATTTATAAAAAAGTTTGAATTGATTGATAATTGATTGGTTATGTCTTCATTTCTTTCTATTTTTTTATATCATTTAAGTAATGTTATTTGTCATTTAATATGTCATTTTATTAGAGAATTTTTTTTATAAAAATATGTCAAAAAGATAAAAAAAAATATATATATGTCATTTAATATGTCGTTCAAAGAATGTTATGTACGTGTAGATATCATTTAATATGTCATTTGAGAAATGTAAGTTGTCATTTAGTTTAATTTATTTATGAAAAATATTATTTTCTATGAGATATTTTTTATTATATTATAATATGTTCTCGTTGCAATGCGCGAGCACGATACTAGTTTGAATATTAAATAGTTAGTTAATTGTTGAGATAACTTATTGTTAAAATTAAAAATTTCAGAAATCAACTTATCACAAATTAAAATTTTGAGAATCTTTTATGACATTCTCCCGAACTTATATTGAAATATTATTTTTAACTAAAAATATTATAATTTTTTTTCGTACTTTCATATAAGTTTTCAAATACAACCCACAAATCCTTATAGTAAACAAAATTTAGTAACATTGTCAATATATTGAGTGCACCTACTATGATTGTATTAAACAAAGAAAAAAATTGAATGAGATGCTAGCAATTACAAAGCCATTCGCCACGTTGCTTTATTATTTCCCTCTGTGAAATTCGTTCTTTAAAAAATTCCATGTTGTGGCCGCAAAGAAGGCATCCTATTCATGTTTTTCGGAAAGGAGGCAGGTGAGAACAACAATATCAGAAATATTTAAATAGTTATTTTTGCATTGGTAATTTTCGATGTTCATCACATCGAAATTCATCTAAAATTCGTGAGGATATTATTTAAATAAGTATTAAATTTATTTAAATATAATATATTTGTACAAATCTCAATGTTAATTGGACGTAGGCCTGCTAAATGAGTCATGCCGACTCATGGACTTTGAATTAGGCTCTTGAATGAGTCAAATTGAGTTGAGTCCAGACTCAGCTCGAACTCGAAATAATTCATCACTAACCTAACCGAGTCGATCCGATCCGAGCTGAGCCGAGTTGTCCATTGAGTCGAATCGCGCATCGTCTCCCTCCTCTTCGTTCCCAAGCTGCTCGAGTGAAATCTCCCAATTTGGAGTGACAAAAGTCACTGAGTTTTTCACTGTACGCATTAGAAAAAAACTCCAAAGATATATAATGAAGTAATTTTCAAAGGCTATATCATGAAGTAATTTTTCACTGTAGCCGAGCTTTTCAAAGGCTATATCATAAAGTAATTTTGAATATTTCAAAATGATTAATATGGCAGTATAGTTCGGGTCTTTGAAATAGTCAAATATACACGCCTTTTCTACAATCAATTGGGTTTGAGCCGAATTCGACCCGAGCCTAGAGAATCCAATGAAAGATTGAAGAGCTGGCCGAGTTGGGCTTTTAATGAAAGATTGAAGAGCTGGCTGAGTTTTGAGTTTGATCCGGTTCATTAGCAGGTCTAATTGAACGGTTTAGATCAGACATTGAATGATCTCGATCCGATGTCCATCGAAACACTTTTCTCTCCCTTATTTTGTCAATAGATATCTTAATCTCTTTTATTTTGTCAATATATATACTAATCTATAAATTATCGCTTAATTTCAATGTAAAGAGTACGCCTATGCTTAATTGAAAACAAAGATTTTGCGAAAGTTCGAACTTTTATGAAAAAAAAAAACAGAGATTGCTTGCATTTGAGTCAACATCAAAGAGATTCTTTTCCTAACGCCTGACAAAGTTGTTTGTACACCTGAAATTAGAAGAAAGAATGTTCTCAATGCAAACTTGTTCCAATTTCAATCATTAAAAAATGGCATTATTCTTTAAATGAGATCGGAATCTTTTCCAATTAATCAATTTGAAAAGCTAGGTATCATATTCATAATATATATCCGATCGAATATTACCAAGATACAAACCTTCCTATTGGAATTATTTAATTATTTTTTTTTTCTATCTTTTTTTTCCCATGAAGTTACATTCTGCAATCTAGAAAAAAAAAGGAAATAGAATTATATAACATAATTTACGAGTAAAAATCAAATTAGATAATGAGTTCTTGAGTAAATGTAAAGATTTATAGAATTTAAGAAACCAATCTTGTTCTTCAGAAATTATCACATTTTTACAAACTCTTCATACTAATTAAAACAAAATTGAAATGTCTTAATCTTTTACATGTACACAGAAAAATGATATAGATTTTTTTTATTATTATTAAAGAGCGTCGGTACACTCCAACATCTCTCAGATGATATTATCAAGAATTGAACTCACATCTCTCCGCAATTCTAAAAATGATATAGTTTTTATTTAATTATTTTATATTAATATTTAAATTATTAAAGTTTTTATTTTAAAAATAAAACATAAAAAATAGATACATTTAAACCCTACCCCAAATATATACACGTTTATAAAAAAATTAGAACTTATCTTCTATATATGAGATGAGAGTGATTGATAGGCAATAAACAACCGTAGGGTCATTAGATAGAGAATGGATATATTTTAATATGGAAAAAATCTTACACAATTATTGAAGCGAGGTCATTACTCTGTTCTAACTTCTAACGCATGGCGGCTTCAATATAAAAAGCAGCAAGTGTAGCATCAAGGATTTGAAGAGGTTAGCTTGGGTAGCTGTCTTGCTGCACGGGTAATGAGTCTGACATAAAAATATCTTAAGAGACAACTTTTGTCCCTAATCTCATATTGTAGCTTTAATTAATAAAATATGTTGCAATCCGTGCCAAATCTGTGAGAACAACAAAACGAACCTGTTACCCCAATCCCATGCATAGTGAAATGGATCCAAATCTGTTGCTACTCTCGTGTATGAACAGTAATTCTGTTATTTTTTTTTTCGAATCTAACTGTTCAACTGTTTCGAGATACATGCACAAAACATTTTTTGAAAAAATTTGTTTCGGGATTCATTCTCGAAAAAAGTTGGACGGTTGGATTCAGAAAAGCAAGAATAACAGAGTTACTGTTCACGAAAAGAGAATAGCAGCAGATTTGAATCCATAGTGGAATTCGTATCCTCTGAGTTAACTCAAAGTTTGAGTTTAGATTTCAAACTATCTAATTTAAATCTGCACGAATATTAAAGGACTATGTACATTAGACGCACATGTCGAACTGATTAGAAATTTGATCAGATGGTTCGGAACTAAACTCAAACAGAGAGTTAATGCAGAGGATGCGGACTCATGCATCATGCAGAAGAATTCAAAATTTAAATTTGAATCCGGACTATGATTAAATTTGTATGAATATTGGAAAAAAAATCATAATATTTTCATTAAAACTGAATTAACTCAAATTATGATTGGATGTTCAGAATGCAAACTGGAAATCAAAATTATTTTAGGAGATATGAACTTGTAGAGACTATAACAAATCATGTCAAAAAGAAAAATCATGTTAAATATTATAAAAAATAAGAGAAAAGATTACGAGGGGGAACTGATATAGAGGAGGCTTGAATACAAACTGGTGTACCTCTGTCACAAAGACAGAGGGCTCGCTAGAATATAAACTGGACAGCAGGTGCTTGGGCACTATGGAAAGAGAGAAACAAAAGACTCTTTTCAGATAAGAGAAAACTGGTATCGCGTCTAATCAACGACACGACTCTGGAAATTGAGAGATGGCTGAATAACGGCTAGGTTAGATTTTGTGATGAATTCTCCCTAATCAGTTCGCGAATTTGTAATTACTTGATAATTGAGAATACATAGGAAACCGCTGATGATCGGAAAGAATTGCATTTTATGTCTAATATTATTGTTGTAAATAATCATTCTCTTTAATATATTTGTTGTCAGCACTTTGACAACAACCATAAAAAAAAAAATCAGAGAAAGCAAGTAAAAAATCGTATAAAATCAGAAATATTTCAGGAGATACGGATACGTCTGAATACGACAAAAGGCAAAAGGAGGATTTATTTATTCTTTTATTGTGCTCACAATATGACAAAAGTCCTTCCTCCTTGTCTTTAAGAAATATTTGAGAATCAGTGCCTGGAAAAGAAATATGAAAGCATCTACCAAGTTTCGAAATTCCACCAAAAATATTATTAAAATTACAACTGAAAACAATCCACTTGATAAAATCACAACAAATGCAATTTGGGGTTTAATGTTTTAATTATTTGTTAGTATTAATTGAACGACTCTTTGTGAATTTTAAGTTTGCTCCGACCTAGAATGCTATTGTTTTTTTTAAGGAAAGATAAAAATTATGCCCTCAAATTTCGCTAAATAATTAACCCCACACCAGACGTGTTTGAATCAGTATTGTAAAAAACGACGTTTGACCCGACTAATCAGCCGATTAGTCATTGGCGGTGAATAAACTGTTATGAATCGTCTGTTTCAGTTTATATCACCCGTTAGTTAGTCATTTTTATTATTTATTTTTTCTGCATCTGTCTATTATATGTATTATACTTTGCCTTGTCTTATTTGAGTTTTTCTAAATGACAATTTCATAAATTTTTATTGATTAACAATGAAACTAAATTAAAATAATTTTATTTAATAAGTTTGATGAGTTAAATTAATTATTTTTAATAATTATAAGTATATGCACATACTGATTAATCGTTTAATGGTACTCCGTCCATTCAACGAGCACATACCATTTTTTACAACACAGGTTTGGATAATACATAAGTTAAATAAATGAAAGAAATAAGGATGTACATTATTATGCTATACAAACTAAAAGTATCAAAAGAAATTATACTTCACAGTCGTATAGTTGTTCTCATTGTCTCAATTAAGGATCGAAGCTAGACTTTCAAGCTATGAGAATCAAACAAAAATGACAGTCAATTTTATGAAAAATTTATGTTGCGAATAAAGATCAATTTACCCTATTTATAGTATTTTATTCTAAATTATATATTAAATAAAACACAAGTACAAAAATTATGAAAATAAATGAAGGTCAATTAATTTTTATATTATGAAAATAAATAATGTAAGAATAAATTCTAATAAAATTGATTATAGAGCTTCATTTTAAAACTTTTGTCATTCACTTCTCTCAATCATTCGAAAATAATTTGATATGGTCTAAATTTTTTGTTTCGGATATAATATGATTATAATTCTGAAATTATTAATTATTTTATAATGCAAATAATATATGGAGACATTGATGTTTTTATAAAATAAATAATTTTTTTGTAAGTTTCATTAATAATATGGCGTGTTGTGACCAAACGGTTTTCGTAGATTTAAAATTATTATACAAAGGGCTAGTCTAGTTCCCTTAGTTATACATATATTTGAAAAATAACAAATTTAAAAATTAAAGTTTGTTAATGTATTTTCAATTATTTCGATAGAACGTGTATCAAATTCAAATAGACATTTAGCCTTCGAGCAGGTAATTTAAAATTGTTAATGGTAGAAATTTTTAATAATTTTATTATAGATGACAAACTAAATTTTCAAATTGACTCGAATTTTCAAATTTTCTAAATAACTGTGGAAAATCAAGAAATTAAATTTTCAACTGAAATAATATTTTTAAATATATGTATCATAATTGTTAGGTGTACAATAATAAAAAATAATACGGAAAGACGTTCATTTTTCCTAATACAAGTATACAACAAAAAAAACATGCACACTACACAGAAGCCACGAGAGTAGCGCCACATGAGAACTGAGAACATGCTCTCTACACTCTACAGGCAAGAGTCCATTAAAGAAGAGAATCAAAGTATCAGTGTATTCAGAGTAGGTCCGATGCCCATCGAACCTACTTTGGTTTGATGGGTGTGATGACCATCCGATTAGCATCAAGATTCGTAGACTCCGCATCAAAATCCGTGAGATTTTGTATCAATTTCGTGCGGACAGATTTAATGTTAATCGTACGGTTCTAGAGTTAATTGAACCTAAAAGTAGGTCCGATGCCATCGGACCTACTCGTATCTCAATGCAACTGTTTTAGAATTAGATTGCTTGCTTTTACTGTTTATTTAAGACATGGATCCGATTCCTTCTCTCTCTCTCTCTCTCTCTCTCTCTCTTTATTTGTGTAATAAGATGACTTCTCCTAGTCAACTAATCACACCACCTCCCTCTTAGAGAGCTTCTCTCTCTCCAGTCTCCATCCCCCAATTATAGCATTTTTCTGTCTCTGGTTTTGAATCCTTTTATTTGGTGATTTCTTTTTTAGAATATTGGCTAGTTGAGCTATAACTAATGACTTAATTTCCGATTTCTCTGACTCAATTGTCTCCCTTCTCCATCGCACACACCTCGTTAGCTCAAACCCAACCAAACAGATTAGAAAGATTCCATTTTTTTTTTGGGTTACTCTTTGTCTTTTTAAGAAATTTTGTGTGCTTTTGTTTTTACAAAAAGTTGTTAGCATTGTGTTAACAATATTATCTGTAGTTGTCAACAGGGAGAACCTCTTTCTCGTCTCTTTCGTTCTCTCTTTTATAACCCAAATGAAACATTCAGTTTCATGAATTTCCAAAATTGTTTCTCTTTTTGGAAAAGTTTGATCTTAGTCTCTCTCTTCTCAAGTTTCTGATAAATGGGTTTTGTTCTTTCTCCGATTTTTCTTTTCTCCCTTCTCTCCCCACTTCTAATATCATCCATGGCACAACCAAGTACAGTAAAAATTGGAGCTTTATTCACATTGAACTCCACAATCGGGAGGTCGGCCAAGTCCGCAATAGAGATGGCAGTGGCGGATGTTAATGCGGATCCGAGAGTCCTTAACGGGTCCCGTTTAGATGTCATTGTGCAAGATACCAATTGCAGTGGGTTCCTGGGCACAATTGAAGGTACCGATTAGTAATATTTAGCATTACAATTTGGGTTCTTTAAAAGTTTACTTCTCATGTGTCGGTGAAAAGTAACTCTTTGATGTTACCGGTTACTGTCATTTTTAGCTGTAATTTGGGTTAGAATACTTAATGCTAAATTTAGGCTGTCAAATCAGGGGAAAATGCTAACCTGGGTTTAGTTTGCGAACGGTAAATTTTCTAGACGCATTTGAACCTGCCTCATTATGAATAAAGCAAGCATTTACCGAATTTACTTGGAAAACTAAGTTTATTTGCATACATTACCTGAGATTTTACATTACTTCGGTAATTACTTTCAGCAACAAGTAAAAACATAACAAATTAAAATGAAGAGAAGGTAATAAATAACATAGATCAAACAAGTACTTTACTGATTGTACTTTCTTTTTAGTTAATTTGGCATGAACTATGTTAGTGTTGCTAAGTAGTTGAATACCCCTTGACTAAAAAGGAAAAACATGAAATACACCAAAGCACCCAAAATACTGCAAAAGAATGCTAAATCATTTTACACTGTGCAGCTCTCCAGCTAACGGAACATGAGGTCCTATCCATTCTAGGCCCACAGTCGTCAGGAATTGCACACATAATTGCCAATGTGGCCAATGAACTCAAAGTACCAATCCTCTCCTTTGCTGCCACTGACCCTACTCTGTCCTCTCTCCAGTACCGGCCATTTTTCCTTCGTACCACACAATCCGATCAATTCCAGATGAGTGCAATTGCTGATATCGTTTCATATTATGGCTGGAGAGAAGTTGTCTCAATTTTCACAGATGATGACTATGGCCGAGGCGGGACAATCTCCTTAGGTGATGCACTAAATGGCCAAAGGATGAAGATTTCATACAAGGCAGCAATACCACCTGGTGCAAACCGAGAGAGGATCAGTGACTCCCTTGTTGAGGTCAATTTGGTGGAGTCTAGGGTTTATGTGGTGCATGTTAACCCTGATTCAGGGCTTGAAATTTTTAGGGCTGCAAAGAATTTAGGCATGATGGGTAGCGGGTATGTCTGGATTGCAACTGATTGGCTCGCATCGTTTTTAGACTCATACTCACAACCCAGTTCTGAGATAATGGATCTCATTCAAGGTGTGCTGGTATTAAGGCAACACGTGCCGGATTCACGCCTGAAAAAATCATTTGTTTCCAGGTGGAATAAAGAGAATGCGGGCATAGGTTTAACCACATATGGGTTGTATGCTTACGATTCAGTATGGCTAACTGCATATGCAATAGATCGGTTCTTAAAAGAAGGAAACATCATCTCTTTTTCTAGTGATAGTAAGTTGAATAATGCAACTGGAAGCACAATTCATCTGAGTTCATTAAAAGTTTTTGACGGAGGTGAAAAGATGTTGAAACAAATTTTAAATTCGAACTTTACTGGTGTAACTGGAGATGTGCGATTTGGCCAAGATCAAAACTTGATACACCCGGCTTACGAAATTCTCAACATTGCCGGCACTGGGTCAAGGCAGATTGGGTTCTGGTCGAATCATTCTGGGATATCAATTACTATACCGGAGACAGTTTACAACACAACTTTGAATAGCTCAAATGCAAATCATAATCTTTATAGTGTGATTTGGCCAGGTCAAATAACAGAAACGCCACGGGGTTGGGTTTTTCCAAATAACGGAAAAAGTTTGAGAATTGGGGTACCGTACCGGGCCAGCTATAAAGAATTTCTCTCAAAAGATAACAGCCCTGAGGGGGTACACGGTTATTGCATTGATGTTTTTCAGGCGGCCGTGAAATTATTACCATACGCTGTACCTTATAAGTTCATTTTGTTTGGAAACGGCAAGGAGAATCCGAACTATAGTGAGCTTGTGCAAAACGTAGCAAACCATGTGAGTCTTGCAGAAACTTGAATTAAGTTTGTTTACTTTTAGACTTGATTGTATATGATAGCTTTTGTTTACTAAATTCAGTTACATTTTTCTGGATAGTTTACAAATAAAAAATGACTTTTAAATTGACTTGACTTGATTGCATATTATAACTTAAATTAACTCAAGCAAAATTCACCAAAATGCCTATTCTTTTTCATCACTGCAATTCTAATTCATACCTTTGAAACCCATTATCTAATGTTGATTGTTTAATTCTTGTTCCAATGAGGGTTCTGAAAATGGCTCATTAGATGTTAATTCAATGTACATCTGAAACATCTAATTAATAATGTCCTGTTACTTGTCAAATATGCCATTGCCTATGCCATTTTTTTCCATCCAAAATGTCTTTATACATTATACTTTCTTGATCCACAATAAACACGTTTCATTTGATGATGTTTTGATCCTTTTCTAGTGGTTATCTCAGTAAACATGTTTTCACACATAGTTTTCTTTTCGTAGGTTTTTGATGCAGCAGTGGGAGACATATCCATAGTAACAAGCCGTACCAGAATAGTTGATTTCACACAGCCATACATAGAATCAGGTCTGACAATAGTCGTACCAACGAAGGAGAGAGAATCAAATGCATGGGCTTTTTTGAAGCCATTCACAGTAGAGATGTGGGCTTTAATGGGCTTGTTCTTTCTCTTCGTGGGGGCTGTTGTGTGGATTTTGGAGCACCGTACCAATCACGAATTTAGGGGCCCACCCAGGAAGCAGTTCATCACCATCTGTTGGTTCGTGCATTTTTATTATATCAATTTGGAAATAAGCTCAATTTATCCACCCAAATAGGGAAGGTAGCTCTCCCAAGTGTACCGATTTTGACTGAGTAATTACTACCTTTCTTCGATGAATATACTATTCTACACAATGCATTTTCATTCTTTTGTCCTGCATATATATTTGCCTTTCTTTTGTTGTTTGGTAATAAATGATCTTATACTTTGATCACCTTCTTTATTGGTGCAAATCTTGTCATAGGGCCTCAGTAAAAGGCAGCACCAAAAATAAATTAAGAATTACCGATTGCAATGTGTTGCTATTGTGCTGAAATGTAGTAGTAATCAGATTGTGTAACGTAAATTTTATTGTTATCTCTTTCATCTTTTGCAGGTTTAGTTTCTCAACAATGTTTTTTGCACATAGTAAGCTCTCTTTCTGTTCCCTCTTATAAGTTTGTATCCCTCACTTTAACATTGAAAAATCCAACATGTTTCCTTTTAATTTGTAATCTTATTTGTTGCATTGTTTATTACAGGAGAGAATACTGGGAGCACACTGGGTCGATTTGTTCTTCTAGTGTGGCTCTTTGTGGTTTTGATTCTAACTCAGAGTTACACTGCTAGCTTGACATCTATGCTGACAGTTCAGCAATTATCAACTGGAATCAAAGGGCTGGATTCCCTCATATCTAGCAATGAACCAATCGGCTATCAAGTGGGGTCATTTGCCAGGAATTATTTAATTGAACTTAACATTGCCGAATCCAGGTTTTTTCTATTTTCAGAAACCTCCCATACAAGCTTAATTTTATAGCAAAGCAAGAAAATATATTGAATAAATCATGATTTAATGTACTGTTTGTTTGGTTTAACTTGATTTGGGTTTACAGAACAAGGGGTAGTTTTATCAATACTTAACAGAATTTAGTCTTTCCTTAAATTAATCTGAACTTTTGTGTTTGTTGCAAATATAAAAAAAAAATGTTAGGGGGGAAGATGAATATGAGTCTTAATTAGCCAAAAAAAAAATCAGGATTATCATAAATCAAATTGAATTATACCGTGGATGATGGGAAGCATAGAAGTTTATGCAGAGTGGACTCTAAATTATGTTATTTAATTTTTTCTGGGTGATAATATACAGGTTGGTGCAGTTAGATACGCCAGAAGATTATGCAAGAAAGCTTCAATTGGGCCCAAAAAATGGAGGTGTGGCTGCAGTGGTGGATGAATTACCGTACATAGAATCATTCTTATCAGATAATTGCAAGTTTCAGACTGTCGGTCAGGAGTTCACCAAGGGCGGCTGGGGTTTCGTGAGTAGAAATATCCTAGCACTTATAAATAATTTCTCTTTATACCATGGTGAAAACGAGATAGCCAATATCCAAGAAAACCCGAGTAAATCTGATTGCTTGTATTGTTATACAATAACACCGCACACACATCAAAGAACAAACTTCTAATTATTGCAAGCTTCTCCAGTTGGAAAAATACAAAATCTTTTTCTAGTTTCTTATTGGCATGTGCAAAGTAATACTCAAATAAATTAGGGATAACTTTGGATGGTAAATAGTTTACACACGGAATTATATGAAAATGCTTCAATTTTCAAGCTCTACTTAGAACTTGCAGTGAATTCATACAGGCATTTCCAAGGGACTCCCCTCTAGCAATGGACCTCTCCACTGCCATCTTAACCCTCTCTGAAAATGGAGATCTCCAGCGGATACACGACAAGTGGTTGACCCGCACGGCATGCGACTCACAGACCGACAATGTAGTTGATACAAATCGACTAAGCATTGGTAGCTTCGCTGGCCTCTTTCTGATATGTGGAATTGCATGTGTCATTGCATTGATCATATTCTTTCTAAGAATTTTATGCCAATATAGCAAGTATAATACTCAAGTAGAGGTGGCGTTGCCTGATATGGAGAGGAGCGTGAAACGACCGGCACGGTTAACTAGTATCAAGGATCTGATCTCTTTTGTGGATAAGAAAGAGGCGGAGATTAAAAGTATCATTAAGAGAAAATCAAATGATAAAGATAAGAGTCAGAGAACAGATCGGAGTTCTGAAGGAGGATCAGTGTCGCCTGCTTAACTGGATACTAATTTCTTAAATTCTTTATATATTTTCTGTGGTATTTAGAATGATATAGGTGTTATTAGTTTAATTTTGAGGGTAGATATAGTTTAAAGAATAAATTGGGAACGTCGAATTGTATTTATATATACTCTTAACTTGTTTCCAAATTAGGTAGGTATAATACTTGGGTTCTAGGATATTGCGTCATGTAAAGATCATGTCAGTGTGTTTTCATTTTTTTTTTCACATGTTATTTTAGCTTCTTTTCAGTTTAAGAAAGAAGTGACATAGTCACCAGCTTCCAATAAACAGTAGAAATCACACAATATTTGTGTTTTGTATCGGACAAAAGTATATGTAGCACAAACAAATGAAAAAACAGATCCTGGTAGTCCTTGGTACACGTCTATAGACACTTGCATATTCCTCTTCTTCACCTTGTTTGGATGGAGAGTAGATAAATGGAAGGGAGGTGAAAAATAGAAGGAAATGTAATGGAATAGAAATGAAGATTACTATTTTTAATCTCTTTATGTTTGGTTGATTAGTGAAGGAAAATAAATTTAATTTTTTTTTTCCGTCTTATTTTTTGTTTGGTTAATTAAAATTTAGAAGGTTAATGAGAAATTTGGTGGCTGTAGTAGGTTTGTGACAAAGAAATTTGAATAAAAAATTATATAGGTAAGATATAGAATTGGATATTTCTGTTATTTTTTTAAATATTTGCAACAAATTTTTTTTCCATCCGTTACACCCTAAATCGGGAAAGAAATCGATTTTATTTATTATAATCATGCAAGATTAAACTTTTCACCTCCCATACCCTTCAACTCTGACATAATTTTATCAACCAAACACGATTTTAGAGAAAATTTTCTTTTCTTTCCATTCCCTCCCTTCCTCTACTCTCCATCCAAAGATACAGACACAGGTAAACTGTAAAAAGCTGATCATGTCCATTTTACTGGTATTTTGCCACTATTATATATGTTTTTCTTTTTTACTTGAAAAAAATAAGTAAAATATATTCATTTCGCCCTTGCACTCTGGTCATGCTATTGTCTGCAATGTCTTTCAACATTTTTTTTTGTTAATTTGGAACCTTAAGTGCGTATTGTACTTCAATTTAATGTAACCCATCCAAATATAATGTTGATTATGTAATCCATCCAAATAAGAATTGAAATCTAATTGTATGAATAAAGTTCTTATTTTTAATCCTATTGTATATGCTTTGCCAGACCATCAAGTAACAACAATAAACAATTCTTGCATCATTTCAGCAACTTATAAAAAGGCTTTTAATTTGAAAAAAATAGTGTCTGACAGAAGTTTCTTTCCACCTACTATCGATAAATCGGAGCCATTCATCGCACTGAGACAAATGAAATGGCTCAAAGTTGGATGTATAGAAGTGTGTAGGTACCGAAGAGGATGATATCCCCGTCCCTCTTTGTGGGACCACCCGAAAACACGCACACTGAATATACATGCAATTTTTACATCCTTTCATTTCTGGAATAATATTCCCCCCCTCTAGAACCTTACATTCGCCAAACCTTCCTAATTCATGTAGATGTACAAAATTTTAACTTAGGAGCAGATGCATAATCCATAAGTTAAATATAGATAAACATTTATTTTAAGTAAAATAAAAAATAGCAAATGTAAGTAGGATTTAGCTTGCTCCACCTTTTCTCTGTCTGTCTGGCTATCTATCTCTATCGTCCCCTTTTATATGACCTACCGCAAGTTTTTTCCTCCGCACAAAGCGAGAATCATGACTCGCCTGATGAGTCGGGCCCAGCCGTCAGCGGCTAGGTCTGACATCAGGTTCATTAGATTGCTCGTAGAGAAATTTGTCAATATCTGGTTGGCTCGTGTCTTCAGCTGTGGCCGGCCTTGTCGCCGTCACCGGATCACAAAAGGTGACGACCTGCCAATCATTAGAGATGTGGGATCCGATGAGGAGAAGCTTGGCATCGAAAATGATACATTGTCCAATTTGGTGCCTCTTAAGGTGACACTCCTTGGAGATCACCAAATTGGAAAAACAACCTTCATGGTACAATAAAAGAAATCAACAATAATGTTTTATCTGTAATCTGGTTCCTTTTGTTTACTAATTTTATCCTATAAACTAATGAAGTAAAAGCCTTGGGAAGTCTAATGTGCCATGTGGAATAGTTTGTGAGTGCCAGGATTATTGTACTTGTGTGCTATCTTCGATGCTGATCCGTTCTTTCTTGTACGATTGGTGTCTATACTGGCACAAAAAAAGGAACCCAGAAATTAAAAATAAATGAATAAATAAATAAGCTTTAGAAGAACTGAAATTCACTTGGTACCGTGTTACAGGTTGGCCACTTTGTTTTGCATAATTGTTGTTTAACTTGTGCAATGCCTGGTTCTTCCTGAATCTCAAAGCACTCAATAATTGGCATATTTATCTTGCTCCAGAAATATTTATCCTTTTTTGTTTTCTAATGAAATTAGAACAAGTATGTGGGGGAAGAAAAAAGGTGCAAAGGCATGCAGCTAGCAGGATCAAACATCAAGAATAAGACAATGGTCGTCAGAGATGTTCGGATTTCTTTTAGTATTTGGGATGCAGGAGGTAAAAATCAAAATTTATTTTTTAAGTTTTTTAATTAGTATATATAATTGTTACATATTAGTTCTTGTTGTAAACGTCATGATTTTTCAAATTCTGTTGTATTCAAAATATACAGGCAATGGACGGGTCGTAGATGTAGCTGAAGCATGCAAAGATGCCATGGCTATAATTCTCATGTTTGATCTTACGAGACGGTGTACACTAAATAAGTTAGTCTATAAAATATGCTATATCTTTTTTTTATAAATATTAGTACTCTAACCTCCTAGTTAACATTGTACTGCTCCAGCCAGGTGGTTCATTCCAATCACTGCATATATTTATGTCCTTAAATTTCACATTTTTTTTTAATTTCTGTAACAGTGTCAAAGACTGGCATCAACAGGCAATGAAGTTGAACTCTGTACGTTTAATTTTATGAGAATACTGCAGTAATTCCTTCATTAAGGGGATATAATTGACCCATAATTTGATGTTAACTTTTACAATACAGGCACCAGTACTGATATTAATAGGAACAAAGTTTGATGACTTTGCTATGCTTCCTCCGCAAATGCAACGCATGATTGTTCAGCAGGTTCTCTCTTCTTTCTCCACTAACTGTTCATTCTGATTTTCTAATATGATTTGCTCCAGCATTTCTGACTGCTGCTCAAACTTGTTTTGGTTTTTCTGGTAAAAGACTAGAATCATCTCTTTCATCAAAATTGCTTTCCTCTTTTTCTTCTTCTTACATCAAAGACTTTGTTTGGATAGTAAGACTTCAGCTTATCAATTACCGAAGCATTTATTTGGTTTTTATTTCAATGAAAAACTGTTATAATTATTGTTATTTATTTTATACTAATTTGACAGGCAAGAACATATGCAAAAGCAATGAAGGCAACTCTGTTCTTCTCAAGCGCAAAATATGACATAAATGTGAACAGAATCTTCAAATTAATTGCTGCCAAGCTTTTCAATTTGCCTTGGACTGTTGAGAGAAACCTCAACGTTGGAGAACCAATTGTTGATTTCTAGGCTCTCAATTAATCTCCATATCTCTTTTTCTTTTCTTTTTGACATAATTATCACTGTATACTATGTATTCACTGTGGCCATTCCCACTTGCTTCTGCAAGTTTGAAGTAGTGAAAGGCCCAAATTAACATGTGAACACATTTTTTTCTTAATTCTTGTCTTTTTAATTTTTTTTTGTTTATTTTCTACCCTTATTTTCTAACTGTTATTGGATTAAAAAAATGATATGAAACTATTGCTTATTATCTATATCATATTTATAACGCTCTCATTTATGTGCTGTTTTAAATTCTTTTGAACTAATACATTTGAAACTAAAAAAGGTTATAATTTGGCGTTCAGTATTCAATCATATATATATATATCATACGATAAAGAAGGATCTTTTGCCTACGGGCTTAATTGGCAAAAAAAAAAAAAATATAGAAGGATCTTTATTATGAGCTAATGCCAAAAAAAAAAAAAAAAAAAAATTGTATGCATGTTTCAATATTAAAAACTTGCACAATTTAAAATAAAATAAAATTATCTATATTACTGTTCTAAAAGTATGTTAATTATTGTTTTATAAGAAACTCGTTATTTTTTTAATACGGGCAATTAGAATAATATATCATGTTTCCTTATTCAATCAAACTACCGCGAGGTCTCAACTTTAGTATCTTATGTTTTACTTATGTTGTTTTAACTAGTGTTGTAAAAAACGGTCTTAACGGCCGATTAATCGGCCGTTTAATCGTTAATGGCGGCCAAACCGTTACGAATACACTTAACGGATGCATGTTTGTGGATGGAAACGATTAATCGGCCGTTTTACCGTTTAATCGGCCGTTTATTCCCGTTTATTTCAGTAAAAAAAAAAATTTTAACTTTTTTTTCAGTGATAACGTGTGATAATAAGATTTATAAATTATGTATTGTAGTTTTATTTGTGCTTGGATATACATATAATATTTTTTATATATATTAGTTCTTCTTACTTACTTTAAAATTGATTAATTCTTCTATTATTTATATACCATATATTTTTCTTACTTACTAATGTAATTTTTTCAATTATTATGACGTGTTTAGTTATGAAATTAAGTTGTTATCATAAACTAAATTTAGTGATTTTATGTTGAAATTTTCATTTATTTCAAATAATATGTTATTAGTATTTGAAAAAACTTAATTCTCAAATTTATTTTTTCATTAAATGTGTTACTTACACATGTAAGATGCTTATGTGTTAAGAAGAAATAAGTGTAGTGTCATGTTATAATAATAAAACTAAGTTAAATTAAGTTTATTTGATAATATTAATGAGTTAAATAAATTATTTTAATAAATTATGATATATATACATAAATTTAATAAAAACGTTAAATTGTCCGCATAATTCCGATTAATCGGCCGCATACCGATTAATCGCTTGGCGGTACCCCGTCCGTCCGACGACCGCATACCGTTATTTACAACACTGGTTTTAACGGACTTTTTATTTATTTTATTTTTGTGTGTCCATGAATTGTTGATTTGGTATTTTTTTTTTAGAAAGTTGATTCAGTACATTTTGTATAATATTTTTGTTGTATTTTAATCATTAATCGGGTATTTTTTGTGAATTAAAAAGCCTGTGGGCCCCACATGTGATGTGCCCCATATGTGCCGGACTTACGCGGTTTGTTAGCGACGTTACGATTCTTTTCAACCGAATAATGAGTCAATTGTATCCATTATTGTACAATTCCTTTTCACATAAGATTGCATAGTTTTTGTCACATAAAAATCTTAAGATAAACTGGGGCGAAAAATCAGGGGACAGTGGGTAAGGCAATCGATTCGTCAGATCCAAACCGTTTAATTTAATCTAGCACGAATCTTAGAGTGAGCCCCTGCATTCTAAATTCTTGCAAGCAATCCTCTCCAAGTATTAAAACAGCACGTCTGATTTCTTGTGTTATTCCATTTGCATTTTTAATAGCTTCCATTCCCAAAATAAATCTCTTCACTTTCATTTTGCTAAACCAGTAATCCTCAAGAATCTTTGATAAATAAATCCCTTTAGTTTCTTTCCCAAATGGCGCCCAGGTGACAATGCCACAATATTACTCTCAGATACTCTTCTCTGTTACACCTACGTTCAGTGCGCTCTAGGTGTTCGTGGAATTGCCTCAATGGCTTTCACCACCGCCTTACCATGCCATCCTTCAATTTTCACCCTCAATTGCAAAAAGGCACCAAAGCTTGTTGTCTCTTTTGCATCTCTAAAATGCACACCAGATCAAAATCAAACTGAATGTGCGTCTGCCGCCCATATTAAATTCGAACAGCCTCATATTGCTCATCCAGAAACAGAAAGACCCACAAATGGTACTCCGCATACTCAATTTAGCATCGAAAAAGAGGGAGTTGTTTTTATCATGTTCGGTCTCTGAAGAAATGGCTAAACACTTGGGGAAGATGGGGTCTTTTGCTGAAATGAATACTCTCCTTCAAAAGATGCGTTTGAAAGGGTTCAAAATCAACAGAGGTACCTTAGTATTTGTCATAGAAAACTACATCGAGTTGTGTTTTTTTGATAAGGCTGTTGATTTTGTACTACATCAAACGGAAGAAGAATTTGGGTTGAGCCCTGACATAGTGTTGTGCAATCACCTCCTGAACCTTCTATTGGAGGAAAACAAAATAAATCATATGGAATCGGTTTTTGCTGAAATGAGAAAAGGAAAATGTGAGCCCAACACAGTGACCTGTACAATGTTAATCAATGGTTTTTGCAAAAACCGTCGGATGAAAGATGCACTGTTGGTGCTTGATGAAATGTCTAAAAAAGATATACCTCTGAATGAAAGAATACTTAATACTTTATTGAAAGGTTTTATAGAAGAAATGGATATGGAATCTGCTTTGATGATAAAAGATAGAATGATACAAGATGGGTTCAATCTGACTTATCCAACAGTGACTCTACTGGTCCATGGATTGTGTAGGGCAGGCCTCATTGAAGAAGCTCTAAACCTCATCCAAGTGGAATCAGATAACGGGTATGTACCCAATATGTTCATTTTTGCTTCATTGTTGAATAGCATGTGCCAGGCCGGCTATGTCAGTCAAGCAGTCGAAGTTCTAGATGCCATGATTAATGCTGGTCTTTATCCAGATGGGGCCGCATACAACACCTTAATTAACCATTTATTAAAGGAAAATAAAACTAAAGAGGCTGTGGCATTACTTCATAGAATGAGAGACAATGGGTATGCACCAGATGAAGTCACATATCACGCATTCATAAAGCAACTTTGCTTTGCAGGGCAGCCAGATGACGCCTTAAAATTGTTTAAAGAAATGGAGCTTAGTGGGTGCTCAATAACTGTTGTGACTTATAATATACTAATAAACGGGCTCTGCAAAGCGAGAAGGATAAATGATGCACTAGAACTTTTTGATGAAATGGACATAAATAGAGTTCCCAAAGACTTGTGGACATACAGCTGTGTTATCGATGGGCTTTGTAAAAGAAACCGATTAAATGAGGCAAAGAAGTTAATGGATCAGATGGTTGCTAATGGGTTCAAACCTAATGTGGTTACGTACAACTGCATTTTGACATACTATTGCCGGGAAGGTAATGTGAATAAAGCAGGTGACATAGTGGATAGCATGACCAAAAATGGGTGTGAACCTAACAAGTTCATTTATGGAAACCTAATTAAATGTCTATGAAAGGCACAGAGGATCCAAGATGCGTGTGAGTTACTTAGGCACATGCACACAAATGGTATAAAACCAAGTCCAAAAGCATACAACCCTGTGGTATCAGCTCTGTTTAGAGCACTGCGGAGTAGAGATGCAATGGAGCTGTTTAAAGAGATGGAGGAGGTTGGAGAGGATCCCAATATGATAAGCTACGATATCGTTATGAGAGAGCTTTGTAGTGGGGGCCAAATAATGGAGGCAGCTGATTTCTTGGTGGAGATGGTGGAGAAGGGGTTCATGCCCTTTTTCTCCACATTGTCAAAGATGGTGAAGGGTTTGTTGGCCTTGGAAATGGAGGATAATCTTGTGGATTTAGTTGTGTTGGTTATGGACAAGGCCGGTTTTTCTGCAAGTGAGGTATCTGCTGTTGATGGGTTTTTGAAGGTTAAAATGTATGATGAGGCGATTAGTACATTTGGTCAGTTTTTGGAGGAAAGAAGGCCCAGGAAGGTTTCTCATTGGTGATAGACTTTGCTTTGTTTTTTGAAATATTCCTTCTTTATGTGTTGCTCTTTTTGGTTTTTCTTAACTTATGGAGGGAAATGAGATAAGGGTAGTATCAGTAATTTAAAATAGCACGAGTAGATAATAGGTGTCTAAGGTACCCATTTTTGGGTTGTTAGAACATCAAAAGATTTTGCAATTAGGTTTCTTATGTTATTGGATGTTCATCAGTAATGCTAGTGGGTTTCTCTGTGAAGAAAGCTGTGTACCTTTCTTTTGTATTGTCATCACTAGTACCAGTTTGTTATGAACTTGAACAGCTCGAGTAATTACTAAGTTTATTCGTTGTTCTCATGTACAATGTAGAACATTATAATAGTTGTGTCCCAACTTATTAATCTTAAAACTAGAACAACGTATCAAAGTAGGCAGTTTCTTTCCATAGAAGTGTACCAGTTTCTTTACCATTACCTTACAAACAACACATTGCAACATTAAATTGTGTGTTTATGTGACAATGTACAATTAAGCACCAAAAAATTGCAATATGAAAAAGATAAGAAAAATAAAAAGCAAGAACTAATAGCAGCTTCTTCACATATTCCCAATCAACTTGTATTGGGATGGTCATAATTGAATATGGAGAAGATCACATGAAAACCGAAGCTCAATAAACGCTAAATAGAAGAGAATAAACATTTCTTTCGCAGCTCTCTGTCTAATTGCGACGATAAATTGTCTCAACTCTGAACAGTCGACAAAATTATCTGGCCCAGTAACGCTCAGAGAAAGGCTATGTGCAGGCCCAATTATTTGCTCACCTAGAGGCCCATAAACCGAATTAAATACTCCGCTGAAATACTCACAGAAAGTCGCTCTCAGACACCTTTGAATTGCACTTTTTTCTCAGTTGCCAATTTTCTTCCCGAAAGTTCATGGGAAGTGTAGTCTATTAATCTCGGCTTATCTCTGTCGAGTACACCTATTTTTCGATTCATTTCATCCATCAAAAGCTCTCTCAAATTCGTTTCTCCTTCTCCTTCCTTCATCTGTTGATGCTTCAAATTTTATTTTGATTGCTGATTCGTCACCTGTGCTTAGTGAGCTCTAGGTGTTTGTGGAATTGCCTCAATGGCTTTCTCCACTGCTTTGACATGTCATCTTTCGAGTTTCGCTCCCAAATCCAGAAATCCACTGAATAACGTGCTCTGCTCTAAGTCTAACAAGAGTGCACCTGATCTGAGTCAAACTGAACTTTCTGTCACACCCAATTTAAATTCAAACAGCCTTTTAACCCTCCTGCAAAAACAAAATGACCCGAAATCGGCACTGGACATCTTCAATTCAGCATTGAATGGGAATGGGCCGGCTCAATCTTATTCGGTCTATGAAGAAAACATTGAGCAATTAGGAAAGGTGGGGTCTTTTGATGAATTAAATTCAATCCTACAACAGATGCATCTGAATGGATTCAAAATCAAGAGACACACTTTCTTATTTGTCATAGAAAGCTACATCAAGTTCTCTTTGTTTGATGAGGCTGTTGATTTCGTACTTAACCTAATGGAACAAAAATTTGGGTTGAGACCAGACACATTGTTGTGTAATCATCTACTTAACCTTCTAATAGAGAACAGTAAGATAAATCTTGTGGAATTTGTTCTTACTGAAATGGGAAATAAAGGGGTTGAGCCAGACAGTGCAACCTTCACCATATTAGTGAAGTTATTTTGCAAAAACCATAAGACAAAAGCTGCGGTGCTAATGCTCGATGAAATGCCCAAGAGACTTCTGGTTCCAGATGACAGGACATTTTTCACTATAATAAATGGGTTTATAGAAGAAGGAAACATCAATGCTGCTGTCAGGATGAAAAATAGAATGGTACAAGAGGGTTTGAAGCTGACAGATATAATTGTGAATAAACTGGTAACCGGGTTTTGTAGACAAGGCCTTGTTGAAGAAGCCCTAGGCCTCATCCAAGAGGAATTGGTTAATGGGTTCACACCTAATAAGTTCACTTTTACAACACTGATTAACGGCTTGTGCCAGTCTGGGCATGTGAGTCAGGCAATTGAAGTTCTAGATGGCATGATTAATGTCGGTTTTAAACCTGATGTGGTTGTATACAACAGCTTAATTAACCATTTCTGCAAAAATAATGCTATAGATAAGGCCATGGGGGTGCTTCATCAAATGGTTGAGAATAGCTGTTTACCTAATCTGGTCTCTTATAATACGCTAATTAATGCATTGTGTAAAGCCAATCGGGTCAATGAAGCCATAGACCTGGTCCATGGTCTAGCAGTTAAGGGTCTTTCGCCAGATATTGTTACCTTTAATTCGTTAATTAACGGGCTTCTCAAAACGGGTGAATTTAACCTTGCTTATCAGATGTTTGAGGAAATGAGAGACAATGGGTGTGTGCCTGATGCTGTCACATATAACACTTTCATAACTAAGCTTTGTTCTGAGAGGCAGCTGGAGAAGGCTTTAGAATTGTTTAAAGAAATGGATCATGCTGGGTGCTCAAAGTCTGTTGTGACGTACAATCTTTTAATAGATGCTCTTTGCAAAGATAGAAGGATTGAAGATGCACTAGAACTGTTTGATGAAATGCCAACGAGTGGTATTTCGAGAAACTTGAAGACATACAACTATCTTATTCACGGGCTTTG
Source organism: Carex kokanica (assembly GCA_025461125.1). Classification (NCBI taxonomy): domain Eukaryota; kingdom Viridiplantae; phylum Streptophyta; class Magnoliopsida; order Poales; family Cyperaceae; genus Carex; species Carex kokanica. The sequence continues at coordinate 1,341,909 of JAJGRX010001195.1, forward strand.
TAACAGTAAGCAAATAAATAAAGCCATGGTACTAATGGACCAGATCGTTCTTGATGGATTTAAACCTAATAAGTTCACATACGGATTCTTCTTGTCATACTATTGCTGGGAAGGTAACATAAAACAAGCATCTGATATAGTGGAAAGCATGATAAAAAACGGATGTGAACCTGATAAATTCATTTATAGCAACCTACTTAACTGCCTATGCAAGGCAAAAAGGTTCCCTCATGCATGTGAGTTACTTAGGAATATGCACGTAAGAGGTATGAGACCAAGTCCAAAGGAATACAACCCGGTGATAGCGGGTCTTTTCAAGGCACAGAAGACTGGAGATGCCATAGCACTATTTAGAGAGATGGAGCAAGTTGGGGAGGACCCAAATGCGACCAGCTACAACATAATCCTCCGCGGGCTTTGCTGTGGCACGGAACTGATAACGGAGGCAGTTGATTTCATGGTGGAGATAGTAGAGAAGGGGTTTGTACCTGAATTTTCGTCATTTTCGAACTTGGCAAGGGGATTGTTGGATTTGAAAATGGAGGATAAGCTTGTTGATTTGATTGTGTTGGTTGTGGGTCGGGTTGGTTTTGAGGTTAGTGAGATATCTGCAGTTGAGGGGCTGTTGGAAATTGGGAGGTATGATGAGGCAATTGCTACATTCCGTCGGTTTTTGCATGAAAGAAGTTCTGAAAATGACCATCACCGGCGATTGAGAAATTGAACCTTTTTTCTTTCTGTTGTTTTATCTCTATTACTTTTTATTTTTGTAACTCTGCTTTCTTGTGTGGCAGTTAAATTGATGCATGGGTTAAAATAGAGATTGGCAAGGGACCTTCTTTAGTTCTATTTTGTATGACCATTGTCAAACTGTCAGGGAGGAAAGCTAATGGCCGTTAGGTCGCTTAAAAAAAAAAAAAAAAAATTCAATTACTTTCAATTTTTATTGAATTGTTAGATTCACAGTATGCTATCTCAAGAAACCAAAAAGGTTGTACATAAAAAGATGCCAGGTGCGAAACCATTTGCATCAGTGCTACAAATGGACACAAATATTAGAATTTTTTTTCAAAGTAACCCAAACCATTCACACAACATAAATAGATAGCTGATATGTAATCGTACGTTCATCTTGCTGGTATTGAGTATTAATATATATAGATGGTTATGAACTTAGGATCAGAAATTGCTTGCTTGTAGAGTGTTAACTACATAAGTAACAATAAGTTATAATTGAAAAGAAATATAAATAAAACATAGAATATAGTCTAACTAACAATAACGTAGAGAAACATCTAATCAAAATTAGATTTAATAATATTGCACATTATTTTTATAATTATAGTTACATAGAAATAAATTTCTTAAGAATAAAATTTACAATGGTTGTGGTCAGATTTTACTCAAATATTTTTTATAAAATTCATATTTAAAAATTATTTATCGAGTTAATCAAAGTCTACTTTATACATAATCAATCAAATTCTAAATCTATAATTTTTTCAAATCGGATAGGTCAATTCGCTTGGTTGGTCAGATTAATTGGGTCATCTTTGCATTCATGGGAAATAAAGAAAAGCAAAGTTACAGTACAGAAATTAAGATGGAGAATGCAGCGCGGCTCTAATTTTACTGATTTGTGCGCGCTTCTATTTCACTGATTTGTGCCACTGGGTATATCGGATCTGCTTGTGGCCCATGGGCTTAGCCCAAAAATAAATACTCTGGAAATAAGGCTTCTTAGCTGTTAAATTGCCTCCGCCTTGGATAAGTTGGTTATAGGGCTTTGGGCTCCTTAATCTTAACTTTTTTGTGAACTGAAAATGCACCTACACATGGTTTTGAAAAAAAAAAATTAAAATTAACTTAATTACCTCTAATTTTTATCTTCCCAAGACCAAACTTTTATGTTGATAATTACTACATCAATTAACTTTTTATTATTCATTATCTAGGTCTTCAATTACTACCTAATTAATTCAATTTCCACTATGTTTATTCCATTTAATTAAATGTTTTAGATGTTTAATTAAAAAAAACTACAGTAAATTTCTTTTTATTTTATCTTGATTATAACTATTATTATAACTTTATTAAGTAATAATCAAGATTAAATATGTACATCTTGATTATTGATCCGTACTGTGTAACTGCACCATGAGCTTCACTGTTTGTTGAGGGAATTCAGGCCTTGTGGGCCCATTATACTTTTCCAATTTGTTGCAAAACCACCTTTTGAACCAAAATCCTCTCTGGTGAATTAAACTAGGAGATGTTCATCCTCTAGTTATGGGCATGGCTGGAAGTTTTCCTATTTCGTACCATTTTGTGTGCATGATTAAAGAAAGGTCAATGCTTTTTCACATCTTTCTCTCTCTCTGTCCCTCTCTCTCTCTTGTTGCATGTTCACCTCAGGCCCACTCCATAAATGCCAAACTTCCTCTATGTAATCTATATATAGACATTTCTTTAGAATTTTGAGAATATTCATTCACTACTTTGCAACCTTTCTTTAATTCTTTTCCTATATTTTAATTCCCACATAGAAAATGGAGGTAATAACCAGCGCCTGTGTAAGCAAAACCAATAGTTTCAATCCAAGTACAAGGAATGAAGAAACATCTACTTTCTCTTCTGAGGAGAGCGGTTGGACTTCTTATTTTGAAGATTTCTTTGCATCAAAGGAAAACAAAGGAGGTGTTGCTATAGATCCTAGTGTTTCTCTGAGCTCTTCTTTGATCTCTGATGCTTCTTGTTCAAGGTGTGTGTCCATGAACACAAATAAAAGAAAAGAGAGGGGGGCTTTGTGCAATTTATACAAGGATGATTTTTTGGAAGACACTGCTTGCTCTCCTTTAAGTATAACTATTAACAATGAGGTAATTTTATCTTTCTATATATTTTTTAATATATTTTTTTTCTGTGGCAAAATTGCTTTAGATGAATAATTAACAAGGCTTCTGTTAATCTTTGTGGTTTTCAGGACATAGAGGGTTCTGTAAAAGAGAGGAACATAAGGGAGCAAGATGCAAATGAATTGCCAAATGGGTTTGGTTTTGGTCTGGATTTAGTTAATAGTATGAATAAGATTGAGTGCACAGGTTTACAGTATAAAAGGAGGCATTTGACTATGCTCTCTTCCTATGTTCAAGGCTGTTGACTTAATTATGTATTTCATAATTCAAATAAATATATTGATGTTGTAGTTTATTTATTGGCTTTGACTAAATTCAATTGACAATACTGTGTTCTATTTGGGAACACAAAATAACGAAATTTATCACATTGACGAGCGAATTTCAAAAATTGTAAAAATACACAATCCCATTATTTCAAAAACTAGTCCAGAATTGTACAAAATTCTGTAGAATTCTCTAGCCATTTTTTCCAATTAACAGCTGCACAATTTTATAAATTTTGATGCTCGGACCATTTCATAAATAAGGAGCTTTAAAAAAAAAATTGCAATTTTTGTTCTATTATGCAATTTTTGACTTGGATTTTTTTAGTATATTAATAAATACAAAGTAAAGTTTCCCAAAACATTTAACCGATGTTTGTTACTGTTTAAGTTCGAAATAACTTTTGAGTAATTAGTTACTATAAAGTTAAAGTTTGTTTACTTGAAATAAAGTGGACTAAAATGAACCAAAGTACTTATCTTAATATTATTATAAAAAAAAAAACAAAGTGAAAAATAATTTATCATCATTATATCTTGATAAAAAAATAAATACATTTATATTTAAAAAAGAGAGCGTACTACAAATGAAATTTAAGAAGTGTTTGGCGTTGAGATATTACATTAACAAATGAAATTTAAAAAAGTGAGCACTACAATTGGTGATATATTAGAGTGAGGCTATGGTGCTATGCATAGCACGGATGGCTAGTGTACTACGGCTAAATATGGTACCTTTTAAAATCCTAACGGTCGATCCGACCGTTCAATGTGATAACCATATGAATATGTACTTGCAAACTAAATTTTATATTTTTTCGAATTTTTTTACTATTTTTTCAGATAGGTAGAATTTTGATGGTCCAAAATTGTCAAAAAACACTGATTTTTCTACCTATCTAAAAAAATAGTAAAAAAATTCGAAAAAATATAAAATTTAGTTTGCAAGTACATATTCATATGGATATCACATTGAACGGTCGGATCGACCGTTAGGATTTTAAAAAGTACCATATTGAACCGTAGTACACTAGCCATTGGTGCTATGCATAGCACCATAGCCTCACTCGATATATTATATTAAATAACATCATGATTACATGCGGAACTATTTTGCAATCCTAAATAAGAGTTATATATCATGTGGTAACAATTAATTATTCCCTTGTCATTTCTCTTTATCATTTAATCAAACATGACTCTTATGAAAAAGCACTACAAATGAATTTTTTTAAATCACACTAATTTTCATTAATTCCTCACAAAAACATTTTTGAAATCACCAAAAACTCTAAAAAATGTAGATCACTGATCTATCCTCTTTGCATCCATATACCGAATTCATCCCTAAAAACCCACAGAAGTTCTACAAGTACCTAAAAACCAAATTAAGTTTTTTATGTCTAGATACAGAGACAAAATAATTAACATCCACAACAACTTCATTATTTTTGTCATCCTCAAAAATAGACAAGTGTTCCTGTTATTCAGACATATGAGAAAAGGACCTTCATAAGTGTGGAACGAAATCCTTTGCTCTCTAAAAATCCTGCTCTTCTCTACTATCCTCTCTATCTCTTTCCTCTTTCTCTCTATATCTTCTCTCTCCTCTCTCTCCTTAAGAGGGATAGAGAGAAAAGTGGAGAGTACAGATTCTTCGATCCTAGATCTGCTATTCTTTCTAAAATAGCAGCAGACTTGGATCCCACAAGTGTGAGCATGGATTCACTTTGAGTTTGGAATTCGGATCGTTCTATCAAAATTCGAGTTAATTCGGATTAAGTTAAAAAATTATGAATTTGCTTTAAAATTTGTATTAATTTATAACAAGCGATTCATGATTCAAAGTCAAACTGATCAAAATTTTGAGTTACCTTATGACATCTGAATTCCACAAATAATGTTATTATAGAATAAGTCGAAAATTTCTAAAATTTTAAAATTTGTAACATTAACTGGATCAAAAATAACTATAAAAAAATTCTAAATGAGTTACCTCGTAAATTTGTGCTTAAATCACATCCAACCGCAAACATGGATTGCACGTACCCAATCGATTTTTTTTTTAAAATAAATACTTTGAAATAGTGTTATATTGGAGTAATAATCAATGGCACCATCCCACAATATACTACCTTAAACCTCTATTTATTCTGTTGTTTGAAATGTAAGGGCCTGTTCGGCCCAAGGGAATGGGCACAGAAATGGATAAATTTGAACTGATTTTTTACTGTTCACGTGGAAAAAAATAATTCATTCTGAGTTAATTTTTTTTTTCCCACGTGAGCATTAAAAAAATCCGAACGGGCCCTAAGTGTGTTTTATGCTTATAAAGGAATTCCTATAAAACAAGACCAGATGCACATGCTCTTCCAATGATCAAAATAGAAAATTTCCTAGTGGTGTACACAAAATATCAACTGTTCATAAGTCAAATTTCTGATGCTCATTTCTTTTCCTCCAACAATATCTATAGGTAGGTAGCCTAATTCTACTATAGTGCCATTAAACGCTAAGCAGTGCAATGCATGGCGTCTGACATGAAACTACTACGCAGTAATAATTAATTATTAGACCATACAATACATCGATCCCTTGACATGACTACATGCAGTAACAGGGAAAATGATTGTTACAACTTACAACTGCCACCAAGAGATTGATTGTTACTGCAATTGCAAAAACCTAGTATCCACGGCATTTCATTTGCTAGGCATGGGGCACATGCATACCACCAATGCAATGTGTTGCTCAAGTCAAGGCACTCTGGTAACACCTATTTTTGAGGTTGTGTAGTCTCGCAACTTCACATGCGCTCCTTTGTTCTTATTTGGCAGTCGGAAATTTGGGACCATTAATTTTCAGTTCTTCCAACTACAATATTTTTTTTTGGAAGATATGGCCTATATATCATAACAATTGGTATTGAGGTGATGAAAATAAGTTTTTGTTTCTCTTTATCGAAATTTTTTGTTACCATCAAAACTGTCAAATTTTATTTCGTTTCACCAAAATTCTCATATATAAATCATCATGCAACGTCCTAATTGAGATTCAGTGCAATACCTGATTGTGTAGAATGAGATCTGAATCGTCCAATTTAATTTAGCACGAATCTCAAAGCGTTCCCGTATATTGAATTTCAAATAATTAAAGTCTAAAGTGATTTTGTCTCGTCTGGGAGCCTGGGAGCATTCTATGCGTCAGGTACCAGTTCCACAAAGGATACTCACTCCCTAATTGAAGTATCCCATAGAAGGCTTATTCAGGATAGATCGGATTAAAATTTAACCTCATAAATGGTTGTGCCTTAAAGAATGGAACAAGGGATTTAGTCCTCGTTATTCCATCAAACGAGCATTAATTGAGCCAGACTAAGATGGCATAAGTCCATCTTTAGGCCGGCCAAAATTACCACTTTACATAGTGGTTTAATTTTATTGCACGTCATGACCTAACTCGAATTATTATAATAATCTATTAATATTATATAATGAGTATATTATTATTAATAATTATTATTAGTATATAATTATATAATTAATATCTTATATTGTTAATATATTAAATAATTATTATAATAATACTATAATATATTATAGTTATTATTAATATATTAATATATTAATATTATATTATATAATTAGTACCTTATTATTAATAATTTTTATTAATATATAATTATATAATCAATATCTTATATTGTTAATATATTAAATAATATTATAATAATATTATAGTTATTATTAATATATTAATATTATATAATTAGTATCTTATTATTAATAATTAACAAACTTAGGTTTTCAAAACTTTAGTCCTCCACCAACTCTAACCAAACAAAGAATACCTTAAGCCATGGTCTAACTTTAAATCTTTAAGCCGGCTAAGTTGGAATAATCAACTTAGGCTTTCTTAACTTTAGTCCACAACCAAAGGTGATGTTCCATTTAAGCTGTCTAATTCAAGCGAACAAATTTAAAACTGCATTAATTTCAACTGTTCACTAATCTACACCGTACGTACGAATCTCGACACGACTCAGACGACTTATATCAGATGTCAGATAGATTTCGGTTTGATGCTCATTGAAACCCTCCTCTCCCCTTAATTGTTCACATCTCCAGTATACATGGGATACAAATTCGTTGAACAATTTTTTTTAAGTTCAGTTAGTTGTTTACAATAAAACTCTGTGAAAAGGTCATCGGCTGAAAAACGTATCTTGTTTTATGTGTTGTGAGGGTTTTCATAGGACAAAATAAGATCTGATAATTTCCATTGGTAACTAAAAAAATACAAGTAAAAAATGGGTTACTGTGCACAAAACCAGCAAAAATTTTGAGCCCACCCGTGTTACTCTGGCACGATCTGATACGATCTGTCTGACAAACCCATCGAATCAGATAAATTGCCATCCCGATTTGGCCCGGCGAATTGACTATTGCTATTCAAGGTTGATTTGTAAAAACTGCTCAATGGAGAAGCAGCCATGGCTGTCACGGCATGGAAAAGGACGTGGAGGTAGGGACATGGCGCATGCACGTGGCCTTACACCACCTCTGTACCTTCATTTCAACGCCTCCTCTCATAGTCTCATCTCTCACTCTCACACTTTTTTATTTTCAGAAACTATAAATATATTATTCTTTTGTCAGAAGAAGATGAATAATATTCCTTTGATATTATAAAAGAAACTAATTAAATCAATGTTTCTTTAGACATGTCTAAAAAGTTACAAATTTTCAAGATTGAACACAGAAAATTAGAAATTTAAAATAATGGAAGTATTGCTTCAGTTCCTTTGGCATCGGCGCAAAAAGAAAACTTGTATCAATGCACAAAGAAATCAAAGCAATGTTCGGAATTCTTGAAGTTTCAGATTATCTGTGATTAAACTTGGAGACATGTATTCAAGGGTGAATTCAGAATTTTAATCAGGAGGTAAGAAAATAGTAAATCGGAAATAAATAGCTAATCGGGTACTAGAAAAAAATAATGTTCTAATTTCTAATTTTCAATAGTCTAGAATTCAAAAAAATTATTCTAATTTTAACCTCAAATTTAACTCAAATTACATATCAAAATTCAAGTCCGAAAAATATCTATATATATTTTAAAAAAAATTATCCATAACATCAAAAAAATTATCCATATATCTCTTTTCCAGAAAATATCAATTATATATTTTAAAAATGAAAAATTCTGCTCCTCTCTCTATTATTTGATAGTTGGGACAAGACGTGACACATTATTTGCATTTTGGGCATATCAGACTACTTCACTGATTCGCTCATCCCCACGAGGGTTGCCTTTTGCACCTCATTTGTGTCCCTCTCATTTATTGTTTTCTTGTTTACATCACCTCTCTTTAATTCCACCAATTATTATGTACACCTTTTTTCCATGAAAAATGGCAATGTATATATTTTTTTTAAGTAATAACAAAATTTTACTGACATCTTGAAGCATGTATTTAGAAGTAGCATGATATCTTGAAAATTAAAAAAAGTATTTAAAACTTTGAATTTTAAATTTAAAGACAAACAATTTTATTTTTAATTTATGAAAATAGTGAAATATAGATACTTATAGATGACATAGATATTGATGTCATTATCCACATCATATATGGGCTTATATCTAAAATTAAATCTTATCTCTCCTTTTTCATTGAATATCATTCTCAAATCGAGATTTCCCAATGCTATTCTCGCGGTATAACCGTACCTGTATTTTAGCACATTTTCTTAACCATCTATGTGCATACTATGGATATGGATTCTCCTAAATTAATTTGTGTATTTAGGTATCCGTCAAATTTCATCATGCATAATCTCGTCACAACTGGACAATCCCTAATTTTTTATCCAATCAAACAAGATTTTCTTAGACAAAATTAAGTTGCCTCCATAGAGCTAATTTTTAAGCCATGTTTCCCCTTCATTGAGATGGCATATTTGTGCCTAAGAATAAAACTTAATCATGTTGGGTGTGAAGTAAGAGGTAGAATAAACCTGTTACTTTACACTTAAGCAGTTAAATAAGAAGTAAAATAAAATGAGTAAGATAGAGTAAGAGATGAGTTAATCCGGAGTAACTTACTCCACCTCTCTAGGTTGATTAAATTACTTCACACTTAACTCACCGGTAGAGTTCACTGTCGCTGATAGAGATTCATTTTCTAACATCTTACTTCTCCAAATAGATTAAGTTAAACCATAACTTAAACTACCCAACAAGATGTAAACAAGATGTAAAATATGAGAAATAAAATAATGTAAGTGATTTAATTTTCATTAATTTTACTCCACAGTCAAACATGACCTAAGGCTTTTTTTTTTCTTGGAGTATTATTCATTTTTTGTTGTCCATAATTTTCAAACTACTCATTTGTGAAAAATGCTTTCTTGCTTGATTAATCTATTAATTATGTTTCCACCGAGTTGTACTGTCACCAAATTTTTAATAATTTTGATTTTTTTTTTTTATGTTAGTTTTGTTGTAGAAACTTTGCGCAATTAATCTATAATTTTATTTAGACTTAACTACGGTATTATTTAAATTAATTGAGTATATTACATGGTCACAATATTATTGTAGAGGTAATTTAGTATTTACATCCCTTGCATGCTAATTTTTTTTAACTAATCCAACTATCTTAATCCTATCATCATACCAAACAAACTTGAGCTCCTAAGTGGAGATAAAATTTCTAATTCTATAAAAATCATATGCATCAAGTTCAAATTCTATAGAAACCAAATTATGCTCAATGGGATGATGCAGAGAACTTGAATTTGTTGCAAACAAAATAATAACTTAATAAATCCTGTATCCAGTCCAAGTCAAGCATGCATTGCTTTCAAAGAACACAAAATCACTTAAAATTCATTTAGTTGAGTTTGATTTAACCACTGATATTTGTCAATGGCACAGTCATTAGCAAAGAGATCCAATGACATATATATGACAATTAACTCTTGAGAATTCAATGAACAGTATTTGGTCTAGTGATAAAGACAATATTATCTTTATGAAAGACTGTAGGTTCGAAATCCGGATAAAAAATATTTTATTAGTATTAAATATAGTTGGATTACTTATCTCCAACCTTTATTAAAAAAAACATTGAGATGCAACATGCTGCTGCATAAAATTAAAGGATGTCAAAAATTTCATTAAATGTTATAACAACTAGCACTGTATCTCTGTATACTGCATTGGCTAAGGTAGGGTATTCTACAATCTATAATCTGTAGCGTATATCATGCATCCACGTCGACGTCGAAACGAGTTAATTATTATAAAAGATAAATAAATATTAAAAAAAATGAAAGAAAATGACCCACTAAATCATTTATTAAGTTATTCTACAAGGATCAAGAAAATCAGGTCTAAATTCTGCACCTTGATATGAGAAATTTTTTTATAAACCGTAATTAAAAAAAATATTTTTACGAAACCAACATGATTACTTTTTTTTTACAAAAATCATAAGAACCGAAATGTCATTTCGGTCCGGTCCCTCTGCGGCGGCTCATATGAAAACTTATGAAAAAGTACCACAGAAAATACAAAAAAGGGACCGGACCAAAATGTCATTTCGGTCCGGAATAAAAAAAAAATTTCGGACCGAAATGACATTTCGGTTCTTGTAGTTTTTGTAAAAAAAAGTAATTATGTTGGTTTCGTAAAAAACAAAATTTTAATTATGGTTTATAAAAAAATTCTTGATACGATTGGCAAAGAACAAGGGGGATGGATAGAAGGAGAGTAGGAAAAATATAAAGATTTCACATGAAGTGATTGATGTTAAATATATAAATAAGTTAAAAGGTATTAGGGAAACCAATGATGGATGTGTATCTCCTATGTCAATAATTGGTGTTTTTTTAAATTGAAATTAAGTGCCGACAAATAACTTATTTATATAGTAACTCAGGTGAGGTCATCAGGTGCCATGCTACTTTAAATTAATTCACAGTAAGTTTTGAATTTAAATTTTAATAGACACAAATGTGATGAGAAATTTGTGCCGAAATTTTTATTAATATCCAAAAAAAATATTAAATTTCAAAATCTACATGAGGAATTTCGAAATCTGTTTAAACTGCAAAAATTTTCTGCAGTAATTCAGCCTAAAACCTGCAAAAACAATTTGCGGTTTTGGAATTCCAAAACCGCAAAAAAAAATTGCGGTTTTGGTTTAGAAATTCCAAAACCGCAATTTTTTTTGCGGTTCTAATTTTATTTTTAATTAAACAGAAAAGTTTTTTAGGCTAAATTATTACTTTGGTTTTTTTAAGGCTAAAACCGTGAATTAAATTCACGGTTTTAAAAACCCCAATTCTAATTCATCTAACAAGATTATTATTTTTCAAATATAGAAGGAACACAATATTTTTTATAATTATCTAGAAGTGACTTTTGAACCGGGATCAATGACTCAGATTTAAAATATATATTTTTTTTTTCCAATAACATACAAATAAATATTTTAATTTTTCTTGCTGCCGCAAAAAATCCAACCTGCAAAATGTTAATCTGGGTTATGTATCGCAGTCTTTTTATTAAATCAAATTATATAGTATTCTATCTATTTTCAAAGAAATATATAAAATATTTCTAATATTTCAATACAAAAAATAAATAAATTATAACATTTTCTGTTTAATTAAAAAAATAAAAAAAATCTAAAACCGTGAACTTAATTTCCGGTTTCATTTATTTTGAGATCTAAACCGCAATTTTAATTTTCGGTTCTACGAAACCGTGGATTTGTTCTACGGTTTTGAAAGGGTTAAAACTATAAATTAAATTTGGGTTTTCGGGGCCTAAAACTGTGAATTAAACCTGCAGTTTAGATATTTTTCGAAATCTTGTCAAACAGGACGTAGAATTCGATTTTTTTTTTTATAATAATAAAAATTTCGGCTAGAAGCCTATCAATAATTAAAACCAAGAAACGATAAAAGGTCGATACACTAAAGTCACGAAAATAATTTTTGGAGGTAAGTTGTATTAAATATTTGTAAAGAATCAGAAAGATTTTTATGCAAATCATATATATTATGTTACTAAGGATTGAAATATTAAGATTTATTTTTAATCTTTCTCCTTACCGATAAAATATTTAATATATTGTTAATTAAAAAATTCCGTAAGTAGTAAGTACACTGAATTAATGGTCAGGCAAGACAGAGGCTATCCTCTCAAGTCTCAACAAAGAAAAAATAGAAAAAAATATTTCGTATGCTCCATTGATTTATGCGAGTAGTCCAATCACAATGATATTTCACTTTTCAGGTATTCATATGCTAGCTGTACTTGGTAGTATTCTTTAATCATTCCTACGTATTAGCCCTCATAGGCGTTTGTCGGACAAGTATCATCTCCATTACTGTAAAAGATTTCCTTCACTTTACAGTTTGAGATTTAACTCTCAGCCACTCTGAGATACGGGCTATCGCAGGAGCAGTATTATTGGGCTTTGAGATTCGTGCCAAGTTAAAAAGAACGGTCCAGATCTAATAATTGTAAAAGATTCCCTATTACGGTACCGGGAGGACGTGAATTCGTTTGTGCCCCGCTCAATGAATTCGGAATTTTTTTATAAACCATAAATAGAAAAAAGAAAATTAACAAACCAATTTGATGGTTTCATTTTTTTACAAAAAAAACACAAGAAATCTTATCTCGGTCCGGACTATTTTTTTTTTTTGCGCCGAATTATAATCTCGGTCCCATGAATATTACAAGTTGTTAGGCAAAATTTCACAGAAAATCAAAATTTCTCTTTTGTGCCGAGTGATATACTATTCTGCCATTCTGGTCCTATTTCGTCCGGTCCATTTCGTCCCATTTTTTCTTGTGCCGAAATAATATTTCGGCCCACTAGCTTTTTTTTTGTTCCGAAATAATAACCAATTAGAAATTTATTTTTAACCAAAAAAAAAAAGAATAAAACCCTCTGTGCCGAATTGGGAATTCAGCACAGGGGGGAAAATCATTAAAAATTTGTTGGGCCGAGTACTTAATTCGGTACAAGAAAAAAGAAGTATAATTTCAGCAATTCCACTCAATATTTGAACCGAAATGGTTGAAATTAAAAAAAAACCTTTGTGCCGAATTGGCAACTCGGTACAGAGAGAGAAATTGTGAAAACAAAGGTTGGACCGAGTTCCCATCTCGGCACGGTCATAAAAAAAAGGGTGGCCCGAGTCCTCATCTCGGCACAGTAAAAAAAAAAGTTATTACACCAAAAGGTTACATGGTTTTCTTAAAAAAATTGAAAACATCCGAGATAATATTTCAGCACACACAAAAAAAATGATCTAGCCGAATGCCCATCTCAATACTTATGGTTTTTGTAAAAACTAAAATTATCAAGGTGGTTTGTTAATTTTCTTATTTCTATTTATGGTTTATAAAATAATCCCAATGAATTCCTATCCTCTGTTCTTCCTCAGCTTTGAAATTAGTACAAACACACCTCAAAATCTCATTATGAAATAACACCTCCAAAATCTTACTATGAAACAAAAAAACGGAGGTTAAGATGTGATGTATAACGCAGTTTGATTCTGGCTATAAATTTATATCTTCATTTTAAAGTTCCAATATTTAATCCGAACTACTTAACGTTAAAGTGATTTTCATATAAAAATTTATTTGAATACCAAATTTTACATTTTTTTATTTTTGAGATATTTTTTTAGATAGGTAAAAATTACTTATGTAAATATTCTTGATCATTCGGAAATAATAGGAAAATTCTGAAAATTATAAAGTTTGATCTCCAGGTAAATTTTCATATAGAGAACATGTTGAATGGTTCATGTAAATTCATAATACAAACTGATGAGCATGTTGAATGGTTCATGTAAATTCATAATACAAACTGATCTGCTCTCAAGTTTTTCTACACAACAATACAAGCAAAAAGAATATCCTCCGAGGACTCCGAACAAATACAAATTTTCATTAGATAATTAATGTATACCCTTCTCGAACAACCAGGAGATTTTTGTAAATTTATTATTTTTTTCGGCTTTCAATTGACACTAACACTTTGTTTGGATGGAGAGTAGAGGAAGGGAGGGAAAGGAAAGAAAATAAAACTTTCCGTCAAATCGTGTTTGGTTGATAAAATTATGTCGGAGGTGAAGGATATAGGAGGTTAAAGGTTTAACCTTGTATCATTGTAATCAATAGAATCGGTTTTCCTCCCGATTTGAGGTGTAACGGATGGAAAAAAATTTTGTTGCAAATATTTAAAAAAAAAATAGCACAAATGCTCAACCCTATATCTTACCTATATATTTCTCATACAAGTTTTTTGTCACAAACCTACAACAACCACCGAATTTCTCATTAACCTTCTAAATTTTAATCAACCAAACAAGAAATAAGACGGAAAAGAAAGTTAAATTTATTTTCTCTCATTAATTATTCAAACACGAAGAGATTAAATATGTTAATTTTCTTTTTTATTCCATTTCATTCCCTTCTATTATTCACCTCCCCTTACTTCCTCTACTCTCCATCCAAACAAGTGTAAATAGTACGAAAGCATGTATGCTTAATAGACAAAATTCGGCCGGTTAATTACAAACTGTACTAGTCTCAAAAATACTATTTTTTTGGGGCAAATTTTCTCCAAATATCAGTCGGTTTTTAAATTTTGAATTTGCATATAAATCAACCATTCTGATCCTGTTTAAGTGCTCATCAGGTACTAATATGATACGGACTCAAAAGGTAGCCCATATAATGGAATTTTTTTTATAAACCATGATTAAAAAAATATTTTTACAAAACCAACATCATTACTTTTATTTTTTTACAAAAACTATAAGAACTGAAATGCCATTTCGGTCCGGTTCCCTTTTTAAATTTTTTGTGGCGGTTCATATGAAAACTTGGGAAACAAGTACCACAATGGACCGGACCGAAATGCCATTTCGGTCCGGAATAAAAAAAAATAACGGACCGAAATGGCATTTTGGTTCTTATGATTTTTGTTAAAAAAATGTAATTATGTTAGTTTCGTAAAAAAAAATATTAATTATGGTTTATAAAAAAAATTCCATATAGTGGATTTTTTTTTTTTTTTTCAAATTTGTATAGCAACAGAAATAATGTGAGGGCATCTGCCGCTCAAATAAAAAATATAGGCCCATTTATCCATAAAATAGAGGAACCTCTGTATAGCACTTATACAACAGCCATTCCCTATGTTTCAAATCAAATCATTCATCCGAGTATTCTTGATCAATTCAGATGCGATGAATTGGGCCTCGTTTCAAATTATAGCAATTATTAAGAAAAAGTACAGAATCGTATAGAACCAATTTATAAATATGACATATTTAAAAAATATTTTTCTAGAGCATTCAGTGAATTTATAACTGTTTCTAGGTCATATCAGTTTGAAGTTCAGAAAGAATGCACTTCAGAAACAAAACTATAGAAATATTACAACTTCAGAAATTGTATATATTAAACTAGGAACAAGCAAGTGATGCATTGATGTTCAGAACTAACGGTATCTGAATCTTTTAGTATCTACGTTCCTGTTAGCCACAGCAATATCATTTTCTCAACCATTTCTACTAAAAGTGCACATCAAAATTCCAGCATTCCTTTGAATCCTAAATACAATTAGTTTAAGCCAAACAATAGAGAAGCATTTACTGAGGCATAAAGATAATGTTGTATAGTCAGTGCTTGTGTACCATAATGTTGCATTGTCGCAGCTTATGTACTAAAAGAAGTGGAACAATAACCACTTTACTATAGTACCAACCTCTAGTATTGAAAATTTTGACAATTTCGAAACATTTCATATTGCTCACAAAAGCAGGAGAAAAAATGGCAAAATGGCTTTATCTAACTAAGTCATATCCCTCAAGTTTCAGTACAAAAAAGTAAGTAGGTACCTAAGCAACTGAAATTCCCTCTGTATTATTGGGTTCGTCAAATTGAGGCAGTTTGGGCTCCAAATCAATGAACTTATTAGACATGCTAGCTAGATGAGAAATGCTGACCCGACCTTCCCTCTTTATATAATCAGCAACCGCTTGCATCTCTTCTTGAGATATGTATATGTACTTTCCCCTATCATCCATCACTCCAGATAACCTCCCTATATTTAAAAAAAATGAAAAAACCTGTGAGAATCTATAAATCCAAATGCTGTTTTTTATAAGCATAACATTAAGCAGAGTGATAAAAAATACCCAAACTTTCAAGTGTAATTATTCGGTTGATACAATCCTGAGTTCGTAGCTTGAACTCAGCTGCAAGGTCCTCCAATTGGACGCATTTTTGTATCTAAACCACAAAAATATACAAAAAAAAATAAGCAAGCATGAGAAACTCACAAGAGTTCTGGAAAATATACAGTTTGATCAATTTCAGGTAAATAGAAGTAGAAAGGAAAAAAAAAATAAAGTCTCATTTGTAACTTTAAATTAGATACAAATATCTAGTCCCTACTGTGACCTTTAAAATGGATACCTCCCCGAATAACTTTTCTTAAGCAATTAAACTGTTGTAGCAGATTAACGTATTTGTTTTTCCATAATTTAAGGAAAACAAAGCAGAATTTCTTTCATGTGTGCTCCTAGCCCCATACAAAAACCTAAAAAGTATCTAATATCCCGTTACAAAGCACGAAAAGTGTAAGGCACACCAGAAACTTCAATTTCTTTAAAAGATATTTCTCCCTTGCAGATGATCACATGTATATATTATACCTCCTGTTTTATATATCATATTTTAAGGAAATGAAGTGACATTGTGCATTGATACACAAACCTTGATGTATTCAACAAAATTGCGGAGCAACCCCTGGCCATCATCCTGTGACTCATTTTCAGTAGTTCCCTCTGCATCAACAGAGAATGCATCTTTCCATTTTTCAAACTCCAAAGCAGCTGCTTCTTCTTCTTTTGCTTTGCGGGCCAGCGCCTCCTCTTCCTGTAAACAGTTGATAGCAAGTATTCCATCAGAATGAAAGCATAAAGAGGGAACATTTTCACATATTACCCAACAAAAGACATTGTTTCCAGTTTTATTCAAATTGGGGGAAATTTAGGTACTTCTTTGCAGAAAGCATGAGAGCAGGGGTATATGTTAATACAAGTTACTTAAATTCCCAGTTTTTTGGTGTATATATGATAATCCAAAGTTTTTAGGAACCACAACAAAATTTAATAATACTTATAGAACCTGCTGACGCTCTAGGGCTTCTCGCTCTTCATCCTTCCTCCTTCGCATATCAGCATATCCATCCTGCTTTGACTGCCTCGATTCCCGTGCTGCTGCCTCTGCCTATAAAAAAAAAATTATCCCAATAAATATAAAATAAGGAAAGAAGGTATGTGAAATGACAAACATCACAGCTTGCAAGGACACCTGGCGCTGGGCTTCACGCTCTTGCCTCTTCTTTTCTCTTTTCTTAGATGACTTGCCAACATTTTGCTCCTCTTCTATCTCTTCTTCACTTCCATCCTCAACTTCTGATTATTGCAACCACAAAAGGAATGATTTAAGTGCATCTGTGCATATATATTTTTTTTTTTTTTCCATTTTTTGGGTTCTAATTGGATTGATAGAACTAACCATCAATGCTGGCAGAAGCAGTAGAAGTACTGGGTCCTGCACCAGCAGCCGGCCTCCTACGCATGCGACGGCCCCCACCAGCACGCACCACTCTCTCCACCTGCATTATTACCAAATTCACTTACAAAGCTGATATAATCGTTCCATACTAGAAATGAAGAACATTTGGGACCTCTCCAGTAAGAAGCTAATAGAGAGCATAGAGCTTTCAGACATGTCCTTTGATACTTTATACTTAAATCTTGGTGAAATTCACTACAGGGCTGTATGTCTGATTTTTGCAATTAACAAGCTATAATCAAGTTGGTCCTATCCAAATATTGGACATAAAGATAGAAATTTAAGGAAGCAAAAGTCTTCTGATTTGCCTCTTTGGTGAATACATAAGAAATTGATGTGACTTCGATTTAATTTGGGGGTAAATTTTTACTAACAACTGAAAAATCAGGTATCCTCGTGCAAAATTGGGCGACTAACAACAAACCAAATTCAATGAAAAGGTAAGCTAAGAAATTAAAAACCTGGGGAGCCTGAGGTTCTTCTTCGTGCTCATGGTGTGCGATCTGGCGGCGCCTCCACCATACAAGTGGTAACAGCGCCACCACCAAAAGCATACATATCACCGCCGCTATTATCTCTTGCATCTCTCTCCGTCAAGCTGGATTTCCCGAAATTTGCCTTTCTTTTTCTTTTGTATTCTGATCGTTCTTTGCTCCAGTTTTTCCAGGTACCGTACAAGGAAGCAAAGAGATACAGAGGGGTGATAGCATCTTGTTTTTTCTAGTTTTGGCCGTCGGATTTAATACGCACGGATCGGATCCATCCGATGACATCACTCAGGGGAGATTTAAGTGTGAATCTGATCCGTCCGTTTAAAATCATGGTCCAGGCCGTCTGATTATGTGTCTATCAGAAATATAACATGCACATGGTGTACACCGTACGGTGAAGAAGATTAACAATGATATGTTGGACCTATTTTGTACCAGTTTTCCACGGCAGACAGTGTCCGATTCAAACGTACTCCAGGGAAATATCGCTTCCATAGGTAATTTCCCGTTAACAGTCCAAGCACAAAATTGTACATATTACCTATACTAATCAACTGTAAATTAAGAATATAAATTTTAATTGACTGGCATAATATTCATTATTGTAAATTTGCCAATACAAGAAAGAAATGCCTTTGGAATCCGTATCCTCTGCATTAACTCAAAAGAGAATCTTTTGAGTTAAAGAATCTTGACTGTCCAATTTATTTTAAGATTCGTGTAAACTAGATATGTACTAATATTAAAGGCCCCTATGTTATAGACTTGAGCTGGAGAGAGCTGGATTTGCTCCGTTTAAAATCATACCGGTTGAAATTCACTAACTCAAAAGATTCCCTTTTGAGTTAATGCAGAGGATACGGATCCATGCCTTTGTGCCTATTGTCAGTGCAATTTGTTGGTGCATTTGAAGAGAAATGATTTACACTTTGCAACACCTGTTACTAGATCTGTGAAATCAATTATGTCAATATTGGGCTGATCTGGGAAAAGGGCCTATGTTGGAATTGAAGCTGATACCAGTGCAAGTGATAGGGCCCATAGTTATTTTGCTTGGAGACACTGCGGAGCATCTGACATCAGTAGCAAGTTCAATTTCGAGGTGTAGTTGTACCCTTAATGTTTTCAACGGAAGAAGAGTAAAAAAAAAAGAGCTTGCCGCTTTGAGAGTCTCTAGGCGATTTTTATCTTTCACCCACTTCCTGAGCAAGTGCTTATGAATCGTAAGACTTTGATGTCTTTCCGCCGCTTCGTTGTGCTATGTCCTGCTCTTTTTCCATTTTGCTTTGTTATGCAAGTAAATAAAATATATGTTGGTTGGTTGTCTGTCGTGATGATGCTGATATTCTTGCCTTTTCCTCATCTCTCTCTGCCCTCCTCTCTTCTCTCTGTCTCTCTTTCTTCTCCTATCTTTCTCTGCCTCTCTGTTATGCTTCTTTCTCTCTCTTTTCTCTTTGTTTCTGCTACTAAAGCAGAAATAATATGTACACATGGTGTACTTTCTGTTCCTTTTTGTGTTGCTGATGAGTTGATGTTGCCATGTTGGTTCTTTCTCCTCACCCCTATCTCTCCCTCTCTTTTCGGGCCTTTTCTTTCCTTCTCATCTATTTCTTACAATTAGTTCTCTATGGTTTTTGTTAGTATTACCAGTTTACCACCTTTTGTTTCTACTGTGTGTGTTTGTTTTAGTTTTAGCTTTAGTTCTTTACGGTTTTTGTTTTCATATTACTGTGTATTAGTTTCAGTTTTTCTTAGTATTATTATGTGTTTCTTCTTTTCTCTTTCCACACACCTCCATTTCTCTGTCTCCATCCTTCTCCATGGTTTTCTCTGTATGTTTTTCGGACCGTTATACATGTTTTTGCGTACCTTTGCGCCTCAATACTGTTTACAGAAAAGACGATGAAGAAGAGAAGCATCGCTCCTTGCTTTTGCATCTGCTCACCGTTGGGTCCGGAGGAACCAGAGGAACGAAACATGCGTCCCATGATGAGAAGCTGAGCTTGTACGTGTCAGCTTGCATGTAAAGGACGTGGCGCGCAGCGCAGGGATATTTTCTCTGTACACCATCACAAATGATGCTATAGCCCAGAACCCAGAAGACCCTAACTCAAATTATAGAAGCTAAAGCTGGAAATCCTCCGTCTCAGCGGAAGCTCACAGGAGAAAGGCCAAACTGGGCCATCAATATATTCAGAGGGTTCAAAGTCTACAGGCTCACCAACTGTTCAATTTAGCTAGATTACAAAGAGTTGCTTATGTAATTTACATACCCTCTGAGTGTTGCTTAATCATGTAATATCGATGTACTGAATGTTCATGATCTAATCTAAAGCCTATGGGCGTTTTACCAAAAAAAAAAAAAAAGTAGCAAGTTCAATTTCTAAAAGGGATATCAAAATGAAAAAAATAACATAAGCCTGGTGCCCATACCAGCTTCTCGTTTCTTGGCAAGTTGGCATGTTGTTGAAGTTGAATTGGTGTTACATATAATGATACCAGTCAGCGAGGCAAAAAGGTAGTTTGTGTTGCCTTAACTAGTATAGGTACCATTGGTACCAGTACAGTACTGTCAAAAAGTGAGGGAAAAAAGAGATTATGTACCATTTGCAGATCAGGGTTCTTGATACTTATTATAAGGGTTATTCAGTTTTAGGTTTTTTTTTTTTAACTTTGTAATACAGTTTCATATCATTGTAATCGTAGCTCTATGCTAGATTGTTCTCGCAAAAAGAAAGAAGTGAGTCTATGCTACTATGCATAGCACATATTAGTCCGTACTACGGAGTCATATTTTCATTTTGAAAATCCTAATGATCGAGATCTCCACATGAATATGTACTTGCAGACTAAATTTATATTTTTTCGAATTTTTTTACTATATTTTAAGATAGATAGAAAATCACTTGATCTGAAAATTCTGGACCATCCAAAAACAATTATTTTCTACCTATCTAAAAAAATAGAAAATTTAGCCCACAAGTATATTCTCATATGAAAATTATGTTGAACGGTTCGGATCGACCGTTACAATTTTGAAAACGACAATATTAATTGATCCGTAGTACGGACCAATCCGTGCTATACATAGTAACATAGACTTGTTTGTTGACAACCTTTTCCCAAGAAGTTTTCCTTTTACCGCTTAATTGCTCGTCTTGGTGATTTGCCCCTTAATTATTTTGCTTTTGTTTAATCGAAAGTTCTCCGCGAGCATTTAAATTAAACTGTGACATGGAATAGGTAAGGTTCTAATGCTGATGATGTAATGCCTACATGCACCGATGAATTCCGATGTAATTGGTTAGTGCTGATAGGGTGACTCTCAAGTTAAAATTAATGGTGAGGTGTTTTGTTATATTCTGTAATTTAAAGGAAATTAGTCAAGTTGAGCCATTAATAAAATTTAGAGTCCAAAATAATTAATAGCAAAAAAGAGAAAGATATTAACAACTAGGCCATTGTCTACTACCTTATAAAGAAAATTAGTACTTTGTTTCCAAATAGACGCATGTCTCCTTGTACAAGTTTTGATAGGTAGCATCTTCTTATTTTGATATTTAGTTACGTCTTAACTTTCTTTTCCCTTTTTGGTAATAGTGGACAGATTCATCAGTTTCATTACAAAACAAAAAATTATATAGTACAATAAAAATGACACTATATACTGATATCATATTGTCTGACAATTTAAGCAACATTAGTTGAAACATCAACTAAAGCAAACCTCCATTAATTCGAAAAGTATCACGAAATTGAAACAGATGATGTGACATTTGTAATTTCAATTGCAGGGATTAACAAGTTGTCTCAAAATGTCACATAAGCTTGTGCAACTGTTTACAAATGGTATAAGCATTTCCATCTTGCAGTTGTAAAATATTACTTTTATTGTTCATTCCGAATTTTTTTTTTTTTTCTGTCATTTCAGTGAACAAATTTCTAACGTTTCAATTGCTAAAATAAAGATGCTCTTGAACCAATAAAACTAACACCATAAACTATGTGGCCAAGGTTTAAAAAAAAAAAAAACTATGTGAGTTCAACGAAATGAAATTCAAAGAATATGTACTCATGGAAATTCTCCAAGAATAAAACACCAAATTGATTGCTTGGACCCCCAAATAAGGTCACAATAAACTAGATTAAATTTGTACAATGCAATTACAAGTTACTAAATAGAATCTTTATAATAAATCGTATGATGCTAAATGAATCAATAAAAAAGTTCGTCAAACGAAAAATAATATGCATTACATACATTAATTGAATATATGAAGCAGAATTCTCACCTCTGAAACCTAGGGGTGGTCAATTTTATACAGTCGACGACTCAAACCCTAGCCATAAATTTTGCAATACAAAAGCAATACATAATTGCGTCGTCTAATACCTCGTACAAAAATCGATCAAATGCCGGTCAACCTCGCTATGTTAATACCTCATCCTACCAGAATACCAGATATCATCACACATGAAATTAGGTTATTTCATGTGCACAGCTCGTTTGGTACGGGTTTGTACTGGCCACATATGTGCCTTCAGAATCAACCCCACACGAGCGGAAGTTTGAAGTTTTGATCTTACTTTTTGTTTTAACACGACTAGTAGATGAACTGGTTGAACCAGGGGAGCCCGGGTTTTTGGCCTTCTTCTTGCGCCGAATTTTCTTAGATGGCTTTCCCTCTTCGCGTGTAGAGGTTGTGCTATTATGCCTCATGCTACTAAATGATTCAGATAGTGATCTATTAGAATCTGGCTCAGTCAAAATCCCTGCTTATAAATATAACAGTGGAAATTAAAATGAATTAAAACTTTAGACATTAATTATCATGAATAAAAATATAGAATACTGGTTGATAAAAAATACAATATTTGAAAAATAAAATATTTTAGGAGGAGAGAACTCGACACGATAAAGTACACACTAGTAATTTTCTACATTTCTATATATTTCAACCAAAAAAATGAAACAAACCTCGATTAACCCAGGGAGACTCGTTTGCCATATTGCTAAGTGCAGCAGATGTGTAACCAGCTGCTGTCTGAAATTCTTTCATCTGTATTTTTCAATTCCATTGACAATTTTAAAATATCAATATCCCTTATTGTGGATATACAAACAAAAATAAAACCTTTTATATATATATATATATATTTATGTCATAGCATACCCAACTTGGTGCATGGTCAGATGAGCGGTCCCAACCAATGTGAGATACATGTTTTACATCTGTTGGCAAGCCTATTTCCATCTCATGCTCCTTTGCAGCTATATATGAACAAAGAAAATAATATTTCATATTATCAGTTGCAAATACACCATATATTTTAGTTTTTATTTACAAAGAAATGTTAACACAAATATTTGATACAAATCTCGCCACGTAATGCTGGCCAAGTATATTATTGATATATTGCTGATACCGTGCCTCAGTATCCTATACTTCTATTTGCATATATGAAAAACTTGTAGTTGCAATAATTCACAGAGGACAAATTAACATAGCAGATGAAATATTGCAAAATAAATAAATAAAATAATAACTTACCAAACATATTTTTGAAGCCCTTGAAGAACCCTTTCATCGTGGTTAACAATTTGATCTCTCTCTATCTCTGAAAAAAAGACTTTAAAAATACACAAATAAATAAGAGTCATGAAGAGACCCAACCCCCATTAAATGCACAATTATGTGGTGTGGACAGCCATTTAATGACTCACTTTGTTCACACTTTTTTCTTGTCTATGTTACATACAATGATCAGATGCATTGATTGAGACCATAATTGCCACTTCCACATTCAATTAAAGTTCAATCTCCATCTATGTTAGTCCTATAGTACAAATTTGTAGTATCAACCCCATGTACATTTCTATGCAAAAAAAAAATGTACCCCTCAATGAACTGATAATTTGTTTAAAAGGCCCTTGAGCCAATCTGAACTTAGATAAAATTATGTTGTATATCACTTTATTTATATACATTGGTTTTAAAAGAAACAAGTTTAGATGAATATGACTTGTGTTATTAAGTTTCAACAGTTATTTATGAAAACTGGTAATTTAATATTTTCAGCGGGTACTTATGCAAATGAAATTTTCACTTTTCATCATTACATCCGTGATTTGGGGTTTAATTATTGGAATCAACGCATTGATTGATGAATAGGAAATACTATCCAAAAATCAAATTAAAATCATCAGCAGATTCTAATGATTTAATACCAATACTTAACCAAGATAATGTAAAAGCAAACTGTACCAAAATAATAAAAGAAAAATCCAGCAAATTGGGGATGATGGATTAAATCAAAATATAGTACAATACTACTCCAAAGGAGAATCTAAAAGAATTAAAAATGAAGAGAAATGCATCATTACGCACCTCTAATGGAAGCCAAAGAATTCTAGTGTGCTTTTCATTCCACAAATCTATTACCCCTTGTTTCACTTCCCCCCTTTGATGTATCAATGCAGAAGAAATATTTTTATGGGGGAAAGGTCAAGGGTCATTTCACAACCCAACAATGACAAGGAACTTGTCGAAGAGAGAGATGAGGGGGGAGAGGGGGAGGGGAGAGAGAGAGAGACCAGCGAACGAATGAAAGGCGGTGACTTGTGAGTTTTAATTTTGTTACAGAAATAGAAAGTCAAAAGGGAGAAGAGGGGTAAATTGTGAAAAAGGAGGGATGTTTCCACTTTGAAATGTTGTCATTGGTTTGCAAGGAATTTTGTGGTGGTAGCCCGGGCCTCCCTCTCCCTCTCTCCTCTGCAAGATTGGCGCATTCCTCTCCATTTATCTCTTAATGGAGAGAGTAGGATACTGTCATGTTACCAACTCACAATACTTTTTTGTTTGTTTGTTTGTTTGAAGTAGCAGGCACTTACCTGCTAATATTTCAAATTTACAACACATTTAGAGCTGTTGACATTTCATCATTTTATCAAATATTTTTTATCAAATTAGTTATGTCTAAAAATTGATGTTGCATTTTTGTTATGGGTCGCAGGATGAGGTTTACTCAAATTTTTATAAGATTTTAGAAAAGGAATGATGGTAGAAATTTATATTTGCAATATGTATTCCACACTAAGACATATAAACTATAAAAAAAAATTAATTGGGAGCAAAATCAGAAAATAGATAGAATGAGACAAAAATTTAGAGTAAAGTATGATTGTATAATTAATTTAAACACAAGTATATTTTTATATTTTATTTTGTAAAAAGCATGACAATAGAAGTATATTTTGGAAAATATTTTGGACGAATAGGTAAATGCCTCCCATGACATGACTCTGCTACTTAGTTTAATTGAAGTAACAATTGCTATTTAATTTTACTTTTACATTAAAAGCACATATCAAGTTATCAACAACAAATTTAGAGTTTATAATCGCTTAGTCAGTACAAATTTCATGTTCTACTTGTCTCCGGGGGCGGATTTTCGTCAGGTGGGCAAAAAAATATCGAATCGGATTTAAATATCTAATCGGGTTTAAATTCATTAACCAATTGGATACTCGATAAAACCAATGCTTTAACTTTTACTTTCCAATGGTTTGACTTGTAATTTCTGATGTTTTGACTTGTAATTATAATTACCAATCAAAATTGAACAAATTTATTTCAATTTTAACCCTAAATTTAACCTGAATTACAAATCAAACGTCTAGAGAGAGGCAAAAAAAATCCAAGAGGAGCAAAATCGGCTAGAACCGATAAATCTCCACTAAAACTCAAAATCCATGGGCCCTAGAACCACCTGGGTCCACCCCCGGCTTGTCTCACTCACATTTATCATATGGGAAAAGTAATGATGATAGAAAAACATATCATGTTAGTATCTTTGATTGCTAGGTAGACCTGAATTTGAATAAATCCAAAGCTAAGAATTAAGCTACCTATATTAGTTGATCATTTTAATTTATTCAACTACGGCTTAAGTAACTTTCCTTTAATTAACTTATTAATTAATAATGTAATACAATACCAAAATGCGTTATTTTAAATAATTTTCATTTAATGGAGATGATAATGCAGCAGTTAAATCTCAAGTGAAAGGAAAACTGGAGGGGAACAACAGTAGAAATAATTAAAATTAATAATAGACTGGGAGAGTCACGGGAGTACTAATTAATAGAGATTCTCACTGTTTTTCTCATCAAATCTATAAACTTTTTCATCTATCTATGTTGTCTCAATTTGCCTCTCTGCATGGGCTTGGATTTAGCTCCGGACAATGACAAAATAATCAATCATAAATCACAACCCCTGATTTGTTTCATGTCCGATGGAAGTTTCAGAATGGAAATCGGAGGCGAATCTCATAGATCCTATGACTCTATGAGGTAATATGAATATTTCTCTTTGGATCACGACCGTCTGATTGGAATTTGGAGCAATCCAATATGAGATGGAATATACATGACCACTTTAATAGTTGTACAGATTTTGATTGGATGATCCAGATCCAAACATAAATATATTGTTACCTTAGGTGATACAAATTCATCGGAGGCTATCTGATGTGCATCAGATAAATTTGATCTGATGTTAGATTAGAGCTGTCTGATTCGTATCAAGATTTCGCACATACAATTGTAAATTTTGTGTGGATCAAATATATATGAATTATCGAACGGCTCCGATTCGATCAAATATCGAATCACCTCCCACTCCTTGGCAATGTACAATAAAAATTTGAAATAGTATGTATTTTTTTATTTGAATGGACCTGGTTCAAAGTTTTTTTTTGATGGTTGGCGCCAACAAATATATTGATAAAAATGTTTAATTACACCAGGTTCCTAAGATTAACACTAATTACATATTATTTACACAAATTTTCTCAAACGAATTCCACCCACTGGGCAATCTCAGTTGCCATTTCATTTAGAACCACTGGGCAATCTCAGTTGCCATTTCATTTAGAACTCGTAAGAAATCATTTCAATATTGTAAAAAAAAAAAATTGCCTACCCAACCAATAAAATATAAAATTTTCTAAAATAAAATGTTAGCATTTGAAACTTTCAATATTCTATTTACTTTACTTAATAAGTGAAAGCAGGAAAGAAAAAACGAAGTATTATTTATTCACTATAAAAGTGAGGGGCGGATTTAGAATTTTCGTCAGGGGTGCAAAAAAAATATCGAATCGGATTTAAATCCATTAACCAATCGATAAAAACAATGCTTTAACTTATACTTTCCAATACTTTGACTTGTAATTTCTGATGCTTTGATTTATAATTCTAATTACTAATCAAAATTCAACAAATTTATTTCAATTTTAACACTAAATTTAACCCGAATTACAATCAAACGTCTAGAGGAGGGCAAAAAAAATTTCAAGGGAGACAAAGTCGGTCAGAACCGATAAATCTCTACTAAAACTCAAAATTCAGGGGGGCAGCTGCCACTTGGATATACTTGGGTCCGCCCCTGATAAAAGTAATAAAGTTTATATGAGTCATGACTAATGGAATTTTTATTGGTAACCTTAATTATAATTACAGTTGTCTCCAAAGGGTCCACCAATCTTAATTTAATTGTATTATACTGTTCCAGCTTTCTCGTTGACAGCACTAAATTTTCTTCCACAGTTGTAGGTGTGGATTTTGTCATATCGTTAATCGGACGGTTCAACGGGTATATATATGAACGATCAAAGGGACCCAATTTGAAAAAAAAAAAACAAAAAAAAACCACATAATCCAACCTACCGAGCCTAATTCAAATGAACAAGAAACCCAAAATGACCTAATTTTAGAATTAGTAAAGATAACAGTTTTCAAGTAGAAAGTTATAAGTTCAAAATTCGAAGGTAATTTTTTTTTTGGACATTAAATGAAAGTTGATTGGTTAGACCTTTTCTTATCCAAACAAAATAACAATAGTTACTTTTAATATATATCAACTTAAATTTCATTTTAATGGAATGGACCTAGACCTTGTTATCATTTTTTTTATAAATATAGATCAGGTGCCACCTCATTGCAGGAGTTATATTAATAATATAGGTTAATAATAAAATAGTTTGCTATTCATATATGTGGCTAATTTGAACATTCAAATAATTTGAGCCATCAAACATGGTGTCATGATTTTAATGGTCCATCAATGAGGGCCCACTCCTGTGAAATTTTAAAAGGAAACTCATGGGGCCCTAGTCAGATACTTTTTAAAAATCATAATTAAAAAAAATTAAAATTAGCAAACCAACATGATTACTCGGTTATTTCCAAAAATCATAAGAACCGAAATGCCAATTCGGTCCCCATTTTTTTTTCTCCTGGGACCGAATTGGCATTTCGGTCCCTCTCATTTCACAGTTTTTCCGCAGAGCCGCCACAGAAAATCGAAGGGGATGGGACCGAATTGCCATTTCGGTCCCCCACCCCTTTTTTATTTTTTTAAATTTTTTAAAGAGAAGATGAAATATAACACTAAAAAATCAAAAAAAAATTCCCTTTGTCAATTACTTTTTTGATAGCATATTTATACTAAAACACGCTAAATTACTTGAAATTATGTTAATTTATGTTGAATTACACTAAATTACTTGAAATTACAATAATTATGTAGAATTATGCTAAAATACGGTAAATTACGCTAAAATACGGTAAATTATGTAGAATTATGCTAAAATACGGTAAATTATGCCAATTTTGTACCATCTTTCATAAATAAATAAAAATAGTAAAGAAATTCCAGAAATAATAAAAATTGGTATTCTACAAGTTCATTACATAACTAATTTACTGAGCTACGTAGATTGAACAATAGAAATGAAAATCTTAATCGAAAACTTCAACTGAAGTTTTGAGGCCCTTCTCTTTGTTTTTTGGCGATTCTGAATTTGAAAATCTGGCAAAGCCAAATTGGACACATGCGCATTTTCACAAGCTTTCCGAAAAGTGGTCATTTGCTGAAATCGGACACTCGAGCGCCGTTTTATAGCCGTTTGAAGTTTCATCGTCGTTTTTCGCCTTCTCAATCCAGATATCATTCCTATTCATACGTAATTTAGCGTAATTTACCGTATTTTAGCATAATTCTACATAATTCTACATAATTTGAAGTAATTTAGTGTAATTTAGCATAAATTAATATAATTTTAAGTAAGTAATTTAGCATTTTTAATATAAATATGCTAATTATATATAAAAAATGTAATCTAGCAAATATTTAAAAAAACAATTCGATTTTTTATTGTTAGATTTCAGCATATTAGCTTATTTGTCTCTAAAAAAAAAGTTAACATAATTTAAAGTAATCCACTGTCAATAAGCATAAATTAACATAATTTCAAGTAATTTAGCGTATTTTAGTATAAATATGCTATCAAAAAAGTAAGGGGGAATTTCATGTATCCCCCTCAAAAATCTTGAAATTACGTATTTCTCCCTCTAAAATTCATAATATCATATTTACCCTTCTAAAATTAAAAAACTCACAAATTTACCCAAATTATTAATTTTTGTAATAAAACTCATTTTAAATTTATAGACTACCCATTTTACCCTCTTCTCCCTCTATTCTTGTTCTCATTTCTCTTCGTTCCCATTGAAATCCCAGAAAAAAGGGTATTACATGACAATGGCATACATGCTGAAATTGATGTTACAACATTGAACGGTACAACCCGTCCTATTAACCTGATTCTCGGCAAAAGATATCTACAATTACAAGAAAAGAAAGAAAAAACATCTTCCCCAAATTATATAGTCACGAAAAATAAAAATTTGGGCAAATTTTCTTCAGCTGAATTCACTCATTGTTTGCACCTTCATATAATTCCAAATTGATCAACTCAATCAGAGTTTCTGATCAGTATTGTAGAACAAGTCTCTGTTTTGGCCATTTGATACTGAAGCGGTCACCTGATGTAGCTTCTGATCGACATATGAAGTTCCCTCAATGTTATCTAGGTTGTTTGATAAAATGAGATTAGTTTAATATAAAACAAAAATGGATGAGTGACATAGCAACCTAAAATTCTTAATTACCTATTTGATTTGTACTAGTTTACCACTAGCTGACTGGACCCAAATATTCTGACACAACCTATTGATATTTCCCTATTTTTTCTTGTCTTACCAATAATGATTATTTAAGTGAATTCAGTTAATTAAATAGAGAGAGAAAAGAGTGCATAAGGTAAAATGATGTCTCTCGTTTTTCTTCTTTTCTTTTGCAATGGAGAGCTTCACCTTTTTTTTTTCTGGGATTTCAATGGGAACGAAGAGAAATGAGAACAAGAATAGAGGGAGAAGAGGGTAAAATGGGTAGTCTATAAATTTAAAATGAGTTTTATTACAAAAATTAATAATTTGGGTAAATTTGTGAGTTTTTGAATTTTAGAAGGGTAAATATGATATTATGAATTTTAGAGGGGGAAATACGTAATTTCAAGATTTTTGAGGGGGATACATGAAATTCCCCCAAAAAGTAATTTGACAAAAGAAAAAAATTCGATTTTTTAGTGTTATATTTCATTATTTTAGTTATTTGTCTCTCTTAAAAAAAAAGAAAAAAAAAGAAGAGACCGAAATCCCAATTCGGTCTCCACTGAAAATACCCTGGACCAAATTGAAATCTCAATTCCAGGGTGCTACACGAAAGGCAACACAGTTTTCTGTGAAAAAAGTATGAAAAAGAGGGAGATCGAAATGCCAATTCGGTCCCAAGAAAAAAAAAAAGTGGGAACCGAATTGACATCTCGGTTTTATGATTTTGGAAAAAGCCATCCTAGTCAGATACTTTTTGCTTCGTGTTACTTTATATACTACATTAATAATGCTGAAAAAACTGATGAAAATCAACAAAAAAAAAATCAGAAAAAAACAAAAGCAAAATAAAATATAAAAACAAGAAGAGAGAGAAAGTGGAGTTGCACTTCTAAAACCAGTGTAACAAAATACGGTTCATGCGGCCGCATATGCAGCTGCGGTTGGCAACTGCGCATAGAAAATCAATATGCAATCCGCATATACGGTTCCGCTGATCCAAACCCATTATTTGAGTTCAAATCCAAAAATTTTCAAACCCATTAACTGGGTCCGGACCAAAAATGACCTCCAAAGCCATTATCTGAGTCCGGATGTCCAGGCAATGAATCCAGCAACTCCCCCTCTTCTTTTATAGGAGTTTCAGCGCTTTCAATTGTTTGTTTTATGATTGTGGGACTATTTGCTCCGCTCCGCTTCAGCGTCTCACACTACGTCCCGCAATTCACCTAATATTTAATGGCCGAACACTACATCATGCGCAGCCCATTTGTGAAATGCTGTTGGCCCAAAAATAAAGGCCTAATATTTAATAAGCATTCCCGGTGATAAATCTTATTAAATATATTTGATATAGTTCCCAAAAAGGCCGAATATTAAATGCTTATTTGATATATTTAATATATTTTATAAAGATGGTCCAAATATTTAATATATTTCATATATATGGTCCTAATATTTAATATTTATTGAAAGAATCCGCATATATAAGTCCGCATAAAAATCCGCATATGCGGCCGCATACCGCATACCGCATATGCAGTATGCAGTGGGCTTCCGCATACCGCATGAAAACCGCATTTAATAACATTGTCTAAAACTATTGCTTTTATTCTAAATTTCTAATAGGCTAAAGTCTCCTCTTGCATTCCATCCTATTTATCTAATCATTTATAAATATATTTGTTATAACTCAAATATAGGCCAATTTTGAGCAACATCAACGCATAAAAAAAATATATCAACAAATGTTTCAGCAAAAGTTAATGGATCGTTACGTGGCCATAATATTCAAGTTGAAAATTTAAAATATGTACTTAAATACTTAAAAAAGAAAGTTCCATATATACTATAGATATACTTTTTCTATTGTAAAATTTGAAAAATAAAAAAAATTTATTTTCCAATTTATTTTCCTCTTATATTTGATCAAAATTGAGCATCACTATTTTTTTCACTATCAATAATAAAATATTATATATAGGATGTCAATGAATATTAAAAATAAGAAATCATATTTTCTTATTTCGTAAATACATATACAATTTTTTTTTTTTTTGCTGATTTTTGTATCTACAACATCTATATTTGAAGAATGAAGAACTCAAATAAGTTTTTTTTTTAATATTTTGGAATCAACAAAGTTATAATTGTAGTAGTGTATTTATACCGATATCTATTTTTCATAAGCCCAATTTAATAAACCGACAAATAAATTAATGTTGACATAAGTCACTTTTTAAACCATTTTAACCATTATCAAATAATCAGAAACATAATTTTATTCATTTCCAGGTTAAATAAATTTCATTTAATATAAAAAATTTAAATATTTAAAGGGTCTAACACAAAATAGCCAACAGATTAAGAAGACGATTACGTAATATATTCAATATTAAGCTCATTGTTTTCGTCAAGAGAGTATAATTTTGGTAAATCATTGAACAAAATCCGGTTCAGTTGCAGGGGCGGATCCAGGATTTTCGTTAGAGGGGCAAAAGAATATCGAATCGGGTTTAATTACCTAATTGGATTTAAATCTATTAACCAATTGAGTACTCGATAAAAAACAATGCTTTAACTTATATTTTCCAATGCTTTGACTTGTAATTTCTGATTCTCTGACTGATAATTCTAATTACCAATCAAAATTCAACAATTATTTTTTTCAATTTTAACCATAAATTTAATCCGAATTACAAGGGCAAAAAAAATTCCAGGTAGGGACAAAGTCGGTCGGAACTGATAAATCTCCACTAAAACTCAAAATCCAGGGGGGCAGCTGCCCCCCCCGGAATACACTGGGTCCGGTTCAGTCGTCAGGATCCGTTTTTCCTATACAGTATACACACTTGAAAAATATTTGTTAGCTACACTGAAAGACTATGAAGTTCTTGTCGCAGAAAATCCTGAATGGAAAATCAAGCGAAAATCGAAAAAATTAATGAAAGTTTGGATAGGAGAGAGAAGGATTGTTGCCTTGTTGTGCCTTTTTGGGTATAAATTATAATAAAATAATACAGGAATTTCTCTCTGTTGTACGCCAGCTGTGCTACTTCGCACAAGGATTGCAACTACTGAAGTCAACGAATTAATAACCTTTTCGCTTTGATCTGGATATTTCATAACAGGGGCGAATCTAATATTTTCGTCCGGAAAAAAAAATATCGAATTGAATTTAAATAGTTAATTAAATTTAAATTTATTAACTAATTGAATACTCGATAAAAAATAATACATTAATTTATATTTTTTAATGCTTTGAATTATAATTTTTGATACTTTAACTTATAATTCTAATTATCAATCAAAATTCAACAAATTTATTTCAATTTTAACTCTAAATTTAATTCAAATTATAAATCAAATATCCATAGGGGCAAAAAAAATTCTAGGAGGAGACAAAGTTGGTCAGGATTGATAGATTTTCACTAAAAATCAAAATCTAAGGAGAGCAGCTGCCCCCCCCCCCCCCCCCCCCCCCCCCCCCCGAGCAGTCCGCCCCTGTTTCATAACTGTCTCAGTGATACTTATTTACCGATCCATTATGCAAATAATCCAATATAGCTTAACAATGATTTTTTAAGCTTTAGTGAGACGATTTGGTAGACGTTATGTTGCTAATTAATATTACATAAACTATTAAACATAATATTGTGACGTGACCATTTTTTATTATACACACACACACACACCTTTTTCAGAAAAATAATAATATACTAAAGATACAAAAAGTTATAGAATTATGTCTCATACTAGAATTTTCCTTAAAATATGTTTCTATTTATATATTATCTTAAAAATATTATAAAAATACTTCATGTTCAAAATAATTATAAATCTATGCCTCTAAGTTTGAGTGAGGCTATGGTGCTATGCATAGCACCAATGGCTAGTGTACTACGGCTCAATATGGTACTTTTTAAAATCCTAACGGTCGATCCGACCGTTCAATGTGATATCCATATGAATATGTACTTGCAAACTAAATTTTATATTTTTTCGAATTTTTTTACTATTTTTTCAGATAGGTAGAAAAATCAGTGTTTTTTGAAAATTCTGGACCATCAAAATTCTACCTATATGAAAAAATAGTAAAAAAATTCAAAAAAAATATAAAATTTAGTTTGCAAGTACATATTCATATGGTTATCACATTGAACGGTCGGATCGACCGTTAGTATTTTAAAAAGTACCACATTGAGCCGTAGTACACTAGCCATCCGTGCTATGCATAGCACCATAGCCTCACTCCTCCAAGTTTTGCCCGTCCATGATATGCTTTGTAATTTGAGATTTCTTGTTACAAATTA
Organism: Carex kokanica; assembly: GCA_025461125.1. Taxonomy (NCBI): domain Eukaryota; kingdom Viridiplantae; phylum Streptophyta; class Magnoliopsida; order Poales; family Cyperaceae; genus Carex; species Carex kokanica. Next base: position 1,376,604 of record JAJGRX010001195.1, read on the forward strand.
ATTAATTGGCTTCAAACTATAATCAATTAGTCAAAAATTTATATTGACAATGAATTAATGACACTAGTTCAATATCCTACACGTCCGCTTTCAAATATCTACTTTGATAAATGGTGCTTGGTGGCCTGTTTAAGTAGGCAACGCTAATTTGTAGGCCTTTTGTTGTGAATTTTATTGGGTAGTTCTTTTTTGAGTAAAGGTTGGAGGTCAAACTATTAAACTATTTAATATCTATAAAGAATTGTTGGGTTTCAAACTTGCAATCTCTTACAAAAAAAACATTGTGTTTGTGACTAGATCAAATGCTAATTCTCAAATTTTTTTTTTGTTAGTTTTATATTATATGAATAGATTATTTACGATATATATAGAGGTTTGACAAAAAATTTCCGAATTTTTATCTATAACATACTGATCATTTAAATTCAAATCATACATTAATTTTTGCAAGAATTTCAAATACACCCGGGCCACTAAATAATCCAGTGGGTCAAGTCAAAATAGCCTGTAAACTGATCCACTGAATTATCCAGCGGGCCTGGCCCACTGAGTTATTTAACGGGCCGTAAATATTTAAAATTCTTATAAAAGTAGATGTATGATTTGAATTTTCAATGGAGCGGATGTTATAGATACAAATTTCGGAATTTTTTGGTACAGAAGTGTTGGTTCTTGTATTCTTCATGATATGCTAATAACAAGTAAACCCACAGCCCCACTACCTTGCCACAAATTCAAATATAGAAAGCCCAAGGAAGTATACCAGCCCAAAAAATAAAGAAGTTAGCCCACCCCATTTTTTAAGAGATATGGACCTTATCGATGTGGTGGCAACGAGTTGGCTCGGTTCGAGCTAGGTCCTAGCTCAACTTGTTAATTTTGGACTGAGCTATAGCCGAGCGAGCTGGACCTAGGACATCCGAGCTAAAACCTCAGCTTGAAATCGTGACAAGCCAGCCTGAGCTAGCTCGCTGGGTTTGGCTGGATCTTGTTTTAAGAAGAAAATAAATTCTACAAACTTTTTGGATCGAGCTGGACCGAGCTAGACAATATAAAATGCACACAAATTCATACAAATCCACAAATTGATGTCTAGCCGAGCTAGCTCGCGAGCTAGCGAGCAACAACAGACGGAAATGATTGATTGAGCTCTTTATATATAACCTATGGTCATTTCAACCTACTCTACAGCGGAGAGAGAGGAGATTGAAAAGAAATGAATACGCCTTCGCTTTGGACTATGGGTAGAAAATGGATCCGAATGGATGCAGATATCCGCTCTGTTTATGAGGTGAGAAATATATCCGTATCCGAATCATCAATTTAGATATATCTGATAAAAATCCGAATCTGTATCCGAATATATGTATCCGTTTAAATCCGGATTCGGAGCGGATATCCATATCCGTTTACAGCCCTAATCTCTTTACATAGATGTACCATCAATTTTAATGCAGGAAGCATCTTTGCTTGAACAGGCATGTCGGCACTCGGCACATGGTTTACTTGTTAGTGACACTTCTTTCATTTTCGCTATTTTTTTTTTACAAAAAAATCACTAATTTTAAAGTTACAATATGATTTTCATAATCTATAGGATAACAACTTCTTTTGGTATAAATATTGATTCCAAATGATATATCGAGAGACATTTCTATTTTTAATTATGAGCAAGAAATCAGCACCCATGATACCACGGTTCTAAATCCTTAATTGTACAACGACCGATGCAAACCGCATTTTTTCATTTGTATTATTGTATATTAAAATATTACAAGAATCGAATTTTTGCATTATTTAAAAGTTCTTTTAAATATTTGTTAGATAGGAAAGAAAACTATTGGTTCTAAAAAGAGAAGAAAAAAATGCACCATTTACCTGCATATCAGATATATACATAAGAGACGATAAAATTGCTGATCCGGGTGAACAGTAAAAACAGTGCAACCGAATTCTGGACTATGTGATCAGCTATTTTGAAAGTGCCTTAATAAATAGTAAAAAAATTTCAAAAAATGTAAAATTTGGTCTCCAAGCAGATTTTAATATAGAGATCATATCTAACGGTTTGGATCAACAGTTTGGACTTTGAAAATCCGAAAACCATTCGGTTGCACAAGAGCTTAGGAACAAACGTTTTGATATTAGCCCCTCTCTCTCTCTATCTATCTATCTATGTGTGTGTGTGTGTAAATTCTGAAAGTTGTATTTTGCTTATTTGAGAAAGTTTTAACTCAAACATTCTAATAATCATTAATTTAAAAATAATGATAAACACATTACGTGCAAGATATAAAACTTGAAGTTAAATAGAAAGAAATTATATGTCAAGTATAAAACATTTTTAAGATGCACATAAATAGTCCATTATATGGACCGCAAATATAATTTTACTTTCAAAAATTCTAGACCATTCAATTGAAATGATTTTTTTTTCTTATTTAAGAAATGTTACAAATATCAACAATAATCTGTTTTATCTGCGAGAATAAAAAATAACTATTGTTGAAAATAAGCCAGTAGAAATTACTAATTTTAAAAATATTACTATTACTTACAAAAATATCTGCAAACCATACCGACACTAAGGGTATGTTTGGTTGCAAAACAAGAATAGTTAGAATAGCCAAATCAAGAATAGCTATTTTTTGTCTTACTATAATAGTCAAATCTCAAAATCCTTAGAAAAAATCTATTCTAATAAGACAAAAAGTTTGAATTCCCTATTCTAACTATTTTAATCCAACCAAACACCAAATAAGCTATTCTGAATGATCTAATTTTAAAAATAGCCTATTCTCAACCCAACTAAATATAGCCCAAGTAATTAAGCACTTTATTTATCCTTGCAGATAAAATAATTTCAGTCAATTAAAAAGTCTTTTGTTCTTGCTTTCACGCATTCTCTTTTGCTATCATGTATTTATCTCTCTACCGCATTTCCATCTTATCTTTCTTTTCTTCGACAGTCAACCCAAAGAGAGAATATCTAGACTTCCCAGTGTTCCCACATCATCTCTCTCTTTCTAACTTTTCTCCTCTCTCCATCGCAATTTTTTCTCTTTTTGGTTCGTTGCTTTTGCATTACAACAACTCAATTAGGAACTTGTCTATGTTACATATTCAGTCAATGAAGTCTTATTTATGTAGCGAGTTACTTGGTGTTGTAGGCCAGTAGTAGTTTTAATTATACTTTTTATTCGCCATGACATTTTTTTTTAATTTGGCACGAATCTCAAAACAAACTCTCTATAGTTTCTTTAGTCAGTTTGGTCCGGCTGAGATTAATCTGGACCGTTAATTTCTGATGTAATAGCCTCACCTGAGGGGATACAGACTCCAATGCCTCTCCCTCCGGCCAAATCTGGTTGGAGTTTTGTCTTTACTTTTTCCTCTCTATTCCCCTCATTCCTTATTCCAACTGAAAATAAGTACAATTGAAAACCTTAACTCATTTGATTAGGGGAAGAATCGTTGTTGAACAAGGAATTAGACGAAGCCAAAGGAATTGCAGAGATGAGCTGGACAAGAGTAAGTTCAATTTTGTAGGATCATAGGTGAAGAATGAAATCTAAGAGCTTGCTGTTAGATTTGTCGGAGCAGGATGAGCAACCAAGTTGCGAATTAGATGAAGGAAAAACTGTGATGAGGTGAGACAACTAGACAACAAGGGCTGGGTGGCGGAGTCCGGATCCCGCGAAGCAACTCAAATTTTAAGTTCGGATCCGAACTATCCGATAAAAATCGGACTGAGATATACGTGGCCGCTTTACAATTCTGTCAAAATTGATCGGACGGTCCGGATTCAAAAATAAAATTTAAGGTACCTTAGGTGATAGAAAATTCCGGATGGTGTGGAATTTTTGGAACCATCAGCGGAAGCGGAGCAAAAGTCGCATTAGATCCTGAGAAACATGCTTTCTGTGTTTAAGACGAAAATAAATCTGCTGTGATTCTCGGGAATTACAGGATCTCGCGATTCCGATCTCAACTGTTGGTATTTTTCAATGTGCGTGCATAAATTTATTTTTCTGAGAATGTTTCCGAGATCCGCGCACGGAAAATTTTGAACTGTTGATCTTGGAATTTCAGAATCCTGCGATCCCTATCGGAATCGCAGCAGATTCGGACTCATTTAAGACGAAGATTGTTGGAAGAGAAAAGAAACGAGAATGTTTTTCGGGGCAGAAATTTATTAAAAAGGAATTAAATTTAATAAAAAAATATTTAACAAGTTATATTTTAGAACAAGACATATATATTTGTTACTTTAATTAAATAAATACTTTATTAATAAAATATATTAAAAATAACATAAATATTTATAATTTTTTTTAACTGTACAGAGGTTTAATCATCCTTGAACATCTTTTAAAGGGAGGTGAGCGTAACAAAATTAAGAAGAATTAATTTGGTCTGCCGAAAAGTAAAGTATAGAGTTTAGATTTTGAGGCACAATAAAGACATAAAACTTCTCTTATTAAAATATAATTTGATAAAGTTAAAAGTATGTGATAGAAATATAAATAGACAACTATTTATTTTAAATATTTTTCTTTGCACTAGCATACAAATATTCATTCCAACTTAAAAAAATATATAGTCATAAAAGTTTGAAATAACTGATGGCTTATATTTCCAATATATATTAGGCATGCATGTATTTAAATTAAATAAATTGTGCATTGGAGTTGAAAGAAAGAATTAGTTACCGAAATAATTGTGCATTCTTTACGGTTTGAACATTTTTCTTTTTTGAAGGTCGGAAGCTTTTAAAGCTACAATAATTTAATTGACAATTAAAAAAGTTTTACAAGTTCCTAATCTAGATTCCACACTCACTATGTACTCATGACAGACGAACTAGATCTATTTACAAGCGGTTTAAACATTTTGTAATAGTTTTTTTTTATTGGTTTTATACATTTTGTTATTCTTTTTTTGAACTAACTTAAATTTAAAAACAATAATTAAACGTGATCAGTCACATTACGTGATTGTCCTCTACAATTTTACTTATGTCTCGTCATATCATGTAAGAATAAATTTTAGTCATGTGACGTGACGTGACGTGACCGAATAACAGTATATTAGTCACGTCACGTTACGTTATTTCTCTAGAGTAAATGAATTGTACATTAATCGATAAATTAATTTGCGAATTAGTTCATCAATTAATTTACTGGCCGACATGCTTGGATTTAATATTGGCACCTCAATTAGCCATAATTTGATTAGCTACTTAGTCATAATCCATTAATTTCTAGCCAATAAGCTCTCTAATTTGTTATGTGCTCATGAAGCAACAACGTGTGCAAATTTTACTCAAAAAAAAAAAAACAACGTGTGCAAATGAAGCGAAAGCAAAATGGATAAAAAGAGATACTAAACCGCCCAATGAAATAAATGAACGTGGCTAATTCACCATACAAAGGTAAGAGAGAGGAGAGGCAGGTCTCAACGTTTGTGTGCATGTCTCCACTCATATATTGACCCGGATTCTCTGTGGCCGTGTCATGAGCCAAACCGTGTGCAATTAATATGTATATAATTATACGCTGTGTTCTATATCCAATAGGTACTATTATTGTGTAGCTAGCCCTAAATAAAATTAAAAAAGTAAAATAATAACACCTGAATGGATCTTTTAAATTGCTAATAATACAAATATAGCATCCATATTAATTTACTTGTTAACTCGCCATACCGTATAATACTTGTGAAATTTTACATGAGGCTCATGCTCTAGATGATTAGGACTAGCTTGTTCCATGGACTCAGTTTATAGACATGTGCTTGTGAAGTTTGTCACCGGGCGCACGGCACAGTCAGGCAACTGTGTCATAGATTCTTGGGACTTTATGTGATTACATCCATAGACATGGTTTACAGATTTATCTTTCATTCTACCTGTTAAGTTAGTTAATTAAGCGAATCTTTAATTGATTAATTCTTCCCGGCCGCATTCCATTTTTAAATGAGAAAGAGAGAGCACCAAAAAGTCCTGATCATACATGACATGCCATTCTTTTCACCTACAGTCTCCGGAGAGAACTTTTGAATATTTCACTGACTAATTCAGGGGTGGACCTATTTCGGCTCTCTGGAATACTTGCGAACTTTTGAAGATTTCGTCTTGTGAGTTTTAGTGAAGATTTATCGATTCTGACCGATTTTGTTTCTTCTGAAATTTTTTTTGTCTTTCTCTGAACGTTTGATTTGTAATTCGGGTTAAAATTTAGGGTTAAAATTGAAATAAATTTGTTGAATTTTAATTGGTAATTAGAATTATAAGTCAAAGTATCAGAAATTATAAGTCAAAGTATTAAAAAGTATAAGTTAAAGTATTATTTTTTATCGAGTATCCAATTGGTTAATGGATTTAAATCTAATTAGGTATTTAAACCCGATTCGATATTTTTTTGCACCCCTGACGAAAATCCTAAATCCGCCCCTAACTATATTACAAGAATCAGTTGGAAAGGTGAGGATAAAAAAAATAATAATTAATACCGTGGTAATTAAGTGAGACAAGTCACTTCTTGAACCCTACAAAACAAGATATTATGGGCAATAATACTTTTTGTTTCCACATATGCACCATAAAGATATGAAGATATATATGAAGGTATATATATGAGTGAGGCTACGGTACTTTGCATAGCACGGATTGGTCCGTGTTACGGCTCAATATTTGAGTTTTCAAAATTCTAACGGTCGATCCGAACTGTTCAACATGATTATAAAATGAATATGTACTTGCAAACCAAAGTTTACATTTTTTTCGAATTATTTTACTATTTTTTTAGATAGGTAGAAAATCATTGTTTTTGGATGTTTCCACATTTTTTTTATCTCAAATAATTAATACCGTGTCTGTCCCTTTTGCTTTTAGTTGGTAATAAATGAATCATACACAATCTCGGATAAATAAAATATTTTCTTTTCTTGCAAACGTGGCGACCCCTAGCTATAATTTTTTTATTTTATAAGTGTATATATATATATAGTGCTGGGCTTAGCTACTTCATGGAGTAAAACGATTTGGTGCTCCACCCATCATTATTTTCATTTTGAAAATCTAAACGATCGATCCGAACCGCTCAAGTTGTTCTCCATATTGATATGTGCTTGGAGACCAAATTTTACATTTTTTGGAATTTTTTTACTATTTATTAAGCCACTTTGAAAATCACTGATCCGGCGGTCCAGAAATTTTTACTGTTTTTTACTGTTCATAAAGATTTTCAGATTTTCAAAGTGGCTTAATAAATAGTAAAAAAATTCCAAAAAATGTAAAATTTGGTCTCCAAGTACATTTTAATATGAAGAACATGTTGGAAGGTTCGAATCGACTATTTGAACTTTGAAAATGAAGATATGGCGTGAAGTACAAAGTCGTTTTACTTCATGAAGTAGCTAAGTCCATCTATATATATGTGTGTGTGTGTGTGTGTGTGATTTATTGGGTTTCATCTAAGTTGTCTTAATAGTTGTGTTTTTTATTAACTAGTTAATCAAAAGTTTAGAAACCATATAACCAGGTTTAGAGGAGCAAAATCCGATCCAATTTGAGAAATCCATCCGACTCGACGCAATTTGACTAGAATTTTTTTTTTTTTTTAAAAAGTGCACCTGATCCGAATTAAATTTGACTCGATTCGAGACATGGACATGCATCCAAAGTTGAAAAATATAAAATCTGATCCGTGACTTGACACTTTCCTAAAGTCAAACTGATACAAAATCTAATCAACTTGAACGAAAATCCGTCGGATTCGATTTAAAATCTTGACATGAATCAAAATTGGACAATCCGACCTATTGCTCCTAATTAGGCTTCTTATAATTTTTAAACGATCGACTTTTGAAGATTTCAACCTATTAAAAAGAATTTTGATATAAAAAATTATACAAGTAATAACAATTTTGAAAAATATATGGTTAGAGATTTATTAACAATGAATTAATTTGATAATCTTTATAGTAATAAATAACTTATAATTTTAAAATTTACAGATGAAAAATGATCTATTACTTTATGTATATGATCAAATTTTATTCACGTTTACATAAAATGAATTGAGATATGCAACATTTATATTTAATATTTTTTTTATCAAAGTTCAAATGACATTTAAATTGTATGAAATTTAACATAATATCAATATACAATGATAATAAGATGTCTAATCCTTCTTTTTTTTTTTTTGGGAGAAAACATTATCAAGGTTGTCAAGTTAAACCATTCTCAATGAATTCCAACCCAGAGTATAATATATTAAGCTAACCATAAGATATAAAGTAAGTTTTAATGAAAAAAAACCAAAATTAACAAGGACCATTTTTATTTTATAATTGTTTTACTATTACGTGCTTGTATATATATATGTAAATTTTTCTAAATAAAATATTATACACGTGTCAGATCAAAATTTATTTATTCTTTTGAACTTTTTGAGATAGAAAGATGGTGGTTTAGTCTTCCAACTTTTATTTAATGTTTATAAAGGACGTTCATTCGAGTTGCGAACTCACAATCTCTCATACGAAGAATTTTGTCATTTGTCATTAAACCAAAGACTGATATTAACTAATTGAAAATTATTACAATTCTGTTAGGTAGTTTGGAACGGGTGGTCGTGCTCGATCAGTGTTCTAAAAAACGTCTGTTTAGGCCGATTAATCGGCCGATTAGTCGTTGGCGGTGACCAAACTGTTATGGATTTTTCCGGCTAATCGGCCAATTATTCCCAATTATAGCCTATTATTCTCGATTATTCTCAATTAATTGTTTAGTGGTATCCTATCCGTCTGACAACCGCATACCGTTATTTACAACACTGGTCGTGTTGACTGGTGACACTTATAACTTTATTTAATTAATTCGGCGTACGTATTTAGAAGATGCCCCAAAATTGTGGAGCATCTCTCTTTACAAATGTGTACCATCCATTGTAATGAACAAGTATCTCTGCTTTAAAAGGCTTGTCGCGCGCCTTATTTAATTCGAGGTACTTAGAAAATCTCTAGAATATGTGAAGCATCTCTTTACAAATTAATATGTACCATCAATTCTAATAATATGCAGAAGCATCTATACTTGACAAGGCATGTCGGCAAGTCGGCACATGGGATTACTTAGTTATTAGTAAGACTTCTTTCATTTTCGCTTATTTTTTTAGAAAAGTCACTTTTGATTTTCCAGTTACAAAATGGTTGCTTCTTCCAAGCATATATACCTAATTAACTTTCATTTAAATAAATAGATGTTCGGACTTTATGACAACAATTGCTTTTGAAATATTGATTCCAAACGATATTTCGAGAGATATATACGTACTAGCCAGTTGTATAAGTAAAAGAATATATATATATAGGAAGTGGCTACGGTGCTACGTGTAGCATAGAGGGCCTCCGTACTATGGCTCAATATTTGAGTTTTCAAAATTCTAACGGTTGATCCGAACCATTCAACGTGATATACATACGAATATGTACTTGCAAACCAAATTTTACATTTTTTAGAATTTTTTTACTATTATTTTAGATAGGTAGAAAATAGTAAAAAAATTCTAAAAAATGTAAAATATTGTTTGCAAGTACATATTCATATGGAGATCACGTTGAACGGTTTGGATCGACCGTTAGGATTTTAAAAACTCAAATATTGAGCCGTAGCACGGAGGCCCTCTATGCTACGCGTAGCACCGTAGCCAATTCCTATATATATATATATATATATATAACAGTATAAACACCCATGCATGCTGTTCTAATTAATCTTAATTTTATAAAACTACAACGACCGATGTATATCCATTGATTCGATAATGCATATAAAAGATTGTAAAAAAAATCCAAATTTTTTACTTTTTGAAGTTTTATAATATTTTTTAGATAGAGAAGGAAGCTATTAATTCTAAAAAAAATAAAATAAAAACTACCTCTAATATATTTTTAAAAGTGACAATAAAATGATTATAATTTAGTTATTAGGAATTTATTTAGAGAAAGGGTTATTTGAGTTCTTTTAATATTCACAAGAGATCCTTCACACAAAGAATATTATTTTTAACTACTAAACCAAACGTGGTTAATTTCTCCATTATTACAAATTTAAGTTCTCTAAAAGTTATATTGTTTTATTATCTGACATTTTTTTAAGCCTCCTAATAATCATAAAAAAAAAAAGAGGAACACTTCACATACTAGGTATAATGCTTGAATTTTGATATTAACAAGTTATATACTAAGTATTAAACACCTTTTAGGTGCAGATAAGGATTAAGGAGTCCATTAATTATATGGGGTGTAAGAATAATTTTCCTTTAAAATTTTAGACCATTTAATTGGAATGATTTTTTCCCTTGTCTGAAAAATAATACAAATATTGTAACTAAAATCTTAAAATAGTTAAAATAGTTACAAACTTGTAATTTGTTCAATTACAATGATTTATATATTCCTGCATTCATGCAGTAGCTGTTGCTATCATGTACTCTTATTTCTTTTGAAGTTTCATCTTATCTTGTTTTTTTCTGACACTAATTAAATCCGAAGAGGGGAATTCATACATATCTATCAACAATGTTTTAAGAATAAAGGTAGATGAAAATCAAAATCTCACCTTTAAAATATATATTCATAAAAATCTACCATTTGAGTTTTAAACCTACGAACTCTCATACGAATGACATTACTTTTAGCTACAAGACGTTGGTTCTTCTCTTTCTCTATTTTTAACTTCTCCATTCTTCTGATTTTTAAATGATATGGGGGTGGGGTTTTTGTCAAAAGCCCTTTGGACAAAGGCACATTCAAAGCTGTCCCAAACCGTCTGATCTTTGTAAAAATTCACACAGATGGTTTGGATTCAAGGAGTCATCTAAATTTATTAAGTTTTAAATCATTTGTGTGAATCTTAATACAGAATGGACGGTTAAAATCTGACTTTGAATGAGACTTTGTTTAAAGTCCTTTGAACAAATCCCAATTAGATGATATAGATATGTCATTGTCCTGGCAATATACTAATATGTCTAGTTTTAGGTATTTGAAGTCCTTGATATATATAATTTTAGTGCTTTAAGGCTAATAAGGACATTTTCCTAAAATATCAATGAGAAGGAATAACATATATAGTAATTGTAGAGTTGTAAGGTTTGGATGGTTGGATATATAGGCGAAAAATAAAATAAGTTTGGATTGTTGAACGTATAAACTTAATTTCTTGTTTTGTTAAATATTTAGGTTCTAGAATATTGTAAGAAAGTATCCTTGAGTCTAGAAATGTGTATTAAAATATCTAGGAAAAGAGTATTCTAGAAATATTAGTAAAATAATATCTAACTTTAGAGTATTCTTGAGAAATATCTAGGAAAAATAATAAGGATAAGAGGTAGAAATATTTAAATATTTTGTATGAGGTCTCATAGGTCTAATAGGTCTAAAATGTTTTTAGGAGTAGTATAAATAGAGCTGACATGTTACTTGAGATGTAATTAACCTACAAAATATGAAGAAGAGTCAAGAAAGCTTTTAAGAGCAATTTTGTGTCTCTCATTCACATACCACCTCAAATTTCATCAAACAAATAAACACAATTAGTACTTCATAATTTATCAATATGGATGTGGGTGGAGCATTTTGGTATTGTAAAGAAGGAGAATTTCTCAGTTAACTAATTGCTTGGCGGTTTCATACAGGTAACATTTGCTAATAGAAAATAGTTTTTTTTAGTAAAGTTGAAAGTCAAGCTACCAAATTATTTTAATACCACAAGAAATCCCTTCTGAATTTCGAACCTAACACGAATTAGTTAACAAAGAAACAACTATATATATAGAGCAAATAGCTAATGCATGTTAGGTAATATACAACATGGAAATATTGTCTTCCAAATTTGGTCTTGATGCCCTTGAATTTTTTGAAATATAAAAAAATCATTAGTTATCACATGATATAAATTTTATATTTAATTTACGGGAAACCATGCATGTAAATTAATATACGCACTTGGAGGATGAGAATTTAAAGGGTAGTTATCATGGCTATATAATGCATAATGATCACTTAGTTCCTGATTAACTTAAGAGGTTGCGATCCTCGATCTTTTATGATGCATTAATTTGTTAATTTCATTCATAATTTTGTTTGCATATGATATTTTGTGACAGTTTAATTTGGTGAGCATACAATTTAGAAAATAGTTCCAAGTAGCTATCTGAGTGCTGTTTTCATCAAAGCGATAAAATTAATAATATTTATTTAGTCAACGTTAACGCATATACTTTGTGTCATCACTATCAAGCAATTAATTAACTTGGTTGGTTATTTTATATATATGACATTACCCTTGTTAGATCACTGATTCACAGATTATAAGATAATCTCAACTTTATTTTATTTCTTCATTAATTTTCTTTAATGCATATGTAATATTTATTGGGGGAACGACTACTTTATTTGTAAAAATGTTTTAAAGCATTTTATTCATGCCATGTTATGTCTATATTGTTATCAATTTGATTTGTTTATCTTTTCTAATTTATGATCGGATAACTTATGCAACGTTAATTATCTCTCCTTTAAGTGTCATTAATGTTTCTATGACATAGTAAAGTTTTTAGAAAATAATTCTGCTGTGATTCTCGGGACTCACAGGACCCTGCGATTCCGATCTCAACTGTTGGTCTTTCTCAAGATGCGTGCATGGAAATTTATTTTTCTGAGAACGTTTCCGAGATCCGCGCACGGAAAAGTTTAAACCGTTGATCTCGGAATTTCAAAATCCTGCGATCCCCCTCGGAATCGCAGCAGATTCGGACTCAAGTTTTTAACATGATATAACTCTTTTGTATTACTCTTTATGGATTATAAGGCGGCTAATTGTGTTAGTTTACATTCCTTAAAAGTTAATTTTATCATTTCTAAAAATTATGTTTTAAATTTGTTGTATACAAATTTTTTTTATAATTTTTTTGTTTGTTTAAAATTTATCTTATTTTGTATAAATATTTATTTTGTAGTGAACCTAAAAAAATGAGCTTATTTGAAGAATAAGATTTATTAAAAGAGTAGAAGAATAACAAACTCTTCCTAGCTATATATTCTACCATGTATAGTTCTGAGATGTTATATTAATTTTGTAACAAAATTATATATATATATAATTAAGTTTTTGGAAAAACCGTGTGCAATTCGTGTTGCATTAGCCAGGTTATAACTTATAACAACAAGAATGTTTGCTATATATAGACATGCATATGTAGCTTAATAATTAGCTTGTTCGATTACAGTTAGCTGCATTAAATGTAAGCAACTTTATGAAAATCATTGCACAATACAGCCAGCGAACTATACATCAATGGAGTAATATGCAAACTTCAATCAATTTATTGCCGACATGTTTGGAATATGTACACCTCAATATTAGCCGCAATTTGATTAGCTAGTTAGTCATAATCCATAAATATCCAGTCAATTAATAAGTGATCTCTAATTCATTTCTTAATTATGTATCCTTGACGCATCCTTTATATCAGTGAATTTAAGCAACGACGAATGGTTAGAGGTTAAGCAACCACGCGGCATCAGCGTGTGCAAATGAAACGAAAGGAAAATGGATAAAAAGAGATAATAAACCCCCCAATGAAACAAATGAACGTGGCTAATTCACGTACCATATAAATACTAGAGAGAGAGAGAGGAGAGATTCGAGAGAAGCAGGTCTCAACGTTTGGGTGCATGTCTCCACTCATATACTAACCCTGATTCTTTGTGGCCGTATGGATGAACCAAACCCTGTGCAATCTATAATATTATCAACAAATATATTAACACCGTCTTGTGAATTTTTTTTTTTCAAAAATTAGTTCTAAACTTAAGATGCTAGAGGGTACAACTATTCGACTTTTATATTGTTTTTTTTTATACATATTCAATAGGTAATATTATTATGAGGAGGGTTCAAATGCCTCTATTCATTTTTTGTGCCTCCACCATGTCTCCATTTTTAAAACGTTAATAACTCAAAATTTAAATCATAAATGTCAAAATAAAACCGTTAGATGTGATCTATGTTATTTTCTCTATGTGCTCATACAAAATTATCACATTTAGGTTTTGTTTTTATGTGAATCAATAAGTTGAAAAATCAACGTCTAGAAATTATCCATATTAGTACGTTTTTATAAGCTTTTGATGATAACCAAAACAAAGTTGAAATGTCACAATTTTTTACACATGCATAGATAAAATGATGTAGATCATATTCAACGGTTTAATTTTGACTTTTAAGTTTTAAATTTTGAATTATTAAAGTTTTAAAAAATAGAGGCATGATGGAGGCACAAAAAATGGAGGCATCTGAACTCTCCTCTATTATTATAGCACAAATAAAATTATAAAAAGTTAAGACTCAAATTACAAAATCATCTAAGCTTATGTTCTAAATTGTAAATAATTAATATAAATATGGCATCTGCATTAATTTACCTTTTTTAAGAAAAACATTGAGAGTCAAGCCATCCCCATTATATATATAATTTACTTGTTAACTCGCCATACGGTATATATATTCTTGTGAATTTTACATCAGGCCCATGCTGTAGATGATTAGGACTTGTTCCATGGGTACAGTAGTTTATAACTTTATATACACACTTGTCAAAATTTGATACCAGGCGCGCAGTCATTAGGTACCAACCATCGATGATTGACACTTCATTTTCATAGATATGTTTTATATGTTTCACCTTATATGTTAAGTTATAGCTAGCCGGTCCCAGAATTAATTAATTAAGAGAATCTTTTTAATTTACTCCTCAACTTCATTTTCACATATTGTTTAATTACTCCCCAACCTTTATATATATCTTGTTTTATTTTTAAAACTTTAATTTTAATGTACACCAACTTGATCTTTTTAATGTGTCGGCTAATTAAGAATGGACTACTAGCTACGCACCTCTTTCTTATAAATAGCTAGCATTCCATGTTGAAACAAGAAAGAGAAAACACCATAATTCCTGGTACTAGATATTTTTTTTGAGCAACATAGGAGTTCTGAAGAATTTTCTATTGAGACTAGCTGATCAGGTAATATATAATGCATGCGTATAAAGTTTATTAAAATAGCTAGCTAGACTTTATTTTTGACTTGTTTGTACCAGCTTAATTTTGCTTAATTATCTGTATTTGTCTACTTGCACAAAGTATGGGTATATATATATATATATAAGTGTCTAGTTGTTGTTCTTCACAAGATATGTATATATTTTGCTAGTAGCTTATTAGACATGCATGCATGGTTGTTAATACTTGCCTTATATACATATTAATATCAAGAGCAGCAAATGCTCATTTTACTTAAACCATTTATTTGCTTAACTTTAATCACAAGTTTATATAAATATGATATAGAATCCTCATCTATATATACATGTTATATATATATCAGTGTATCTTCATTTCTATGAAATGTCTTTTTTAATTCGTACAAGCGTACAGTTCCAAAAATATGCTTTGACCCTTCTGGTATCTCCTAGTTCACGGCCGGAATTGTGATTTGTGATTTCACATCGACAATATCTCTTTTTCTTGGTGAATTGTGATTTGTGATTTCACATCAACATCTCTTTGTCCAAGAAAGCGACAATGCTCTTATGGGACCTTCCCTTGCCCTTTTCTCTCGCTCCAGACACGAGTTCAACTCTTAATTCAATTTGGGATCCTCTCAAGTAGGGTAGTACTTCCCTTTTTTTTTTTTTTTTTTAACTAAACAGTGGCTACCTAGGAGAAGTAGGCCAGTTTATTCTGATGGAAGACCGTTTTACTGTAGCTCTACAGTACTGCAACAATTTTCGCTACAGTTTTTTATTTAACAACACTACTTTTTCTTTTCCTCTATCAAAACTTCTTTCTCTCTTCTCTGTTCTGATATCTTCTTCTTATCTTTTCTCTTTTCTATGCTCTATGTGTGGCCACTATGACATTCCTCTTTCATCAGGATGGAGCACACAAATTATAATAAAAATGTAGTGTATACTTCAATATTTATTGATTTAGGTATAATTTTACATAAATACTTTTTTTTTTGTAATTGCTCAAAAACACTTTTTACCTCTCATTTTCTTTCATTAGTTCTTCATTTCTTACTCTCACCTCTTTTTTTTGGTTTATCTCATCATTTCTCTTAGATTTATATTATGTACCTCAAACAAATCAATATATCTTGCTAAATAAAATATCTGTATTATGTTATTTTATGTTGTACATTAACTCTACACACACACACACACACACAGATCGACTATATATGGTGAGTTGTGAAGTAAAACGTTACTTCACGCTCATATTTCATTTTGAAAATCTAAACAACCGATCCGAACCGCTCAACATGTTCTCCATATTGAAATGTGCTTGGAGACCAAATTTTACATTTTTTGGAATTTTTTTACTATTTATTAAGCCACTTTGAAAATCGCAGATCCGGGTAAACAGTAAAAAATTCTGGACCATTCGATCAGCGATTTTCAAAGTGGCTTAATAAATAGTAAAAAATTTCAAAAAATGTAAAATTTGGTCTCCAAGCACATTTCAATATGGAGAACATGTTGAGCAGTTCGAATCGGTTGCTTAGATTTTCAAAATAAAATATGAGCGTGAAGTAAAAATTTAATGACATCTTACTTCGCAACTCGATCACCATAGCCCAGCTCTCTCTCTCTCTCTCTCTCTATATATATATATATATATATATATATATATATATATATAAGCTGCTCATTTTGTGATCAAAAGCTGATTACATGATAGTAGCTTTGGAGCTTGAAAATGGATTTATAAAAGAGCATTGTTTTTATTTGATGCGAAGGGTATCAATTGATTTTAAAAGTAAATTTTCCAGTTTTTGTATACAATTTGTACTGATTTTTGTACTTAAATATTATATATGTTGCAAAGTAAGAAACTGATGCATTCGATTTTGATATAAGAACATAAATAAATGATGATGTATGATTACCGTATACTCCAATCAAAGCAATTTATTTATTTCAGTATTTTAGTTCAATTCTGCTAGTGAAGCCCGATTCCACGAAATGAAGTTCCCATTGCAGAGGATCCGAACCGTTTCCTGTGCCCATGTCATCATGACATAAAAAAAGACCAAAGGAAAGGAAAAAAAAAGTACATTTCCTTTTCTTAGTAATTTTCTATGGCTCGGAACAAAATGGCATTATCTAACCAATGATACAAGTAGGCCACTGGCCGTTGAATAAAAATAATTATTATCCATCTCAATCAAGAATCCACCGCCACACCCCCCACCCCCCCCCCCCCCCCCCCCCAAAAAAAAAAAATCTTGATTGTTAAGTATGCTATATGAAATGTTATGTTTTGCTACTTTGGTCTACTTGCATGAATTGCATATCTTTCATTCGTCTTATTGTGCAGAAAATTAGTAATATATATCATAATAATTATGTATTTTTAAGTACTTTACTCACTGGGAAAATGATACATTTGACTTATATAAATTTAGGTTCGACACGTTTATGGTAAATATATATATATATATAGAGATGAGCTATTGTGCTTTGCAAAGTAAAACGAACGGTTTACTTCGGACTACTTTTTGGATTTTCAAAGTCCAAAACGTCGATCCGACCGTTCAAGTTGATCTACATATTGAAATGTGCTTGCAGACCAAATTTTACATTTTTTGAATTTTTTTTTACTATTTATTAAGCCACTTTGAAAATTGCTGATCACATGGTCCAGAATTTTGTTGCACTGTTTTTTCTGGACCATGTGATCAGCAATTTTCAAAGTGGCTTAATAAATAGTAAAAAAATTTCAAAAAATGTAAAATTTGGTCTGCAAGCACATTTCAATATGTAGATCAACTTGAACGGTCAGATCGACGTTTTGAACTTTGAAAATTTAAAAAGTAGCCCTAAGTAAACCGTTCGCTTTACTTTGCAAAGCACAATAGCACATCTCTCTCTCTCTCTCTCTCTCTCTATATATATATATATATATATATAGTGATGCTACGGTGCTATGGGAAGTAAAGAGAGTATTTTACTTCCCGTTCATATCTTTATTTTCAAAGTTCAAATAGTTAATCCGAACTTCTCAACGTGATCTTCATATTGAAATGTGCTTGGAGACCAAATTTTACATTTTTTTGAATTTTCTTACTATTTGTTTAGAATTTTTGAAAATCACAGCTTTGAAAATATCGTATTAAATAAGAACATATTATGAAATTTCATTTTTGTTATCTCTATGTGATTATATAAATTAAAGTCATTTAGCCATTTGTAGTAGAAGTAAATACCAATACCGTAAAAAACAATTTGTGGTCGGGAAATGTGGCACATCCAAATAATTAATTGTTATATAGCTGATTAATTAATCGCAATTTTATAGACAATTTAAGTGGGCTTATTATTTATGTACAAGTATATGTCATAATTATTCAAGTTGAGATAAATTATTCGAAATGTCTTTATGAACAATTATCAGAATATTTTTCTAGTTGGTTACCGTTATTTTGCTTAGCCTTTTTTTTTCTTCTGTTGTTTGGTAACTGAAATAGGATCATAAATAAGACAAAATGCAGGGCTCTTTCTGCTTGGCCTTTCTAATTGGTTACCGTTATTTTGGACAGTACGGATCGCTTTTGGAATGCCAGATAAGACAAAATGCAGAGCTCTTTTTTTTTTTTTTTTTTTTTTGCGAAACATAAATAAATGCATGGCTTAGAATTTAGATACATCAAGCTCCAATCCAATGATGCGCTGGCACTGACAGATATTTTGTATTTTCTTTTTGTCACAGTTTTTTTAGCAATTCAAGCAGAAGAATTATTTATTTAATACTGCACGTTGCAAAATGGACTCAAACCCACCATTGTCGTCAACCTACAAGACCCTCTTTGCTAACCATCCCCAACTACTTGATCCCAGTCGGATCGGTGCTGCCGAATGCAATCTCCCAATAATCGACCTTAGGGATCTAACTAGTAACAACTTTGATATAGTACAAAAATGTAAAAATGAAATTGTTTTAGCTGCTTCAGAATGGGGATTTTTCCAGGTTATAAACCATGGTATTTCCCATGATCTACTTTTTCAGTTGAAAAAATTTCAAATAAATTTATTTCGTGAACCCTTTGAGAAAAAGAAAAAGGAGAAGCTGTTAGAATTAGCACCGGAGAATTATTGCTGGGGTACACCGTCTGCCACTAATGTGGAGCAATTGTCGTGGTCCGAGGCCTATCATATCCCTCTCAACTCAATTAGTGAATCAGTTGGAGATAACATGAGGTACTGATATTTAACAATGCTTCTTATGTAACTAATTTCAGTTAATAAAACAAACATGCTTTTCTATTTTTTTTATGTTAAAAAAGATAGTTTCATTTAAAAAAAATAGCTAAAATATGTTTGTACATCATGTAAATTTTTTAGCATTAATTGTCATCAAATATTGAATTATCACTAATTACATTTATACTTATTTGATATTAATTCCATTTAGAATGATCTCAATGTTTAACATAAAAGTTGATATTTTTTAGCAACTCTCTCCTATTGTATATGTTCGTTACAACAACTCTATCCTATTAATTAATTATTTAATTTCATAACATTTAGGAAAATCATTCAAGATGTGTCAAAGGCAATGTCAAGACTAGCACATGATATGGCATCAATACTGGGAGCAGAACTAGGAGACATGAATGGGAAATACATTAAAAAATGTTGTACATCCAACACATGCTACCTAAGACTGAATCACTACCCGCCATGTCAAGAGCCAAGCGGTGCATTTGGACTCGCTCCACACACTGACAGTGACTTTCTAACGGTGTTATATCAGGATCAGGTCGGTGGATTACAACTCATGAAGGAAGGAAGCTGGGTCAATGTCAGGCCTAATCCTGGCGCTTTAATAATCAATATTGGAGATTTATTCCAGGTATTTACTTTAAATTCGCATCAGAAACGAACTAGAATTTTTTTGAAAGTGCTGAATTATATAAAAAATTTAAAAAATAAGTAAGTTTAATAAAATAATTTTATGAGATGGGCTATGGTGAGTTGAGAAGTAAGATGTCATTTTTACTTCACGCTCATATTTTTATTTTGAAAATCTAAACAACCGATCCGAACTGCTCAACATGTTCTCCATATTGAAATGTACTTGGAGACCAAATTTTATATTTTTTGGAATTTTTTACTATTTATTAAGCCACTTTGAAAATCGTTGATCGAATGGTCCAGAATTTTTTACTGTTTTTTACTGTTCACCCAGATCTGCGATTTTCAAAGTGGTTTAATAAATAGTAAAAAATTCCAAAAAATGTAAAATTTGGTCTCCAAGCACATTTCAATATGGAGAACATGTTGAGAGGTTCGGATCGGTTGTTTAGATTTTTAAAATGGAATATGAGCGTGAAGTAAAACGACTTCACAACTCACCATAGTCGATCTCAAATTTTATTATATATATTTATAATTTTAAAATCATAAGAGTGGTTAAGTATTTTTATCATTGACTGTAGATCTGCTCCGGACCACATTATGTCTTTTATTACAAACTTTTCCTAATTTCTTCAAATTTGTATCACTTTCTCGTCTTGTTTATATGTTTAGCCTTTCTGTTTTATGCATCTAAAGTTAGAAAGGAAATTTTTACATGGAATCCCCACTTTTGCACAGTGAAATGCCCACAACTCTTGATACAAGCACAAGGACCTGTTTGGCCTACAATTGGGATTGGGAACTAGCTCGGAATAGGGGCCAATTTGAACTGTCTGTTACTGTGCGCGCACAGTAACCGCGCCGAACAGGCCCTAATTAACCGGTTCAGATGAGAAAACCTATTAATTAAGTACAAAAGGGGCTCATGATTTTTTTTATTTTTTTCAATTTTTATTTGGTTGTCTTCAAAGTTCATTTCATGTCTTCCATTAATTACATTTCAAAATTAGAGATATAATGTATAATTTTGGAGTTTAAGAAATGTTAAGAAATTTATACGTATATTAATTTCTCGAGAATTGAGAAATTAAAATAGAAATTATTTTGTTCAATCAAAGTTCCTTAGAAATTAAATATTGGTATATGTTTGTTTAAATTTTTTATTTGGAAACATTAACATCATAGCAAATTAAAAAAAAAAAAATGCAGGCAAGGAGCAATAACTTGTACAAGAGTGTGAAACACAGAGTTGTGGCAAACTCAAGATTTGAGAGATTTTCTGTGGCGTATTTTTTGTGCCCATCGTATGATACCACGATTGAAGGCTATTCAGATCCTACAATTTATAAAAGATTCACCTTTGGAGAATACAAGCAGCAAATAAAAGAAGACGTTCAATTAACAGGCCACAAGATTGGGTTAAGTCGATTTCTACGCTATCGATAAAAGAGATTTTTTTTAAGAGGAGAGAAGAAAAACCCACAAAAAAAAACGTATAGGGTTAAAATTTATTATTAGTTTTGTGTTCTAATTATATTTCATATTCTTATTTTCTTTTGTAAAATTCAAATAGTCAATTCGAACTGTTCAATATAATCTCCATAATGCTTGAATACCAAATTTTATATGTTTTTTAATTTTTTAGATAGGTACAAAATCACTGTTTTTGATGATTCAAAATCATCTAAAAACAATGATTTTGTACGTATCTAAAAAAAAAAGTAAAAAAATAAAATTTTTGGTCTCCAAGCACATTTTAATATGAAAATTATGTTGAGTAGTTCAAATCGACTGTTCAGACTTGAAAAATAAAAATAAGAATGTGAAATATGACTAAAACATAAAACCAACCGTGAATTTTAACTCTACTAAAATATATATATATATATATAGCTAATGTTTTGAACTTTTGATTGATAGCTTAGTCTTTGACTGCGCTTGGAGCACCAAAAAATAAGAGAAGAAAAAATGAGCTGAAACAAAAAAGATAATTTTGCTCATGAAAGATAATGTACATTATGATTAGATTTTGAGAATAATATGCTTAGTTTATTTAGTATATATATCTCGACTGCTTCGTGTTTCTTGAAGACACTTCAATTATTTTCTGATCACCTAAGAAAATAATACATACCAAAATATAATGATATGAAAACATGTACATTTCTTAACAATGAATTTTGACTACATTACTTTCTGTAAAGACTCAAAATAGAGAACTTGCAACTTGCCTTCTCAATTCTTCACAGAAACATTGAATTGCCTCAATTAAAATTCATATGAAAAAGATAACATAATAAAACATATAACATATTAGAGGAGGAATCCACTTATACTCTTTTTTGTGACACCAGATTACATCTTACATTTTCAAAGTTTTTAAAGTCCAAATAATCGATCCAAACCGTTCAACCTGATGGATATATTAAAATGTGATTGCAGATCAAATTTTACATTATTATGAATTTGTTTAATATTTATTAAGTATTTTACAAAATCGTTGTTTTTCAGACCATTCAATTATTATATCCATCTTAATAAATAGTAAAAAAATTAAAAAAAAATGTAAAATTTGATCTGCAAGCACATTTTAATATATCCATCATGTTGAACGGTTTGGATCGACTGTTTAGACTTTGAAAATGTAGGACGTAATCCGGTGTAACCAAAAAAGAGTGTAAGTAGATCCCTCCTGAACATATTATTGACTTGATTTGAGATTATGGAAACAACAACCGCAATAATGGTACGCCTTAATTAAGTGGGAAAAATAGTACGGCGGAGCCAGTTCTGTTACGGAACGGTACGACATGTGTGTCGGTTACGTGCCGTGACTCGTGTGTCTTGTGTCGTGACCATTCGCTTGGCGTAACCATTTTTTGAAAATTTAACACAACATGACACGACACGCGAAAGATCTGGTTACGGCATGACATGTGGTCACGTGTAATTAGGATCTTTAGATCTTGATCAAATAGTGAATCTTGAATAAACTAACTTCAATTATGAAAAAAATAGTTAAACTAGACCAGTCACGTTTTGACATGGCACGTTGGGTCATGGCACGTTTAGGCACGGCGTGACTCACGTGGCATGGCCATTCGCGTGCCGTGACCATCCTTTGATATTTTGATCACAACACGGTACGATACTGAACTAAAGTCACAGTGTGTTAATTACGGCACAACACAAAAAGCCATATTTTTTCCACTCTATTTTTAAATTTGGATTGAATGTATTACATAATACTTTGTTGTGAATTGTGACTAGGCTTGTCATGCTCGGACGGACTTTGAGTACAATCTTAACATTGTTAGATAGAAAATCACTTGATCTAAAGATTCTAGACCATTTAAAATTACTAATTTTCTACCTATGTAGTTAAGAAAATTCTAAAAAAAGGTAAAATTTAGTTTGTAGGTACATTTTCATTTTCATATGAAAATCATATTAAACAATTTAAATTGACTGTTTGAAATTTGAAAATAAAAGTATTGATTCGTAGTACGGAACACACTGCACTCCATAGCCTCACTCTTCATACAAACTTATATTGAACTGTTCCTAACCTGACGGCGTCATGACCTGATCTGAATTTATCCAGGTCCAAAAAACTATTAGGCCCATGAGCAAGTGCTATTACAGCCCAATTCCTAACCTCCTCTTTTAACACCAAATTCTCCCCCGACCTTTCTCTCTTTCCTGACCACACATCAAACACCTTGCAGTTGCAGGACATGACAGCCTCATACCCTCCTTTTTCTCTTTCCTCTTCCCCTTCATTTCCTTTTCTCCTCCTCAGTCCCTCTCTTCATTTCCTTTCGCAATTAAATCTATTTGTATCATACTAAAGTCCTTCAAGTGTAGTTCATCTTACATGTTGCCTAACAAGGTTGGCCCTTGCCCCAGTTTCTTAATGTTATGGTACTATTATTATTCTTGAATTTTCCAATAGGCAACGATTAAAATGGAAGTTTTGTAGTAAAAATTGAGTATTATGGTATTTTGGGTAAAAAATCTGAGTATTCAGGTATTCTGGTACGAACCAGGGCCATGCCAAATTTTAGCATTCTATTATGTATCTGTTTAAATTCTGGCATTCTTAGCCATTGTTTTACATATTCCAGCATTCTATTAATGTTACAGGTGAATTCCATTTATTCCAGGGGGCTTTGACAGCCCAGAGGGTTGACCCTGTAAATTTCCCCAGGCAGGGACCTAGTTGGAACAGCTCTGCAGTATTGGAAGGAAAAACTAGATTTCCATTGGAAATTTCATGAGAATACCCATTTTTTTTATAAAATTTGATATACAAATTGAGACAGAAATAATTATTAAGAGTTCTATGGAAAATACCCATTGAACTGGGGCAATTGATTGGGTCAAATCTAAAGGTTTATGAAAATACCCTTGGAATAGTTTCATATTTAATCAAACAAGATGTTGTGGTTTAATCTCATAAAAAGTTCAGGAGAAACCTCCACTAAAAATAATGATACTAAGCATATTGGTACCATTACTTGTCATCATGGTACTGAGTTGTTTTCTGTGATATATACTGCTATATTAATATTATTTCCTGAATTTTGAACTAAAATAACATTGTCCATATAAATGAGTTGAAGATAACATCTTTTACTGTTGAATAATGTATTTTTATTTTCTCTCTGTAGGTAAGCATACTGTAAAGGAAATCCTCTATAAAAAAAAAAAAAAAGGTTTAAGAAGGGAGGGAAATGCTAAAAAATATGCTTGCATGTTGTAAGCTATACATATCAGAAAGCCGAAACATACGTGCCTTGCATTCGATTGAAAGCTCCTTAAAAGAACATCCAAAAACCCTACTTGTAAATAGATTCACTGATGAGGTCTACAACCGGGTTGGGTACACTCTGGTCTCAACCCTAATTCCAGGCACAAATGATACTGGTCCAGCATCTCCATTGACCGAAGCTGTATTTGATATGGTGGAAGCTGCATATGAGTTTGCCGATTTGGGGCTGCATTGTGGGACCCACCCAAGACTTGGTGTAGTGGACCATGCTTGTTTTCACCCGTTAAGAGATGCAACACTGGATCCTGTTTCAGCTTTGGCCCGATCAGTAGCGGCACGAGTGGGAGAGGAACTCGCAGGTAACTTTAAAAATTCCCCCCCTTCTTTTGTATAGTTACATAGTTTCGGATACCTCTCTTATTCTTCGTTTAACCTTGGTAGTATGATTATTCAAAGAGCGGATCCGTTTTATGTTGCTTTAAATATGATTACTGGGTATGTTAGGTGGTTTGGTTCTTGCCTCTTTGCATTTTTTTTTCTTTCTAAATAAAATCTATTTACTTTTTAATTAAGGTATGGGATACCTATTAAAAATTTGACTAATTGTATCTCTATTTCACATTCTACTATCTTGATATACACAACTGGAGATGTTTTCAAGTATACAATCCAGGTAAGTATGTAACTTCGAAAAGAAAACTGGAAGCAAGGGTTTACTTGTGATTTTTTAATTGTGCATTACAGTACCTACATACCTCTATGGTGCAGCCCATACAAGTGGTCGAACTTTAGCCTCAATTCGGAGACAATTAGGTTATTTTAAACCCAGTGCTTCCCAAAATCAATGGGCTGGGTCACTAAGCCCAAATTCCTTAAACCTAAAACCAGATTACGGTCAAATCAATCCTGCCCAAAATTCCAAAGGAGTTCTAACATTAGGTGCCACAAAGTGGGTTGATAACTACAATGTACCCATCTATTGTACCGACATAGAATTGGTCAAAAGGATTGCAAGGCAAGTGAGTGAAAGGGGTGGTGGGCTTGAGTCGGTGCAAGCCATGGGTTTGGTACACAAGGAGGGTGTGATGGAGGTGGCATGTAACTTGTTGGATCCGGGTAGGGTTGGTGCAGGACGGGTTCAAGCTGAGGTGGAGAGATTGGGGAGGAAAGAAGGGTTGAGTGTGGGGAAAGGTTATTTTACTGACTTTTCAGAAGAAAGAATTGTGGAGTTGTATATGAAATTGATTAATTCAAAGTAAATTCAATCAGGTCTTTTTTTAAAATTTGGGTCCAGCTGATGCCACAGGTGCTGGGCATATCTTGATTTATTGGGAATCTTGTTACCTTCCACATCTATACAATCAATTTTGATGCTGGCAAATTATAATTCAATCTTTTAGCAATACATGGTACTACTTGTATACATAATATCTTGTATACATCCTTCTTACATGTTTTTTTTTTTTTTTGCTTGTTACATACCCCTGCATGACTCTATAATGTATTTCTGATACCATACCAACTTTGGTACATAGTTACCACTCATATAGATAATGAACAAGTAATCTCAGGATGAAAAAGTAGCTTGTAGACACTGGTACCAACCCCTGAATGAGCAGGAACCTAAGGAGCCATTGTTGACTGATTAAATGCTATCATTTTCCTGTCACCTTCTAGAGTTCCATCAATTGCTATATGCTATGAAAAAGAAATGATATTACAATGAAAAAGAAATGATATTTACATGATATATTTTTCTCAATTTCACACCATACACAAGCAGAGAGAACAAAACACAGGTAGTACATAGTACATACACAACAACTACTGTCGCCACATAATATTCTCATCGGTCCCTTTGCAAGTAAACATTTTGTTACATTTTACCTTTCTTTATAAACCTGAATTGTCTCTGATTTGTTCACATTTTTTACAAAAGATATTAGAAGCATAATTATTGAGATTTACCGGTTATCTATTTTGGTTGGTAGTTGACTTCGCAATCGAGAGAGTGAAGTATAGCAGTATCAGTGTTCCCATGCTTGATCTAGATATTGTCAGGAAAAAAAAGAAAAGAAAAGGGGGAATAATTAAGCTCTTTTGTGTTACAAAAAAATATTTCAGTTCAATATCAAATAAGACAGTTAGATAAGATAGCTTCTGGATCTGATTACCTAACAAAGATGTAGGCACAAATTTGTGTGATTTATAGTAGTCATTTTATGAACTAATTAATGAAAACAGCTGCCTTTAAGGTTATTTATGGGTGAAGCATGATTTGACATGCTTGGTTAGCTGATTTTCTACACCTACTTTGCATTATTATTTGGTTTGGTACTTTCGGTACCAAATAAAAAACTTCTACTTACCTCATCAAAGTACCTGCCCGGCCCATTTGAATATCACTTTCAATTCTTTTATGGTAATCTAGGGTGGAATATTGCCAAGTCAATGGACTTATCGTCTAGTTTTGTTTTGGTATTTTCATACTCATTTTGTTACATCTTTTAAGAGTATTTTGGTTAACTTAAATTCTAATTCTGCTATCTTTGCAATTTTCCGAGAAGTCTATCTTGTACATTATTTGGTTATAAGAAAAATTTAGGCAGACTTCAGGTATTAGGTACTATAACCTCAAAATTACATACCTACCTATCCAAATTGCATTATACATTTTACCTATCCAAAACTGGGAAATACAATTTTGACAAAGCTTTTAACTTGGGGGTTAAAGTTAATAAGAACAAAAATATTTTGCACCCTATGTTTTGCACCTTTAAATGCACCCCGATATAATTAATAATAATAATAATTAAATATAGACGGACACATTTTATCGCTAATTATTTATTTATTTTCGCCGGATAAAAGAACAAACACTACAGTACAAAGGCACTCAGTACTCCGAATTTTTTTTAGTTACCACAGTAAAAAATAGAAATTAAATGATTATCACCTGGCCCAAGCTATTGTCAATCCTACCACCCACGCGGATCCAGTATGCGTACCAAATTTGGGTGGTGCGCGGACTAGGTTGGTCCACCAAAATTGATGCTCAAACAGAGTGAAACGCACTGAAGAGCAGTAAAAATTTCGAAACAGTTGGTGCTCTAATTAAGTCTGCGCACCAATTGGTACGCCAATTCAGTCCGCGCACCAACTCATTTTGGTACGCGAACTGAATCCGCTTGATTGGAAAAGGCTTGAGACATGTGGTAATCATTTAATTTTGATTTATGTTGCGGTGACTAAAAAAATTTCGGCTCAGTACTTGCCACGTGCTGCACCACCAACCACTACCGTACAAGGGCAATCTAATCAAATACTCATTTGATGTATCTAATAAGCTTTTAACGAGAAATGTACGAAAACCCAGCTTAAAAAATCGTATCAAGTGCAATGGGGACATGTTTATATCAAGGGCATTTTGGTAAAATCTAACGAACTTACAAAGCGGCGAAGACAAAGAGAACGTTCCTTGGACCGAGCCACGTGGACCGTCGCCTAGTCGAACGCTTACACTTTCCTCCTGCTCTTGGGGTTGTAACACGAAAAACCTCACTGGGACCACCAGCTTGCGCCACGTGGACAAAAGTCACCTCCTTCTCGTCTTCCCGCAAACCACCTGCTGATGTAATTGAACCATACTAATTGTGATTAATAGCAATAAGAAAACCTAACGGGTAAATTTTTTAACAGAACAGTTTTGCCTTCATGCAGCGCACAAACTAAATGGAGCGCCGTTTTGTTTTGATTCTACATAACTAAGGGCTGATTCAGAATTTTTATCAGGAGGGCAAAAAAAAAAATCGAATCGGGTTTAAATACCTAATCAGGTTTAAATTCATTAACTAATTTAGTACTCGATAAAAAAACAATGCTTTAACTTATACTTTTCAATACTTTGACTTGTAATTTCTGATGTTTTGACTTATAATTCTAATTACCAATCAAAATTCAACAAATTGATTTCAATTTTAATCCTAAGTTTAACCCGAATTATAAATCAAATGTTCAGAGAGAGGCAAAAAAAAATTTCAGGAGAGAGCAAAATCAGTCGGAACCGATAAATCTCTACTAAAAACTCAAAATTCATGGAGGCAGCTACAAAACCCAGAGCAATAAGAAAACCGCTATACTCAATTACTCATGATCAAGCGGCTCTGATATAATTTTAGATTTCTCAAATGCATCTGCAAATTAGTAGGAATAAAAGATTCACTTACCAGTGTTCTCTTCTCCGTTTCTTTGATATCCTTTACGAGAAGAAGAATTCTCCATCTTCCCAATTCAAGAAGTACATGAACAAAAGTTAAACAAATTATTAAACAAGTTCAAAAGTAGAAAGTATGCTTTATGGAGGATTACATAATTGGAAGTAATAAATCAATTAGGGATATCGTACATGCTCTGTTTTTGATGAGAGAGCTCCGATGTCAACAGCTACAAATCCATCAGGTGATCGCTCGATCATCATGTCTTCATTCTTTCCATGATTTTCTATCTGAAATTCCAAAAACGAAAAAAAAAAAAATATATTACCAGAACTGACATAGGATAAATGTTTCAGTAAAATCAGCGAAAAGCAAAAGAGAATCAAGAAAAGAACAAGAAATGACTAGAGATATATCATACTGGTAGAGAGACCTCCGCCATGAGACTATGAGAGCTAGTGTATTTTATTCCTTTTGAATCTCTTTTATTTTAGTAACCGAATCGGTGGAGTGCTTAGATATAACTCGCTTTTCTTTCTTTTCATGCGGTGGTTGAAATAAATGATGTTCAGTTGAAGAGTGCAAGAGAAACGGATATTTGGTTGGGAAAATTGCATAATGGGCCTCAAAATTTTAATAGTTAAACATGGTTCCATGATATCATGCTGATGTACTTTTGTTGATTGGTTTGACTTTCTAACATGTCATGTAAAGTAGGGGGAACGGACTTGCTGCTTTTTTCTGAGAAAAAACATAGTTCTACTTTTTCAATTCCAACTATTAAAATTTATTGAGATTTGTGCATTAAAAAGTTTTTTTTATCAAGATACGTGAATAAAAAATTTTGAATGGTTGAGATCTAGAAAAGCAGGATCCTGTTTTTGTTAGTGTTGGTGTCCTAGACCCAGATCATATGTATGATATGTTTAGTTTATTAGTGAATGATTTTATCATTTTGTACCTTGAGTATTCATATTAGTGGATCATTTGAGTTGATGACTTAAATTGTAGAACTTCACAATGAATAAATTTGTTTACTCTTAAATGTCCCTTATCTTGGCAATCAGCAAGGTACACTGGTTGACCATATAAGATAAGTGTAGTGATTAGATGATGGCCATGTTCTACAGGTTATAGATAAGGAGTTATCGATGTAATCACACATGTGCATACATGGAGATGTATGGCACTGGACAGACCTAAGAATGAAATATCATATGGATTGTGTTCTGTGTCATTGATATTTCATTGTGTCTAGAATTCTTTGGTTGAGATATTTATTTTTCTTACATAAGGGACGTGTATTGTTGATACTGTCCAACGCTCTCTTTAACCAGGAGTTATATAGGCAGTTACTGCAGTGCATATAACTTATGCGGAAGAACGATACGTATCAAGAAACCATTGTCCCTTATATGTTAATATAAGCGATGATATCTCTGGGCCCCTTGATAAAGTTTGTATTATGTGCATGCAATATGATTATATGATAATCATATCATAATTAAACTTCAGGAAATCAAGAAAGAATAATTGGTAAGGATGACACATTCCTACCTTACAATTATTTGGATATCATGTGGCAAGGAATTGACACAACAACATTTTTAATGTTACAGGGATCATGATTTTGCATTGTGCTTTTTCATCCACATCATTTGGGTAATCAATATACCATGACTAGTTGTATCATTGATTTATGAAATTAAAATGTTTAATTTCATTGCCATAATGATGGGATCCCATAGGGTCACACCATATGAAAGATTAAAAAAAAATATATTAATAAAGCATATGTGATATGTATATAGAGGAGGGATCCGATTACACCTTTTTTTGTGACACACTTTGACATCTATCATTTTCAAAGTCCAAATAGTCAGTTCAACATGATGGATATATTAAAATATGCTTGGAGATCAAATTTTACATTTTTTTGAATTTTTTTGCTATTTATTAAGATGGTTACAAAAATCGTTGTTTTAAGACCATTGAAAAATAGCGATTTTGTAACCATCTTAATAAATAGTAAAAAAATTCAAAAAAATGTAAAATTTGATCTCCAAGTACATTTTAATATGGTGATCATGTTGAACGGTTCGGATCGACTGTTTGGATTTTGAAATCGCAAAATTGACCTATATAAAAAACGGTGTCATGATGTGTCACCAAAAAAGGTGTAATTGGATCCCTCCTCATGTATATAATATGTGCTATGTTAATTATAAGGAGTTATAATTAATTTGTACAAATTATATGTTATTAATATATGAATAATTTTTTTATAACACGGAGATGTTGTAAAATAATCCTAGTAATATTTAAAGTATGTGTGACATATTTTAAATGACTTTTGACACATGAGAGATGCATATAAATTAATATAGAATATTAATTTATATGTTGGCCTTTTAATGTATGGGATTGTGGACTTAATTAAATATTAATATGATTAGTATGTTTAAGTCCAAAGCCCAAATATATGCTGGGGAGAATTGATTAGTAATGGCATGATTTAAGGAATATTTAAATATGTCATTAAATCTAATCAATCTCATTAAAGAGGAAAGAAATTTCTGGACAGATTTTTTTGGTAAGTTTGAACTTTGAAAGGGCAAATCTTAACCATTATGGACATATGACCTATGTAATCTGTAGCCCTTGGAGTCTTGAATCCAATGGTGAAGATTTCAAGTCGTTTGGAGTTACCAAGAAAAAGATATAAGAGTTTTAGTACCGAAATGTCAAAATTCAGTGAATTATATCTTGACCGAAATTTGCTCTTTTCTCCTCTCTCCCATTTTTCTCTCATGAGTTGAGATCTAGAAATCCTCTAAGAAGTTTTCAGAAATTAACAAGAGGATTAAACTAGGATTAAGGTTCTACTTGTTAATCTCTTACTAGCCTTAGAGATACAAGTATTTCTTTAATCTTTCGGTGGATACCTAAGGAGGCTCGTCATTTGAAGGGCTAAGCACAACCACCACTGAAAGAGAAAGGGAATAAGAAGTTGCTAAGCAAGACAACTCTTCTTGATTTGATTTGGAGATCAAATCCAAGGTATTATGTTATTCCCTTATTAATTAGGCTAATGAAGTTTGTTCTTGCACTTACAATAACTAGATCGTTTGTTTTGAGTCGAATAAATTTTTTGTTTTATTCCTTGCTATCTAAGCATCAAAACTTTCAGTTTTTCTTACAGAAAACCAGCAGAGTCGGATCCAAAGTAGGGATTATGTTACATCAAAATAGAAATCACGGTGAACTAAAAAATATTCATTTTTTTCAAAATAAAAAACTGCATTGAAATGAGTCCCAAACAATTAATGCCTGTGATAATTTTAAATCAAGTTTTTCGACTTTAGATTTTGTTTTATTACTTTATGTTTTCATATTATTCAATAAAAAAAAAGGGTGAATGAAAGAAGCAGTGTTTTAAAATACGATTTTGTTTATGCATGTGAAATCCACTGCATACAAACAATTAATGTCTGTGATAATTTTAATTAAGTTTTTTGACTTTAGATTTTGTTTTATTGCTTTATGTTTTCATATTATTCAATCAAAAGAAGGGTGAATGAAAGAAGCGGTGTTTTAAAATGCGATTTTGTTAATGCAGGTGGAAATCCATTACGTACCGCATATGCGGCATGCAGCTGTATATGCAGTTCTTTTATGCATTGTTAAAGGAATATAAATAAAGTAAAACAAATTTACATTACAATAGTTGTCGAGCCTAGTAGTTTGTGTTTGGCTATAGGGTCTAATCTCTTTCAATGTAAAATAAGTTTTGAGTTCTTTTTATTTAAATCCGCATGAACCGTATATGCGGCCGCACTTTAAAAAAAACGTATGAACTTGAACTGTATGAGATTTTGTATGCAGAAAAAGTATCTTAATAATTATTCCTTAGGCTGCTTTTTGAATGTAATGACATCATAAATAATTTTTTTATGGTTTTGGCACGAATTCCGATAACAATTATATTGATAAAAAAGTTATTTACAAATGCCCTATTACACAAAGTCCATTTATGAAATAAATTGCCAATATGGTACAATAAACACTTGCATGATCAATTATCCCCATCTTATTTCTATTCTTAAACAAATAATTGCCAGTTGTGAATATTTGTTGTCGTCTCATGGATGAATATGCTCAGTGTTTATTTACACCCGTGAAGGCATTATGAATATTCGGACCAAGAACATTGCAATAATTGTTGTTTTTAATTTTAACCGTGTAACATAACATTTTTGTGCAATTGCTTTAAGTACAGTGTAATCAGGGGCACTCTACTTCTCTGATCAGCTTGACTATATATACAATTGTTGGAGTAGAATAGGCTGTTGTGATTTTGTGAACCTCAGCTCTAAAATCTATATTAGATTGGTTTCAAATGACGAATGTGAACTGTTAAAACTCATCTATCATTCGAATGATGTGTTTTCATGCGAAAGTTTTAAAAACTTCGAATTAATTTATTATAAAGTCAAATATTCAAAATTAGAAGGTTTATATTTAATTTTAATATATTTATTTTTTGAACGTTTTTTGAACCACTTGATTATATAAAAAGTTAATTCGAAAATTTAAATTTTCGCATGTAGATATATCACTTGTAAGATAGATGAATTTCAAACTATTCGAATTCATCATTTAAAATCAATTTAATAAATTTTAGAGTTGAGTTCACATAAAAACTTATTGAAATTAAAAACAATATAGTTCTACTCATAATTGTTGTCTATACAAAGGGCTCGACATTTTTTGCGTTAGTTCTCGCCGGTCAAGTTGTCGAAGCGGTTCAAGTCTTATGTTGACAACTTATGAATCAGTAGTAAAATGTTTTCTACTGAATATGGAATGTCTCTTCTAGGTCAACGCCTTGCTTAAATTACTATAGTATTACAAGAATCACTACCACACGCTCCATTACTAATCACACTGGAGAACAAGAAACACAAGCAAACAATTCCAACGGAATAATGCAAACGGATTCTGACAATCCCTGATATTCTCTAATTTTAGAATGAGCTGTAATTTTGTATTTATCTTCTCTATTCTCTCTGTAAATGTAATACAAATCACCATGTAATAGACAGACAAGATAATAAAAAATAATTTCTATCTTCTTCTCTAGGGCTATCAACGAGCTGGCCCGAGCCGAGCTGAGTCCTAACTCAGCTTGTTAATTCTAGAACCGAAGCTCTTACCGAGCGAGCTCGACCTAAGGCATCCGAGCTAAAACCTCAGCTTGAAATTGTGACGAGCCAGCTCGAACTAGCTCGCGAGCTGACGAGCTGGCTCGCTGGGTTTGGCTGTATCTTGTTTTAACCGAGCTGGACAGTATAAAATGCACACAAATTCATACAAATTTACAAATGATGCATAGCTGAGCTAGCGAGCAAGATAGGCTCCAGCTTGAACTCGTTAATTCTGGACCGAGCTAGTGGCGAGCTGGCTCATTAACAACTCGGGTCAGGTAACGAGCGAGCTGTTAGCGAGTGAGTCAGGTGCGAGTCACGATCGAGCCACAAGCTACAAGCTTTTTTTGCCACCTCTATTCTTCTCAATTTATCCCCTCTCTGAGTTCATATAGATATAGGATTACACATTTTATAAATTAGTATAGATTATTGGAGAGATTTTGATAAATTTTTTGGCGATTTGGAGATTACTAAAGGAGCGCCCCAATTGGTGAATGCCGACATGTTAAATTGTTGAAGGCCGACATGTAGACAAGCTAATTGGTTTTGGCATGACTATCTAGCAAAACAAACAAGGGAGAGTTGGATGGAACTATACACACTTATCCGATGTTTAGAAAAGGGGTATATGCATGGGATGATTGGGATCAGATTTTGAACAGGGTTACCAGGTGTCAGGTCAGGTTTCTCTCGGTTAATTTTCTTTGATGTTTAAAATCACTGTAACGATCTTTTGTTCGATGGAATGTGCCTACGGCCTTAAAAGAAAAAAAAAAAAAAAAAAATTTCGTTCCAACCAATTTTTTTTTTTTTTAAGGTTGGCGGAGAACTGCCAACAATTATATTGAATTAATATTAAAAAAAGATCAAAAAGTTATTAGAGTTACAATAAAAATTACAATAGACTAACGTACTACACAAATCTCTCTATAAATATAATACAAATTACATAGTCTAAAAACAGCTAGACCATTTCTAATTTGTCACTGTTTGTGCTGGTAGCTCACCCTAGTTAACCATCGTTGATCCGCGCCATCTATAATGCGATGCACAAGCATATGTTTTATTTGTGAAGAGCCTCCGATTCCGCTCTTTCTATAGTGCCTAAAACACCGTCGTCCACATCGCGTCCCAAAGAATTTTGCCGCACAGGGATCGTGTCTCTTTCCCAGATTCCACATTCCAGGAAAAGTGTTAACCCGAGGTTCCTAGAAAGCTGAAATTGAAATGCGTGCACAAGCCCCCATAATCCCGTTGCATACGGGCATTTCCAAAACATATGGTCCCTTGTTTCGACTGTTGTTGCCCTGACACAGTGGCAGCCCTGCTCGACTTGGCAACCCCTCGAGATGAGTACTTGTTGTGTTAGAATTTGTTATCCATCATCAACCAGATGAAAATCTTGATCTTCATTGGTACTCCGTCATTTTCCACATAGGTCCGGGTAAGGTGAGATGAACCCCGAGTTATGCAGAAATCGATATGCCGATGTTGTAGTGAAAACTTTTATTGATGACCATCGCCACTTTATTGCCATTATCCCATTCCGTTGAGCAATTAGAAAACGGTAAGAGATTTGCCAAATTGTTCATGAAAAATGAATGATCCTGGTTTCGACCAATTTGTTCGGCCGTAGAGATGACGTATAGCCTCATGATGGTTGCAACCACTTAGTTTATACAAATATGTGGGAGTGGTGCTAGCGTATCTTGTGCTCATTAAGAGGTTTGGTGAACACAATTTCAAAAATCTATCAGATTGGTTTCAAACGACAAAACTAAACCGTTGAAACTAATCTTCTTCATGAGTGATGCATGTATATGCAAAATTTTAAAACTTTTGTTTTCATTTAGTACAAAGTCAAGCAGTAAAAAAAATGAACTTTTTATAAGTTATTTTGTGAATTCATTTTTCGTCTTTTTTTACCGCTTGATTTTGTACAAAATTTATTTAAATTTTGCATATACATGCATCACTCGTGAATGAGATCGGTTTCAACGGTTCAGATTCATCATTTAAAGCCAATTCGATATATTTTTGAAGTTGTGCTCAACAAACATTCTTAATAAGCACAACACACGCTAGCTTTGTTCAACATATAAATTAGACATCTAATTGTAATAATCGAGTTTGAGAAATGTACAACATAGACACATAGACGCATAGCTCTGTAAAAATAATGTCGGCATTCATTTCCTTTATTTCTTCCTCATATCCAATCTCATATAAATATTACCATGAGGAGAAATATAAATGAACAAGGCACAAACTTTTTTCTTAAAATGTAATTAAAATGAAAAATGAATTAATTGACAACAACAGAGAGAAATATCTATAAATTCTGCAACTTCACCTTGGATCCACAGAAAGCAACAGTTCCAAACCTCACTAAACAACCACAATATCAAACAATTTTTCCAAGAAAT
Source organism: Carex kokanica (assembly GCA_025461125.1). Lineage (NCBI taxonomy): Eukaryota > Viridiplantae > Streptophyta > Magnoliopsida > Poales > Cyperaceae > Carex > Carex kokanica. The sequence goes on from JAJGRX010001195.1 coordinate 1,413,228, forward strand.
GTAACGATCGAATCAAATAAATTAGAAGGAAATAAGAAAATTAGCACCCATTAATAGTTAACAGTGGAGCATTTCTTTCTGATCTCACCCTGGTCTCCTGTAAGCACACCAATGTTGCCCATCTTAATCATCGACTCGGCAAAATCTTGGAAGAATTCAGACTCAAATCCGTTGGCATGCTTCAGGACATATGCTCTGGTAAAG